>CM046005.1:46732324-47982324 GCA_025175895.1 Wurfbainia villosa | reverse complement strand
GTACTCCATGCCTAAAAGGTAGAAAACCTTTCTTGGAGTTCTGCATGCTAAAACGAGCAAGGATAGTGTCAATGTATGAAGCTTGAGATAAGCACAACATCCTTTTCTTGTGATCCCTTATTACCTTGATCCCAAGGATGTGTCCCACTTCTCCCAAGTCCTTCATATCAAACTGTTTGGACAATCATACCCTTACGTCTGATAACACTCTGATATTGTTAGCAACTAACAAAATGTCATCTACGTATAGTACAAGAAATACCACTACATTTCCATCACATCTCTTGTATACACAAGGCTCATTCGGACTTTGAATAAATCCATATGACTGGATTACCTCATCAAAGCGGATGTTCCAAGATCTAGAAGCTTGATTCAATCCATAAATGGACCGATTAAGCTTACACACAAGATGCTCTTTGCCCTTTGCAATGAATCCCTCTGGTTGCTTCATATAGATGTTTTCCTCAACACTTCCGTTAAGGAAAGCTGTCTTGACGTTCATCTGCCAAATCTCATAATCCTCATGAAAAGCAATAGATAAGAGAATTCGGATAGACTTAAGCATAGATACCGGTGAAAAGGTCTCCTCATAATTGATACCCTCTTTCTGAGTATACCCTTTCGCAACAAGCCTAGCTTTGAAGGTCTCAACCTTCCCGTCTACTCCTCTCTTTCTCTTGTAGATCCATTTGGATCCAATGACTTTCACACCATCGGGTGGTTCTACTAGCTCCCAGACATGATTAGAATCCATAGATTCTATCTCTAAATTAATCGCTCTTTGCCAAGATACCGCATCTCTATCTTGGAGTGCCTCGTCATATGTCCAGGGATCAGGTTCATGTTTACCAAGGACTAAGTCCAAAGACTCTCCCAAGAACATGAATCTCACGGGTTGTCTAACAACCCTCCCACTACGACGAGGTGCCTCTTGTGTATGCTCTGTGACACGCGGTGCAGTGACTTGTGGTATTTCCTCTTGTACCAGTGGTACCGAAGTCGGGACTTCCCCTGTCAACTCCTCAAGAACAATCCTACTCGTGGGCTTGTGGTTCATCACATAGTCCTCCTCTAGAAATCTGGCATTCGTACTCATGATCACCTTCTGTTCTCTAGGACTATAGAACTAACCACCCTTCATTCCCTTAGGGTAGCCAACAAAAATGTGTACTTCTGTACGAGATCCCAACTTACCAGCATCTCCCTTCAGTACATGTGTTGGACTACCCCAAATCTGAATATGTCTTAGACTAGGCTTTCGCCCAATCCACAATTCTGTGGGAGTAGAGGGTACTAACTTAGATGGAACCATGTTCAGAATGTGTGCTTCTGTTTCCAGAGAAAAACCCCAGAACGAATCAGGTAACTCAGAATAACTCATCATCGATCTAACCATCTCCATAAGAGTCCTATTCCTTCGCTCCGCCACACCATTCTGCTGGGGTGTGCCAGGTGCGGACAATTGGGATTGAATCCCAACCTCTGATAAGTAACTCCTAAACTCTCCCAAGAGGTACTCACCACCACGATCAGATCGTAGTGTCTTGATACTTTTACCTTGACGGTTCTCCACATTAGCCTTGAATTATTTGAACCTGTCAAAGCATTTAGACTTGCGGCACATCAAGTAAATGTATCCATACCTTGAATAACCATCTATAAAAGAGACAAAGTATTCAAAGCCACCTCTAGCCTGGATAGACATAGGACCGCACAAATCAGAATGAACCAATTCGAATACATCTTTGGCTCTATACCCCTTAGCCTTAAAATGCCTCTTGGTCATCTTACCTTCCAAGCAAGAATCGCAGGTTCGGAGATCTTCCACCACTAATAAACCCAAGGGTCCATCAGCTATCAACCTTTGAATTATACTCAGGTTAATATGACCAAGTCTTAGGTGCCAAAGATATGTCTGGTTCATTTTCGAAGGTTCTTTTCTCTTATTAGACTTAGAAGATGAGTTATTCACTTCTATATGCATCGTGGGAGTTTTCGGTTCAAGAGTGTACAAATTGCCAACCAATGTACCAGAACAAATAATCTCCCTATTCCTTTTTATAACAACTTTATCATTAAAAGAAACAGAATATCCATCCAAAAACAATTTAAAAACTAAAATTAGATTATTTCTAAAAGTAGGTACATAAAGACAATTTCTCAAAATCAAAACTTTATTCCTATTAAAAGATAAATAAACATCTCCCACTGCAATAGCCGCCACCTTTGAAGCATTGCCCATGAAGACGGTAATCTCTCCCTTAGCTAGTCGTCGGGTTTCTTAGAACCCCTGCAAAGTATTGCAGACATGATCATTGGCTCCTGTATCTACACACCAGGTGTTGATAGATAACACCGCTAAACATGTTTCAACAACTAGACCAAAGGATATACTTTTGTTCTGTTTCGGACTGGGACAGTCCTTCTTCCAATGTCCATCCTGCTTGTAAGTGAAGTACTTGCCTTTCGGCTTCTTCACTCCTCCCTGAGATCCTCCCACCACCTTTGCTCCACCTTGTTTCTCCTTCTTCTTGCCTTTCAGCTCAGAAGTAGAAACATTTTTGAGCAACCATGGCTTGAGGACATTCTTCGAATAGTGTATACTTGTACTGCTTAGCAGATAAGTCAATATCTAGATTCTTTTCCAATCAACATTATTTGGGTACAGTAAGTTTATTTACTTTAGTATCATAGTAAGTGGACTGAAAGTCATTTTGAAAATCCTAAGAATCACATAGATCATTACTTTAGATTTCAAAAAATTATTGATTCCTCAAACAATAAAATTTCGAAATCAACCAACACCTCAAAACACCGAGAATATCACATGCCACGATAGTGTGGACGTATACGAATTCTACATTTGTAAGTGGAGGTTTAACCCATTAATTTTATTATCTTGTCAACCTTACTTTTTGACAAATAAAATTAATAGTTGGTTCCTCTTTGGCCCTACGAATAAAAGCAGTGACTCCGATGGGGAGGATACTTTTTATTTGCATCTAAGTGTGCACCATTAAATGATACTAAGGGAATTATCTCGGATTATGTGCCTTACCGATGGGGGAGTACACAATATCCTAAATAATTTCCTATAACTATTATTTGACCTAGTGATCCGCAAACAAACTCATCCGATGGGGAGGAAGGCACTCAGAGCCGACGCGCAAGTTTGTTGCATCACACGACAAATTGTAATGGAGGCCGCGGGAATTAATTAAAATGTCCCTCTCCCACTTAGTAAATTGACAGTGAGGAATTTTCAAGCACACACAACATGCATACAAAAAAAAATCAGCAATAAATATGGAAAAATCAGAATTTTCCCAACTATTATGGCAATTGTTCTCCAATATGCGTCCCGTCGTGTCGCCACCTTGTCCGCTCCACCTTTTCCCATGCGCAAGTCACCAAAGAGATCTGAGCCAAGATAAACTATTTTAATTTACATCCATCGATCCTATACTCGACAAAGGAGTGTACAAATAATCTAGATCGAAAGTAAACTAAAATGAGTGGCTAAACAATGCCGTATTTAATTACAAAAATTAAATACTAATTTATCCTCGTCGACCCCGAGGATTCAAATAATATACAATCACACACACATGCAATCACATACACACATATATAGCCATAATAGTTGGAACTTATGCCTCTAACCAAAAAGTTATGCTACGCACATCCTACTATCATCCGGCATACACAATATATGATAAGTGCATGAAAGTAACCGAATCCAAAACACACAAAACCGGAAACCGGGTCTCTGATACCATTTTTGATGGCATGCTCGGAGGCTCGTCGGCTCCCATGTCCCCGGATTAAAATTTTCACTAATGAAAACTAATCCGGATGGGATGAGTTTCCTAAGCACAACCAATTCGTCATCGTGATAACGACTTGAGCGATCGCTTGAACAAACTATTTGTTCAAGCAACGAAACTCTTCTAGTCGGTTAGCCATGGAATAGACGACGGACGAATCGCCAGTTTTTGTGTTTATCTTCAGGGTCCATGATTATAAAAATACATATGGATGTAGACATGTATAATCAAAACATACAAACATATTAATAAGAACATGCAAAGATCAATAATAAAACTTGTAAAACTTTTATACCTCTCGATCTTCTTTTGTATGTCATAACCTCCATGGACACTTCGTGTGGGCGAAGATCCTCCACAAGTTGAAGCTTCCTAGAACACGCTCTTCCTTCCTTGCCCGCCCCGAACAAGAGGAAGTGTGGAAACAAAACTCATCTCTTATCTAGGACCAACCATCAAGCTCCAAGCATGATGTTTTCTGCCGGCCCAAAGAGAATAAAAGGATTGCCGACCAACCTTGAAGAAGGTTGCCGCCGGCCAACCTTGATAGAGAAGAGGGAGGATGCTCCGGCCAAGAGAGGAAGATGAGAAGCTAATCCCTTACCTTCTTACCGCCGGCCACACCCCATGGGCAATGGTCGCAGCCCAACCATTAGGGTTCTAAACCCTAATCTTGCCGCCCAACCATTAGGGTTCTAAACCCTAATCTTGCCGCCCAAAGTCTCTCCCAAAACCCTAATCTTCTTTGCATTAGCCTTGCCGCCCAAGCCAAGAAGCCTTATTTATAGAGTTAGGCTTAAGCCTCCTTTTATTCTCCACTGTCGGATCTAGGGATTTAATCTCAACCTTCGGATCTAGAGAATTAATCTTAACCGTCGGATCTAGAGATTTAATCTCCACAGTTGGATCTAGAGATTTAATCTCAACCGTCGGATCAAGAGAATTAATCTCAACCGTCGGATCTAGAGATTTAATCTCCACCGTCGGATCTAGGGATTTAATCTCAACCGTCGGATCTAGAGAATTAATCTCAACCGTCGGATCTAGAGATTTAATGATTTGGGACACATCTCTTTAGATAAAGGAACTCCATGCCTAAAAGGTAGAAAACCTTTCTTGGAGTTCTGCATGCTAAAACGAGCAAGGATAGTGTCAATGTATGAAGCTTGAGATAAGCACAACATCCTTTTCTTGCGATCCCTTATAACTTTGATCCCAAAGATGTGTCCCACTTCTCCCAAGTCCTTCATGTCAAACTGTTTGGACAACCATACCCTTACGTCTGATAACACTTTGATATTGTTGCCAACTAACAAAATGTCATCTACGTATAGTACAAGAAACACCACTACATTTCCGTCACATCTCTTGTATACACAAGGCTCATCCGGACTTTGAATAAATCCATATGACTGGATTACCTCATCAAAGCGGATGTTCCAAGATCTAGAAGCTTGCTTCAATCCATAAATGTACTGATTAAGCTGACATACAAGATGCTCTTTGCCTTTAGCAATGAATCTCTCTGGTTGCCGCATATAGATCTTCTCCTCAAGACTTCCGTTAAGGAAAGCATTCTTGACATCCATCTGCCAAATCTCATAATCCATATGAGCAGCTATAGATAAGAGAATCCGGATAGACTTAAGCATAGCTATCGGTGAAAAGGTCTCCTCATAATCAATACCCTCTTTCTGAGTATACCCATTCGCAACAAGCCTAGCTTTGAAGGTCTCAACCTTCCCATCTACTCCTCTCTTTCTCTTGTAGATCCACTTGCATCCAATGGTTTTTACACCATCCGGTGGTTCTACTAGTTCCCAGACCTGATTAGAATCCATAGATTCTATCTCTGAATTCATCGCTCTTTGCCATGATACCGTATCTCTATCTTGGATTGCCTCGTCATATGTCCAGGGATCAGGTTCTTGTTCACCAGGGACTAAGTCCGAAGAATCTCCCAAAAACATGGATCTCTCGGGTTGTCTAACAACCCTCCCACTATGATGAGGTGCCTCCTGTGTATGCTCTGTGACACGTGGTGCAGTGACTTGTGGTGTCTCCTCTTATACCGGTGGTACTGAAGTCGGGACTTCCCCTGTTAACTCCTTAAGAACAATCCTACTCTTGGGCTTGTGGTTCATTACATAATCCTCCTCTAGAAATCTGGCGTTCGTGCTAACGATCACCCTCTGATCTCTAGGATTATAAAACAAACCACCTTTCGTTCCCTTAGGGTAGCCAAAAAACATACACACTTCTGTACGAGGTTCCAACTTACCAGCATCAGCCTTCAGCACATGTGCTGGACTCCCCCATATCCGAATATATCTCAGACTAGGCTTTCGCCCAGTCCATAATTCTACAGGGGTAGAAGGTACTAATTTAGATGGAACCAAGTTCAGAGTGTACATTGTCGTATCCAGTGCATACCCCCAGAATGAAACAGGTAACTCAGAATAACTCATCATCGATCTGACCATCTCCATAAGAGTCCTATTCCTTCGCTCCACTACACCATTCTGCTGGGGTGTGCCAGGTGCAGACAATTTGGATTGAATCCCAGACTCTGATAAGTAACTCCTAAACTCTCCCAAGAGGTACTTGCCACCACGATCAGATCGTAGTGTCTTGATACTTTTACCTGTTGGATCGAAAGTGTCGCTAGAGGGGGGGGGGGGTGAATAGCGATACGGTGTCGTTAAAAACTTTTGCAATAAGTAAAAAGCAAGTAGAGAATGCACAGCGGAAATATAAAGTAGACAAGATATTTTTACGTGGTTCACAATCTTTCGATTGCTAATCCACGGCCCTAGTGATCCTTGATCACGTACGGAGGGCAATTCACTAAAACCACTCCTCCTCGTTGGAGGTAGGAGCAACGATTACAAAAAGAAATCAAGGCAAAGGGACACTCCCCCTTTCCTTGTTACGATTAAAGCACAAAGACAATTTAAAGAAGTAGAACTTAAATAAATATACCGACAACTCTTATAAGTAGAAGATGTAGCTTTCGTTTCTCGTGAGCAAATCGTAGCAAATGTGAGTAGTAATTTCTTATATTTGCTTGGAGTGAACATGTCTATTTATGGATATTGATCTATGAATTTAGACATAGGTAGTGTCCAAGGTGAGGTTCTTATCCCAACTCAAGGATGAGGTGTTTCATCCAACCACCTTGTGCCACCTCCAACCTCCTTGGGCGCCAACTTGAGGATGAGGTGTTTCATCCAACCACCTTGTGCCACCTCCAACCTCCTTGGGCGCCAACTTGAGGATGAGGTGTTTCATCCAACCACCTTGTGCCACCTCCAACCTCCTTGGGCGCCAACTTGAGGATGAGGTGTTTCATCCAACCACCTTGTGCCACCTCCAACCTCCTTGGGCGCCAACTTGTTGGAGCCATTCAACTTGTGCCACATCATGGGAGCCAACCATCTTGTGCCAACTCACCTTATTTTTGGCGTCCACCACAAGGAAGCTTGGTGATGGTTTGGATGTCCACCTTGATGCCACATCACCCTTTGTACCAAAACACGAGTAAAGTCCAAATTCACCCCCTTGAAATTCGAGCTCTTCTCGAGGCTGGAACTTGACTAGCAGTTGACTGTAGTCAAAGGGTTTTGGGACCGATACAAGTTAGCTTAAAATATAAAGTACGATGGTTCTAACCATCGATCTCGACCTAGACCTTCCATTGGAGGTATTGGGCCGGATCTACGCTAACGACCTTGCTTCGCTTTCACACGAGCTTACCTTGTAGCCTCGCTCGCCTTCACCCGAGTACCTCGGCTTCCTCCGAAGTCCTCTCAAGGCGTTGCGACCACCTCGGTTCCCACCGGTGTCGCACCTTCCGCTCAACTTTAGCATTTCGCACACTTAATTGAGCTCGTAAGATAACAAATATACCCTTAACTATTGAGCCTTTTGCCATAATCAAAATACCGGTTCGACTTTGGTGCCCATCGCACCAACAATCTCCCCTTTTGATTCATGGCAAACCGACTACAAAAGTTAAGGAAAAATTAAGCATAACAAAGAAGCTAGCATAATGATTAAGCATGAATGAGCTAGCATAAAGATTAAATATGAATGAGCTAGCATAATGATTAAGCATGAATGAGCTAGCATAAAGATTAAATATGAATGAGCTAGCATAAAGATTAAATATGAATGAGCTAGCATAATGATTAAGCATGAATGAGCTAGCATAAAGATTAAATATGAATGAGCTAGCATAAAGATTAAATATGAATGAGCTAGCATAATGATTAAATATGAATGAGCTAGCATAAAGATTAAATATGAATGAGCTAGCATAAAGATTAAATATGAGTGAGAAAAATTATTGTTTCAAGTTCTCCCCTTTGAGGTAACCTCCCCCTTGACCGAAGGTGAGTTCTTGAAAAATAATTTTTACTCCCCCTTAATAGTTGCTTAAGTAAACGGAATTACTTAATTTTCTTGAAAAATAATTTTTACTCCCCCTTAATAGTTGCTTAAGTAAACGGAATTACTTAATATAAAAGGTAATAATTTTGTTTACTTTCTTCCTTACTTTTGTGACTTTCTCCCCCTTTTGCCTTAACTCAAAAAGTTTGTAAATATATTTTAGGGTTTGTAAGTCCAAGCAAGTTCCCAATATAAATATATATATATATATTTTTTTTAAATAATAATAAGCTTGAAAATATGTTCATCTAAAATGTACAACTCCGGTTGGACTTGATTGATATAGAATGATCAATAAGTCTTGAAGGAGTTGATTAATTTTAAATAATTATACTCCATGGTTCATGTCGATGCATCAATCTACATCTCGAACCGTGAGTAAGGTCCTAACATCTCACGCCTGGGCTCTGGCTAAGTACACAAACACATTAGTCCTATGTGTTGTGAGATGTGTTGGCTCCTTAAATCTATAGGTATATGATTTCTAAGGTAAGACTTAGGCTAATTTCATAAAAAGAAGCAAAAGTAGAGTACATATATAGAAAAATTTAAATCCTACTCTATTACGCACATACCTAACTTTCATCTTAATAAACTAAATTGCGGGTAGTGGTTGGGTGAAGATGTCCGCTAGGTTTGATTTGGACTCAACATACTCTAGTTGTATAGTTCCATTAGTTACATGTTCCCTAATGAAGTGGTGTTTAACTTCTATATGTTTTGTCCTAGAATGACATATTGGATTTTTAGTTAAGTTAATTGAACTAATGTTATCTATGTAGGTTTTAATGTTGTTAAAGATTAAGCTAAAGTCTTGGAGAGTGTGCTTCATCCACAGAGCCGAGAGACACACTCACCCATCGCAACGATTCGCTTCGGTGGTAGATAAGGCAACGCAATGTCGCTCCATCGCACTAACTTACTAGACTCGAGCCGAGGATTTGACAACAACCACTCGTGCTCTTTCTATCGAGTTTACTACCGCATAGTCGGAGTCGAGTAGCCGATTAGATTAAACTCGGTAGATCTAGGGTACCAAATACCTACGCTTAGCGTGCCCTTTAGATATCTAAGGATACGCTTGACTAGGGTTAGGTGAGACTCCTTAGGCACAGGTTTGTAACCTTGCGCACATACTTACTACCGCGAATAAAATGTCGGGTCGGCTCATGGTTAAGTATAGGAGACTTCCTATTAGCGCTCCTATAGTATTTTAGGTCAACGGGTTTTCCTTCTACATCTTCGCTTATATTAACATTAGTTGCCATAGGTGTATTGATTATTTTAGCATCTTGCATTCCAAATCGATTTATTAAGTCCTTAGTATATTTTTGTTGATGTAAATATATTCCATCTTTAGTTTGTTTAATTTGTAAACCTAAGAAGAAACTTAACTCTCCCACTAAATTCATTTCAAATTCACTTTCCATAAGTGAGATGAATTCGTTTAGCAGGATCGAGTTGGTAGTTTCAAAAATTATATCATCTACATAGATTTGGGCTATAAAGATTTCTTTTCCTACGGTTTTAACGAATAAGGTTGGGTCGACTAAACCTTGGTTGAATCCTTTGGACTTAAGATAGATCGAAAGCCTTTCGTACTAAGCTCTTGGGGCTTGTTTGAGTCCATATAGGGCTTTCTTAAGTCTAAGGACATGGTCGTTTATCTAGATTTTCAATCCGGAGGTTGACTGACGTAAACTTCTTCCTTAATGTATCCATTCAAAAATGCTGACTTGACATCCATTTGAAACAATTTAAAACCTCGATGTGCAGATATGCTAACAACATTCGGATGGACTCTAGTCTGGCTACGGGGGCGTAGGTCTCATCGTAATCTAAACCTTCGACTTGACTAAACCCTTTTGCGACTAACCTAGCTTTATTTCTAACTACTTCACCTTTATCATCAAGTTTATTTCGAAATACCCACCTTGTTCCAATAATTGATTTTTCTTTAGGTGGTGGTACTAATTCCCACACTTCATTTCAAGTGAATTGAGCTAGCTCTTCTTGCATAGCAATAATCCAGTCGGGATCAAGAAGTGCTTGTTCAATAGTTTTGGGTTCGATTTTGGAAATTAACGAGATTTGACTAAGGTTTCGATATGAAGCTCTAGTTCGAACCCCTAAATTTGGATCACCTATAACTTGATTGATAGGATGATTTGTTTGAGTCTTAGTGTGACTCGGGTTAGGGTCATCTATCACTTGGTCGATAGGATGACTTGGGTGAGTTCTAGTTTGACTTGGGTTAGAGTCATCTATCACTTGGTCGATAGGATGACTTGGGTTAGGACGAGATTCAAGTTCAAGATCAGAGTCGGGTTCGCTATAAGTTGATTTGCTAGTTGGTTTTGTTAAGGATTGAACGGGTTCGTGTCCTTCGTCGAAAACTATATTAATGGTTTCTTCGACTCTAAGAGTGTCGTGATTGTATACCCTATAAGCTCTACGGTGGTTGAGTATCCTAGAAAGGTTCCAGAGAGGTTTTGGATTTGAATTTCCCTAGGTAATCCTTAGTGTTTAAGATATGTACCTTGCATCCAAATACCCTAAAGTACTTGATGTTCGGTATTTTATCGTGATAAATCTCGTCTGAGGTCTTTTGGTGCCTCTTTACCATAAGGATCCTATTTTGGACATAGCAAGCCGTACTAACGGCCTCCGCCAAAATCTATCTAGGTTATACTCGTTTAACATTGTCCTAGCGGCTTCTTGTAGGGTTCTATTTTTCCGCTCGACTAACCCATTTTGTTGTGGGGTTCTAGGACATGAAAACTCATGGTGGTATCCGCTTAGGTTACGTAAATCAGAAACTGTGGTTTTCGAATTCACCACCATGATCGCTTCTAAGTCTTTTAATCTTAAGGTTCTTTTGATTTTCGATTAACCTACAAAGATTGATTAGTTGGTCTAGGTATCATTTTTATGTTTGATAAACCTAACCTAAGTAAATCTAGAATAGTCGCCAATTATGACTAAGCAAAATTGACTACCATTGAGTGACTTAGCTCCATGTGAATCAAATAGATCCATGTGTAGGAGCTCAAGAACACTTTTGGTTCGCTCTTGATTAGTTAATTGATGTTGTGTCCTAGATTGTTTACCTTGTTGACAAGCATTACATATTTTATTATCCAAGTTGTTTAGTTTAGGCAAACCTATAACCAAGCCACTCGACTCATCTTGTGGACGAGTCTTGGGTGCAGTGTCCGAGTCTTCGTGCCATAACCAAGATTCCTCTTCGTGTCATAAGACACTTGGTTGAGGAGTTGGGTAAATTTATTGTGTAGATGTTGCTACTCCTAGTTCCTTTAAGTATTATTTTAGATGTTGCATTTATTTTGATTACGCATTCATTTTCTAGAAATATGACCTTATAATTGTTATCACACAATTGGCTTACACTAAGTAAATTATATTGAAAGTTTTCTACTAATAAGACATTTTGAATTGTAAAGTTAGAGTTGAGCTCAATATCACCTGATCCGATGATTTTGAGCTTGCCGTTATTTCCGAAGGCTACCGATCCTTGTCGTTTGAATCGTAACTTCGAAAATTTGAGTTGATCCCCGGTCATGTGTCGGGAGCAACCACTGTCCAACATCCATTGATCCTACACATAAGGTAGTTGGATCGGATATTGGAATTACTAAAGGGTTGTTTGTAAGTTTTTAAACCTAAATCATCTCACCAATATCTACAAGATCAAAACATGTTATTCCTATGTGTTACTGTGAGATGACTTTCAATTTTACTTGATTAATTTTAATGAATTTAAATTAACCAACATTAGGTTAGATTCGGATTTAGTCTAAGCTCATCAAGTAATCTTTTCAAGAGATTAGCTTCCAGGTCGTGGCGAGGCACAGAGGCCTTCTTTGATCGGAACAACGACCACTTCCTTAGACAAAGCTAATTTCAAGAAATTGATAACTCAACTTACTTGAGACTACGTCTTGGTCTAACTAGTTATTTTTGAAAAGAGGCTCCCCGAGGCTCAATCTTTTCGTAGGATTTTAGTTGGTTTATTTTTGAAAAGAGGCTCCCCGAGGCTCAATCTTTTCGCAGGATTTTAGTTGGTTATGAGTCCTATCTAACCATTCTAAAAATAAAGGAAAAACTAAGCATGCAATTTCTAAGACTTAACAAAAATACATTTTGTATTGGCTCCCCCTGGACCATTGAATCGAGTGGGTCTATTCACATAGTGAATTTGGTCCTTGGGAACCCAATACATGTTAGATCCTAAAGTTGAAATCAAAGTGGTCTTAGGGACCCATGCTTGGACATTTTTCTTATGTTGGTTTACTATAGACATATATGACTTATTGGTTGTATTTGAGTTAAACCCGAGTCCGGCCTTGTTGTACACGGCCCTTTGTGATCCAAGTAAGAGGTCAAGTCCCTTGGATCCCAAAGTGAACCTTTCCAACGTGTTACTAAGGTCTTCGACTTGTGTTTTCAAAAGCGAGTTCTCAACTTCAAGCTTTTCAACTTGAGTTGAGTCCTCCTCTTGAATACGAGTAGTCGAAGAGGTTAGGGAGACCTCATGTTTGAGAAGGTTAACCTCCTCAATTAGGGTCTCGACCTTGGACTCGGACTTAGCTAGTTTCTTATTTAAAAATTTAATTGCACCATACAAAGTATTAAGTAACGACCGACTTACCCTTAATGATTCTTTTGAACCGGATACGGATCCGTGGCTTGTCTTGAATGGAAGCTCATCATCGGATTCGACTCGGACTCTTCTTCTGCTTTCGAGTCGTGCTCGGTCGGCTTGGCCATTAGAGCTTGGATATCGCCTTCTTCCTCCGACAACTCCTCCCAAGTAGCGTTTAGCGCTTTCTTGGTCTTTGATGCGTTATTCTTTAGCTTTGGGCACTCGGACTTGATGTGACCGAACTTTGCACTCATAGCATCTAAAATTAGAAGTATTTGAATTAGGTTTAGGCTTACCTTGAGTTGTTGGTCGCTTTTCATCTCTTGATCTTCTTCCGAACTAGATTGACTAGTTCGGATTCTATTCGAGTCTACTTCCGATTCGGACTCGTCTTCTTCCTTCGGGGGTGGCTTGCTTGCGGGCTTCTTCTTCTTGGAACACTCAACTAACGCAATACTCTTCTCGACCACGTTAGTTTGCTCATGTAATTCAAGTTCAAACAATTCGCCTAACCTAATTTTAGAAAGGTCCTTGGAGACCTTGTAGGCATCGACCATGGATGCCCACAAGGTGGTCCTAGGAAAGCGAGTTAAGAGAATACCGATAAGGTCGCGATTCTCGACCTTTTGTCCGATGGCATGGAGTTGGTTGGATGTCTTGATACGAGCATGTAGTTGAGTTGCGGTCTCGTTTTCCTGCATTTTCAAGTTATACAATTTATTTAAAAGTAAATCTCTTTTACATACCTTCATGTCGGTGCCTTCGTAGTTCCACTAGCTTGGTCCATAAGTCCTTTGCACTAATGAAGGGCCGACGCGGTTGAGCTCTTCCTTGGACAACCCACATTGCAAGATTTGAGTTGCCTTGGCATCGGCTTCTACTTGTTTTTCATGGAATTTGACCATTGATCGTAAAGATTCACCATCTTCATTAATAGGAAGTGTGAAACCGGTTTGGATTACGATCCACATCTCGATTTGGGTTTTAAGAAAGCATTCCATCCGACCCTTCCAATAACGAAAGTCATTACCGTTGTAAAACGGGGTCAAGGTGCTAAACCCTTCGAGATGGGCCATTTAAAAACAAGAAGAAGAACGATTTAAAAGAATCTTGCAAAACACACAAAGAATATTCAAGACTTTCGCCTTGGATTAGTAGGGGAAGTAAAAAGATATATAAAATGTAACTTGCAAAAGAAATAAACAATCAAATGCGAATGTCGTTGAAGTTCCGAGGACAACCTTACTCGATCTAACCCAAGGACAACCTTATCCGATCCTAAAGCCTCTAATGCAATTCTATATGTAGGAGAAGATAAGCAAGTGAAATAATTATACGAAAACAGAAATAAATAAATAAAAATCTGTAAAAAAAGAAAACAAAGCTAGATTGGTGGTTTCACCGAATCTTAGCGCCCGCTCGATACCAATTGTTGGATCGAAAGTGTCGCTAGAGGGGGAATAGCGAATTGATACGGTGTCAAAACTTTTGCAATAAGTAAAAGCAAGTAGAGAATGCACAATGAAATATAAAGTAGACAAGATATTTTTACGTGGTTCACAATCTTTCGATTGCTAATCCACGGCCCTAGTGATCCTTGATCACGTACGGAGGGCAATTCACTAAAACCACTCCTCCTCGTTGGAGGTAGGAGCAACGATTACAAAAAGAAATCAAGGCAAAGGGACACTCCCCCTTTCCTTGTTACGATTAAAGCACAAAGACAATTTAAAGAAGTAGAACTTAAATAAATATACCGACAACTCTTATAAGTAGAAGATGTAGCTTTCGTTGTCGGCGGCACTTCGTCGTAGCAAATGTGAGTAGTAGTAGCGGCGTTACGACGGCGTGTTGAGAGCTCTTGATTTCTTATATTTGCTTGGAGTGAACATGTCTATTTATGGATATTGATCTATGAATTTAGACATAGGTAGTGTCCAAGGTGAGGTTCTTATCCCAACTCAAGGATGAGGTGTTTCATCCAACCACCTTGTGCCACCTCCAACCTTCTTGTGCGCCAACTCAAGGATGAGGTGTTTCATCCAACCACCTTGTGCCACCTCCAACCTCCTTGGGCGCCAACTTGAGGATGAGGTGTTTCATCCAACCACCTTGTGCCACCTCCAACCTCCTTGGGCGCCAACTTGAGGATGAGGTGTTTCATCCAACCACCTTGTGCCACCTCCAACCTCCTTGGGCGCCAACTTGTTGGAGCCATTCAACTTGTGCCACATCATGGGAGCCAACCATCTTGTGCCAACTCACCTTATTTTGGGCGTCCACCACAAGGAAGCTTGGTGATGGTTTGGATGTCCACCTTGATGCCACATCACCCTTTGTACCAAAACACGAGTCAAGTCCAAATTCACCCCTTGAAATTCGAGCTCTTCTCGAGGTGGAACTTGACTAGCAGTTGGATCAGTAGTCAAAGGTTTTTGGACTGCAGTACAAGTTAGCTTAAAATATAAAGTACGATGGTTCTAACCATCTGATCTCGACCTAGACCTTCCATTGGAGGTATTGGGTCGGATCTACGCTTAACGACCTTGCTTCGCTTTCACACGAGCTTACCTTGTAGCCTCGCTTCCGGTCTTCACCCGAGTACCTCGGCTTCCTCCGAAGTCCCTCTGGCGTTGCCCGACCACCTCGGTTCCCACCGGGTGTCGCAGACCTTCCGCTCAACTTTAGCATTTCTGCACACTTAATTGAGCTCGTAAGATAACAAATATACCCTTAACTATTGAGCCTTTTGCCATAATCAAAATACCGGTTCGACTTTGGTGCCCACTGCACCAACATTACCTTGACGGTTCTCCACATCAGCCTTGAATTCTTTGAACCTGTCAAAGCATTCAGACTTGCGGCGCATCAAGTAAATGTATCCATATCTTGAATAATCATCTATAAAAGAGATGAAATATTCAAAACCACCTCTTGCCTAGATAGACATAGGACCGCACAAATCAATATGAACCAATTCTAACACATCTTTGGCTCTATACCCCTTGGCCTTGAAAGGCCTCTTGGTCATTTTACCTTCCAAGCAATATTCGCAGGTTGGGAGATCCTCCACCACTAATGAACCCAAAAGGTCCATCAGCTATCAACCATTGAATTCTGCTTAGGTTAATATGACCAAGCCTTAGATGCCAAAGATATGTCTGGTTCATTTGCGAAGGTTCTTTTCTCTTATTAGACTTAGAAGATGAGTTATTCACTTCTATATGCATCGTGGGAGTTTTCGGTTCAAGAGTATATAAATTGCCAACTAATGTACCAGAACAGATAATCTCCCTATTCCTTTTTATAACCACTTTGTCATTAAAAGAAACAAAATATCCATCCTTAAACAATTTAGAAACTGAAATTAAATTCTTTCTAAAAGTAGGTACATAAAGACAATTTCTCAAAACCAAAACTTTATTCCTATCAAAAGATAAATAAACGTCTCCCACTGCAATAGCCGCCACCTTTGAAGCATTGCCCATGAAGACGGTAATCTCTCCCTCAGCTAGTCGTCGGGTTTCCTGGGACCCCTGCAAAGTATTGCAGACATGATCAGTGGCTCCTGTATCTACACACCAGGCACTGGTAGATAACACTGTTAAACATGTTTCAACAACTAAACAAGAAGATATACCTTTGTTCTTTCGGCAAGGATAGTCCGCCTTCCAATGTCCAATCTGCTTGCAAGTGAAGCACTTGCCTTTCGGCTTCTTCACTCCTGCCTGAGGTCCCACTGCCACCTTCTTCGCTCCACCATGCTTCTTCTTCTTCTTACCTTTCGGTTTAGAGGAAGAAACCTTCTGAGCAACCATGGCTTGAGCACTCTGACGAAAAATCCCCTCTGCCGCCTGGAGTTCTGTCAGAAGCTCCGCCAACGAATACAATCTCTTGTTCATGTTGTAGTTGAGGCGGAACTGCTCAAAACTCCTAGGCAGAGACTGGAGAATGATATCGACCTGGGTTTCTCCATCGATCTCAGCTCCGAGGACTTCCATCTCAATAAGATGAGCCATCATCTTGAGAACATGATCCCTAACGGGTGTTCCCTCGATCATGGTGGTCGTCATCAAGTTTCTCATTGCCTCCTGCCTAGCCGTCCTACTCTGATATCCGAAAAGTTCCTTGAGATTGAACATCATGTCATAAGTTGTGGCTATGGCCTGATGCTGATGTTGCAGCACATTTGACATAGATGCCAAAATGTAACACCGCGCCATCTCATCTGCCTTAACCCATTTCTTATAACGTTCTTTCTCCTTTTCATCAGAGTCATCAGAGGGCTTAGGAGGACAGACCTCGAAGAGTACAAATTTGTACTCCTCCGCAGTTAAGACAATATCCAAGTTTCTTTTCCAATCAATGTAGTTTGGTCCAGTAAGTTTGTTTTCTTTTAAAATCAGAGCAAGTGGGTTGAAAGCCATTTGAAAATCCTAAAAATCACAATGATCAAAATATTAGATTTCAAATATTATTGATTCCTCAAAACAATAAAATCCCGAAATCAACCAACACCTCAAATCACCGAGAATATCGTATGCCACGCTGTGGACGTATACGAACTCTACATTTGTAAGAGGAGGTTTTACACATTAATTTTATTATCTTGTCAACCTTACTTTTGACAAATAAAATTAATAGTTGGTTCCTCTTTGTCCCTACAAATAAAAGCAGTGACTCCGATGGGGAGGATACTTCTATTTGCATCTAAGTGTGCACCATTACACGATACTAAGAGAATTATTTCGGATTATGTGCCTTACCGCTGTGGAAGTACACATGCTCCTAGATAATTTCCTATAACCATTATTTGACCTAGTGATCCGCAAACAAACCCGTCCGCAGGGAGGAAGGCACTCAGAGCCAACACACAAGTTTGTTGCATCACACGTCAAATTGTAATGGAGGTCGTGGGAATTAATTAAAATGTCCCTCTCCCACTTAGTTAATTGAAAATGAGGAATTTTAAAACATACACAACATGCATATAAAACAAATAAGCAATAAATATGGAAAAAACAGAATTTTTCCAACTATTATGGCATTGTCCTCCAATATGCATCCCGTCGTGTCGCCACCTCGTCCACTCCACCTTTTCCCGTGCCCAAGTCACCAAAGATATCCGAGCCGAGATAAATCATTTTAATTTATATCCATCGATCCTATACTCCACGAAGGAGTGTACAAATAATCTAGAACGAAAGTAAACTAAAATGAGCTGCTAAACAATGTCGTATTTAATTACAAAAAATTAAATACTAATCTAGCCTCGTCAACCCCGAGGATTCAAATAATAAATATTTACACACATCCTATCACATACACACATATGGCCATAATAGTCGGATCTTATGCCTGCAACCAAAGAGTTAAACTACGCATATCCTACTATTATCCGGCACATATAATATATGAATAAGTGCATAAAAATTAACCGAATCCTAAACACACAAAACCGGAAATCGTGGCTCTGATACCACTTGTAGGGAGTTGCTTCGGAGGCTCATTGGCTCCCATGTCCCCTGATAAAAATTTTCACTAATGAAAGAATTAATCCGGATGGGATGAGCTTCCTTAGCACAATCATTTCGTCATCGTGCTAACAACTTGAGTGGTCGCTTGAACAAACTAGTTGTTCAAGCAACACAACTCTTCTAGTTGGTTAGCCGCGGAAGAGACGACGGACGGATCGCCGGTTTTTGTGTTTGTCTTTGGGGTCCATGATTATACAATATATATTCATACGCATACATGTATAATAAAACATAAAAGAACATGCTCAGATATGTAAATAAAGTTTTAAAAAAGCTTTATACCTTACGATCTTCTACCGTATGTCCTATCCTTCTCATGGACGACGTGTGGACGAAGATCCTCCATGAGTAGAAGCCTTCTAGATCGTGTTCTTCCCTTCCTTGTCCGCTGTGAACAAAGAGAAGAACCAACAAATACCTATCCTTTCTAGAACCGGCCACCAAATTAGGGAATTTGGTGCAACCGACGGCCAAGGAGCAAGTGGATGAAGCGCCGGCCAACTTGAAGAGGGGTTGCCGCCGGCCACCAAGGAGAAAGGGAGGAGGAAGAGCACAGGCCACCAATGGAAGGAGAACCACCGGCCAAGGAACAAGAGAGAGGCCTTGAGAATGGGCGCCGGCCAAGTCTAGATGGAAGAAGGTTGGGCGCCGGCAACTTCTTGGAGGAAGGAGGTTGGAGCCCAAGACAAAACCCTAGCTCCCAAACCCTAATTCTCTATCCAATTCTCCTATTTCCACCCAAGCCTAAGCCACCTATTTATAGAATTGGGCTTAAGCCTCCTTTAATCTCCACCGTCGGATCTAGAGATTTAATCTCCACCGTCGGATCTAGGGTTTTATTCCAACCGTCGGATCTAGGGTTTCATCCCAACCGTCAGATCTAGGATTTCATCCCAACCGTCGGATCTAGGGTTTCATCCCAACCATCGATTCTAGGGATTCATCCTAACCATCGGATCTAGCAATTTAATCCCAACCGTTGGTTCTAGGGTTTCATCCTAACCATCGGATCTAGGGATTTAATCCTAACCGTTGGTTCTAGGATTTGTTTTACATTCTTAGATCTAGACTTCACAAGGATTATATTAGGCTATGATAGGGACCATAAGGAGGAGTTGGATCTTGGCCACCCAATGGATCGGAACCACACAAACTTGATCCATCATTGATGTTCCATTCTACTAGAGGATCATCATTGAACTACCTCACCAACCCCCATAAATTAATATGGGCTCCATATATTATTTGTACATTAATCTCCCCGTGTTTAAGATATCGAATGTCCATCAATTAATTGATTTACTGAGCATCAATTAATTAACATCTAATTCCTCGAGTAGTACCACTCAACCTTATCATCATGTTGACTAAGTCAACCAGCTGGGTTTACATGATGAACCTTATGAGCTCCTCAAGGGGACATCATCAACCTAATATATAGGACACGGTTTCCTCCTATAATCAACGGCACACCATGTAAATAATATCATTTCCCAAGTTACCGGGCATATTGATTTAATCCATCTAAATCTCACCCTCTGGTAAATCAAAGAAATAAATACTAAGTACATGTGCCCGTTATTATATCGGGATTAAGAGCATGCACAACATAATATCCGAGGTCCGATTGAATTATGTAGTCAGTACTAAATTGAATCACCTCTATGTCGGTCCTGCTCAATACACCTAAGTGTACTAGTGTAACTTTATGTTCAAGACAAAACAAAACCAAGCTACACTATAACAATGCCAATGGTTTGTCCAAAACCATCTTGGTCGTGAGCCTCTACTTATATTTTACAAGGGACTGATAACATGATCTTCTGTGCCACACTAAGCACCATGTTATCTACAATGTAAAATATTAGACAATATGCACACATATACAGTAAATATATAAAGTGCAAACAATGATCATATGATTCATATTTCAAAATAAAATGTTCTTACGAAAAGAGCTAGGCTTTCAGTATACATTCCAACACCTGCAGGGTTTACATGATGAACCTTATGAGCTCCTCAAGGGGACATCATCAACCTAATATATAGGACACGGTTTCCTCCTATAATTACCGACACACCATGTAAATAATATCACTTCCCAACTTACCGGGCATATTGATTTAATCCATATAAATCTCACCCTTTGGTAAATCAAAGAAATAAATACTAAGTACATGTACCCGTTATTATATCAGGATTAAGAGCATGTACAACATAATGTCCGAGGTCCGATTCAATTATGTAGTCAGCAATAAATTGAATCACCTCTATGTCGGTCCTGCTCAATACACCTAAGTGTACTAGTGTAACTCTATGTTCAAGATAAAATAATACCAAGCTACACTACAACCATGGCAATGGTTTGTCCAAAATCATCTTGGTTGTGAGCCTCTACTTATATTCTACAAGGGACTGATAACATGATCTTCTGTGCCACACCAAGCACCATGTTATCTACAATGTAAAGTATAGGACAATATGCACACATATAATAAATATAAAGTGCAAACAATGATCATGTGATTCTTATTTCAAAATAAAAATGTTCATACAAAAGAGCTAGGCTTTCAGTATACATTCCAATAGATAATTCTAGGGAAAAGGAGAAAGAGAGAGCTATAAGAAGTGGATCAAGGCCGATGAGATGACGCGGTGGTACATTTTGGCATCTATGTCAAATGTACTGCAACATCAGCATCAAGCTATGTCCACTGCTTATGATATTATGCTCAATCTCAAGGAGCTTTTCAGACACCAAAATCGGGCTGCGAGGCAAGAGGCCATGAGAAACTTGATGACGACCACCATGATCGAGGGAACACCCATGAGGGATCATGTTCTCAAGATGATGGCTCATTTGAATGAGCTGGAGGTCCTAGGAGCTGAGATCGATGGGGAAACCCAGGTCGATATCATACTCCAGTCTCTACCTAGGAGTTTTGAGCAGTTTCGCCTGAACTACAATATGAACAAGAGGTTGTATTCGTTGGCAGAACTTCTGACAGAACTACAGGCGGCATAGGGACTATTTCTTCAGAGTGCTCAGACGCATGCCGTGGTGACCCAGAAGGTTTCTGCTTCTAAGCCGAAAGGCAAGAAGAAGAAGAAGCAAACTGGAGCGAAGGCGGTGGGAGGTACTCAGGGAGGAGTGAAGAAGCCGAAAGGCAAGTGCTTCACTTGTAAGCAGACTGGACACTGGAAGAATGACTGCCCCAACCATAAGAACAAAGGTATATCTTTTGGTCTAGTCGTTGAAACATGTTTAGCGGTGTTATATACTGGCACCTGGTGTGTAGATATGGGAACCACTGATCATGTCTGCAATACTTTGTAGAGGTTCCAGGAAACCAGACGACTGGCTGAGGGGGAGATTACCGTGCACTTGGGCGATGCCACGAAGGTGGCGACTGTTGCAGTGGGAGGTGTTCATTTATCTTTTGAGAAAAATAAACTTTTGGTTCTTAAGAATTGCCTTTATGTACCCTTGTTTAGAAAGAATTTAATTTCAGTTTCTAAATTATTTATAGATGGATATTCTATTTCTTTTAATGACAGAGTTGTTATAAGAAGGAATAGGGACATTATTTGTTCGGGTGCATTGATAAAAAATTTGTACACACTTGAACCAAAACCTCCTACGATGCAAATTGATGTTAATAACTCATCTTCTAATTCCAATAAGAGAAAAGAACCTTCGAAGATGAGCCAAACATATCTTTGGCATCTTAGGCTTGGTCACATTAACCTAAGCAGAATTCAAAGGTTGATAGCTGATGGACCTTTGGGTTCATTAGTGGTGGAGGATCTCCCAACCTATGAATCTTGCTTTGAGGGTAAGATGACCAAGAGACCTTTTATAGCCAAGGGGTATAGAGCCAAAGATGTGTTAGAATTGGTTCATTCTGATTTGTGTGGTCCTATGTCTATCCGGGCTAGAGGTGGTTTTGAGTATTTCGTCTCTTTTATAGACGATTACTTAAGATATGGATACATTTACCTGATGTGCCGCAAGTCTGATTGCTTTGACAAGTTCAAAGAATTCAAGACTGATGTGGAGAAACGTCAAGGTAAAAGAATCAAGATACTATGATCTGATCGTGGTTGTGAGTACCTCTTGGGAGAGTTTAGGAACTACTTATCAGAGGTCGGGATTCAATCTCAATTGACTGCACCTGGCACACCCCAGCATAATGGTGTAGCAGAGCGAAGGAATAGGACGCTTATGGAGATGGTTAGATCGATGATGAGTTATTCTGACTTGCCAGATTTGTTCTGGGGATATGCTCTAGATACAGCGGTATACATTTTGAACTTGGTTCCATATAAATCAGTGCCTTCTACTCCCACAGAGTTATGGAATGGGCGAAAGCCTAGTCTAAGACATATTCGGATATGGGAGAGTCTAGCACATGTGTTGAAGGTAGATGTTGGTAAGTTGGAACCTTGTACAGAAGTACGCATGTTCGTTGTGTAATGCCTGTAAAATTCCTAGCAATTTTACAAGAATTTTTGGCTTGATGATCATGGGTTTTATGTGGGCCTTTTTCCAAAATAAAAGAAAATAAGCCAAAAATGGATGCAAGACCTAGTAATTGAACTCCAAACCTCTAGAGATAGCCAAACCCTATAGATGCACCCACTAACCAGAAGCCCAATAGGATTACATCATTAGAGGAAGGGGGGGGGGATTATAGATAAGTGTGATAAAGGTAAATGAAGAGGCATGGAGAAAGAGAAGAGAAACTTCTCTTCCTCCCTTTATAAAGAAGAGGGAAGGTTCTAATTTGCCACTTCCTCTCTTCTTCTTCTTCTTCTCACCAAATTCTAGCTCCTTCTCCACCTTTGGCCGAACCCCATCCAAGCAAGAGAAGGCTAGGTTTTGATCTTCCTTAGGTCATCTTCCCCACCCAAAGCAAAGCGAAGGATGTAAGTATCCCTCACCTGCATACGGGTAGCTTCGATTGCTATTTTGTAAAAGAAACTCATATGATATATTCGGCCAAAATGATGTTTTGGGTGTTTTATTGAAATTCTATGTCCTGTTTGTAAGAAGAAGATGTCGTTAGGAAGTAGATGATGATGTTAGGATGGAAAAAGGGTTTAGGTTAAAAGCTAACCCTAATAACCACTAAGGTTAATTCGGCCAAGCTATGATTTAGGGTTTCCATGAAGTTATATGCTATGTTTTAGTAACTATATGATGATGTTAGGATTTAAAATGAATTAGGACAAAAGCTAACCCTATTAGCCACTAAGGTTCATTCGGTCAACCTAGGTTTTGGGTGAATAAATGAAGTTTTAATCCATGTTTTATATGCAAATGAAGTTGTTGTTATATGAAATGAATTAGGTTAAAGGTTAACCCTAAAAACCCTACTTGGACCATTCGGCCAACCTAGGTTTTGGGTGAATAAATGATGTTTTAATCCATGTTTTATATGCAAATGATGTTGTTGTTATATGAAATGAATTAGGTTGTTGTTATATGAAATGAATTAGGTTAAAGGTTAACCCTAAAAACCCTACTTGGACAATTCGGCCAACCTAGGTTTTGGGTGAATAAATGAAGTTTTAATTCATGTTTTATATGCAAATGAAGTTGTTGTTATATGAAATGAATTAGGTTGTTGTTATATGAAATGAATTAGGTTAAAGGTTAACCCTAAAAACCCTACTTGGACCATTCGGCCAACCTAGGTTTTGGGTGAATAAATGAAGTTTTAATCCATGTTTTATATGAAAATGAAGTTGTTGTTATATGAAATGAATTATGTTGTTGTTATATGAAATGAATTAGGTTGTTGTTATATGAAATGAATTAGGTTAAAGGTTAACCCTAAAAACCCTACTTGGACCATTCGGCCAACCTAGGTTTTGGGTGAATAAATGAAGTTTTAATCCATGTTTTATATGCAAATGAAGTTGTTGTTATATGAAATGAATTAGGTTAAAAGATAACCCTAGAAGACCCTATGGACCATTCGGCCACCATGAATTATGGGTGATTAAATGAAGTCAAATTCATGTTCTATGTGCAAATGAAGTTGTGGTTGTGTTAAATGAATTAGGATGAAGGATAACCCTAGAAACCCCTATGGACCGTACGACCATCAGGTATTTTTGGGAATTAAATGAAGTTTTAATTTATGTCTTATGTACATATGAAGTTGTTGTTAAGTTAAATGAATAGGTTAACATGTGTTTTATGTTGGGTGAATTCATGTTGATTTGTGATACTAAATAATGCTAGATGAAGATGACATGCCTTAGGTTAGTGTTTACTTACTTTTGCCTTATGCCATGTCTATGAGTATGCGATATTTGAAATATGTTATGAAATGGAAAAAGATAAGATTATGAAATGAAAACGAAACGATATGTTCACGACATAAATATGACATGATGATGAAATGAAGAATGATATGTTATGAAATGAAGAATGGTATGGTTATGAAATGAAAGATGATATGCTCATGAAGTGAAGCATGAAATGTTATGAAATGAAGTATGCTATGTTGCAAGATGAAATAAGCTATGTTATAAAATAAGCATATAAGTATTTTACCTTCTGCATGGCTTGTACCAAGAACTTAACAAGGTCCAAGAAGGGATGGGCTCCTATGATGCCCTAGGTCGATGGAATAAGACTCGGGCCTAGGATGGGCTTCTATGTATGATTGCCCCTAGGTCAATGGAATAAGACTCGGGCCTAGTACGGGATGGGCTCCAAGATGCCTTAGGTCGATGGAGTAAGACTCGGGCCTAAGATGGGCTTCTACGCTATGACGATTGCCCTAGGTCGACGGACTAAGATCGGGCCTAGTAACCTATTAGGTTCGAGACTTGCTACCTCGGGCCTATTTAGGGATGCGCACTATGATAATGAAGAAGTGGTACAATGTCGGACCCAAATATGTTGAGATTTATATTTACGTACCTATAATATATGTTTTCAAAAGCATCTTGCATATGTTACATAGTTAGATTGTTATGTTCACATGCCATGTTGATATGTTACATATGAAGTATGTTATGTTTGATATGCCATGTTATGTCTGATATGCCGTGTTATGTCACTATGTTACATATGATGTATGATACGTTTGATATGCCATGTTATGTCACTATGTTACACCTGATGTATGTTATGTTTGATAGGTCATACATATATGTTGTATGTTATGTTGATTTGCTACGTTACGTATGTTATATGTTATGTTTAATTAAGTCCCAAAGTCACATGATATGATGCTATGTTATAGATGATACATGTTATGCTTCCATGCTATGGATGAGACATGTTATGTTTACCCACGTTACTTATGCTACATGTTAAGTTGATTACGCCATGTATGTTACATGTTATATGACTTATATGTTATGAATGTTACATGCCATGATTAATGTCGATACATGGTTTTTGTGAGTAGGACTGGATCTTACTAAGCCTATGTGCTTATAGTTTATCTTTCCCTCGTACTGCAGATAAGGGTAAGGGATGGATAAACTAAAGGGAGCAGCAGGAGGGGCCAAATGTGTGTAGTAGTGGCATGGTGGAGAAGATCCGTTAGGTCTATATATATGTGTTTACCTATGATGATGATGTTTATGGATGTCCTTATTATGTCTGCTTATGATGGTGATGTTTAAGAACTTGAACTAAGCACTAAGTATCTATCTAAGTTATAATGCATGCTCTATGTTGATAAGAAGAAGTAAAGAAGAAGTATCTATATATGTTATGATGGATGCTCTATGTGAAGAAGAAGAAGTATATATATATATGTCAATGCATGTTTATGGTTTAAAAGAAAAAAAAATTTCTAAAGTCTTCCACTGTAAGAAGTACGAAATATGTATAAAGTCTTCCGCTGTATGTATGTATGTATGTATGTACGGTCGCGTCACGCGCCGCCTCTCCGGATTCTGGGTCCGAAAAGGGCAGGCGTGACAGGTTGGTATCAGAGCCGATCTGCCTTTCCACTACACACACATCAAGCTCCAAATCCTGCCGCTCCAAGTAAGAATTCTATGTCTACTCTAATTGTGTTAAATGTTTTTTTTCTTAATGTATGATAGGAAATGTTTCTAGCTTAAATATGCATGAAAATATGTGTAATACCCTCATGCTTGATCATGTATGATATAAAATACCTTAAGCTTAAACTATGCATGGGAACATGAATGATGCCTTAAGCTTAAAATGACCTTATGCTAGCTTCAGTCTAAATTATGCGTAGGTCAACGAACGAAAACTTATACTAGCTTTACCTTAATATATGAAGATAAACATGTCTGGAAGACGCAGTAGTAGAGCTGATGAGCTAGCACCCCCGCATGACCTTACACACGTAGTCACAGAACTCCAACGACAAGTCACAGAACAACAACAAGTGATAAATACTCTAATGAATCAGCGAGGAAACCCTACTGCCCCACCAACGGGCCCCGACCCGATGGTTCGACAGGAAGCTTACCTGATCCAGTGGCAGAGACTAAAGCCGGAAAATTTCTCTGGTACTGGTGAGCCATGGGATGCCCAGGCCTGGTTCAAGATGGTGGAAAGCATCGTGGATCGCCCGACGCGCGAAGATTAAGTGTGCATCTTTCTGCCTTTCGGGAGATGCTCGGATGTGGTGGGAATGGGTTAAAGCAAAGAGACAAGTAAATCAGATGAGATGGACAGATTTCAAGTACGAGTTCTTCGAAGAATTCTTCCACATGAGGGTGACCAACAAGCATTACGATGAGTTCACTGGGTTCCGAAAAGGTGACCTATCGGTCAGCGAAGCCGTGAAGAGATTCAACCGACTCGCACGTCTGTGCCCAGAGTTGGTCAGCACGGAAAGAGAAAGGGTCAAACTCATGCTGAAGATGCTCCGACCAGAAATAGCTCTGAATGTGGCCGGCGGAGTTCATAAACCGCAGACCGCAGAGGAGCTGTTCAGTAGTGCCTTAATTACCGAGCATTACCTGAACAACATTAATCAGCAAAAGAAAGCACTGAGTGAAGGCAGGAGTCAGGCCCAGTCAGGAGGTCAGAGGAACCAGAGTGCTTGGAAAGGGAACCCCACGGGCAAGAGAAGACAATGGGAGAATCCTAAAGGAGGTCCAGTGAGCAAGAAGCCCAGGATCCCTCTGTGTGCTACCTGCGGGAAGATACATCCTGGAGTATGCTACCAAGGCACAAATCGATGTTACAACTGTGGACGGACAGGGCATAGAATCAAGGACTGTCCTATCTGTGTTCAGTGCACCTCTCACCGTATGGCTGCCGTGAGTGCTCCCCCACAGTTACATCAGATGCAAGTCGCAATCGAAGGAACCCCAATCCACCAAGGGAGACTAGAAGCCCCACCAGCTATGACAGATGCTAGGGTGTTCTCTCTCACCCAAGAAGATGTGGCAAATGCCTCTACAGTTGTCATAGGTCAGATATTTATTTTCTGTCAGCAAGCTACTGCATTATTTGATACTGGGGCAACACATTCGTTTGTTTCTACACACTTTACTGGAAAGATAGACATACCACCACAAGCTCTAGATCACAAGTTCTTAACCACTCTACCCTTGGGAGAAGTAATGCCGCACTCCATCGTAATCTGCAGACAGAGAACTCTACTGCGATTTGATAGTGCTCGACATGCAGGATTATGACATTATATTCGGCATGGATTTCCTAAGCAAGTACGGTGCTTCGATCGAGTGTCGAAAAAGGAAAGTGGTATTCCAGCCGGAGGCGGAGCCTAAGTTCGAATTTATCGGAGAACCAAGGAGAAGAGTCAATAAGATTTTATCAGCCCTACAGGCACGTAAGATGTTAGACAGTGGGTGCACTGGGTTTCTGGCACACGTAGTTGATACAAGTCAAGATGAGGACCAGAAGCTAGAGAATGTCAGAGTTGTATGCAACTACCTGCAGGTATTCGGATGATGAACTACCGTGGGTTAGCCCAGATAGAGAGTTGAATTTGAGATCGAGTTGATTCCTAGTACTAACCCGATCTCTAAAGCACCTACCGTATGGCCTACCAATTAAAGGAACTTGTGGACTACACAGAGTTACGACAAGGGACTTATTTCGCCAAGTCGCCTCTCATGGGAGCTCCAGTTGTTGGTGAAGAAGAAAGATGGGTCTATGCGAATGTGCATAGACTACCGAAGTATGAACAATGTGACGATCAAGAACCCAGATCCTTTACCATGATTGATGACCTGTTCGACCAACTAAAAGGTGTCGCCGTCTTCTCTAAGATTGACCTGAGGTCCGGCTATCATCAAGTAAAAGTAAAACCAGATGATATACCAAAGACGGCCTTCCGGACAAGGTATGGACATTACGAGTTCGTAGTTATGCCCTTCGGAGTAACGAATGCACCTGCCCTGTTCATGGATTTGATGAATCGGGTATTCTCGGCATTCCTCGACAAGTTTGTGATCGTCTTCATAGACGACATACTAATATATTCGAGAACCCCCGAGGAGCACGCAGAACACTTGAATGTGGTATTGCAGATTCTTCGGAAAAAGCTATTCGCAAAAGTTCTCCAAATGCACGAGTTCTAAGCGAACAAGTATCATTTAGTGGGTCACGTGATATCCAAGCACGGAGTGATGGTAGACCCAATAAAGATTGAAGCCGTGAGTAACTGGAACCGACCAAAGAATGCCAGCGAAATCAGAAGCTTTCTTGGGCTAGCAAGCTACTACCGGAAGTTTGTAGAGAACTTCTCCAGGATTGCCGCCCCTATGACAGTCCTCACCAGAAAGAACAAGAAATATGAGTGGATGGACGCCTGTGAGAGGAGTTTCACAGAATTAAAAAGGAGACTGACCAGCGCTCCAATCCTTGCTCTTTCGGACAGTAATGAAGGCTTCGACATGTACAGTGACGCTTCCAAGTTGGGACTCGGAGCTGTACTTATGCAGAATGGCAAGGTCATTGCCTACGCCTCTAGGCAACTCAAGGAACACGAAAGGAATTATCCCACCCACGATTTAGAGCTAGCAGCCGTGGTCTTTGCTCTCAAAACATGGAGCCATTATCTCTATGGAGCTCAGTGTAGGATCTATACAGACCACCAGAGTCTGAAATATTTCTTCACACAGAAGGACCTGAACATGAGACAGCGTAGATGGCTCGAACTCGTCAAGGATTATGACTGCGAGATTCTCTACCATCCGGGGAAAGCTAACAAGGTGGCTGATGCACTCAGCAGGAAGTCCTGCGCCACCTTGATGTCTCTATTAGGGTTATCTCGGCCCTTAGAAAAAGAGATTATGCATTATGGGGTTGAAATCATCTCCGGACAGCTCTCGACCATGACGATAACAACGACGCTGTTCGATGATATACTGGAAAAGCAAGCCCGTGACCCAAGCCTTCAGAGGATCAAGCAAGAGGTCTTAGAAGGAAAGGAAGACGGGTTTCGGATCTCTGATAGTGGAGTACTCTACCTCAGTGATCGCTTATGTATTCTCGACGATCCAGAATTGCGGAAGGAGATATTTGAGGAAGCTCACAGAACTTCTTATGCGATGCATCCTGGAACCACCAAGATGTACCAAGACCTGAAACGAAAGTTCTGGTGGTTCGGAATGAAAAGAGATGTGGCTCAGTATGTCAGTACCTCCGTGACCTGCCAGAGGGTTAAGGTAGAACACCAGAGACCTGGAGGAACACTGCAGCCGATCCAGATTCCAGAATGGAAATGGGAGGACATTTCTATGGATTTCATCTCAGGATTGCCCAAGACGACAAACGGTTATGATGCTATATGGGTAATTGGATGATTGACGAAAGTCCGCCCATTTCTTAGCAATCAAGATGACCTACTCGACGGAGCAACTGGCTCAATTCTATGCTAGGAAATTATCGACTACATGGAATTCCTAAGACCATCATTTCTGACAGAGATGGTCGCTTTATTTCCCATTTCTGGGAATGTGTTCAGAAGGCCCTAGGCACGAAGCTATTGTTCAAGATCGCCTTCCATCCTCGCAGACGGATGCAATCGAAAAGAGTAAATCAATCTTGGAGGATATGTTACGAGCTCGCTACTGGATTTCAAAGGTGGCTGGTGCCGATACTTATGTTTGGCAGAATTCGCTTACAATAATAGCTACCAAGCTACTATTGGAATGGCACCCTACGAGGCCCTATACGGGAGGAAGTGTAGATCCCCCATATGCTGGTACGAGGGTGGTGAAAAGAAGAGGATGGGACTCCAGACGGATTTCATCGACGACACCACCCGAGCTATACGGAACATCCGTCAGAGAATTGAACCGCCGTGAGCCGACAAAAGAGCTATGCGGATATGCGACGTAGACCGTTAGAATTCGAAGTTGGGGATCTAGTATTCCTCAAAGTGGCTCCTATGAAGGGAGTGATGAGATTCGGAAGGAAGGATAAACTGAGTCCACGCTACGTGGGACCGTATCCGATACTGCAGAGGATTGGCAAGGTAGCTTATAAGCTAGAGCTGCCTCAAGAGATGTCGGCTATTCACAACGTGTTCCATGTCTCTGTGCTCAAGAAATGCATTTCCAGTACAGACCAAGTGATCGAGCCACAAACAGTACAAGTTCAAGAGGACCTGAGTATTGAAAGTCGGCCTATCCAGATACTAGACCGAGAAATCAAGAGGCTAAGGAACAAAGAGGTGCCCTTAGTAAAGGTCCTGAGGTAGAATCAACGGTACGAGGAAGCTACCTGGGAACGCGAGGAGGACATGAAGCAGAAGTACCCACAATTGTTCTAAGTTTCGAGGACGAAACTTTTAAAAGGTATGAAGGATTGTAATGCTCGTAAAATTCCTAGCAATTTTACAAGAATTTTTGGCTTGATGATCATGGGCTTTATGTGGGTCTTTTTCCAAAATAAAAGAAAATAAGCCAAAAATGGATGCAAGACCTAGGAATTGAACTCCAAACCTCTAGAGATAGCCAAACCCTATAGATGCACCCACTAACCAGAAGCCCAATAGGATTACATCATTAGAGGAAGGGGGGGGATTATAGATAAGTGTGATAAAGGTAAATGAAGAGGCATGGAGAAAGAGAAGAGAAACTTCTCTTCCTCCCTTTATAAAGAAGAGGGAAGGTTCTAATTTGCCACTTCCTCTCTTCTTCTTCTTCTCACCGAATTCTAGCTCCCTCTCCACCTTTGGCCGAACCCCATCCAAGCAAGAGAAGGCTAGGTTTTGATCTTCCTTAGGTCATCTTCCCCACCCAAAGCAAAGCGAAGGATGTAAGTATCCCTCACCTGCATACGGGTAGCTTCGATTGCTATTTTGTAAAAGAAACTCATATGATATATTCGGCCAAAATGAAGTTTTGGGTGTTTTATTGAAATTCTATGTCCTGTTTGTAAGAAGAAGATGTCGTTAGGAAGTAGATGATGATGTTAGGATGGAAAAAGGGTTTAGGTTAAAAGCTAACCCTAATAACCACTAAGGTTAATTCGGCCAAGCTATGATTTAGGGTTTCCATGAAGTTATATGCTATGTTTTAGTAACTATATGATGATGTTAGGATTTAAAATGAATTAGGACAAAAGCTAACCCTATTAGCCACTAAGGTTCATTCGGCCAACCTAGGTTTTGGGTGAATAAAAGAAGTTTTAATCCATGTTTTATATGCAAATGAAGTTGTTGTTATATGAAATGAATTAGGTTAAAGGTTAACCCTAAAAACCCTACTTGGACCATTCGGCCAACCTAGGTTTTGGGTGAATAAATGAAGTTTTAATCTATGTTTTATATGAAAATGAAGTTGTTGTTATATGAAATGAATTAGGTTGTTGTTATATGAAATGAATTAGGTTAAAGGTTAACCCTAAAAACCCTACTTGGACCATTCGGCCAACCTAGGTTTTGGGTGAATAAATGAAGTTTTAATCCATGTTTTATATGCAAATGAAGTTGTTGTTATATGAAATGAATTAGTTTGTTGTTATATGAAATGAATTAGGTTAAAGGTTAACCCTAAAAACCCTACTGGACCATTCGGCCAACCTAGGTTTTGGGTGAATAAATGAAGTTTTAATCCATGTTTTATATGCAAATGAAGTTGTTGTTATATGAAATGAATTAGGTTGTTGTTATATGAAATGAATTAGGTTAAAGGTTAACCCTAAAAACCCTACTTGGACCATTCGACCAACCTAGGTTTTGGGTGAATAAATGAAGTTTTAATCCATGTTTTATATGCAAATGAAGTTGTTGTTATATGAAATGAATTAGGTTAAAAGATAACCCTAGAAGACCCTATGGACCATTCGGCCACCATGAATTATGGGTGATTAAATGAAGTCTAATTCATGTCCTATGTGCAAATGAAGTTGTGGTTGTATTAAATGAATTAGGATGAAGGATAACCCTAGAAACCCCTACGGACCGTACGACCATCAGGTATTTTTGGGAATTAAATGAAGTTTTAATTTAAGTCTTATGTACATATGAAGTTGTTGTTAAGTTAAATGAATAGGTTAACATGTGTTTTATGTTGGGTGAATTCATGTTGATTTGTGATACTAAATAATGCTAGATGAAGATGACATGCCTTAGGTTAGTGTTTACTTACTTTTGCCTTATGCCATGTCTATGAGTATGCGATATTTGAAATATGTTATGAAATGGAAAAAGATAAGATTATGAAATGAAAACGAAACGATATGTTCACGACATAAATATGACATGATGATGAAATGAAGATTGATATGTTATGAAATGAAGAATGGTATGGTTATGAAATGAAAGATGATATGCTCATGAAGTGAAGCATGAAATGTTATGAAATGAAGTATGCTATGTTGCAAGATGAAATAAGCTATGTTATAAAATAAGCATATAAGTATTTTACCTTCTGCATGGCTTGTACCAAGACCTTAACAAGGTCCAAGAAGGGATGGGCTCCTATGATGCCCTTGGTCGATGGAATAAGACTCGGGCCTAGGATGGGCTTCTATGTATGATTGCCCCTAGGTCGATGGAATAAGACTCGGGCCTAGTACGGGATGGGCTCCAAGATGCCTTAGGTCGATGGAGTAAGACTCGGGCCTAGGATGGGCTTCTACGCTATGACGATTGCCCTAGGTCAACGGACTAAGATCGGGCCTAGTAACCTATTAGGTTCGAGACTTGCTACCTCGGGCCTATTTAGGGATGCACGCTATGATAATGAAGAAGTGGTACAATGCCGGGCCCAAATATGTTGAGATTTATATTTACGTACCTATAATATATGTTTTCAAAAGCATCTTGCATATGTTACATAGTTAGATTGTTATGTTCACATGCCATGTTGATATGTTACATATGAAGTATGTTATGTTTGATATGCCATGTTATGTCTGATATGCCATGTTATGTCACTATGTTACATATGATGTATGATACGTTTGATATACCATGTTATGTCACTATGTTACACCTGATGTATGTTATGTTTGATAGGTCATACATATATGTTGTATGTTATGTTGATTTGCTACGTTACGTATGTTATATGTTATGTTTAATTAAGTCCCAAAGGCACATGATATGATGCTATGTTATAGATGATACATGTTATGCTGCCATGCTATGGATGAGACATGTTATGTTTACCCACGTTACTTATGCTACATGTTAAGTTGATTACGCCATGTATGTTACATGTTATATTACTTATATGTTATGAATGTTACATGCCATGATTAATGTCGATACATGGTTTTTGTGAGTAGGACTATATCTTACTAAGCCTATGTGCTTATAGTTTATCTTTCCCTCATACTGCAGATAAGGGTAAGGGATGGATAAACTAAAGGGAGCAGCAGGACGAGCCAAATGTGTGTGGTAGTGGCATGGTGGAGAAGATCCGTTAGGTCTATATATATGTGTTTACCTATGATGATAATGTTTATGGATGTCCTTATTATGTATGCTTATGATGGTGATGTTTAAGAACTTGAACTAAGCACTAAGTATCAATCTAAGTTATAATGCATGCTCTAAGTTGATAAGAAGAAGTAAAGAAGAAGTAAGAAGAAGTATCTATATATGTTATGATGCATGCTCTATGTGAAGAAGAAGAAGTATATATATATATGTCAATGCATGTTTATGGTTTAAAAGAAAAAAAAATGTCTAAAGTCTTCCGCTGTAAGAAGTACAAAATATGTATAAAGTCTTCCGCTGTATGTATGTATGTATGTATGTACGGTCGCGTCACGCGCCGCCCCTCCGGATTCTGGGTCCGAAAATGGCGGGCTTGACACGTTGGCTATCCCAGGGGAACGAAGGGTGGATTGTTTTATAGTCCTAGAGATCAGAGGGTGATCGTTTGCATAAATGCCAGATTTCTAGAGGAAGACTATGTGATCAGCCACAAGCCCAAGAGTAAAATTGTTCTGGAGGAGTTAAAAGGGGAAGTCACTTCTTTAGTACCGCCGGTACAAGAGGATATACCACATGTCACTGCACCGCGTGTCACAGAGGATACATAGGTGATACCTCGTCATAGTGGGAGGGTTGTGAGACAGCTTGATAGATTCATGTTCTTCGGAGAATCTTCTGATTTGGTCCCTGGCAAACATGAACCTGATCCCTGGACATATGACGAGGCAATCCAAGATAAAGATGTAGTATCTTGGCAAAGTGCAATGAATGCTGAGATTGAATCTATAGATTCAAATCATGTATGGGAGCTAGTAGAACCACCTGATGGTGTAAAAACCATTGGATGCAAGTGGATCAACAAGAGAAAGAGAGGAATAGATGGGAAGGTTGAGACATTCAAAGCGAGGCTTGTTGCGAAGGGGTAAACTCAGAAAGAGGGTATCGATTATGAGGAGACCTTTTCGCCGGTAACCATGCTTAACTCTATCCAGATTCTCATATGCATAGCAGCTCATATGGATTATGAGGTGTGGCAGATGGATGTCATGACAGCTTTCCTTAATGGAAGTCTTGAGAAAAACATCTACATGAAGCAACCAGAGGGATTCATTGCTAAGGGCAAAGAGCATCTTGTATGTAAGCTTAATCGGTCCATTTATGAACTGAAACAAGCTTCGAGGTCTTGGAACATCCGCTTTGATGAGGTGATCTAGTCTTATGGATTTATTCAAAGTCCGGATGAGTCTTGTGTATACAACAGATGTGACAGAAACGTAGTGGTATTTCTTGTACTATACGTAGATGACATTTTGTTGATTGGCAACAATATCAAGGTGTTATCGGACGCAAGGGTATGGTTGTCCAAACAGTTTGATATGAAGGACTTAGGAGAGGTGGGACACATCCTTGGGATCAAAGTTATAAGGGATCACAGGAAAAGGATGTTGTGTTTATCCCAAGCTTCATACATAGACACGATTATGGAGCATTTTAGCATGCAGAACTCCAAGAAGGGTTTTCTACCTTTCAGGAATGGAGTTCCTTTATCTAAGGAGATGTGTCTTAGATCATCTGAGGAGATAGAGGAGATGAAGGCGGTTCCTTATGCTTCTGCAGTAGGAAGCCTCATGTATGCATGCTCTGTAAAAGACCAGATATCTGCTTTGTCGTGGGCATGGTCAGTAGATATCAGAGTAATCCTGGATAGGGATATTGGACTGCGGTAAAGCATATATTGAAGTACATGAGAATGACTAGGGATTATATGCTAGTTTACCGGGCAGACCAATTACTCCCTCTGGGTTACATGGATTCTGACATCCAATCTGATAGGGATAACAATAAGTCTACCTCAGGTTTTGTGTTTACTTTGGGAGGTGGAGCCTTTGTATAGAGGAGTGTCAAGCAGAAGTGCGTGGCGGACTCCACCATGGAAGCTGAGTATGTGGCGACCTCTGAAGCGGCCAAAGAAGCTGTATAGCTCAGGAACTTCCTGATGGACTTGGATGTGATTCCTGGTTTGCTCAGAACTATCATAATTTATTGTAATAATAGTGGTGCAGTTGCAAACTCGAAGGAACCATGAGCCCATAAGGCTAATAAACACATAGAGCGCAAGTACCACCTGATACGAGAAATCGTAAAAAGAGGAGAAGTTGTTGTGGCCAAGATTTCATCGGAGGATAACCTAGCAGATCCTTTCACTAAGGCCCTTCCGGCGAGAGCTTTTGATAGGCATGTGGAGGGAATGGGAATCAGATGTATGACACTTTGAGGACAACATAGTCTTTTAGTATAAGTGGGAGATTGTAGGGATGTATACTGAAAAGTCTATCTTTTGTATGAACATCTTTATTTTGGAATAAGAATCACAAGATCATTGTTTGCGTATTTTATGGTTATGCAATATTGTCTAATACTTTACATTGTAGATAATATGGTGTGTGGTGTCACACAGGAGATCATGTTATCGGCCCCTTGAAAAGTATAAGTAAAGACTCACAACCGAGATGACTTTGGACAAACCATCGGAATGGTTGTAGTGTGATTGGTATTGGTTTGTTTTGACTATAGAATCACACTAGTGCACTTTGTGTGTATTGAGCAGGACCGACTTAGAGGTGATTCAATTTATTACTGACTACATAATCGAATCGGACCTCAGATATTATTTAGTACATGCTCTTAATCCCGATATAATAACGGGTACATATATTTAGTACTCATCTCTTTGATTTACCAATGGGCGAGATTTATAGATTAAATCAATAGGCTCGGTAAGTTGGGAGATGATATTATTTATATGGTATGTCGTTGATTATAGGAGGAAACCGTGTCCTATATATTAGGATGATGATGTCCCCTTGAGGAGCTCATAAGGTTCATCATGTAAACCCTGCAGGTGGACTTGGTCCGGCATGAAGAAAAGGTTGAGTGGTACTACTCAAGGAGTTAGATGTTGATTAATTAATGGTCAGTAAATTAATTAATCGACGGACATTTGAGATCTTAAACACGGGGAGAAAATGTACAAATAATATATGGAGCCCATATTATCATATGGGGGTTGGTGAGGTAGATCAATGATGATCCTTTAGTGGATTGGATCATCATTAGTGGATCGGACTTTATGTGGGCTTGATCCATGGGTGGCCAAGATCCAACTCCTCCTCATGGTCCCTAATGTAGCCTATTAACACCTCATGAAGCTTAGATCCAATGGATAGAAACAAAACTCTAAAATCCATTGGTAGAGATTAAATCTCTAAGATCCGACGGTTGAGATTAAATCTCTAGATCCGACGGTTGAGATTAAATCCCTAGAACCAATAGAGGAGATTAATTCATGACTTATCCCTAACTCTATAAAAGGAGGGCATGGGAGTTGGCGTGAACTACATCAAAGAGAGCTTGGTTTGGGCGGCAAGAGAAGGCAATCCTAGTTGAGATAGGATTAGGGTTAGGGTTTGGAAGCTTGGGCGGCACCAAATAAGGAAGGTTTCTTTCTTCTTCGTCCTCTTGTGGCCGGCGTCCAGCATCTTTTCCATCCCCTTCCAGCCCTTGGCCAACGGCCAAAAGGCCCTACTTTCTTCTCCTTAGGTGGTGGAAACAAGATATAGGGGTTCCCTTGGTGTCTTGATTGTTTTCCATCATCTTCTCCACCTTCTAGTTGGCCGGCGGCAAGGTGATTGTGTGCTCCTTGTTGGTTGGTTTCAGGGTGGAGAAAAACCTTATTTCTACTCTTCCTCTTGCTTTGGAAGAGAAAGGAAGGAAGATTTACGATCTAGGAGCTTCGACTTTTGGTAGATCGTCGCTCACACGACGTCCAAAAGGAGGAAGGTCATACATTAGAAGATCGAGAGGTATACCTATTCTTCTTTCTTTTTTGTTACTTGCTTGTTTTTGTTTTTCAATTAAAAGCATGTTATAAATCTGTAAATGGCTAAATAATACTTGGATCCCGAGCATAAACATAAAAACCAGCGATTCGGACATCGTCTATTCTGCGACTACTCGTAGAATAGAGGATGGTCGCTTGAACAACAAGTTTATTCAAGTGACCTCTCTAAACGAATAGAATGACGATGACTCGGTGGTTTGGGAAATCCCTTTTGTCTAGGATTAAATTTTTTTTAATCCGGGGACATCGAAGGGATCGCCATGGACAAGCTACCGAGGTGAAGTGGGAAGGGAAGTTTCCCCTCACGGACTCGATAAGCAAAACCCTTCACTTTGAACTATGTGCTAGTCTTCATGTTAGGTCCTGGGGTTGATATTATGTATTGTTGATTACGTTGGCGTTCATGTCAAAGATGCATATATCACTATCACCATGCATGAGGTTGAGTTACTTAAGAATGTTTTATATTAGAACCCTAGTGAATGTGCATGCTTAGATAGGTTAAGAACTTTTGTAATATCCTAGTGTCAACATGTCAATGTAGTTGGGTTCATTATTTAGCTTTTGCTATTAAAAGTTAAGAGTTTGAATTATGATACTCGTTTAGAAACCCGATTTAGATCTTGGTACGAGTTGTTGATACTCTTCGATTTAAATTAGGTATTAATTAACTTACAAATAGTGTATGTGAGTTTATGGAATGATTGAGTCATGATATACTTGATCAATACAAGAGTAAGATAAAGTATTATAGTAACACAACCTCTACTAGAGTAAGGAGAGGGGGGGTGTTACAGTATGGTATCAAAGCGAGTTTCGCCCTTCCGCCACATGCACATCGAGCATCAAATCCTGTCGCTTCCAAGTAAGAAAGTATATATATGTTTTACTTTCTCCTATGCTTAGTAAAGAATGCTTTTGTTAAACATGCTTACATATGTTGGTGATGATGATAAAAAGTATGTAATAGTAGTAGTCTTATATTGGTCTTACTTTATTAAGAAAAATGGCTAGAACACATATCATAGTAGTAGTCTTATATTGGTCTTACTTTATGAAGAAAAATCGCTAGAACACGGATCATAGTAGTAGTCTTATATTGGTCTTACTTTATGAAGAAATATGGATAGAACACCGACCATAGTAGTAGTCTTATATTGGTCTCGCTTTATGAAGAAAAAAAATGGCTAGAACACGAACCAATGGAAATTAGGTCAGATACTTATCTTTAATCAGTATGCTACTGTGCTATTTGATACTGGGTCAACACATTCATTTATTTCCATGGTGATTGCTAAGAAGATAAATATACCTCCGGATGTCCTAGATCTTAAGTTTGTAACAACCTTGCCTTCAGGGGAGGTAATGACATCTATGCATTGGTTGCGTGCCACGCCAGTCTGAATTTTAGAAAGAGAACTTTATAGTGATCTGATAATTCTGGACATGCATGATTATGATGTCATCTTAGGAATGGGCTTTCTGAGAAAGTATAGTGCTTCCATTGAGTGTCATAAGCGAAGAGTCGTATTCCAGCCTGAGGCAAAACCTAAGTTTGAACTTATAGGAGAACCAAAGAAAAGAACTAATAAGTTCTTATCTGCCATAAAGCTCAAAAGATGTTAGTCTGTAGATGTATCTAGCACATGTGGTGGATACAAAGCAAGAAGGAGGTCAAAAGCTCAAAGAAGTCCGAGTTATATGTGACTATCTAGAAGTATTCCCTGACGAGTTGCCAGGGTTAGCTCCTAAAAAAGAAATCGAATTTGAGATTGAACTTATTCCTGCTACCAAATCAATCTCAAAAGCACCATATTGTATGGCCCGCAGTGAAAAGAGCTTCAGAAAATTACATGTGCATAGATTATCGAGTACTGAATAAGATGACAATCAAAAATGAATATCCTTTGCCAAGGATTGATGATCTTTTTGATCAATTGAGGGGAGCCACAGTTTTCTCCAAGATTGACTTGTGGTTCAGTTATCATCAAGTAAAAGTTAAAGAGGATGATGTACTGAAAATAGCTTTCCGAACGAGGTATGTGTTAGTAATATATGAGAGATGTCCTAAGGCAATCGCCTTATGTATGAACCATTTATATGATAAATGAAGATTCACTATTTGAGTATACATGTTTTATGTATTTGATTGGATCTTAAACTCATTTATTGAATGTCCACGATACGATTCACAACATGAGAGAATTTGTGATTGGATCACAACTAGTGAGTATCTCTACATGTGTAATTGTGATGTATCGGAATTATCCCTAGTCGATGAATTGATGGATTTGGACACCATCAATTCTGTTGAGACTAGCACGAGGTATACTCCTTGGTGTATCCAAGCAGCTGATTCTCACTGGCTGGAGACATAGTGATGTCCGGAGTTAATCGTGGATGCTAGTTATGGTAACTAGTTCATTGGAGTGACCAGCCGTAAGACTTCATATGGTTCTCTGCATATATAGATATGTCAATGAAGTTCTTACTGTGGCTTAAGTGCGATGTTCCTTAGACTTGCGGTATTCAAGTCATCTTGATCATGGAGACTTATGCTTTGACATCTTAAGCAAACATCTCTAAGGAGATGTGGACCCGGGATGATTGGGTATAAGTCGAAGTGATCGAAGGTGTTTGAATAGCCTATAAAGGATTCACCACTCCTTGCGAGGAGATGTATACCCATGACCTCTCGTCGGATTGTTACTAAAGTCTTTGGCCAAAGCATTACATGTTTAGAGTAAGGTACTCTTCGATACATGTGGAGTAACTAGAATCCGTAGGACGAGGAAATAATACTTGGGCTAGGTGTGACGTAGTCAGCCTAGTGGGGACTGACACAATAGACCATGTCCTGAACCAAGTGGGTATAAGATGAGTGAAGGGAATGGGGCACGAATCATTCGAGCTACTGAAGGGTTTCAGAAATAGTTCTGGATCAACCGTTGATCTTTTCGGTTAATTGGGGATCATGATGTACTACTAGGTGCCACTCATGATCGTTCTATAATTAATGGTTAATTATAGACGACCAACATAAACCGAGAACCTATTTGGTCACACGCACAACGAGTCTAATCCAAAGGATTTAAAACGAGCTTGAGAATGGGATTCTCAGACCGAGAGAAACAAGGTTTGGTTGGACCAAACATGAAGCGAGCATGAAATCATTTCAGTCGCAATGGAAGCGTGGATGGGCCGTGTCTTATGAAGACATAATGGATGAACCAAAATGGTTTGGTTCTAATCCAATGGAGGAGAATAAACCAAAGGGTTTGGTTTATTTTAAACGAATGAACCAAAAGTTGGGTCGGTTCGTTTTAACTTAAAATAAACCATCATGGTTTGGTTTATTTTAACTTATCTTAATGGAGCGGGTTAACGGGCCTAATGGTTATGATCCAATAACCATTAAGAGAATTAGTTCTCTATAAAAGAGGGCTTAATGGATAATTAAGCCTAATCCAAAAACCTAGTTGAGTTGCGCCCAACCCTAGTTGTGCCGCCCAACCTAGGTGTGCCGCCAAGCTCCTCGCCACCCCTTGTGCCGGCGTCCAGCTCCTTGCCGGCGACCAAGCTTCAGCCGGTGATCCTCCGGCGACCCTCCGGTTATCTTCCTAGGCCTCGGTGAAAAGGTGAGCACTTGGCTTCCTTGTTTTGGCCGGCGCCTACTCCTCCACCAAGCTGTCCAGTTTTCTGGACAGCTTCTTCTCCTCTCGTCGGAGCGTCGTTTGGACGACGGTTAGAGCTCCGACAGTGGATAACTTACCGGGGATTCAATCTCCGGTAATCCTCTGAGGTGGAGGACGAAGGATTCGTCAATCGGTTGACGAATACCTCTCCGAAGAAGCGAGTTTTGAGGACTCGTTTTGGATCCGAATTTGGATTCGGATCGTGATCATCTCTCGATCATGTCGTCTTCAACACGTGGCTAGTAACCCGTACGAAGATGAAGCTCGTGGCTTAGCGAAGTCATCTCGAGGAACTCGGCGTGGATACGGATAGAGACGATTCTAGCGAGGATCATTCCGGTTGATATCGTTCCCGCTACACGTCATACGAAAGGTATAACGTAGATAAATTTCCTTTTATTGCAAATTTTAATTTATGGTTATGTCAACACTTGTTGTAATATGCATGCGTGTGTTGTGTGTATTGTAATAAATAGGAGTATTTATTATTTTTATTGCTTCCGCTGTGTTCATGTTTACGAAATATGATCGAACACACACACGCCGCGGTGCCGGAAACCCAACAGTGGTTTCAGAGCCCAGGATGTGTTTCGACATAATCGTAAAATGGTTTTACGATAGTCATAATGTATTTCTAGAAATTTTCTAATTTTGGAAATTTAGAAGTATTTATGGAAATTTTTTAATTTTGGAAAGTCTAGAAGTATTTATGGAAATCTTCCACTTTTGGAAAGTTGGAAGTATTTATGGAAATTGATATTTTCCATAATTAAAATATTTGATTAGATTCTGGAAATTTGTTTCCTAATTTAATCATGATTTGATTTCGGAAATCAAATCTTAAAATATTTTATTTCCATAAGTAGTTTCAATGATTTAGGAAATTGGTTTCCTAAATAGATTTTCCTTAATCAAAAAATTCCATGAATAAAATATGTGATTAGATTTGGAAATTTGTTTCATAATTTAATTATGATTTGATTTGGAGAATAAAATCTTAAACATATTTTATTTCCATAAATAGTTATGACATATAAGGAAATATATACATGACATAATTGTATGCCATGTAATTGCATTAGATATATAACATTATGCCATGCGTGTCGTGACATGTAGATGTATGCCATGTATGCCATGCCATGTAGATAATAGTTATTTGCATGCAAAGAGGATGAGACATAAAAACCCTTAAACAATATTAAAGCCTACACCTTCCATTAATATGGTTAGAACCAGAGTTCCGTTTCTTGTTTGGGTTGTTGGACTCTCTCCAAGCCCGGCTCGAACCCGAACATGTTCAAACCATGGAATAGTTTAATACTAATATGGTAAGAGTCAGAGGTCAATCGTTAGCTTTGGTTGTTGGACTCTCTCCAAGCTGGGCTAATTGGTTGAATGCGCTCTAACCATATTAAAACTATGTCCTGATTAATGGGTTGACTTTAACCTGGAGCATCGGCTTGTTGGACTCTCTCCAAGGTCGATGTAAAGGGAGGTGAAGTTGGGTGCTATGCATATGATGCATACTTGTTAATGTGTTAACAACCCGATGTATGTGTGAACATTCAATTAGTTGATAGCACATTGTGATAGTTGCATATACGTGATATGCAATCGGTATAGTTGATACCTACCGTCATAGTTATGAATGACTTGTTGGACTCTCTCCAAGGTTGTTCATAACTATGATGGATATCAGCCCATTCAGAGATGGACCTGCGATCTCCCGAAGTGATTTTGGGGTTTTTTGAAATTCGAAAAATGAATGGGATTTATAAATGTATATTGATGCATTTTAAAAATCATTTTCTCATATATGCTCGTTTTGTATTTCTAGGTCAATAAATTGATCATGACGTCTTTGAATTTGCGCACTATTTTGGATTCGAACAAACTGACTGGGCCTAACTTCCTGGACTGGCTTACAAACCTGAGAATTGTTCTCAAGGCGGAAAAGCTTGCATATGTCTTTGAAGAGCCTCTTCCTGACCGTCCTAAGGACGATGCAACTCCAGACCAAATGTTGGTCTATCAGAAGCATGTGGCAGATTCTGAGCTGGCGAGTTGCATCATGCTAGCGGCGATGGTACCTGAGCTGCAAAAGCAGCATGAGCATATGGATGCTAATACTATGGTCTTCCATCTTCATGAGTTGTTCGATGAGCAAGCGAGATCCGAAAGGTTCGAGGTCTCTAGGCTCCTCTTCACCACGAAGATGCAAGAAGGTTCCTCTGTAGTGCAGTTTGTGCTAAAGATGAACGGGTACATCGAGCGGCTAGCTACTCTCGGTTTTGTGATGGATCATGAGTTAAGTATTGACTTAATTCTGCATTGTTTGCCCAAGAGATTCTCGAAATTTGTGATGAACTATCGGATGAACAAATTGGAATCCACCATTCCCGAGCTCCTCAATATGCTGAAGACTGTGGAGCCTTCTGTGAAGCATGAGGAGAAGGTGGTTCTGTTAGTTGATTCCTCAAAGAAGGGTTCTAAGAGGAAGGCAAAAGAACAGAAGAAAGGAAAGAACAAGAATGCAAAGAAGGCGGAACCAGCGCAAAAGGGCACTTGCCATCACTATGGCAAGGAAGGCCACTGGCGAAGAAACTGCAAGATTTATCTTGAGTCCATGAAGAAGAAGAAGGCATCCGATGCCCCATCCTCTTCAGGTATCTTCGTTATTGATTGTCATTCTATTTCCTTGGACACTTGGGTATTGGATACTGGGTGTATCTCACATATATGTAATGACATACAGGGGCTAAGGAATAGAAGAATACTTGTCAGAGGGGAGTCAAATTTGCGAGTTGGCAATGGAGCAAAGGTTGTTGCGGTCGCCATCGGAACTTATTTGCTGAAGCTCCCTAGTGGACTAGTCTTAGAACTGGACAATTGCTATTATGTTCCTTCTCTAATAAAGAACATTGTTTCTATTTCCTGTTTAAATAGAAATGGTTTCCATTTGACGTTTAGTAACAATTGTTATTATATAACTTTAAATGGCGTACTTTATGGAACTGGAACCTTGAGTAATGGCATTTATACGTTGGACGTATCCAGTGACATTTTCAATATCGAAGCGAGCAACACGCGTGCTCGAAAGGATAATCAAATAGACTCCTATATGTGGCATTGTCGTCTTGGCCATATAAGCAAGAAACGCATGTCCGAATTACACCGATGTGGAATTATGGAATCGTTTGAATTGGATTCATACGATACATGCGAATCATGCTTAAAAGGCAAGATGACTAAGTTACCTTTACGGAAAGGTGAGCAGTGGGAGAGTTACTAGGTCTAATACATGCGATGTATGTGGACCTATGTCAACTCAAGCATTAGGAGGCTATAGCTACTTCATTACCTTCACCGATGATCACTCACGGTTTGGGTATGTGTTCTTGATGAAACACAAGTCGAAGCCTTTGAAAGGTTCAAAGAATTCAGAAATGAAGTAGAGAAACAACATGACAAGAGTATTAAAATACTTGATCGGATCGAGGTGGTGAATACTTAAGTCAAGAGTTTCTTGATTATCTAAGAGACAATGGCATATTGTCTCAATGGACTCCGCCCTATACACCACAGCATAATGGTGTATCTGAGAGGCGTAACCGGACCTTGTTGGACATGGTCAGATCAATGATGAATCATGCAACTCTTCCCAAGTCCTTTTGGGGCTATGCACTTCAGACAGCTGTTTACTTGTTAAACAGAATGCCTACCAAGGTAGTCTCAACTACTCCATATGAGATATGGAATAGTAAGAAACCTCATGTATCTTACATGAAGATATGGGGTTGTCCTGCTTATGTGAAGCGGACTGTATCAGACAAATTGGATGCTAAGTCTGATAAATGTCTATTTATTGGATACCCTAAGGAAACTAGGGGTTACCAATTCTATCATCCTGTGGAACAAAAGGTGTTTGTTTCAAGGCATGCTATGTTTCTAGAGAAAGAGTTTCTCTTGCAAGAAAACAGTGGGAGTGTCGTCGAGCTTGAGGAGGCTCGAGAGACTCAAATAGACATTGATGAGATACCTGGTGAAGCACAACAGCCGACAACTCATAGTGATGAGCAATCGGCTGGACCTATTGTAACACCACATCTTCGTAGATCTGGTAGAACACGCAATATTCCTGAGAGATATGGATTTCTCGTAAGAGAATCGAACGACGTGTTACTCATTGATGATGAGGAGCCTACCAGTTATGAAGAAGTGCTGACAAGTTCAGAAAGGGATAAGTGGCTTGGTGCCATGAAGTCGGAAATGGATTCCATGTATGAAAACCAAGTTTGGAACTTGGTTGACCCACCTGAAGGGATAAAGCCTATAGGATGCAAGTGGGTTTTCAAGAAGAAAAACCGACATGGATGGTAATGTGATTACCTATAAGGCTAGATTGGTGGTGAAAGGATATTGTCAAAAACAAGGTGTTGATTATGACGAAACCTATTCGCCTGTAGCTATGCTTAAATCCATTCGGATACTCTTGGCCATAGCGGCTCATTATGATTATGAGATATGGCAGATGGATGTGAAAACAGCTTTCCTTAATGGAAACCTGCTCGAGGACGTGTATATGATACAGCCTGAGGGTTTCACATCGGTTGATAAAACCAAGGTATGCAAATTGCGACGATCCATATATGGATTGAAGCAAGCATCCAGGAGCTGGAATATCCGTTTTGATGAGACAATCAAAAAGTTTGATTTCTCACAAAATCCAGACGAACCTTGTGTGTACAAGAAGGTTAGTGGGAGTGCAGTCGTATTCCTAGTATTGTATGTCGATGACATACTACTTATAGGGAACGATGTTTCAATCTTACAGTCAGTGAAGGTTTGGTTATCCAAGACATTCTCCATGAAAGACCTGGGAGAAGCAACCTACATCCTCGGGATTAAGATCTATAGAGATAGATCGAAACGGTTGTTTGGTCTTTCGCAGTCTACATATATAGACCGAGTGCTAAAGAGGTTTAGCATGTCGGAATCCAAGAAAGGTTTCCTACCCATCAGGCATGGGGTACACCTTTCGAAGTCTATGTGTCCGCGCACAGAAGACGAGAGGATTTGCATGAGTAAGATTCCCTATGCATCCGCAATAGGGTCTATCATGTATGCTATGTTATGTACGAGGCCCGATGTATCGTATGCTCTGAGTGTCACGAGCAGATACTAGTCCGATCCAGGAATGGATCATTGGGCAGCTATTAAGATGATCCTTAAGTACTTGAGAAGAACTAAGGATGTGTTCCTAATATATGGAGAAGGGGACATGGTGATACGTGGGTATACGGATGCCAGCTTCCAGACAGACAAGGATGATTCCAAGTCTCAATCTGGATACGTGTTCACCTTGAATGGGGGCGCAGTGAGTTGGAAAAGTTCCAAACAAGAGACTGCAGCGGATTCTACCACTGAGGCAGAATACATTGCAGCTTCGGAAGCAGCAAAGGAAGCCGTTTGGATCAAAAAGTTCGTTCATGAACTTGGTGTGATTTCGGCCATTGTTGAAGCAATACCGGTCTACTGCGACAACAATGGAGCAATTGCACAGGCAAAAGAGCCAAGGTCTCATCAGCGATCCAAATATGTGCTTCGCCGCTATCATCTTATCAAAGAGATCATCAGTAGGAACGAAATACAAATCGAGAAAATTCCCACTGAAAGGAACTTAGCGGATCCTTTGACTAAGGCATTACCTCAAAGTAAGTTTGAGGGTCATGTTCGAGCTTATGGTATTGGATACCGTAGCGATTGGCATTAGGCCAAGTGGGAGTCTGTTAGTAATATATGAGAGATGTCCTAAGGCAATCGCCTTATGTATGAACCATTTATATGATAAATGAATATTCACTATTTGAGTATACATGTTTTATGTATTTGATTGGATCTTAAACTCATTTACTGAATGTCCACGATACGATTCACAGCATGAGAGAATTTGTGATTGGATCACAACTAGTGAGTATCTCTACATGTGTAATTGTGATGTATCGGAATTATCCTAGTCGATGAATTGATGGATTTGGACACCATCAGTTACATCAGACTAGCATGAGGTATACTCCTTGGTGTATCCAAGCGGTGATTCTCCTTTGGTGGAGACATAGTGATGTCGGAGTTAATCGTGGATGCTAGTTATGGTAACTAGTTCATTGGAGTGACCATCGTAAGACTTCATATGGTTCTCTGCATATATAGATATGTCAATGAAGTTCTTCTTTGTGGCTTAAGTCGATGTTCCTTTGACTTGCGGTATTCAAGTCATCTTGATCATGGAGACTTATGCTTTGACATCTTAAGCAAACATCTCTAAGGAGATGTGGACCGGATGATTGGGTATAAGTCAGTGATCGAAGGTGTTTGAATAGCCTATAAAGGATTCACCACTCCTTGCGAGGAGATGTATACCCATGGCCTCTCGTCGGATTGTTACTAAAGTCTTTGGCCAAAGCATTACATGTTTAGAGTAAGGTACTCTTGATACATGTGGAGTAACTAGAATCCGTAGGGACGAGGAAATGATACTTGGGCTAGGTGTGGCGTAGTCGACCTAGTGGGAATGACACAATAGACCATGTCCTGAACCAAGTGGGTATAAGATGAGTGAAGGGAATGGGGCACGATTCATTCGAGCTACTGAAGGGTTTCAGAAATAGTTCTGGATCAACCGTTGATCTTTTCGGTTAATTGGGGATCATGATGTACTACTAGATGCCACTCATGATCATTCTATAATTAATGGTTAATTATAGATGGCCAACATAAACCGAGAACCTATTTGGTCACCGCGCTGTGGCGTAATCCAAAGGATTTAAAGCGAGCTTGAGAATGGGATTCTCGGGACCAGAGAGAAACTAGGTTTGGTTGGACCAAACATAAGCGAGCATGAAATCGTTTGATCGCAATGGAGCGTGGATGGGCGTGTCTTATGAAGACATAATGGATGAACCAAAATGGTTTGGTTCTAATCCAATGGAGGAGAATAAACCAAAGGGTTTGGTTTATTTTAAGCGAATGAACCAAAAGTTGGTTGGTTCGTTTTAACTTAAAATAAACCATCATGGTTTGGTTTATTTTAACTTATCTTAATGGAGCGGGTTAACGGGCCTAATGGTTATGATCCAATAACCATTAAGAGAATTAGTTCTCTATAAAAGAGGGCTTAATGGATAATTAAGCCCTAATCCAAAAACCCTAGTTGGAGTTGCCGCCCAACCTAGTTGTGCCGCCCAACCTAGGTGTGCCGCCCAAGCTCCTTGGCCGCCCAGCCCCTTGTGCCGGCGTCCAGCTCCTTGCCGGCGACCAAGCTTCAGCCGGTGATCCTCCGGTGACCCTCCGGTGATCTTCCTAGGCCTCGGTGAAAAGGTGAGCACTTGGCTTCCTTGTTTTGGCCGGCGCCTACTCCTCCACCAAGCTGTCCAGTTTTCTGGACAGCTTCTTCTCCTCTCGTCGGAGCGTCGTTTGGACGACGGTTAGAGCTCCGACAGCGGATAAATTACCGGGGATTCGATCTCCGGTAATCCTCTGAGGTGGAGGACGAAGGATTCGTCAATCGGTTGACGAATACCTCTCCGGAGAAGCGAGTTTTGAGGACTCGTTTTGGATCCGAATTTGGATTCGGATCGTGATCATCTCTCGATCACCTCGTCTTCAACACGAGGCTAGTAACCCGTACGAAGACGAAGCTCGTGGCTTAGCGAAGTCATCCCGAGGAACTCGGCGTGGATACGGATAGAGACGATTCTAGCGAGGATTGTTCCGGTTGATGCCGTTCCCGCTACACGTCATACGAAAGGTATAACGTAGATAAATTTCCTTTTATTGCAAATTTAAATTTACGGTTATGTCTACACTTATTGTAATATGCATGCGTGTGTTGTGTGTGTTGTAATAAATAGGAGTATTTATTATTTCTATTGCTTCCGCTGTGTTGTGTGTTTACGAAATATGTTTACGAAATATGTCTACACTTATTTATTATGTCTACAGTATGGACACTATGAGTTCGTGGTCATGCCTTCGGAGTGACAAATGCTCCAGTAACCTTTATGGACCTAATGAATCGAGTATTCAAGGCATTCCTTGACAAGTTTGTGATCGTCTTCATTGACAATATCCTTATTTACTCGAGAACTCAGGAAGACCATGCTGAACATTTGAAGATAGTGTTACAAACCCTTCAGAGAGACAATTGTATGACAAGTTCTCCAAGTGTGAATTTTGGCTCAATCGAGTATCCTTCATGGGTCACATAATTTCAAAAGATTGGGTTATGGTAGATCTGACAAAGTTAGAAGTTGTTAGTAACTGGAGTCAACCAAAGACTATCAGTGAAATCAGAAGTTCCTTGGATTAGCAGGGTACTATAGAAAATTTACAGAAGACTTCTCGAAAATAGTGAAAATTTGTAGAAGACTTCATGAGGATAGCTTCACCACTAACAGTTTTTACCAGAAAGAACTGAAAGTTTGAATGGACCTAGGATTGTGAGAAAAGTTTCCTTGAACTAAAGAGAAGATTAACAAGTGCTCTGATTCTTACCCTTCCAAAAAGTAATGGAAGCTTTGATATGTATAGTGATGCATCCAAAATGGGACTTAGAGCGGTGCTTATGCAGAATGGTAAAGTCATTGCCTATGCATCTAGACAACTCAAGGATTATGAAAAGAATTATTCCACTCATAACCTTGAGTTGGCAGCAGTAGTCTTCGCTCTCAAAATTTGGAGATGTTGAACCTTGGGGTTGAGATTATTTCTTGATAGCTTTCTACCTTGACAATAGCGTCAACACTCTTTGATGATATACTAGCAAAGCAAGACGAAGACCCAAGCATCCAAAGGATCAAGAAAGAGATCCAAGAAGGAAAGGATGAAGGATTTCGAGTCCCTAATAGTGGGGTACTATATCTTGGTGAATGCTTATGTATTCCCAATGATCCAGAATTGAGAAAGAAAATTTTAGAAGAAGCTCATAGGACCCCATATTCTAATGCATTCTGGATCTACCAAGATGTATCAAGATTTGAAAGAGAAGTTCTGGTGGTTCGGTATGAAAAGGGATGTGGCTAAATATGTCATCACCTGTCTGACGTGTCAAAGAGTCAAAGCAGAACATCAGAGACCTAGAGGAGTTCTGCAACCTATTAAAATCCCAAAATTGAAGTGGGAAGATATAGCTATGGATTTGATAGTAGGACTACCCAAAACAACTAATGGTTATGATGCTATTTGGGTGATTGTTGATAGATTAACAAAATCTGCCCATTTTCTAGCAATCAAATATCGTACTCAATGGAACAACTAGCTTAGTTGTATGTTATGGAGGAGATCAGATTGCATGGAGTTCCTAAGACCATGTGATTGAGCCACAGACGGTACAAGTTCAAGAAGATTTAAGTTATGAAAGTTGACCTATTCAGATAATAGATCGAGAAATCAAGAAATAGAAAACCAAAGAAGTACCCTTAGTGAAAGTCATATGGCAAAATCAAAAGTTTGAAGAAGCAACTTGGGAACACGAGGATGATATGAAACAAAAGTATCCGGAGTTGTTCTAAGTTTCGAGGATGAAACTTTTATAAGGTATGAAGGATTGTAACGCTCGTAAAATTCTAAACCGTTCAAAGTAATTATATGGATTTTAACGCCCATAAAAGGTTTAAAATAAAATAAAATAAACGATGGTTATAGCTAGGATTTGAACCATGAACCTTCTAATAGAGAGGTAGCCTTAACACCACTAGACCATAGGATGATTCTTGGCTATGATATATAAAGAATATAGATGGGAAGGTGAGGAGTTGGTTCATCCCCCCATGAAAGGATGAAGAGTGTCCATTCCCTAGGTATTAAAGAGGAGAATTAAGAGAAGATAGGAAGAAAAACCCCACTTTCCTTCTTCATTCTCCTTCTTCCTCATCCTTGGCTGAAATTCCTCATTCTCCTTCCTCTCTTTTTCATCCCAAGCACGAGGACTCTTTGTGTTGGGATTCTCAAGAGGGTTTTTCAAGGAGAGAGTCTTGGTATTGCTAGAAGATCTAACTCCACCAAACTCCTCCTCCTTCCTCCAACTCCATCCAAAACCCTAAAGCCTTGTTTGGTGTTCTTGAGAGGGTTTCAAGGGGATACAAAGACTTAGTATATGCTAGAGGATCACTTCTAAGGCTAAGGAACAAGGAAAGGTCTTCATCTCATAAAAACCCTAGCGGTATACCAATACGATAGTGAGAGGATGTAAGTATCTTTCTCCTGCAGTATAAGTAGTTCTTCGATTGTTTTACATAGCTTCTTTTCATAAGTTTTGAAGAGTATATGTTTGGATCAGATGATATATGTGTGTGATCAGATTTATAGTTGAGGTATACATCTTTTTAAGCAAGATCTAAGATCACCAAGATGATTTTTCTCACCTAGAGTATAAGTAACTCTTTGATTTGCCCATCTAGGTTCTATTATCATATTTTATTTGGATTTATATGTCCTGTCAAGATTATGATTGTTTGGAATTTTAGGTATTTTAAGTATATTTCATTGGAAGCAAGATATAAAGATCGCAAAGATGCTTCCCCTACGAGTTTTGGGGACAAAGAGCATGATTGAATGTCTTGAAAGGCTTCCTATATGGGTTGTTGAGTATGATCATGTAAAATACTTGTTAAATGACAAAAATATGTTTTGATCAGATTATATGGGTGTGTTTAGACTTATAGGTAAAGTATATTTTTTTTTAAGCAAGACATAAGATCACTAGGATACTATCTCTCACCTATAGCATAAGTAACTCTTTGATTTGCACATCTAGCTTCTAGTATCATATTTTTATTCAGATATATAGGTTCTATCCAGATTATGTTTGGTTTGATTTTTAGGTATTTTAGGTATATTTCTAATGGGGCAAGATGTAGAGATTTCAAAGAGGCTTCCCCTACGAGTTTTGGGGACAAAGAACATGATTAAATGCCTTGAAGGGCTCCCTATATGAGTTTTGGGTGTATGAGCATGTTACATGTTGGTTAAATGACAAAATCAGTAGGTCATATATATTTATAGGTATATTTCATGTTGAAGCAAGACATAAGATCGCAAAGATGCTTCCCCAATAAGTTTTGGGGACAAAGAGCATGATCGCATGTCTTGAAAGGCTTCCTATATGAGTTTTGGGAGTATGATCATGTTAAATGTTTGATAAATGACCAAGATCAGTAAGTCATATATAAGGGAAATATTTCACTTTGAATATTTCACTGGAAGCAAAATGTAAATATCACAAGATGCTTCCCCTACAAGTTTTGGGGACAAAGAGCATGATCAAATGTCTTGGAAGGCTTTCTATATGGGTTTCTGATTATGATCATGTAAAATACTCGTTAAATGACAAAAATAAGTAAGGAATATATAAATAAAGTATTTTAATTTGAAGTGGTATGTACCGGGCTCTTAGATCGCCCATGAGCCCCTAGACCACCCTTGAAAGTTCCATGGGCCCCTAGACCGCCCTTCAAAGTTGCCCTAATAAGTTCGGTGGCTAGCTACCCCGAGTTCTCTTAGGGTTGCATGCAAATTGGTACAATGTCGGGCTTCCCAACCAAGGATGATTAGTATTTTAAAGTATATATGTATATATGGTTTCGAAAGTTAACCAAAGCACAATGTTTACAAGTTTAAGTATAGTATGACTCATGTACATGTTTCTACTAGCGAAGCATATTTCAAGAATGTATTGCAAGTTGCGTATGTTAAGTTCATGCATTTAATGTTGAGCCATTGTGTTATGTACAAGTGTCTCTATATGTCTGATACAGAAAGTTCATGCCTGTCAAGTGGAACCATGGTATTATGTGCAAGTATTTCCAAATGTTAAATGCAGAATTTTCTTAAATGCAAGTATTCTAATAGCATGTTTTCTCCTAATGTGATGTTTTGTGAGAATAGGATATACTTACTAAGCATCATTGCTTATAGTTGCATTCCTTATACTGCAGATAAGGGTAAAGCAAAATTTGAGTAAGAAGGGGCGCAGTGGATGAAGTGCTTGGTGTGTGTAGCGGCAGAATAGTGGACTATGATCTTGGACTTTCTAGTATTCTATTATGTTAAGTCCTTCGAACTTGTTCGTGTGGTAGTGTTCATGTTATATGTTTGATCATGTTGTGTCTAAGAATGTTGAACTTGCTAGTATTATGCTATGCTAAGAACTTTGAACTATGTGCTAGTCTTCATGATAGGTGCTAGGGTTGATATTATGTATTGTTGATTACATTGATGTTCATGTCAAAGATGCATATATCACTATCACCATGCATGAGGTTGAGTTACTTAAGAATGTTTTTTATTAAAACCCTAGTGAAGGTGCATGCTTAGATAGGTTAAGAACTTGTGTAATATCCTAGTGTCAACATGTCAATGTAGTTGGGTTCATTATTTAGCTTCCGCTGTTAAAAGTTAAGAGTTTGAATTATGATACTCATTTAGAAACCAGGTTTAGATCTTGGTACGAGTTGTTGATACTCTTCGATTTAAATCAGGTATTAGTTAACTTACAAATAGTGTATATGAGTTTATGGAATGATTGAGTCATGATATACCTGATCAATACAAGAGTAAGATAAAGTATTATAGTAACACCTCCCCTGCTAGAGTAAGGAGAGGGGGGGGGGTGTTTCAGAGTTGACCTACAAAGAAGCAATAACAACCAAGAGGAGGGTGATGGAGTCGTTTAGGAGGTTTTGCAAAAAATGAGCAGATAATTTTTGGAAAGTAGTGTTGCACCTGAGGGAAGAAGGGATGGGAGCGACATAATGTGGGCACCATAGTTTCAAACCAAGGATGTGTTGGGATGTATACTGAAAGCCTAGCTCTTTTGTATGAACATCTTTATTTTGAAATAAGAATCACATAATCATTGTTTGCATATATTTATGCATATTGTCTAATACCTTACATTGTAGATAACATGGTGTGTGGTGTCACACGGGAGATCATGTTATCGGCTCCTTGTAAAGTATAAGTAAAGGCTCACAACCGAGATGGCTTTGGACAAACCATCGGAATGGTTGTAGTGTGATTTGGTATTGGTTTGTCTTGACCATAGAATCACACTAGTGCACTTTGTGTGTATTGAGCAGGACCGACACAGAGGTGATTCGATTTATTGCTGACTACATAATCGAATCGGACCTCAGATATTATTTAGTACATGCTCTTAATCCCGATATAATAACGGGCACATATACTTGATACTCATCTCTTTGATTTACCAATGGGCGAGATTTATAGATTAAATCGATAGACTCGGTAAGTTGGGAGATGATATTATTTATATGGTGTGCCGTTGATTATAGGAGGAAACCGTGTCCTATATATTAGGATGATGATGTCCCCTTGAGGAGCTCATAAGGTTCATCATGTAAACCCTGCAGGTGGACTTGGTCCGGCATGATGAAAAGGTTGAGTGGTACTACTCATGGAGTTAGATGTCGATTAATTAATGGTCAGTAAATTAATTAATTGACGGACATTCGAGATCTTAAACACGGGGAGAAAATGTACAAATAATATATGGAGCCCATATTATCATATGGGGGTTGGTGAGGTAGATCAATGATGGACCTTTAGTGGATTGGACCATCATTAGTGGATCGGACTTTATGTGGGCTTGATCCATGGGTGACCAAGACCCAACTCCTCCTCATGGTCCCTAATGTAGCCCATTAACACCTCAAGATGCTTAGATCCAATGGATAGAAACAAAACACTAAGATCCATTGGTAGAGATTAAATCTGTAAGATCCGACGGTTGAGATTAAATCTCTAGATCCGACGGTTGAGATTAAATCCCTAGAACCAATGGAGGAGATTAATTGATGGCTTATCCCCAAACTCTATAAAAGGTGGCATGGGGTTGGCGTGAAGATCATAGAGAGGGAGCAAGGCTTGGGCGGCAAGAATAGGGCAATCCTAGTTGAGATAGGATTGGAATTAGGGTTAGGGTTTTGAGGCTAGGGTGGCACCAAATAAGGAAGGTTCTTTCTCTCTTCTTCTTCCTCTTTGTGCCAACGTCCAGCAGCTTCTCCCAGCTTTTTTCCAGCCTTGGCGGCCAAAGCCTCCTTCTTCTTCTCCTTAGGTGGTGGAAACAAGATATAGGGTTTCCCTAGGTATCTTGGTTGCTTCCCACCACCATCTCCTTCATTTACTTGGCCGGCGGCAAGGAAGGGATTGATTCCTTGTTGGTTGAGTTTTGGAAGGAGAAAAACATTGTTTCTCTTCTTTCTCTTGCTTGGGAAAGCAAGGAAGGAAGTTTTGCGATCTAGGAGCTTCGACTTTTAGTGGATCGTCGCCCACACGACGTCCAAAAGGAGGAGGGTCATACATTAGAAGACCAAGAGGTATAACTATTCTTCTATCTCTTTTATTCATTGCTTGTGTTTGTTTTTCAAAATATAAGCATGTTATATTTCTGTAAATAGGCTAAATAATACTTGGATCCCGAGTACAAACACAAAAACCGATGATCCGGACATCGTCTATTCCGTGGCTACTCGTAGGATAGAGGATGGTCGCTTGAACAACTAGTTTGTTCAAGTGACCTCTCTAAATGAATAGCACGACGATGACTTGGTTGCTTTGGGAATCCCTTTTGTCTAAGATTAAATTTTTAATCAGGGACATCGAAGGGATCACCATGAGTCAACAGCCAGAGGTGAAGGAAGGCGAAGATTTCCCCTCACCGGATCAACCCCAACAATTGGTATCAGAGCCAAGGTTTCCGGTTGTGTGTGTTTAGGATTCGGTTAATTTTATGCACTTTTTCATATATTATATGTGCCGGATAATAGTAGGATATGCGTAGTTTAACTCTTTGGTTGCAGGCATAAGATCCGACTATTATGGCCGTGTGTGTGTATGTGATTATATGTGTGTAAATATTTATTTTGTTGAATCCTTGGGGTTGACGAGGCTAGTATTTAGTTTTTTTTTGTAAATTAAATACGGCATTGTTTAGCCGCTCTTTATTTTATTTTACTTTCGATCTAGATTCATGTACACTCCCTCGTGGAGTATAGGATCGATGGATGTAAATTAAAATAGGTTTTAGTCTCGGCTCGGATCTCAGGAGGCTTGTACATGGCGTAGAGGAGGGAGCGGACGAGATGGCGATCTGACAGGAGCCATATTGAAGACAAAGGCCATAATAGTTGGAAAATAATTTATTTTTCATATTTATTGCTTTTGTTTGATATGCATGTCGTAGGAAAATTCCTCATTTTTAATTTACTAAGTGGGAGAGGATATTTTAATTAATTCCGGCCTCCATTACAATTTGACGTGTGATGCAACAAACTTGCGTGTTGGCTCTGAGTGCCTTCCTCCCTGCGGATGAGTTTGTTTGCGGATCACTAGGTCAAATAATGGTTATAGGAAATTATCTAGGAGCATGTGTACTTCAACAGCGGTAAGGCACATAATCCGAAATAATTCCCTTAGTATCGTGTAATGGTGCACACTTAGATGCAAATTAAAGTATCCTCCCCATCGAGATCCTTTGCTTTTATTTGTAGGACCAAAGAGGAACCAACTATTAATTTTATTTGTCGAAAAGTAAGGTTGACAAGATAATAAAATTAATGGGTAAAACCTCCTCTTACAAATGTAGAATTCGTATCGTCCACCTTTGCGTGGCATGCGATATTCTCGGTGGATTTAGTTTTTGTTTGATATAAAATTTTTATTGTTTGAGGAATCAATAATTTTTTGAAATATAATGTTTTGATTTATGTGATTCTTAGGTTTTCTTTCAAAATGACTTTCAACCCACTTGCTGTGATACTGAAAGAGAACAAACTTACTGGACCCAACTATGTAGATTGGAAGATGAATCTATATATTGTCTTGACTGCTGAGGAATACAAATATGTACTCCTCGAAGAGTGTCCTCCCAAGCCTCTGAGATGATTCAGGAAAAGGAGAGAGGCTATAGGAAGTGGAACAAGGCGATGAGATGGCGGTGTTACATTTTGGCATCTATGTCAAATGTACTCCAACATCGACATCAAGCCATGCCCACTTGCCTATGATATGATGCTCAATCTCAAGGAGCTTTTAGGACACGAGAATCGGGCTGCGAGGCAGAGGCCATGAAACTTGATGGCGACCACCATGATCGAGGAACACAGTGAGGATCATGTTCTCAAGATGATGGCTCATTTGAATGGTGGAGGTCCTAGGAGCTTTGAGATCGATGGGAAACCCAGTCGATATCATACTCGATCTCTGCCTAGGAGTTTTGAAGCGGTTTCGCCTCAACTACAACATGAACAAGAGGTTGTATTCATTGGCGGAACTTACGTGAGAACTCGGTGGAGAGGACAATTTCGTCGAGTGCTCGGTGCATCGTGATGACCCGAAGGTTTTACCTAAGCGAAGGCAAGAAGAAGAAGAAACAAAGGGCAAAGCGGTGGGAGGTACTCGGGAAGAGTGAAGAAAGAAGGCAAGTGCTTCACTTGTAAGCGGTGGACAACTTTGGAAGAAGATGCTAGCCGCAGAACAAAGGTATATCTTTTGGACTAGTCGTTGAAACATGTTTAGCGGTGTTATCTACCGGCACCTGGTGTGTAGATACGGGAGCCACTGATCATGTCTGCAATACTTTGCAGGGGTTCGAAACAGACAGTGGTGAAGGAGATTACCGTGTACTTGGGCGATGCCACAAAGGTGGCGGCTGTTGCAGTGGGAGACGTTCATTTATTTTTTGAGAAAAATAAACTTTTGGTTCTTAATAATTGCCTTTATGTACCCTTATTTAGAAAGAATTTAATTTCAGTTTCTAAAATGTTTATGGATGGATATTCTATTTCTTTTAATGACAGAGTTGTTATAAGAAGGAATAGGGACATTATCTGTTCGGGTACATTGATAGGAAATTTGTACACACTTGAACCAAAACCTCCCACGATGCAAATTGAAGTTAATAACTCATCTTCTAAATCCAATAAGAGAAAAGAACCTTCGAAGATGAACCAAACATATCTTTGGCATCTTAGGCTTGGTCACATTAACCTAAGCAGGATTCAAAGGTTGATAGCTGATGGACCTTTGGGCTCATTAGTGGTGGAGGATCTCCCAACCTGTGAATCTTGCTTGGAGGGTAAGATGACCAAGAGGCCTTTCAAGGCCAAGGGGTATAGAGCCAAAGATGTGTTAGAATTGGTTCATTCTGATTTGTGTGGTCCTATGTCTATCCAGGCTATAGGTGGTTTTGAATATTTCGTCTCTTTTATAGACGATTATTCAAGATATGGATGCATTTACTTGATGCACATAAGTCTGAATGCTTTGTGAGTTCAAAGAATTCAAGGCTGATGTGGAGAACCGTCAAGGTAAAAGTATCAAGACCCTACGATCTGATCGTGGTGGTGAATACCTCTTGGGAGAGTTTAGGAATTACTTATCAGAGGCTGGGATTCAATCCCAATTGTCTGCACCTGGCACACCCCAGCAGAATGGTGTAGCAGAGCGAAGGAATAGGACTCTTATGGAGATGGTTAGATCGATGATAAGTTATTACGACTTGCTAGATTAGATTACGGGGATATGCTCTAGATATCGGTATACATTACGAACTTGGTTCCATCTAAATCAGTGCCTTCTACTCCCGTAGAATTGTGGGTGGGCGAAAGCCTAGTCGAGACATATTCGGATATGGGGAGTCCGGCACATGTCTTTGAAGGCGAGATCTTTGGTAAGTTGGAACCTCAAATGCAGTGCATGTTTGTTGGCTACCCTAAGGAGCGAAGGGTGGTTTGTTCTATAGTCCTAGAGATCGAGAAGGTGATCGTGAGTACGAATGCCGATTTCTAGAGGAGGACTATGTGATGAACCACAAGCCCACGAGTAAAATTGTTCGGAGGAGTTAAAGGGAAGTCACTTCTTTAGTACCACTGTACAAGAGGATATACCACATGTCATCGACCACGTGTCATAGGATACAATGATACCTCGTCGTAGTGGGAGGGTTGTGAGACACTGATAGATTCATGTTCTTGGGAGAATCTTACGATTTGGTCACTGGCGAACATGAACTGATCCTGGACATATGATGAGGCAATCCAAGATAAAGATCGATATCTTGGCGAGTGCAATGAATCTTTGAGATTGAATCTATGGATTCAAATTAGTGCAGGAGCTAGTAGAACCACCCGATGGTGTAAAAATCATTGGATGCAAGTGGATCTACAAAGAAAGAGAGGAATAGATGGGAAGGTTGAGACCTTCAAAGCGAGGCTTGTTGCGAAGGGTATACTCGGAAAGAGGGTATCGATTATGAGAGACCTTTTCGATAGCCATGCTTAAATCTATCCGGATTCTCTTATGCATAGCAACTCATATGGATTATGAGGTGTGGCGGATGGATATCAAGACAGCTTTCCTTAGTGGAAGTCTTGAGGAATCCATCTACATGAAGCGCAGAGGATTCATTGCTAAAGGCAAAGAGTCTTGTATGTAAGCTTAATCGGTCCATTTATGGATTGAAAGCTTTGAGGTCTTGGAACATCGCTTTGATGAGGTAAATCCGGACTTATGGATTTATTCAAAGTCGGATGAGTCTTGTGTATACATAGATGTGGAAGCGTAGTGGTATTTCTTGTACTATCGTAGATGACATTTTGTTGATTGGCAACAATATCAGTGTTATCGGACGTAAGGGTATGGTTGTCCAAGCGGTTTGATATGAAGGACTTGGGAGAAGTGGGACACATCCTTGGGATCAAGTTGTGTTATAAGGGATCAAGCTTCATACATAGACACGATTATGGATCGTTTTAACATGCAGAACTCCAAGAAGGGTTTTCTACCTTTCAGGCATGGAGTTCCTTTATCTAAGGAGATGTGTCCTAGATCATCTGAGGAGATAGAGGAGATGAAGGCGGTTCCTTATGCTTCGGCAGTAGGAAGCCTCATGTATGCGATGCTCTATACGAGACCAGATATCTGCTTTGCCGAAGGCATTGTCAGCAGATATCAGAGTAATCTAGGACAGGGACATTGAACTGCGGTAAAGCATATATTGTAGTGCCTGAGAAGGACTAGGGATTATATGCTAGTTTACCGGGCAGACCAATTACTCCCTGTGGGTTACATGGATTCTGATTTCCAATCTGATAGGGATAATAGTAAGTCTACCTCAGGGTTTGTGTTTACTTTGGGAGGTGGAGCCATTGTATGGAGGAGTGCCCAGCAGAAATGCGTGGCGGACTCCACCATGGAAGCTGAGTATGTGGCAGCCTATGAGGCGGCCAAAGAAGCTGTATGGCTCAGGAACTTCCTGATGGACTTGGATGTGATTCCTGGTTTGCCCAGAACTATCACAATTTATTGTGATAATAGTGGTGCAGTTGCAAACTCGAAGGAACCACGAGCCCATAAGGCTAGTAAACACATAGAGCGCAAGTACCACCTGATACGAGAAATCGTAAAGGAGGTAGAAGTTGTTGTCGCCTAGATTGCATCAGAGGATGACCTGGTAGACCCTTTCACTAAGGCCCTTCTAGCGAGAGCTTTGATAGGCATGTGGAGGGAAGGGGAATCAGATGTATGGCAGTATAAGGACAGCATAGTCTTTTAGTATAAGTGGGAGATTGTTGGGATGTATACTGAAAGCCTAGCTCTTTTGTATGAACATCTTTATTTTGAAATAAGAATCACATGATCATTGTTTGCATATATTTATGCATATTGTCTAATACGTTACATTGTAGATAACATGGTGTGTGGTGTCACACGGGAGATCATGTTATCGGCTCCTTGTAAAATATAAGTAAAGGCTCACAACCGAGATGGCTTTGGACAAACCATCGGAATGGTTGTAGTGTGATTTGGTATTGGTTTGTCTTGACCATAGAATCACACTAGTGCACTTTGTGTGTATTGAGCAGGACCGACAAAGAGGTGATTCGATTTATTGCTGACTACATAATCGAATCGGACCTCAGATATTATTTAGTACATGCTCTTAATCCCGATATAATAACGGGCACATATACTTGATACTCATCTCTTTGATTTACCAATGGGCGAGATTTATAGATTAAATCGATAGACTCGGTAAGTTGGGAGATGATATTATTTATATGGTGTGTCGTTGATTATAGGAGGAAACCGTGTCCTATATATTAGGATGATGATGTCCCCTTGAGGAGCTCATAAGGTTCATCATGTAAACCCTGCAGGTGGACTTGGTCCGGCATGATGAAAAGGTTGAGTGGTACTACTCATGGAGTTAGATGTCGATTAATTAATGGTCAGTAAATTAATTAATTGACGGACATTCAAGATCTTAAACACGGGGAGAAAATGTACAAATAATATATGGAGCCCATATTATCATATGGGGGTTGGTGAGGTAGATCAATGATGGACCTTTAGTGGATTGGACCATCATTAGTGGATCGGACTTTATGTGGGCTTGATCCATGGGTGACCAAGACCCAACTCCTCCTCATGGTCCCTAATGTAGCCCATTAACACCTCAAGATGCTTAGATCCAATGGATAGAAACAAAACACTAAGATCCATTGGTAGAGATTAAATCTGTAAGATCCGACGGTTGAGATTAAATCTCTAGATCCGACGGTTGAGATTAAATCCCTAGAACCAATGGAGGAGATTAATTGATGGCTTATCCCCAAACTCTATAAAAGGTGGCATGGGGTTGGCGTGAAGATCATAGAGAGGGAGCAAGGCTTGGGCGGCAAGAATAGGGCAATCCTAGTTGAGATAGGATTGGAATTAGGGTTAGGGTTTTGAGGCTAGGGTGGCACCAAATAAGGAAGGTTCTTTCTCTCTTCTTCTTCCTCTTTGTGCCAACGTCCAGCAGCTTCTCCCAGCTTTTTTCCAGCCTTGGCCGACGCCCAAAGCCTCCTTCTTCTTCTCCTTAGGTGGTGGAAACAAGATATAGGGTTTCCCTAGGTATCTTGGTTGCTTCCCACCACCATCTCCTTCATTTACTTGGCCGGCGGCAAGGAAGGGATTGATTCCTTGTTGGTTGAGTTTTGGAAGGAGAAAAACATTGTTTCTCTTCTTCCTCTTGCTTGGGAAAGCAAGGAAGGAAGTTTTGCGATCTAGGAGCTTCGACTTTTGGTGGATCGTCGCCCACACGACGTCCAAAAGGAGGAGGGTCATACATTAGAAGACCAAGAGGTATAACTATTCTTCTATCTCTTTTATTCATTGCTTGTGTTTGTTTTTCAAAATATAAGCATGTTATATTTCTGTAAATAGGCTAAATAATACTTGGATCCCGAGTACAAACACAAAAACCGGCGATCCGTACATCGTCTATTCCGCGGCTACTCGTAGGATAGAGGATGGTCGCTTGAACAACTAGTTTGTTCAAGTGACCTCTCTAAATGAATAGCACGATGATGACTTGGTTGCTTTGGGAATCCCTTTTGTCTAAGATTAAATTTTTAATCCGGGGACATCAAAGGGATCACCATGGTCAAGCAACCGAGGTGAAGGGGAAGCGAAGTTTCCCCTCACGGATCAACCTCAACAGGATGACCCTATGACCCTCCAACTCTCTTAGAAGAAGACACCATCAACGAAATGAAAGGAAGGAGGGAGACAACACTTACTCAAGCCTGAAAAAGGAAGGAATTTCGAGAAGAAGAAGAAGTCGCAAGATGAGGGAAGGATGAGGGCTCTCCTCTTTATTGTTTTTTTTCTTTCTTTTTCATGAGGAGGCAGATCATGGATAGCAAGGCTGAGAAAAATTGAGAAAACGAGAGAAGATATGCATAACCCTAGAAAGATTATGGGTCAAGGATAACTAGGTCAAGATGGTTGGCCAACAATCGCTGGTGTCAGCCCTCATTAATGGTATGACTGCACTGGCGATACTACCAGAAATCACTAATGGGCCATATCTCAAAATGGAAGTCCCAAACGGATTGAAGGCCCATGAAAGGGCTGCCATGAGTAGGAAGAGAAGGGGGAGTCGGGAGCGAAGCAACTCAGAATTTGAGAGGGGAGGAAATGATGATTGGCAACTCGGGATTCAGTGTGTTAGAGCTGTGGAAACTCAGAATATTACTTAGCTTAGCCCTTTGGAAACTTAGTCGTTTAGTAGCTCAGTCGTATATAAACTTGACTACTCTTCTGCATAGCCACTCGGCCAGACAGCGTGGTTGCTGTTAGTATTAACCCTTAGTGTCAATCAATCATGAGATGATTGGTAAGGGAAACTCATATTTCATAATAAAGGAAAAGTTTATGGTTGTTGTATTTACTTCATTGATGTGTCATTTGAATAAATATAATAATATCCTAGGTTATTTGGTTCTAGTCTACAACATATCAAGTTGGTGACTTGATAGTGGGATACTATAGATATATATATAGAATGCTACTCGTAACTATTTCTAGTCAAGTATTAATATACCAGGATAATATTAATACATTGAAACTAGCATGTAGATCAATTGATGACTTAATCTAACAAGTCATGGATATAGGATATCAAGTTGGCACATGGGTAGGTATTAGAGAATACGTTCAGAACTAATCCTCCATGAGAATGTTTCATGGATCATCATATGAGTGTCAAAAATATTCTCATAGTGACTATTGGTATGAATAGTCCTTTGACCTAAAATCACTATGGTTCCCTACATAAGGAGTTGTATACTTTGGTATTGACTATTGGTGCAATCAACCCAGGGCACAATTGATCAGACTCGAGTAGAACTCGAGTAGGGTTTTGATGTTCGACAATGGTTTACAATGTGATTTGACCATATGACTAGTGGATGGTATGGGACATCCAAGGTCATATGAGAGAGACTATTGAAGAAATCCTAGTCGATCAAGGTTGATCGGACACTTGGTGTGGAGAAGTCCAAGTAAGGTGATTTGGTAAGGAAAAGTCCAAGTATGGATACTTAGCAAAGGAAAATTCAAGTCAATCAAGGGAGACCAGTCACTTGGTGTTGGAAAGACCAATGGGGAGTTAGCAAGGGAAGTCCCAGCAGGTCTAGGAGATCGTGATTGGCGATTGAAGTCTCGGACGAGGAGTCTTGGAAAATGAAGTCCCAGACGAGGAGTATTGGAAAATGAAGTCTTGGATGGGGAGTCTTGGTAGTGAAGTCCCAGAGATGTGGGCTCTTGGCAATGGTAGACCCTAGAGCATGACAATAGCCGATAGAACCACTTGAAGGATAGCTCAAGAATGAAGAGTCATGTGGGCGCTACACCAGTCCCAACAACGCAAAAATGAAAGGGGAAACAAAACAGTGAGATGAGCAAATGGAAGCAGCAACGACAGTAGGAGCAAATGCATCAAGGATAGGAAAATTCAAATACGCTTAATGGGAAGGAGGTATGCACCCTGAGACAAACGGATATACTGGGACAGTATCGGGCAGGCAGTACATTGATTGCTGGGGTCGATCAGGTGCAAAAACAACCATTAGTAACTAAGGGACAGTCAGATCAACAGAAGGTATCATATACACTTATTACAGATAATGGGAGAAATACTATAGTGAAAACTGGCATACAAAATGGCACGCCAGGGCACATCACTGAAATCACTAGAATACTGCATTGCATGAAGGAAAATGGTCAGAATGGAACTCAAAAGATAATGGTACATGGAAATCAGCAGCAAGGGAGGAAACTGGGTGCTACACCAGTCCAAACACTACAAAAGGAAAAAGGGAAACAAAGTGGAGAGAAGAGCAAGCAGAGATAGCAGGAGCAAACTCTACGAGGGCTAGAAATTACAGACACACCAAATGACCAAGAGTGGCAGGCAATAGGAAAAAGGGATCAGTTGGGTCAACAGATGGTAGCACAAATAAAAGACATGAGGAGCGCAAGCACAAGTAATGGAGAGAACGATGCAGATGGACATGGCATGGGAAATGGCACGCAAAGGAACATAACTAAAATAACTGCAATAACTGAAGTAACTGGAAGAGCTGAAATGTTGGACAGCGCTGGAGAAAGCATGGGGACGGGACCTCAGGAAGCAATGGCACAAGAGACACAAAACACAATCATGCAAAAAAGGAAAGACAACCACAGTAACAAGAAAAGCAAACGACAGCAACAGGGACAAACACATCAAGAATCGGAGAATACAGATATACTAGGTATCCAGGGAAGTTATACTCTAAACCAGTCTGATATACTGTATAACAATGATAATCAAGGAAGTCTCAGATGGAGCACTAGAAGGATGGACCAGAATAAAAATTGTCAAAAAGAAACTCACCAGGGCAAACATATAATCACAACCGCAGTTGGCAGGGCAGTGACAGCAAGCCAAACAGCAGTGTTGCAGATGCAGGCACAACCAGTGATGAGTCCATGTATAGGGATGCAGGATAATGGGGAAATAGATATGAAAGGTAACAAGGAAACCATGCCACACCAACCAACTAAAGGAATGCAGGAGCACAAATTGGCACACCAGGAAGTAAATCAGAATCTAGACACACTGACAAGGAAAGTGCAAGGACATAAAAGAAAGACCAATAAATGGGTAAATAGTGGGAATACAACAGCACAAGAGATGACTGTGGACACCGTTCCACCATTCATCCAGCCCTACCAGTTGCTCGATGGTTCAATGAGAGGATATTGACAAAAATAGATGAGCCAGACCAGTACAGATAGAGTATCAGGGAAACTGTCCGGGACAAGAAGATGGAGATGGTACTCTGGACAATTCAGTGAGGCAGTCTGATAAAGTAATGGATTCAAGCAAGGGGCAGTCGCATGAAAGGCAAGGAAAGAACATCACAGCTAGACGACGAAATTCAGTTGCACAATCATGAAGATTGGAGCATGGAACATTAGAGGCCTAAACAAGGGCCTCAAACAGAAGGTGGTGGCAGACCTCTTTCTGAAATAGAAGTTGAGCATTTTATGTGTATTGGAGACGAAACTGACCCAGCAGTATTACCAAACCCTGAAAAGTAAGAAGTTTCAGCGATGGGAAGCAGAACAAAGATTAGGCAATTCCTCTAGAAGCAGAATGCTACTCATATTGGACCCCCAACTCATTGCACTTGGCATCGACTCCTGGGAAGAACAGCTGATACACACCACAATCAAATGCAAGGGCACAGGACCAACATACGCAGTGACATTTATGTATGGCCAGCTTTCTATCGTGAGCAGGAAAACCATGTGGGCTTCCCTACAACAAAAATCTGCTACTATGGATATGCCATGGCTGATTATAGGAGATTTTAACTCCTATCTATCCCCAGCTGATAAACCGGGAGGGGTCCCGGTCACAACGTATGCCACAGCCAATTTTCAGGATTTTGTACTCTCAGCAAGGATTAAGGACCTACGCTCCATTGGATGTCAATACACATCGACAAATGGACACATTGTGAGCAAGCTAGATAGGGCAATAGTGAACAAAGCATGGATGGAGTAGGATAAATGTAGCTTAGCGGAATTCAAAACACCTGGAATAGCCTCGGATCATGAGTCATGCATAGTCTCAGTCCTAGAAAATGGGAGGAAGCAAGTCAAACCTTTTAAAATTTTCAACATGTGGACATCACACCCCAGTTACGGACAACTTGTGGAGGATACATGGAACAACGGTAATTTCAGAAATGTTGAAGGAACGACACAATATAAACTCAGGCACAAACTTACACACCTTAAAACTGACCTCAAACAGCTTAATCATCAACACTATCAGCACATCCAGGAAATAGTCAAACTATCCCAACAACAACTGCAGGAAATTCAACAACGAGGGCTGGAACAGGGTCAAATGGAAAACAATTATCAAGTCATAAGGAAAAAGGTAGAACTGCTTGAAAGGGTAGAGTACCTCTTTTACATACAACGAGCCAAACATGAGTACTTCCATGGAGTAGACAATAACACCTCCTTTTTTTCACACAATGGTAAAATGGAACAACAAAAGAAGAGAGGTAGTAGCGATTGAGAAGAGCAATGGGGAGTTCACTAACTCAGCAGAGGAGGTAGTGCAGGAAATTCTGACACATTTTCAGGGCCAATTAGGAGGGCAGGGGTCCCGATCTCAGTTCCAAGGAGATAATATGCATTTCGGCAGAATGCTCACTGAGGCACAACAGTTACAACTAGTCAGGCTCCCAACCGAGGATGAAATCAAAGACGCCCTTTTCGACATTGGAGACCTCAAAGCTCCGGGTCTAGATGGTTACAACTCAAAATTCTTTAAACACTCTTGGAGTACAGTCAAGCAGGATGTTATAGTTGCGGTCAAGGAATTATTTGTAAGCGGGTAACTCCTTAAATCATGGAACCATACCCTTATTGCTCTAGTCCCGAAGACCCCCCATGCTAGAATGGTGCAAGAGTACAGGCCCATCTCCCATTGCACGGTGATTTACAAGATCATAGGCAAGATTTTAGCCAACAAAATGGCAGCAGTTGTAGACCACCTCCTCCACCCTGCACAGACCGCTTTTGTGAAGGGACGCACCATAACAGATAACATCCATCGTGCTTAGGAAATCATGCGCAGCTACAACAGGAAAAGGCTCTCTCCGAGATATCTCTTGAAAGTGGACTTACAAAAGGGATTTGATTCAGTAAATTGAGAGTTTCTTCAGGATGTCCTTACAGCTTTGCATTTTCCCACCAGATTCATCAACTGGATTAAAGAAAGTATCACTACCACAACTTATTCGGTGGTAATCAATGGCAACATGCATGGGTTCTTCAGAGGAGGTAGAGGTCTTAGACGAGGGGACCCTCTATTCCCATACCTATTCGAAATATGCTTGGAATACCTCTCCAGACTCCTAGCTAGGGGCACCAGCCGATCAGATTTTCACTTTCACCCTAAGTGTGTGCAACTGAGAATAGCTCACCTAGTTTATGCGGATGACCTTCTACTCCTAGGGCGTGGAGATGTATCAACGGTCAAAGTGTTGATGGACTGCTTATCACAGTTTGTAGGAATGGTAGGATTAACTACGAACATGGCCTAATCCAGCATCTACATGGCAGGAATTGATATGGCCACCAAAGAAAGACTCATAGCCATCACTGGGTTTCAAGAAGGGGAGATGCCATTCAAATATCTAGGGGTCCCCATAGCATCAAAGAAGCTAAAAATTGCTGATTACAGTGTACTCACGGATGCTCTGGCTAGACGGATCAGTTCTTCACCCAAAAATACACTATCATATGTAGGAAAAAGCCAGCTTATAGCCTCTGTCTTGCAGGGAGTTGAATGTTATTGGATGACAATTTTTCCCCTTCCACTGGGAGTGATTGATATAATATACAGCACCTGTTATGCATTTCTATGGACAACAAAGCACCCGCCGATAGCATGGACTAAGATGTGCAGACCTAAAGAAGAAGGAGGGATGGGTCTACGAGAATTGAAGGCATGGAACCTAGCACTGCTAGCAAAAGTTCTATAGAGAATACAGGACAAGCAGGGCACATTATAGATTAGATGGGTGCACCACACATACATACGTCAGGGAGAAATCTGGGAGTGGCAAAGCAAGCACACTGATTTACCATTAATCAAGAAGATGATATTCATCAAAAATAATATCCTATCCTCTGCAGGCACCTCGGAAAGAGTGGAGCAACTACTTGCTGCATGGTTAAGTCAATGTAAGGGTGGAGTCAGGAGAGCATATGATAAATTTAGAGAGGTCGGGGATAAAAGGCCATGGGCAGTGATGGTGTGGCAAAAAGATATACAACCAAGCCATGCATTCACATTATGGATGTTAGCTCAAGGGAAGCTACCGGTGAGAGCCAAACAAGAGTATTTGGAGGATAGGAGATGTGCCTTTTGCAAGCAGGAGGAGGAAACTCTGAATCATGTTTTCTTCAGCTGTGAGCCAATTAGATAGATTTGGGGAAGAGTTAGAGGATTACTGCGGATAAGGGCAGAGATGGGCACATATCGACACATGTTGAGGTCTTCAGAACTCAGTAAAGGAGGAACACTGGGTTGAATCGTGCCTGACACCTTGCTATGTCTGCCGTGGTTCACTTCACTTAGAGGATGAGAAATGCGTGCAGGTTTGACGGAGCAAGATTTAAAGGAGACCTGCTCTTCCGCAAAATACATGTCCATGTATTCAGGGTAAAGGAGGATTATAACTTCCAGTTCTCACCAGGAATCACATGAAGTTAGGGTAGTGGCAACCCCCCCCCCCTCTCTCCTTTTATTTACTTTCCTTGTTTTTCTATGCCTTTCCAGGGCATATCTCTCTTCCAGTATTCACCTCTTTTGTCATCTCTTCTAGTCTACCCCCTCCAGGTCAGTTATCCATCTCTTCAGAGCAATTCCTTATTCTAAGGCAGTAGGGCCCCAAATTCTCAAAGGTGTTTCCATAGTCCTTGGCCAGGGTCCCCTCTACCTCTTCCAAGGAAGTCTCCATAGTCCTTGGCCCCTCCCCCACTATCTCGGCCAGTTCTTCACCCTCCCAGGGTAGTCCCCTGGCCCCAGGGAAGTTTCCCTTGAGTTCACGGTAACCCCTCCCAGGTTCTAAGGTAGTCTCTTTGATCCCCATCCCCTCCCCCCCAGGCCAGTACCCCACCTTTCTAGAGTAGTCCCATGTCCAGGGCAATTCCCCCAATCCCCGTGCACTTCCCCTTGCTCCAGGGCAGTTTCCCATAAGTGTCTCCATATTCTTTATCCCTAGCCCTCCCCCCGGTCAGTCCTTCACCTTCCCAGGGCAGTTCTCCATCCTCCCAGAGCAGTCGCCCTATTTCTAGGGCAGTCCTCCTTGGTCCCAGAGTAAGTGTCTCTATTCTCTTCACCCATGGTCCTCTCTAATTCTCTACCTTCCCTCTCCCAGCCAGCTCTGGAACTTCCCAGGGCAGCTCTACAACTCCCCAGTGCAGCTTTCCTATTCCAGGGTGGTTCATTTCGGATCTAGGGCGGTTCCCTCCTGATAGGATTGCACACTGTCCAGGGAGAAAAAAAAACTTCAGGGTGGTTTCACATCTGGTCAGGGTAGTTTCTTCAGCTTCAGGGTGGTTTTCCCTTGGGCAGGGCAGTCTTCCTCGATCCTAAGCAGTATCTCCTTGTCCCAGCTAGTTCACCTTGAATAGAGAGGGTGGATCAGGGAGGACCCGCGCTCTTCTATTCACCTTTGCCAGGGCGGTTTAGCGGCTCTAGGGTGGATCCACGCTCTTCTAGTCACCTTCGCCAGGGCGGTTCAGGGTGGTTCTGCGGCTCCAGGGTGGTTTCTCTGACTTTAGGGTGGTTTCTCTGACTGTAAGGTGGTTTCCTGCACCTTGTATAGAGCAGAGAGGTTTTCTAGACCAGAGCAGTCAGCAGTGGCCAGGGTGGTTCTCCGATGCTCCAGGGTGGATCAGGGAGGATCAAGGTGGACTCGCACTCTTTTAGTAGCCTTCGCTAGGGAGGTTCAAGGCGATTCAGCGGCTCCAGGGCGGCTCCAAGATGGTTTAGTGGCTCCAAGGCAGCAAAGGGAACCTGCCAGCTACAGGGTGGTTTAGGGAGGTTCATTGGCTTCAGGGCAATCCAGCGGCTCCTCTAGTCGCCTTTGCCAGGGCTGTTCGTGTCGATTTAGAGGCTCCAGGGCGGTCAGCTCTAGAGGGTGATCACCTTGTCCAGGGTAGCTTATTTTTTGGAAAAAAAAATTGAATTGGCATTGCTGGTAGGATAAGGGATGGTGAATAGGCCCACCTATAATGGCCTATCTAGTCCGTAGCAAACACCTACGGTAAAGACATTGCAAATTCATTTATGGCTGAGGCTTGGCCAAAAAGCCTAGTAGAGGTGAATAAGCCCACCTGAATGGCCTATCTAGTCCGTAGCAAACGGCTATGGTAAAGACATGCCAAATCCATTATCAGTTGATCACTTGCTAAAAGTGACAAGCATTGGAGGACACATAGGTAGGCGGACATTGGAGGATAAACAGTGTACTGGATGACACTAGGATGTACACAGGAGGAGCTGAGTGCACATGGATGGTACACAGGAGTGTAATGAGACATGGATGGTATGCGTGCACAAGATCTGGACATGAGATGGAGAGGAACGAAGGTATCAAGAGAGAGTGTTAGTTCCCATGAGAGCACATGTACACCACCCCTTGGAGACATCTCAGATTTGACACTTCGTCAGACATGACATGAGAATAAATCCTAGCTATTGTATGATTCTGCATTTCTTTGATGATATATATTTACCTTTCATCAAAAAACTAATGAAGAGTCAAGGACTCAAGGGATCTGGGAGGCGTAAGGCTGATGGAAGTGTGTTGAAGGCTTAGGTATCGGCCTAGGGTGAGTATCAAGTATGAAGGAACCAAACTTGGGGTGTTAAACCTCAGTGTTATGGAACAAGTTAGTAAATTTGAGACAACCATTAAGGTAACTGATGTGCATGGACATGACCTCGAATCTCACAATGGATACCGTTGAGGACTCAAAGCGCACGCTCGTGCTCAACACCCGCAAGTGCACGAATATCATCAAGTTATAAAGATTTATTGATCCCACAAGGATTGGGATTCGAATACCCATACACTAAGTGGTTGCAATTGTTTGGACGTAATCTCTGAGAGATTCGATTGGTGAGGACTATCGGTGGACCCTACTCTGTACAATGTCACACGGAGGAGGAAAAGAGTGTGTCGAGGTCTTAAAAGGTGATTCTAGGACTTCAGTTTCGCTTGTGTACCATAGAACAATGTTGTCAATTGGCGTCGTCTAAATGTCTACCTACGATTTTGGGGAAGGGACATCAAACACTCTCTCGCAGAGCCGTCGCATTCACCGGGAGCTATCTCCGCCCAAAAGGACGGGATAGAGGGTACGAGGATGCCAAATCAATCCTTGCGGTGGACCGTTTCCGATTCCACCGCTCCCTTCTCCCCGCAGTTATGGGAGATCAGGTTTACCCCTAGGTTCCTTGGATCAAACCTACTAAATTTTAGATTACGAGGGCTGTCACCACCTCCTATCGCCTAAGCACAGTGGAAAAAAATCCAAACACACGTAGATATAATAGAGAGCAACTACCAATCCTAGAATCAACATTATTTATGTACACATTATTTAATATAAACCAACATTATTTATATACACAAGCTACTCCCTAATCCTAGAATCGAATGTACTACTCCATAAATACGAAGGAAGAATCACAAAACATGTTTAAGTTTGAATACAATAGAAATAAAGCGCAGAAATAGAGATATACGATGCTCTGTGATCTTCTCTCCGGTGTTGTATTGTAAGTTGTGGACCTCCGTCGGTGTTCCTCCTCCCCGCTGTGAGTTACCGAAGCTTTTTCTTCGGCGTGTCATCCTAGCCGTCGTGTCTCCCCCCTAGGGTTTGGATGGAGCCATCCTTATATAGACATCACCTCAGACCATTGCAAAATCCGGAACAAGCCCTTGTTGTGCAAATCCATCGGGCCACCACACGGCCGTGTTTTTCCACATGGCCAGGCTGTGTGCGGCCCTGGGCTGTTATTCTTTGCCCATTGGATACGGTCATATGAATCCACATGCCTTGGCCATGTCCCACTCTGCGTCTAGCTGCGAAAGTACTTTTGCTTCGAAAATGCATCTTTTTCACCAGAAAATCTATCCTGCACACAAAAGTACAACAAGCTGACCTCTGAAATAGAAAATAGGCAATGCATGCATAAATAGAGTAACATATGCATGAAATTAACACAAAATGTAACAAGATGTGAGCGAAAACTACTCCTAAAACCCTATATAATTTGCTCACATCACTTCCCCCACACTTAAATCTTTACTTGTCCTTAAGCATACCTCAACGCATAAAATTTTAAAAAGATATTATTCCATAATTAGCTTGCTAAATAAATTTATCAGGTGGTATTTGCAATCAAAGCAAAATAGATATGTTCTAAAAATTCATGAAGTTAGCTCCTTGTGCTTGTGCTAGGCGAATCATTCTTAGGGGATGCTCATTCCATAGTGAGTTAAGTCGTCACCCCATAGCTTTCCTAAGGTTTCCGGCTCTTAAGCACTTACCTGCCCAAAGCGAGGGTTGTTCCCTAGATCTAGCATAAAGTCTCAAAGGCATGCTCGGTATTGAGAGAAATTGGGAGGTGTTTCCCCAATAACCTAACTCGGTCTAAAAGGGGCACCTAGTCATTTCCTCCCACGATAACTATTTTTTTTATCCCTCTCAATCTCTTTTATGTTGGATCGATGTGGTTCGCTAGAGGGGGGGTGAATAGCGAAAAACCTTTTCTTTTTCTTTCGTTAAAACTCGAGAGATAATTAGTTAATTGCAGCGGAAATGTAAAAATAAAAAAAACAATCGACACAAGGGTTTTACTTGGTTCGTAGCCGAAGGTTACTACTCCAAGGCCCTAGTGGTCCTTGACCACGTACGGAGGGCAAAAGCACTAAAGGAACTCCTCCTCGTTAGAGGTAGGAGTTAATCGATACAAGAAGGAACCACAAAAACTTGAGGTAGAGGGACACTCCCCCTCTCCTCGTATACGATAAAAGCTCCGGAAATGTAAATGACAAGAAAAACTAATACCGACGTACAAGAATAATAAGAGTTAAACCTAGACGTCGGAATGGAAGGACTTCGTTGTCGGAGAGTTGCAGCGTAACGGAGACTTTTTGGAGGCTTAGAATTGTTGTTAAAACCCTAGGTTTGGCCCTCCTTTTAGAGCCTTTGAGCCCCTTTTCGAGTGGGTCTTCAACCAATCACAAATGGACACCAAACTGCTTTGAGGTGGAGTGATAAGCCTTGACTCCTCGAATCTGATCATTGACCATCAGTCGACTGATGGCCATCATCGATCGTGATGGCATCGGTCGATTGATGACCTTCGATCGGCCCGATACAGCGGTCGAGTCCTCAGTAGCGATCGTGATGCTGCAAGTCAAAGTTAGCTCAACAAAAACATACTTCCGACGGTCTTCGACCGTCCGATCTCGACCTAGACCACCTATGAGATGTCTTGGGTCGGATCTACGCTTAAGATCATCCCCGTAAAGAGGATACGACCTCACTTACGCTCACACACACGAGCTTACCTCGATACTTACGTGTTGCTTTTGCTTTCGGCCTTCCACTCAATTCCATCGACTCCCTCCGAAATCACTCGAGTGTCGCCCGACCACCGCGGCTTCCTCCGGGTGTCGCTAGCCTTCAGCTCCAGCTATAGCAATCTTCTGCACACTTGATTCAGCTCGTGAGATAACGACATGAGCTTAACTTTGTATCGTTTGCTATAATCAAAACTCAGGTTCGACTTAGGTGCCTGCTGCACCAACAATCTCCCCCTTTTTGATTTATGGCAAACCCACATACAAAGTTAAGTAAATAGCAAGCATAAAGAATAATGTGCATTAGAAACAAACGAAGATTAAGTTGGAGTAGTAAGGATTTTCTTCAAGTACTCCCCATTTTCTTCAAGTACTCCCCATTTTCTTCAAGTACTCCCCCTTGAGGAAACCTCCCCCTTGACCGAGGGTGAGTACTTGAAAAAGACTTTTAGTTTTCCAAACACAAAAGGTAATGAGTTAAGTAAATGACATTACTTGACTCCAAACACAAAAGATAACGAGTTAAGTAAATGGCATTACTTAACTTAGGCCTTTAAAGTTTTCAATTCCGAAGAGTTGAAACCTAAACCTTACTCCCCCTTAACTTAGGCCAGAATCAAAGTTAAAATTTGAAATTGAACCCTAACTTTAGCCCTTAACTTTGGCTCTTTCTCCCCCTTTTGACATAAATCAGGAAAAAGTGGGGGGGGGGGGGGTTAAGAAAACCTTAAGTCCAAGCATGATGATTTTGAAAATAGTATGTGAAAATAAATCATCTAAATGTTCAACTCTAGTTTGACTTGATTGAAATGATATTTTCAACAAGTCCTGATTAGAGTTGGTTAATATTAGTTGCATATTTATACTCCGAGGTTCATATTGACGCACTTGATCTACATCTTGGAACCTGGAGTAGGGTCCTAACATCTCACGCCCATCTACGTGGCTAAGTACACAAACACATTAGTCCTATGTGTTGTGATATGTACTGGCTCCTTAAATCTATAGGTGCATGATATCTAAGGTATGTCCTATGCTAGTTCCATCAAAATGAAAAATAAGAAATAGTATTAAGAAAATATAGTTTGCAAGTTCTTATTCTATTACGCACATGCCCAATTTTCGTCTTAATAGACTAAATTCGGCTTCGGGTAGGGGTTTAGTAAATAGGTATGCTAGGTTAGATTTCGATTCGACGTACTCGAGTTGTATGGCTCCGTTGGCCACATGTTCTCGAATGAAATGGTGTTTGACTTCTATATGTTTGGTCCTAGAGTGACATATTGGATTCTTGGTAAGATTAATTGAACTAATGTTATCTACGTGAAGTTTAGTATTCGTAAAGTCTAACTTAAAGTCACGGAGAGTGTGCTTCATCCAATGAAGTTGAGTGACACACTCACCCATCGCGATGTATTCGGCTTCGGTGGTAGATAAGGCAACACAATATTGCTTCCTACTGCACCAACTCACTAGACTCGAGCCGAGTAGTTGACAACAACCACTCGTGCTCTTTCTATCGAGTTTACTACCGGCATAATCCGAATCAGAGTAACCGATTAGTTCGAACTCGGTAGATCTAGGATACCAAATACCGACATTAAGTGTACCCTTTAGATATCTAAGGATATGCTTAACTAGGGTTAGGTGAGACTCCTTAGCACAGGTTTGAAACCTGGCGCATATACTTACTGCGAATAGGATGTCGGGTCGACTCGCAGTTAAGTATAGAAGACTTCCTATTGCGCTCCTATAGTACTTTAAGTCAATGGACTTACTTTCTAGGTCTTCTCCTATGTTAACATTTATCGCCATTGGGGTGTTTATTACCTTAGCGTCTTGCATTCCAAATCTTTTAATTAACTCCTTAGTGTATTTTTGTTGATATAGGTATATACCATCCTTAGTTTGTTTAATTTGTAGACCTAAAAAGAAACTTAACTCGCCTACCAAGTTCATTTTGAACTCACTTTCCATGAGTGAAACGAACTCGTTTAGTAAGGCTGAGTTAGAGGTTCCAAAAATTATATCGTCTACGTAAATTTGAGCTATGAATATTTCTTTACCTAAGGTTTTTACAAAGAGAGTTGGGTCAACTAAGCCTTGGTTAAACCCTTTTGACTTAAGATGGATTGAAAGTCTCTCGTACCAAGCTCGAGGAGCTTGTTTAAGTCCATAGAGAGCTTTCTTAAGTTTTAGAACATGGTCGGGTTTATCTAGATTTTCGAATCCGGGGGGTTGGCTAACATAAACTTCTTCTTTAATGTATCCATTTAGGAATGTCGACTTAACATCCATTTGAAACAGCTTAAATCCTCGATGTGCATCATAAGCTAGCAACATTCGAATGGATTCGAGTCTAGCTCTCTTGGCATAGGCATAGGTTTTTCGTAATCTAAATCCTTTGGCGACTAACCAAGCCTTGTTTCTAACTACTTCACCTTTATCATCAAGCTTATTTCGAAACACCCACCTTGTTCTAATTATCGTTTTGTCTTTAGGTGGTGGTACTAATTCCCACACTTCGTTCCTAGTAAATTGAGCTAGCTCTTCTTGCATTGCAATAATCCAATCAGGATCAAGAAGAGCTTGTTCAATTGATTTGGGTTCTATCTTTGAAATTAAGGAAATTTGACTAAGGTTCCTATAGGATGCTCTAGTTCGAACTCCTAGATTAGGATCTCCTATCACTTGATCGATAGGGTGGTTAGTCTGAGTCCTAGATTGGGTTGTGTTTGTGTCACCTAATGCTTGATCAATGGGGTGACTTGGTTGAACACTAGTTTGGTTGGAGTCATCTATCACTTGATCAATAGAGTGACTAGGTTGACTTAGGTTAGGATTAACACTAGACCTGATCTCCGGATCAGAGTAAGGTCTAGTATGAATCGGCTCACTAATTGGGGTTGCCGGGGGTTTTGTAGGTTCATGTCCTTCATCGAATACTACATTGATAGTCTCCTCGACTCTAAGGGTGTCGTGGTTATATACTCTATAAGCTCTACTTGTAGTCGAGTATCCTAGAAAGATTCCGGTCGTGGTTTTGGATGTAAATTTCCCTAGGTAATCCTTAGTGTTTAGGATATGTACCTTACACCCAAATACCCTAAAGTACTTGATGTTAGGTATTTTATCGTGATAAATCTCGTACGAGGTCTTAAGTGTTGGGTTTCCGGCATCGCGGCGTGTGTGTGTTCGATCATGTTTCGTAAACATGAGCATAGCGGAAGCAATGAAAATAATAAATACTCCTATTTATTACAACACACACAACACACGCATGCTATTACAACAAGTGTAGACATAACCGTAAATTAAAATTGCAATAAAAGGAAATTAAACTACGTTATACCTTCCGTATGATGTGTAGCGGGAACTGCATCAACCGGAACGATCCTCGTAAGAATCGTCTCTATCCGTATCCACGCCGAGCTCCTCGGGATGACTTCGCTAAGTCACGAGCTTCGTCTTCGTACGGGTTACTAGCCTCGTGTTGAAGACGACGTAATCGAGAGATGATCACGATCCGAATCCAAATTCGGATCCAAAACGAGTTCTCAAAACTCGCTTCTCCGGAGAGGTATTCGTCAACCGTTTGACGAATCCTTCGTCCTCCACCTCATAGGATTACCGGAGATCAAATCCCCGGTATGTTAGACGCTGTCGGAGCACTAACCGTCGTCCAAACGACGCTCCGACGAGAGGAGGAGAAGCTGTCCAGAAAACTGGACAGCTTGGTGGAGGAGTAGGCGCCGGCCAAAACAAGGAGAGAAAAGCCTCACCTTGATGTCACACCTATAGGAGATCACCGGAGGGTCGCCGGAGGTTCACCGGCTGGAGCTTGGACGCCGGCAAGGGTCTTGGACGGCGGCACAAGGCTGGGCGGCGGCTGCTCTTGGATTGGCGCCGAAAACTCCTCCAAGGAGTGGGCGGCAACTCAAGGGGGGGCTAGGGTTTGGATTAGTTAGGGTTTAACAATCCCTTAAGCCCACTTTTATAGAGAACTAATTCTCTTAATGGTTAATGGATCATATCCATAAAGCCCGTTAACCCGCTCCATTAAGATAAGTTAAAATAAACCAAACCATGATGGTTTATTTTAAGTTAAAACGAACCGAACCAACTTTTGGTTCATTCGTTTAAAATAAACCAAACCCTTTGGTTTATTCTCATCCATTGGATTAGAACCAAACCATTTTGGTCCATCCATTATGTCTTCATAAGACACGGCCCATCCACTCTTCCATTGCGACTGAAACAATTTCATGCTCACTTTATGTTTGTTCCAACCAAACATAGTTTCTCTCGGTCTGAGAATCCCATTCTCAAGCTCGTTTTAAATCCTTTGGATTACACTTGTTATGCGTGTGACCAAATAGGTTCTCGGTTTATGTTGGCCGTCTATAATTAACCATTAATTATAGAACGATCATGAGTGGCACCTAGTAGTACATCATGATCCCCAATTAACCGAAAAGATCAACGGTTGATCCAGAACTATTTCTGAAACCCTTCAGCAGCTCGAATGAATCGTGCCCCATTCCCTTCACTCATCTTATACCCATTTGGTTCAGGACATGGTCTATTGTGTCAGTCCCCACTAGGCTGACTACGTCACACCTAGCCCAAGTATCATTTCCTCGTCCTACGGATTCTAGTTACTCCACATGTATCGAAGAGTACTTTACTCTAAACATGTAATGCTTTGGCCAAAGACTTTAGTAACAATCCGACGAGAGGCCATGGGTATACATCTCCTCGCAAGGAGTGGTGAATCCTTTATAGGCTATTCAAACACCTTCGATCACTTCGACTTATACCCAATCATCCCGGGTCCACATCTCCTCGGAGATGTTTGCTTAAGATGTCAAAGCATAAGTCTCCATGATCAAGATGACTTGAATACCGCAAGTCAAAGGAACATCGCACTTAAGCCACAGTAAGAACTTCATTGACATATCTATATTGCAGAGAACCATATGAAGTCTTACGGCTGGTCACTCCAATGAACTAGTTACCATAACTAGCATCCACGATTAACTCCGGACATCACTATGTCTCCAGCCAGTGAGAATCAGCTGCTTGGATACACCAAGGAGTATACCTCGTGCTAGTCTCAACAGAATTGATGGTGTCCAAATTCATCAATTCATCGACTAGGGATAATTCCGATACATCACAATTACACATGTAGAGATACTCACTAGTTGTGATCCAATCACAAATTCTCTCATGCTGTGAATCGTATCGTGGACATTCAGTAAATGAATTTAAGATCCAATCAAATACATAAAACATGTATACTCAAATAGTGAATCTTCATTTATCATATAAATGGTTCATACATAAGGCGATTGCCTTAGGACATCTCTCATATATTACTAACAGACTCCCACTTGGCCTAATGCCAATCGCTACGGTATCCAATACCATAAGCTCTAACATGACCCTCAAACTTACTTTGAGGTAATGCTTTAGTCAAAGGATCGGCTAAGTTCCTTTCAGTGGGAATTTTCTCGATTTGTATTTCGTTCCTACTTATGATCTCTCTGATAAGATGATAGCGGCGAAGCACATGTTTGGATCATTGATGAGACCTTGGCTCTTTCGCCTATGCAATTGCTCCATTGTTATCGCATGATGGGCCGGTATTGCTTCAACAATGGCCGGAATCACACCAAGTTCATGAATGAACTTCTTGATCCAAACCGCTTCCTTTGCTTCTTCCGAAGCTGCAATATATTCTGCCTCAGTGGTAGAATCCGCTACAGTCTCTTGTTTGGAACTTTTCCAACTCACTGCGCCCCCATTCAAGGTGAACACATCGTATCGGTGATACACGGAATCATCCTTATGCTGCGGAAGTGGCATCTGTATACCAGCGTATCACCATGTCCCCTTCTCCATATATTAGGAACACATCCTTAGTTCTTCTCAAGTACTTAAGGATCGTCTTAATGCCAATGATCCATTCTGGATCGGGTGAGTATCTGCTCGTGACACTCGAGCATACGATACATCGGGCCTTGTACATAACATAGCATACATGATAGATCCTATTGCGGATGCATAGGGAATCTTACTCATGCAAATCTCTCTCGTCTTACGTGCGGACACATAGACTTTGAAAGGTGTACCCATGCACGATGGGCGGATAACCTTTCTTGGATTCGACATGCTAAACCTCTTTGCTTTTCGGTCTATATATGTAGGCTGCGAAAGACCAAGCAACCGTTTGATCTATCTCTATAGATCTTAATCCCAGGATGTAGGTTGCTTCTCCCGATCTTTCATGGAGAATGTCTTGGATAACCAAACCTTAGCATTGTAAGATTGACACATCGTTTCCTATAAGTAATATGTCATCGACATACAATACTAGGAACACATTTGCCTCCCACTAACCTTCTTGTACACACAAGGTTAAATGCGGATTTTGTGAGAAATCAAACTTTTGATCGTCTCATCAAAGCGGATATTCCGACTCTGGATGCTTGCTTGATCCATAAATGGATCGTCATGCAATTTGCATACCTTGGTTTTATCAGCGATGTGAAACCCTCAGGTATCATATACACATCCTCGGCGAGTTTCCATTAAGGAAAAATTGTTTTCACATCCATCGCCATATCTCATAATCATAATGAGCCGCTATGGCGGGAGCATCCGAATGGATTTAAGCATAGCTACGACGAATAGGTTTCGTCATAATCAACACCTTGCTTTTGGCGATATCCTTTCGCCACCAATCTAGCCTTATAGGTAATCACATTACCATCCATGTCGGTTTTCTTCTTGAAAACCCACTTGCACCCTATAGGCTTTATGCCTTGGTGGGTCAACCAAGTTCGAACTTGGTTTTTCGTACATGGAATCCATTTCGACTTCATGGCACCAAGCCACTTATCTCTTCTGAACTTGTCGGCACTTCTTCATAAGCTGGTAGGCTCCTCATCATCAATGAGTAACACGTCGTTCGATTCACTTACGAGAAATCCATATCTCTCAGGAATATTGCGTGTTCTACCAGATCTACGAAGATGTGGTGTTACAATAGGTCTAGCCGATTGCTCATCACTATGAGTTGTCGGCTGTTGTGCTTCACCAGGTATCTCATCAATGTCTATTTGAGTCTCTCGAGCCTCCTCAAGCTCGACGACACTCCCCCAACATTTTCTTGCAAGAGAAACTCTTTCTCTAGAAACACAGCATGCCTTGAAACAAACACCTTTTGTTCCACAGGATGATAGAATTGGTAACCCCTTGTTTCCTTAGGGTATCCAATAAATAGACATTTATCAGACTTAGCATCCAGTTTGTCTGATACAGTCCGCTTCACATAAGAAGGACAACCCCATATCTTCAATTAAGATACATGAGGTTTCTTACCATTCCATATCTCATATGGAGTGGTTGAGACTACCTTGGTAGGCATTCTGTTTAACAAGTAAACAGCTGTCTGAAGTGCATAACCCCAAAAGGACTTGGGAAGAGTTGCATGATTCATCATTGACGACCATGTCCAACAAAGGTTCGATTCGCCTCTCGGATACACCATTATCTTTGTGGTGTATAGGGCGGAGTCCATTGAGACAATATGCCATTGTCTCTTAGATAATCAAGAAACTCTTGACTTAAGTATTCACCACCTCGATCCGATCGAAGTATTTTAATACTCTTGTCATGTTGTTTCTCTACTTCATTTCTGAATTCTTTGAACCTTTCAATGGCTTCAGACTTGTGTTTCATCAAGAACACATACCCAAACCGTGAGTGATCATCGGTGAAGGTAATGAAGTAGCTATAGCCTCCTAAAGCTTGAGTTGACATAGGTCCACATACATCAGTATGTACTAGACCTAGTAACTCTCCCACTCGTTCACCTTTTCCAGTAAAAGGTAACTTAGTCATCTTGCCTTTTAAGCATGATTCGCATGTATCGTATGAATCCAATTCAAACGATTCTAGAATTCCACATCGGTGTAATTCGGACATGCGTTTCTTGCTTATATGGCCAAGACGACAATGCCACATATAGGAGTCTATGTGATTATCCTTTCGAGCACGCGTGTTGCTCACTTCGATATTGAAAATGTCACTGGATACGTCCAACGTATAAATGCCATTACTCAAAGTTCCAGTTCCATAAAGTACGCCATTCAAAGTTATATAACAACAATTGTTACTAAACATTAAATGGAAACCATTTCTATTTAAGCAGGAAATAGAAACAATATTCTTTATTAGAGAAGGAACATAATAGCAATTGTCCAGTTCCAAGACTAGTCCACTAGGGAGCTTCAGCAAATAAGTTCCGATGGCGACCGCAGCAACCTTTGCTCCATTGCCAACTCGCAAATTTGACTCCCCTCTGACAAGTCTTCTTCTATTCCTTAGCCCCTTTATGTCATTACATATATGTGAGCTACACCCAGTATCCAATACCCAAGTGTCTAAGGAAATAGAATGACAATCAATAACGAAGATACCTGAAGAGGATGGGGCATCGGATGCCTTCTTCTTCTTCATGGACTCAAGATAAATCTTGCAGTTTCTTCGCCAAAGGGCCTTCCTTGCCACAAATGATGGTAAGTGCCCTTTTTCTAGTTCCGCCTTCTTTGCCTTTTTCTTTCCTTTCTTCTGTTCTTTTGCCTTCCTCTTAGAACCTTTCTTTGAGGAATCAACTAATAGAACCGCCTTCTCCTCATGCTTCACAGAAGGCTCCACAGTCTTCAGCATATTGAGGAGCTCGGGAATGGTGGATTCCAATTTGTTCATCCGATAGTTCATCACAAATTGCGAGAAACTCTTGGGCAAACAATGCAGAATTAAGTCAATACTTAACTCATGATCCATCACAAAACCGAGGGTAGCTAGCCGCTCGATGTACCCGTTCATCTTTAGCACAAACTGTACTACAGACGAACCTTCTTACATCTTCGTGGTGAAGAGGAGCCTTGAGACCTCGAACCTTTCGGATCTCGCTTGCTCATCGAACAACTCATGAAGATGGAAGACCATAGTGTTAGCATCCATATGCTCATGCTGCTTCTGCAGCTCAGGTACCATCGCCGCTAGCATGATGCAACTCGCCAGCTCAGAATCTGCCACATGCTTCTGATAGACCAACATTTGGTCTGGAGTTGCATCGTCCTTAGGACGGTCAGGAAGAGGCTCTTCAAGGACATATGCAAGCTTTTCCGCCTTGAGAATAATTCTCAGGTTTCTAAGCCAGTCCAGGAAGTTAGGCCCAGTCAGTTTGTTCGAATCCAAAATAGTGCGCAAATTCAAAGACGTCATGATCAATTTATTGACCTAGAAATACAAAACGAGCATATATGAGAAAATGATTTTAAAATGCATCAATTTACATTTATAAATCCCATTCATTTTTCGAATTCAAAAACCCCAAAATCACTTCGGGAGATCGTAGGTCCATCTCCGAATGGGGTGATATCCATCATAGTTATGAACAACCTTGGAGAGAGTCCAACAAGCCATTCATAACTACGACGGTAGGTATCATCTATACCGATTGCATATCCCGTATATGCAACTATCACAATGTGCTATCAACTAATTGAATGTTCACACATACATCGGGTTGTTAACACATTAACAAGTATGCATCATATGCATAGCATCCAACTTCACCTCCCTTTACATCGACCTTGGAGAGAGTCCAACAAACCGATGCTCCAGGTTAAAGCCAACCCATTAATCAGGACATAGTTTTAATATGGTTAGAGCGCATTCAACCAATTAGCCCAGCTTGGAGAGAGTCCAACAACCAAAGCTAACGATTGACCTCTGACTCTTACCATATTAGTATTAAACTATTCCATGGTTTGAACATATTCGTGTTCGAGCCAGGGCTTGGAGAGAGTCCAACAACCCAAACAAGAAACTGTAACTCTGGTTCTAACCATATTAATGGAAGGTGTAGGCTTTAATATTGATTAAGGGTTTTATGTCTCATCCTCTTTGCATGCAAATAACTATTATCTACATGGCATGGCATACATGGCATACATCTACATGTCACGACACGCATGGCATAATGTTATGCATCTAATGCAATTACATGGCATACAATTATGTCATGTCTATATTTCCTTATATGTCATAACTATTTATGGAAATAAAATATGTTTAAGATTTGATTCTCCAAATCAAATCATAATTAAATTAGGAAACAAATTTCCAAATCTAATCACATATTTTATTCATGGAATTATTTGATTAAGGAAAATCTATTTAGGAAACCAATTTCCTAAATCTTTAAAACTACTTATGGAAATTAAATATTTTAAGATTTGATTTCCCAAATCAAATCATGATTAAATTAGGAAACAAATTTCCAGAATCTAATCAAATATTTTATTTATGGAAAATATAAATTTCCATAAATACTTCCAACTTTCCAAAAGTGGAAGATTTCCATAAATACTTCTAGACTTTCCAAAATTGAAAAATTTCCATAAATACTTCTAAATTTCCAAAATTTAGAAAACTTCCAGAAATACATTATGACTATCGCAAAACCATTTTTACGATTATGTCGAAACACAACCTGGGCTCTGATACCACTGTTGGGTTTCCGGCACCGCGGCGTGTGTGTGTTCGATCATGTTTCGTAAACATGAGCACAGCGGAAGCAATGAAAATAATAAATACTCCTATTTATTACAACACACACAACACACGCATGCTATTACAACAAGTGTAGACATAACCGTAAATTAAAATTGCAATAAAAGGAAATTAAACTACGTTATACCTTCCGTATGACGTGTAGCGGGAACGGCATCAACCGGAACGATCCTCGTAAGAATCGTCTCTATCCGTATCCACGCCGAGCTCCTCGGGATGACTTCGCTAAGTCACGAGCTTCGTCTTCGTACGGGTTACTAGCCTCGTGTTGAAGACGACGTGATCGAGAGATGATCACGATCCGAATCCAAATTCGGATCCAAAACGAGTTCTCAAAACTCGCTTCTCCGGAGAGGTATTCGTCAACCGTTTGACGAATACTTCGTCCTCCACCTCAGAGGATTACCGGAGATCAAATCCCCGGTATGTTAGCCACTGTCGGAGGACTAACCGTCGTCCAAACGACGCTCCGACGAGAGGAGGAGAAGCTGTCCAGAAAACTGGACAGCTTGGTGGAGGAGTAGGCGCCGGCCAAAACAAGGAGAGAAAAGCCTCACCTTGATGCCAAACCTATAGGAGATCACCGGAGGGTCGCCGGAGGTTCACCGGCTGGAGCTTGGACGCCGGCAAGGGTCTTGGACAGCGGCACAAGGCTGGGCGGCGGCTGCTCTTGGATTGGCGCCGAAAACTCCTCCAAGGAGTGGGCGGCAACTCAAGGGGGGGCTAGGGTTTGGATTAGTTAGGGTTTAACAATCCCTTAAGCCCACTTTTATAGAGAACTAATTCTCTTAATGGTTAATGGATCATATCCATAAAGCCCGTTAACCCGCTCCATTAAGATAAGTTAAAATAAACCAAACCATGATGGTTTATTTTAAGTTAAAACGAACCGAACCAACCTTTGGTTCATTCGTTTAATATAACCCAAACCCTTTGGTTTATTCTCATCCATTGGATTAGAACCAAACCATTTTGGTCCATCCATTATGTCTTCATAAGACACGGCCCATCCACGCTTCCATTGCGACTGAAACAATTTCATGCTCACTTTATGTTTGTTCCAACCAAACATAGTTTCTCTCGGTCTGAGAATCCCATTCTCAAGCTCGTTTTAAATCCTTTGGATTACACTCGTTGTGCGTGTGACCAAATAGGTTCTCGGTTTATGTTGGTCGTCTATAATTAACCATTAATTATAGAACGATCATGAGTGGCACCTAGTAGTACATCATGATCCCCAATTAACCGAAAAGATCAACGGTTGATCCAGAACTATTTCTGAAACCCTTCAGTAGCTCGAATGAATCGTGCCCCATTCCCTTCACTCATCTTATACCCACTTGGTTCAGGACATGGTCTATTGTGTCAGTCCCCACTAGGCTGACTACGTCACACCTAGCCCAAGTATCATTTCCTCGTCCTACGGATTCTAGTTACTCCACATGTATCGAAGAGTACTTTACTCTAAACATGTAATGCTTTGGCCAAAGACTTTAGTAACAATCCGACGAGAGGCCATGGGTATACATCTCCTCGCAAGGAGTGGTGAATCCTTTATAGGCTATTCAAACACCTTGATCACTGACTTATACCCAATCATCCGGGTCCACATCTCCTCGGAGATGTTTGCTTAAGATGTCAAAGCATAAGTCTCCATGATCAAGATGACTTGAATACCGCAAGTCAAAGGAACATCGCACTTAAGCCACAGTAAGAACTTCATTGACATATCTATATTGCAGAGAACCATATGAAGTCTTACGGCTGGTCACTCCAATGAACTAGTTACCATAACTAACATCCACGATTAACTCCGGACATCACTATGTCTCCAGCCAGTGAGAATCAGCTGCTTGGATACACCAAGGAGTATACCTCGTGCTAGTCTCAACAGAATTGATGGTGTCCAGATTCATCAATTCATCGACTAGGGATAATTCCGATACATCACAATTACACATGTAGAGATACTCACTAGTTGTGATCCAATCACAAATTCTCTCATGTTGTGAATCGTATCGTGGACATTCAGTAAATGAGTTTAAGATCCAATCAAATACATAAAACATGTATACTCAAAGAGTGAATCTTCATTTATCATATAAATGGTTCATACATAAGGCGATTGCCTTAGGACATCTCTCATATATTACTAACATTAAGGTGCCTCTTTACCATAAGGATCCTATTTTGGACATAGCAAGCCGTGCTAACGGCTTCTGCCCAAAACCTATCGGGTAGGTCGTATTCGTTCAACATGGTCCTAGCGGCTTCTTGTAGAGTTCAGTTTTTCCGCTCCACTAGGCCATTTTACTGAGGGGTCCTAGGGCAAGAGAATTCATGGTGGTATCCGTTTAGGTTATAGAAGTCGGTGAACCTTTGATTTTCGAATTCACCACCATGATCGCTTCTAAGTCTTTTAACCTTAAGGTCTTTTTGATTCTCGATTAATTTGAATAGATTGATTAATTGATCTAGGGTATCACTTTTATGCTTGATGAACCTAACCCAGGTAAACCTGGAGTAGTCGTCAATTATGACTAAGCAATATTGACCTCTATTGAGTGACTTGGCTCCATGTGAATCGAATAGATCCATATGCAGGAGCTCAAGTACATTTGAGGTTCGTTCTTGGTTAGTTAACTTGTGTTGTGTCCTAGGTTGTTTTCCTTGTTGACAAGCATTACAGATTTTATTAACCAAGTTGTTGAGGTTGGGTAAGCCTCTGACTAATCCACTCTGACTCATCTTGTGGACGAGTCTTGGGTGCGAGTGACCGAATCGTCGGTGCCACAACCATGATTCCTCTTGCCGTGTCATAAGACACTTAGTTGAGGAGTTGGTTAAGTTGATCGTATAAATGTTGTTATTTCTAGTTCCTTTAAGAATTGTTTTAGAGGTTTCGTTGGTATTAATTACGCATTCATTTTCCAGAAATATAACCTTATAGTTATTATCACACAATTGGCTTACACTTAGTAAGTTATATTCAAAATTCTCTACAAGTAATACATTTTTAATAACAAAATTCGTGTTAAGCTCGATATCACCTGATCCGATGATTTTGAGCATGTCGTTATTCCCAAAGGCTACCGATCCTTGTCGTTTGAATCGAAGCTTTGCGAATTTGAGTTGATCCCTGGTCATGTGTGTCGAGCAATCACCGTCCAACATCCATTGATCCTACACACAAGGTGGTTGGATTGGATGTTAGATTTTTTTGTTAAGAAAATTGGTTGTAAGTTGTTAACCCTAGGTCATCTCACCGGAGTCTATATGATTAAGCATGTTATACTTATGTGTTTTTTGAGATGACTTCCAATTAAGTTGATTAAGTTGATTTAGGTACAAGTAATTTTATGTTAGATTTGGATTTAACCCTAGGCTTGTCAATTTTACCTTTTCAAGATCATGGCTTCCAGGTCGTGGCGAGGCACAGGGGCCTTCTTTTATCGGATCATCGACCACTTCCTTAGACAAAGCCATTTTCAAGAAAATGATGACTTGACTCACCCAAGATTATTTCCTAGTCTAACTGGTTATTTTTGAAAAGAGGCTCCTCGAGGCTCAATCTTTTCGAAGGCTTTTAGTTGGTTATGTTTTTTAAAAGAGGCTCCCCGAGGCTCAATCTTTTCGAAGGCTTTTAGTTGGTTATTTACGTGTTCTAAGTGAGTTCATGAAAAAAAAACAAAAAAAATCTAAGCATGCAATTTCTAAGTTAAAACACAAACATGTTTTGTAACTGCTCCCTAGACCGTTGAATCGTTCGGCCTATCCACATAGTGGATTTGGTCCTGGGAACCCGACGAGTTGGATCCTAGAGTTGAAATCAAAGTGGTCTTAGGGACCCATGCTTGGACACATTTTTTATGTCTACTTACGATTGACATATACGACTTATTGGTCGTGTTTGAGCTAAACCCTAGTCCGGCCTTGTTGTACACGGCCCTTTGCGATCCAAGTAGGAGGTCAAGTCCTTTGGATCCCAAAGTAAACCTTTCCAACGTATTCCTAAGATCTTCGACTTGACTTTTCAAGAGTGAGTTCTCAACTTCGAGTTTTTCAACCCGAGTTGAGTCCTTCTCTTGAACTCGACTAGTCGAAGAGGTTAGGGAGACCTCGTGTTTGAGGAGTTTAACTTCCTCAACCAGGGTCTCGACCTTGGACTCGGACTTAGCTAACTTCCTAGACAAAAACCTAACCGTATTATGTAAAGTATTAAATAAGGTTCGACTCACCTTAAGGGTATCTTTTGAACCGGATGTGTATCCGTGGCTTGACTTGAAGGTAGCTTCGTAGTCCGAGTCATCCTCAGGTTCTGACTCAAGTTCGGTCTCCGTGTCTGACTCAATTGATTTCGCCATGAAGACGTGATCTTCGTCTTCTTCGGATGACGCTTCTTCCCATGTCGCGTTGAGGGCCTTCTTATGCTTAGGTGCTTGGTGGTTGAGCTTGGGGCACTCGGACTTGATATGTCCAAACCTGTTGCACTCATAACACCTAATGTTAGAACTTTTAGGTTTACCTTGGTTGGGTCGAGTCGTAGTTCGCTTTCGTCCCTTGGCTATCCTTCGAGCTAGGTTTATTAGTTCGGCAGTCAACTACGGGTCAACTTCTTCTTCGGACTCATCTTCCTCCTCGGGTGGTGGTGGTTTGCTTGCGATTTTCTTCTTCTTTGAACCTGCAAACAAGGCTATACCCCTCTCGGGTTCCGAGTTGGATTGTTCATGTAATTCGAAATCCGAAAAGAGTTCGTCTAACCTAATTTTAGAAAGGTCCTTGGAGACCTTATAGGCATCAACCATGGATGCCCATAAGGTAGTCCTCGGAAAAGAGTTTAGGACATACCTAATAAGGTCGCAGTTTTCGACCTTTTGCCCGATTGCGTGTAGGTTGTTGACTATGTCTTGGACACGGGTGTGGAGTTGCGTCGCGGACTCGTGTTCCTGCATTTTTAGTGTGTACAATTTATTGAATAACAAATCACGTTTGCAAACCTTAGCTTGATCCGATCCTTCGTGTAACTCGATTAGTTTTGTCCAAAGATCCTTTGTGCTTATGAAGGGGCCGACGCGATTTAGCTCCTCCTTGGACAAGCCGCATTGGAGGATTTGTGTTGCCTTGGCATCGGCTTCGACTTGTCGTTTTGTTGCAACGGTCCATTGATCATAATCCAAGGAGTCACCCACTTCATTAGTCGGAAGTGTGAAATCCGTTTGGATTATGATCCACATCTCGATTTGGGTTTTGAGAAAGCATTCCATCCGACCTTTCCAGTAACGGAAATCATCTCCGTTGTAAAACGGAGGTCGGACGGTGCTAAAACCCTCGAGATGGGCCATTAGAACAAAAAACAAGGAGACTAAAAAGACGACCTAGCAACAAAAAAACATTATTTAAAGTACCAAGACTTGCGTCTTGGATTAGTAGTGTGGGAAATAAAAAGAAACAAACGAAAAATAGAAAGTTAAGCAACGAAATAAGAAACTAAATAAAAAGTAAGTACTCACAACCTTCGATGTCCCCAAAAGGCTACTAAACGTCGATTTTTGAGGATTAAAGCAACTTGTTACGGGGGTAAACCCCTTGTAAGAAGTGTAGATCTCTGCGAGGGCTTCGATTTGGTAGGTAGACCGTGTCGTGGGTTAACTTGTACAAAAAGTTATGCCCGTTTGACCGTCGGCTACTCCAAAAGCGAATGCTTGCAAAACAAAATCAAACGAAGAGTACCAAGACTTCGTCTTGGATTAGTAGTGCGGGAGAAAAATTTAAACGAACGAAAAACAAATCTGTAAAAAAAATGTTAGATTGGTGGTTTCACCAAATCTAAGCGCCCCCGGCTCTGATACCAATTGTTGGATCGATGTGGTTCGCTAGAGGGGGGGGGTGAATAGAGAAAAACCTTTTCTTTTTCTTTCGTTAAAACTCGAGAGATAATTAGTTAATTGCAGCGGAAATGTAAAAATAAAAAAAACAATCGACACAAGGGTTTTACTTGGTTCAGTGGCGAAGGCTACTACTCCAAGGCCCTAGTGGTCCTTGACCACGTACGGAGGGCAAAAGCACTAAAGGAACTCCTCCTCGTTAGAGGTAGGAGTTAATCGATACAAGAAGGAACCACAAAAACTTGAGGTAGAGGGACACTCCCCCTCTCCTCGTATACGATAAAAGCTCCGAAAATGTAAATGACAAGAAAAACTAATACCGACGTACAAGAATAATAAGAGTTAATCCTAGATGTCGGAATGGAAGGACTTCGTTGTCGGAGAGTTGCAGCGTAATGGAGACTTTTTGGAGGCTTAGAATTGTTGTTAAAACCCTAGGTTTGGCCCTCCTTTTATAGCCTTTGAGCCCCTTTTCGAGTGGGTCTTCAACCAATCACAAATGGACACCAAACCGCTTTGAGGTGGAGTGATAAGCCTTGACTCCTCGAATCTGATCATTGACCATCAGTCGACTGATGGCCATCATCAGTCGACTGATGGCAGCATCAGTCGATTGATGACCTTCGGCAGTCGACTGATACACGGCAGTCGAGTCCTCCAAGCTGGCAGTCGACTGATGCTTGCTGCAAGTCAAAGTTAGCTCAACAAAAACATACTTCCGACGGTCTTCGACCGTCCGATCTCGACCTAGACCACCTATGAGATGTCTTGGGTCGGATCTACGCTTAAGATCATCCCCATAAAGAGGATACGACCTCACTTACGCTCACACACACGAGCTTACCTCGATACTTACGTGTTGCTTTTGCTTCCGGCCTTCCACTCGATTCCATCGGCTCCCTCCGAAATCACTCGAGTGTCGCCCGACCACCGCGGCTTCCTCCGGGTGTCGCTAGCCTTCAGCTCCAGCTATAGCAATCTTCTGCACACTTGATTCAGCTCGTGAGATAACGACATGAGCTTAACTTTGTATCATTTGCTATAATCAAAACTCAGGTTCGACATAGGTGCCTGCTGCACCAACATTTTATTTCTCTTTTTCTCTCCTTTTTTTTCTTTATTTCCACCTATCCTTTTTTTTTTTCTCTCTGAATGGGCTTACACAATCCGAGCATCTCCAGTAACTAAATTGCTAAATCTAGAGTCACCTATGAATTCCAATATACTAGACTACTGAAGTGAATCATAACTAGGTATGTACTAGATTCTCCCTTTCAGAATGTTCAACATGTGTAAGTGCAAAAATAAAGCTAACCAGTGTAAGTCTAGAACATTCAATAGAGCAAATAAAATAAAATACCATAAGATAAATTGAGTAAAGCTACCTATGGGAACAACTCATGCAAGCAACTTTCAAAAATACTACTGAGGTAGCTTTACAGACACCAAAAATTAAGTACAGAAAGAAACTTAACAACTTATGCATTCATGAACAAATGAATGAAAATACCAGAAAAGAAACTACTGCTAGGAAACAAAACAAAATAAATCTTGGTGTCCCCCCAGACTTAAATGAAAATATACCTCTAATATGGTGGAAGAGGTGGAAAGTCTAGGAGCCTTGGCATCTCGGGATCCTGGGAGAACCTACTGCTGAGCCGTTGATGCCACATATACATGTGGTTGATCTATAAACTGGTGGATGCAGCGGCTTCTCGGTGCTTCTCCTCACTAGCCCACTGTGCCTGTTGGGCGTGCATATGCTGCCGCATCTCCCTGTGGTAGGCAGCCTCATCCTGGCGACGAGCAGCCTCCTCTTGGAAGTATAAGCAGGCCGCATAATAAAACTCCTCAGTCCACTGGAAATGCTCCCAGAATCCATGGAACTCTGCCTGCTGGTAGGCGCTCTGCTCCTCCCATCGATGCCTCAGCATCTACTGCTCAGTGTAAATGTTGTCGAGGCGGATCAAACTCTGAGAAATCATAGATCGACGTACCTGCATCCTTCTCAAAAGTAGAAAAAAATGGTGGTGCAGGTGCAGGCTCATGTCGACGTGGACTAGGTGGGCTCCTATGCTTGTGTGGACTGGAGGGAGAGTGATACAAAGGTGGAGAGATGGGCGCTGATGTGGATGGTCCCTCATGTGGAGGGGACTCCACTGTCAGGTCCAACCGCCAATTGATGCGTATAGCGATGGTGGTACGATCCGGGTCAGAGAGCCTAATGGTCGTAAGATTTTTCCTTACAAAGCATAAGGAGTCTCCTTCTCTTATAATCATCTTCATGGTCATGCATACTCCTAGGTCGATCCAAGGGCTCCCCTCTATACTCTCCAATGTTGTGTAGTCGTACCCCATCCTATGGCAAATGTGGGTAAGTAGGCCTACCACATTGATCTCTCCGCGTACTGCTTTGCCCATCTTCACTAAGTGTTTGATGAAGTGGGACCCTACATCGATGCTACTCCTTTCTTATAGCATATCACATAGGCAAAGCAGTTCGCTGGCTCTAACTACACCGTCACTCTCCCCACGACCAAATATGGTACTGGCCATGAAGTGGTGTAGGTATCGAAAGACGGGGTTTTGGAGGCATGACGCTTTGGCCCTAGATGGGTCATAAGCATGCTCCCCTGTCAACTCAGTCCTAATCATACGAGAGTTGTACCAATTAGAGGTTCTTCTCTCTCCTCCGCTTGGCAAGCCAAAGCATGAGTTCCATTGGTGAAGGGTCCACTCATGCTCAATATTAAAAAGCCTAAAAGTTATCCTACCCTCCTCGCTCTCTCTACCCGTTAAAACTTTCGCCTCTAAAGAACTCAAAAATTTCAAAACTATCCTAGGGTAAGTTAGGTGCTTTATTCCCATAATCTCGTCCCACCCCATTTTTGCAAATAGGGTTTGCATGTCACCCAACAAACCTAAAGATTCTAGCAAATCCTCATCTAAGTACCTAGTAGCAGTAAGTTTATGGGTAGATAGCATATTGTACCTATCTCTATGTTCATTATTGCGACAAAGTAGAGGGGGTAGAGTGTTACTCTCCTTCGGCGCTTGAGGGGCGTCGACTCTCATTGTTCGTCGCTCCGAGGCACCGGATCGGATTGCTACGATCTTGGACCTTCTCTTTCTTGCTCCTTTTGGCTTCTTTAGAGGATAGAAATGCTTCTAGAGGAAGGGGAAAGTGAAATCATACGGCTAGGGCAAGAAATTTTGAAGTGCACGGTGCAAATGGGGTGAAAAACACACGACTCACCCCTTTTAACCTCGCACGCCACGACCTTGTGAAAACACATGGCCAGGCCGTGTGCGCCTCTGGTCAATTGGGCACGGCTATGGAAAAACACACAGCTAGGCCATGTGCACCTCTGGTCAATCGGGCACGACCGTGGAAAATCACACGACCAGGCCGTGTGTCCCCATTTTTCGCCCATTTATGCACCATGGCTCAAATTTCCTCATACACTTCGCCATGTAGGCTAATATGGGTCTCATTTTTTCCTAGCAAAGTTCTTTTCTATTCCTAACTCTAAATGAGATGGAAATCAAAACTAAAATCAAACAAATGTATGCAATGCAATCGAAAAGCGATCTAAAACTAAACTTGGGTTGCCTCCTAAGAAGCGCTTTGATTAAGGTCATTTAGCTCGACCCCACTCTTCTATCAACTCGGGTCTAGTGGTTCAGTGAACCTCCATTCATCCATCTCAAGAACTTGATCTGGAGGTTCCAGCTTCATTCTGCTAATCGTGAAGCCTTTAAAGTAGGGAGCTCTATGCTCCGAAAGGCTGAAAAGGACTATCTCCCCGTCTACCTCTAGGGAGATCTGATGTGCCTTCACATCTATGCATGCCCCAGCGGTTGCTAGAAAAGGCCATCCTAGAATGATAGTATTATGGGGATTCGGTCCTATGTCTAGTATGATGAAGTCCATTGGTATCACAAAATCCTCAATCATCACAGGAACGTGTGCTAGCAGACCAACGAGCTACTTCACTGAATCATCCCCCACACGAATACTAAGATTCGCTAGTTGGAGCCCGATCTGTCCCATTTTCAGAAAATATGCGTATGACATCACACTGACTGATGACCCCAAGTCGCATAGTTCTTCGTCGAAGCTCTCCCCATAAATCGAGCAGGGAATAACAAATTCACCAGGGTCTTCAAGCTGTACTGGAATCTTCTCTTCAAACTCAGCTTGGTTAGGTAGGGTGGTAATCATGGTTGCAAACCCCTTGGTGAATTGGCTACTCTGCCCCATTCCTTCCTCTTTTCCTTGACTCGCTAGAGAGCTCTTCACAGGTTGTGACACGGATTGGGCTATTTGGGCCACTTGTGTCTCCAACATCTAGGTATGACTCGTAAGGCCGTCAACGGTATCCTTCAAGTCTCTGAGTGACTCTTCAGACTTTTGATGCTGGCGATGGAATTCCTCATTGGCCTTAGTTTGGGTAGTGATGTAGTCCTCCATCATCTATTCTAGTCTGGACTTCTGTGGTCGTTGCCCATTGCCCTGCTGCTTCCCATACCCTCCAGATGGTTGGGGGTTTCCCGAGTTATTTTTGTAGGAGAAATTTGGGTGACTCCTCCATCCGGGATTGTAGGTATTAGAGTATGGGTTGTGGGGCCTTTGATCTTAGTCCCCAATCTTGTCACAGTGCTCAATCTGCTCGTCTGAGGTCCCCTGCCCTCCATAGTGGTCCTCATGATACGCTGTCCCTCCTCTAAAATTAATGGCTACGCATGCAGATGAAGGATTCAAAAATTCAAACTGTCTGCTGAGCTTGTCTATCCTTTCTGAAAGGTGGTCCATGGAGTTGATAGTGTATCGTCCTGCTGCAGGTGTGGGTTGACCACGTTCGGAAGCCCATTGATGGTGGTTTTATGCCACCTCTTAGGATAAGCTCCTCTGCTTCCTCTATGATCTTGTTCATTAGTGCTCCTCCTGCGGCAGAATCTAGGGACATCTTTGTGGTGTAAGTGATCCCATTATAGAAAATGTCGATCACCAGCCACCTCTCCAGTCCGTGGTGGGGGCATTGATAAAGTAGCCCCTTGTAGTGATCCCATGCTTCGAACAAGGACTCCCCCTCCTTCAGGCGAAAGCTCGTGATAAGGTGGTTCATGTGAGTAATCTTATTTGGTGGGAAGTATTTATTCAGAAATTGCTACTCACACTGCTCCAATGTGGTGATGCTGCCAGAGGGTAAAGAGTGAAGCCAATCCTTAGCCTTATCCCGCAGTGAAAATGGGAACAGGCTCAGGCGGATCACGTTAGAAGGCACTCCATTCAGTTTCATAGTTGAGCAGATTTCGAGAAAAAGCCTCAAGATGTCGGTTCGGGTCTTCAGTCGTAGCTCCCTCGAATTGGCTCTACTAGACCATATGTATAAGTGTCGGCTTCAGCTCAAAGTTATTTGCCTAAATAAATGGTCCAGCTATGCTCAACCTGAATTCTTTAGCTCTTGGAGCTGCGTAGTCCCACGGAGGTCGGCTTCCTATGTTCACCTCGGATGCAGCTTAATCTTCCATCTTTCGCTGTACTGCTCTCCGACGATGAAAGGTTCGCTCAATCTCTAAGTCGATCAGAATCAGACCTACCGACCCTAATTGTCTAAGCATACGACGAACCAAACCACAAAGTTAAGAGTGCTAACCTAATGCTAAAAGCATAAAATAAATAAGTCTAGCAAATAAAAATCTAAGATGCAATAAGTAAATAAAAAAAACTACTGCTGGATATAAAAACTAAATAAGGAAAATAGAACTAATGCAAATAAGATAAACAATAAGAAAATAAGGCAAGTAAATAATCTAATCCAAAGTTCAATCCAATTTACCACTGTTCGATTTGATATCGAATCGACAGTCCCCGGCAACGGTGCCAAAAACTAGATGCACACGGATGCGACCTCGAATCTCACAATGAATACCGTCGAGGACTCAAAGCGCACGCTAGCACTCAACGCCGGCAAGTGCATGGATGTCATCAAGTAATAAAGATTTATCGATCCCACAGGGACTGAGATTCGAATACCAATACACTAAGTGGTTGCGATTGTTCGGACGTAATCTCTGAGAGAGTCGATTGGTGAGGACTATTGGTGGACCCTACTCTGTACGGTGTCACACGGAGGAGGAAAAGAGTGTGTCGGGGTCTTAAAAGGCGATTCTAGGACTTCGGTTTCACTTGTCTACCATAGAACAATGTTGTCAATTGGTGTCATCTAAATGTCTACCTACGATTTTGGAGAAGGGACATCATACACTCTCCCGCAGAGCCGCTGCATTCACCGGGAGCTATCTCCGTCCAAAAGGACGGGATAGAGGGTATGAGGATTCCAAATCAATCCTTGCGGTGGACCGTTTTTGATTCCATCGCTCCCTTCTCCTCACAGTTATAGGAGGTTAGGTTTACCCCTAGGTTCATTTGATCAAACCTCCTAAATTTTAGATTGTGAGGGTTGTCACCACCTCGTATCGCCTAAGCACAGCGGAAAGAAAGCCAAACACACGAAGATATAATATAGAGCAACTACCAATTGTAAAATCAAACTTATGGCCAGAATTTAATATGAACCAACATTGTTTATGTACACAAGCTACTCTCTAATCCTAGAATCGAAAGTACTACTCCATAAATACGAAGGAAGAATCACAAAACATGTTTAAGTTTGAATACAATAGAAATAAAGCGCAGAAATAGAGATATACGATACTTTGTGATCTCCTCTCCAGTGTTGTATTGCAAGTTGTGGACCTCTGCCAATGTTCCTCCTCCCCTCTGTGAGTTACCGAAGCTTTTTAGGGCTACGACATGCTATCCTAGCCGTCGTGTCTCTCCCTACGGTTTGGGCAGATCCATCCTTTATATAGGCATCACTTCGGACTACTACAAAATTCAGAAAAAGCCCTAGTCGTACAAATCCGTCGGGCCACCACACGACTGTGTGTTTCCACACAGCCAAGCTATGTGCGGCCCTGGGGTGTTGTTCTTTGCCCATTGGACACGGTCGTGTGAATCCACACGCCCTTTAACTCTGCGTCTAGCTGCGAAAGTCCTTCTTTTACTCCGAAAACACATCTTTTTCACTAGAAAAGCAAACCTGCACACAAAAGTACAACGAGCAGACCTCCGAACCAGAAAATAGGCAATGCGTGCAAGAATAGAGTAACATATGCATGAAACTAATACAAAATGTAACAAGATGTGAGTGAAAACAACTCCTAAAACCCTATATGTTTTCTCACATCACTTCCCCCAAACTTAAATCTTTGCTTGTCCTCAAGTAAACCTCAGTGCTATAAAATTTTAAAAAGATATTGTTCCATAATTAGCATGCTAACTAAATTTATCAGGTGATATTTGCAATCAAAGCAAAATAGATATGTTCTAAAAATTCACTAAGTTAGCTCCTCGTGCTCGTGCTAGGCAAATCATTCTTAGGGGATGCCCGTTCCATGGTGAGTTAAGTCATCACCCCATAGTTTTCCTAAGGTTTCCGGCTCTTAGGCACTTACCTGCCAAAAGCAAGGGTCATTCCCTTGATCAAGCATAAAGTCTCAAAGGCGTGCTCGGTATTGAGAGAAATTGGGAGGTATTTCCCTAGAAATCTAACTCGGTCTCAAAGGGGCACCAAGCCATTTCCACCCACGATAACTATTTTTTTAACCCTCTATATATCTTTTTTTTTCTTTTTCTCTCCTTTTTTTTCTTTTGTTTCTCTTTTATTTTTTGACTCACAGGGATTTCGATTTATCCGAATGGGCTTACATAATCTGAGATTCTCCAGTAACGTAAATGCTAAATCTAGAGTCATCTATGGATTCCAAAGTACTAGACTACTGAAGTGAATCATAACTCAGTATGTATTAGATTCTCTCTTTCAGAATGTTCAACATGTGTAAGTGCAAAAATAAAGCTAACCAGTGTAAATGTACAACATTCAATAAAGTGAATAGAATAAAATACCACAAGATAAATGAAGTTAAGCTACCTATGGGAACAACTCATACAAGCAACTTTCAAAAATACTATTGAGGTAGCTTTACAGACACCAAAAATTAAGTACTGAAAGAAACTCAACAACTTATACATGCATGAACAAATAAATGAAAATACCAGAAAAGAAACTACTGCTAGGAAACAAAACAAAATAAATCTTGGGGTCCCCCAAGACTTTAATGAAAATATACCTCTAATATGGTGGACGAGGTGGAAAGTCTGGGAGCCTGGGCATCTCTGGATCATGGGAGAATCTACTATTGAGCTGCTGATGCCACATATACATGTGGTCGATCTGGGAACTGGTGGATGTCACGCCTTCTCGGTGCTCCTCTTCCCTAGCCCACTGTGCCTGCTGGGCGTGCATATGTTGCTGCATCTCACTGCGGTAGGCGGCCTCATCCTGGCGATGAGCAGCCTCCTCCTGGAAGTATAAGCAGGCCTCATCGTAAAACTCCTTAGCCCACTTGAAATGCTCTCGGAATACCTGGAACTCCACCTAGTGGTAGGCAGTCAGCTCCTCCCATCGCAGCCTCTACGTCTGCTGCTCAGTGTAAATGTCATCGAGGCGCGATCAGAACTCCAAGAAATAATAGGCCGACGTACCTGCATCCTGCTCAAAAGTAGAAAAAAGTGGTGGTACAAGTGCAGGCTCATGTCGGCGTGGACTAGTGGGCTCCTATGCATTTGTGGACTAGAGGAAGAGTGATACAAAGGTGGAGAGATGGGCGCTGATGTGGATGGTCCCTCATGTGGAGGGGACTCCACTGTCAGGTCCAACCGCCAATTGGCACGTATAGCGATGGTGGTACGATCTGGGTCGGGGAGCCTAAGGGTCGTAAGATTTTTTCTTACAAAGCATAAGGAGTCTCCTTCTCTTACAATCATCTTCATGGTCATGCATACTCCTAGGTCGATCCTAGGGCTCCCCTCTATACTCTCCAATATTGTGTAGTCGTACCCCATCCTATGGCAAATGTGGGTAAGTAGGCCTCCCACATTGATCTCTCCATGTGCTGTTTTGCCCATCTTCACTAAGTATCTGATGATGTGGGACCCTACACCGATGCTACTCCTTTCTTGTAGGATATCCCATAGGCAAAGTAGTTCGTTGTCTCTAAAACACCATCACTCTCCCCACGACCAAATATGGTACTGGCCATGATGCGGTGTAGGTATTGAAAGATGGGATTTTAAAGGCGCGACACTTTGGCCCTAGATGGGTCATAAGCATGCTCCCCTGTCAACTCAGTCCAAATCATACGAGAGTTGTACACATTAAGGGTTCTTCTCTCTCTCCCGCTTGGCAAGCCAAAGCATGAGTTCCATTGGTGAAGGGTCCACTCATGCTCAATATTAAAAAGCCTAAAAGTTATCCTACCCTCCTCGCTCTCTCTACCCGTTAAAACTTCCACCTCTAAAGAACTCAAAACTTCCAAAACTGTCCTAGGGTAGGTTAGGTGCTTTATTCCAATAATCTCATCCCACCCCATTTTTGCAAATAGGGTTTGCATGTCACCCAACAAACCTAAAGATTATAGCAAATCCTCATCTAAGTACCTAGTAGCAGTAAGTTTACGGGTAGAGAGCATATTGTACCTATCTCTATGTTCATTATTGCAAAAAAGTAGAGGGAGTAGGGCGTTACCCTCCTTCGGCACTTGAGGGGTGTCGGCACTCCTTGTTCGTCACTCCGAGGCGCCGGATCTGGATGCTACGATCTTGGTCCTCCTTATCCTTGCTCCTTTTGGCTTCTTTAGAGGATAGAAATGCTTCTAGACGAAGGGGAAAGCGAAATCACACGGTTAGGCCAAGAACTTTTGAAGCACACGACGCAAATGGGGTGAAAACACATGGCTCGTCCCTTTTAACCTTGCGCATCGCAGCCATGTGAAAACACATGGCCAGGACATGTGCGCCTCTGGTCAATCTGGCACGGTCGTGGGAAAACACATGATCAGGCCGTGTGTCTCCATTTTTCGCCCATTTATGCACCAAGGCCCAAATTTCCTCATACACTTCGCCGTGTAGGCTAATATGGGCCTCATTTTTGCCTAGCAAAGTTCTTTTATATTCCTAACTCTAAAAGTGATGGAAATCAAAACTAAAATCAAACAAATGTATGCAATCAAATCGAAAAGGGAATTCTAAAACTAAACTTGGGTTGCCTCCCAGGAAGCGCCTTGTTTAAGGTCGTTTATGTAACGCCTGTAAAATTTCTAGCAATTTTATAAGAATTTCTCGCTTGATTATGATGGGATTTATGTGGGCTTTTCAAAAATGAAAGAAAATAAGCCAAAAAGTATGCAAGGCCTAGGAATTGAACCCCAAACCACTAGAGATAGCCAAACCCTATAGATACATCCACTAACCAGAAGCCCAATGAGATGTTATTAGTAGAGGAATAGGGGAAATGATAGTTAAGGGTAAGGGAGGCTAAGGGACACTTCAAGAGAATAAATAGGGAATGAAGGGACAAGAGAAAAGCCACTTCTCCGTCTTCTCTTCTTCTTCCTCACCGAAATCTATTCCTCTCCCTCTCCATTTTCATCCTTTGGCCAAACCCCATCTAAGCAAGGAGAAGGCTAGGTTTTGCTTTCCTTAGGTCATCTTTCCACCAAAAGCAAAGCGAAGGATGTAAGTATCCCTCACCTGCATACAAGTAGCTTTCGGTTGATTGTTTTCTATAGAAACCCCTATGATATGTTCGGCCAACATATGTTTTTGGTGATTAAATGAAGTTTTAATCCATGTTTGTATGCATATGATGTTGTTAGTATGTTAGAGAGATTAGGTTAAAAGACTAGCCCTAAAAACCAACATAGACCATTCGGCCACCCCCTTGTATTGATGTTCCAATGAAGTTTTAATCCATGTTTGTATGCATATGATGTTGTTAGTATGTTAGAGAGATTAGGTTAAAAGACTATCCCTAAAAACCTACATGAACCATTTGGACACCCCTTTATTTTTGATGATTCAATGAAGTTTTAATCCATGTTTTGTATGCATATGATGTTGTTAGTATGTTAATTGGATTAGATTAAAAGTTTAACCCTAAAAGCCCCTTGAACCATTCGGCCACCCCTTTATTTTTGATGATTCAATGAAGTTTTAATCCGTGTTTTGTATGCATATGATGTTGTTAGTATGTTAATTGGATTAGACAAAAAGTTTAACCGTAAAAGCCCCTTGAACCATTCGGCCACCCCTTTATTTTGATGATTCAATGAAGTTTTAATCCATGTTTTATGCATATGATGTTGTTAGTATGTAAATTGGATTAGGTTAAATGTCTAACCCTAAAAGCCCCTTGAACCATTCGGCCACCCTTTTATTTTGATGATTCAATGAAGTTTTGTACCATGTTTTGTATGCATATGATGATGTTAGTATGTTAGATGGATTAGGTTAGAGGTTTAACCCTAAAAGCCCCATGAACCATTCGGCCAACCATTGTCCTTTAACATGCTCTAGGTTAGGTTAACATGTGTTTTATGTTTGGGTGAATTCATGTTGACTTGTGATATTAAATGATGCTAGATGAAGATAACATGCTCTAGGTTAGTGTTTTACTTACTCTTGATGTTTATGCCTTATGCCATGCCCTTGTTCTTTTACAAACATCAATCGAAGCTACTCGTATGCAGGTGAGGGATACTTACATCCTTCGCTTTGCTTTGGGTGGGGAAGATAACCTAAAGAACCAACCTAGCCTTTGCTTTCTTGCTTGGATGGGGTTCGGCCAAAGGTGGAGAGGGAGCTAGAATTCGGTGAGAAGAAGAAGAAGAAGAGAGGAAGTGGTCAATTAGAACCTTCCCTCTTCTTTATAAAGGGAGGAAGAGAAGTTTCTCTTCTCTTCTTCCATGCCTCTTCATTTACCTTTATCACACTTATCTATAATCCCCCCCTTCCTCTAATGATAATATCCTATTGGGCTTCTGGTTAGTGGGTACATCTATAGGGCTTGGCTATCTCTAGAGGTTTGGGGTTCAATTCCTAGGCCTTGCACTCCTTTTTGGCTTATTTTCTTTTATTTTTGAAAAGGCCCACCTAAGGCCCATGATCATCAAGCCAAAAATTCTTGTAAAATTGCTAGGAATTTTACGGACGTTACAATCCTTCATACCTTTTAAAAGTTTCGTCCTCGAAACTTAGAACAATTGTGGGTACTTCTGCTTCATGTCCTCCTCGCGTTCCCAGGTAGCTTCCTCGTACCGTTGTTCTGCCACAGGACCTTTACTAAGGGCACCTCTTTGTTCCTTAGCCTCTTGATTTCTCGGTCTAGTATTTGGATAGGCCGACTTTCAATACTCAGGTCCTCTTGAATTTGTACTGTTTGTGGCTCGATCACTTGGTCCGTACTGGAAATGCATTTCTTGAGCACAGAGACATGGAACACGTTGTGAATAGCCGACATCTCTTGAGGCAGCTCTAGCTTGTAAGCTACCTTGCCAATCCTCTGCAGTATCGGATACGGTCCCACGTAGCGTGGACTCAGTTTACCCTTCCTTCCGAATCTCATCACTCCCTTCATAGGAGCCACTTTGTGGAATACTAGATCCCCAACTTCGAATTCTAACGGTCTACGTCGCATATCCGCATAGCTCTTTTGTTGGCTCTGAGCAGTTTCAATTCTCTGACGGATGTTCCATATAGCTCGGGTGGTGTCGTCGATGAAATCCGTCTGGAGTCCCATCCTCTTCTTTTCACCACCCTCGTACCAGCATATGGGAGATCTATACTTCCTCCCGTATAGGGCCTCGTAGGGTGCCATTCCAATAGTAGCTTGGTAGCTATTATTGTAAGCGAATTCTGCCAAACATAAGTATCGGCACCAGCCACCTTTGAAATCCAGGGCGCAGGCTTGTAACATATCCTCCTGTACTTGATTTACTCTTCGGTGCGTCGTCAGTCTGGGATGGAAGGCGATCTTGAACAATAACCGTGCCTAGGGCCTTCTGAACATATTCCCAGAAATGGGAGATAAAGTGACCATCTCTGTCAGAAATGATGGTCTTAGGAATTCCATGTAGTCTGATAATTTCCCTAGCATATAACTGAGCCAGTTGCTCCGTCGAGTAGGTCATCTTGATTGCTAAGAAATGGGCGGACTTCGTCAATCTGTCCACAATTACCCATATAGCATCATAACCGTTTGTCATCTTGGGCAATCCTGAGATGAAATCCATAGAAATGTCCTCCCATTTCCATTCTGGAATCTGGATCAGCTGCAGTGTTCCTCCAGGTCTCTGGTGTTCTGCCTTAACCCTCTGGCAGGTCACGCAGGTACTGACATACTGAGCCACATCTCTTTTCATTCCGAACCACCAGAACTTTCGTTTCAGGTCTTGGTACATCTTGGTGGTTCCAGGATGCATCGCATAAGGAGTTCTGTGAGCTTCCTCAAATATCTCCTTCCGCAATTCTGGATCGTCGGGAATACATAAGCAAACCCTGAGGTAGAGTACTTCACTGTCAGAGATCCAAAACCCGTCGTCCTTTCCTTCTAAGACCTCTTGCTTGATCCTCTGAAGGCTTGGGTCATGGGCTTGCTTTTCCAGTATATCATCGAACAGCGTCGGTGTTATCGTCATGGTCGAGAGCTGTCCGGAGATGATTTCAACCCCATAACGCATAATCTCTTTTTCTAAGGGCCGAGATAACCCTAATAGAGACATCAAGGTGGCACAGGACTTCCTGCTGAGTGCATTAGCCACCTTGTTAGCTTTCCCCAGATGGTAGAGAATCTCGCAGTCATAATCCTTGACGAGTTCGAGCCATCTACGTTGTCTCATGTTCAGGTCCTTCTGTGTGAAGAAATATTTCAGACTCTGGTGGTCTGTATAGATCCTACACTGAGCTCCTTAGAGATAATGCCTCCATGTTTTGAGAGCAAAGACCATGGTCGCTAGCTCTAAATTGTGGGTGGGATAATTCCTTTCGTGTTCCTTGAGTTGCCTAGAGGCGTAGGCAATGACCTTGCCATTCTGCATAAGTACAGCTTCGAGTCCCAACTTGGAAGCGTCACTGTACATGTCGAAGCCTTCATTACTGTCCGAAAGAGCAAGGATTGGAGCGCTAGTCAGTCTTCTTTTTAATTCTGTGAAACTCCTTTCGCAGGCGTCCGTCCACTCATATTTCTTGTTCTTTCTAGTGAGGACTGTCATAGGGGCGGCAATCCTGGAGAAGTTCTCTACAAACTTCCGGTAGTAGCTTGCTAGCCCAAGAAAGCTTCTGATTTCGCTGGCATTCTTTGGTCGGTTCCAGTTACTCACGGATTCAATCTTTATTGGGTCTACCATCACTCCATTCTTGGATATCACGTGACCCAAAAATGATACTTGTTCAAGCTAGAACTCGCATTTGGAGAACTTTGCGAATAGCTATTTTTCCCGAAGAATCTGCAATACCACATTCAAGTGTTCTGCGTGCTCCTCGGGGGTTCTCGAATATATTAGTATGTCGTCTATGAAGACGATCACAAACTTGTCGAGGAATGTCAAGAATATCCGATTCATCAAATCCATGAACAGGGCAGGTGCATTCGTTACTCCGAAGGGCATAACTACGAACTCGTAATGTCCATACCTTGTCTGGAAGGCCGTCTTTGGTATATCATCTGGTTTTACTTTTACTTGATGATAGCCGGACCTCAGGTCAATCTTAGAGAAGACGGCGGCACCTTTTAGTTGGTCGAACAGGTCATCAATCCGCAGTAAAGGATACCGGTTCTTGATCGTCACATTGTTCAGCGCTCGGTAGTCTATGCACATTCGCATAGACCCATCTTTCTTCTTCACCAACAGCACTGGAGCTCCCCATGGAGAGCGACTTGGGCGAATAAGTCCCTTGTCGAGTAACTCCTGTAGCTGTCCCTGAAGTTCCTTTAATTCAGCCGGCGTCATACGATAAGGTGCTTTAGAGATCGGGTTAGTACCAGGAATCAACTCGATCTCAAATTCAACTTCTCTATCTGGGGCTAACCCTGGTAGTTCATCTGGGAATACCTCTGGGTAGTTGCATACAACTCTGACATTCTCTAGCTTCTGGTCCTCATCTTGACTTGTATCAACTACGTGTGCCAGAAACCCAGTGCACCCACTGTCTAACATCTTACGTGCCTGTAGGGCTGATAAAATCTTATTGACTCTTCTCCTTGGTTCTCCGATAAATTCAAACTTAGGCTCCGCCTCCGGCTGGAATACCACTTTCCTTTTTTGGCACTCGATCGAAGCACCGTACTTGCTTAGGAAATCCATGCCCAATATAATGTCATAATCCTGCATGTCGAGCACTATCAGATCGCAGTAGAGTTCTCTCTGCATTACGATGGGTGCGGCTCATGACATGAGTGGAGGGCATTACTTCTCCCGAGGGTAGAGTGGTTAAGAACTTGTGATCTAGAGCTTGTGGTGGTATGTCTATCTTTCCAGTAAAGTGTGTAGAAACAAACGAATGTGTTGCCCCAGTATCAAATAATGCAGTAGCATGCTGACAGAAAATAAATATCTGACCTGTGACAACTGTAGAGGCATTTGCCACATCTTCTTGGGTGAGAGAGAATACCCTAGCATCTGTCATAGCTGGTGGGGCTTCTAGTCTCCCTTGGTGGATTGGGGTTCCTTCGATTGCGGCCTGCATCTGATGTAACTGTGGAGGAGCACTCCTGGGCTGGGCATACGGCTGAGGAGGTGCCTGAACCTGGATAGGACAGTCCTTGATTCTATGCCCTGTCCGTCCACAGTTGTAACATCGATTTGTGCCTTGGTAGCATACTCCAGGATGTATCTTCCCGCAAGTAGCACACAGAGGGATCCTGGGCTGCTTGCTCGCTGGACCTCCTTTAGGATTCTCCCATTTTCTTCTCTTGCCAGTGGGGTTCCCTTTATAAGCACTCTGGTTCCTCTGACCTCCTGACTGGGCCTGACTCCTGCCTTCACTCAGTGCTTTCTTTTGCTGATTAATGTTGTTCAGGTAATGCTCGGTAATTAAGGCACTACTGAACAGCTCCTCTGCGGTCTGCGGTCTATGAACTCCATGGCCACATTGAGCTATTTCTGGTGAGCATCTTGACATAGTCGACCCTTTCTCTTTCCGTCTTGACTAACTCACGGGCGGGCGTGCGAGTCGGTTGAATCTCTTCACGGCTTCGCTGACCGATAGGTCACCTTGTCGGAACCCAGTGAACTCGTCGTAATGCTTATTGGTCACCCTCATATGGAAGAATTCTTCGAAGAACTCATACTCGAAATCTGTCCATCTCATCTGATTTACTTGTCTCTTTGCTTTAACCCGTTCCCACCACATCCGAGCATCTCCCGAAAGGCAGAATGATGCACACTTAATCTTCTCGCATTTGGGCCAGTCCAGTAGCTCCCGCGATGCTTTCCGTCTTGAACGAGCACAGGCATCCCATGGTTCACGATGCAGAGAAATTTTCCGGCTTTAGTCTCTGCCACTGGATCAGGTAAGCTTCCTGTCGAACCATCGGGTCGGGGCCCGTTGGTGGGGCAGTAGGGTTTCCTCGCTGATTCATTAGAGTATTTATCACTTGTTGTTGTTCTGTGACTTGTCGTTAGAGTTATGTGACTACGTGTGTAAGGTCATGCGGGGGTGCTAGCTCATCAGCTCTACTACTGCGTCTTCCAGACATGTTTATCTTCATATATTAAGGTAAAGCTAGTATAAGTTTTCGTTCGTTGACCTACGCATAATTTAGACTGAAGCTAGCATAAGGTCATTTTAAGCTTAAGGCATCATTCATGTTCCCATGCATAGTTTAAGCTTAAGGTATTTTATATCATACATGATCAAGCATGAGGGTATTACACATATTTTCATGCATATTTAAGCTAGAATCATTTCCTATCATACATGAAGAAAAAAAAACATTTAACACAATTAGAGTAGACATAGAATTCTTACTTGGAGCGGCAGGATTTGGAGCTTGATGCGTGTGTAGTGGAAAGGCAAATCCGCTCTGATACCAACCTATCACGCCCGCCCTTTTCGGACCCAGAATCCGAAAGGGGTGGCGCGTGACGCGACCGTACATACATACATACATACATACAGCTGAAGACTTTATACATATTTCGTACTTCTTACAGCGGAAGACTTTAGACATTTTTTTTTTCTTTTAAACCATAAACATGCATTGACATATATATATATATATATATACTTCTTCTTCTTCACATAGAGCATGCATCATAACATATATAGATACTTCTTCTTACTTCTTCTTTACTTCTTCTTATCAACATAGAGCATGCATTATAACTTAGATAGATACTTAGTGCTTAGTTCAAGTTCTTAAACATCACCATCATAAGCAGACATAATAAGGACATCCATAAACATCATCATCATAGGTAAACACATATATATAGACCTAACGGATCTTCTCCACCATGCCACTACCACACACATTTGGCCCCTCCTGCTGCTCCCTTTAGTTTATCCATCCCTTACCCTTATCTGCAGTACGAGGGAAAGATAAACTATAAGCACATAGGCTTAGTAAGATCCAGTCCTACTCACAAAAACCATGTATCGACATTAATTATGGCATGTAACATTCATAACATATAAGTCATATAACATGTGACATACATGGCGTAATCAACTTAACATGTAGCATAAGTAACGTGGGTAAACATAACATGTCTCATCCATAGCATGGCAGCATAACATGTATCATCTATAACATAGCATCATATCATGTGCCTTTGGGACTTAATTAAACATAACATATAACATACGTAACGTAGCAAATCAACATGACATACAACATATATGTATGACCTATCAAACATAACATACATCAGGTGTAACATAGTGACATAACATGGCATATCAAACGTATCATACATCATATGTAACATAGTGACATAACATGGCATATCAGACATAACATGGCATATCAAACATAACATACTTCATATGTAACATATCAACATGGCATGTGAACATAACAATCTAACTATGTAACATATGCAAGATGCTTTTGAAAACATATATTATAGGTACGTAAATATAAATCTCAACATATTTGGGCCCGGCATTGTACCACTTCTTCATTATCATAGCGCGCATCCCTAAATAGGCCCGAGGTAGCAAGTCTCGAACCTAATAGGTTACTAGGCCCGATCTTAGTCCGTCGACCTAGGGCAATCGTCATAGCGTAGAAGCCCATCCTAGGCCCGAGTCTTACTCCATCGACCTAAGATATCTTGGAGCCCATCCCGTACTAGGCCCGAGTCTTATTCCATCGACCTAGGGGCAATCATACATAGAAGCCCATCCTAGGCCCGAGTCTTATTCCATCGACCTAGGGCATCATAGGAGCCCATCCCTTCTTGGACCTTGTTAAGGTCTTGGTACAAGCCATGCAGAAGGTAAAATACTTATATGCTTATTTTATAACATAGCTTATTTCATCTTGCAACATAGCATACTTCATTTCATAACATTTCATGCTTCACTTCATGAGCATATCATCTTTCATTTCATAACCATACCATTCTTCATTTCATAACATATCATTCTTCATTTCATCATCATGTCAGATTTATGTCGTGAACATATCGTTTCGTTTTCATTTCATATTCTTATCTTTTTCCATTTCATAACATGTTTCAAATATCGCAAACTCATAGACATGGCATAAGGCAAAAGTAAGCAAACACTAACCTAAGGCATGTCATCTTCATCTAGCATTATTTAGTATCACAAATCAACATGAATTCACCCAACATAAAACACATGTTAACCTATTCATTTAACTTAACAACAACTTCATATGTACATAAGACTTAAATTAAAACTTCATTTAATTCCCAAAAATACCTGATGGACGTACGGTCCATAGGGGTTTCTAGGGTTATCCTTCATCCTAATTCATTTAACACAACCACAACTTCATTTGCACATAGAACATGAATTAGACTTCATTTAATCACCCATAATTCATGGTGGCCGAATGGTCCATAGGGTCTTCTAGGGTTATCTTTTAACCTAATTCATTTCATATAACAACAACTTCATTTTCATATAAAACATGGATTAAAACTTCATTTATTCACCCAAAACCTAGGTTGGCCGAATGGTCCAAGTAGGGTTTTTAGGGTTAACCTTTAACCTAATTCATTTCATATAACAACAACCTAATTCATTTCATATAACAACAACTTCATTTTCATATAAAACATGGATTAAAACTTCATTTATTCACCCAAAACCTAGGTTGGCCGAATGGTCCAAGTAGGTTTTTAGGGTTAGCTTTTGTCCTAATCCATCTTAAATCCTAACATCATCATATAGTTACAAAAACATAGCATAGAACTTCATTAAAACCCTAAAATCATGGCATGGCCGAATAGGCTTTAGGGGCTATTAGGGTTAACCTTTAATCTAATTCATTTTAAATCCTAGCATCATCATATAGTTCCCAAAAAAAACATAGCATGGAACTCATTGAAACCTAGAATCATGGCATGGCCGAATAGGCTCTAGGGGCTATTAGGGTTAGCTTTTAACCTAATCCCTTTTTCCATGTGAACATCATCATCTACCTCCTAAACATAGCATACAACTTCATTGATAAACTAAAACATAGCTTGGTTAGATATAATATATAGATTTCTTTTACAAACATAAATCGAAGCTACTCGTATGCAGGTGAGGGATACTTACATCCTTCGCTTTGCTTTGGGTGGGGAAGATAACCTAAAGAACCAACCTAGCCTTTGCTTTCTTTCTTGGATGGGGTTCGGCCAAAGGTGGAGAGGGAGCTAGAATTCGGTGAGAAGAAGAAGAAGAAGAGAGGAAGTGGTCAATTAGAACCTTCCCTCTTCTTTATAAAGGGAGGAAGAGAAGTTTCTCTTCTCTTCTTCCATGCCTCTTCATTTACCTTTATCACACTTATCTATAATCCCCCCCTTCCTCTAATGATAATATCCTATTGGGCTTCTGGTTAGTGGGTACATCTATAGGGCTTGGCTATCTCTAGAGGTTTGGGGTTCAATTCCTAGGCCTTGCACTCCTTTTTGGCTTATTTTCTTTTATTTTTGAAAAGGCCCACCTAAGGCCCATGATCATCAAGCCAAAAATTTTTGTAAAATTGCTAGGAATTTTACGGGCGTTACAGGGCCTTGGTACGCTCTCTGCCAAATGATTTCATGGTAGTTGCACATCATGTATGGGGCCGCTATGAAGGGTGGATAACATATGCTGAGTTGTGCTGGGAACTACTGGAGCACAAGGTTCAAGAGAATCCTGTAGTAGCTGGCCTCGAAAATAATGAAGAGAGTTCTATAAACGGTCAACTTAATGGCCAGCCTGAGACTACCCTAGTGAGGCCAAGGAAGATAGGACTAAAAATAATTACAACTGCACTAGGGTTTGTCCTAGTGGGAGTCGTAATGAACTATCTTCTCAAGTAGTTTTGTTTAGATTAGAAATAAGGAATGTTATATGTTAACATTTTTTTTCTTTTTCTTTTCTGAAAGTATGAATAAGAAATGATAAGTTCGTTTCTTTTGAAATTAATGATTTGTTCATTGCATGGGATGTATATGGTATAGTTGATCAATGTCGGTTAGATTGGAACATACGAATGATGAGTGGAAACAAAGTTGCCACTTGATTTTGTAAACCAATTCAAATTTACATTGAGTCAATCAGAAAATGCATGTGACCTATCAGTCAGCGAAGTCGTGAAGATATTCAACCGACTCGCACGCCTATACCCAGAGTTGGTCAACACGGAAAGAGAAAGGGTCAGACTCATGCTGAAGATGCTCCGACCAGAAATAGCTCTGAATGTGGCCGGCGGAGTTCATAGACCGTAGACCGCAGAGGAGTTATTCAGTAGTGCCCTGATTACCGAGCATTACCTTAGCATGAGACAACGCAGATGGCTCGAGCTCGTAACGGATTATGACTGCGAGATCTTCTACCATTCGGGGAAAGCAAACAAGGTGGCAGATGCACTCAGCAGGAAGTCCTGCGCCACCTTGATGTCTCTATCAGTGTTATCTCGGCCCTTAGAAAAGGAGATTATGCATTACGGGGTTGAGATCATTTCTGGACAGCTCTCGACCATAATGATAGCACCGACGCTGTTCGATGATATACTGGAAAAGAAAGCCCGTGACCCAAGCATTCAGAGGATCAAACAAGAGGTCTTAGAAGGAAAGGACGACGGGTTTCATATCTCTGATAGTGGAGTACTCTATCACAGGGATCGCCTGTGTATTCCCGACGATCTAGAATTACGAAAGAAGATATTTGAGGAAGCTCACGGAACTCCTTATGCGATGCATCCTGGAACCACCAAGATCTACCAAGACCTGAAAAGAAAATTCTGGTGGTTCGGAATGAAAAGAGATGTGGCTCAGTATGTCAGTACCTGCCTGACCTACCAGAGGGTTAAAGCAGAACACCAGAGACCTGGAGGAACACTGCAGCCGATCCATATTCCAGAATGGAAATGGGAAGACATTTCTTTGGATTTCATCTCAGGATTGCCCAAGACAACAAACGGTTATGATGTTATATGGGTAATTGTGGACAGATTGACGAAGTCTGCCCACTTCTTAGCAATCAAGATGACCTATTCAACGGAGCAACTGGCTCAGTTATATGCTAGGGAAATTATCAGACTACATGGAATTCCTAAGACCATCATTTCTGACAGAGATGGTCGCTTTATTTCCCATTTATGGGAATGTGTTCAGAAGGCCCTAGGCATGAAGCTATTGTTCTGTACTACCTTCCATCCTCAGACGGACAGACAGACTGAAAGAGTAAATCAAGTACTGGAGGATATGTTACGAGCTTGCGCCCTAGATTTCAAAGGTAGCTGGTGCCGATACTTATGTTTGGCAGAATTCGCCTACAACAATAGCTACCAAGCTACTATTGGGATGGCACCCTACGAGGCTCTATACGGGAGGAAATGTAGATCTCCCATATGCTGGTACAAGGGTGGTGAAAAGAAGAGGATGGGACTCCAGACGGACTTCATCGACGACACCACCCGAGCCATACAGAACATTCATCAGAGAATTGAAACTGCTCAGAGCCGACAAAAGAGCTATGCAGATATGCGGCGTAGACCGTTAGAATTCGAAGTCGGGGACCTGGTATTCCTCAAAGTGGCCCCTATGAAGGGAGTGATGAGATTCAGAAGGAAGGGTAAGCTGAGTCCGCGCTACGTGGGACCGTATCCGATATTGCAGAGGATTGGCAAGGTAGTTTACAAGCTGGAGCTGCCTCAAGAGATGTCGACTATTCACAACGTGTTCCATGTCTCTGTGCTCAAGAAATGCATTTCCAGTGCGGACCAAGTGATCGAGCCACAAATAGTACAAGTTCAAGAGGACCTGAGTATTGAAAGTCGGCCTATCCAGATACTAGACCGAGAAGTCAAGATACTAAGGAACAAAGAGGTGCCCTTAGTAAAGGTCCTGTGGCAGAATCAACGGTACGAAGAAGCTACCTGGGAACGCGAGGAGGACATGAAGAAGAAGTACCCAGAATTGTTCTAAGTTTCGAGGACGAAACTTTTAAAAGGTATGAAGGATTGTAATGCCCGTCAAATTTCTAGAAATTTTACAAGAATTTCTGGCTTGATTATGATGGGTTTTATGTGGGCTTTTCAAAAATGAAAGAAAATAAGCCAAAAAGGATGCAAGGCCTAGGAATTGAACCCCAAACCTCTAGAGATAGCCAAACCCTATAGATGCATCCACTAACTAGAAGCCCAATGAGATGTTATTAGTAGAGGAATAGGAGAAATGATAGTTAAGGGTAAGGGAGGCTTAGGGACACTTCAAGAGAATAAATAGGGAATGAAGGGACAAGAGAAAAGCCACTTCTCCACTTCTCCCTATTCTCTTCTTCTTCCTCACCGAAATCTATTCTTCTCCCTCTCCATTTTCATCCTTTAGCCGAACCCCATCCAAGCAAGGAGAAGGCTAGGTTTTGCTTTCCTTAGGTCATCTTTCCACCAAAAGCAAAGCGAAGGATGTAAGTATCCCTCACCTGCATACGAGTAGCTTTCGGTTGATTGTTTTGTGTAGAAACCCCTATGATATGTTCGGCCAACATATGTTTTTGGTGATTAAATGAAGTTTTAATCCATGTTTGTATGCATATGATGTTGTTAGTATGTTAGAGAGATTAGGTTAAAAGACTAGCCCTAAAAACCTACATAGACCATTCGGCCACCCGCTTTTATTGATGTTCCAATGAAGTTTTAATCCATGTTTGTATGCATATGATGTTGTTAGTATGTTAGAGAGATTAGGTTAAAAGACTAGCCCTAAAAACCTACATGAACCATTCGGACACCCCTTTATTTTTGATGATTCAATGAAGTTTTAATCCATGTTTTGTATGCATATGATGTTGTTAGTATGTTAATTGGATTAGATTAAAAGTTTAACCCTAAAAGCCCCTTGAACGATTCGGCCACCCCTTTATTTTTGATGATTCAATGAAGTTTTAATCCATGTTTTGTATGCATATGATGTTGTTAGTATGTTAATTGGATTAGATTAAAAGTTTAACCCTAAAAGCCCCTTGAACCATTCGGCCACCCCTTTATTTTGATGATTCAATGAAGTTTTAATCCATGTTTGTATGCATATGATGTTGTTAGTATGTTAATTGGATTAGGTTAAAAGTCTAACCCTAAAAGCCCCTTGAACCATTCGGCCACCCTTTTATTTTGAGGATTCAATGAAGTTTTGTACCATGTTTTGTATGCATATGATGATGTTAGTATGTTAGATGGATTAGGCTAGAGGTTTAACCCTAAAAGCCCAATGAACCATTCGGCCAACCATTGTCCTTTAACATGTTGTAGGTTAGGTTAACATGTGTTTTATGTTTGGGTGAATTAATGTTGACTTGTGATAATAAATGATGCTAGATGAAGATAACATGCTTTAGGTTAGTGTTTTACTTACTCTTGATGTTTATGCCTTATGTCATGCCCTATGTGTATGTGATATTTAAGACATGTTATGAAATGGAATACGATATGATTATGAAATGAAAAATGATATGTTCATGAAATGAATATGATATGATTTTGAAATGAAGTATGATATGTTGATAAAATGAAAAATGATATGTTCACGAAGTGAAGTATGATGTGTTAGGAAATGAAGTATGCTATGTGTGCAAAATGAAATAAACTATGTTATAATAAAAGCATATAAGAATTTTAACTTCTGCATGGCTTGTACCAAGACCTTAACAAGGTCCAAAGGGATGGGCTCCTAAGATGCCCTAACCCGACGGACTAAGATCGGGCCTAGGATGGGCTTCTATGTATGATTGCCCCTAGGTCGACGGACTAAGATCGGGCCTAGTAAGGGATGGGCTCCAAGATGCCCTAGGTCGATGATGTAAGACTCGGGCCTAGGATGAGCTTCTACGCTATGATGATTGCCCTAGGTCGACGGACTAAGATCGGGCCTAGTAACCTAGTAGGCTCGAGACTTGCTACCTCGGGTCTATTTAGGGATGCACGCTATTATGAAGAAGATGTGGTACAATGTCGGGCCCAAATATGTTGAGATTTATGTTACGTACCTATAATATATGTTTTCAAAAAGCATCCTGCATATGTTTACATGATTTGATTGTTAGGTTCACATGCTATGTTGATATGTCATATATATATGTTGCATGTTATGTTTGATATGTCAGGTTTATGCTGCTATGTTACATGTGATGTAAGTTATGTTTGATATGTCATATATAGGTTGTATGTTATGTTGATATGACATGTATATGTTGCTATGTTACATATGTTGTATGTTATGTTTGATTAAGTCATATATTTACATGATATGCTGCTATGATATGTATGTTACATGTTATGTTAATTATGCTACATGTTAAGTTGCTTACGCCATGTATGTTACATGTTATGTTGCTTATATGTTATGAATGTTACATGTCATGATTAATGTCGATGTATGGTTTTTGTGAGTAGGACAGGATCTTACTAAGCCTATGTTCTTATTGTTTATCTTTCCCTCGTACTGCAGATAAGGGTAAGGGATGGATAAACTAAAAGGGAGCAGCAAGAGGGGCCAAATGTGTGTGGTAGTGGCATGGTGGAGAAGATCCGTTATGTCCTTTTATATATGTTTCCCTATGGTGATGATGTTTATGGATGTCCTTATTATGTCCCCTTATGATGATGATGTTTATGGACTATAACTAAGAAGAAGTATCTATATATGTTATGATGCATGCTCTATGTTAAGAAGAAGTATCTATATATGTTATGATGCATGCTTTATGTTAAGAAGAAGTATCTATATACGTCAATGCATGTTTATGTTTAAAAGAAAAGAAAAAAAAATGTATCCAAAGTCTTCCGCTGTAAGTAGTAAGAATTGTATGTATGTACGGACGCGTTACGCGCCGCCCCTCCGGACCCTTGGAAAAAAAAAGGGCGGGCGTGACAGTTTAGCTCGACCCCACTCTTCTATCAACTCGGCTCTAGTGGTTCAGTGAACCTCCATTCATCCGTCTCGGGATCTTGATCTGGAGGTTCCGACTTCATTCTTCTAATCGCAAAGCCATCAAAGTAGCAAGCTCTATGCTCTGAAAGGCAGAAAAGGATGATCTCCCCATCTACCTCCAGGGAGATCTGATGTGCCTTTACATCTATGCACGCCCCTGTGGTTGCTAGAAAAGGCCTTCCCAGAATGATGGGATTATGGGGATTCGATCCTGTATCTAGTATGATAATGTTCTTGGGTATCACAAAATCCTCAATCATAGAAACATGTGGTAGTAGGCCAACGGGCTCCTTCACTGAATCATCCCCCATACGAATACCATGATTCGCTGGTTAGAGCTCGCTCAGTCCCATTTTCAAAAAAATATGCGTATGGCATCACACTGACTGATGACCCCAAGTCGCATAGTGCTTCGTCGAAGCTTTCCCCATAAATCAAGCAGGGGATAACAAATTCTCCAAGGTCTTCAAGCTGTATTGGAATCTTCTCTTCAAACTCAGCTTGGTCAGGTAGGGTGGTAATCATGGATGCACACCCCTTGGCGAATTGGCTACTCTGCCCCACTCCTTCCTCTTTTCCTTGACTCGTTGGAGAGTTCTTCATAGGTTGTGACACAGATTGGGCTATTTGGTCCACTTGTGTCTCCAACATCCGGGTATGACTCGCAAGGCCGTCAACAGTGGCCTTCAAGTCTCTGAGTGACTCTTTAGACTTTTGATGCTGGCGACGAAATTCCTCATTAGCCTTAGTTTGGGTAGCGATGAAGTCCTCCATCATCTGTTCCAATCTGGAATTCTGTGGTCGTTGCCCATTGCCCTGCTGCTGCCCATACTCTCCGGATGGTTGGGGGTTTCCCAAGTTATATTTGTAGGAGAAATTCGGGTGACTCTTCCATCCAGGATTGTAGGTATTAGAGTATGGGTTGTGGGGACTTTGATCATAGTCCCTAATCTTGTCGCAGTGCTCAATCTGCTCGTCTGAGGTTCCCTGCCCTCCACAGTTGTCCTCATGATATACTGCTGCTCCTTCTCCAAAATCAATGGTCGCGCATACAGATTAAGGATTCAAAGATTCAAATCGTCTACTGAGCACATCCATCCTTGCCGAAAGGTGGTCCATGGAGTTGATAGTGTATCGTACTACTACAGGTGTGGGTTGACCACATTTGGAAGCCCATTGATGGTGGTTTTGTGCCACCTCTTCGATAAGCTCCTCTGCCTCCTCTATGGTCTTGTTTATTAGTGCTCCTCCTGCGGCAGAATCTAGGGACATCTTTGTGGCATAAGCGATCCCATTATAGAAAATATCGATCACCAGCCACCTCTCCAGTCCGTGGTGGGGGCATTGATAAAGTAACCCCTTGTAGCGATCCCATGCTTCAAACAAGGACTCCCCCTCCTTCTGGTGAAAGCTCGTGATAAGGTGGCGCATGTGAGTAGTCTTACTTGGTGGGAAGTATTTATTCAAAAACTGCTGCTCACTCTGCTCCCATGTGGTGATGCTGCCAGAGGGTAGAGAGTGAAGTCAATCCTTAGCCTTATCTCGCAGTGAAAATGGGAACAGGCTCAAACGGATCACATCAGAAGGGACTCCATTCAGTTTTATAGTTAAACAAAATTCGAGAAAAGCCTCAAGATGCTGGTTCGGGTCTTCACTCGCAGCCCCCCCCCCCCGAATTGGCTCTGCTGGAACATATGTATAAGTGTCAACTTCATCTCAAAGTTATTTGCCAAAATAGATGGTCCTGCTATGCTCAGCCTGAATCCTCTCGCGCTAGGAGCTGCGTAATCCCACAGAGGTCGGCTTCCTATGTTCACCTCGGATGCAGCTTGAACTTCCATCTTTTGTTGTACTGCTCTCTGACGGTGAAAGGTTTGCTCAATCTCTAAGTCAATCGGAATCAGACCTTCAGACCCTAATCGTCTAAGCATATGATGAACCAAACCACAAAGTTAAGAGTGCTAACCTAATGCTAAAAGCAGAAAATAAATAAGTCTAGTAAATAAAAATCTAAGATGAAATAAGTAAATAAAAAAAACTACTGCTAAAAATAAAAACTAAATATGGAAAATAGAACTAAAGCAAATAAGATAAACTATAAGAAAATAAGGCAAGTAAATAATCTAATTCTAAGTCTGATCAAATTTACCACCGTTCAATTTGATATCGAATCGACAGTCCCCAGCAACGGCGCCAAAAACTTGATGCGCACGGACGTAACCTCGAATCTCGCAACGGATACCATCGAGGACTCAAAGCGCACGCTCACGCTCAACGCCCGCAAGTGCACGGATATCATCAAGTAATTAAGATTTATCGATCCCACAGGGACTGAGATTCGAATACCAATACACTAAGTGATTACGATTGTTAAGACATAATCTCTGAGAGAGTCAGCTGGTGTCACACCCGCCCTTTTTTCCAAGGGTCCGGAGGGGCGGTGCGTGACGCGACCGTACATACATACATTTTTTACTACTTACAGCGGAAGACTTTGGAAACATTTTTTTTTTCATTTCTTTTAAACATAAACATGCATTGACGTATATAGATACTTCTTCTTAACATAGAGCTTGCATCATAACATATATAGAAACTTCTTAACATAGAGCATGCATCATAACATATATAGATACTTCTTCTTAGTTCTAGTCCATAAACATCATCATCATAAGGGGACATAATAAGGACATCCATAAACATCATCACCATAGGGAAACATATATAAAAGGGCATAACGAATCTTCTCCACCATGCCACTACCACACACATTTGGCCCCTCCTGCTGCTCTCTTTTAGTTTATCCATCCCTTACCCTTATCTGCAGTACGAGGGAAAGATAAACTATAAGCACATAGGCTTAGTATGATCCTGTCCTACTCAAAAAACCATACATCGACATTAATCATGGCATGTAACATTCATAACATATAAGCAACATAACATGTAACATACATGACGTAAGCAACTTAAAATGTAGCATAAGTGACATAAGTAACCTAACATGTAACATACATATCATAGCAGCATATCATGTAAATATATGACTTAATCAAACATAACATACAACATATGTAACATAGCAACATATACATGTCATATCAACATAACATACAACCTATATATGACATATCAAACATAACATACATCACATGTAACATAGCAGCATAAACCTGACATATCAAACATAACATGCAACATATATATATGACATATCAACATAGCATGTGAACCTAACAATCAAATCATGTATATATATGACATATCAACATAGCATGTGAACCTAACAATCAAATCAAGTAAACATATGCAGGATGCTTTTTGAAAACATATATTATAGGTACGTAACATAAATCTCAACATATTTGGGCCCGACATTGTACCACATCTTCTTCATAATAGCGCGCATCCCTAAATAGACCCGAGGTAGCAAGTCTCGAGCCTACTAGGTTACTAGGCCCGATCTTAGTCCGTCGATCTAGGGCAATCGTCATAGCGTAGAAGCCCATCCTAGGCCCGAGTCTTACTCCATCAACCTAGGGCATCTTGTGGCCCATCCCGTACTAGGCCCGATCTTAGTCCGTCGACCTAGGGGCAATCATACATAGAAGCCCATCCTAGGCCCGATCTTAGTCCGTCGGGTTAGGGCATCTTAGGAGCCCATCCCTTTGGACATTGTTAAGGTCTTGGTACAAGCCATGCAGAAGGTAAAATACTTATATGCTTTTAATATAACATAGTTTATTTCATTTTGCACACATAGCATACTTCATTTCCTAACACATCATACTTCACTTCGTGAACATATCATTTTTTATTTTATCAACATATCATACTTCATTTCATAATCATATCATATTCATTTCATGAACATATCGTTTTTCATTTCATAATCATATCGTATTCCATTTCATAACATGTCTTAAATATCACATACACATAGGGCATGGCATACATCAAAAGTAAAGGGGTGGCCGAATGGTTCAAGGGGCTTTTAGGGTTAAACTTTTAATCTAATCCAATTAACATACTAACAACATCATATGCATACAAAACATGGATTAAAACTTCATTGGAACATCAATACAAGGGGGTGGCCGAATGGTCTATGTAGGTTTTTAGGGCTAGTCTTTTAACCTAATCTCTCTAACATACTAACAACATCATATGCATACAAACATGGATTAAAACTTCATTTAATCACCAAAAACATATGTTGGCCGAATAGTTCATAGAGGTTCCTAGGGTTAACTTTTAACCTAATTCATTCTACATCCTAACATCATCATTTGCATGTAAAACAAGATATAGAACTTCAATAAAATACCAAAAATCCATGTTGGCCGAACATATCATAGGGGTTTCTACACAAAACAATCAACCAAAAGCTACTCGTATGCAGGTGAGGGATACTTACATCCTTCGCTTTGCTTTTGGTGGATAGATGACCTAAGGAAATCCAAATCTAGCCTTCTCCTTGCTTGGATGGGGTTCGGCCAAAGAAATGGAGAGGGGGAGCTCTAGAGTTCGGTGAGGAAGAAGAAGAGGAGGAGAAATGAAGTTTTGATAACTCATGCCCCCTCATTCCCCCTATTTATTCACTTGAAAAGTCCCTTAATCTCCCTTACACCCTAACTATAATTTCCCCTATTCCTCTAATAATAACATATCATTGGGCTTCTGGTTAGTGTATGCATCTATAGGGTTTGGCTATCTCTAAATGTTTGGGGTTCAATTCCTAGGCCTTGCATCCTTTTTGGCTTATTTTCTTTCATTTTTGAAAAGAGCCCACATAAAGCCCATTATAATCATACAAAAATTCTTATAAAATTTCTAGAGCTTGGGATGAAAAAGGGAGGAAAGGGAAATGGGGAATTCAGCCAAGGATGAGGAAGAAGGAGAATGAAGAAGGAAAGTGGGGTTTTACTTCCTCTCTTTTCTTAATTCTCCTCTTTAATACCTAGGGAATGAACACTCTTCATCCTTTCATGGGAGGGGATGAACCAACTCCTCATCTTCCCATCTATATTCTTTGTATATTCTTTATATATCTTATCCTTGAATCATCCTATGGTCTTGTACATTCTTTATATATCTTATCCATAAATTATCTTAGGGTCTAGTGGTGTCAAGGCTACCTCCCTATTAGGAGGTTCATGGTTCAAATCCTACCTATAACCATCTTTTATTTTATTTTATTTTAAACCTTTTATGGCCTTAAAACCTATATAATTAATTGGCAAAGTTTAGAATTTTACGGGCATTACAATCCTTCATACCTATAAAAGTTTCATCCCCGAAACTTAGAACAACTCCGGATACATTTATTTCATGTCATCCTCGCGTTCCTAAGTTGCTTCTTCAAACTTTTGATTTTGCCATATGACTTTCACTAAGGGTACTTCTTTGGTTCTCTATTTCTTGATTTCTCGATCTATTATCTGAATAGGTCAACTTTCATAACTTAAATCTTCTTGAACTTGTACCGTTTGTGGCTCAATCACATGGTCTTGGAACTCTATGCAATCTGATCACCTCCTCAACATACAACTGGGCTAGTTGTTCCATTGAGTACGATATTTGATTGCTAGAAATGGGCAGATTTTGTCAATCTTTCAACAATCACCTAAATAGCTTCATAACCATTAGTTGTTTTGGGTAGTCCTTATATGAAATCTATAGCTATATCTTCCCACTTCCATTCTGGGATTTGAATAGGCTACAGAACTCCTGTAGCTATCCCTGGAGTTCCGTAACCACATGCATAAGATCAGGTGGGGGTACTGTCTCATCGACTCTATTACTACGTCTTCCAGCCATGCTTATCTTCGTATATTATAATAAGGCTAGCATAAGATTATCATATATATATTCATGCATATTTAAACTAAAAACATTTCTTATCATACACTTATCTTCATATATTATATACGGCTAGCATAAGATTATCATACCTATATTCATGCATATTTAAATTAAAGGCTAGCATAAAGTTATCATTCATGTTTTCATGCATAATTTGAGCTAAAGGCATTTCATATCCTACATGAACAAATTAAGCTAAAGGAATTTCATAAACAAAATAAGCTAAAGGCATTTCATATCATACATGAACAAATTAAGCTAAAGGCATTTCATATCATACATGAACAAATTTAACAAAATTAGAGTAGACATAGAATTCTTACTTGGAGCGGCAGGATTTGGAGCTTGATGTGTGTGTATTGGAAAGGCAGATCCGCTCTGATACCAACCTGTCATGCCCGCCCTTTTTTCCAAGGGTTCGGAGGGGCGGCGCGTGACGCGACCGTACATACATACACTTCTTACTACTTACAGCGGAAGACTTTGGATACATTTTTTTTTCTTTTCTTTTAAACATAAACATGCATTGACGTATATAGATACTTCTTCTTAACATAGAGCATGCATCATAACATATATAGAAACTTCTTCTTAACATAGAGCATGCATCATAACATATATAGATACTTCTTCTTAGTTCTAGTCCATAAACATCATCATCATAAGGGGACATTATAAGGACATCCATAAACATCATCACCATAGGGAAACATATATAAAAGGACATAACGGATCTTCTCCACCATGCCACTACCACACACATTTGGCCCCTCCTGCTGCTCTCTTTTAGTTTATCCATCCCTTACCCTTATCTGCAGTATGAGGGAAAGATAAACTATAAGCACATAGGCTTAGTATGATCCTGTCCTACTCAAAAAACCATACATCGACATTAATCATGGCATGTAACATTCATAACATATAAGCAACATAACATGTAACATACATGGCGTAAGCAACTTAAAATGTAGCATAAGTGACATAAGTAACATAACATGTAACATACATATCATAGCAGCATATCATGTAAATATATGACTTAATCAAACATAACATACAACATATGTAACATAGCAACATATACATGTCATATCAACATAACATACAACCTATATATGACATATCAAACATAACATACATTACATGTAACATAGCAGCATAAACTTGACATATCAAACATAACATTCAACATATATATATGACATATCAACATAGCATGTGAACCTAACAATCAAATCATGTATATATATGACATATCAACATAGCATGTGAACCTAACAATCAAATCAAGTATATACATGACATATCAACATAGCATGTGAACCTAACAATCAAATCATGTAAACATATGCAGGATGCTTTTTGAAAACATATATTATAGGTACGTAACATAAATCTAAACATATTTGGGCCCGACATTGTACCACCTCTTCTTCATAATAGCGCGCATCCATAAATAGACCCGAGATAGCAAGTCTCGAGCCTACTAGGTTACTAGGCCCGATCTTAGTCCTTTAACCTAGGACAATCGTCATAGCGTAGAAGCCCATCCTAGGCCCGAGTCTTACTCCATCGACCTAGGGCATCTTGGAGCCCATCCCGTACTAGGCCCGATCTTAGTCCGTCGACCTAGGGGCAATCATACATAGAAGCCCATCCTAGGCCCGATCTTAGTCCGTCGGCCTAGGGCATCTTAGGAGCCCATCCCTTTGGACCTTGTTAAGGTCTTGGTACAAGCCATGCAGAAGGTAAAATACTTATATGCTTTTATTATAACATAGTTTATTTCATTTTGCACACATAGCATACTTCATTTCCTAACACATCATACTTCACTTCCTGAACATATCATTTTTCATTTTATCAACATATCATACTTCATTTCATAATCATATCATATTCATTTCATGAACATATCGTTTTTCATTTCATAATCATATCGTATTCAATTTCATAACATGTCTTAAATATCACATACACTTAGGGCATGGTATACATCAAAAGTAAAGGGGTGGCCGAATTGTTCAAGGGGCTTTTAGGGTTAAACTTTTAATCTAATCCAATTAACATACTAACAACATCATATGCATACAAAACATGGACTAAAACTTCATTTGAACATCAATACAAGGGGGTGGCTGAATGGTCTATGTAGGTTTTCAGGGCTACTCTTTTAACATAATCTCTCTAACATACTAACAACATCATATGCATAAAAACATGGATTAAAACTTTATTTAATCACCAAAAACATATGTTGGCCGAATAGTTCATTGAGGTTCCTAGGGTTAACTTTTAACCTAATTCATTCTACATCCTAACATCATCATTTGCATGTATAACAAGATATAGAACTTCAATAAAACACTAAAAATCCATGTTGGCCGAACATATCATAGGGGTTTCTACACAAAACAATCAACCGAAAGCTACTCGTATGCAGGTGAGGGATACTTACATCCTTCTCTTTGCTTTTGGTGGAAAGATGACCTAAGGAAAGCCAAATCTAGCCTTCTCCTTGCTTGGATGGGGTTCGGCCAATGAAATGGAGAGGGGGAGCTCTAGAGTTCGGTGAGGAAGAAGAAGAGGAGGAGAAATGAAGTTTTGATAACTCATGCCCCCTCATTCCCCCAATTTATTCACTTGAAGAGTCCCTTAATCTCCCTTACACCCTAACTATAATTTCCCCAATTCCTCTAATAATAACATCTCATTGGGCTTCTGGTTAGTGGATGCTTCTATAGGGTTTGACTATCTCTAGAGGTTTGGTGTTCAATTCCTAGGCCTTGCAACCTTTTTGGCTTATTTTCTTTCATTTTTTAAAAGAGCCCACATAAAGCCCATTATAATCATACAAAAATTCTTATAAAATTTCTAGAGCTTGGGATGAAAAAGGGAGGAAAGGGAAATGGGGAATTCGGCCAAGGATGAGGAAGAAGGAGAATGAAGAAGGAAAGTGGGGTTTTACTTCCTCTCTTTTCTTAATTCTCCTCTTTAATACCTAGGGAATGAACACTCTTCATCCTTTCATGGGAGGGGATGAACCAACTCCTCATCTTCCCATCTATATTCTTTGTATATTCTTTATATATCTTATCCTTGAATCATCCTATGGTCTTGTACATTCTTTATATATCTTATCCATAAATTATCCTAGGGTCTAGTGGTGTCAAGTCTACCTCCCTATTAGGAGGTTCATGGTTCAAATCCTACCTATAACCATCTTTTATTTTATTTTATTTTAAACCTTTTATGGCCTTAAAACCTATATAATTAATTGGCATAGTTTAGAATTTTACGGGCGTTACAGTTGGTGAGGACTATCGGTGGACCCTACTCTGTACGGTGTCACACGGAGGAGGATAAGAGTGTGTCGGGGTCTTAAAAGGCTATTCTAGGACTTCGATTTCTCTTGTGTACCACAGAACAATGTTGTCTATTGGTGTCATCAAAACGTCTACCTATGATTTTGGGGAAGGGATATCATACACTCTCCCGCAGAGCCACCGCATTCACCAGGAGCTATCTCCGCCCAAAAGGACGGATAGAGGGTACGAGGATGCCAAATCAATCCTTGTGATGGACCGTTTCCGATTCCACCGCTCCCTTCTCCCCCCAGTTACAGGAGGTCAGGTTTACCCCCTAGGTTTCTTGGATCAAACCTCCTAAATTTTCGATTGCGAGGCCTGTCACCACCTCATATCACCTAAGCACAGCGGAAAGAAAGCCAAACACACGTAGATATAATAGAGAGTAACTACCAATTGTCAAATCAAACTTCTGGCCAAAATTTAAAATGAACCAACATTATTTATGTACACAAGCTACTCCCTAATCCTAGAATCGAAAGTACTACACCATAAATATGAAGGAAGAATCACAAAACATGTTTAAGTTTGAATACAATAGAAATAAAGCGCAAAAATAGAGATATATGATGCTTCGTGATCTTCTCTTCGGCGTTGTATTTCAAGTTGTGGACCTCCGGCGGCGTTCCTCCTCCCCACTGTGAGTTATCGAAGCTTTTTAGGGCTTCGGTGTGCCATCCTAGTCGTCGTGTCTCCTCCCCTATGGTTTGGGCGGAGCCATCCTTATATAGACATCGCCTCGGACCGCTGCAAAATCCGAAAAAAAGCCCTAGTCGTGGAAATCCGTTGGGCCACCACACGACCATGTGTTTCCACACGGCCAGGCCGTGTGCAGCCCTGGGGTGTTGTTTTTCGCCCATTGGACACGGTCGTGTGAATCCACACGCTCTGGCCATGTCTGACTCTGCGTCTAGCTGCGAAAGTCCTTCTTTTGCTCCGAAAATGCATCTTTTTCACCAGAAAAGCTAACCTGCACACAAAAGTACAACGAGCAGACCTCCGAACCATAAAATAGGCAATGCGTGCAAGAATAGAGTAACATATGCATGAAACTAACATAAAACAAGATGTGAGCGATAACTACTCCTAAAACCCTATATGTTTTTCTCATATCAGTAAGAAAAATGTTAGTAAATTTGACAATTAACGATATTTTGTCTAGATTAGGTGGTTATAGGGATACTAAGGAGTTGTGGAACAAGTTGGTCAAGTTCCACGAAAATCCTGAATCGACACTAGAAAAAGAAGAAGAGTGCTCATCCTCTCAAGCTCAAGAAGAATGTGCATCATCATCCCAAGAGTGTTGGATCGAGAAGCGTCGCTAAAGGGGGTGAATAGTGAGCATAAATCTTTTCGTTCATTCATTCGATATACGAGTATGCCTAGTGGAAAAATAAAAATACACGTTTATTTTTACTTGGTTCACAACCCAACGGTTTCTACTCCAAGGCCCTAACGGTCCTAGACCGCGTACGAAGGGCAAAGCACTATAATGTCTCCTCCTCATTGGAGGTAGGAGACAACGATCACAAAACCGAAAGTACGAGGATGAGGCAACAAGCCTACCTCACCTCATTACTAATAAAAACAAAGAATACAATAACAAAATGTGTTACTTGTTGCCGCTGCCGACGAAGAAGATCAAAACTTCTCGTTGCGTCGGTGTTATGACGGTGTTGGAGCTTTGGCATTGTAGGAGCACTTGAGAATAAACTTGATGATCTTTGGAGTTGGAATCCTCCCCACCTTTTAAAGAGTTTGGCCTCTGAATATGTCTCCTCAGAATTTGGAACAGATCACGAATTTGTACAAATTTTATCGCGAAGTGGCCGCATCAAACGTTATCCATTTTGTCCTAGCGCAAAGGTTGATTCATCGCCATCAGTCGACTGATGCCTCCCATCAGTCGACTGATGAGCATCAGTCGATTGCCCAATGTCCAGCAGTCGACTGCCGGCCTAGCCACTTCCCTGCAGTAAGAGGTTAGCATAGAAAATGGTAAATGCGACAGTTTCTAACCATCTGATCTCTACCTAGAACTTCCACGGGAAGTCTTAGTCAGATCGCTGCCTACGGTCGTCCCTGTACAGAGGACACGACCTTACCATCTCTCACTCACACGAGCTTACCTCAATACTTACTATGTCGCTTTCGCTTTCGGCCTTCCACTCGATTCTTTCGGCTCCCTCCGAAGTCACTCGAGTGTCGCCCGACCACCGTGGCTTCCTCTGGGTGTCGCTAGCCTTCAGCTCCAGCTTTAGTACTTTTCTGCACACTCAATTTAGCTCATGAGATAACGATGTAAACTTAACTTTGTGTCTTTGCCATAATCAAAACACAAGTTCGATTATCTGGTGCCCCTGCACCAACAAAGAGCTTGAAGATTTAAAAGTTGAGAGATGCTCAACATCCGAATCAGAAGAGGAAGTTGAAGAAGCCTCCACCACTAGGATTGAGGGGGAGGAGAGGAAATCTTCTATCCCAGAGCAAGAATAAGAAGAAGCATCTACATCCGGGAGAAATGAAGAAGAAATCAAAAATTCTCCTACTATAGAAGGTAACTCAAGCATAGTCATTAAGAATAAAAATCACATCATATGCTTTGAGTGTAGGAAAGTAGGACACTACAAGAGCAAGTGTCCAAAAAGAGTCAAGAAGGTTCAATCGACACCGAAGGAGAAGGAAAAGTCAAAGGAGGTCAGTGCCCCAACGCATAAGAGCAAGGAGCATATAGTCTACTTTAAGTGTAACAAACGGGGACATTATCGGAGCCAATGTGCTAGGGGGAGGCACCCTCGGAAGGGCAAAGGAGAGAGTTCAAATGTAGGGGGAGCTAAGGCAAACCTTAAGGTAAATTTAAATAATGATCTTCCTTCACGTAATGTTAGAAAGCATGGTCATAATTTTAATGCACTGACTATTGTTCATGAAAAGCATGCTAGAAATAGATTTTATTATTTAGGTGCTAAGAGTTGTGAGATTAGATCCAACGAAAAATCATGAACCAACAATCCTAGAACTATTCTACCTAAGGAAACCATTAGGAAGATAGAGAATAACCTAGGCATCAACCCTAAATGGACTAGACATATGCCTAGGAAGAAGAATATCTCAAGAGTCAATAAAAAAATCAAAACTTGAGATATTAGAAATTAAAAAGCAAGCTTTGAGGTCAAGGATTGAAAAATTAGAAAAGACACTTTATAAGATGAAAAATTCAATTCAAAGGTCTAATGGTCAAAGTGTAGGATTTAGGAGGCAAGAGCCTTCCAAGGATAGGAAAGGTTTGGGTCACAAGCCTAAGTCCAAGGAAGTCATGTCATCCTACCATATGTTCCATTTAATTATAGAACTAGTACTTGGTCTAGGAAAACCAAGGCTGTAAAATACTGAAAAAATAATAATAATAAAATAATACTTGTTAATTAGGAAAATACCAGATGCAATTTACCAGAAATTTTTAAAAATTTTCCTGGACATAAATGGAAATTTCTAGGGTATTTTTGGAGAAAGATTTAATAGGCGTATAGGATTGGACCCGACCCAATCCGTTGGACCCGACACATTTTAATTGGATCCGACCATTTCACTCATGTAATGCTCAACCGACGTCGCCTTAAATCCCATCTTTTCTTTTTCTTTCCCGGTCGTGATTTCATCGCTTCACCGTGAGCTCTCTCCCTCACCTAAAGGCATGGTGGTCGAGCGATCTTCCCTTACTCACGGCGAGCGGCGGCGGCTGGACCATCCACGGCGAGCTCTGCGGGCGAGCGAGGGCAGAGAGCGAGCGGGAGCAGAGGGCAAGCGAGTGGTGGGGGGATCTAGAATCAGCAATGTTTTGACGGTGATCTACCGATTTGGGGGTTTATATTGATCGTCGCTGGTGCTAGGTAAGAGCTGATCATTTCCTTACCTTGCACGAAGATCGAATGTATAGCTGTGTTCCTTCATTGGGTGTGATCTTTGGTGAAGGGCAGAGTTGTCGGCGCTGGGTTTTCCGACGAATAGATCATTTGGGGGAGGAGTATCACCGGCGTCGCTTCAAATTGCTGTGAATCGAGCGGTGGATCAAGCCGGATGGTGGGCTATGTTGGTGGTTTGTGCGGCTGTGAACAGGGGAGACGAGAAGGTCGCTGTCGATTCTGTGGACTTCGTTGCCGATTGTCAATGGAGATAGGTAAGCATTGCTCATTTCCTGAGCTTGGAGGAGATTTTAGGGTTGTTGTGTTTCGCCTTATGGTTGAGTGTGGATCTTGTTTGGACAGTGATCTGGGAGCAAGTGAACAGAGAAGGGGTGGTTGCCGATGGAGTCCAGGGCTGGTAAGTTTGTTTTATCCCCCTATCTTTTAACTGTAAATTGCTAAATGTGGGCGTACGATCTGTGGAGTGTTTGTTCCTGTCGATGGAGTTGACTGTGAGCAAGGATTTGTTGAGTGTGAATGGGTTTGATGTCAGTTGAGTGATTGTGCAAGTTCTGTGAAGTTGTTCTGGCTATGAAGAGTGGATGAGGCTATGATATGGTTGCAATGGAGCTAAGAACGGCTGTGATTTGGCTGGGAATAGGGATAGTTCTTGGCCACGAAAAGGGGTTGTGACTGTTTTGTGGGTCAATCAGCAGATTTACAGATAACCTACACATCTCTTATTTCTGGTAAGATTATTGCCATTGATTTGTTGGTTGGATTAAGGAATCAAGTTTGGTAGGTATGAGATAATTTGAATGTTGTGTAAGTTCAGGTTTAGGATTATTAGAATTGGAATCTGCCTCCAATTTAACGGAGTCGTTGCAGTTCAACGAGTTGATTTGGATTGAGCTATTTAGCAACTGAAGCTAACCTAGGTTAGTCAGGAGCTAAGTTGTTATGGATGTATACTATTGGTTATTTTGTTATCTGATCTGGTGTTGGTTAATGATGGAATATAGGGATGATGTGAAGGATTGATTAGGTTAATTGGATAACCAACTCAATCTTATAGATTGAGATACGAAGTCGATGTGGAGTTTGATTCGATTATGCGATGTACGATAGAACTTAATTATGTTCTATGTTGTGTGCAGAATGTTGAATCGAGAGAAATTCTTGGACATGGAAGAAAATGATATTTCCATATACTCTACATCATGTGGTGGGTAATTTCCTACCCTGGTCAGGTAGATGTAATTGCATTAAGATTTAGTCATAGATATGAGCATGTTAGGTGTTCATATTATCTTGACCCTGCTCTTATTTATCTTATGCTTGATACTTGTCGTTGGCTATATTTACTCAAAGGTTGATATCACATTTCCTTTATTATGATTTAGGGCTATAGATGTTATATAAATATGCCTAGATGTTTAGTAGGGTGTAGATGTTGGAGTACGGATGATAACCTGATTTGTAAATTGGGTAAAGGTTCATCCGACGGTAGGTAATGCTCTAATGGTAGGATTTATTCCAATACCCATATGTTGTATACTTATTACCAACCATGTGTTGTATAATAGTTATGTGAAGGGTGATTAGTGTGTCGCTACGAATTGGTGGTCCCAGCTTGATATGATTAGTTTAGTACGACTCCCTATTGGATAGAGAGTTATGATCAGTTGAGTACGGCTCTCTACAGGATAGAGAGTCCGTCGATCAGTTGAGTATGACTCTCTACGGGATAGATAGTGTATTGATCAGATAGGTATGACTCTCTGTTGAACAGAGAGCCTGTGGTAGATGTCTGTATGCATGGCGGTACATTCATGTCATTTCCATGCATTCTGACGACATAGTCTCCCTTGGGATTGAGAGAGTCGTCAATCATCTTGCCTCCCAGGTTACTCCCCGAAGAGTAACTGCTGTGAGGGCAGAACATTTGTTGTGCCGCACTCTACCATTATAGACAGTGGTAGTTGGAGTTGCATGCAATTGTCGTTGGTGTGTGACACTCGACCACTCATTGGTAGTGTCAGTCGGAGTGGCCAGCAGCAGGGACCCCCATTGTGTAACGAGCTCGTTACACTAATATGCTACTTGATCATACTGCCCACTCGGCCACTCTAGAGCGGTGGTTGGTGTTGAGGTGGGATAGTTGTCATGTCTTGCCACCTAGGCCACACTGGGGTCATGGTAGCGAGTAGGGGTGCGCAGGCATGACCATGCATGTTGTATTGTCATATCTTATGGCGTTTTGCATATTACCATATATATACATATATGCATGTATATATATATATATATATATATATGGATGGTTGTGATTAATATATATATAGATGCAATCTATATATATGTGCTTATTGTGATGTTGCATTTGATTGTACTATGCTTGTTGCATTTGGTTGTACATCATATTCATGCATACTTCTTGCATCTGTTATACGGTTGTATCGGATACTTGTATATGTGTTTGACAGACCATTAGATACCTTGACCTATAGCATGAGTATATTGTGAGTTGGTATTACTCTTCCTATTATATATATGTTGGATATATGCTCAGGTTGGATCATAGTAGCATAGCAGAATTTCAAGTATGACTGCATTTTATGTTGTTCATTTGGTTAGATGATATATGCTTGTATTTATATACTATGTTGATATACCTGTTGTACCTCTAGATTATGTTGTTGAATTACATGTGATATTTGATATATACATGTTTTTCTATTACCTGCTAAGTTTTACTCACCACCATAGACCCTGGGTTTTTCTGTCGCCCAGGTAACAGGTAGCCGACTTCGTGATGGACTTGGAGCACTGCTGGCTAGCATCGTCTCATCTCAACTCCGAGAGTTCAGGTTTTTGGGTTTTCTGTATGTCTTGTTATGTATTCTGAGTTTTCATTGTGTTAGGTGTTATGTGATGTATACACATGTTGGTGCGGGTTTTGACGAGGTTTTCTTTATGTTCTGGTGTTAGTCATACCGATATGCTTGGTGTGTGGTTGTATTGTATATGTATGGTTATGGGTATGTCGTTGTATTAGTTTCCGCTGTTGTTCGTTATATATATATATATATATATATATATATATATATATATATATATATATATATATATATATATATATATATATATATATATATATATATATGTTGTTGTTGTTGTGACCTACGGGCCTTGTATTAACCCGAAATATAGCCACGTATAGGGCAGATGTCGTCCGTTTGATTTTCGGCACGACATACTCTCGGGGCATGACAACATTAGTGGTATCAGAGCCCTAGGTTTTGCGATGTCATACAATGTTATTTTTGTGTTGAGTCTTGGATTCTCGAGAGTCGATTTGTTTCGGTTTTGGTTTTCTAAGATGAGATGTGATAGCCGCCTGTGCTCCAAGCAGCATGAAATAAGTATTCCTGATGACTTATTTTCTAGTTGGATACTTATCTGGACTTGATTAACAAGTGTATACATTTAGAGTTAGTATACATGTACAGACTCGTAGTAGAAGTCGGCCACCGTGGCGACCAACCAGAGTTGTCGTTAGGGTTTATACTCTCGGTTTTGTTGGTTATGCATTTAGAGTATATAACAGGGAATAACCTGTAATGTGTTGGTTATTGTTCGTAACTGTGGTATGAGTTGACCACGGGAACGAGAGTCTTGAACCTGTGTCGAAAAGGTGATTTACCTTTGACAGCCGACTGATACCGAGTTAAAAAACAAGGGTCAAGTCGTCACATTTCTTGTGAAAATTAGAGACTACAATCTTAGAGATGTTCACTAATTATGCTAGTCAGATCATTACCTATTGGGTAATGGACAAGACAAGTAGGCTAGTGTTGATGTAGATAGCGGAAGGCTAGTTTATGATGTTTTATAGGGATTTTGATCCCTGAGTTTGTTCGTACTGGGTTGTATAACTTTGAAAGTACTTTTGAGTACTTAACTTGGGTTATACAGAAAAAGTAGAGTTATTTACATACCATTATCGGGATCAAGCCAGTATTTGGTGGAAAATGTAGAAAATAACCTTTGGAAAATAAAACATCACTTGATCATGGTTTAGTGATATTGAGGGAGAGTATTTCCCCGTGTCACTTTTAGTGACACATTGTAAGGAAATCTTGAGCTTCAAGTAGGGTGATCATCGGTAACGATAATATCATGCAGAGTCATTAGACTTGCAGAGTTTATGCTCACCTAATAGCTCAAGAAGATGAATGGATATTTTAAGCCACCCACGGTTGTTGGCTTACTGTTGGATTAAGAAGGGATCTTTTATCAGATCCTACCGGAAGACATTGGATTGAGACAGGAGTTTAGAAATGACTCCGTACAAGGGATTAAGAGTTGGAGATCGATAAGCAAATATTGCAGGTCAACTTAATAGAGTCAGAAGTCTCCGACTTTTGGATAAAAAGGAGCAAGATTGGAGTCATAGGCCTTTGGCTTCTTTCCGATTATAGAAGACCAACCGTAGATCATCAGGATGTTCTCGTTCACATCAGCGAAATTAGAACAAAGACTCCGAAGAGATTATGTGCGTGCAGTGTAGATCACAAAGACATGTGAAGTCAGATTATCCGTTATATCAGTTAAGCTGTTGCTATTGTGAGCAACCAATATAGTGGAGGAGGTGTACTTTGAATACTCAGTTGAAGACTATCGATGGTATTCCGGGAGGAAGATGCATAATCTTCACAGCAGAGATTAGCACAAAAGATTGGGTTATTTCATCAGTAGCAACCTACTATCTCAGGCGTGGTTGGAGTTCCTTGATGCTACCCTTCAGCAGAGATCAACACAGAAGCAGCATCAGTAGAAGACATCGCAGAAGACTCATGCAGACAACAACAATTACCCCAGATGTGATTTGCTTTGTATAGAGGGGAGAGTATAGGATGATGGTCGTATCTATTCGGTATTCTACAGTTGCAACTCATAGGATTTTGGGATGGGATAAGATGATCTTGGAAAAATCCCCGAGGCATTCGTCGCAGAAATGTGACCGCTTTATCACGGACTGTTGGATCTGATCTTTTTCTCTTCGGAGAAAGGACGAGACCTGCATGGAGCCTTTGGATCGGATCAACAGATAATTGATCGTACAGGGTATTACTTTAGTTTACCCACATGGTTAATATATTGAGAGATGCTTGTAGTTACTGGTATCTGTGTCTTGAACATTATTAGTTCGAATTATATGGATTACATCGACTTGTGGGTCGGTGGTATCTCTACCGTCAAGTGAGGTGTGGACCAACAATTAAGAAGTTAAGGGATTCCCTTAGACTTGGATAGACATATCTTTACTATAGACATATCATTACGGATGGTCAAATTGTTGAGATTATGGTATGATTATGTCTCTCAGATGTGCGTATAATCCGAGAGCATTCAGATGTAATTTCGGATGAACTCCTAGGCTTTCCGCTGCATAGGCAAGTGGAGTAGGCGATCAGAGTGGTTTCGAAGATAGTGTCGATATTGAATACCTCATACGAGGGATAATTTTGTTGGTGTAAGTGTTACTAAACACTAAGGGAATTGGAAGAATGTAAGTTGTGATTATAGGAGATGTTGGAGGGGATATTTATCTGTCTCATTATTTCTCCTTGAGACGGATCTAGAACTCTTTGTTAAAAGAAGGATGGACCTTTGAGATTATGCATCGATTATCGATGATGAATACAATAGTTTTTGTGAATGAATATCTTTCGTTGTGGATAGATGATCTATTTAGATCAGCCAAAGACACCTGTGTATACTTTAAGGTTGGTTTACGACTGGAGTATTGATATTGTAGTGACATAATGTGAAACAATTATCATTGTCGTTGTGATGATTAATATATATCATCAGCTTAGAGTAAAGGGGATGCAAGTGTATAGAGACGACAATTTCATACTTGGTATGAATTGTATGAGTTTTGATTAAGTTGTTAGACTATTAAACGATTTAGTCATTCATGGATTTGAGAACTCGTGTATTTGGGACACGATTGGATCAGTTTATGGTTGTTAGAGTTGCGCAATTTGGCCACTGCTGATGGTGGTAGTTGGAGTTGCGCACTCGGCCACCGTAGATGGTGGTTTGCCTTGTATGATTTGGTTATTACTATAGATGTGGATAGAATGTTTGACATTACTATCCCAAAGACTTGTTTGACAAAATTGATGATGGAAATCATTTAGTCGGAAGCTGGTGAAACCAATTACAAGACCTAGACGGCAGTTAACTTTTACATGAGTATTAGTTAATTCTTCCGAAGTGGATAAAAGGATGTTGTACGTAAATGTATCATTTCAGGGATCAGAGCGAATCCGATACAGTTGCACAAGACGTATCCTATGCTTACGACAGATAAGAAACTACGAGATAGGTTGTCATATACATGACGTGGCTTTAGTAGTTATTATCTGAATTTATGGATATAAGGAGCAGAAGTGCTCATTGAATTTAATTAGCTACTGGGTAGTTACTATAGAGTTGCTGGAACGCGAACAGTTGCAACTTGTGAGATTGATTGCTATAGTCTCCCATGCACTTACAGAGTGTGTGGTGGAGTGGATTTTGAATGGTTGATGGACTTCTCTTTTGAGAAGAAAATTCCTCGTCTCTGATAAAGATAGTGTGTTCTGGACATGCAACCAGTTAAGGAAGAGTTGCTACATGAAGCACATCATTAGAGATTTACTATTCACCCTGGTGGTACTCGGATGTAACGAGATTTGAAACATCTATACTGGTGGAACAGTATAAAGAGAGATGTAGTAGATTTGTCTGCTCGATGTTTAGTATGCCAATAGGTGAAGGTTGAACATCAGAAACCGCTGATTGCTCCAAAAAATTTTGATTTTCGGAATGGAAGTGGGAGCATATCACTATTGATTTTGTTATGGGCTTGCCTAGAACCCATACAGGACATGATGCGATTTGGGTGATCATGGATTGACTAACCAAATCAGCTCACTTCCTTCCTATTCATGGGTTATACTCGTTGGATCATCCGGTAGAGTTGTATTGCCGAAAGATTATCAGATCGCATGGGGTACTTTTGAGTACTATATCTGATAGAGACTTGCATTTTACCTTGCGATTTTGATAGAGTCTGCATCAGACTATGGGCACAGAGCTTCGGCTCAGTACAATATTTCATCCGCGGACTGATGGATTGTCTGAGCATACAATTCAGACATTGGAGGATCTATTAAGATCTTGTGTCATGGATTATGGAGGTAGTTGGGAGGATCACATTCCTTTAGTGGAATTTGGCTATAATAATAGCTACCACTCTTATATTCAGATGGCTCCCTTCCGAGGCCCTATACGGTAGACCCTATAGATCTCCCGTGTTGTGGGAGGATGTCGGGGAACGACAGCTATTGGGGCCACCGAGTATCTGACATGATGTAGAGTTGGTGCGCATCATCAAATGATGGTTATTAGAGGCACAGGATTGACAAAAGAGTTACGCAGACCGGAGGTGAATGCCTTTGGAATTCTCAGTTGGGGAATAGGTATTTCTACGTGTTTCGCCAACGAAAGGGGTGAAACGATTTAGGTTGAAAGGAAAAGTTAGATCCACACTATATTGATCCATTTGAGATATTAGAGCGGATTGGGGGTGTAGCTTACCGGTTGGCATTACCTCGGGCACTTGCGGGTGTTCACAACGTATTTCATATTTCTATGCTGAGGAAATACGTGCTGCATTCAGATTGTGTTCTGAAGGAGGTTCCGTGTCCACTTCAGTCTAATGCGACCTATGAAGAGATTCTGGTGCGAATTCTTGGTCGCAAGGAGCGACAGTACGGAACAAACCATCCGACTTGTAAAGATTGGATGACAGCATCATACGGATATAGAGGCTATGTGGGAGTTAGAAGATACAATCCGAGCTCGGTACCCTCATCTAGTCACTTGTGGTAGGTGGTCCTTTCGGAAACTTGATTGAAGTAAATTTTTGCATGTTACTACGAAATTTGGAGACCAAATTCTTATGTGGGGGAGAATGTAAAATACGAAATAATAATAATAAAATAATGCTTGTTAATTAGGAAAATACCCTATGGAATTTTCCAGGAATTTTTAAAAAATTTCCTGGACTTAAATGGAAATTTCTAAGGTATTTTTTGAGAAAGATTTAATAGGCGTATCCGTTGGACCCGACCCATTTTAATTGGATCCGACCGTTTCACTCTTGTAACGCTCAACCGATGTCGCCTTAAATCCTGACTTTTCTTTTTCTTTCCCAGTCGCTATTTCATCACTTCACTGCGAGCTCTCTCCCTCTCCGAAAGGCACGGTGGTCGAGCGATCTTCCGTTCCTCGCGGTGAGTGGCGGCGGCTGGACCATCCACGACGAGCTCTGAGGCGAGCGAGGGCAGAGAGCGAGCAGGAGAAGAGGGTGAGCGAGTGGCGAGGGGAGCTTGAATCGGAGATGTTTCGACGGTGAGCTATCGATTTGGGGTTTCAGCTGATCGTCGTCGGTGCTAGGTAAGAGATGATAATTTCCTTACCTTGCATGAAGATCGATGTGTAGCTGTGTTCCTTCATTGGGTGTGATCTGTGGTGAAGGGCAGAGTTGTCAGCGTTGGGTTTTCAGGGGAATAGAGCATTTGGGGGAGGAGTATCGCTAGTGTCACTTCAAATTGTTGTGAATCGAGCGGTGGAGCAAGTCGGATGCTTGGCTATGTTGGTGGTTTGTGCGGCTGTGAACAGGGGAGACGAGAAGGTTGCTGCCGATTCTGTGGACTTCGCTGTTAATGGTCACCGGAGATAAGTAAGCACTGCTCCTTTCCTGAGCTTGGATGAGATTTTAGGGTTGTTGTGTTTCTTCTTATGGTTGAGTGTGGATCTTGTTTGGACAGTGATCTGGGAACCGGTTAACAAAGAAGGGGTGGCTGCCAACGGAGTCCAGGGCTGGTAAGTTTGTTTTATCCCCCTCTCTTTTAACTGTAAATTGCTAAATGTTGGCGTACGATCTGTGGAGTGTTTGTTCCTGTCGATGGAGTTGACTGTGAGCAAGGATTTGTTGAGTGTGAATGGGTTTGATGTCGGTTGAGCGGTTGTGCAGGTTTTGTGAAGTTGTTCCGGCTGTGAAGAGTGGATGAGGTTGTGATATGGTTGCAAAAAAGCTAATAATGGTTGTGATTTAGTTAGGAATAGGGATTGTCCTTGGCCATGAAAAGGGGTTGTGAGTGTTTTGTGGGTCAATCAACATATTTTCAGATAACCTACACATCTCTTATTTCTAGAAAGATTATTGCCATTGATTTGTTGGTGGGATTAAGGAATCATGTTTGGTAGGTTTGAGATAATTTTAATGTTGTGTAAGTTCAGGTTTAGGATTATTAGAATTGGAATCTGCCTCCAATTTAATTGAGTGGTTGCAGTTCAACGAGTTGATTTGGATTGAGCAATTGAAGCTAACCTAGGTGAGTCAGGAGCTAAGTTGTTATGGATGTATACTATTGGTAATTTTGTTATCTGATCTGGTGTTGGTTAATGATGGAATATAGGGATGATGTGAAGGTTTGATTAGGTTAATTGGATAACCAACTCAATCTTATAGATTGAGATACGAAGTCGATGTGGAGTTTGATTCGATTATGCGATGTACGATAGAACTTATTTATGTTCTATGTTGTGTGCAGGATGTTGAATCGAGAGAAATTCTTGGACGTGAAGGAAAATGATATTTCCATATACTCTACATCATGAGGTGGGTAATTTCCTACCCTGGTCAGGTAGATGTAATTGCATTAAGATTTAGTCGTAGATATGACCATGTTAGGTGTTCATATTATCTTGACCCTGCTCTTATTTATCTTATGCTTGATACTTGTTGGCTATATTTACTCAAAGGTTGATATCACATTTCCTTTATTATGATTTAGGGATATATATGTGATATAAATAGGCCTGGATGTTTAGTAGGGTGTAGATGTTGGAGTACGGATGATAACCTGATTTGTAAATTGGGTAAAGGTTCATCCGCAGGTAGGTAATGCCCTAAAGGTAGGATTTATTCCAATACTCGTATGTTGCATACTTATTACCAACCATGTGTTGTATAATGGTTAAGTGAACGGTGATTAGCGTGTAGCTACGTACTGGTGGTCCCAGCTTGATATGATTAGTTGAGTACAACTCCCTATTGGATAGAGAGTTATTATCAGTTGAGTATGGCTCTCTACAGGATAGAGAGTCCATCAATCAGTTGAGTATGACTCTCTACGGGATAGATAGTGTATTGATTAGATAGGTATGACTCTCTGTTGAACAGAGAGCCTGTGGTAGATGTATGTACGCATGGCGGTACATTCATGCCATTTGCATGCATTCTGACGACATAGTCTCCCATGGGATTGAGAGAGTCGTCAGTCATCTTGCCTCCCAGGTTACTCCCCGAGGAGTAACTATTGGGGGATCGAAACGGCCGGCTAGAGGGGGGTGAATAGCCCTCGTTCGTTGGATGTCGTAAATTGCTCGTCTACAAAAGATTAGCGCAAGCAAAATATACAAATACAAAGCAAAAGATAAATAATAAAACAAATGCTAACACGATGGTATAACATGGTTCACGGCTACGCCGCTAATCCATGGTCCGATTCGTCCAAGGTGAATCACTCCTCCAAAGCCAATCACTATTTGTCTCTCCTTTGAACCAAGCTAGGTGGAGGTAACCTTTACAATCAAGATCACTCTTCTTACAATAAGAATATAGTAAAAGCAAGTAAGAAGAGTTTAGAGCTTGTGGGGCACTTGGAAGATCACTTAGAGCATAAGAATTAGCCATCCAAAAGCCCACACCCTCTCTTTTTATAGAGAGGAATCTTTTCTTCCCATTGGCCGCCACTAGTCGACTGCTGCCCTTTGCAGTCGACTGCCGCCACTCCAACGGCCTCTAAACATGTCAGATCCCGACCGTTGTAGTCCAACGGAACACTTGGCAGTCGACTGATGGACCTCATCAGTCGACTGCTGCCTCCATAGTCGACTGCCCAGTCGGCTACGAGCGGTTCTGTGGCCAAACCCTTTCGACTGCCCACATATGGCAGTCGACTTCTGGCCTCAAAACAGCCAGTTGAATACCAGTCGAACCACGTTCGACTCAGAGCAGTCGACTGGTGTCGGGAAATCCCATCCGACACTTAGCAAAATGGCCAAGTTTCACCTAAGAGCTACCCCTTCCCGGGTTACATTCGCTCACTCTCATCTCTTGGAGTCCCTCGCCTTCGAAGTTACCACGTCCCTCGGCAGCATCAGGCGCACGGCTCTGCAATGCTCCTTCACGACTCTTGCCTCGAAGTCTACTTCCTCCGGCTTCACTCCAAGCTCCTCGTCCGGCGGTCCCTCGGATGCTCCAAGAGCACGACTTCCGCAAAGCTATCCTTCACCGATTCAAGGCCCGAGTCATGAGATGTGACACTCGCCACGGCTCCATGTGCGAATTACTAAGTCCTGCATGACTTCAACGCACATATCAAATCAACATAACAAACTAACTTAAACCCTTTGCCACACACATCAAAACCTAATCATGGCAAGAGATTGCCCTAACAATCTCCCCCTTTTTTATGTGTGGCAATCCGTTTAAGTTAGGTAAAACATTTGATAAAAATTTCTAAGGTAAGAAAGCATGTAAACATAAACATGATATAGCAACATGCAACTCCCCCTTAATCCATGAAACTCCCCATACATATTTCTCCCCCTATCATAATTTACTTAAACACAATTATTTCTCCCTCTTTGGTACCATCAAAAAGATTAATACTAAGTTATAAAACACATGACATCAAGTCTAATAGAAGGAAAATACCAAAAATTAGTCTAAAACCTGAATTCGGCCTTAACTAGTCTGATTTTCAGCTACCAAAGGATCGATTACTACGATCGGGCACACGAATTTCAGAACTTTCTGATTTTCGGAGCGAATTTCAGAAATGCATTAAAAATTCCAGAAAATTCAAAAAATCTTGAATTTTGGGGAACATATTTCTTGTAAGATTCTTTATCAGTGAAAAATAGGTCTTTATGAAAAATCATTATATTTTCACATATTTGCCAAAAATCCAAAAGGTTTAAAAACTACTAGATTTTTGATCATGATAGTATCCATTTTAACACCTAGTTTCAGTTTGAATTGTTTCAAAACATGAATACACATATTTTAAGGTAAGAAATTGTTTTGAAAACATATGAAATATCCAACAATGATCTTTGGGCAATATGTCTATGAAATAAACATAAGCCTTCCCCATGATTGGTCTATTATTGCTATTTTGATACTTTAAATGACCATCTAAATGCCATAGGCATTAGTGGACATTTGTATCATCCTAACATCTCACCCATGCTAAATTTTCAATCATGGTAGCCTATAGTGAGTGTGAGATGTATCCTATGTTGGTGCAGGGGCACTAGATAATCGAACCTGTGTTTTGATTATGGCAAAGATACAAAGTTAAGTCTACATTGTTATCTCACGAGCTAAATCAAGTGTGCAGAAAAGTGTTAAAGCTGGAGCTGAAGGCTAGCGACACCCGGAGGAAGCCACGGTGGTCGAGCGACACTCGAGTGACTTCGGAGGGAGCCGAAGGAATCGAGTGGAAGGCCGGAAGCGAGAGCTACTATCGAGGTAAGCTCATGTGAGTGAGAGATTGTAAGGTCGTGTCCTCTTTACGGGGATGACCGTAGGCGGCGATCCAACTAAGACTTCCTATGGAAGGTCTAGGTCGAGATCGGACGATTAGAAACCGTCGTATTTATCATTTTTCGAGCTAACCTCTTATTGCAGGGAAGTGGCCAAGCTAGCAGTCGACTGCTAGAAAATGGAGCAGTCGACTGATGGGAGGCATTAGTCGACTGATGGCGATGATTCAGCTTTTGCGCTAGGTCAAAACGGATAACGTTTGACGCGGCCACTTCGCGATAAAATTTGGACAACTTCATGATCCGTTCCGAAATAAGAGGAGACAAATTCAGAAGCCAAAGTCTATAAAAGGAGGGGAGGATTCCATCTCCAAATAACATCAATTTTATTCATCAAGTGCTCCTACAACGCCAACGCTCCAACATCGTCATAACGCCGACGCGACGCCAAGTTTCGATCTTCTTCGTCGGACGCAGAATCAAGTAATATTTTTGATATTGTATTCTTTGTTTTTCTTCATAACGAGATGAGGTAGGCTTGTTGCCTCATCCTCGTATATTCTGTTGTGTGATCGTTGTCTCCTACCTCCAACGAGGAGGAGACGTTATAGTGCTTTGCCCTCCGTACGCGGTCTAGGACCGATAGGGCCTTGGAGTAGCAACCGCTGGGTTGTGAACCAAGTAAAATAAACGTGTCATTTTATTTTCCGCTGTGTTTACTCATTTATTTGTGTTTCGACGAACGAATTCGAACGAAAGATTTTCGATCGCTATTCACATTCCCCCTCTAGCGACGCTTCTCGATCCAACAATTGGTATCAGAGCGGGGGCGCTAAGATTTGGTGAAACCACCGATCTAGCATGTTTTGGTTTTTTGTTCATATTTTTTGATTCGTATTTTTTTTTGGTCTTTTTCCTCCCACACTACTAATCCAAGACGAAGTCTTGGTACGTTTCTTTTGGTTGTGTGCTTGCAAGTTTTCTCTCTTTGAGTAGCTGACGTAAAAGGGCCATAACTTTTCGCACAAGTGGACTCACATAACGATCTACCTACCAAATCGAATCTCTCAGAAAGATCTACATTTCTTATGAGGGTTTACCCTCATAACAAGTTGTTTCCAGCCCCAAAATCCAACGTTTAGTACCCTTTTAGGGACATCGAAGGTCGTAAGTTTCGAGTTTTTGTTAGTTTCTTATTCTCCTTATTTATTTCCTATTATTTCCCACACTACTAATCCATGACCAAGTCTTGGAATTCTCTTTGGTTTTTATTCGTGTTTTGCAAGATATTTAATGTCTCACATTGAGGGGTATAGCACCACCCGACCTCCATTCTTTAATGGAAGTTATTTCCATTATTGGAAAGGTCGGATGGAGTGTTTCTTGAAAACACAAGTCGAGACTTGGATAATAATCCAAACCGGCTTTGCTCTACCCACCAATGATCAAGGAGAGCCCTTGGATTTCAATAAGTGGACAAATACAACCAAGAGGCAAATCGAAGCCGATGCAAGAGCAACTCAAATATTACAATGTGGCTTGTCCAAGGAGGAGCTCAACCGCATCGATCCATTCATTAGCGCTAAAGACCTCTGGAACAAATTGATTGATCTACACGAAGGGACGGCCGATGCTAAGGTATGTAAAAGAGATTTACTTTTAAATAAACTGTACAATCTAAAGATGCAGGATCATGAGACCGCCACCCAACTACATGCGCGGATCCAAGATATCGTCAACGGTCTTCATTCGATCGGGCAAGCCGTAGAGAATCGGGACCTTATAAGGTACACTTTAAATGCTTTCCCTAGGACTACCTTGTGGGCATCCATGGTCGATGTCTACAAGGTCTCTAAGGTCCTTTCGAAGCTTAGGTTAGACGAATTATTTTCCGAGTTTGAACTTCATGAGCAAACTAACGTGGTTCGGGCCGAGAGAGGTATTGCTCTACTTGCAGGACAAAGAAGGAAGTCACCTACTAGGCAAGTAGGTGAACTCGAAGATGAATCCGAATCCGAAGAGGAGGCCATAATAGTCAACATTGTGCGGAGAATAGTTCGACAAGAAAGAAGGCAATTGAAGAATGAGAACCAAAAGAAAAAGGGAGCAAGGAAAGCCTTCCATGCAACTTGGGACAACAGAGAAGACATAGCTTACATGGCAAGACCGGAGGAGTCCGAGTCAGAATCCGAAGCCGAGTCCAACTACAACTCTGACTCCGACCCTGATGATTACTTCGAGAGGAAACTCAAAGTCGGACCAAAAGGGAAAGTCAAGGTTAATCGCTTTTTAATTAGTACACATTACAGTACAATTAAAATGCTTACTAGGAAATTGACTAAGTCCGAGTCTAGGGTTGAGTCATTACTTGAGGAGGTTGAAACCCTCAAGCAAGAGGCTACTCTAACCTCTTCAACTAGTCAAGTTCACGAGGGAAACTCAACCAAAATTGAAAAACTTGAGGAGGAGAATTCTATCTTGAAAGACCGAGTTCAAGAGGTTGAGGTTAGGTTGGAAAGGTTCACATTGGGATCTAAGAACCTTAATCAACTACTTGGAACCCAAAGAGCCATGTACAACAAAGCCGGACTCGGATTTAAGTCAAAGACTACGAATAGGTCTTATATGTCTATCGTAAATCGTAGTCATCAAAGAGTCCAAGCATGGGTCCCAAAGGTTTTATTGAACTCACATATAAGGACTAATAAGTATTGGATTCCTCAGGATCAAGTTCATTATTTGAATAGACCATATTGGTTCAATGGTCCAGGGGGAGCTAACACTAAAATAGTATACCCGCTTACTTAGCAAAATCATTGAATATTTTACTTTAATTTTTAGAATGGCTAGATAGGAAAAATAGTTAGTCAACTCTTGACAACATAGTATCAGGACGCGGCGAGATGATAGTACGTTAGGGAAACAAAGTCTCGTGTATTCGAGCTAGATAAGGCGTATCTAGCTTGGTGCACTTGACTGAGTGAAACAAGCTGAAGCTACCTCGCTGTATCCTAAACTAGTTAGACCAGGAAGTAACCCTAAGTGACTTAAGTGATATTTTCTTGAATTTGTCTTTGTCTAAGGAAGTGGTCGTTGTTCTGATCAAAGAAGGCCCCTGTGCCTCGCCACGACCTAGAAGCCAGTTTCTCGAAAAGTTACTTAACGATCTAAAGGTTAAATCCGAATCTAACCCAAGGTTGACTATCTTTAATCAATTTAGAATCATATCATAAAACATATAAGGTGAACAAATTCTGAGACACATAGAATGGGTGAGATGTTAAGGATAATTGAAATATACTTAAAACAATCTCTTCAAAATACTACCTATTTTCTCAACTATTGTACTTAACAACTCTTTAGGCCAAAGTTTAGCGCCCCCTACATCTCTTATACTTCATATATTTGACTAAGGGGGAAAGCAAACTAACCCTAAGGGTTATATTATAAACCTTTAGATTATTGGTGCAGAGAGACACACCTCGAACCAATCTATCTAACTATTGCTAGACGCATGTTTGGACTCATAGTTGATTTATCTTGATGCATGATAATACCATATTGTCTTTAAACCCCTATTTTATATAACAAACTTCATTTTTACATAACAAACCCCAACATTTGTTTTGATTTATGGCAAAAGGGGGAGAAGAGCGAAAGTTAAGGGGGAGTAACACAAAATTTAATTTATTTAATTTTGAATTATTCAAAACTCACCTAGGGTTAAGGGGGAGTTTTGGTTAAGGGGGAGTTTTTTGAAAATGACATTCATCATTTACTATACTTGTTTTATGCTTTAATTTTCCTTAACTTTTTGTTGGTTTGCCATAGATCAAAAAGGGGGAGATTGTTGGTGCAGGGGCACTAGATAATCGAACCTGTGTTTTGATTATGGCAAAGACAAAGTTAAGTCTACATTGTTATCTCACGAGCTAAATCAAGTGTGCAGAAAAGTGTTAAAGATGGTGCTGAAGGCTAGCGACACCCGGAGGAAGCCGCGGTGGTCGGGTGACACTCGAGTGACTTCGGAGGGAGCCGAAGGAATCGAGTGGAAGGCCGGAAGCGAGAGCTACTATCGAGGTAAGCTCGTGTGAGTGAGAGATTGTAAGGTCGTGTCCTCTTTACGGGGATGACCATAGGCGGCGATCCGACTAAGACTTCCTGTGGAAGGTCTAGGTCGAGATCGGATGGTTAGAAACCGTCGTATTTATCATTTTTCGAGCTAACCTCTTATTGCAGGGAAGTGGCCAAGCGTCGGCGATCATTCTTGGAAAATGGAAGCTGATCGTGATGCCCATCGATCGGTGATGGGAGGCATCAGTCCACTGATGGTGACGATTCAGCTTTTGCGCTAGGTCAAAATGGATAACGTTTGACGCGGCCACATCGCGATAAAATTTGGACAACTTCATGATCCGTTCCGAAATAAGAGGAGAAAAATTCAGAGGCCAAAGTCTATAAAAGGAGGGGAGGATTCCATCTCCAAATAACATCAAGTTTATTCATCAAGTGCTCCTACAACGCCAACGCTCCAACATCGTCATAACGCCGACGCGACGCCAAGTTTCGATCTTCTTCGTCGACAGCAGAATCAAGTAATATTTTTGATATTGTATTCTTTGTTTTTCTTCATAACAAGATGAGGTAGGCTTGTTGCCTCATCCTCGTATATTCCGTTTTCTGATCGTTGTCTCCTACCTCCAACGAGGAGGAGACGTTTGTAACGCCCGTGAAATTCTAGCAATTTTACGAGAATTTTTGGATTTATGATGATAGGCTTTATGTAGGCCTTTTTGGAGAAATAAAAGAAAATAAGCCAAAAAGAGATGCAAAGCCAAGGAATTGAACCCCCCACCTTTAGAGATAGCCAAGCCTTATAGATGCACCCACTAACCATGAGCCCAATAGAATCATATCTTTAGAGGAAAAGGGGAACCTATAGATAAATGGGAGGAGGGTAAATGAAGAGGCTTGACAAAGAGAAGAGAAACTTCTCTTCCTCCCCTTTATAAAGAAGAGAGAAGTTCCACTTGGCCACTTCTTCTTTCCTTCTTCCTCTTCTCTTCATTCTCACCGAAACCTAAGCCCTTCTTCTTCTTCCTTTGGCCGAGAGCCCCTTGCAAGCTAGGAGAGAGCTAGGTGACTTCCATTAGGTCATCTCCTCAAGCAAAGCGAAGGAAGTAAGTTTTCCCCTCACCTGCAGTGTATTAGTTTGATAGGTTAGGTTGCTTGAAAGAAATATGAAATTGTAGCCTTATAAGTTTCGGCCAACTAAGTTGGTGGGCTAGGATTCATGAAAATGCTACTAAGGGAGGTTTGTATGGGTGGTATGTTTCAAGTAGATACCTTTAGGAGTCCAAAGTCCAAAGGGGATGACCCTATATGGTTCGGCCAACCCCAAGATTTTAGGGTTAGGGTTGCATGAACTTGATTCTAAAGTTATGTTCTTAGATGGTATGTTTCAAGTAAGACCTTTAAGTAACCACCATCCAAGATGATGCCCTTATAGGTTTCCGCCACCCTAGGTAACTAGGGTTAGGGTTGCATGAAAATATCCCTAATGATGCTATGCTAGGTTATAATGCTCATGAATGAAGGTTAGGTGACAAGAACCCTAGTTGAGCCCTTATAGGTTTCGGCCACCCTAGGTAACTAGGGTTAGGGTTGCATGAAAATATCCCTAATGGTGCTATGCTAGGTTATAATGCTCATGAATGAAGGTTAGGTGACAAGAACCCTAGTTGAGCCCTTATAGGTTTCGGCCACCCTAGGTAACTAGGGTTAGGGTTGCATGAAAATATCCCTAAAGATGCTATGCTAGGGTGTAGTGCTCATGAATGAATATTAGGTGACAAGAACCCTAGTTGAGCCCTTATAGGTTTCGGCCACCCTAGGTAACTAGGGTTAGGGTTGCATGAAAATATCCCTAATGAGGCTATGCTAGGTTATAATGCTTTATGAATGAATTTTAGGGGACAAAACCTAAGCTTGAGCCCCTTACAAGATTCGGCCAACCAATGATTTTAGGGTTAGGGTTTCATGAAAACACCCCTATATGTAGTTGTGCTATGGGTATGTTTTTTTTAATATGACATGAACTATGCTTGTGTGATGAATATGTTATGATTCAATGCAACATGAAATTAGGCTATGTGATGAACATGTTTGATGATTTAATATGCCTTGAATAGGCCTAGGAAATAAGCTTCATGTTATGATGTAATGTGCCATGAAATATGCTTAGGTGATGAACATGTTGTGTGAATTAATATGCCATGTATATGTTTAGGGAATATGCTTCAAGTTTATGAATTAGTATGCCATGAAATTAGGCCATGTGATGAACATGTTTTATGATTCAATATGCCATGAATATGCCTAGGAAATGTGCTACATGTTTATGATGTAATGTGCCATGAATATTGTGATTTGCCTAGGTGAAGAACATGTTTTGTGATTTAATATGTCATGAATATGCTTAGGAAATATGCTTCATGTTTACGATGCAATGAAAGATGCTTATGTGATGAACACGTTTATGCTTTAGGACCCCTTTAGGGTACTCTTACGTTATGAATGCATGTGTCCTTATGATAAGATAAGATGGAGATGCTTCCCTTTCAAGTAGGGATCAAGAGCTCTCCTTATGACAAGATAAGATGGAGATGCTTCCCTTTCAAGTAGGGATCAAGAGCTCTCCTTATGATATGATAAGATGGAGATGCTTCCCTTTCAAGTAGGGATCAAGAGCTCTCTTTATGACAAGATAAAATCAAGATGCTTCCCTTTTTGTGTTGGGGATCAAGAGCATTCTTTATATTATGACAATAAAAAGGAAAGAATTAAGTATTTTACTTTGCAAGAGGTTAAGTACCCGACCCGTCAGGTGGTCGTTAATCAAATCCATAGGGACACAAGAAGACGTAAGAGGTCTTGCCCTGGTAAGACGTAAGAGGTCTTGCTCTAGTAGGACTGGTGGCTCGCTACCCCAGCCTATTAGGGAACGCGCATTATGTGGTACTTAACCTGGGGCCCCCCAAACAAGTTATGATGATATTGAAGTATTTATAAGTATATGTTTTGAAAAGAAAAGACTTTTATGATATTGTGTATGCTTATGTTAAATGCTCTGAATGCTTATGAACTAGGTTCTTTATGCATGCTAGATGTTATGAAGTTATGATGATATTGAAGTATTTATAAGTATATGTTTTGAAAAGAAAAGACTTTTATGATATTGTGTATGCTTATGTTAAATGCTCTGAATGCTTACGAACTAGGTTCTTTATGCATGCTAGATGTTATGAAGTTATGATGATATTGAAGTATTTATAAGTATATGTTTTGAAAAGACAAGACTTTTATGATATTGTGTATGCTTATGTTAAATGCTCTGAATGCTTACGAACTAGGTTCTTTATGCATGCTAGATGTTATGAAGTTATGATGATATTGAAGTATTTATAAGTATATGTTTTGAAAAGACAAGACTTTTATGATATTGTGTATGCTTATGTTAAATGCTCAATGCTTTAACTAGGTTCTTTATGCATGCTAGATGTTATGAAGTTATGATGTTTAGAGTTAAGTCTAAGTATGTGGTGACTATGTACTTTATGCTAGTTTAGAATTTATGATGTGGTGAAGGTTAAGGGTAAGGTTAAGAATACTTGCGACTATGTTCCTTCTGCATGATTAGGGTTTATGTCATTACAAATGTTTATGTTCAAGTTAACCAAATGCTTATGATTACATTCTTTCATGCATGCTTAGTTTATGCAGTTATAACGCTCATGTTCAAAGTATGCCCTGCTTAGATTAATTATGCTTAACTCCGCTTATGAACAATTCTATGCCATGCTTAGTTCTTTTTGTACTATTACCCGGATATGTTGTTGATTAGTGTTGCTATGAAATGCTTAGGTCATTTTCTATGCGATGCTCATGTTCTAATAGTTTGATGAAATCGTGGCTTTTGTGAGTAGGCAAGGATCTTACTAAGCTATATGCTTATAGTTTATGTTGTCCATATCGCAGATAAAGGAAGTGCACTAGAGGAAGTGGCAGGAGGGGCCATGTGCGTGTGTGATAGTGGCATGGTGGAAGAAGACCCTTCACTATCTGCTTATATTTATATGCTCTAAGAACAATTTAAGACATTGCTTCTTATAAGACTTGTGTTTAATGAGTATCCCTTTATTTAAGAGGTTCGATATGTTAGAACTCATGAACGAATCCTTTCTATGCATGTTATGAAATGAGATAAGATATGTGGTCATGCTAATGATGAATAAGATAGGTGATGCATGTGCCAAAGAAGGTTTGATTATGATAACTGCTTTAAGCATGTAGACTTTGAACGGATCCATATGTAGTATGCTAATAAAAAAATATATAGACTAAAGTAGCACCACCCGAGAGCAGAGTAAGGGCTCTACAGGTGGTATCAGAGCGGGTTCACCTTTCCACTATCACACATCAAGCCTCCATCCTGCTATTTCCAAGTAAGTAACTTTATGCATACTTGAGTTTCTTTTATAATAAAGAATGACTCCTATTTAGATAGAAATAATACCTCATCATGTTTTAGTAGATTGGAATCACACTTGTGAACTAGATAGAAATAATACCTCATCATGTTTTAGTAGATTGGAATCACGTGATCTAGATAGAAATAATACCTTATCATATTTTTGTAGATTGGAATCACACTTGCGACCTAGATAGAAATAATACCTTATCATGTTTTAGTAGATTGGAATCACACTTGTGATCTAGATAGAAATAATACCTCATCATGTTTTAGTAGATTGGAATCACACTTGTGATCTAGATAGAAATAATACCTTCTCATGTTTTAGTAGATTGGAATCACACTTGTGATCTAGATAGAAATAATACCTCCTCATGTTTTTAGTGGATTGGAATCACACTTGTGACTTAGATAGAAATAATACCTCGTTATGTTTAGTATAATGGAACCGTACTTGTGATTGAGATAGCAACAATACCTTACCATGCTTTATATGATGGGAACATGTCTTTAACCCAGACCTACCATTCCAAAATTTTCGAAGATCTGATTTTCGTAATTATCGGTGTCGGGTCTATGCTCATATGAATTGAAATAAGCCGGTTTAGTACGGGTTAGTCGGTCTTATCTTGACTTCATTTTTCAATTTCAGATGGCACGGACGATGACTACCATGACCCGTCGTGATGTGTCCCGAAACCGATTGAGGGAAGCTATTGAAGAGATAGTTTATAAACCTGATGGTGGGGTCGCCGGACACATGAGGAGACTCGATGGTCTCTTTAGGAGACTCGAGCAACAGGAGTTTCCGAGACTGGATAATTATCGGATATGGGCCTTGGTACGCTCCCTGCCAAACGATTTCATGGTAGTCGCAAGATCACGATGGGGCCGCTATGAAGGGCGGATAACATATGCGGAGTTGTGCCGAGCTACCGGAGCACAAGGTTCAAGAGCCTGTGGTAGAGAATCCGGTGGTAGGCCTCAAGAGGAAGGAAGAGGGTTCTGTAAACAGTCAACTTAGTGGCCAGCCGGAGACTACCCTAGTGAGGCCAGGGAAGATAGGACTAAAAATAGTTACAACCGCACTAGGGTTTGTCCTAGTGAGAGTCATAATGAACTATCTTCTTAAGTAGTTTCTGTTGTTCCAATTAGGAATAAAGAATGTTATATGTTAACATTATTCCTTCTGGTCTGAAAATATGAATAAAAGATGAGTTCGTTGCATGGGAAGTGTATGGTATAATTGATCAATGTCGGTTAGACTGGAACATACGAATAATGAGTGGAAACAAAGTCCGGTGCCGCTTTGATGTCCTTATCGATGCTATCTCAACCCCTGAAAAGTGAAGTAATGAATTACGGAATAGAAATCATTTCTGGGCAACTTTCCACCATGACTATAACGCCGACGCTGTTCGACGATATAAAGGGAAAGCAAGATGGTGATTCAGACATCCAGAAGTTCAAACAAAGAAGTACTGGAAGGAAGGGATAATGGATTCCGCATCACCGACGGCGGATTATTATACTTCCGGGATCGCCTATGCATTCTGAACGATCCGGAGTTACGGCAGAAGATACTCGAGGAATCCCATGGAACACCTTATACCATGCATCCTGGATCTAATAAAATGTATCAGGACTTAAGGGATAAATTTTGGTGGTCTGGCATGAAAAGGGATGTGGCTCAGTACGTCAACACCTGTCTGACCTGCCAGAAGGTGAAGGCAACACCGAAACACCGGGGATTATCACAATCTGATTCCCGAGTGGAAATGGGAAGAAATTTCCATGGATTTCATCTCGGGATTACGAATGACAAATGGTTACGATGCTATATGGGTAATCATAGACCGTTGACAAAGTCCGCCATTTCCGGCAATCAAGATGACCTATTCGGTTGAGCAAACTAGCTCAATTATATGTCAAGGAAATTATCAAATTACATGGAGTGCCTAAGGCTATTATTTCTGACCGGGATGGCCGTTTTACCTCCCATTTCTGGGAATGTGTTCAGAAGGCTCTTGGCACTAAGTTGAGATTCAAGATCGCTTGCGTTTCATCCTCGTAATCGACGGCACGACGGAAAGAGTGAACCAGTGCCGGAAGATATCGCGGGCTGTGCTCTAGACTTTAAGGAGCCGGTGTCGATATTTGTGCTGTGAATTTGCTTACAACTACTGTGCTACCATTGGAATGGCACCCTATGAAGCTCTATACGGGAGAAGATGCAGTCTCCTATCCGCTGGTACGAGGGTGGTGAAAGGAGGGAAATGGGTCTTCAGGCCGATATTATTGACAATACCACCCGCGCTATACAGAATATCCGTCAGAGAATCGAAACTGCTCAGAGCCGACAAAAGAGCTATGCGGATATGCGGCGTAGACCGTTAGAATTCGAAGTCGGGGACCTGGTATTCCTCAGAGTGACCCCTATGAAGGGAGTGATGAGATTCGGAAGGAAGGGTAAACTGAATCCACGTTACGTGGGACCCTATCCGATATCACAGAGAGTGGGCAAGGTGGCGTACAAGCTGGAACTGCCCCAAGAGATGTCGGCTATACACAACGTGTTCCATGTCTCTATGCTCAAGAAATGCATATCCAGAGCGGACCAAGTGATCGAGCCACAAATTGTACACGTTCAAGAGGACCTGAGTATCGAAAGTCGGCCTATCCAGATACTAGACCGAGATGTCAAGAGACTAAGGAACAAAGAGGTGCCCTTAGTGAAGGTCGAATCTGCAATATGAGGAGGCTACTTGGGAACGCGAGAGGAGGACATGAGGCGTATACAGAATTGTTTTAAGTTTCGAGGATGAAACTTTTACAAGGTATGAGGATTATACTTGTGAAATTCTAGCAATTTTACGAGAATTTTTGGCTTTATGATAATAGGCTTTATGTAGGCCTTTTTGGAGAAATAAAAGAAAATAAGCCAAAAGAGATGCAAAGCCTAGGAATTGAACCCCACGCTTTAGAGATAGCCAAGCCTTATAGATGCACCCACTAACCATGAGCCCAATAGAATCATATCATTAGAGGAAAAGGGAACCTATAGATAAATGGGAGGAGGGTAAATGAAGAGGCTTGACAAAGAGAAGAGAAACTTCTCTTCCTCCCTTTATAAAGAAGAGAGAAGTTCCACTTGGCCACTTCTTCTTTCCTTCTTCCTCTTCTTCATTCTCACCAAACCTAAGCCCTTCTTCTTCTTCCTTTGGCGAGAGCCCTTGCAAGCTAGGAGAGAGCTAGGTGACTTCCATTAGGTCATCTCCTCAAGCAAAGCGAAGGAAGTAAGTTTTCCTCTCACCTACGTATTAGTTTGATAGGTTAGGTTGCTTGAAAGAAATATGAAATTGTAGCCTTATAAGTTTCGGCCAACTAAGTTGGTGGGCTAGGATTCATGAAAATGCTACTAAGGGAGGTTTGTATGGGTGGTATGTTTCAAGTAGATACCTTTAGGAGTCCAAAGTCCAAAGGGGATGACCCTATATGGTTCGGCCAACCCCTAGATTTTTTGGTTATGGTTTCATGTACTTGATTCTAAAGTTTTGTTGTTTGTTGGTTTGTTTCAAGTAAGACCTTTAAGTATCCACCATCCAATATGATGCCCTTCTAGGTTTCGGCCACCCTAGGTAACTAGGTTTAGGGTTGAATGTAAATATACCTAATGATGCTATGCTAGGTTATAATTCTCATGAATGAAGGTTAGGTGACAAGAAACCTAGATGAGCACTTATAGGTTTCGCCACACTAGGTAACTATGGTTAGGGTTGGATGAAAATATACCTTATGGTGCTATGCTAGGTTATAATGCTCATGAATGAAGGTTAGGTGACAAGAACCCTAGTTGAGCCGTTATAGGTTTCGGCCACCCTAGGTAACTAGGGTTAGGGTTGCATGAAAATATCCCTAAAGATGCTATGCTAGGGTGTAGTGCTCATGAATGAATATTAGGTGACAAGAACCCTAGTTGAGCCCTTATAGGTTTCGGCCACCCTAGGTAACTAGGGTTAGGGTTGCATGAAAATATCCCTAATGAGGCTATGCTAGGTTATAATGCTTTATGAATGAATTTTATGGGACAAAACCTAAGCTTGAGCCCCTTACAAGATTCGGCCAACCAATGATTTTATGGTTAGTTTCATGAAAACACCCTATATGTAGTTGTGCTATGGGTATGTTTTTTTTTAATATGACATGAACTATGCTTGTGTGATGAATATGTTATGATTCAATGCAACATGAAATTAGGCTATGTGATGAACATGTTTGATGATTTAATATGCCTTGAATAGGCCTAGGAAATAAGCTTCATGTTATGATGTAATGTGCCATGAAATATGCTTAGGTGATGAACATGTTGTGTGAATTAATATGTCATGTATATGTTTAGGGAATATGCTTCAAGTTTATGAATTAGTATGCCATGAAATTAGGCCATGTGATGAACATGTTTTATGATTCAATATGCCATGAATATGCCTAGGAAATGTGCTACATGTTTATGATGTAATGTGCCATGAATATTGTGATTTGCCTAGGTGAAGAACATGTTTTGTGATTTAATATGTCATGAATATGCTTAGGAAATATGCTTCATGTTTACGATGCAATGAAACATGCTTATGTGATGAACACGTTTATGCTTTAGGACCCCTTTAGGGTACTCTTACGTTATGAATGCATGTGTCCTTATGATAAGATAAGATGGAGATGCTTCCTTTCAAGTAGGGATCAAGAGCTCTCCTTATGACAAGATAAGATGGAGATGCTTCCCTTTCAAGTAGGGATCAAGAGCTCTCCTTATGATATGATAAGATGGAGATGCCTTTCAAGTAGGGATCAAGAGCTCTCTTTATGACAAGATAAAATCAAGATGCTTCCCTTTTTGTGTTGGGGATCAAGAGCATTCTTTATATTATGACAATAAAAAGGAAAGAATTAAGTATTTTACTTTGCAAGAGGTTAAGTACCTGACCGTCGGTGGTCGTTAATCAAATCCATAGGGACACAAGAAGACGTAAGAGGTCTTGCCTCGTAAGACGTAAGAGGTCTTGCTCTAGTAGGCTGTGGCTCGCTACTCCCAATTAGGGAACGCAGATTATGTGGTACTTAACTGGGGCCCCAAACAAGTTATGATGATATTGAAGTATTTATAAGTATATGTTTTGAAAAGAAAAGACTTTTATGATATTGTGTATGCTTATGTTAAATGCTCAATGCTTACAACTAGGTTCTTTATGCATGCTAGATGTTATGAAGTTATGATGATATTGAAGTATTTATAAGTATATGTTTTGAAAAGAAAAGACTTTTATGATATTGTGTATGCTTATGTTAAATGCTCAATGCTTTAACTAGGTTCTTTATGCATGCTAGATGTTATGAAGTTATGATGATATTGAAGTATTTATAAGTATATGTTTTGAAAAGACAAGACTTTTATGATATTGTGTATGCTTATGTTAAATGAATGCTCAATGCTTAACTAGGTTCTTTATGCATGCTAGATGTTATGAAGTTATGATGATATTGAAGTATTTATAAGTATATGTTTTGAAAAGACAAGACTTTTATGATATTGTGTATGCTTATGTTAAATGCTCTGAATGCTTACGAACTAGGTTCTTTATGCATGCTAGATGTTATGAAGTTATGATGTTTAGAGTTAAGTCTAAGTATGTGGTGACTATGTACTTTATGCTAGTTTAGAATTTATGATGTGGTGAAGGTTAAGGGTAAGGTTAAGAATACTTGCGACTATGTTCCTTCTGCATGATTAGGGTTTATGTCATTACAAATGTTTATGTTCAAGTTAACCAAATGCTTATGATTACATTCTTTCATGCATGCTTAGTTTATGCAGTTATAACGCTCATGTTCAAAGTATGCCCTGCTTAGATTAATTATGCTTAACCTGCTTATGAACAATTCTATGCCATGCTTAGTTCTTTTTGTACTATTACCTGGATATGTTGTTGATTAGTGTTGCTATGAAATGCTTAGGTCATTTTCTATGCCAGCATGCTTATGTTCTAATAGTTTGATGAAATCGTGGCTTTTGTGAGTAGGCAAGGATCTTACTAAGCTATATGCTTATAGTTTATGTTGTCCATATACTGCAGATAAAGGAAGTCTGCACTAGAGGAAGTTGCAGGAGGGGCCATGTGCGTGTGTGATAGTGGCATGGTGGAAGAAGACCCTTCACTATCTGCTTATATTTATATGCTCTAAGAACAATTTAAGACATTGCTTCCGCTTATAAGACTTGTGTTTAATGAGTATCCCTTTATTTAAGAGGTTCGATATGTTAGAACTCATGAACGAATCCTTTCGTTATGCATGTTATGAAATGAGATAAGATATGTGGTCATGCTAATGATGAATAAGATAGGTGATGCATGTGCCAAAGAAGGTTTCAGTTATGATAACCTGTTTAAGCATGTAGACTTTGAACGGATCCATATGTAGTATGCTAATAAAAAAAAATATATAGACTAAAGTAGCGCCGCCCTGAGAGCAGATAAGGGCGGGCGCTACAACGTTATAGTGCTTTGCCCTCCGTACGCGGTCTAGGACCGATAGGGCCTTGGAGTAGCAACCGCTGGGTTGTGAACCAAGTAAAATAAACGTGTCATTTTATTTTCCGCTGTGTTTACTCATTTATTTGTGTTTCGACGAACGAATTCGAACGAAAGATTTTCGATCGCTATTCACCCCCCCCTCTAGCGACGCTTCTCGATCCAACATCCTAGTGGTATTTGTATATACTTAACCATTATATTCATGCAATTCTATCAAGGTTAAGTATCACCCTAACAATACACATGATCATAATGACATATATCAATTAATTCTACATTATGATCATGAAATACATGTATTCATCAAATTATAATCATGCATTAGGTATTATATCATGATTATAAGCAAAATATCACCTAAGGCATGATTTAAACCTATTTCTCATGATGATGTGCCAAATCATAAATCATGATTGCAAACATACATAGCAATTACATTAATCATCATGATTTAAGCACTATTAACTATTTATAGGCACGTTATCATCACCTAACACTATTTAAAAATATTGTCCCGCCATCCTAAGTAAACCAAAATATGATATAGGTCAATTGCATGTTGTTGACTACCCTAGGGTTATCCTAACCCTTAAGGATGGATTTTAGAACCCAAAATAAGTTCTTGTCTATGGGGTTCACTAGATACTCATTGGGGATCCATTTCCTAGCAATTACCTTCTTCTTATCTTGTCCCCTAGCAATTAGGCATTTGTAGGCCTTTTCATTTTTCTTTTCTTTATAACCTAGGCCCTTTTTGTTGAAGCTAGCTCTTTGGCTCCCTATGATCATGTTCAAGGTGTTGGAGCCTATAGTGAATTTTTCTAGGGCTTTTGTCAAGTAATCTACCTTTTCCCTTAGAGCCCTATTTTCCTCTATGCATGCATCATTAACATTAAAAGGCATGTAGTTATCATGTGAGCATGCATCATTTAAGCTAGAAGAAATATTATCATTTAAGCGTGCTTTTTCTAGCTTATTTTCTAAATCCTTAATTTGATCTAACATGCTCTTATTTTTCTTCTTTGCTCTAAATAAATCCTTAGTTAAGTTAGAAATCATAGAAACTATTTTACTAGGTGAAAGATTGGTTACCATAGTTTCCATGTCCTCTTCTTCTTCGGATGAGGAGGTAGAGGAGGCTCCCCCTTCACTTGAGCTCTCTCCACTTGTGCTTGATTCTTCATTTTTGGTGGAGGAACAATCCAAGTCTTCAAATGCCATCAATGCTAGGTTGGAGTAGACATGCTCTTCTTCATCGGATGAGGAAGAGGAAGAAAGGTCATCCCATGTCTTGGCCTTGAATGCTTTGGCCTTTCCCTTTTCCTTTGCTTTCTTCTCCTCTTCCTTTTTCTTCTTGCTTCCCTTTTTCTTCTTCTTTTCTTCCTTCTTTTTCTTTTCTTCTTTGCTCTTGTTTAGGAGAGGACAATTGTCCCTTATGTGCCCCTCTCCTTGGCAATTGTAGCATATGACCTTCCCCCTTGGTCTTCTATTCCTATCATTAGACTTATTAAATCTAAAACCTTTTAATGCACGTCTTACCCTCCTTACCATATACGCTTCTTCCGTGCTATCCATGGAGGAGGAGGAAGAGGCTTCATCATCGGAGGAGGAGGGGATCTCTATCTTCTTTTTCCCCTTATTTGCCATCAAAGCTACTCCTCTTGAAGGTTGAATTCTTGGCTCTTCTTGTATTCCTTCAAGCCTAGATTCATGTAATTCCATAGTGGAGAAAAATTCATCTAGAGTACTTACCTCTAGATTCTTTGAAATATAAAATGAGTCCACCATTGAACTCCACTTGGATGATCGGGGAAAAGCTCTATGGCTTTCATTATCATATCCCGGTTGGAGAGATTTTCACCTACACTTGTTAGCCCAATTAAAATCTCTTTAAACCTAGAATGCAATGAAGTTACCTTTTCTCCCTTTTCTAATTTTATGTTGGATAATTGGGAGCGGAGGAGATCTCTCCATGCAAGTTTAGCCTCCGAAGTGCCTTCATGAAGCTCTACTAGCTTCTCCCACATCTCCTTGGCACTTAGGCAATCTCCAATTCTTTTTATTTCTTGTTGAGGAAGCACATTGTATAGATGGTGCTTGGCTTTTGAGTTTGCAAGGTGCTCCTCTCTTTGCCTCTTGGTCCACCTTGACTTCTCTATTGGCTTCCCCTCTTCATCCTTAGGCAAAACAAAACTGGATTCCATTGTAATCATAATACCAAAATCCGTTTCGAAAAATACCTCCATTCACTTTTTCCACCAAGCGAATTCTCCTTCAAACTTCGGTGGATGGATGTTGGAGTCAGCCATTTTGAAAGTTACTTGTTGTGGCGGTTAGTCCTCGACAAGCTTTCCATGGCTCTGATATCACTTATTGGGGGATCGAAACGGCCGGTTAGAGGGGGGTGAATAGGCCTCGTTCGTTGGATGTCGTAAATTGCTCGTCTACAAAAGATTAGGGCAAGTGGAATATACAAATACAAAGCAAAAGATAAACAATAAAACAAACGCTAACATGATGGTATAATGTGGTTCACGGCTACGCCGCTAATCCACGGTCCGATTCGTCCAAGGTGAATCACTCCTCCAAAGCCAATCAGTATTGGTCTCTCCTTTGCACCAAGCTAGGTGGAGGTAACCTTTACAATCAAGATCACTCTTCTTACAATAAGAATAGAGTAAAAGCAAGTAATAAGAGTTTAGAGCTTGTGGGGCACTTGGAAGATCACTTAGAGCATAAGCATTAGCCATCCAAAAGCCCACACCCTCTCTTTTTATAGAGAGGAAGCTTTTCTTCCTGTTGGCCGCCACCAGTCGACTGCTTCCCTTGGCAGTCGACTGTCGCCACTCCAATGGCCTCCAAACACGTCGGATCCCGACCGTTGTAGTCCAACGGAACACTTGGCAGTCGACTGATGGACCTCATCCCGATCATTCTTTCCTCGTCGTCGGCCCGATCGGCTCACGGCGATTCTATGGTCAAACCCTTCGACCGTCGCTTCCTTCAAGAATGATCGTGAGTCTGCGATCGACTACCCACATATGGCAGTCGACTGCTGGCCTCAAAATAGCCAGTTGAATACCAGTCGAACCACGTTCGACTCAGAGCAGTCGACTTCCATTCCATGGTAGTCGACTGGTGTCGGGAAATCCCATCCGACACTTAGCCAAATGGCCAAGTTTCACCTAAGAGCTACCCCTTCCCGGGTTACATTCGCTCACTCTCATCTCTCGGAGTCCCTTGCCTTCGAAGTTACCACGTCCCTCGGCAGCATCAGGCACACGACTCTACAATGCTCCTTCGCGTCTCTTGCCTCGAAGTCTACTTCCTCCGGCTTCACTCCAAGCTCCTCGTCCGGCGGTCCCTCGGATGCTCCAAGCGCACGACTTCCGCAAAGCTATCCTTCACCGATTCAAGGCCCGAGTCATGAGATGTGACACTTGCCACGGCTCCATGTGCGAATTACTAAGTCCTGCACAACTTCAACGTATATATCAAATCAACATAACAAAATAACTTAAACCCTTTGCCACACACATCAAAACCTAATCATGGCAAGAGATTTCCCTAACAGTAATTGGTGTGAGGGCAGAGCATTTATTGTACCACACTCTACCATTATAGATGGTGGTAGTTGGGGTTGCATGCAATTATCGTGGGTGCGTGACACTCGACCACTCATTGGTAGTGTGAGTCGGAGTAGCCAGCATCAGGGACCCCTTTTATGTAGCGAGTTCTTTACGCTCATATGCTACTTGATCATACTGCCCACTCAGCCACTCTAGAGTGGTGGTTGGTGTTGAGTTGGGACAGTTGTCATGTCGTGCCACCTAGGCCACACTGGGGTCATGGTAGCGAGTAGGGGTGTGCAGGCATGACCATGCATGATGCATTGTCGTATCTTATGTCATTTTGCATATTACCATATATATACATATATGCATGTATATATATATATATATATATATATATATATATATGGATGGTTATGATTAATATATATATAGATGCAGTCTATATATATATGATTATTGTGATGTTGCATTTGATTGTACTATGCTTGTTGCATTTGGTTGTACATCATATTTATGCATGCTTCTTACATCTTTTATACGGTTGTGTCAGATACTTGTATATGTGTTGGACAGACCATTAGATACCTTGACCTGTAGCATGAGTATATTGTGAGTTGGTATTACTCTTCCTGTTATATATATGTTGGATATATGCTCATGTTGGATCAGAGTAGCGTAGCAGATTTTCAGTTATGTTTGCATTTTACGTTGTTTATTTGGTTAGACGGTATATGCGTGTATTTATATACTATGCTAATATACCTATTGTACCTCTAGATTATGTTGTTGAATTACAAGTGATATTTGAAATATACATGTTTTTCTATTACTTGCTGAGTTTTACTCACCACCATAGACCCTGGGTTTTTCTGTCGCCCAGGTAATAGGTAGCCAACGTCATGATGGACATGGAGCACCGTTGGCTAGTAACATCTCATCTCAACTCCGAGAGTTCGGGTTTTTGGGTTTTCTGTATGTCTTGTTATGTATTCTGAGTTTTCATGGTGTTAGGTGTTATGTGATGTACGCACATGTTGGTGCGGGTTTTGATGAGGTTTTCTTTATATTCTAGTGTTAGTCATACCGGTATTCATGGTGTGTGGTTATTGGTATGTCATTGTATTAATTTCCGCTGTGGTTCGTTATGTGGTTTGTTTTCATATATATATATATATATATATATATATGTTGTTGTTGTTGTTCTTGTGGCCTACGGGCCTTGTATTATCCCGAAATGTTGTCACATATAGGGGAGATGTCATCCGTTTGATTTTCTGCACGGCATACTCTCGGGGCGTGACAATGTGTTGGCAATGTGCTAATCCTCGGAGGCTCAATGGCTCCCATGTCCCCGGATTAAAATTTTCACTAATGAAAACTAATCCGGATGGGATGAGTTTCCTTAGCACAACCAATTCATCATCGTGCCAACGACTCGAGCGATCACTTGAACAAACTTGTTGTTCAAGCAATCAACTCTTCTAGTCGGTTAGCCGCGGAAGAGACGACGGACGGATCGCCGGTTTTTGTGTTTATCTTCGGGGTCCATGATTATACAAATACATACAAATGTAAACTAGTATAATCAACACATACTAACATAAAGAACATAAGCTAGCATATCAATAAGAACATGTAAAGAAAAATAATAAAAGTTGTAAAACTTTTATACCTCTTGATCTTCTATCGTATGTTCTAACCTCCTTGTAGACTTCGTGTGGGATAAGATCCTCCACAAGTTGAAGCTTCCTAGATCTTCTTCAATCCAAAGAAAGAAGAACTCTCTTTCCCTTCTTGCTTGAGCCAACCACCAATCCACAAAGGATTGATGTCGTCGGCCCCAAGAATAGAGAGAACATAATGGAAACCACCAAGGAACCAAACTAGGGACAAACCCTAGCTTCTAGTGCCGCCGGCCAAGATGAAATAAAGAAGAGAAGAGGAATGAGTTGAGCGCCGACCAAGGTAGAGGGAATAGAGATAGGTCCCAGCAATACCTTAGGAAGAAGAAGAGAACCTCTCCTATAGTTGCCGCCCACTCCAACTTCCAAACCCTAGCTGCCCAACCAAACCCTAACCTAGGATTTCTTGCCGCCCAACCAAAGGAAAGGCAAAACCCTAATCTCTTTGAAAACCATCTTCTATGTGTCGGCCATGGAAGAGGGGAAGAAGGATAGAGTGTGGACCGACCAAGGTAGAGGGTAGAAGGAAGGGACCGGCCATGCCTTAGGAAGAAGAAGAAACTCATCTTCCACTTGTTGCCGCCCATCTTTGCTCCCAAACCCTAGCCGCCCAAAAATTCTAAACAAACTAGGGTTTCTTAGCCTCCAAAGGAAACAAACCCTAATCCTCTAAACAATCCATCATCCTTGCCGCCCAACCCAATAAGCCTTATATATAGAGTTGGGTTTTTGCCTTGGATTAATCTCCTCCATTGGTTCTATAGATTTAATCTCAACCATCGGATCTAGAGATTTAATCTCAATCGTTGGTTCTAGAGATTTTAATCTCCACCATCGGTTCTAGAGATTTAATCCCAACCGTCGGATCTAGAGAATTAATCTCAACCGTCGGTTCTAGAGAATTAATCTCAACCGTCGGATCTAGAGATTTGTTTTCCATCATTTGATTCTAGAGTTCATGAGGTTTATATTAGGCTACGATAGGGACCATGAGGAGGAGTTGGGTTTTGGCCACCCGATGGATCAGAACCACACAAATTTGATCCATCAATGATGTTCCATTCCACTAGAGGATCATCATTGAACTACCTCACCAACCCCCATAAATTAATATGGGCTCCATATATTATTTGTACATCCATCTCCCCGTGTTTAAGATATCGAATGTTCGTCAGTTAATTGATTTACTGACTATCAATTAATTAACATCTAACTCCTCGAGTAGTACCACTCAACCTTATCATCATGTTGACTAAGTCAACCTGCAGGGTTTACATGATGAACCTTATGAGCTCCTCAAGGGGACATCATCAACCTAATATATAGGACACGGTTTCCTTCTATAATCAACCACACACTATGTAAATAATATCATTTCCCAACTTACCGGGCATATTGATTTAATCCATCTAAATCTCACCCTTTGGTAAATCAAAGAAATAAATACTAAGTACTTGTGCCCGTTATTATATCGGGATTAAGAGCATGTACAACATAATATCCAATGTCTGATTCAATTATGTAGTCAGCAATAAATTGAATCACCTCTATGTCGGTCCTGTTCAATACACCTAAGTGTACTAGTGTAACACTATGTTCAAGAAAAAATAATACCAAGCTACACTACAACAATGTCAATGGTTTGTCCAAAACCATCTTGGTTGTGAGCCTCTACTTATACTCTACAAGGGACAGATAACATGATCTTCTGTGCCACACGCAAGCACCATGTTATCTACAATGTAAATTATTAGACAATATGCACATATATAAATAAAGTGCAAACAATGATCATGTGATTCTTATTTCAAAATAAAGATGTTCATACAAAAGATCTAGGCTTTAAGTATACATACCAACAATCTCCCACTTATACTAAAAGACTATGCTGTCATCATACTTGCCATAAATCTGATTCCCCTTCCCTCCACATGCCTATCAAAAGCTCTCTCCAGAAGTGCCTTAGTGAAAGGGTCTACTAGGTCATCCTCTGATGCAATCTAGGAGACAGCTTACTTCTACCTCCTTTACGATTTCTCGTATCAGGTGGTACTTACACTCCATGTGTTTACTAGCCTTATGGGCTCGTGGTTCCTTCGAGTTTGCAACTGCACCATTATTATCACAATAAATTGTGATAGTTCTGGGCAAACCAGAAATCACATCCAAGTCCATCAGGAAGTTCCTGAGCCACACAGCTTCTTTGGCCGCCACAAGGGCTGCCCCATACCCAGCTTTCATGGTAGAGTCTGCCACGCATATCTGCTTGACACTCCTCCATTCAATGGCTCCACCTCCCAATGTAAACACAAAACTTGAGGTAGACTTACTGTTATCCCTATCAGATTGGAAATCGGAATCCGTGTAACTCACAGGGAATAATTGGTCTGCCCGGTAAACCAGCATATAATCCCTAGTCCTTCTCAGGCACTACAATATATGCTTTACCGCAGTCCAATTTCCCTATCCTGGATTACTCTGATATCTGCTGATCATGCCTACGACAAAGCAGATATCTGGTCTCGTACATAGCATACATTAGGCTTCCTACCGTCGAAGCATAAGGAACTGCCTATATCTCCTCTATCTCCTTTGATGATCTAGGACACATCTCCTTAGATAAAGGAACTCCTTGCCTGAAAGGTAGAAAAACCCTTCTTGGAGTTCTGCATGCTAAAATGGTCCAAAATTATGTCTATGTATGAAGCTTGGGATTAGCACACTAACCTTGATCCCAAGGATGTGTCCCACTTCTCCCAAGTCCTTCAAAATTGTTTGGACAACCATACCCTTACGTCCGATAATACTTCGATGTTGTTGCCAACCACCAAAATGTCATCTACGTATAGTACAAAAATACCACTACGTTTCTGTCACATCTCTTGTATACACAAGACTCATCCGAACTTTGAATAAATAAATAAGTCTGGATTTACCTCATCAAAGCGGATGTTCCAAGATCTCAAAGCTTGCTTCAATCCATAAATGGACCGATTAAGCTAGCATACAATATGCTCTTTGCCCTTAGCAATGAATCCCTCTGGTCGCTTCATGTAGATGGATTCCTCAAGACTTCCACTAAGGAAAGCTGTCTTGACACCCATCTATCACACCTCATAATCCATATGAGATGCTATGCATAAGAGCTCTCAAATCTGACTTGAATCCATAGATTCAATTTCAGTATTCATTGCACTTCGCCTAGATGCTGCATCTATATCTTGGATTGCCTTTGTCGTATTTTCAGGGATCAGGTTCATGTTCGCCAGGGACCAAATCAGAAGATTCTCCCAAGAACATGAATCTATCAGTCTGACTAACAACCCTCCCACTACGATGAGGTATCACCTGTGTATCCTCTGTGACACGCGGTGCAGTGACATGTGGTATGTCCTCTTGTACTGGTGGTACTAAAGAAGTGACTTCCCTTTGAACTCCTCCAGAACAATTTTACCCTTGGGCTTGTGGCTCATCACATAGTCTTCCTCTAGAAATCTGGCGTTCGTGTTAACGATCACCCTCTGATCTCTAGGACTATAAAACAATCCACCCTTCATTCCCCTGGGATAGCCAATGAACATGCGTACTTCTGTATGAGGTTCCAACTTACCAGTATTTACCTTCAGCACATGTGCTAGACTCCCATATCTGAATATGTCTTAGACTAGGCTTTCGCCCAGTCTACAATTCTGTGGGAGTAGAAGGCACTAATTTAGATGGAACCAGGTTCAGAATGTATATCATCGTATCTAGAGCATATCCCCAGAACGAATCTGGAAAGTCAGAATAACTCATCATCGATCTAACCATCTCCATAAGAGTCCTATTCCTTCGCTCTGCTACATCGTTCTGCTGGGGTGTGCCAGGTGCAGTCAATTGGGATTGAATCCCAGCCTCTGATAAGTGGTTCCTAAACTCTCCCAAGAGGTACTCACCACCACGATCAGATCATAGTGTCATCCATATCTTGAACAATCATCTATGAAAAAGATGAAATGTTCAAAACTACCTCTTGTCTAGATAGACATAGGACCATACGAATCAGAATGAACCAATTCCAACACATCTTTGGATCTATACCCCTTGGCCTTGAAAAGGCCTCTTGGTCATCTTACCCTTCAAGCAAGATTCACAGGTTGGGAGATGCTCCAACACTAATGCACCCAAAGGTCCATCAGCTATCAACCTATTGAATTCTGCTTAGGTTAATGTGACCAAGCCTAAGATGTCAAAAGATATGTTTGGTTCATTTTCGAAGGTTCTTTTCTCTTATCGGAATTAGAAGATGAGTTAATAACTTCTATTTGCATCATGGGAGCTTGTGGTTCAAGTTATAAATTTCCTATCTGTGTACCTGAATAGATAATGTCCCTATTCCTTTTATAACAAATCTGTCATGAAAAGAAATAGATTATGCATCCAAAAATAATTTAGAAACCAAAATCAATTCTTTCTAAATAAGGGTACATAAAGGAAATTCATAAGAACCAAAACCTTTATTTTTCTCAAAAGATAAATAAAACATCTCCCATTGCAATAGCCACCATCTTCAAGGCATTGCCCAAGTAAATGGTAATATCCCCTTTAGCTAGTCGTCGGGTTTCCTGGAACCCCTGCAAAGTATTACAGACATGATTAGTGGCTCTCGTATCTACCCACCAGGTGCCGGTAGATAACACCGCTAACCATGTTTCAATGACTAGACCAAAAGATATACTTTTGTTCTGTTTTGGATTGGGACAGTCCTCCTTCCAATGTACATCCTTCTTGTAAGTGAAGTACTTGCCTTTCGGCTTCTTCACTCTTCCCTGAGATCCTCCCACCACCTTTGCTCTACCTTGTTTCTCCTTCTTCTTACCTTTCGGCTTAGAAGTAGAAACCTTTTTGAGCAACCATGGCTTGAGGATACTCTTCGAAGAGTGCATACATGTACTTCCTAGCAGATAAGACAATATCTGGATTCTTTTCCAATCAATATTATTTGGGTACAGTAAGATTATTTTCTTTAGTATCACAATAAGTGGACTGAAAGCCATTTTGAAAATCCTAAGAATCACATAGATCATTACTTTAGATTTCAAATATTATTGATTCCTCAAAACAATAAAATTCCGAAATCAACCAACACCTCAAAACACCGAGAATATCGCATGCCACGATAGTGTGGACGTATACGAATTCTACATTTGTAAGAGGAGGTTTTACCCATTAATTTTATTATCTTGTCAACCTTACTTTTTGACAAATAAAATTAATAGTTGGTTCCTCTTTGGCCCTACAAATAAAAGCAGTGACTCCGATGGGGAGGATACTTTTTATTTGCATCTAAGTGTGCACCATTACACGATACTAAGGGAATTATCTCGGATTATGTGCCTTACCAATGGGGAAGTACACACGCTCCTAAATAATTTCCTATAACCATTATTTGACCTAGTGATCCGCAAACAAACTCATCCGATGGGGAGGAAGGCACTCAGTGTTAGAATGTATACTGAAAGCCTAGCTCTTTTTGTATGAACATTTTATTTTGAAATAAGAATCACATGATCATTGTTTGCACTTTATATATTTGTTATATGTGTGTGCATATTGTCTAATATTTTACATTGTAGATAACATGGTGCTTGGTGTGGCACAGAAGATCATGTTATCAGTCCCTTGTAAAATATAAGTAGAGGCTCACAACCAAGATGGTTTTGGACAAACCATTGGCATGGTTGTAGTGTAGCTTGGTATTATTTTATCTTGAACATAGAGTTACACTAGTACACTTAGGTGTATTGAGCAGGACCGACATAGAGGTGATTCAATTTAGTGCTGACTACATAATTGAATCGGACCTCGGATATTATGTTGTACATGCTCTTAATCCCGATATAATAACGGGCACATGTACTTAGTATTTATTTCTTTGATTTACCAGTGGGTGAGATTTAGATGGATTAAATCAATATGCCCGGTAAGTTGGGAAATAATATTATTTACATGGTGTGCCGTTGATTATAGGAGGAAACCGTGTCCTATATATTAGGATGATGATGTCCCCTTGAGGAGCTCATAAGGTTCATCATGTAAACCCAGCTGGTTGACTTAGTCAACATGATGATAAGGTTGAGTGGTACTACTCGAGGAGTTAGATGTTAATTAATTGATGGTCAGTAAATCAATTAATTGACGGACATTCGATATCTTAAACACGGGGAGATAAATGTACAAATAATATATGGAGCCCATATTGATTTATGGGGGTTGGTGAGGTAGTTCAATGATGATCCTCTAGTGGAATGGAACATCATTGATGGATCAAGTTTGTGTGGTTCCGATCCATCGGGTGGCCGAGACCCAACTCCTCCTTATGGTCCCTATCGTAGCCTAATATAATCCTTGTGAAGTCTAGATCCAAGAATGTAAAACAAAACCTAGAACCAACGGTTGGATTAAATCCATAGATCCGATGGTTAGGATGAAACCCTAGAACCAACGGTTGGATTAAATCCATAGATCCGATGGTTGGGATGAAATCCTAGATCCGACAGTTGGGATGAAATCTTAGATACGACGGTGGAGATTAAATCCCTAGAATCGACGGTGGAGATTAAATCCTAGATCCGACGGTGGAGATTAGAGGAAGCTTAAGCCTAAATTATAGAATTAGGGTTTGGCTCATCCTTGGTTGGGCGGCAACAAATCTTAAAGGGGATAAGGTTGGTTGGGCGGCAAGAATATAGGAGTTAGTTCCTATATTTTAGGCTAACCAACTTTCTCCTAAATTCTATAAATATATGGCTTAGGGTTGGGCGGCATGAGATATAGATTTTCGAATAGGGATTAGGGTTTGGGAAAGAGTTGGGCGGCTAGGGTTTGGAGCTAGGTTGGGCGGCAACCATCTTCTTCCATCATTGTTGCCGGCGCCCAATTCACTCAAGCTTTCCTTGGCCGGCGCCCTTCACCTTAGCCATTCTCTTCTTCCTTTGCCGGCGGTTCTCCTCTCGTTGGTGGCCGGCAAGATCATCTTCATCCAATTCCTCTAGGTGGGCCGGCGGCATCATTCCATTGGTGGCCGGCGCATCTTCATCCATTCCTTGGCCGGCGGTTGCATCAAACTTCCTAGCTTGGTGGCCGGTTCTAGATAGGAAAGGTATTTGTGGTTTTTCTCTTTGTTCGCAGCGGACAAGGTAGAGGAAAACTCGATCTAGAAGGCTTCTACTCGTGGAGGATCTTCGTCCACACGTCGTCCACGAGAAGGATAGGACATACGGTAGAAGATCGTAAGGTATAAAGTTATTTTAACTTTATGTACAGATCTGAGCATGTTCTTATTTGTTTTGATTATGCATGTTCGTATGAATATATGTTGTATAATCATAGGACTCAAGACAAACACAAAAACCGCGATCCGTCCATCGCCTCTTCCGCAAGCAACCAACTAGAAGAGTAGAGTTGCTTGAACAACTAGTTTGTTCGAGCGACCACTCAAGTTGTTAGCACGACGACGAAATGGTGTTGCCAAGGAAGCTCATCCCATCCGGATTAATCCTTCATTAGTGAAAATTTTAATCCGGGGACATGGGAGCCAATGAGCCTCCGAAGCGATTCCCTACAATTGGTATCAGAGCCATGGTTGCCGGTTTTGTGTGTTTAGGATTCGGTTATTTTTTTTATGCATTTTTCATATATTATATGTGCCGGATAATAGTAGGATATGCGTAGTTTAACTCTTTGATTGCAGGCATAAGATCCGACTATTATGGCCATGTGTGTGTATGTGAATGGATGTGTGTAAAATTTATTATTTGAATCCTCGGGGTTGACGAGGCTAGATTAGTATTTAATTTTTGTAATTAAATACGGCATTGTTTAGCCGCTCATTTTAGTTTACTTTCGATCTAGATTATTTGTACACTCCTTCGTGGAGTATAGGATCGATGGATGTAAATTAATATGATTTATCTCGGCTCGGAACTCTTTGGTGACTTGCGCACGGGAAAAGATGGAGCGGACGAGGTGGCGACATGACGGGATGCGTATTGGAGAACAATGCCATAATAGTTGGAAAAATTCTGATTTTTCCATATTTATTGCTTATTTGTTTTATATGCATGTTGTGTATGTTTAAAATTCCTCGATTGCAATTTACTAAGTGGGAGAGGGACATTTTAATTAATTCCCGCGGCCTCCATTACAATTTGACGTGTGATGCAAACAAACTTGTGTGTTGGCTCTGAGTGCCTTCCTCCCCATCGGATGGGTTTGTTTGCGGATCACTAGGTCAAATAATGGTTATAGGAAATTATTTAGGAGCGTGTGTACTTCCCCATCGGTAAGGCACATAATCCAAAATAATTCCCTTAGTATCGTGTAATGGTGCACACTTAGATGCAAATAAAAAGTATCCTCCCCATCGGATTCACTGCTTTTATTTGTAGGGCTAAAGAGGAACCAACTATTAATTTTATTTGTCAAAAAGTAAGGTTGACAAGATAATAAAATTAATGGGTAAAACCTCCTCTTACAAATGTAGAATTCGTATACGTCCACACTATCGTGGCATGCGATATTCTCGGTGTTTTGAGGTGTTGGTTGATTTCGGGATTTTATTGTTTTGAGGAATCAATATTATTTGAAATCTGATATTATTTTGATCATTGTGATTTTTAGGATTTTCAAATGGCTTTCAACCCACTTGCTGTGATTTTAAAAGAAACAAACTTCTGGTCCAAACTACATTGATTGGAAAAGAAACCTGGATATTGTCTTAACTGCGGAGGAGTACAAATTTGTACTCTTAGAGGTCTGTCCTCCTAAGCCCACCGATGACTCTGATGAAAAGGAGAAAGAACGTTATAAGAAATGGGTCAAGGCAGATGAGATGGCGCGGTGTTACATTTTGGCATCTATGTCAAATGTGCTGCAGCATCAGCATCAGGCCATGGCTTCCGCTTATGACATGATGTTCAATCTCAAGGAACTTTTCGGACATCAGAGTAGGGCGGCTAAGCGAGAGGCAATGAGAAACTTGATGGCGACCTCCATGATCGAGGGAACACCGTTAGGATCATGTTCTCAAGATGATGGCTCATCTTAATGAGATGGAAGTCCTCGAGCCGAGATCGATGGGGAAACCAGTCGATATCATTCTTGATCTCTTCCTAGGAGTTTTGAGTAGTTCGCCTCAACTACAACATGAACAAGAGGTTGTATTCGTTGGCGGAGCTTCGAGAACTCCAGCGCAGAGGGGCTTTTTCGAGTTCTCAAGCCATGGTCGCTGGAAGGTTTCTTCCTCTAAACCGAAAGGTAAGAAGAAGAAGAAGCAAGGTGCAGAAGAAAGTGGCGATGGGACCCAGCAGGAGTGAAGAAGCCGAAGGCAAGTGCTTCACTTGCAAGGACATTGGAAGCGGATCCTCGCCGAAGAACAAAGGTATATCTTCTTGTTTAGTTGTTGAAACATATTTAGCGGTGTTATCTACGATTGCAGTGTGTAGATACAGAGCCACGATCATGTCTGCAATACTTTGCGGGGTTCCAGAAACCCGACGACTAGGTGAGGAGAGGTTACCGTCTACATGGGCAATGCTTCAAAGGTGGCGGCTATTGCGTGGGAGGCGTTTATTTATCTTTTGATAGGAATAAAGTTTTGGTTTTAAGAAATTGTCTTTATGTACCTACTTTTAGAAAGAATTTAATTTGGTTTCTAAATTGTTTTGGATGGGTATTCTTTCTTTTAATGTGAGTTGTTATAAAAGGAATAGGGAGATTATCTGTTCAGTACATTGGTTGGCAATTTATATACTCTTGAACCAAAAACTCCCACGATGCAAATAGAAATAAATAACTCATCTTCTAAGTCTAATAAGAGAAAAGAACAGCCATAAATGAACCAGACATATCTTTGGCATCTAAGGCTTGGTCATATTAACCGTAGCAGAATTCAAAGGTTGATAGCTGATGGACCTTTGGGTTCATTAGTGGTGGAGGATCTCCCAACCTGCGAATCTTGCTTGGAAGGTAAAATGACCAAGTGGCCTTTTAAGGCCAAGGGGTATAGAGCCAAAGATGTGTTAGAATTGGTTCATTACGATTTGTGTGATCCTATGTCTATCCAGGCAAGAGGTGGTTTTGAATATTTCGTCTCTTTTATAGACGATTATTCAAGATATGGATACATTTACTTGATGCGCCGCAAGTCTGAATGCTTTGACAGGTTCAAAGAATTCAAGGCTAATGTGGAGAACCGTCAAGGTAAAAGTATCAAGACATTACGATCTGATCGTGGTGGTGAGTACCTCTTGGGAGAGTTTAGGAGTTACTTATCAGAGGCTGGGATTCAATCCCAATTATTCGCACCGCACACACCCCAGCAGAATGGTGTAGCAGAGCGAAGGAATAGGACTCTTATGGAGATGGTGAGATCGATGATGAGTTATTCTGAGTTACCTGTTTCGTTCTGGGGGTTTGCTCTGGAAACAGCAGCACACATTTTGAACTTGGTTCCATCTAAGTCAGTACCCTCTACTCCCACAGAGTTGTGGACTGGGCGAAAGCCTAGTCTAAGACATATTCGGATTTGGGGTAGTCCAGCACATGTCTTTGAAGGAGATCTTTGGTAAGTTGGAATCTCTGCATGTATGTGCATGTTTGTTGGCTACCCCAAGGGAACGAAAGGTGGTTTATTTTATAATCCTAGAGATCAGAGGGTGACCGTTAGCACGAACGCCAGATTTCTAGAGGAGGATTATGTAATGAACCACAAGCCCACGAGTAGGATTGTTCTTGAGGAGTTGACGGGGGAAGCACCGACTTCAGTACCACCGGTACAAGAGGAGACACCACAAGTCACTGCACCGCGTGTCACAGAGCATACACAGGAGGCACCTCGTCGTAGTGGGAGGGTTGTTAGACAACCCGACAGATTCATGTTTTTGGGAGAGTCTTCGGACTTAGTCCCTGGTGAACATGAACCTGATCCTTGGACATATGATGAGGCACTCCAAGATAGAGATGCGGTATCTTGGCAAAGTGCGATGAATTCAGAGATAGAATCTATGGATTCTAATCAGGTCTGGGAGCTAGTAGACCCACCCGATGGTGTAAAAACCATTGGATGCAAGTGGATCTACAAGAGAAAGAGAGGAGTAGACGGGAAGGTTGAGACCTTCAAAGCTAGGCTTGTTGCGAAAGGGTATACTCAGAAAGAGGGTATCGATTATGAGGAGACCTTTTCGCCGGTAGCTATGCTTAAGTCTATCCAGATTCTCTTATCTATAGCTGCTCATATGGATTATGAGATATGGCAGATGGATGTCAAGACAGCTTTCCTCAACGGAAGTCTTGAGGAGAACATCTATATGCGGCAACCAGAGGGATTCATTGCTAAAGGCAAAGAGCATCTTGTATGTAAGCTTAATCGATCCATTTATGGATTGAAGCAAGCTTCTAGATCTTGGAACATCCGATTTGATGAGGTAATCCAGTCATATGGATTTATTCAAAGTCCGGATGAGCCTTTTGTATACAAGAGATGTGACGGAAACGTAGTGGTGTTTCTTGTACTATACGTAGATGACATTTTGTTAGTTGGCAACAATATCAAAGTATTATCAGACGTAAGGGTATGGTTGTCAAAACAGTTTGACATGAAGGACTTGGGAGAAGTGGGACACATCCTTGGGATCAAAGTTATAAGGGATCGCAAGAAAAGGATGTTGTGCTTATCTCAAGCTTCATACATTGACACTATCCTTGCTCGTTTTAGCATGCAGAACTCCAAGAAAGGTTTTCTACCTTTTAGGCATGGAGTTCCTTTATCTAAAGAGATGTGTCCCAAAACATCAAAGGAGATAGAGGACATGAAGGCGGTTCCTTATGCTTCGGCAGTAGGAAGCCTTATGTACGCTATGCTATGTAAGACCGATATCCGCTTGGTGGGCATGGTTAGCAGATATCGAGTAATCCGAGTGACATTGGGATCTGTAAAGCATATATTGAAGTACCCGAGAAGGACTAGGATTATATCGGTTTACGGCGGATCAATTAGTCCCCGTGGGTTACACTGATCTGATTTCCAATCGATAGGGACAAGAGTAAGTCTACCTCGGGGTTTGTGTTTACTTTTGGAGGTGGAGCCATAGTATGGAGGAGTGTCAAGCGTAAATGCGTGGCGGACTCTACCATGGAAGTTTGAGTATGTGGCGACCTCGAGGCCAAGGAAGTCTGTATGGCTCGAAACTTGATGGACTTGGAAGTGATTCTGGTTTGCCCGTAACTATCACAATTTATTGTGACAATAGTGGTGCATTGCAAACTCAAGGAACCACGAGCCCATAAGGCGAGTAAACACATACAAATAAGTACCACCTTATACGAGAGATCGTAAGCGAGGAGAAGTTGTCGTCGCCAAGATTGCATCAGAGGATAACTGGCGGATCCATTCACTAAGGCCCTTCCAATAAAGCGCTTGATAGGCATGTGGAGGACATGGGGATCGGATGTATGGCAATCGATGATGACACTAGTCTTTTAGTATAAGTGGGAGATTGTTAGAATGTATCGAAAGCCTAGCTCTTTTGTATGAACATTTTATTTTGAAATAAGAATCACATGATCATTGTTTGCACTTTATATATTTGTTATATGTCTGCAGATATTGTCTAATATTTTACATTGTAGATAACATGGTGCTTGGTGTGGCACAGAAGATCATGTTATCAGTCCCTTGTAAAATATAAGTAGAGGCTCACAACCAAGATGGTTTTGGACAAACCATTGGCATGGTTGTAGTGTAGCTTGGTATTATTTTATCTTGAACATAGAGTTACACTAGTACACTTAGGTGTATTGAGCAGGACCGACATAGAGGTGATTCAATTTAGTGCTGACTACATAATTGAATCGGACCTCGGATATTATGTTGTACATGCTCTTAATCCCGATATAATAACGGGCACATGTACTTAGTATTTATTTCTTTGATTTACCAGTGGGTGAGATTTAGATGGATTAAATCAATATGGCCGGTAAGTTGGGAAATAATATTATTTACATGGTGTGCCGTTGATTATAGAAGGAAACCGTGTCCTATATATTAGGTTGATGATGTCCCCTTGAGGAGCTCATAAGGTTCATCATGTAAACCCAGCTGGTTGACTTAGTCAACATGATGATAAGGTTGAGTGGTACTACTCGAGGAATTAGATGTTAATTAATTGATGGTCAAGAATCAATTAATTGACTGACATTCGATATCTTAAACACGGGAGATAAATGTACAAATAATATATGGAGCCCATATTGATTTATGGGGTTGGTGAGGTAGTTCAATGATGATCCTCTAGTGGAATGGAACATCATTGATGGATCAAGTTTGTGTGGTTCCGATCCATCGGGTGGTGAGACCCAACTCCTCCTTATGGTCCCTATCGTAGCCTAATATAATCCTTGTGAAGTCTAGATCCAAGAATGTAAACAAAACCTAGAACCAGCGGTTGGATTAAATCCATAGATCCGATGGTTAGGATGAAACCCTAGAACCACCGGTTGTATTAAATCCATAGATCCGATGGTTGGGATGAAATCCTAGATCCGACGGTTGGGATGAAATCTTAGATCCGACGGTGGAGATTAAATCCCTAGAACCGACGGTGGAGATTAAATCCTAGATCCGACGGTGGAGATTAGAGGAAGCTTAAGCCTAAATTATAGAATTAGGGTTTGGCTCATCCTTGGTTGGGCGGCAACAAATCTTAAAGGGGATAAGGTTGGTTGGGCGGCAAGAATATAGGAGTTAGTTCCTATATTTTAGGCTAACCAACTTTCTCCTAAATTCTATAAATATATGGCTTAGGGTTGGGCGGCATGAGATATAGATTTTCGAATAGGGATTAGGGTTTGGGAAAGAGTTGGGCGGCTAGGGTTTGGAGCTAGGTTGGGCGGCAACCATCTTCTTCCATCATTGTTGCCGGCGCCCAATTCACTCAAGCTTTCCTTGGCCGGCGCCCTTCACCTTAGCCATTCTCTTCTTCCTTTGCCGGCGGTTCTCCTCTCGTTGGTGGCCGGCAAGATCATCTTCATCCAATTCCTCTAGGTGGGCCGGCGGCATCATTCCATTGGTGGCCGGCGCATCTTCATCCATTCCTTGGCCGGCGGTTGCATCAAACTTCCTAGCTTGGTGGCCGGTTCTAGATAGGAAAGGTATTTGTGGTTTTTCTCTTTGTTCGCAGCGGACAAGGTAGAGGAAAACTCGATCTAGAAGGCTTCTACTCGTGGAGGATCTTCGTCCACACGTCGTCCACGAGAAGGATAGGACATACGGTAGAAGATCGTAAGGTATAAAGTTATTTTAACTTTATGTACAGATCTGAGCATGTTCTTATTTGTTTTGATTATGCATGTTCGTATATGAATATATGTTGTATAATCATAGACCCCGAAGACAAACACAAAAACCGGCGATCCGTCCGTCGTCTCTTCCGCGGCTAACCAACTAGAAGAGTAGAGTTGCTTGAACAACTAGTTTGTTCGAGCGACCACTCAAGTTGTTAGCACGACGACGAAATGGTGTTGCCAAGGAAGCTCATCCCATCCGGATTAATCCTTCATTAGTGAAAATTTTAATCCGGGGACATGGGAGCCAATGAGCCTCCGAAGCGATTCCCTACACTCAGAGCCGACGCGCAAGTTTGTTGCATCACATGTCAAATTGTAATGGAGGTCGCGGGAATTAATTAAAATATCCCTCTCCCACTTAGTAAATTGAAAATGAGGAATTTTTAAGCACACACAACATGAATATAAAACAAATCAGCAATAAATATTGAAAAATCAGAATTTTTCCAACTATTATGGCATTGTTCTCCAATATGTGTCCCGTCGTGTCGCCACCTCGTCCGCTCCACCTACGCCATGTACGAGCCATCCGGAGATCCGAGTCGAGAATAAAACCTATTTTATTTTACATCCATCGATCCTATACTCCACGAGGGAGTGTACATGAAATCTAGATCGAAAGTAAAATAAAATAAAGAGTGGCTAAACAATGCCGTATTCAATTACAAAAATTAAATACTAATTTAGCCTCATCAACCCCGAGGATTCAAATAATATACAATCACACACACATGCAATCACATACACACATATATAGCCATAATAGTTGGATCTTATGCCGGCAACCAAAAAGTTAGCCTACGCACATCCTACTATTATCCGGCATACACAATATATGATAAGTGCGTGAAAGTAACCGAATCCAAAACACACAAAATCGGAAACCGTGGCTCTGATACCAATTGTTGGCAATGTGCTAATCCTCGGAGGCTCATTGGCTCCCATGTCCTCGGATTAAAATTTTCACTAATGAAAACTAATCCGGATGGGATGAGTTTCCTTAGCACAACCAATTCGTCATCGTGCCAACGACTCGAGCGATCACTTGAACAAACTTGTTGTTCAAGCAATCAACTCTTCTAGTCGGTTAGCCGCGGAAGAGACGACAGACGGATCACCGGTTTTTGTGTTTATCTTCGGGGTCCATGATTATACAAATACATACAAATGTAAACTAGTATAAGCAACACATACTACCATAAAGAACATAAGCTAGAATATCAATAAGAACATGTAAAGAACAATAATAAAAGTTGTAAAACTTTTATACCTCTTGATCTTCTATCGTATGTCCTAACCTCCTTGTAGACTTTGTGTGGGCGAAGATCCTCCACAAGTTGAAGCTTCCTAGATCTTCTTCAATCCAAAGAAAGAAGAACTCTCTTTCCCTTCTTGCTTGAGCCAACCACCAATCCACAAAGGATTGATGCCGCCGACCCCAAGAATAGAGAGAACATAATGGAAACCACCAAGGAACCAAACTAGGGACAAACCCTAGCTTCTAGTGCCGCCGGCCAAGATGAAATAAAGAGGAGAAGAGGAATGAGTTGAGCGCCGACCAAGGTAGAGGGAATAGAGATTGGTCCCGGCAACACCTTAAGAAGAAGAAGAGAACCTCTCCTATAGTTGCCGCCCACTCCAACTTTCAAACCCTAGCCGCCCAACCAAAGGAAAGGCAAAACCCTAATCTCTTTGAAAACCATCTTCTATGTGCCGGCCATGGAAGAGGGGAAGAAGGATAGAGTGTGGACCGACCAAGGTAGAGGGTAGAAGGAAGGGACCGGCCATGCCTTAGGAAGAAGAAGAAACTCATCTTCCACTTGTTGCCGCCCATTTTTGCTCCCAAACCCTAGCCGCCCAAAAATTCTAAACAAACTAGGGTTTCTTAGCCTCCAAAGGAAGCAAACCCTAATCCCCTAAACAATCCATCATCCTTGCCGCCCAACCCAATAAGCCTTATATATAGAGTTGGGTTTTTGCCTTGGATTAATCTCCTCCATTGGTTCTATAGATTTAATCTCAACCATCGGATCTAGAGATTTAATCTCAACCGTTGGTTCTAGAGATTTTAATCTCCACCATCGATTCTAGAGATTTAATCCCAACCCTCGAATTTAGAGAATTAATCTCAACCGTCGGTTCTAGAGAATTAATCTCAACCGTCAGATCTAGAGATTTGTTTTCCATCATTTGATTCTAGAGTTCATGAGGTTTATATTAGGCTACGATAGGGACCATGAGGAGGAGTTGGGTTTTGGCCACCCGATGGATCGGAACCACACAAACTTGATCCATCAATGATGTTCCATTCCACTAGAGGATCATCATTGAACTACCTCACCAACCCCCATAAATTAATATGGGCTCCATATATTATTTGTACATCCATCTCCCCGTGTTTAAGATATCGAATGTCCGTCAATTAATTGATTTTCTGACCATCAATTAATTAACATCTAACTCCTCGAGTAGTACCACTCAACCTTATCATCATGTTGACTAAGTCAACCTGCAGGGTTTACATGATGAACCTTATGAGCTCTTCAAGGGGACATCATCAACCTAATATATAGGACACGGTTTCCTCCTATAATCAACGGCACACCATATAAATAATATCATTTCCCAACTTACCGGGCATATTGATTTAATCCATCTAAATCTCACCCTTTGGTAAATCAAAGAAATAAATACTAAGTACATGTGCCCATTATTATATTGGGATTAAGAGCATGTACAACATAATATCCGAGGTCCGCTTCAATTATGTAGTCAGCAATAAATTGAATCACCTCTATGTCGGTCTTGTTCAAAACACCTAAGTGTACTAGTGTAACTCTATGTTAAAAAAAAACAATACCAAGCTACACTACAACCATGCCAATGGTTTGTCCAAAACCATCTTGGTTGTGAGCCTCTACTTATACTCTATAAGGGACAGATAACATGATCTTCTGTGCCACACCCAAGCACCATGTTATCTACAATGTAAAGTATTAGACAATATGCACATATATAAATAAAGTGCAAACAATGATCATGTGATTCTTATTTCAAAATAAAGATGTTCATACAAAAGAGCTAGGCTTTCAGTATACATCCCAACACAATGGTCACAAGGGAAGTCATCTTAGAGTTTACTTTGGTAAGTGTTTAGTGGCTACGGTTTCAAAGAAACCTAGGAAACCCACTAAGACAGTTACAAGTGAAGCAATCCCTAGGGTTAACCTTGACAAGACCAAAATAACCAAGGCTTTCAAGCCTAGGAGGGTCATTAGGAAGGTACTAAGGGAAGATATCCCTAGTGAGTACCTAGTAAACCCAAGGAGCTCCATTAAGTATTGGATTCCTAGGAGTGTGATACCCTCACGCTAGATGGGTTTAGGGTGTGTCAACCTTGAATGGATAGGTAGTTAACCTAACCATGGTAAAGGTGGTACTTTAGGACATTTTCAAGGTTATGGGATTCCTTGGAAATGAGATTGAATTGTGTCCTAAAAGATTTTAGGATGTGCCAATGAATTTTATGGAAGTTGAAAATTTGTTCACAATTGGCACAATTAGGTTTAGAGTCATGGTGTGTCATTTTGGGTTTTTAGCACACTTGGAAATTTGAGTTATTATTGCAAAATGGGGTTAAATCTAAAAAATGGAAATTATATTTAAAACTTAGGTATTTTTATACCTTTGTATTATTTATATGTCATATTTTGCTTGTCATATGTCATGTCATGACATCATATTTCATTTGATCATATTAAATATCATGATAATGATTACGTTAATTGTGTCATGTTTACATTTAGGTCTATCTTTTTCCATGACATCATGATTATTAGAAAATGATTTTAAATTATGCACATTCTTATGCCATGATAATCATTCGTGCATTTAGGATAATTAAAATCAATTTAAGGATAATGACATGATTTGAAGTCTCAAGTATAATGGAATTAAATAGTGTTGCCTAGAAAAATACATGAAACCCTAAGAACCTAAACCCACATCTCACAAGAACATTAAATTAACATGTGTGTGTATTGATACACCCTAGATACATGTAAGATGTTAGGAAAATGAGTTAAGTTCAAGGTGCATAGATGTTTCATCTAGATGAACTCAAACTCATCTCAATCATAGGTAAAAATCATGAGGAAAGCTAGTATACAACTCATGTATACTTAGCCCATAGGCTGTTGGTACAATCGACCCAGGTCACGATTGACCAGACTCGAGTTTGACTCGAGCAGTATTTTGATATTCGACAAAACGTATGACAATGTGATTGTCATGGGAAGTCCAAGTCTTGAGTACATGGCATGGAAAGTCCAAGCATGGGTCTTGCCAAGGGAAAGTCCAAGCTTGAGTCTTGGCATTTGGAAAGTCCAACATTGAGTTGGCATGGAAAGTCCAAGGGTGTAGTCTTGGCCACTTAAATCCAAGTGTGTAATCTTGGGAGTGAAAGTCCAAGTTATGGGTACTTGGCAATTGGAAGTCCAAGGATTGATATTGGTGGTGTAAAGTCCAAGGGTGGAGTCTTGGCAGCATAAGTTCAATGGTTGGCAATGTAAAGTCCAAGCGTGTGTCTTGGCAGCATAAGTCCAATGTGCCTTGGCGGTGTAGACCAGCTTAGGATGAAAATAGTCGATGGAAGCACTTGAAGGCTAGCATATGGATGAACAAGTCATGGATGACTTGGAGGGATCCAATAGGTATGAGGCTGATGGAGGTGGCTAGAAAGCTTAAGTATAGGCTAAGGGTGGTCTAGCAAGTATGAGGGCATCATACTTGAGTTAAACCTCATGGTTGAGTTGTACCAGTCGACTGGGGTCATGGATCAGTCAACTAGTCCAGTGTTTTGACACTTGGCAGCCAAGTCGACACTGAGCAGTCGACTGGGATTATGACCAGTCGACTAATGGGAGTCGACTGGTGATCAACTACGATCGAATTGCAGCCACAGACGCAAGGCGGCTCGACTATTGCCTCGAATAGAGTCCTAGTCGAGGCAGCGCCTCGACTATCCTAGACTGCGGTCAAACAGATGCAAGGCGCCTTGACTAGCACCTTAATTGGAGCCCCAGTCGAGTCGGCGCCTCGACTGCCCTTGAATAGTCAACTGCCATTGAGGGAAGTTGACTAATGTTGAGGAAATGCAACAGACACAAGGCAGGCTCGACTAGAGGCTCGACTACCTATGTATCAGTCGACTGCTAGGGTTTGACAGTCGAATGATGGTCTATCCGTTAGAACTTATCCATCATGTATCAAGTCATTGTGAGACAATAGTTGCAGGAGCAGTCGACTGCTAGGTACAAAATCAGCTCGATGCATGTAATAAAAGCAGCTCATAAGGGAGGATTTTGCAGCAATTTTCTTGTGCATTTTGAAGGAGAATAGTTGGTGCTTTCCATCCCTCAAGGCTAGTCCAAGGCGATCAACAAGCAAGAATTCAAAGCAATCATTTGTAAAGTTTTCTTTATTTTATTTGTTATATTTACTTTGTATTTTCTTATTGTATCTTGTTTACTTTTGTAATCGCTCGTAAGAGGTTTTCTCCACCTCCGGTGTGTCACCGAGAACGAGTATTTGATTAGTGGTGGTGTTTGCATCGGTAAAGCTCATTTGAGCTCAATCGGTGGAGTAGGAACCCTAAAGTTTTGAACCACATTATATTCGTGTGTTGTGATTGTCTTTGTGTATTTGTATTTCTATTTTCTATTTGTATTCCGCTGCATTAACAATTAGTATAGGCAATCAAGCACGAGCAATTTCCATTAAGCAACCGTAAGCGCCATTCACCCCCCCCCCCCTCTAGCACTCACCGAAGATCCTACAATTGGTATCAGAGCTAGGAGCTCTTCTACAGATTAACAACCAAGAGTAAACTTACTAGAGGGTAAAGAAGAAGATTGAGAAGCCAAGTTTTAGACTAGGTCGGGACATCAACACACCACCATCCTACAAGGACTATGGATTTGAAGGTTTCACTCAATGGAAAATAGGAATTAAGAACTTCCTAATAATGGTGGATATCAACCTTTGGTCTGCCTTGATAGAAGGTTGCAAATTTCCAAGAGGCAAAAAGGGTGGAATCCTCAAGGGTGAAAAATGGACCAAGGAACAATTCAAAGAGTTCAAAACAAATATTAAGGTAATCAAAATTAATCAAAATTCTAAGTGATTTAATTCCTAATAATGTCTTGTGCAAGTTAGGTGAATACAAGGATGCCAAGGAGCTTTGGAGTGAATTGGCAAAGTATCATGAAAATCCCTCAACGACTCAAGAAATAGAGGAGCCCAAAGAACAAGAGTGCTCATCGGCTCAATTGGAGGAGGAGACTGAAGAGACATGTTCATCCTCTCAAGCTCAAGAAGAAGAGAGAACATCATCTTCATCACAAGAGCTTGAGGAATCGGAGGTTGAAGAGTCATCAACATCCGAGGAAGAGGAAGAATTGGAGGAAGCCTCCACCTCTAGGATTGAGGGGGAGGAGATTAAGCCATCCTTAATGTCGGAGCAACAAGAGGAAGCCTCTACCTCCAAAAGCCATGAAGAATCTAATCAAAATTCCCCTACCATGGAAGGTAACTCAAATACATGCATTAGTAATAAGAATCATATAATATGCTTTGAGTGTAGGGAACCTAGGCAGTAGAAGAGCAAATGCCCTAAAAAGGTCAAGAAGGCTCAACCGACACCCAAGGTCAAGGATGTCGGTGTCCCCACTAAAAAGAGCAATGAGCACATGGTGTGCTTCAAATGTCATCAAAGGGGCCACTATAGAAGCCAATGCTCTAAGGGGAGGAAGAGAACCAAGAGACAAGAAGGAGCATCAAATGTAGAGAGAGCTTCTAAAGCAAACCCTAAGGTAAATTTAAGTAATGCTCATTCTTTATATAAGACCAAAAAGCATGATAGGAGTAATTTTAATAATCTTGCTATTATTCATGATCATGAAAAGCATGCTAAGAATGTATTGTATTGCTTAGGTGCTAAATATTGTAATTTTAGGGTTAAGGACAATTCTAGAAACAATAACCCTAGGACAATTCTACCTAAGGAAGCCATTAGGAAGGTAGAAAACCATTTAGTAACCCTAAGAAAGGTAGGCATATGCCTAAGAAATGGGACAATGTCCAAAGAATAAATAAAAATTCAAAAATTGGGCAATTAGAGCTAGAAAATCAAGTTTTCAGGTCAAAACATGAAAGATTAGAAAAAACTCTTAGAAAGATGCAAAATCAAATGCAAGGGTCAAATGGTCAAAATTTAGGATCAAGGAGTCAAAACTTAGGGTCTAGGAAGCAAAGTTCACTCGAGGGCAAGAAAGATTTGGGTCACAAACCTAAGCCCAAAAAAACCTATCATAATGTTCTTTTCGATTATGGAACTTAATCTAGGTTTAGGAAAACCAAAATTACTAGGGAAGTTATCCCTAAGGCTAACCATGGTGTGTGCCTAGTGGTTAAGGTTTCGAAGAAACCTAAGGAAGCCACTAAGAAGGTTACAAAGGGAGTTACCCCTAAAGTTAACCTAAGTAAGACCCAAATGACCAAGGCTTTAAAGCCTAAAAGGGTCATTAGGAGGGTATCTAGGAAAGTTATCCCTAGTGAATACCTAATTAACCCAAGGAGCTCCAATAGGTTTTGGGTTCCTAGGAGTGTGATCGACTCACGCTAGATGGGTTAGGTTGTGTCAACCTTGAATGGATGGGTAGTTAACCTAACCATATCAAAGTTGGCAATTTATAGCATTTTCAAGGTTGTGTGATACCTTGAAAATAAGTTTGAAACTTAATCCTAAGGGATTTTAGGATGTGCCAATAGACTTTGAGAATTATGGAAAATTGATCAAACGTGGCACATTTAGGTTTAGAGGTCTTAGTGTGCCATTTTAGATTTTGACACACTTGAGAGATCAATTTATCAAGGAAAATTGTCTTAAATTTAGAAATGGCATTTGATCTTAACACTTAAGTACTATATACCTTGATATGTCACACACTTGCCATGCTTCATATATTTGCATGGAAGGTATGTTTATGGTGTATTGCATCTCACAAAATATAAGATTCACCTTGATTGTGTATTTCAAACATTTAAAAAGGGTGAGATTCTAGGAATAAAATTCTTAGATGTTAATGCTTGTGAAAATGGAATAAAAACACCAAAACACATTAATAAATGCACAAACACAAGCATAATACTGATATATTCGATATACATACATAAACACATTAAAATGGAACAAAATTAAGTAAAGAAATCAAATTCACAAAATCTCTAAGCAGAATATCAGATATCAGTCGACTACTTTAGTATGTCAGTCGACTGAACACACTGTAGAATGGCACAGAGAGTTCAACAGTCGATTGTCCAACCTCAGCAATCGACCGATGACCCCAATCAGTCGACTGAAGCTACTGTATCTTGGCATAGAAGGTTCAGTAGTCGATTGTTGAACCTAGTAATCGACTGCTGGCATCGTGAATCGGTCACAGAACCTCTATCAGTCGACTGATCAGGCTCATCAGTCAACTGATCGCGGCAATTTTATAAGACTGAACCCCTAGGGTTCAGCTTCTTCACGCAATTTCCTCTCCTCCGAGCGCTTCCGACCTTCATGTTCGTGTACACGCTGGTGACTCCAGCCCTAGGTAAGCCTTAGTTTTGAAACCTAACCCATTTTTTCCTATTCTTGTCTTCCTATCACGCTAATGGAGGTTTCCCTCGCTTCCTATTCTCCTCTTACGTGAGTTAGGGTTTCGGCCAGCTTTCAACGGTGGTCCTACGGAGCCTTTCTCCAGCATCTGATTATCTCCTTCAACATCAGACTGAATGGCACCTGAGTAACCTCTTTAACTCAAACCCTAAGTTTTTCTTTATGCAGCGCCTTATTTTAACCATGTTTCTTTATGCCATTGCATCTCATTCATCACATTCATATAGAAAACAATTTAGGACAGAACCTACTGAAGGTTCATCACTGTCAAACCAGCCTATGCCCGTCAGATACATAGATGAGCCATTTTCCAATCTTATTGTGGGAATGTCATCCAAATCATATGGAATTATCAGTTAATGAAAGTAGTCTTTTGCACGCATTCCATCAATATTGACTTGCTCAAGGAATTCTATTCCAATCTTATAAGGGTTGGCGATGGTCTGACATACTGCACTCGCATTGCAAAATGTGATTTAGAGTTCACTCCTGCAATCCTGCAGGAGTTCTTGGAGTGTCAGCCATCTGACGACACTTTTATTTTCTATCCTACTCTTGATGAGGCACTATGCATGAGTACTTTTTCAATCAACCTTGTCCATTAGGTCAAAATCTTTTTTCGATCTATGGCTTATCTGCAACTAACAATGTACTTTATATAGTCATTGTTGGATGCCTTCTGCCTATTGTGACCCGGGGTCAGGCCAAGATCCGGCCTCTCCATTTATTTCTCTTGTATGCAATGCAACATTTATTGGATATCAATATTGCATTAAACATCTTTCATTGCATTGTCCACTTTGTGTCCCCTGTGCAAGAGAAAGTTCATATGCCTTTTGGACATATCATCACTTCTTGGTTATGTTGGTGCAATCGGCCTAGGTCATGATTGACCAGACTCGAGTTGGACTCGAGTAGTGTTTTGATCTTTGACAATGTTTTGGGAAGATTGTTGGTGCAATAGACTCAGATCATGATTGACCGGACTCGAGTTTGACTCGAGTGGTATTTTAATGTTTGACGATGGTTTAACCATTGTTTGACTATATGGTTGACATGGGGTTGCCCATATGATGGAGAAGTCCAAGTCTCGTGTTCTTGGCATGGAAAGTCCAAGTAGGACACTTGGAAAATGGAAAGTCTAACATGGGTTGGCAAGAGAAGTCTAAGGGGTGATATTGGCTACGTAAAGTCCAAGAGGGAGTCTTAGCAGCATAAGTCCAATGGTTGGCGGCGTAAAGTCCAAGAGGTAGTCGTGGCAGCATAAGACCAATGTGCTTTGGCGATGTAGACCACGTTAGCATGACAATAGCTAATGGAAGCACCTGAAGGCTAGCGTATGGATGAACAAGTCATGGATGACTTGGAGGGATCCGATAGGCATGAGGCGGACAGAAGTGGTTAGAAGACTTAGGTCTAGGCTAAGGGTGGTCTAACAAGTATGAGAGCATCATACTTGGGGTTAAACCTTATGTTTGAGGATAACAGTCGACTGGGGTTATGGACTAGTCGACTGGTCAAGTGTTTTGACACTTGACAGCCGAATCGACTTGTATCAGTCAATTGGGACTATTACCAATCTATTGATGGAAGTCAACTAGAGTTTGACTGCAGGAAATATCCTGGCAGTCGACTGCCATCATTGGGAAGTCGATTGATGGCCTGATTAGTCGACTACTATGGCTGGTAGTCGACTGATGGTTGATGTCATAGATATAGAAGGTTCCAGAGTCGACTGTTAGGGTTTGACAGTTGAGTGATGGCTCTATCAGTCGACCGATGGACATGATCATTCGACTGATAGTCTATCCGTTGGAACTTATCCAATGTCGCTTAGGGTGTTGTGAGATAACGGCTACAGGAGCAGTCGACTGATGATCTCGATCAGTCGACTGCTAGGTGAAATCCAGCATGAATGTAGGTTATAAAAGCAGCTCATGTAGGAGGTTTTTTCCATCGATTTCGAGAGCGATTTGGGGTGATTTGTTGGTGCAATTCAGGGTCTCCATGTGCAACTCAAGCAACCAAACAAGCTGTTGGGTTTCCCTAGTACTGCGGCCAGTGTGTGTTCGAACATGTTTCGTAAACATGTGCACAGCGGAACAAATAAAAGTAATAAATCTAATTTATTATAACACACACATCCTACAGATGCAAGATACAACATGTGTAGACATAATCGTAGTTTCAAATTTTGCAATAAAAGAAAATTACGCTAGTTATACCTGATATATCACGTGCAGCGTGAATGACATCAACCGGAGTAACTCATGCTAGAATTGCCTCTATCCATATCCACGCTGAGTACCGTCGGGATAGCTTCGCCAAGCTACGAGCATCATCTTCATATGAGTCACTTGCCTCGTGTCGAAGACAATGTGACGAGAGAAGATCACTATCCAAATCAAAATTCGGATGCAAAAATGAGTCCTCAAAAATTGCTTCTTCGAAGAGGTATTCATCAACCGATTGACGAATCCTTGGTCCTCCACCTATGAGGATTTCCGGAGATGAAATCCTTGGCAAGAAAGTTTCTGTCGGAGCTCCAAACGTCGTCCAAACGACGCTCCAACAATAAGGAAGCAAGCTATCCAAAATTGGACAACTTGGTGGAGGACTTGGCGCTGGCCAAAGGAAAAAGGTCGGCTGGTCCTTGGTCACCGGAGCCAAGGAGGGTCGCCGGCAGCAACAGGAGGCCGATGATAGCAGGTGGCGTCGGTGGCAGCAGTTGGCATTGGTGGCAGCAGCCCCTTGGGCAGCGGCGGCAAGGAGAAGAGAGGGAGGAGAGGAAGAGAGGTTTTCCAAAAATAAAACTTTTAGGGCTCTCCAGACCCCTAGCCGTATTTTTATAGAGAACATATTCTCCTAACAGTTATTGGTTCATAACCAAAACTCGTTAACCTGCTCCAATAACTTAAGTTAAAATAAACCAAACCGCATTGGTTTATTTAAGTTAAAATGAACCGAACCAACTTCGGTTCATTCGTTTAAAACAAACCAAACCTCTTTGGTTTATTTTCCACCATTGGATTACAACCAAACCAATTTGGTTTATCCATCATGTCTTCAAAAGACACGACCCATTCATGGTTCCATTGCGACTGAAACGATTTCATGCTCGCTCCTTGTTTGGTCCAACAAAATCTAGTTTCTCTCATTTTGAGAATCTCATTCTCAAGCTCATTTTAAATCCTTCAGATTATGCTCGTTGTGCGTGTGACAAAATAGGTTCCCAATTTATGTTGGCCGTCTATAATTAACCATTAATTATAGAATGATCATGAGTGGCACCTAGTAGTACATCATGATCCACAGTTAACCGAAAAATCAACGGTTGATCCAAGAAGCATTTCTAAAACCCTTCAACAACCACAATGAATCGTGCCTCATTCCTTTCACTCATCTTATACCCACTTGGTTCAGGACATAGTATATTGTGTCAGTCCCCACTAGGTTGACTACGTCACACCTAGCCTAAGTATTACTTCCTCATCCTCCGGATTCTTGTTACTGCACATATATCCAAAAGTACCATACTCTAAACATGTAATGCTTTGGCCAAAGAATTTAGTAACAATCTGACGTGAGGCCATAGGGTATATATCTCCTCACAAGGAGTGGTGAATCCTTTGTAGGCTATTCAAACACCTTCAGCCACTTCGACTTATACCCAACCATTCTGGGTCCACATCTCCTCGGAGATACTTGCTTAAGATGTCATAGCATAAGTCTTCATGACCAAGATGACTTGAATACCGCAAGTCGAAGGAACACCGCACTTAAGCTGCAGTAAGAACTTCATTGACATATCCATATATGCAGAGAACCATATGAAGTTTTACAGCTAGTCACTCCAATGAACTAGTTATCATAACAAGCATCCACGATCAACTCCGGACATCCCAATCTCTACAGCCAATGAGAAACAGCTGCTTGAATAAACCAAAGAGTTACCTCGTGCTAGTCTCAACAGAATCTATGGCATCAGAGTCCATCAATTCATTAACTAGGGATAATTCTAATACATCACAATTACACATTTAGAGATACTCACTATTTATGATCCAATCACAAATTCTCTCATGATGTGAATCATATTGCGGACATTCAGTAAATGAGTTTAAGATCCAATCAAATACATGAAAACATGTATACTCAAATAGTGAATCTTCATTTATCAAATAAATGGTACAACCATAAGGTGATTTCCTTAGGACACCTCTCATATATTACTAACAAACTCTCACTTAGCCTAATGCTAATCACCATGGTATCCAATACCATAAGCTCTAACATGACCCTCAAACTTACTTAGAGGTAAGGCCTTAGTTAAAGGGTCCGCTAAGTTCCTTTCAGTGGGAATCTTCTCGATTTGTATTTCCTTCCTACTTATGATCTTTCTGATCAAATGATAGGGGTGAAGCACATATTTGGTTTATTGATGAGACCACATCAAGTTCAGACTTAATCCAAACCGCTTCCTTTGCTGCTTCCAATGCTGCAATGTATTATGCCTCGGTGGCAGAATCCACTATAGTGCCTTTCTTGGAACTTTTCCAACTTATTGCTCCTCCATTTAAGATAAATACGTACCCAAACTGAGACCTGGAATCATCCTTGTCTGTCTTGAAGCTGACATCCGTATACCCGCATATTATCATATCACCTTCTCCATATATTAGGAACACATTCTTAGTTTTTCTTAAGTACTTATGGATTATCTTAATAGCCACCCAATGATCCATTCCTGGATTAGACTGGTATCTGCTCGTGACACTCAGAGCATACGATACATCGGGCCTCGTACATAACATAGAATATATGATAGATCCTGTTGCGGATGCATAGGGAATCTTATTAATGCAAATCCTCTCGTCTTCTGTGTGCGGACACATAGACTTCGATAGGTGTATCCCATGCCTGATGGGTAGGAAACCATTCTTGGATTCCGACATGCTAAACCTCTTTAGCACTCGGTCTATATATGTAGACTGCGAAAGACCAAGCAACCGATTCGATCTATCCCTATAGATCTTAATCCTGAGGATGTAGGTTTCTTCTCCAAGGTCTTTCATGGAGAACATCTTGGATAACTAAATTTTAACTGACTGTAAGACAGAAACATCATTCCCTATAAGTAATATATCATCGACATACAATACTATGAACACGACTGCACTCCCACTAACCTTCTTGTAAACACAAGGTTCGTCCAGATTTTGTGAGAAATCAAACCTTTAGATTGTCTAATCAAAACGGATATTCCAGCTCCTGGATGCTTGCTTCAGTCCATATATGGGCCGTCGTAGTTTGCATACCTTGATTTTATCCACCGATGTGAAAACCTCAGGTTGTATCATATACACGTCCTTGAGTAGGTTTCCATTAAGGAAAGCTATTTTCACATTCAACTATCATATCTCATAATTATAATGAGCCGCTATGGCCAGGAGCATCCGAATGGATTTAAGCATAGCAACAGGTGAATAGGTCTCATCATAATCAACACCTTTCTTTTGACTATACCCTTTCATCATCAATCTAGCCTTATAGGTAATCACATTACCATCCATGTCGGTTTTCTTCTTGAAAACCCACATGCACCCTATAGGCTTTATGCCTTCAGGTGGGTCAACCAAGTTCCAAACTTGATTTTCATACATGGAATCCATTTCTGACTTCATTGCGTTAAGCCATTTATCCCTTTCTGAACTTCTTCATAACTGGTAGGCTCCTCATCATCAATGAGTAACACATCATTTGATTCACTTACAAGAAATCCATATCTCTCAGGAATGTTACATGTTCTATCAGATCTACGAAGATGTGGTGTCACAATAGGTTCAACCGATGGCTCTCACTATGAGTTATCGGTTATGGTGCTTCACCAGGTATCTCATCAATGTCTATTGGAGTCTCTTGAGCCTCCTCAAGCTCAACGACACTCCCACTGTCTTCTTGCAAGAGAAACTCTTTCTCTAGAAACACAGCATACCTTGAAACAAACATCTTTTGTTCCACAGGATGATAGAATTGGTAACCCCTCGTTTCCTTAGGGTATCCAATAAATAGACATTTATCAGACTTACCATCCAATTTGTCTGATATAGTCTGCTTTACATAAGTAGGACAACCCCATATCTTCAAGTAAGATAAATGAGGTTTCTTACTATTCCATATCTCTTATGAAGGAATAGAGACTACCTTGGTCGGAACTCTGTTTAGCAAGTAAACAGCAGTCTGAAGTGCATAGCCCCAAAAGGACTTGGGAAGATTTGTGTGATTCATCATCAACTTGACCATGTCCAACAAGGTCTAGTTTCACCTCTCAGATACACTATTAAGATGTGGTGTATACGGTAGAGTCCATTAAGACAATATACCATTGTCCCTCAAATAATCTAGAAACTCTTGACTCAAGTGTTCACCACCACGATCCAATCTAAGTATTTTAATACTCTTGCAAAGTTGTTTATCTACTTCATTTCCGAATTCTTTGAACCTTTCAAAGGCTTCAGACTTGTGTTTCATCAAGAACACATACCCAAACCGTGAGTGATCATCAGTGAAGGTAATGATGTAGCTATAGCCTCCTAGAGCATGAATTGACATAGGTCCACATACATCAATATGTATTAGACCAAGCAACTCTCCCACAAGTTCACCTTTTCCAATAAAAGGTAACTTGGTCATCTTTCCCTTTAAGCATGATTCACATGTATTGTATGAATCTAATTCAAACGATTCTAGAATTCTACATCAGTGTAATTTGGACATACAGTTCTTGCTCACATGACCAAGATGATAATGCCACATATAGGAGTCTAATTTATTATCTTTTCGAGCATGCTTGTTGCTCACTTCGATATTGAAAATGTCACTGGATATGTCTAACGTATAAATACCATTGCTTAAAGTTCCAGTCCCATAAAGAACGCCATTGAAAGTTATGTAATAACAATTGTTAATAAAAGTTAAATGGTACCCATTTCTATTTAAACAAGAAATAGAAATGATGTTCTTTATCAACAAACGAACATAAAAGCAATTGTCTAGTTCCAAGACAAGTCCTGTAGGGAGTTTCAACAAATACGTTCCGATGGCGAGTGCAGCAACCTTTGCTCCATTCCCAACACGTAAATTTGACTCTCCCTTAATGAGTCTTCTTCTATTCCTTAGCCCATGTATGTTATTACATATATGTGAACAACACCCGGTATCCAATACTCAAGTGTCTAAGGAAATAATGACAATCAATAATAAAGATACCTGAAGAGGATGGAGCATCGGATGCCTTCTTCTTCTTCACGGACTCAAGTTAAATCTTGCAGTTTCTTCGCCAGTGGCCCTCCTTGCCACAATGATTGCAAGTGCCCTTTTGTGTTGGTTCTGCCTTCTTAGCCTTTTTCTTCTTCCCTTTCTTCTGTTCTTTTGACTTCCTCTTAGAACCTTTCCTTGAGGAATCAACTAACATAACCACCTTCTCCTCATGCTTCACAGAAGGCTCTACAATCTTCAACATGTTGAGGAGCTCAGAAATAGTGGATTCATTTTTGTTCATCCAGTAGTTCATCACAAATTGTGAGAAACTCTTTGGCAAATAATGCAGAATTAAGTCAATACTTAATTTATGATCCATCACAAACCCGAGGGTAGCCAGCCGCTCGATGTACCCATTCATCTTTAGCACAAACTGCACTACAGATGAACCTTCTTGCATCTTAGAGGTGAAGAGGATCCTAGAGACTTCGAATCATTTGAATCTCACTTGCTCATCAAACAACTCATGAAGATGGAAGACTATGGTATTAGCATCCATATGCTCATGCTGCTTTTGCAGGTCGGGTACCATTGCGGCTAGCATAATGCAACTCGCCAGTTCAGAATCAACCACATATTTCTGATAGGCCAACAATTGGTCTGGAGTTGCATCGTCCTTAGGATGTTTGGGAAGAGGCTCTTCGAGGATATACACGAGCTTTTCTACCTTGAGAAAAATTCTAAAGTTTCTAAGCCAGTCCAAGAAGTTAGGCCCAGTCAATTTATTCGAATCCAAAATGGAGTGCAAATTCAAAGACATCATAATCAATCGATTAACCTAGAAATACAAATCGAGCATATATGAGAAAGATGGAAAAATGCATCAACATACATTTACAAATCCCATTCATTTTTTGAATTTCAAAACCCTAAAATCATTTCGAGAGATCATAGGTCCATCTCCGAATGGGCTAATATCCAACATAGATATGAACAACCTTGGAGAGAGTCCAACAAGCCATTCATAGCTACGATGGTAGGTATCAAGTATACCGATTGCATATCACATATATGAAACAATCACAATATGCTATCAACTAATTGAATGTTCACACATACATTGGGTTGTTAACACATTAATAAGTATGCATCATATGCATAGCACCCATCTTCACCTCCCTTCACATCGACCTTGGAGAGAGTCCAACAAGCCGATGCTCCAACTTAAAGCCGACCCATTAATCATGAAATAGTTTTAATATGGTTATGACACATTCAACCAATTAGCCCGGCTTGGAGAGAGTCCAACAACCAAAGCTAACGATTGACCTCTGACTCTTACCATATTAGTATTAAACTATTCCATGGTTTGAACATGTTCAGGTTCAAGCTAGGCTTGGAAAGAGTCCAACAACCCAAACAAGAAACAGAACTCTAGTTCTAACCATATTAATGGAAGGTGTAGGCTTTAATATTGCATAAGGGTTTTTATAGTCTCATCCTCTTTACATGTAAATAACTATTATCTACATGGCATGACACATATGGCATACATATGTGCATCTAATGCATCTACATGTCACAACACGCATGACATAATGATATGCATCTAATGCAATTACATGTCATACAATTATGGTATGTACAAAAATTTCCTCATTTGTCATAACTATTTATGGAAATAAAATATGTTTGAGATTTGATTCCCCAAATCAAATCATGATTAAATTAGTAAATAAATTTCCAAATCTAATCACATATTTTATTTATGGAAAGTATTAATTAAGGAAAGTCAAATTTAATTTAGGAAAATTTTTTCCTAAATTGTGAAAACTATTTATAGAAATAAAATATGTTTTAAATTTGATTCCCCAAATCAAATAATGATTAAATTAGGAAACAAATTTCCAAATCTAATCACATACATTATTTATGGAAAGTGTCAATTTTTAAAAATATTTCTAAACTTTCCAAAAGTAAAAGATTTCCATAAATACTTCTAAACTTTCCAAAATTAGAAAAAATTTATAAATACTTCTAAACTTTCCAAAAGTAAAAAATTTCCATAAATACAATTATGACTATCACAAAATAATTTTATGATTATGTCGAAACACAACCTGGCTCTGATACCACTATTAGGTTTCTCCGGCACCGCGGTGAGTGTGTATTCAAACATGTTTCATAAACTTGTGCACAGCGGAAGAAATAAAAGTAATAAATCTAATTTATTACAACACACACATCACACCCATGCAAGATACAACATGTGCAGACATAATCACAGTTTCAAATTTTTCAATAAAAGGAAATTACGCTAGTTATACCTGACATATCACGTGCAGCGGAAATGACAACAACCGGAGCAACTCACGCTAGAATTGCCTCTATCCGTATCCACGCCGAGTACCATCACTATAGCTTCACCAAGCTTTGAGCCTCATCTTCGTAGGAATCACTAGCCTCGTGTCGAAGATGATGTGATCGAGAGAAGATCACAATCCAAATCAAAATTTGGATGCAAAAATGAGTCCCCAAAACTCACTTCTCCGAAGAGGTATTCGTCAACCAATTGACGAATCCATGGTCCTCCACCTATGAGGATTGTCCGAGATCCAATCCCTGGCAAGAAAGTTGCTGTCGAAGTTCGAAACGTCATCCAAACGATGGTCCGACAATGAGAAAGCAAGCTGTCCAAAACTGGATACCTTGGTGGAGGACTTAGCATCGGCCGGAGCCAAGGAGGGTCAAGAGGATCAAGAGGAAGACAAAGAAGGGCATTGGTGGCGTTAGCTATCAAGCTGGCGCTGACCGCCTTGGGTGGCGGCGGTAAGGAGAAGAGAGGGAGGAGAGGAAGAGAGGTTTCCCAAAAATAAAACTCTTAGGGCTCTCCAAACCTCTAGCCGTGTTTTAATAGACAACACATTCTCCTAACGGTTATTGGTTCATAACCAAAACCCGTTAACGTGCTCCAATAACTTAAGTTAAAATAAACCAAACTGCATTAGTCTATTTAAGTTAAAACGAACCGAACCAACTTTGGTTCATTCGTTTAAAACAAACCAAACCCCTTTGGTTTATTTTCCACCATTGGATTACAACCAAACCAATTTGGTTTATCCATCATATCTTCAAAAGACACGACCCATCCATGCTTCCATTGTGACTGAAATAATTTCATACACGCTCCTTGTTTGGTCCAACCAAATCTAGTTTCTCTCGTTCTGAGAATCTCATTCTCAAGCTCATTTTAAATCCTTCGTATTACGCTCGTTGTGCGTGTGACCAAATAGTATCCCGGTTTTTGTTGGCCATCTATAATTAACCATTAATTATAGAATGATCATGAGTGACACCTAGTAGTACATCATGATCTCCAATTAATTGGAAAATCAACGGTTGATCCCAGAACCATTTCTAAAACCCTTCAAAAGCTACAATGAATCGTGCCCCATTCCTTTCACTCATCTTATGCCCACTTGGTTCAGGACATGGTATATTGTGTCAGTCCCCACTAGGTTGACTACATCACACCTAGCCCAAGTATTACTTCCACATCCTTTGGATTCTAGTTACTGCATATGTATCCAAGAGTATCATACTCTAAACATGTAATTCTTTGGCCAAAGACTTTAGTAACAATCTGATGAGAGGCCATAGGGTATACATATCCTCGTAAGGAGTGGTGAATCCTTTGTAGGCTATTCAAACACCTTTGGCCACTTCAACTTATACCCAATCATCCCGAGTGCACATCTCCTCGGAGATGCTTGGTTAAGATGTCAAAGCATAAGTCTCCATGACCAAGATGACTTGAATACCTCAAGTCGAAGGAACATCGCACTTAAGCTGTAGTAAGAACTTCATTGACATATCCATATATGCAGAGAACCATATGAAGTCTTACAACTAGTCACTCAAATGAAGTAGTTACCATAACTAGCATCCACGATCAACTCTGGACATCCCAATGTCTCTAGCCAGTGAGAAACAGCTGCTTGGATAAACCAAAGAGTATACCTCGTGCTAGTCTCGACAGAATCTATGGCGTCCGAATCGATCAATTCATCGACTAGGGATAATTCCAATACATCACACTTACACATGTAGAGATACTCACTAGTTGTGATCCAATAACAAATTCTTTCATGCTGTAAATTATATTGTGGGCACTCAATAAATGAGTTTAAGATCCAATCAAATATATGAAAATATGTATACTCAAATAGTGAATCTTCATTTATCAAATAAATGGTACAACCATAAGAAGATTGCCGTAGGACACCTCTCATATATTACTAACACAAGCAAGCATCCAAAAGCATATTTCTAAAGTTTTCTTTACGTATCTTTGTATATTGTATTTGTATTTGCTTGTTGTACTTTCATTTATTGTTGTAAACACTTATACAAGATTTGTACGCCTCCGAGTTGTTGTTGAGAAGTAGTGTTTTGATTGTTAGTGGTGTTTGGCATCGCTAGGGCTCATTCGAGCCCAGTCCGTGGAGTAGGAACTCTAAGGTTCCGAACCATGTTATATCGCTTTGTGTATTTAATGTGATTGTGTATTCGTCTTTATAGTTGATTGTGTATTTCATATCTCTATAGATCTTAATCCCGAATATGTAGGTTGCTTCTCCCAGGTCTTTCATGGAGAATGTCTTGGATAACAAAATCATCACTGACTGTATGATTCAAACATCATCTCCTATGAGTAATATGTCATCGACATACAATACTAGGAACATGACTGCACTCCCACTAATCTTCTTGTACACACAAGGTTCGTCTGGATTTTGTGAGAAATCAAACTTTTTGATTGTATCATCAAAACGGATATTCCAACTCCTGGATGCTTGCTTCAATCCACATATGGACCGTCGCAACTTGCATACCATGGTTTTATCAACCGACGTGAAACTCTCAGGCTGTATCATATACACGTCCTCGAGCAGGTTTCCATTAAGGAAAGTTGTTTTCACATCCATCTACCATATCTCATAATCATAATGAGCCGCTATGGCCAGGAGCATCAGAATGGATTTAAGCATAGCTACAGGCGAATAGGTTTCATCATAATCAACACCTTATTTTTGACGATATCCTTTCGCCACTAATCTAGCTTTATAGGTAATCACATTACCATCCATGTCGGTTTTCTTCTTGAAAAACCACTTGCAACCTATAGGCTTGATGCCTTCAGGTGGGTCAACCAAGTTCCAAACTTGGTTATCATACATGGAATCCATTTCCGACTTCATGGCATCAAGCCACTTATCCCTTTCTGAACTTGTCAGCACTTTTTCATAACTGGTAGGCTCCTCATCATCAATGAGTAACACGTCGTTCGATTCACTTACGAGAAATCCATATCTCTTAGGAATGTTGCGTGTTCTACCAGATCTACGAAGATATGGTGTTACAATAGGTCCAGCTGATTGCTCATCACTATGAGTTATCGGCTATTATGCTTCACCAGGTATCTCATCAATGTCTATTTGAGTTTCTCAGCCTCCTAAAGCTCGACGACACTCCCACTGTTTTCTTACAAGAGAAACTCTTTCTCTAGAAACACAGCATGCCTTGAAACAAACACCTTTTGTTCCACAGGATGATAGAATTGGTAACCCCTTGTTTCCTTTGGGTATCCAATAAATAGACATTTATCAGACTTAGCATCCAATTTGTCTGATACAGTCCGCTTCACATAAGCAGGACAACCCCATATCTTCAAGTAAGATACATGAGGTTTCTTACTATTCCATATCTCATATGGAGTAGTAGAGACTACCTTGGTTGGCATTCTGTTTAACAAGTAAACAGCTGTCTGAAGAGCATAGCCTCAAAAGGACTTGGGAAGATTCACATGATTCATCATTGACCTGACCATGTCCAACAAAGTCCGATTACGCCTCTCAGATACACTATTATCCTGTGGTGTATATGGCGGAGTCCATTGAGACAATATACCATTGTCTCTTAGATAATCAAGAAACTCTTGACTTAAGTTTTCACCACCTCGATCCGATCGAAGTATTTTAATACTCTTGTCATGTTGTTTCTCTACTTCATTTATGAATTCTTTGAACCTTTCAAAGGCTTCAGACTTGTGTTTCATCAAGAACACATACCCAAACTGTGAGTGATCATCGGTGAAGGTAATGAAGTAGCTATAGCCTCCTAAAGCTTGAGTTGTCAAAGGTCCACATACATTAGTATGTATCAGACCTAGTAACTCTCCCACTCGTTCACCTTTTCTTGAAAAAGGTAACATAGTCATCTTGCCTTTTAAGCATGATTCGCATGTATCGTATGAATCAAATTCAAACGATTCCAGAATTCCACATCGGTGTAATTCGGACATGCGTTTCTTGCTTACATGGCCAAGACGACAATGCCACATGTAGGAGTCTTAGTGATTATCCTTTCGAGCACGCTTGTTGCTCGATTCGATATTGAAAATGTCACTGGAAACGTCCAACATATAAATGGTATTGCTCAATGTTCCAGTTCCATAAAGTACGCCATTCAAAGTTATATAACAACAATTGTTACTAAACGTCAAATGGAAACCATTTCTATTTAAGCAGGAAATAGAAACAATGTTCTTTATTAGAGAAGGAACACAATAGCAATTGTCCAGTTCCAAGACTAGTCCACTAGAGAGCTTCAGCAAATAAGTTCCGATGGCGAGCACTAAAACCTTTGCTCCATTGCCAACTGGCAAATTTGACTCCCCTCTGACGAGTCTTCTTCTATTCCTTAGCCCCTGTATGTCATTACATATATGTGAGCCACACCCAGTATCCAATACCCAAGTGTCTAAGGAAATAGAATGACAATCAATAACGAAGATACCTGAAGAGGATGGGGCATCGGATGCCTTCTTCTTCTTCATGTACTCAAGATAACTCTTGCAGTTTCTTCGCTAGTGGCCTTCCTTGCCACAATGATGGCAAGTGCCCTTTTGTGCTGGTTCTGCCTTCTTTGCCTTCTTGTTCTTCCCTTTATTTTGTTCCTTTGCCTTCTTCTTAGAACCTTTCATTGAGGAATCAACTAACAGAACCGCCTTCTCCTCATGCTTCACAGAAGGCTCCACAGTCTTCAGCATATTGTGTAGCTCAGGAATAGTGGATTCTAATTTGTTCATCCAATAGTTCATCACAAATTGTGAGAAACTCTTGGGCAAACAATGCAGAATTAAGTCAATACTTAATTCATGATCCATCACAAACCCGAGGGTGGCTAGCCGCTCGATGTACCTGTTCATCTTTAGCACAAACTGCACTACAGATGAACCTTCTTGCATATTCGTGGTGAAGAGGAGCCTGGAGACATCGAACCTTTTGGATCTCGCTTGCTCATCAAACAACTCATGAAGATGGAAGACCATAGTATTAGCATCCATATGCTCATGCTGCTTTTGTAGCTCAGGTACCATTGCAGCTAGCATGATGCAACTCGCCAGTTCAGAATCTGCCACATGGTTCTGATAGACCAACATTTGGTCTGGAGTTGCATCGTCCTTAGGACGGTTGGGAAGAGGTTATTCAAGGACATATGCTAGCTTTTCTTCCTTGAGAATAATTCTCAGGTTTCAAAGCCAGTCTAGAAAGTTAGGCCTAGTCAATTTGTTTGAATCCAAAATAGTACGCAAGTTCAAAGACGTCATGATCAATCGATTAACCTAGAAATACAAAACGAGCATATATGAGAAAATGTTTTTCAAATGCATCAATATACATTTATAAATCCCATTCATTTTTCGAATTTCAAAAACCCCAAATCACTTCGGGAGATCATAGGTCCATCTCCAAATTGGCTGAAATCCATCATAGATATGAACAACCTTGGAGAGAGTCCAACAAGCCATTCATAACTACGATGGTAGGTATCAACTATACCGATTGCATATCACGTATATGCAACTATCACAATGTGCTATCAACTAATTGAATGTTCACACATACATTGGGTTGTTAACACATTAACAAGTATGCATCATATGCATAGCACCCAACTTCACCTCCTTTACATTGACCTTGGAGAGAGTCCAACAAGCCGATGCTCCAGGTTAAAGCCAACCCATTAATAGAGAAATAGTTTTAATATGGTTAGAGTGCATTCAACCAATTAACCTGGCTTGGAGAGAGTTCAACAACCAAAGATAACGATTGACCTCTGACTCTTACCATATTAGTATTAAACTATTTCATGGTTTTAACATGTTCGGGTTCGAGCCGGGCTTGGAGAGAGTCAAACAACCCGAACAAGAAACGGAACTCTGGTTCTAACCATATTAATGGAAGGTGTAGGCTTTAATATTGAGTTAGGGTTTTTATATCTCATCCTCTTTGCATGCAAATAACTATTATCTACATGGCATGATATACATGACATATATCTACATGTCACGACACGCATGACATAATGATATGGATCTAATGCAATTGCATGACATACAATTATGTCATGTATAATATTTCCTTATATGTCATAACTATTTATGGAAATAAAATATGTTTAAGATTTGATTCTCCAAATCAAATCATGATTAAATTAGGAAATAAATTTCCAAATCTAATCATATATTTTATTTGTGGAAATAGTTGATTAAGGAAAGTCAATTTACGAAACCAATTTCCTAAATCATCAAAACTACTTATGGAAATAAAATATTTTAAGATTTGATTTCCCAAATCAAATTATGATTAAATTAGGAAACAAATTTCCAAAATCTAATCAAATATTTTATTTATGGAAAATATAAATTCCCATAAATACTTCCAACTTTCCAAAAGTGGAAGATTTCCATAAATTCCTCTAGACTTTCCAAAAATAAAAAATTTCCATAAATACTTCTAACTTTCCAAAAGTAGAAAATTTCCAGAAATACCATTATGACTATCGCAAAACAATTTTACGATTATGTCGAAACACAACCTGGGCTTGATACCACTGTTGGGTTTCCGGCACCGCAGCGAGTGTGTGTTCGAACATGTTTCGTAAACATGTGCACAGTGGAAAGAATAAAATAATAAATCTAATTTATTACAACACACACATCACACGCATGCATAGTACAACATGTGTAGACATACCCGTAAATTTAAATTTTGCAATAAAAGGAAACTTAAACTACGTATACCTGACATATCACGTGTAGCGGGATAGACATCAACCGGAATGATTCTAGCTAAAATCGTCTCTATCCGTATCCACGCCGAGTATCTTCGGGATGACTTCACAAAGTCATGAGCCTCGTCTTCGTACGTATTACTAGCCTCGTTTTAAAGACGATGTGATCGAGAGAAGATCACGATCCGAATCAAAATTCGGATCCAAAACGAGTCCTTAAAAACTCGCTTCTCTGGAGAGGTATTCGTCAACCGTTTGATGAATCCTTCATCCTCCACCTATGAGGATTACCAGAGATCGAATCCCCGGTAAGGAAGGCGCTGTCGGAACTCCAAATGTCGTCCAAACGACACTCCGAAAAGAGAGAAACAAGCTGTCCAGAAAACTGGACAGCTTTGGTGGAGGAATAAGGGCCGGCCAAAAGAAAGGTGGAAGCTCACCTTATTACCGAACCCAAAGGAGATCACCAGAGGGTCGCCGGAGGATCCCCGGCCGAAGCTTGGATGCCGACAACAATTTGGACGGTGGTACAAGAGATGGGCGGCGGCAATGGGCTGTTGGCGCCGACTTCTCCAAGGAGAGGAGGGGGGCAGCAACAATTAGGTTAAGGGAATTTGGAATAGGGCTTAACAAACCCTTAAGCCCTCTTTTATAGAGAACAAATTCTCTTAATGGTTATCGGATCATAACCATAAGGCCCGTTAACCCGCTCCATTAATTTAAGTTAAAATAAACCAAACCATGATGGTTTATTTTAAGTTAAAACAAACCGAACCAACTTTGGTTCATTCGTTTAAAACAAACCAAACCCTTTTGTTTATTCTCCTCCATTGGATTATAACCAAACCAATTTGATTCATCCATCATGTCTTTATAAGACACGACCCATCCACGCTTCCATTGCGACTGAAACGATTTCATGATCGCTTCATGTTTGGTCCAACCAAACCTAGTTTATCTCGGTCTGAGAATCTCATTCTCAAGCTCATTTTAAATCCTTCGGATTACGCTCGTTGTGCGTGTGACCAAATAGGTTCTCGGTTTATGCTGGCCATCTATAATTAACCATTAATTATAGAATGATCATGAGTGGCACCTAGTAGTACATCATGATCCCCAATTAACCGAAAAGATCAACGGTTGATCCAGAACTATTTCTGAAACCCTTCAGCAGCTCAAATGAATCGTGCCTCATTCCCTTCACTCATCTTACAGCCACTTGGTTCAGGACATGGTCTATAGTGTCAGTCCCCACTAGGCTGACTACGTCACACCTAGCCCAAGTATCATTTCCTCGTCCTACGTATTCTAGTTACTGCACATGTATCGAAGAATACTTTACTCTAAACATGTAATGCTTTGGCCAAAGACTTTAGTAACAATCCGATGAGAGGCCATGGGTATACACCTCCTCGCAAGGAGTGGTGAATCCTTTATAGACTATTCAAACACCTTCGATCACTTCGACTTATACCCAATCATCCTGGGTCCACATCTCCTTAGAGATGCTTGCTTATCATGACAAAGCATAAGTCTTCATGATCAAGATGACTTGAATACCACAAGTCAAATGAACATCGCACTTAAGCTACAGTAAGAACTTCATTGATATATCTATATATGCAGAGAACCATATGAAGTCTTACGGCTGGTCACTCCAATGAACTAGTTACCATAACTAGCATCCACGATTAACTCCAAACATCACAATGTCTCTAGCCAGTGAGAATCAGCTGCTTGGATACACCAAAGAGTATACCTCGTGCTAGTCTCGACAGAATCAATGGTGTCCAAATCCATCAATTCATCGACTAGGGATAATTACGATACATCACAATTACACATGTAGAGATACTCACTAGTTGTGATCCAATCATAAATTCTCTCATGTTGTGAATCGTATCGTGGACATTCAGTAAATGAGTTTAAGATCCGATCAAATACATAAAACCATGTATACTCAAATAGTGAATCTTCATTTATCATATAAATGATTCATACATAAGGCGATTGCCTTAGGATATCTCTCATATATTACTAACAAACTCCCACTTGGCCTAATGGCAATCGCTACGGTATCCAATACCATAAGCTCTAACATGACCCTCAAACTTACTTTGAGGTAATGCCTTAGTCAAAGGATCCGCTAAGTTCCATTCAGTGGGGATTTTCTCGAATTGTATTTCCTTCCTACTGATGATCTCTCTGATAAGATGATAGCGGTGAAGCACATGTTTGGATCGTTGATGAGACCTTGGCTCTTTCGCCTCTGCAATTGCTCCATTATTGTCCCAGTACATCGGTATTGCTTCAACAATGGCTAGAATCACACCAAGTTCATAAATGAACTTCTTGATCCAAACCGCTTCCTTTGCTACTTCTGAAGCTGCAATGTATTCTGCCTCACTGGTAGAATCTGCTACAGTGTCTTGTTTGGAACTTTTCCAACTCACTGCGCCCCCATTCAAGGTGAACACGTATCCAGACTGAGACCTGGAATCATCCTTGTCTGTCTGGAAGATGGCATCCATATACCCGCATATCACCATGTCCCCTTCTCCATATATTAGGAACACATCCTTAGTTCTTCTTAAGTACTTAAGGATCGTCTTAACAGCCACCCAATGATCCATTCCTGGATCAGACTGATATCTACTCGTGACACTCAGAGCATACGATACATCGGGCCTTGTACATAACATAGCATACATGATAGATCCTATTGCGGATGCATAGGGAATCTTACTCTTGCAAATCCTCTCGTCTTCTATGCGCAGACACATAGACTTCGAAAGGTGTACCCTGTGCCTGATGGGTAGGAAACCTTTCTTGGATTCCGACATGCTAAACCTCTTTAGAACTCGGTCTATATATGTAGACTGTGAAAGAACAAGCAACCGTTTCGATCTATCTCTATAGATCGTAATCCCGAGGTGTAGGTTGCTTCTCCCAGATCTTTCATGGAGAATGTCTTGGATAATGAAATCTTCATTGACTGTAAGATTGAAACATCATCTCCTATAAGTAATATGTCATCGACATACAATACTAGGAATACGACTGCACTCCCACTAACCTTCTTGCATACACAAGGTTCGTCTGGATTTTGTGAGAAATCAAACTTTTTGATTGTCTCATCAAAATGAATATTCCAGCTCCTGGATGCTTGCTTCAATCCATATATGGACCGTCGCAACTTGCATACCATGGTTTTATTAACCGATGTGAAACCCTCAGGTTGTATCATATACACGTCCTCGAGCCGGTTTCCATTAAGGAAAGTTGTTTTCACATCCATCTACAATATCTCATAATCATAATGAGCCGCTATGGCCAGGAGCATCCGAATGGATTTAAGCATAGCTACAGGTGAATAGGTTTCGTCATAATCAACACCTTGCTTTTGACGATATCCATTCGCCACTAATCTAGCCTTATAGGTAATCACATTATCATCCATGTCGGTTTTCTTCTTGAAAACCCACTTGCACCCTATAGGCTTGATGCCTTAAGGTTGGTCAACCAAGTTCCAAACTTGGTTTTCATACATAGAATCCATTTTCGACTTCATGGCTTCAAGCCACTTATCCCTTTCTGAACTTGTCAGTACTTCTTCATAACTGGTAGGCTCCTCATCATCAATGAGTAACACGTCGTTCGATTCACTTACGATAAATCCATATCTCTCAGAAATGTTGCGTGTTCTACCAGATCTACGAAGATGTGGTGTTACAGTAGGTCCAGTCGATTGCTCATCACTATGAGTTATCGGCTGTTGTGCTTCACCAGGTATCTCATCAATGTCTATTTGAGTCTCTCGAGCCTCCTCAAGCTCGACGACACTCCCACTATTTTCTTGCAAGAGAAACTCTTTCTCTAGAAACACATCATGCCTTGAAACAAACACCTTTTGTTCCACAAGATGATAGAATTGGTAACCCCTTGTTTCCTTAGGGTATCCAATAAATAGATATTTATCAGACTTAGCATCCAATTTGTCTGATACAATCCGCTTCACATAAGCAAGACAACCCCATATATTCAAGTAAGATACATGAGGTTTCTTACTAATCCATATCTCATATGGAGTAGTAGAGACTACCTTGGTTGGCATTCTGTTTAACAAGTAAATAGTTGTCTGAAGTGCATAGCCCCAAAAGGACTTGGGAAGATTCGCATGATTCATCATTGACCTGACCATGTCCAACAAGGTCCAGTTACGTCTCTTAGATACACCATTATGTTGTGGTGTATATGGCGGAGTCCATTGAGACAATATACCATTATCTCTTAGATAATCAAGAAACTCTTGACTTAAGTATTCACCACCTCAATCCGATCAAAGTATTTTAATACCCTTGTCATGTTGTTTCTCTACTTCATTTCTGAATTCTTTGAACCTTTCAAAGGCTTCAGACTTGTGTTTCATCAAGAACACATACCCAAACCATGAGTGATCATCGGTGAAGGTAATGAAGTAGCTATAGCTTCCTAAATCTTGAGTTGACATAGGTCCACATACATCAGTATGTATCAGACCTAGTAACTCTCCCACTCGTTCACCTTTTCCTGAAAAAGGTAACTTAGTCATCTTGCCTTTTAAGCATGATCCGCATGTATCGTATCAATCCAATTCAAACGATTCCATAATTCCACATCTGTGTAATTTGGACATACGTTTCTTGCTTACATGGCCAAGACGACAATGCCACATGTAGGAGTCTAAGTGATTATCCTTTCGAGCACGCTTGTTGCTCGCTTCGATATTGAAAATGTCACTGGATAAGTCCAACGTATAAATGCCATTGCTCAATGTTCCAGTTCCATAAAGTATGTCATTCAAAGTTATATAACAACAATTGTTACTAAACGTCAAATGGAAACCATTTCTATTTAAGCAGGAAATAGAAACAATGTTCTTTATTAGAGAAGGAACATAATAGCAATTGTCCAGTTCCAAGACTAGTCCACTAGAGAGCTTCAGCAAATAAGTTCCGATGGCGAGCACTAAAACCTTTGCTCCATTGCCAACTGGCAAATTTGACTCCCCTCTGACGAGTCTTCTTCTATTCCTTAGCCCCTGTATGTCATTACATATATGTGAGCCACACCCAGTATCCAATACCCAAGTGTCTAAGGAAATAGAATGACAATCAATAACGAAGATACCTGAAGAGGATGGGGCATTGGATGCCTTCTTCTTCTTCATGGACTCAAGATAAATCTTGCAGTTTCTTAGCCAGTGGCCTTCCTTGCCACAATGATGGCAAGTGCCCTTTTGTGCTGGTTCTACCTTCTTTGCCTTCTTGTTCGTCCCTTTCTTTTGTTCCTTTGCCTTCCTCTTAGAACCTTTCTTTGATGAATCAACTAACAGAACCGCCTTCTCCTCATGCTTCACAGAAGGCTCCACAGTCTTCAGCATATTAAGGATCTCAGGAATAGTGGATTCTAATTTGTTCATCCGATAGTTCATCACAAATTGTGAGAAACTCTTGGGCAAACAATGCAGAATTAAGTCAATACTTAATTCATGATCCATCACAAACCCGAGGGTAGCTTGCCCCTCGATGTACCCATTCATCATTAGCACAAACTGCACTACAGATGAACCTTCTTGCATCTTCGTGGTGAAGAGGAGCCTGGAGACTTCGAACCTTTCGGATCTCGCTTGCTTATTAAACAACTCATGAAGATGGAAGACGATAGTATTAGCATCCATATGCTCATGCTGCTTTTGCAGCTCAGGTACCATCGCAGCTAGCATGATGCAACTCGCCAGTTCAGAATCTGCCACATGGTTTTGATAGACCAACATTTGGTCTGGAGTTGCATCGTCCTTAGGACGGTTAGGAAGAGGCTCTTCAAGGATATATGCTAGCTTTTCCACCTTGAGAACAATTCTCAAGTTTCTAAGCCAGTCCAGGAAGTTAGGCCCAGTCAATTTATTTGAATCCAAAATATTGCACAAATTCAAAGACGTCATGATCAATCGATTATCCTAGAAATACAAAATGAGCATATATGAGAAAATGATTTTTAAAATGCATCAATATACATTTATAAATCCCATTCATTTTTTGAATTTCAAAAACCCCAAAATCACTTCGGGAGATCGTAGGTCCATCTCCGAATGAGCTAATATCCATCATAGATATGAACAACCTTGGAGAGAGTCCAACAAGCCATTCATAACTACGATGGTAGGTATCAACTATAATGACTGCATATCACGTATATGCAACTATCACAATGTGCTATCAACTAATTGAATGTTCACACATACATTGGGTTGTTAACACATTAACAAGTATGCATCATATGCATAACACCCAACTTCACCTCCCTTTACATCGACCTTGGAGAGAGTCCAACAAGCTGATGCTCCAGGTTAAAGCCAACCCATTAATCGAGATATAGTTTTAATATGGTTAGGGTGCATTCAACCAATTAGCCCGGCTTGGAGAGAGTCCAACAACCAAAGCTAACGATTGACCTTTGACTCTTACCATATTAGTATTAAACTATTCCATGGTTTGAACATGTTCGGGTTCGAGACGGGCTTGGAGAGAGTCCAACAACCCAAACAAGAAACGAAACTCTGGTTCTAACCATATTAATGGATGGTGTAGGCTTTAATATTGAGTTAGGGTTTTTATGTCTCATCCTCTTTGCATGCAAATAACTATTATCTACATGGCATGACATACATGGCGTACATCTACATGTCACGACACGCATGGTATTATGATATGCATCTAATGCAATTACATGGCATGCAATTATGTCATGTACAAAATTTTCTTATATGTCATAACTATTTATGGAAATAAAATATGTTTAAGATTTGATTTTCCAAATCAAATTATGATTAAATTAGGAAATAAATTTCCAAATCTAATCACATATTTTATTTTTGGAAATAGTTGATTAAGGAAAGTCAATTTAGGAAACCAATTCCCTAAATCATCAAAACTACTTATGGAAATAAAAATATTTTAAGATTTGATTTCCCAAATCAAATCATGATTAAATTAGGAAACAAATTTCCAAAATCTAATCAAATATTTTATTTATGGAATATATCAATTTCCATAAATACTTCCAACTTTCCAAAAGTGGAAGATTTCCATAAATACTTCTAGACTTTCCAAAATTGAAAAATTTCCATAAATACTTCTTTCTAAAAGTAGAAAATTTCCAAAAATATCATTATGACTATCGCAAAACAATTTTACGATTATGTCGAAACACAACCTGGGCTCTGATACCACTGTTGGATTTTCGGCACCGCGGCGAGTGTGTGTTCGAACATGTTTCATAAACATGTGCACAACGGAAGGAATAAAATAATAAATCTAATTTATTACAACACACACATCACACGCATGCATAGTACAACATGTGTAGACATAACCGTAAATTTAAATTTTGCAATAAAAGGAAACTTAAAATACGTATACCTGACGTATCACGTGTAGCGGGAAAGGCATCAACCGGAACGATTCTAGCTAGAATCGTCTCAATCCTTATCCATGCCGAGTATCTTTGGGATGACTTCACAAAGTCACGAGCCTTGTCTTCGTACGGGTTACTGTTGGATCGATGTGGTTCGGTAGAGGGGGGGGTGAATAGCGAAAAACCTTTTCCTTTTTTTACGTTCGTTAAAACTTGAGAGATAATTAATTGCAGCGGAAATGTAAAGTAAAAAGAGACAATGAAGTTTTTACTTGGTTCGTAGCCTTCGGCTACTACTCCAAGGCTCTAGTGGTCCTTGACCACGTACGGAGGGCAAAAGCACTAAAGGAACTCCTCCTCGTTGGAGGTAGGAGTTAATCGATACAAGAAGGAAAAAGCTTGAGGTAGAGGGACACTCCCCCTCTCCTCGTATACGATAAAAGCTCCGAAAATAAATGAACTTGAATAAGAGCTAAAAAAAAACCGATGTTACAATAAGAAAGAATTTAAGACCTAGACGTCGGAGAGAAAGCACTTCGTGGTCGAAAAGTTGTAGCTTGGCGGAGGCTTTTTGGAAGCTTTAGAATGATGAAGAAACCCTAGGTTTGACCCTCTTTTTATAGCCTTTGAGCCCCTTTTCAAGAGGAACCCTAGCCAATCATAATTGAGCACCAATCTCCTTAAAATGGGGTGATAAGCCTTGACTCCTCGAATCTGATCATTGACCATCAGTCGACTGATGGCTATCATCAGTCGACTGATGGCGATATCGGGCCGAGTGTCGACCTCCGACGATACCGATCGATTGGCGCAATGAGTCCTCCAAGCCGGGCAATGATCGTGATGCTTGCTGCAAGTCAAAGTTAGCTCAACAAAAACATAATTTCGACGGTCGTCGACTGGCCGATCTCGACCTAGACCATCTATAGGATGTCTTTGGTCAGATCTACGCTTAAGATCATCCCCATAAAGAGGATACGACCTCACTTACGCTCGCACACACGAGCTTACCTCGACACTTACATGTTGCTTTTGCTTCCGGCCTTTCACTCGATTCCTTCGGCTCCCTCTGAAGTCACTTGAGTGTCGCCCGACCACCGCGGCTTCCTCCGGGTGTCGCTAGCCTTCAGCTCCAGCTATATCAATCTTCTGCCTACTCGATTCAGCTCATGAGATAACGACATGAGCTTAACTTTGTATCGTTTGTTATAATCAAAACTCAGGTTCGACTTAGGTACCTACTGTACCAACAATCTCCCCCTTTTTGATTTATGGCAAATCCACATACAAAGTTAAGAAAAAACAAATTAAGTGCATTAAGTAAAATGAGCAAGAGATATGCATGAATGTGTAGGAGTAAAAACTCTTTTTCAAGTGCTCCCCCTTGAGGAATCCTCCCCCTTGACCGAGGGTGAGTATTTGAGAAAGGGTTTTAACTCTCCCCCTTGATATTTGTTACTAAAAAAGAATTAAGTGACTGAAATTACTTAATATTGGCCATAGTGTTTAAAATAAGTTTTAAGTTAAGAAAAAATTGATTTCTTAACCTTGGCCTTTACTTCTATTTTGTTAACAAGTTAAGTAAATTACTTTTTGTTAACAAGTTAAGTAAGAGAACAAGTTAACTAAATGTGTTTAGGTTAAGAGTTCCCTTAACTTGTTTTGTTAACTTAAAGTTAAGTAAGCGTTGGCCATAAAAAAAATTGATCCCTTAACTTTGGCCTTTTTCTCCCCCTTTTGCCATATATCGAAAAGAGTGAGGATGTGTGTGGAATAAAAAATAAGTTTTAATTTTAAAGTCCAAGCATGTTCCACATTATTTTGAAAATAATATACTGAAAATAGGTTCATCTATAAAATGTTCGACTCATATTTGGCTTGATTGATATGAAGGATCAACCAGTCCTGGTCGTAGCTTCAAGTTAGTATGTATTATTATAAACCGTGGTTCATAGCGATGCACTAGCTCTACATCTGGAACCAGGAGTAAGGTCCTAACATCTCACACCCATCTACGTGGCTAAGTACACAAACACATTAGTCCTATGTGTTGTGAGATGTATTGGCTCCTTAAATCTATAGGTGCATGATATCTAAGGTATGTCCTATGCTAGTTCCATAATAATGAAATTAAAGAAATAGTAGTAAGAACATATAATTTTCAAGTACCTATTCTATTACGCACATGCCCAATTTTCGTCTTAATAGACTAAATTCGGCTTCGGGTAGGGGTTTAGTAAATAGGTTTGCTAGGTTAGACTTCGAGTCAACATATTCGAGTTGTATGGAGCCGTTGGCTACATGTTCTCGAATGAAATGGTGTTTTACCTCTATATGCTTTGACCTTGAATGACATATAGGGTTCTTAGTTAGATTTATCGAACTTATGTTGTCTACAAAAATTTTAGTTTTGGTGAAGTCCAACCCAAAGTCTCGGAGAGTGTGCTTCATCCAAAGAAGCTGAGTTACACACTCACCCATCGCATAGCGTATTGCCGGTGGTAGATAAGGCAACACAATGTTGCTTCCTACTGCACCAACTCACTAGACTCGAGCCGAGTAGTTGACAACAACCACTCGTGCTCTTTCTATCGAGTTCACTACCGGCATAATCCGAATCGGAGTAGTCGATTAGTTCGAACTCCGTAGATCTAGGGTACCAAATACCAACGTTAAGTGTACCCTTAAGATATCTAAGGATACGCTTAACTAGGGTTAGGTGAGACTCCTTAGCACAGGTTTGAAACCTGGCGCACATACTTACTGCGAATAGGATGTCGGGTTGACTCGCAGTTAAGTATAGGAGACTTCCTATCGCGCTCCTATAGTACTTTAAGTCAATGGACTTACTTTCTGGGTCTTCTCCTATGTTAACATTAATCGCCATTGGGGTGTTTATTATCTTAGCGTCTTGCATTCCAAATCTTTTAATTAACTCCTTAGTGTATTTCTGTTGATATAGATATATACCATCCTTAGTTTGTTTAATTTGTAGACCTAAAAAGAAACTTAACTCGCCTACCAAGTTCATTTCGAACTCACTTTCCATGAGTGAAACGAACTCGTTTAGTAAGGCTGAGTTAGAGGTTCCAAAATTATATCGTCTACGTAAATTTGAGCTATGAATATTTCTTTACCTAAGGTTTTTACGAAGAGAGTTGGGTCAACTAAGCCTTGGTTAAACCCTTTTGACTTAAGATGGATTGAAAGTCTCTCGTACCAAGCTCGAGGAGCTTGTTTAAGTCCATAGAGAGCTTTCTTAAGTTTTAGAACATGATCGAGTTTATCTAGATTTTCGAATCCGGGGGGTTGGCTAACATAAACTTCTTCTTTAATGTATCCATTTAGGAATGCCGACTTAACATCCATTTGAAACAGCTTAAATCCTCGATGTGCGGCATAAGCTAGCAAAGATTCGAATGGATTCGAGTCTAGCCATCAGCATAGGTTTCGTCGTAATCTAAGCCTTCGACTTGACTAAACCCTTTGGCGACTAACCTAGCCTTGTTTCTAACTACTTCACCTTTATCATCAAGCTTATTTCGAAACACCCACCTTGTTCCAATTATCATTTTGTCTTTAGGTGGTGGTACTAATTCCCACACTTCATTCCTAGTAAATTGAGCTAGCTCTTCTTGCATTGCAATAATTCAATCGGGATCAAGAAGAGCTTGTTCAATTGATTTGAGTTCTATCTTTGAAATTAAGGAAATTTGACTAAGGTTCCTATAGGATGCTCTAGTTCGAACTCCTAGATTAGGATCTCCTATCACTTGATCAATAGGGTGGTTAGTCTGAATCCTAGATTGGGTTGGGTTTGTGTCACCTAATGCTTGATCAATGGGGTGACTTGGTTGAACACTAGTTTGACTCGGATCACTTGTCACTTGGTCGACAAGAGAAGTTGGTTGATGTGGATTAGACTCGATCTCAGGGTCAGAGATGAGTTTGGTATCAGTGGGCTCAACACTTGGGGTCATTAAGGGTTTTGTAGGTTCGGGTACTTCATCGAACACTACATTAATAGTCTCTTCGACTTTAAGGGTATCGTGGTTATATACCCTATAGGCCCTACTCGTGGTTGAGTATCCTAAGAAGATTCCGGTGGAGGTTTTGGATTCGAATTTCCCTAGGTGGTTCTTAGTGTTTAAGATATGTACTTTACATCCAAATACCCTAAAGTACTTGATGTTGGGTACTTTATTGTGATAAATCTCGTACGAGGTCTTAAGGTGCCTCTTTACCATAAGGATCCTATTCTGGACATAGCAAGTCGTGCTAACGGCTTCTGCCCAAAACCTATCAGGTAGGTCGTATTCGTTCAACATGGTCCTAGCGGCTTCTTGTAGAGTTCGGTTTTTCCGCTCCACTAGGCCATTTTGTTGAGGGGTCCTAGGGCAAGAGAATTCATGGTGGTATCCGTTTAGGTTACAGAAGTCAGTGAACCTTTGATTTTCGAATTCACCACCTTGATCGCTTCTAAGTCTTTTAACCTTAAGGTTTTTTTGATTCTCGATTAATTTGAATAGATTGATTAATTGATCTAGGGTATCATTTTTATGTTTGATGAACCTAACCTGTAAACTCGAGTAGTCGTCAATTATGACTAAGCAATATTGACTTCTATTGAGTGACTTGGCTCCATGTGAATCGAATAGATCCATATGCAGGAGCTCAAGTACACTTGAGGTTCGTTCTTGGTTAGTTAACTTGTGTTGTGTCCTAGGTTGTTTTCCTTGTTGACAAGCATTACATATTTTATTAACCAAATTGTTGAGGTTGGGTAAGCCTCTGACTAAGCCACTCTGACTCATCTTGTGGACGAGTCTTGGGTGCGAGTGACCGAGTCGTCGGTGCCACAACCATGATTCCTCTTCCTGTGTTATAAGACATTTGGCTGAGGATTTGATTAAGTTAATTGTATAAATTTTATTTGTCCTAGTTCCTTTGAGTATTGTTTTAGCTGTTTTATTTGTTTTAATTACACATTCATTTTCTAAAAATACGACCTTATAGTTATTGTCACATAATTGGCTTACGCTAAGCAGATTATATTCAAAATTCTCTACAAGTAATACATTTTTAATAACAAAATTTGAGTTAAGCTCGATATCACCTGATCTGATGATTTTGAGCTTGTCGTTATTCCCAAAGGCTACCGATCCTTGTCGTTTGAATCGAAGCTTCGTGAATTTGAGTTGATCCTCGGTCATGTGTCGGGAGCAACCGCTGTCCAACATCCATTGATCCTACACACAAGGTGGTTGGATTGGATGTTAGATTTTTTTTTTTAAAAAAAATTGGTTGTAAGTTGTTAAACCTAGGTCATCTCACCTATGTCTCTATGATCAAGCATGTTATACTTATGTGTTTTTTTTGTGAGATGACTTCCAATTAAGTTGATTAAGTGCATTTAGGTTCAGGTAATTTTATGTTAGATTTGGATTTGACCCTAGGCTTGTCAAGTTTACCTTTTCAAGATCATGGCTTCCAGGTCGTGGTGAGGCACAGGGGCCTTCTTTTATCGGATCATCGACCACTTCCTTAGACAAAGCCATTTTAAAGAAAATGATGACTTGACTCACCTAAGATTATTTCCTAGTCTAACTAGTTATTTTTGAAAAGAGGCTCCCCGAGGCTCAATCTTTTCGAAGGATTTTAGTTGGTTATGTACGTGTTCTAAGTGAGTTCACAAGTTTTAAAGCACAAACTTTCTAAGTTAAAGCATGTAATTTCTAAGTTAAAGCACAAACTTTCTAAGTTAAAGCATGCAATTTCTAAGTTAAAGCACAAACATGTTTTGTACTGGCTCCCCCTAGACCGTTGAATCGGTTCGGTCTATCCACATAGTGGATTTGGTCCTTGGGAACCCAGTACGGGTTGGATCCTAGAGTTGAAATCAAAAAGTTCTTAGGGACCCATGCTTGGACATGTTTCCTATGTCGACTTACAATCGACATATACGACCTATTAGTCGTGTTTGAGTTAAACCCTAGTCCAGCCTTGTTGTACACGGCCCTTTGAGATCCAAGTAGGAGGTCAAGTCCTTTGGATCCCGAAGTGAACCTTTCCAACGTGTTCCTAAGATCTTCAACTTGACTTTCAAGAGAGAGTTCTCAACTTCGAGCTTTTCAGCTCGAGTTGGGTCCTCTTCTCGAACTTGACTAGTCGAAGAGGTTAGGGAGACCTTGTGTTTGAGGAGTTTGACCTCCTCAATCAGGGTCTCTGTTGGGATGTCGCTTCGGAGGCTCATTGGTTCCCATGTCCCCGGATTAAAATTTTCACTAATGAAAGACTTAATCCGGATGGGATGAGCTTCCTTGGCACAACCTATTCGTCGTCGTGCTAACAACTTGAGTGGTCGCTTGAACAAACTAGTTGTTCAAGCAACACAACTCTTCTAGTTGGTTAGCCGCGGAAAAGACGACAGATGGATCGCCGATTTTTGTGTTTGTCTTCGGGGTCCATGATTATACAATATATATCCATTCATACACATGCATAATCAAAATATTAAAGAACATATTCAGATCTGTAAATAAAGTTAAAAACAACTTTATACCTTACGATCTTCTATCGTATGTCCTATCCTTCTCGTGGACGACGTGTGGACGAAGATCCTCCACGAGTTGAAGCCTTCTTGATCACTTTCTTCTCTACCTTGTCCGCTGAGAACAAAGAGAAGCAATCACAAATACCTTTCCTATCTAGAACCGACCACCAAATTTGGGAATTTGGTGCAACCGCCGGCCAAGGAGCAAGTGGATGATGCGCCGGCCACCAAATGAATGGAAACCGCCAGCCACCTTGGAGAGATTGGAGGAAGATGATTGCCGGCCACCAATGGATGGAGAACCGCCGGCCAAGGAGCAAGGAAAAGGGAAGAGTGCCGCCCAAAACCAAGGAGGAGAAGAGAGGGATGACCGGCCAAACCCTAGCTTGCCGCCCAAACCCTAGCCGCCCAATGGAAGATGAGCCAAACCCCTAACCCTAATTCAAAAACCAATCTCCTTATCTTATCCTTGCCGCCCAACCCTAAGCACCTATTTATAGAATAGGGCTTAAGCCTCCTTTAATCTCATCCGTCGGATCTAGGGATTTAACCTCCACCGTCGGATATAGGGTTTTATCCCAACCGTCGGATCTAGGGTTTCATCTCAACCGTCGGATCTAGGATTTCATCCTAATCGTCGGATCTAGGATTTCATCCCAACCGTCGGATCTAGGGTTTTATCCCAACCGTCGGATCTAGGGATTTAATTTCAACCGTCGATTCTAGGGTTTCATCCTAACCATCGGATCTTAGGGATTTAATCCCAACCGTTGGTTCTAGGGTTTCATCCTAACCATCGGATCTTAGGAATTTAATCCCAACCGTTGGTTCTAGGTTTTGTTTTACATTCTTGGATCTAGACTTCACAAGGATTATATTAGGCTACGATAGGGACCATAAGGAGGAGTTGGGTCTTGGCCACCCGATGGATCTGAACCACACATACTTGATCCATCAATGATGTTCCATTCCACTAGAGGATCATCATTGAACTACCTCACCAACCCCCATAAATTAATATGGGCTCCATATATTATTTGTACATTAATCTCCCCGTGTTTAAGATATCGAATGTCCGTCAATTAATTGATTTACTGACCATCAATTAATTAACATCTAACTCCTCGAGTAGTACCACTCAACCTTATCATCATGTTGACTAAGTCAACCAGCTGGGTTTACATGATGAACCTTATGAGCTCCTCAAGGGGACATCATCAACCTAATATATAGGACACGGTTTCCTCCTATAATCAACGGCACACCATGTAAATAATATTATTTCCCAACTTACCGGGCATATTGATTTAATCCATCTAAATCTCACCCACTGGTAAATTAAAGAAATAAATACTAAGAACATGTGCCCGTTATTATATCGGGATTAAGAGCATGTACAACATAATATCCGAGGTCCGATTCAATTATGTAGTCAGTACTAAATTGAATCACCTCTATGTCGGTCCTACTCAATACACCTAAGTGTACTAGTGTAACTCTATGTTCAAGATAAAACAATACCAAGCTACACTACAACCATGCCAATGGTTTGTCCAAAACCATCTTGGTTGTGAGCCTCTACTTATATTTTACAAGGGACTGATAACATGATCTTCTGTGCCACACCAAGCACCATGTTATCTACAATGTTGAATATTAGACAATATTCACACATATATAATGAATATATAAAATGCAAACAATGATCATGTTATTCTTATTTCAAAATAAAATGTTCATACAGAAAAGAGCTAGGCTTTCAGTATACATTCTAACAGTCTCGACCTTGGACTCAGACTTAACTAATTTCCTAGACAAAACCCTAACTGTATTATGTAAAGTATTAAATAAAGTTCGACTCACTTTAAGGGTATCTTTTGAATCGGATGCGTATCCGTGGTTTGACTTGAAGGTAGCTTCGTAGTCCGAGTCATCCTCAGGTTCTGACTCAAGTTCAGGTTCGGTCTCCGTGTCTGACTCAATTGATTTCGCCATGAAGACGTGGTCTTCGTCCTCTTCGGATGACGCTTCTTCCCATGTCGCGTTGAGGGCCTTCTTGTGCTTAGGTGCTTGGTGGTTGATCTTGGGGCACTCTGACTTGATATGTCCAAACCTGTTACACTCATAACACCTAATATTAGAACTTTTAGGCTTACCTTGGTTGGGTCGAGTCGTGGTTCTCTTTCGTCCCTTGGCTATCCTTCGAGCTAGGTTCATTAGTTCGGCAGTCAACTCCGGGTCAACTTCTTCTTCAGACTCGTCTTCCTCCTCGGTTGGTGGTGGCTTGCTTGCGATTTTCTTCTTCTTTGAACCTGCAAACAAGGCTATACCCCTCTCGGGTTCCGAGTTGGACTGCTCATGTAATTCGAAATCTGAAAAGAGTTCATCTAACCTAATTTTAGAAAGATCCTTGGAGACCTTGTAGGCGTCGACCATGGATGCCCACAAGGTAGTCCTCGGAAAAGAGTTTAGAACATACCTTATAAGGTCGCAGTTTTCGACCTTTTGCCCGATTGCGTGTAGGTTGTTGACTATGTCTTGGACCCGGGCGTGGAGTTGCATTGCGGACTCGTGTTCCTACATTTTTAGGTTATATAGTTTATTGAAAAGAAGATCACGCTTACATACCTTGGCTTCATCGGTCCCTTCGTGTAGCTCCACTAGTTTTGTCCAAAGATCTTTTGTGCTTAAGAAGGGGCCGACGTGATTTAGCTCCTCCTTGGATAGGCCGCATTGGAGGATTTGTGTTGCCTTGGCGTCGGCTTTGACTTGTTGTTTTGTCGCAATGGTCCATTGATCATAATCCAAGGAGTCTCCCACTTCATTAGTCGGAAGTGTGAAACCCGTTTGGATTATGATCCACATATCGATTTGGGTTTTGAGAAAGCATTCCATCCGACCCTTCCAATAACGGAAGTCATCTCCATTGTAAAACGGAGGTCGGACGGTGCTAAAACCCTCGAGATGGGCCATTAGAACAAAAAACAAGGAGACTAAAAAGAAGACCTAGCAACGACAAAAACACACGAAAGTACCAAGACTTGCGTCTTGGATTAGTAGTGTGGGAAATAAAAAGAAACAAACGAAAAATAGAAAGTTAAGCAAAGAAATAAGAACCTAAATAAAAAGTAAGTACTCACAACCTTCGATGTCCCCGAAAGGCTAATAAACGTCGATTTTTGAGGATGAAAACAACTTGTTATGGGGGTAAACCCCCATAAGAAGTGTAGATCTCTGCGAGGGCTTCGATTTGGTAGGTAGACCGTGTCGTGGGTCAACTTGTACGAAAAGTTATGCCCGTTTGACCGTCGGCAACTCCAAAAGCGAATACTTGCAAAAAAAACCAAACGAAGAGTACCAAGACTTCGTCTTGGATTAGTAGTGCGGGAAAAAATTTAAGCGAACGAAAAACAAATCTGTAAAAAAAATGTTAGATTGGTGGTTTCAGCCCTGCGCTCGATACCAATTGTTGGATCGATGCGGTTCGCTAGAGGGGGGGTGAATAGCGAAAAACCTTTTCCTTTTTTTACGTTCGTTAAAACTCGAGAGATAATTAATTGCAGCGGAAATGTAAAGTAAAAAGAGACAATGAAGTTTTTATTTGGTTCGTAGCCTTTGGCTACTACTCCAAGGCCCTAGTGGTCCTTGACCACGTACGGAGGGCAAAAGCACTAAAGGAACTCCTCCTCGTTGGAGTTAGGAGTTAATAGATACAAGAAGGAAAAAGCTTGAGGTAGAGGGACACTCCCCCTCTCCTCGTATACGATAAAAGCTCAGAAAAGAAATGAACTTAAATAAGAGCTAAAAAAAAACCGACGTTACAATAAGAAAGAATTTAAGACCTAGACGTCGGAGAGAAAGCACTTCGTGGTCGAAAAGTTGTAGCTTGGCGGAGGCTTTTTGGAAGCTTTAGAATGATGAAGAAACCCTAGGTTTGGCCCTCCTTTTATAGCCTTTGAGCCCCTTTTCGAGAGGAACCCTAGCCAATCACAATTGAGCACCAATCTCCTTGAAATGGGGTGATAAGCCTTGACTCCTCGAATCTGATCATTGACCATCAGTCGACTGATGGCTATCATCAGTCGACTGATGGCAGCATCAGTCGAGTGCTGACCTCCGGCAGTCGACTGATTGACGGCAGTCGAGTCCTCCAAGCTGGCAGTCGACTGATGCTTGCTGCAAGTCAAAGTTAGCTCAACAAAAACATAATTTCGACGGTCGTCGACCGTCCGATCTCGACCTAGACCATCTATAGGATGTCTTTGGTCGGATCTACGCTTAAGATCATCCCCATAAAGAGGATACGACCTCCCTTATGCTCGCACACACGAGCTTACCTCGACACTTACATGTTACTTTTGCTTCCGACCTTTCACTCGATTCCTTCGGCTCCCTCCGAAGTCACTCGAGTGTAGCCCGACCTCCGCGGCTTCCTCCGGGTGTCGCTAGCCTTCAGCTCCAGCTATATCAATCTTCTTCCTACTCGATTCAGCTCGTGAGATAACGACATGAGCTTAATTTTGTATCGTTTAGTATAATCAAAACTCAGGTTCGACTTAGGTGCCTACTGCACCAACAGTTACTAGCCTCGTGTTGAAGACGATATGATCGAGAGAAGATCACGATTCGAATCAAAATTCGGATCCAAAACGAGTCCTCAAAAACTCGCTTCTCCGGAGAGGTATTCGTTAACCGTTTGACGAATCTTTCGTCCTCCACGTATAAGGATTACCGGAGATCGAATCCCCGGAAAGGAAGGCACTGTCGGAGCTCCAAACGTCGTCCAAACGATGCTCCGACAAGAGGGAAACAAGATGTCCAGAAAACTGGACAGCTTTGGTGGAGGAATAAGGGCCGGCCAAAAGAAAGGTGGAAGCTCACCTTATTACCGAACCCAAAGGAGATCACCGGAGGGTCGCCGGAGGATCCCCGGCTGAAGCTTGGACGCCGACAACAATTTGGACGGCGGCACAAGGGATGGGCGGCGGCAATGTTGGGTGGATGCTTCGGATGCTCATTGACTCCCATGTCCCCGGATTAAAATTTTCACTGATGAAAGGATTAATCCGGATGAGATGAGATTCCTTAGCAACACCATTTCGTCGTCGTGCTAACAACTTGAGTGGTCGCTCGAACAAACTAGTTGTTCAAGCAACTCTACTCTTCTAGTTGATTAGCCGCGGAAGAGACGACGGACGGATCGCCGGTTTTTTGTGTTTGTCTTCGGGGTCCATGATTATACAATATATTTGCACACACACACATGCATAATCAAAACAAATAAGAACATGCTCAGATCTGTACATAAAGTTAAAATAACTTTATACCTTACGATCTTCTACCGTATGTCCTATCCTTCTCGTGGACGACGTGTGGACGAAGATCCTCCACGAGTTGAAGCCTTCTAGATCGAGTTCTCCTCTACCTTGTCCGCTGCGAACAAAGAGAAAAACGAACAAAACCTTTCCTATCTAGAACCGGCCACCAAGCTAGAGAGTTTGATGCAACCACCGGCCAAGGAACAAAAGGATGAAGCGTCGGACACCAATTCAATGGGAACCGCCGGCCACCTATGGAGAATAGGAAGGAGGAGATAACCGGCCACCTATGGAAGGAGAACCGCCGGCTAAGGAAGAAGGTAGAGGCTTAGATGATGGGCGCCGGCCAAGGGAAGAATGAAGGAAGTGGGCGCCGGCAACAACCTTGGATGAAGATGATTGCCGCCCACCCTAGCTCCAAACCCTAGCCGCCCAACTTCTTTCCAAACCCTAATTCCAATTCAAATCACTCGGTTGCCGCCCAACCCTAAGCCATCTATATATAGAGTAGGGCCTAAACCTCCTTTAATCTCCACCGTCGGATCTAGGGATTTAATCTCCACCGTCGGATCTAGGGTTTTATCCCAACCGTCGGATCTAGGGTTTAATCCCAACCGTCGGATCTAGGATTTCATCCCAACCGTCGGATCTAAGGTTTTATCCCAACCGTCGGATCTAGGGATTTAATCCTAACCGTCGATTCTAGGGTTTCATCCTAACCATCGGATCTTAGGGCTTCAATCCCAATCGTTGGTTCTAGGGTTTCATCCTAACCATCGGATCTTAGGGATTTAATCCCAACCGTTGGTTCTAGGTTTTGTTTTACATTCTTGGATCTAGACTTCACAAGGATTATAATAGGCTACGATAGGGACCATAAGGAGGAGTTGGGTCTTGGCCACCCGATGGATCGGAACGACACAAACTTGATCCATCAATGATGTTCCATTCCACTAGAGGATCATCATTGAACTACCTCACCAACCCCCATAAATTAATATGGGCTCCATATATTATTTGTACATTTATCTCCCCGTGTTTAAGATATTGAATGTCCGTCAATTAATTGATTTACTGACCATCAATTAATTAACATCTAATTCCTCGAGTAGTACCACTCAACCTTATCATCATGTTGACTAAGTCAACCAGCTGGGTTTACATGATGAACCTTATGAGCTCCTCAAGGGGACATCATCAACCTAATATATAGGACATGGTTTCCTCCTATAATCAACGGCACACCATGTAAATAATATTATTTCCCAACTTACCGGGCATATTGATTTAATCCATCTAAATCTCACCCACTGGTAAATCAAAGAAATAAATACTAAGTACATGTGCCCGTTATTATATCAGGATTAAGAGCATGTACAACATAATATCCGAGATCCGATTCAATTATGTAGTCAGTACTAAATTGAATCACCTCTATGTCGGTCCTACTCAATACACCTAAGTGTACAAGTGTAACTCTATGTTCAAGATAAAACAATACCAAGCTACACTACAACCATGCCAATGGTTTGTCCAAAACCATCTTGGTTGTGAGCCTCTACTTATATTTTACAAGGTACTGATAACATGATCTTCTGTGCCACACCAAGCACCATGTTATCTACAATGTAAAATATTAGACAATATGCACACATATATAATGAATATATAAAATGCAAACAATGATCATGTGATTCTTATTTCAAAATAAAATGTTCATACAAAAAGAGCTAGGCTTTCAGTATACATTCCAACAATCTTCCACTTATACTAAAAGACTATGCCGTCATCACTCTGCCATACATCTGATCCCCATGTCCTCCACATGCCTATCAAACGCTTTCGCTGGAAGGGCCTTAGTGAATGGATCCGCCAGGTTATCCTCTGATGCAATCTTGGCGACAGCAACTTCTCCTCGCTTTACGATTTCTCGTATGAGGTGGTACTTGCGCTCTATGTGTTTACTTGCCTTATGGGCTCGTGGTTCCTTTGAGTTTGCAATTGCACCACTGTTATCACAATAAATTGTGATAGTTATGGGCAAATCAGGAATCACATCCAAGTCCATCAAGAAGTTTCTGAGCCATACAACTTCCTTGGCTGCCTCAGAGGCTGCCACATACTCAGCTTCCATGGTAGAGTCCGCCACGCATTTCTGCTTGACACTCCTCAATACTATGGCTCCACCTCCAAAAGTAAACACAAACCCCAAGGTAGACTTACTCTTGTCCCATCTGATTGGAAATCTGAATCTGTGTAACCCACAGGGACTAATTGATCTGCCCGGTAAACCAGCATATAATCCCTAGTCCTTCTCAGGTACTTCAATATATGCTTTACCGCAGTCCAATGTCCCTGTCCAGGATTACTCTGATATCTGCTAACCATGCCCACGGCAAAGCAGTTATCCGGTCTCGTACATAGCATAGCATACATAAGGCTTCCTACTGCCGAAGCATAAGGAACCGCCTTCATGTCCTCTATCTCCTTTGATGTTTTGGGACACATCTCTTTAGATAAAGGAACTCCATGCCTAAAAGGTAGAAAACCTTTCTTAGAGTTCTGCATGCTAAAACGAGCAAGGATAGTGTCAATATATGAAGCTTGAGATAAGCACAACATCCTTTTCTTGCGATCCCTTATAACTTTGATCCCAAGGATGTGTCCCACTTCTCCCAAGTCCTTCATGTCAAACTGTTTGGACAACCATACCCTTACGTCTGATAACACTTTGATATTGTTGCCAACTAACAAAATGTCATCTACGTATAGTACAAGAAACACCACTACGTTTCCGTCACATCTCTTGTATACACAAGGTTCATCCGGACTTTGAATAAATCCATATGACTGGATTACCTCATCAAAGCGGATGTTCCAAGATCTAGAAGCTTGCTTCAATCCATAAATGGACCGATTAAGCTTACATACAAGATGCTCTTTGCCTTTAGCAATGAATCACTCTGGTTGTCGCATATAGATGTTCTCCTCAAGACTTCCGTTAAGGAAAGCTGTCTTGACATTCATCTGCTATATCTCATAATCCATATGAGCAGCTATAGATAAGAGAATCCGGATAGACTTAAGCATAGCTACCGGCGAAAAGGTCTCCTCATAGTCGATACCCTCTTTCTGAGTATACCCTTTCGCAACAAGCCTAGCTTTGAAGGTTTCAACCTTCCCGTCTACTCCTCTCTTTCTCTTGTAGATCCACTTGCATCCAATGGTTTTTATACCATCGGGTGGCTCTACTAGCTCCCAGACCTGATTAGAATCCATAGATTCTATCTCTGAATTCATCGCTCTTTGCCAAGATACTGCATCTCTATCTTGGATTGCCTCGTCATATGTCCAGGGATCAGGTTCATGTTCACCAAGGACTAAGTCCGAAGACTCTCCCAAAAACATGAATCTGTCGGGTTGTCTAACAACCCTCCCACTACGACGAGGTACCTCCCGTGTATGCTCTGTGACACGCGGTGCAGTGACTTGTGGTGTATCCTCTTGTACCGGTGGTACTGAAGTCGGAACTTCCCCTGCCAACTCCTCAAGAACAATCCTACTCTTGGGCTTGTGGTTCATTACATAATCCTCCTCTAGAAATCTGGCGTTCGTGCTAACGATCACCCTCTGATCTCTAGGATTATAAAATAAACCACCTTCGCTCCTTAGGGTAGCCAACAAACACGCATACTGACGAGGTTCCAACTTACCAAAGATCGCACCTTCAAAGACATGTCTGACTCCCCTATATCCGAATATGTCTCAGACTAGGCTTTTGCCCAGTCCACAATTCTACAGGGGTAGAAGGTACTGATTTAGATGGAGTATCGATGCATACCCCGAGCAAACAGGTAACTCAGAATAACTCATCATCGATCTGACCATCTCCATAAGAGTCCTATTCCTTCGCTCCGCTACACCATTCTGCTGGGGTGTGCCAGGTGCAGACAATTGGGATTGAATCCCAGCCTCTGATAAGTAACTCCTAAACTCTCCCAAGAGGTACTCGCCACCACGATCAGATCGTAATGTCTTGATACTTTTACCTTGACGGTTCTCCACATCAGCCTTGAATTCTTTGAACTTGTCAAAGCATTGGACTTGCGCATCAAGTAAATGTATCCATACCTTGAATAATCGTCTATAAATGAGATGAAGTATTCAAAGCCACCTCTTGCCTGGATAGACATAGGACCGCACAAATCAGAATGAACCATTTCCAACACATCTTTGGCTCTATACCCCTTGGCCTTGAAAGGCCTCTTGGTCATTTTACCTTCCAAGCAAGATTCGCAGGTTGGGAGATCCTCCACCACTAATGAACCCAAAGGTCCATCAGCTATCAACCTTTGAATTCTACTTAGGTTAATATGACCAAGCCTTAGATGCCAAAGATATGTTTGGTTCATTTGCGAAGGTTCTTTTCTCTTATTAGATTTAGAAGATGAGTTATTTACTTCTATATGCATCGTGGGAGTTTTTGGTTCAAGAGTATATAAATTGCCAACCAATGTACCAGAACAGATAATCTCCCTATTCCTTTTTATAACCACCTTGTCATTAAAAGAAACAGAATATCCATCCAAAAACAATTTAGAAACTGAAATTAAATTCTTTCTAAAAGTAGGTACATAAAGACAATTTCTCAACACCAAAAATTTATTCCTATCAAAAGATAAATAAACGTCTCCCACTGCAATAGCTGTAGGGGATCGGTATGGCCGGCTAGAGGGGGGTGAATAGCCCTCGTACGTTGGACGTCGTAAATTGCTCGTCTACAAAAGATTAGCGCAAGCGGAATATACAAATACAAAGCAAAAGACAAAGCAATAAAACAAACGCTAACACGATGGTATAACGTGGTTCACGGCTACGCCGCTAATCCACGGTCCCCGATTCGTCCTCGGTGAATCACTCCGTTAAACCAATCCACTAAATGGTCTCTCCTTTGCACCAAGCTAGGTGGAGGTAACCTTTACAACCAAGATCACTCATCTTGCAATAGGATTGAAGTAAAGACAAGTAAGAAGAGTTTAGAGCTTGTGGGGCACTAGGAAGATCGTTTGGAGTATGAGCATTAGCCTCTCAAAGGCTCACACCCTCTCTTTTTATAGAGAGGGCTAACTTCTTCCTGCTTAGCCGCCATCACGATCACGCCTTTGGCGATCGCCATTACTACAACGGCCTCCGAACACGTGGATCCCGACCGCTGTAGTCCAACGGAACTCTTAGCCGATCGATGGACCTCATCACGATCACGCCTCCGTAAGTCGATCGCTCACGGCCATTTAACGGCTGCGGTCGAAACCCCATTGACTAATCGATCACGCCAGAATGCCGATCGATGGTCTGGCAATGATCGCCGACGATGATGGCGATCCGCCACAATCCACCACGATACCGAACTCACTGATTCGAGCGCCATCGCCATGACATGGCAATGACCGGTGTCGAAAAACCCATCCGACACTTGGCCAAATGGCCAAGTTTCACCTAAGAGCTACCCTTCCCGGTTACAATCGCTCACTCATTTCTTGAGTCCTCGCTTTGAAGTTCTTCGTTCTCGCCACGCCCCTCGCAAGATCAGCGCACGGCTCTGCAATGCTCCTTCGCGTCTCTTGCCTCGAAGTCTACTTCCTCCGGCTTCACTCCAAGCTTCTCGTCCGGCGGTCCCTCGGATGCTCCAAGCACACGGCTTCCGCAAAGCTATCCTTCACCGACTCAAGGCACGAGTCATGAGATGTGAAACTCGCCACGGCTCCATGTGCGAATTACTAAGTCCTACACGACTTCAACGCACATATCACATCAACATATCAAACTAACTTAAACCCTTTGCCACACCATCAAAACCATATTACGGCAAGAGATTGCCCTAACAATCTCCCCCTTTTTGATGTGTGGCAATCCGCTTGCTAGGTAAAAACATTTGATATAAATTCTAAGGTAAGAAAGCATGTAAAGATAAACATGATATAACAACATGCAATTCCCCCTTAATCCATGAAACTCTCTATGCAAATTTTCTCCCCCTATCATATATTTCTCCCCCTAAAATATATTTCTCCCCCTAAAGTGATTAACTTAAACATACTTATTTCTCCCCCTTTGACACTATCAAAAAGATTAACACTAAGTTATAAGCTCATGGCATCAAGTATAATGGAGGGAAAATATGACAAGTTGATTTAAAATTGGGTACCACTTGTTGATGGCATCAAGTATATTTCTACCACTTGTTGTAGGTTTACAAACTGAATTCGGCCTTCAATGTTCTGATTTATAGTTACCAATGATCGCTATCGCGATCAATGATAGCACAAAGGAATCCAAATTTTTTGATTTTACGACGAATTTCAGAAATGCATTATAAATTCCAGAAAATTCGAAAAATCATGAAATTTGGGGAACATATTTCTATTAAGTATATCTATCAAGGAAAAATAGTTTTTCATGAAAACTCATTATATTTTCTTGTTTTTGCCAAAAATCCAAAAGCTCTAAAAACCACTAGGTTTTTGATCATTCTCGTATCAAGTTAGCTACCTAGTTTTGCATCCAATTGTTTCAAAACATGAATACATGTATTTTAAGGTAAGAAATTGTTTTGAAAACATATGAAATATCCAACCATGATCTTTGGGCAATATGTCTATGAATTAAACATAAGCCTTCCCCATGATTGGTCTATTATTGCTATGTTGATACTTTAAATGACCATCTAAATGCCATAGGCATTAGTGGACAATTGTATCATCCTAATATCTCACCCATGCTAAGTTTGCAATCAAGTTAGCCTATAGTGAGTGTGAGATGTATCCTAGGGGGTATTTGTATATACTTAACCCATATATTCATGCAATTCTATCATGGTTAAGTATCAACCTAACATTCTACATGATCATAATGACATATATCAATCAATTCTACATTATGATCATGAAACTCATGTATCCATCAAATAATAGTCATGCATTAGGTATTATACGATGATAATAAACAAATTATCACCTAAAGCATGATTTAACCCTATTTCTCATGATAACATGCCAAATATCAAAATCATAAATCATGATTTAAAACATACATAGGAATTACATCAATCATCATGATTTAAGCATTATTACCTATTTATGGGCACGTTATCATCACCCAACACTATCTAAAAAAAATATTGTCCCGTCATCCTAAGTCAACCAAAATATGATATAGGTCAAGTTCATATGGTTGACTACCCTAGGGTTATTCTAACCCTTAAGGATGGATTTTGGAACCCAAAATAAATTCTTTCCTATTGGGTTCACTAAATACTCCTTGGGGATCCATTTCCTAGCAATTACTTTCTTTTTATCTTGTCCCCTAGCTATAAGGCATTTGTAGGCTTTTTCATTTTTCTTTTCTTTGTATCCTAGGCCTTTCTTGTTGAAACTAGCTCTTTGGCTCCCTAAGATCATATTTAATGTGTTGGAGCCAATTGTGAATTTCTCTACGGCTTTGGTTAAGTAATCTACCTTTTCCCTTAATGCCCTATTTTCCTCTATGCATGCATCATTAACATCTAATGGCACATAAAGGTCATGTGAGCATTCTTCATTTAAGCTAGAAGAAATATTATCATTTAAGCATGCATTTTCTAGTTTATTTTCTAGGTCCTTAATTTGATCTAGCATGCTTTTGTTTTTCTTCTTAGCTCTAAATAAATCTCTAGTTAAGCTAGAAACCATAGAAACTATTTTCTTAGGGGTTAGATTTGTTACCATAGTTTCCATGTCCTCTTCTTCTTCGGATGAGGAGGATGTAGAAGCTCCCCCTTCATTTGAGCTCTCCCCATTTGAGCTTGATCCTTCATTTTCGGATGAAGAGCAATCCAAGTCATCAAAGGCCATCAAGGCCAAATTGGTGACAAAGGCATTCTCCTCATCCGATGATGAGGAGGAGGATGAGGATGGATCATCCCAAGTCCTTGCCTTGAGAGCCTTAGCCTTTCCCTTCTCCTTTGTCTTCTTCTCCTCTTCCTTCTTTTTCTTGCTCCCCTTCTTCTTCTTCTTTTCTTCTTTCTTTTTCCTTTCTTCCTTGCTCTTGTTTAGGAGAGGACAATTGTCCCTTATGTGCCCTTCTCCTTGGCAATTGTAGCATATGACCTTCCCCCTTGGTCTTCTATTCCTATCATTAGATTTATCAAATCTAAAATTCTTAAATGCACGTCTTACCCTCCTTACCATATAGGCTTCTTCGGTGCTATCCATGGAGGAGGAGGAAGATGCTTCATCATCGGAGGAGGAAGGGATTTCCATCTTCTTCTTTCCCTTGTTTGCCAACAAGGCTACTCCCCTTGAAGGTTGAATTCTAGGCTCCTCTAGTATTCCTTCAAGCCTAGTTTAAATGAAGCTCCATGGTTGAAAAGAATTCCTCCAAGGTGCTCACTTCTAGGTTCTTGGAGATATAAAATGAGTCCACCATGGAGCTCCATTTTGAGGACCGGGGAAAGGCATCTATGGCCTTCATTACCATATCCTGGTTTGATAGCTTCTCACCTACACTTGTTAGCCCAATTAAAATTTCTTTAAACCTAGAGTGTAGTGAGGTTACCTTTTCTCCCTTTTCTAGTTTTATATTGGATAGTTGGGAGCGGAGGAGGTCTCTCCTTGCTAGCTTGGCCTCGGATGTGCCTTCATGGAGTTCTATAAGCTTCTCCCACATCTCTTTGGCGCTAGCACATTCTCCGATCCGATTGATCTCTTATTGAGGGAGCACATTGTAGAGATGGTGCTTGGCTTTGGAGTTTGCAAGGTGCTCCTCTCTTTGCCTCTTGGTCCACCTAGATTTCTCTATTGGCTTCCCCTCTTCATCCCTAGGCAAAACGAAACCGGATTCCATTGTAATCATTATATCAAAATCCGTTTCGAAAAATACCTCCATTCGCTTCTTCCACCAAGCGAATTCTCCTTCAAACTTCGGAGGATGGATGTTGGAGCCGGCCATTTTGAAAGTTGCTTATTGTGGCGGTTAGTCCTCGACAAGCTTTCCTTGGCTCTGATACCACTTGTAGGGGATCGGTATGGCCGGCTAGAGGGGGGTGAATAGCCCTCGTACGTTGGACGTCGTAAATTGCTCGTCTACAAAAGATTAGCGCAAGCGGAATATACAAATACAAAGCAAAAGACAAAGCAATAAAACAAACGCTAACACGATGGTATAACGTGGTTCATGGCTACGCCGCTAATCCACGGTCCCCGATTCGTCCTCGGTGAATCACTCCGTTAAACCAATCCACTAAATGGTCTCTCCTTTGCACCAAGCTAGGTGGAGGTAACCTTTACAACCAAGATCACTCTTCTTGCAATAGGATTGAAGTAAAGACAAGTAAGAAGAGTTTAGAGCTTGTGGGGCACTAGGAAGATCGTTTGGAGTATGAGCATTAGCCTCTCAAAGGCTCACACCCTCTCTTTTTATAGAGAGGGCTAACTTCTTCCCGTTTGCCGCCATCAGTCGACTGCCGCCTTTGGCAGTCGACTGCCGTCACTACAACGGCCTCCGAACACGTCGGATCCCGACCGTTGTAGTCCAACGGAACTCTTAGCAGTCAACTGATGGACCTCATCGATCATGCTGCCTCCATCAATCGGCGCCCGACGGCTACGAGCGTTCCGTGGCGAAACCCCATTGACGATCATTGCGCCGGATCGGTGTCTTGGCATCGACTACCCACGTATGGCGATCATGCACGCCAATCCGATCGATCGTATACGGTCGAACTCACTCGACTCGGAGCGATCGGCCATGACATGGCAATCGGTCGGTGTCGGGAAAACCCATCCGACACTTGGCCAAATGGCCAAGTTTCACCTAAGAGCTACCCTTCCCCGGGTTACAATCGCTCACTCTCATTTCTCGGAGTCCCTCGCCTTCGAAGTTCTCTTCGTTCTCGGCCACGTCCCTCGGCAGCATCAGGCGCACGGCTCTGCAATGCTCCTTCGCGTCTCTTACCTCGAAGTCTACTTCCTCCGGCTTCACTCCAAGCTTCTCGTCCGGCGGTCCCTCGGATGCTCCAAGCGCATGGCTTCCGCAAAGCTATCCTTCACCGACTCAAGGCACGAGTCATGAGATGTGAAACTCGCCACAGCTCCATGTGCGAATTACTAAGTCCTGCACGACTTCAACGCACATATCACATCAACATATCAAACTAACTTAAACCCTTTGCCACACCATCAAAACCATATTACGGCAAGAGATTGCCCTAACAATAGCTGCCACCTTTGAAGCATTGCCCATGAAGACGGTGATTTCTCCCTCAGCTAGTCGTCGGGTTTCCTGGAACCCCTGCAAAGTATTGCAGACATGATCAGTGGCTCCTGTATCTACACACCAGGTACTAGTAGATAACACCGCTAAACATGTTTTAACAACTAAACAAGAAGATATACCTTTATTCTTTCGGCGAGGACAGTCCGCCTTCCAATGTCCAGTCTGCTTGCAAGTGAAGCACTTGCCTTTCGGCTTCTTCACTCCTGCCTGAGGTCCTCCTGCCACTTTCTTCGCTCCACCTTGCTTCTTCTTCTTCTTACCTTTCGGTTTAGAGGAAGAAACCTTCTGAGCGACCATGGCTTGAGAACTTTGACGAAAAAGCCCCTCTGCCGCCTGGAGTTCTGTCAGAAGCTCCACCAACGAATACAACCTCTTGTTCATGTTGTAGTTGAGGCGGAACTGCTCAAAACTCCTAGGCAGAGACTGGAGAATGATATCGACCTGGGTTTCCCCATCGATCTCAGCTCCGAGGACTTCCATCTCATTAAGATGAGCCATCATCTTGAGAACATGGTCCCTAACGGGTGTTCCCTCGACCATGGTGGTCGTCATCAAGTTTCTCATTGCCTCCTGCCTAGCCGCCCTACTCTGATGTCCGAAAAGTTCCTTGAGATTGAACATCATGTCATAAGCTGTGGCTATGGCCTGATGCTGATGTTGCAGCACATTTGACATAGATGCCAAAATGTAACACCGCGCCATCTCATCTGCCTTAACCCATTTCTTATAATGTTCTTTCTCTTTTTCATCAGAGTCATCGGTGGGCTTAGGAGGACAGACCTCGAAGAGTACAAATTTGTACTCCTCTGCAGTTAAGACAATATCCAGGTTTCTTTTCCAATCAATGTAGTTTGGACCAGTAAGTTTGTTTTCTTTTAAAATCACAGCAAGTGGGTTGAAAGCCATTTGAAAATCCTAAAAATCACAATGATCAAAATATTAGATTTCAAATATTATTGATTCCTCAAAACAATAAAATCCCGAAATCAACCAACACCTCAAAACACCGAGAATTTCGTATGCCACGCTGTGTGGACGTATACGAAACCTACATTTGTAAGAGGAGGTTTTACCCATTAATTTTATTATCTTGTCAACCTTACTTTTTGACAAATAAAATTAATAGTTGGTTCCTCTTTGGCCCTACAAATAAAAGCAGTGACTCCGATGGGGAGGATACTTTCATTTGCATCTAAGTGTGCACCATTACACGATACTAAGGGAATTATTTCGGATTATGTGCCTTACCGCTGTGGAAGTACACATGCTCCTAGATAATTTCCTATAACCATTATTTGACCAAGTGATCCGCAAACAAACCCGTCCGCAGGGAGGAAGGCACTCAGAGCCAACACACAAGTTTGTTCGCATCACACGTCAAATTGTAATGGAGGCCGCGGGAATTAATTAAAATATCCCTCTCCCACTTAGTAAATTGCAAATGAGGAATTTTAAATGACACACAACATGCATATAAAACAAATAAGCAATAAATATGGAAAAAAAAGAATTTTTCCAACTATTATGGCATTGTCCTCCAATATGCATCCCGTCGTGTGGCCACCTCGTCCGCTCCATCTTTTCCCGTGCGCAAGTCACCAAAGAGTTCCGAGCCGAGATAAAATATTTTAATTTACATCCATCGATCCTATACTCCACGAAGGAGTGTACAAATAATCTAGATCGAAAGTAAACTAAAATGAGCGGCTAAACATTGCTGTATTTAATTACAAAAATTAAATACTAATCTAGCCTCGTCAACCCCGAGGATTCAAATAATAAATTTTTTACACACATCCATTCACATACACACACATGGCCATAATAGTCGGATCTTATGCCTGCAACCAAAAAGTTAAACTACGCATATCCTAGTATTATCCGGCACATATAATATATGAAAAATGCATAAAAAATTAACCGAATCCAAAACACACAAAACCGGAAACCATGGCTCTGATACCAATTGTTGGGTGGATGCTTCGGATGCTCATTGACTCCCATGTCCCCGGATTAAAATTTTCACTGATGAAAGGATTAATCCGGATGAGATGAGCTTCCTTAGCAACACCATTTCGTCGTCGTGCTAACAACTTGAGTGGTCGCTCGAACAAACTAGTTGTTCAAGCAACTCTACTCTTCTAGTAGATTAGCCGCGGAAGAGACGACGGACGGATCGCAGGTTTTTTGTGTTTGTCTTCAGGGTCCATGATTATACAATATATTTGCACACACACACATGCATAATCAAAACAAATAAGAACATGCTCAGATCTGTACATAAAGTTAAAATAACTTTATACCTTACGATCTTCTACCGTATGTCCTATCCTTCTCGTGGACGACGTGTGGACGAAGATCCTCCACGAGTTGAAGCCTTCTAGATCGAGTTCTCCTCTACCTTGTCCGCTGCGAACAAAGAGAAAAATGAACAAAACCTTTCCTATCTAGAACCGGCCACCAAGCTAGAGAGTTTGATGCAACCACCGGCCAAGGAACAAAAGGATGAAGCGCCGGCCACCAATTCAATGGGAACCGCCGGCCACCTATGGAGAATAGGAAGGAGGAGATAACCGGCCACCTATGGAAGGAGAACCGCCGGCTAAGGAAGAAGGTAGAGGCTTAGATGATGGGCGCCGGCCAAGGGAAGAATGAAGGAAGTGGGCGCCGGCAACAACCTTGGATGAAGATGATTGCCGCCCACCCTAGCTCCAAACCCTAGCCGCCCAACTTCTTTCCAAACCCTAATTCCAATTCAAATCACTTGGTTGCCGCCCAACCCTAAGCCATCTATATATAGAGTAGGGCCTAAACCTCCTTTAATCTCCACCGTCGGATCTAGGGATTTAATCTCCACCGTCAAATCTAGGGTTTTATCCCAACCGTCGGATCTAGGGTTTAATCCCAACCGTCGGATCTAGGATTTCATCCCAACCGTCAGATCTAGGGTTTTATCCCAACCGTCAGATCTAGGGATTTAATCCTAACCGTCGATTCTAGGGTTTCATCCTAACCATCGGATCTTAGGGATTCAATCCCAACCGTTGGTTCTAGGGTTTCATCCTAACCATCGGATCTTAGGGATTTAATCCCAACCGTTGGTTCTAGGTTTTGTTTTACATTCTTGGATCTAGACTTCACAAGGATTATAATAGGCTACGATAGGGACCATAAGGAGGAGTTGGGTCTTGGCCACCCGATGGATCGGAACGACACAAACTTGATCCATCAATGATGTTCCATTCCACTAGAGGATCATCATTGAACTACCTCACCAACCCCCATAAATTAATATGGGCTCCATATATTATTTGTACATTTATCTCCCCGTGTTTAAGATATCGAATGTCCGTCAATTAATTGATTTACTGACCATCAATTAATTAACATCTAATTCCTCGAGTAGTACCACTCAACCTTATCATCATGTTGACTAAGTCAACCAGCTGGGTTTACATGATGAACCTTATGAGCTCCTCAAGGGGACATCATCAACCTAATATATAGGACACGGTTTCCTCCTATAATCAATGGCACACCATGTAAATAATATTATTTCCCAACTTACCGGGCATATTGATTTAATCCATCTAAATCTCACCCACTGGTAAATCAAAGAAATAAATACTAAGTACATGTGCCCGTTATTATATCGGGATTAAGAGCATGTACAACATAATATCCGAGGTCCGATTCAATTATGTAGTCAGTACTAAATTGAATCACCTCTATGTCGGTCCTACTCAATACACCTAAGTGTACTAGTGTAACTCTATGTTCAAGATAAAACAATACCAAGCTACACTACAACCATGCCAATGGTTTGTCCAAAACCATCTTGGTTGTGAGCCTCTACTTATATTTTACAAGGTACTGATAACATGATCTTCTGTGCCACACCAAGCACCATGTTATCTACAATGTAAAATATTAGACAATATGCACACATATATAATGAATATATAAAATGCAAACAATGATCATGTGATTCTTATTTCAAAATAAAATGTTCATACAAAAAGAGCTAGGCTTTCAGTATACATTCCAACAGGCAATGGGCTGTTGGCGCCGACTTCTCCAAGGAGAGGAGGGGGGTGGCAACAATTAGGTTAAGGGAATTTGGATTAGGGCTTAACAAACCCTTAAGCCCTCTTTTATAGAGAACAAATTCTCTTAATGGTTATCGGATCATAACCATAAGGCCCGTTAACGCGCTCCATTAATTTAAGTTAAAATAAATCAAACTATGATGGTTTATTTTAAGTTAAAATGAACCGAACCAACTTTGGTTCATTCGTTTAAAACAAACCAAACCCTTTGGTTTATTCTCCACCATTGGATTAGAACCAAACCAATTTGATTCATCCATCATGTCTTCATAAGACACGGCCCATCCATGCTTCCATTGCGACTGAAACGATTTCATGCTCGCTTCATGTTTGGTCCAACCAAACCTAGTTTCTCTCAGTCTGAGAATCTCATTCTCAAGCTCATTTTAAATCCTTCGAATTATGCTCGTTGTGTGTGTGACCAAATAGGTTCTCGGTTTATGTTGGTCGTCTATAATTAACCATTAATTATAGAACGATCATGAGTGGCACCTAGTAGTACATCATGATCCCCAATTAACCGAAAAGATCAATGGTTGATCCAGAACTATTTCTGAAACCCTTCAGCATCTCGAATGAATCGTGCCCCATTCCCTTCACTCATCTTACACCCACTTGGTTCTGGACATGGTCTGTAGTGTCAGTCCCCACAAGGATGACTAGTCACACCTAGCCCAAGTATCATTTCCTCGTCCTACGGATTCTAGTTACTGCACATGTATCGAAGAGTACCTTACTCTAAATATGTAATGTTTTGGCCAAAGACTTTAGTAACAATCCGATGAGAGGCCATGGGTATACATCTCGTCGCAAGGAGTGGTGAATCCTTTATAGGCTATTCAAACACCTTCGATCACTTCGACTTATACCCAATCATCCCAGGTCCACATCTCCACAAAGATGCATGTTTAAGATGTCAAATCATAAGTCTTCATGATCAAGATGACTTGAATACCACAAGTCAAAGGAACATCGCACTTAAGCTATAGTAAGAACTTCATTGACATATCTATATATGCAGAGAACCATATGAAGTCTTACGGCTGGTCACTCCAATGAACTAGTTACCATAACTAGCATCCACAATTAACTCCGGACATCACAATGTCTCCAGCCAGTGAGAATCAGCTGCTTGGATACACCAAAGAGTATACCTCGTGCTAGTCTCGACAGAATCAATGGTGTCCAAATCCATCAATTCATCGACTAGGGATAATTCCGATACTTCACAATTACACATGTAGAGATACTCACTAGTTGTGATCCAATCACAAATTCTCTCATGCTGTGAATCGTATCATGGACATTCAGTAAATGAGTTTATGATCCGATCAAATACATGAAACCATGTGTACTCAAATAGTGAATCTTCATTTATCATATAAATGGTTCATACATAAGGTGATTTCCATAGGACATCTCTCATATATTACTAACATCCTCGAGGCTGATCCTTGACCATCGATTCGATGGCCATCATCGATCGATCGATGGCGATCGAATCTTGACCTCGAGCGATCGACTATTGATGTGTAGTCGAGTCCTCCAAGCCGGCAGTCGACTGATGCTAGCTACAAGGCAAAGTTAGCTTAAAAAAAACATTATTTCGACGGCCTCCGACCGTCCGATCTCGACCTAGACCACCTATAGGATGTCTTTGGTCGGATCTACGCTTAAGATCATCCCTGTAAAGAGGATACAACCTCACTTACTCTTGCACACACACGAGCTTACCTCGATACTTACTGTGTCGCTTTCTCTTCCGGCCTTCCACTCGATTCCTTCGGCTCCCTCCGAAGTCACTCGAGTGTCGCCCGACCACCGTGGCTTCCTTCGGGCATCGCTAGCCTTCATCTCTAGCTATAGCAATTTTCTGCACACTCGATTCAGCTCGTGAGATAACAACATGAGCTTAACTTTGTATCGTTTGCTATAATCAAAACTCAGGTTCGACTTAGGTGCCTACTGCACCAACAGCCACCTCATGAGGGAGACCAAGAGCCATTGGCTCTTGGAGTTACATACATGGTGGTCGGCCACTTTAGGAGGCTTGAGTGTTGTAATTCATTTTGTGTGGTAACTCCAACTTCATATTCTTCCTTGCTCCATTCAAGTTCTCTCCCAATCCTTCATTTTGCCGAGACCTTCAAGGAGTGCTAGCACACTCAAGATTTTCTTTTCTCCACCTATTGCTTGTGTGGATACCAATAGAGGAGTGTGCACTTGACACTCTCGAGTTCCGACAATCCTTTTGGACGAGCGGGATAAGCGGAGGGCATAACTTCAAGGGTAATTTCTTATCATGTAGATCTAGAGTAGATATAAAGGTATTAAACACATACATGTTAGTTTTATTTGTTATACTTCGCACGGATCCGTGGCTGGACTTCCGGGGTTTCCGCAACGCAAAAAGCGGTTTTTGCGGCTCGGAAAGTCCAACAGTGGTATCAGAGCCACGTACGTAGCATGTATGTGTTTCGTATTTATAGTTTTTGTATTAGATATAAAAATTATATATTTTTAAGTTTCTGTAAATTTCCTAGTTTTATAGAATTTTTTGGTATTTTTCTCTAAGAGTCGAAGCAACAAGTGTTGGGACACTTGTAGGCTTCAACCGTCGAGAAAAACTCTCTGAAACGGTGAGTTCTCACTTTAGGATTTTGGGACAGCAACTTAAGTCGTTGTAAGATCTAGTAGGACACTCGCAAAGTTTATTTTTGCGAGTAGGGGCGCTGCCCCTATCCCCGAAAGGGGCCTTGTCTCGCGATCGTGCCCGGAAACAGCTTAGCAGGACCGTTACAGAGAGGTGACTCATAAAATTGAAAATAAAATAGAAAAAATTATAAATTTTTTTTGTAAAATACATAATTTAGTATTATGTATAATTCTGTGATGGTCATGGCCCAAGAACCCCAATATGATTGGATGTTAATGTGTTGTAATTCATAATACGGCCTGCGTGCCATTTTTGTGATTGTGCTTGTTGTATAGTGTATGCGACCTGCGCATCATGCCTTTTCTTTTAATATTCTAGTTGTAAATAGTTTTAGACTCGAATGTAACTTGAGTTTCATGTTTGTAATGTACAAAATGGAGTGATGGATGGTCCACTTCTAGACGGAGTTACGAGAAGGGTGCCGACGACACATGGCGATCAAAGGAGGCGCTTGGAGAAGACGCTAACCCTAGGTTGACCATCCGATCTTCTCATTGGCTTGAGAAGATCGTAGTAGGGACATTACCTAATCACAATTAATTTATATATATGTATATATATTGATATATATATATATATATATATATTTGTTATGCTTGTATGTATGTGATGCATGCTAGTAGAATAATGCTTGTAAGTATATGACGCATGCTAGGATATTTTTCTTGTATGTATATGATGCATGCTAGAATAATGCTTGTATGTATGTGATGCATGCTAGTATAGGATAATAAAGGCCTCAATGCGTATATGATACTCATTACGATTAGATTAGATCTTAATTGAATCAACTCGAAAAATGCCTACCAAGTCCTTGATACCCATTACTACCTCGATCATTTGTAGTTGTTGAATCTGCCAAAGCAGAGAAATGCATATTATCTTTCTAACGCCCATAAAATTTCTAACCATTTTACGAGAATTTTTGGCTTGACGATAATGGCCTTTATGTGGGCTTTTTTCAAAAATAAAAGAAAATAAGCCAAAAAGAGGTGCAAGGCCTTGGAATTGAACCCCAAACCTCTAGAGATAGCCAAGCCCTATAGATGCACACACTAACTAGAAAGCCCAATAGGATTATATCATTAGAGGAGTAGGGGAAATTATGGTTAAGTGTAAGGGAGATCAAGGGGTTCTTCAAATGAATAAATAGGGGGAATGAGGGGGCATGAGTATCCAAACTTCATTTCTCCTCTTCTCTTCTTCTTGCTCATCGAAATCCCTTCCTCCCCCTCTCCATTTTCACCCTTTGGCCGAACCCCATTCAAGCAAGGAGAAGGCTAGGTTTTTTGTTTCCTTAGGTCATCTTCCCACTCTAAGCAAAGCGAAGGATGTAAGATTTCCTCACCTGCAGTATATTAGTTTTGTAGGACATGTTACATGAAAGAAATATGAAGTTTTGTGCCCCACATGTTTCGGCCAACCATGACTTTGGGGCTAGGGTTTCATGAAAGTGATTCTAAGGATCTTTTACAAGTTGTATGCTTCATGTAGGAATTTTTAGGTGACAAAAATCCAAGTTTATAGCCCCTACAAGTTTCGGCCAACCTTGGGTTTAGGGTTAGGGTTTCATGAAAACACTCCTTGTGAAGTTATATCATGTTGTATGCCTTCATGTAGGAGTTTATGTAACAAAAAAATAAAGAAATTGGTACCCTACAAGTTTCGGCCAACCTTGGGTTTAGGGTTAGGGTTTCATGAAAACACCCCTTGTGAAGTTACATCATGTTGTATGCCTTCATGTAGGAGTTTATGTAACAAAAAAATAAAGAAATTGGTACCCTACAAGTTTCGGCCAACCTTGGGTTTAGGGTTAGGGTTTCATGAAAACACCCCTTGTGAAGTTATATCATGTTGTATGCCTTCATGTAGGAGTTTATGTAACAAAAAAATAAAGAAATTGGTACCCTACAAGTTTCGGCCAACCTTGGGTTTAGGGTTAGGGTTTCATGAAAACACCCCTTGTGAAGTTATATCATGTTGTATGCCTTCGTGAAGGAGTTTGTGAAAAAAAAAATAAAGAAATTTGCACCCTACAAGTTTCGGCCAACAATGGTTGTAGGGCTAGGGTTGCATGAAAACACCCCTTAGGAAATCAGGACATGTGGTATGCTTAGGCGATGAACATGATTATGATTTTTATATGCCATGAAATATGTTTATGCGATGAACATGATTATGATTTTTATATGCCATGAAATATGCTTATGTGATGAACATGATTATGATTTTAACATGCCATGAAATATGCTTATGTGATGAACATGATTATGATTTTAATATGCCATGAAATATGCTGATGTGATAAACATGATTACGCTTTAGGACCCCTTTAGGGTACTCTTACGTTATGAATGCATATATGTTATGACATGTCTAAGAGATGCTTCCCTTTCAAGTAGGGATTAAGAGCTCTCCTTATGATAAGATAAGATGGGGATGCTTCCCTTTCAAGTAGGGATTAAGAGCTCTCCTTATGATAAGATAAGACGGAGATGCTCCCCTTTTATTTGGGGGATTAAGAGCATTCTTTATGATATGACAAGAAAGAAAGGAATTAAGTATTTTACTTTGTAAGAGGTTAAGTACCTGACCCGTCAGGTGGTCGTTAATCAAATCCAAAGGGACATAAGAAGACGTAAGAGGTCTTGCCCTGGTAAGACGTAAGAGGTCTTGCTCTAGTAGGTCTGGTGGCTCGCTACCCCAGCCTATTAGGGAACGCGCATTATGTGGTACTTAACCTGGGGCCCCCAATGCAAGTTATGATTATGTTGAAGTACCTATATGTATATGTTTTGAAAAGAAAGGATTTAAGATATTATGAATGCTTATGTTCAAGAGTAAGAATGCTTATGATTATGTCTTTTATGCATGTTTAGGATTTAAGATATTATGAATGCTTATGTTCAAGTGTAAGAATGCTTATGATTATGTCCTTTATGCATGTTTAGGATTTAAGATATTATGAATGCTTATGTTCAAGTGTAAGAATGCTTATGATTATGTCCTTTATGCATGTTTAGGATTTATGATAGCATGAATGCTTATGTTTCACTTATGCCCTGCTTATATTTAATTATGCCTAGCATGCTTATGTAAATTTCATGCCATGTTTAGGTTTCATTACGTTAGTATGCTGATGTGTAGTGTTGTTATGCCCTACTTATGTTGTTTATGCTAGTATGCTCATGTTGTCTAATTATTGATGAGGTTTGTGGCTTTTGTGAGTAGGCAAGAATCTTACTAAGCTATATGCTTATAGTTTATGTTTTCCATATACTGCAGATAAAGGAAACATGAACTAAGAGGAAGTAGCAGGAGGGGCCAAGTGGGTGTGATAGTGGCATGGTGGAAAAAAAGACCCTATTACTATCTGCTTATATTTATATGCTCAGTGAACACCTTAAGACATTTACTTCCGCTTATAAGACTTGAGATTTATTAGTACCATGTTGAATGTTGCTTAGTTATGTTACTGTTCAGTTACTTATAAAAGTTGATATGCTAGAACTCATGAATGGATGTTTATGTTATGCATGTTATAAAAAGAGATAAGAGATGTTAACATGCTTATTACGAATATGATAGGTAATGCATGTATAAGAGAAGGTTTATGCCATGAAAACACGTTGAGTACGTAGATTGTTAATGATCCCTATATTGTTGGGAGATTGTTGGTGCAATCGTCCCAGGTTGACTCGAGTTTGACTCGAGCAATACCCCGATGGTATTTTGATGATAGACAAAACTCATGACATGGGATTGTCATGGGAAGTCCAAAGCATTGCGGAGCCGTGCGCTCGGTGCTTGGCATGGGAAATCCAAAGCTTTGCGGAGCCGTGCGCTCGGTGCTTGGTGAGAAAAGCATTGCGGAGCCGTGCGCTCGGTGCTTGGTGAGAAATGCATTGCGAAGCCGTGCGCTTGGTGCATTTGGGAAGTCTTGAGGACTTGGTAAGTTCACTAGGCTCGGGGTCCTTGAGTCGGTGAAGGATGGCATTGCGAAGCCGTGCGCTTGGTGCATCCGAGGGACCGCCGGACGGGGAGCGAAGGGAGTGAGCCCAAAGGAAGCATACTTCTAGGGCATGAGACGCGAAGGATGGCATTGCGAAGCCGTGCGCTTGGCGCGCATCAGGGGCGTAAGTAGGGGAAGAGCCGGTGGGGAACTCAGTGTGGACTTGGCCAAGTGGCTAAGGCCCATGTCGGAGGCTCAAACATGGTAATGTTTGAGGTTTTAAGCGGACATCGGTCGGTAGCATAAAGTGCGATCGGCCTCTAAATCGAATAGGTTCGACCCGGTGTTAGCAGACGAGGCGCTCGGATCATTGCTAGGAGAAGCGGTCGGCGATGGGATGGTCGATCGGCGCCAAGACAGCGGTCGGTGATGACAAATGCGCAGGCCTGAGAATGGAGTCGAGCTTCGCCCGGCACTCGGTGATGGATGATCGGTCGGTGATGGTGCCATCGATCGGTGATGTGTGATCCGTTGGAACTTGTCAGAAGCGTGGATCCGGCCGTTGTGAGACAACGACAGCGATATCGGTCGTGATGGTGCGATCGATCGGCCCGATGGGCTGAATCGGCTTAGGTTATAAAAGGAGCTCGAAGGAGGATTTGCCCAAGACTTTAAGGGGAGCTATTGGAGGAATTGCTGCTGCATTCCATCCTTCAAGAGCCAACCAAAGCAAGCAACAAACAAGTGATCAAAAGCAATCGGTGAAAAGAGTTTCTTTTGTATTGTATTTGTATTCTTGTTTGTATTTCTATATTACTTTGTAATTGCTTGTGAGAGGTTTCTCCACCTCCGACGTGTAGTCGATAAGGAGTATTGTTAGTGCCGTGCGCATAACACGAGCTCGAGGAGCTCACCCGTGGAGTAGGAACCATTCAGTTCCGAACCACGTATATCGTTGTGTTTTGTTTGTGTGTATTTATGTTTCTTGTTAGTATTATTATTGTTATTCCGCTGCGCTAACAAGAATTGTAGACGAGAACGAACAAAATACGACGTACAACGAACGAGGGCTATTCACCCCCCTCTAGTCGGCCAACCGATCTCTCCTAACAAGTGGTATCAGAGCCGAGGTCGCTCTTCAAGGACTAACCGCCGCGAGAGCACTACAAATGGCCGGCTTCATCCATCCACCAAAATTCGATGGAGATTTTTCTTGGTGGAGGAAACGGATGGAGGTATATCTCGAAACCAATTTTGATTATATGATTATTGTAGAAAATGGTTTTGAGATGCCTAGGGATAAAAACAACAAGCAAATTGAGAAGTCAAGGTGGACCCAAGACCAAATTAAGGACTTCAAGACAAATCTTGAGGTAATAAAATTACTTAGTGATTTATTACCTAACACTATTTGGTCTAGATTGGGTAACTATAGGGATGCTAAGGAATTATGGGAGAAAATAATGAAATTCCAAGAAAATTCCCAATCGGCACAAGTAGAGGAGAATGCCGAAGAAGAAGCACCCACAACATTTGAAGATGTTGATGATTTGGTGGAGACCTCTACCTCTAGCATTGAGGGGGAGGAAAGGCAATCTTCCATCCCGGAGCAAGAACAAGAAGCATCCACTTTCGGGAGAAGTGAAGATCATGAAGAGGCCTCCACCACCTCCCTAGGTAACTCAAGTGTTATTATTTTAAATAAAAAACACATAATATGCTTTGAGTGTAGGGAGAAAGGGCATTACAAGAGAAAATGCCCTAAATTGGCTAAGGAAAAGGCATCAAGACCGAAAGTCAACCCAAAGTCAAAGGATGCCGGTGTTCCCAAAATCAAGATCAAAGAGCACATTGTGTGCTTCAAATGCAATCAAAAGGGACACTACCGAAGCCAATGCCCTAGGGGGAGGAAGAAAGGGCAAGAAGGTGCAACTCATGTAGGGGGAGCTCCTAAAGCTAACCCTAAGGTAAATTTACTTAATGCACCTTTAATTCCTAAAGTTAAAAAGCATGCTAAAAATTATTTTAGTTCTCTTGCTATTATCAATGAAAAGCATGCTAAGAGAAATAATAAGGTATATTGTCTAGGTGCCAAACATGTTCATATAACTAAAGACAAACCTAGGACTCAAAACACTAGACCTATTTTACCTAAAGAGTCCATTAGGAGAGTTGAAAACCACTTGGGTATTAATCCCAAGAAATCTAGGCATATGCCTAAGAAGAAAAACAATTTCCCTAAATCTAATGAAAATTCTAAATTGAGGAAATTAGAGGTGGAGAACCAAGCCTTGAGGTCAAGGCTAGAAAAATTAGAAAAGACCCTAGTATTAATATCAAATTCGGTTCAAGGGTCTAATGTCCAAAAGTCAAAACCTAGGAGACAAGAAACGGTCTAAGGGCAAGGAAGGTTTGGGTCACAAACCAAATCCCAAGAGACTTATCATAATGTTCCATTTAATTATGGAACAATTTCTAGGTCTAGGAAAACCAAGGCTAATAGGGAAGTTACCCTAAGACTAGCCATGGTGTGTGCTTAGTGGCTAAGGACCTAAGGAAAACCAAGAAAGCCACTAAGAAGGTCAATGGAGGAGTCACCTCTAGAGTTGACCCAAGTAAGACCCAAAGACTATGGCTTCAAAGCCAAAAGGGTCATTAGGAAGGTATCTAGGAGGTTATCCTAGTGAGTACCTTGTTAACCCAAGGAGCTCCAATAGATATTGGGTTCCTAGGGCGTGATTGATTCACGCTAGATGGGTTAGGTGTGTCAACCCTAAGTGGATGGGTAGTTAACCTAACCATTGTGAGTTGACACATTAGGATGTGCCAATATGCTTTGAGAAGTTTAAAATGATTTAAATTGGCACAATTAGGTCTTATAGGTGTTGGTGTGCCATTTTGGGTTTTTGGCACACTAGGGAAATGAATGGCCATTAAGGCAAAATTGGTTTAATCCTTAGAAATGGCAAATTGATTTTAACACTAGGTATTTTATACCTTAGTATATTTTTCTTGCCATGTTTTATTTGCCTTGCCATGTCATGACATCATTTTCATTTTATCTCTAAAAATGTCATGATCATATTGAGAATTACTTTTAAGATGTCATGTATGCCTAGATCTTATTCACATGCCATGACATCATGATTTTGGCATATGTTTTTATCTATATCATATTTATGCCATAATCATATCATGCATGAAGTAAAATGAAATTAAGGACTATGGCATGATTTGATGGGAATCAAATAATATTGCCTAGAAATATGCATGAGACCAATGAAAGACCAAAAACCCACATCTCACTAGATTAATTGACTTGTATGTGCTTTACACATCTAGATATTGGTGAGATGTTTAGGAAAATGAAATTAACGGTTTCAAAACATTTTGAAAACATTTTGAAAAACCTTGGTGAAGCCTATCTTTTGATAGCTATCACCATTGAATGATGATACAAAGATGGCTCTATTGAAGCTTTTCTTAAATTTTGAACTTTGTATCAATCTCCTAATTTAATGGGTAAAATAATTTTCTAATATTTTCACCCATAGTGTTTAGGATAAGTATTATGCATACCAAATTTCAAGATTTATCAATGTATGTATATTTACTTATGGATTTCAGAAATTCATTTTGAAATTGAAAAGCTGAATCTGATTATCGATCGCATTGCCATGGTCATTGATCGGTCGGTGATGGTGAAGTGAGTAGATGATTAGGCCCATGTTCAGCTAGGTTTAGGTCCCTAACCACTCCTAACCCTAGGATATGCTTGGGAGAGCATAGAGAGGGTGGAAATCCATTGGACATGGATTAGGAGTTGGGTTGAGGGTGAGTATCAATTTTAAGGTGGATAAGAGTTCATTGTTGAACTTTGCCTTAATTTTGATTGGTTTATGTTCCTATTGGCTTAGGGACTCTCCAGGGACATTGTTGGTGCAATGGTCGAGGGAGCAAGCCTCTAGGGGAGGTATCCATCATAGGAAGATGGATGTGTATTTCCTCATGGGAGGAAAATTGGGTTGCCTCTCTTTAAGTGATATGGGATCACTAGAAAGATGGTAGGCATGTGTTCCTCCAAGGGAGAGATATAAGATCTCATTGGGATATGAGACATTCATACCCTTGGGAGGACCTTTTTGATGTAATGTCAAAAAGGCGGAGATGTTACCAAGTTACCAATTAGGGTTCGTTGGAATTCTCATTGGGATATGAGAATTGCCAATATGGGAGAATTGGTAGACTTGAGATGGTAGTTTTGTCAATCATCAAAGGGGAGATTGTTGGAGATTGTTGGTGCAATCGTCCCGAGGTTGACTTCGAGTTTGACTCGAGCAATACCCGATGGTATTTTGATGATAGACAAAACTCATGACATGGGATTGTCATAGGAAAGTCAAAGCATTGGCATGGAAAATCAAGCATGCGCTCGGTGTGGGAAATCCAAAGCTTGGCATGGAAAATCCAAGCGCTCGGTGCTTGGTGTGAGAAAAGCATTGCGGGCCGTGCGCTCGGTGCAATGCATTCGGACTTGGTAAGTTCACTAGGCTCGGGGTCCTTGAGTCGGTGAAGGATGGCATTGCGGCCGTGCGCTTAGTGCATCAGGGACCGCCGGACGGGAGGCGAATGGAGTGAGCCCAAAGGAAGCATACTTCTAGGGCATGAGGCGAAGGATGGCGTTGCGAAGTCGTGCGCTTGGCGCATCAGAGGGCGTAGGCGAGGAAGAGCTTCGATTGGGGAACTCCATGAGGATAAGGTGGACTTGGTCAAGTGGCTAGGCGAGTGTCGGAGGCTCGAACATCGTTATGTTTGAGGTTTTAGCCAACATCGGTCGGTAGCATAGGTGCCCGGATCATTGCTCTAGATCGTATGGAGTTCGACCGGTGTTGGTGAACTGAGATCGGTGGTGATCGATCGCCAGGAGAGCGGTCGTGATGGGATGACCGATCGATCACGCCAAGGGACGATATGATCGTGATGACACGCGTGCGGGCGCGAATGGAGTCGAGCTCGCCAGCACTCGACTGATGGATGATCAGTCGACTGATGGGTGCCATCAGTCGACTGATGTGTGATCCGTTGGAACTTGTCCGACGTGGATCCGGCCGTTGTGAGACAACGACAACGATATCAGTCGACTGATGGTCACGATCAGTCGACTGATGGGCACGAGATCAGCTTGATGCAGGTTATAAAAGGAGCTCAAGAGGAGGATTTCGCCCAAGACTTTAAGGGAGCTATTGGAGGGGAATTGCTGCTGCATTCCAGTCCTTCAAGAGCCAACCAAAGCAAGCAACAAACAAGTGATCAAAAGCAATCGGTGAAAAGAGTTTCTTTTGTATTGTATTTGTATTCTTGTTTGTATTTCTATATTACTTTGTAATTGCTTGTGAGAGGTTTCTCCACCTCCGACGTGTAGTCGATAAGGAGTATTGTTAGTGCCGTGCGCATAACACGAGCTCGAGGAGCTCACCCGTGGAGTAGGAACCATTCGGTTCCGAACCACGTATATCGTTGTGTTTTGTTTGTGTGTATTTATGTTTCTTGTTAGTATTATTATTGTTATTCCGCTGCGCTAACAAGAATTGTAGACGAGAACGAACAAAATACGACGTACAACGAACGAGGGCTATTCACCCCCCTCTAGCCGGCCAACCGATCTCTCCTAACATATATGTCATGTTATAAAAAAAAAAAAATAGTAGCGCCGCCCTGAGAGAAGATAAGGGTGGGTGTTACAGGTTTGTATCAGAGCGGGTTCTCCTTTCCACTATCACACATCAAGCCTCCTTCCTTCTATTTCCAAGTAAGTAACTTTATGCATACCTAAGTTTCTTTTATAATGAAGAGTGTCTTCTATCTAGTTAAAAATAATACCTCATCATGTTTTAGTAGAATGAAATCACACTCGTGATTTAGATAGAAATAATACCTCGTCATGTTTTAGTAGAATGGAACCATGCTTGTGACCTAGATAGTAATGATACCTTACCATGCCTTATATGATGGAAACAGGTCTCTCACCTAGAATTTCAACTAAGAAGGATACCTTACCTTATTTATGATAAGGAATGTTTAGATGCATGTGTATGAGTAGAAATTATAATAATACCTTAATTATTTATTTATCTCTAGATAACATGAACGGGAGACATAGTAATAGAGGGAATAAATCGGCACCCCCACCAGATCTGATGCATGTGGTTACCGAGCTACAACGTCAGGTCGCCGAACAACAGCTAGTTATCAATACTCTCATGAATCAACAAGGGAACCCTAGCACCACACCAGAGACGCAGAACATGACTCCTAACACGACCACTATGGTGCAAGCACCACTAATCAATGCTACCGCCGGGGTCCGACCCGAAGCTTATCTGATTCAGTGGCAAAGGCTGAAACCAGAAAATTTCTCTGGTGTCGGTGAACCATGGGATGCCCAAGCCTGGTTCAAAATAGTTGAGAGCATCGTGGAGCTGCTGGATTAGCCCGAGTACGAAAAGATAAAATGTGCCTCATTATGTCTTTCCGGAGATGCGAGGATGTGGTGGGAGAGAGTCAAAGCAAAGAGACAAGTAAATCAAATGAGGGGGACAAACTTTGAATCAGAGTTCTTCGAGGAGTTCTTTCAGAGACGGATCACAAATAAGCACTACGACAAGTTCCTCGAGTTCCGACAAGGCGATCTATCGGTCAGTGAAGCTATGAAAAGGTTCAATCGGTACGTCTCGCTGCCTTAGTCGATCTTGAAAGGAGAGGATCGGACTCCTCTCGAAAATGTTGCGACCGGAGATAGCCCTGAATGTGGCCGGCGGAGTCAATCGACCCCAGACCGCCGAAGAGCTATTCAGTAGTGCCCTGGTCACCGAGCACTACCTGAACAACATTAGTCAGCAGAGTAAGGCACGGACCGGAGATCCGAAATCTCATAATACTAGCTGGAAGAGGGACCGCAGTGGCAAGAAGAAACAGTGGAATGGCCCAAAAGGGGGCCCAGGAAACAACAAAACTGGGTATCCTGACTGTCCTACATATGGAAAGAAGCATTCGGGGGAATGTCGTCTGGGCACGAGGAAGTGTTACAACTGTGGACTGGAGGGGCACATAGCCTGGAACTGCCCTACCCGAGTTCAGGCACCTCCTCAGTAGTATGTCCAGTACCCGGGAGCTCCTCCACAGCTTCACGGATCACGAGTTACGATAGAGGGTCCTCGGATAAGCCAAGGAGGCTGAAGCCCCACCCGTTGGGACAAATGCCAGGGTGTTCTCCCTCACCAGAGAAGATGTGGCGAGTGCCTCGACGGTTGTCACAGGTCAGATATTTATTTTCAGTCAGTATGCTACTGTATTATTTGACACTGGGGCAACCCATTCGTTCATCTCTACGCCTTTCACAAGAAAGATAGATAGGCATCCCCAAGTTTTGGACTATAAATTCTTAACAACGTTACCTTCGGGAGAAGTGATGCCATCCACCCATATTCTGCGCGCCGCACCAATTAGACTCGCAGACAGGGAGCTCTATTGTGACCTGATAGTCCTAGATATGTGGGACTATGATGTTATATTGGGCATGGATTTTCTGCACAAGTACGGCACTTCAATTGAGTGCCGTAAATGGAGGGTGACCTTTCGACCCGAAGCAGAGGGTTCATTTGAGTTTATCGGGGAGTCAAAGAAAGGAACAAGGAAATTTTTATCGGCGCTAAAAGCCCAAAAAATGCTAGAGAATGGATGCACCGGATTTCTAGCACATGTGGTTGATACCATATCAGCAAAGAACCAGAAGATAGAAGATGTCAGAGTGGTATGTGACCATCCGGAGGTATTCCCTGATGACCTACCTGGATTACCACCTGATAGAGAAATTGAGTTCGAGATCGAATTGATTCCCGGAACTAATCTGATCTCCAAGGAACCTTACCGTATGGCGCCGACTGAGTTGAAAGAACTTCAGAAACAACTACAGGAGTTACTTGACCAGGGATTTATCGCTTGATCACTCACCATGGGGAGCTCGGTCTTTGTTCATAAATAAAAAAAATGGGTCTATGCGAATGTGTATAGACTACCGGGCACTGAACAACGTGACCATCAAGAATAGGTACCCCCTTCCCAGGATCGACGACCTGTTCGACCAACTAAAGGGAGCTACTGTCTTTTCAAAGATCGATCTCAAGTCTGGCTATCATCAAGTAAAAGTAAAGCCAGGCGATATTCCGAAGACGGCCTTCCGGACGAGATACGGACATTATGAGTTCGTAGTTATGCCCTTTGGAGTAACCAATGCTCCTGCGATGTTCATGGACTTGATGAATCGAGTATTCTCGGCCTTCCTCGACAAATTTGTAATCATGTTCATCGACGATATTCTTATCTACTCGAGAGACCGAGAAGAGCATGCCGAACATCTGAAGACAGTACTACAGATTCTTCAGAAAGAGCAACTATATGCGAAATTCTCCAAATGTGAGTTCTGGCTCGATCAAATGTCATTCTTGGGTCATGTCATCTCTAAAGAAGGAATCATGGTAGACCCAATAAAGATTGAAGCTGTGAGGAACTGGAATAGGCCAAGGAATGCGAGTGAAATCAGAAGTTTTCTCGGGCTAGCAGGCTATTATAGAAAGTTTGTAGAGGACTTCTCTAGAGTTGCAGCCCCTATGACAGCACTCACCCGAAAGGACCAACAATACAAATGGACTGAGAACTGTGAGAGGAGTTTTACGGAACTGAAGAGGAGACTAACCAGCGCTCCCATTCTGACTCTCCCTGAAGATAATGAAAGCTTCGATATGTATAGTGATGCTTCTAAACTGGGGCTCAGAGCTGTACTTGTGCAAAATGGCAAGGTTATCGCTTACGCCTCTAGATAGCTCAAGGAGCATGAAAGAAATTATCCTACCCATGACTTAAAACTAGCAGCCGTGGTATTCGCTCTGAAAATATGGAGGCACTACTTATACGGAGCTCGGTGCAGGATTTATCTGAGACCACCCAGTCGAGATATTTCTTCACTCAGAAAGACCTAAATATGAGGCAACACAGATGGCTTGAGCTAGTCAAGGATTATGATTGTGAGATATTCTATCATCCCGGAAAGGCCAACAAAGTGGCAGATGCACTTAGCAGAAAGTCCTGTGCCGCTTTGATGTCCTTATTAATGCTATCTCAGCCCCTAAAAAGTGAAATAATGAATTACGGAATAGATATTATTTCTGGATAACTTTCCACCATGACGATAGCGCTGACATTGTTCGACGATATATTGGGAAAGCAAGATGGTGATTCAGACATCCAGAAGATCAAACAGGAAGTCCTGGAAGGAAGGGATAATGGATTCCGCATTTCCGACATCGGACTATTATACCTCCGAGACCGACTATGTATTTCGGACGATTCGGAACTTCGGAAGAAGATACTCGAGGAATCCCATGGAACACCTTATACCATGCATCTTGGATCTACAAAAATGTATCAGGACTTAAGAGATAAATTTTGGTGGTCCGGCATGAAAAGGGATGTGGCTCGATGACGGCACTGTCGACCTGCCCGGAGGGTTAAGCGAGAACACGAACACAGGGGATTCTATGTGTCTGATTCAGTGGAAAAGGAAGAAATTTCTATGGATTTCATTTGGGATTACCGAACAACAAATGGTTATGATGCTATATGGGTAATCATAGACCGGTTGACAAAATGCGCCCATTTCTGGCGATTAAGATGACCTATACGGTTGGCGGCTAGCTCAATTATATGTCAAAATTATCGATTACATGGAGTGCCTTAGGCTATTATTTCTGATCGTGATGGCCGTTTTACCTCCCATTTCTGGGAATGTGTTCAGAAGGCTCTTGGCACTAAGTTGAGATTCAGCACTGCGTTTCATCCTCAGACCGACGGTCAGACAGAAAGAGTGAACCATGTACTAGAAGATATGTTGCGGGCTTGTGCTCTAGCCTTTAAGGGGAGTTGGTGTCGATATTTGTGCTTGGCAGAATTTGCTTACAACAACAGTTACCAGGATACTATTGGAATGGCACCATATGAAGCTCTATACGGGAGAAGATGCAAGTCTCCTATCTATTGGTACGAGGGTTGTGAAAGGAGGGAAATGGGTCTTGGGCCGATTGTGTGATACCACACGAGCTATCTGAGAATATCCGTCGAGAGAATCGAAGCGCTCAGGCGAAAAAAGAGCTATGCGGATATGCGGCGTGGGCCGTTAGAATTCAGTCGGGGACTGGTATTCCTCAGCGTGGCCCCTATGAAGGAGTGGCGAGATTGGAAGGAAGTGCGAGTCGACACTACGTGGGACCGTATCCGATATTGCAGAGGGTTGGCAAGGTAGCTTACAAGCTGGAGCTGCCTCAAGAGATGTCAGCTATACATAACCCGTTCCATGTCTCTGTGCTCAAGAAATGCTTATCCAGTGTGGACCAAGTGATCGAGCCACAAACCGTACAAGTTCAAGAGGACCTGAGTATGGAAAGTCGGCCTATCCAGATACTAGACCGAGAAGTCCAGAGGCTAAGGAACAAAGAGGTGCCCTTAGTAAAGGTCCTGTGGCAGAATCAACGATACGAGGAAGCAACCTGAGAATGCGAGGAGGACATGAAGCAAAAGTACCCAGAATTGTTTTAAGTTTCGAAGACGAAACTTTTTACAAGGTATGAGAGATTGTAACGCTCGTAAAATTTCTAACCTTTTTACGAGAATTTTTGGCTTGACGATAATGGCCTTTATGTGGGCTTTTTTCAAAAATAAAAGAAAATAAGCCAAAAAGGGGTGCAAGGCCTAGGAATTGAACCCCAAACCTCAAGAGATAGCCAAACCCTATAGATGCACCCACTAACCAGAAGCCCAATAGGATTATATCATTAGAGGAGTAGGGGAAATTATGGTTAAGTGTAAGGGAGATCAAGGGGCTCTTCAAATGAATAAATAGGGGGAATGAGGGGGCATGAGTATCCAAACTTCATTTCCCCTCTTCTCTTCTTCTTCCTCACCGAAATCCCTTCCTCCCCCTCTCCATTTTCACCCTTTGGCCGAACCCCATTCAAGCAAGGAGAAGGCTAGGTTTTTTGTTTCCTTAGGTCATCTTCCCACTCAAAGCAAAGCGAAGGATATAAGATTTCCTCACCTGCAGTATATTAGTTTTGTAGGACTTGTTACATGAATGAAATATGAAGTTTTGTGCCCCACATGTTTCGGCCAACCATGACTTTGGGGCTAGGATTTCATGAAAGTGATTCTAAGGATCTTTTACAAGTTGTATGCTTCATGTAGGAATTTTTAGGTGACAAAAATCCAAGTTTATAGCCCCTACAAGTTTCGGCCAACCTTGAGTTTAGGGTTAGGGTTTCATGAAAACACCCCTTGTGAAGTTATATCATGTTGTATGCCTTCATGTAGGAGTTTATGTAACAAAAAAATAAAGAAATTGGTACCCTACAAGTTTCGGCCAACCTTGGGTTTAGGGTTAGGGTTTCATGAAAACACCCCTTGTGAAGTTACATCATGTTGTATGCCTTCATGTAGGAGTTTATGTAACAAAAAAATAAAGAAATTGGTACCCTACAAGTTTCGGCCAACCTTGGGTTTAGGGTTAGGGTTTCATGAAAACACCCCTTGTGAAGTTATATCATGTTGTATGCCTTCATGTAGGAGTTTATGTAACAAAAAAATAAAGAAATTGGTACCCTACAAGTTTCGGCCAACCTTGGGTTTAGGGTTAGGGTTTCATGAAAACACCCCTTGTGAAGTTATATCATGTTGTATGTGTTAGTAATATATGAGAGATGTCCTAAGGCAATCGCCTTATGTATGAACCATTTATATGATAAATAAAGATTCACTATTTGAGTATACATGTTTTATGTATTTGATTGGATCTTAAACTCATTTACTGAATGTCCACGATACGATTCACAGCATGAGAGAATTTGTGATTGGATCACAACTAGTGAGTATCTCTACATGTGTAATTGTGATGTATCGGAATTATCCCTAGTCGATGAATTGATGGATCTGGACACCATCAATTCTGTTGAGACTAGCACGAGGTATACTCCTTGGTGTATCCAAGCAGCTGATTCTCACTGGCTGGAGACATAGTGATGTCCGGAGTTAATCGTGGATGCTAGTTATGGTAACTAGTTCATTGGAGTGACCAGCCGTAAGACTTCATATGGTTCTCTGCATATATAGATATGTCAATGAAGTTCTTACTGTGGCTTAAGTGCGATGTTCCTTTGACTTGGGGTATTCAAGTCATCTTGATCATGGAGACTTATGCTTTGACATCTTAAGCAAACATCTCTAAGGAGATGTGGACCCGGGATGATTGGGTATAAGTCGAAGTGATCGAAGGTGTTTGAATAGCCTATAAAGGATTCACCACTCCTTGCGAGGAGATGTATACCCATGGCCTCTCGTCGGATTGTTACTAAAGTCTTTGGCCAAAGCATTACATGTTTAGAGTAAAGTACTCTTGATACATGTGGAGTAACTAGAATCGTGGGGACGAGGAAATGATACTTGGGCTAGGTGTGGCGTAGTCGACCTAGTGAGGTGACACAATAGACCATGTCTGAACCAAGTGGGTATAAGATGAGTGAAGGGAATGGGGCACGATTCATTCGAGCTCTTGAAGGGTTTGAGAAATAGTTACGGATCAAGTTGATCTTTTGGTTAATTGGGGATCATGATGTACTACTAGGTGCCACTCATGATCGTTCTATAATTAATGGTTAATTATAGGCGGCCAACATAAACCGAGAACCTATTTGGTCACACGCTGCAGTGTAATCCAAAGGATTTAAAACAAGCTTGAGAATGGGATTCTCGCATCGAGAAACTATGTTTGGTTGGACCAAACATAAAGCGAAAGCATGAAATTGTTTGATCGCAATGGAAGCGTGGATAGGCGTGTCTTATGAAGACATAATGGATGGACCAAAATGGTTTGGTTCTAATCCAATGGATAAGAATAAACCAAAGGGTTTGGTTTATTGTAAACGAATGAACCAAAAGTTGGTTCGGTTCGTTTTAACTTAAAATAAACCATCATGGTTTGGTTTATATTAACTTATCTTAATGGAGCGGGTTAACGGGCTTTATGGATATGATCCATTAACCATTAAGAGAATTAGTTCTCTATAAAAGTGGGCTTAAGGGATTGTCAAACCCTAATCATCCAAAACCCTAGCCTCTTAGAGTTGCCGCCCACCCCAATTGTTGGAGTTTCGGCGCCAACCCTAAAGCTGCCGCCGCCCAGCTTTGTGCCGCCGTCCAAGACCCTTGCTGGCGTCCAAGCTCCAGCCGGTGAACCTCCGGCGACCCTCCGGTGATCTCCTATAGGTTTGGCATCAAGGTGAGGCTTTTCTCTCCTTGTTTTGGCCGGCGCCTACTCCTCCACCAAGCTGTCCAGTTTTCTGGACAGCTTCTCCTCGTCGGGCGTCGTTTGGGCGGCGGTTGAGTGCTCCGACAGCGGCTAACATACGAGGATTTGATCTCCGGTAATCCTCTGAGTGGAGGGCGAAGGATTCGTCAAGCGGTTGTGAATACCTCTCGGAGAAGCGAGTTTTGAGAACTCGTTTTGGATCCGAATTTGGATTCGGATCGTGATCATCTCTCGATCACGCGTCGTCTTCAACACGAGGCTAGTAACCCGTGCGAAGCGAAGCTCGTGACTTAGCGAAGTCATCCCGAGGAGCTCGGCGTGGATACGGATAGAGACGATTCTTGCGAGGATCGTTCCGGTTGATGCCGTTCCCGCTACACGTCATACGGAAGGTATAACGTAGTTTAATTTCCTTCTTTTATTGCAATTTTAATTTACGGTTATGTCTACACTTGTTGTAATAGCATGCGTGTGTTGTGTGTGTTGTAATAAATAGGAGTATTTATTATTTTTATTGCTTCCGCTGTGCTCATGTTTCCGAAACATGATCGAACACACACACGCCGCGGTGCCGGAAACCCAACAGTGGTATCAGAGCCCAGGTTGTGTTTCGACATAATCGTAAAATGGTTTTGCGATAGTCATAATGTATTTCTGGAAATTTTCTAATTTTGGAAATTTAGAAGTATTTATGGAAATTTTTCAATTTTGGAAAGTCTAGAAGTATTTATGGAAATCTTCCACTTTTGGAAAGTTGGAAGTATTTATGGAAATTGATATTTTCCATAAATAAAATATTTGATTAGATTCTGGAAATTTGTTTCCTAATTTAATCATGATTTGATTTGAAATCAAATCTTAAAATATTTTATTTCCATAAGTAGTTTTAATGATTTAGGAAATTGGTTTCCTAAATAGATTTTCCTTAATCAAATAATTCCATGAATAAAATATGTGATTAGATTTGGAAATTTGTTTCCTAATTTAATTATGATTTGATTTGGAGAATCAAATCTTAAACATATTTTATTTCCATAAATAGTTATGACATATAAGGAAATATATACATGACATAATTGTATGCCATGTAATTGCATTAGATGCATAACATTATGCCATGCGTGTCGTGACATATAGATGTATGCCATGTATGTCATGCCATGTAGATAATAGTTATTTGCATGCAAAGAGGATGAGACATAAAAACCCTAACTCAATATTAAAGCCTACACCTTCCATTAATATGGTTAGAACCAGAGTTCTATTTCTTGTTTGGGTTGTTGGACTCACTCCAAGCCCGAACATGTTCAAATCATTGGAATAGTTTAACTCTAATATGGTAAGAGTCAGAGGTCAATCGTTAGTTTGGGTTGTTGGACTCACTCCAAGCCTGGCTAATTGGTTGAATGCGCTCTAACCATATTAAAACTATTTCGCGATTAATGGGTCGGCTTTAACTTGGAGCATCGATTTGTTGGACTCACTCCAAGGTCGATGTGAAGAGAGGTGAAGTTGGGTGCTATGCATATGATGCATACTTGTTAATGTGTTAACAACCCAATGTATGTGTAAACATTCAATTAGTTGATAGCACATTGTGATAGTTACATATACATGATATGTAATCGGTAGACTTGATACCCACCATCATAGCTAAGAATGGCTTGTTGGACTCACTCCAAGGTTGTTCTTATCTATGATGGATATCAGCCCATTCGGAGATGGACCTACGATCTCCCGAAGTGATTTTGGGGTTTTTGAATTCGAAAAATGAATGGGATTTATAAATGTATATTGATGCATTTTAAAATCATCTTTCTCATATATGCTCGTTTTGTATTTCTAAGTTAATATATTGATCATGATGTGTTTGAATTTGCGTTCCATTTTGGATTCAAATAAATTAGTAGGTAGGACTTCTTGGGTGACTTAGAAACTTGAGAATTGTTCTCAAGGTGAAAAGCTTGTGTATGTCCTCGAAGAGCCTCTTCCCTCCCGTCCTAGTGACGATGCAACTTTGGACCAATTGTTGGCCTTTCAGAAACATGTGAGTGATTCTGAACAAATGAGTTGCATCATGCTAGCCGCGATGGAACCCAAGCTACGAAAGCAGCATGAGCATATGGATGCTCATATCGTAGTCCTTCATCTCTGTGAGTTGGTTGATAAGCAAGTGAGATTCGAAAGGTTCGAAGTCTCCAAGCTCCTCTTCACCTCTGAGATGCAAGGAGGTTCATCTGTGGTACTGCTCAACATGCTGAAGACTGTGGAGCCTTCTGAGAAGCATGAGTAGGGGACAGTGTTGTTAGTTGATTCCTCGAAGAAAGGTTCTAAGAGGGAGTCAAAGGAACAACAGAAGGGGAAGAAGAAAAAGGCTAAAAGGCAGAACCAGCTCAAAAGGGCACTTGCCATCATTATGGCAAGGAGGGTCATTGGCGAAGAAATTGCAAGGTTTATCAAGAGTTCGTGAAGAAGGATAAGGCATCGGATGCCCCATCTTCTTCAGAAATCTTCTTTATTGATTGTCATTCTATTTCCTTAGACACTTGGGTATTGGATACTGAGTGTGGCTCACATATATGTAATGACATACATGGGCTAAGGAATAGAAGAAGACTCGTCAAGGGAGAGTCAAATTTACGTGTTGGGAATGAAGCAAAGGTTGCTGCACTCGCCATCGGAACGTATTTGTTGAAACTCCCTGCAGGACTTGTCTTAGAACTGGACAATTGCTTTTATATTCCTTTGTTGATAAAGAACATCATTTCTATTTCTTGTTTAAATAGAAATGGTTTCCATTTGACGTTTAGTAACAATTGTTGTTACATAACTTTGAATGGGTTCTTTATGGGATGGAACTTTAAGCAATGGTGTTTATCGTTGGGCGTATCGGTGACATTTTCAATATCGAAGCGAGCAACAAGCGTGCTCGAAAGGATAATCAAATAGACTCCTATATGTGGCATTGTCGTCTTGGCCATATAAGCAAGAAACGCATGTCCGAATTACACCGATGTGGAATTCCGGAATCGTTTGAATTGGATTCATACGATACATGCGAATCATGCTTAAAAGGCAAGATGACTAAGTTACCTTTTACTGGAAAAGGTGAACGAGTGGGAGAGTTACTAGGTCTAATACATACTGATGTATGTGGACCTATGTCAACTCAAGCTTTAGGAGGCTATAGCTACTTCATTACCTTCACCGATGATCACTCACGGTTTGGGTATGTGTTCTTGATGAAACACAAGTCTGAAGCCTTTGAAAGATTCAAAGAATTCAGAAATGAAGTAGAGAAACAACATGACAAGAGTATTAAAATACTTTGATCGGATCGAGGTGGTGAATACTTAAGTCAAGAGTTTCTTGATTATCTAAGAGACAATGGCATATTGTCTCAATGGACTCCGCCCTATACACCCACACATAATGGTGTATCGAGGCGTACTTAGGACCTTGTTGGACATGGTCAGTCAATGATGAATCATGCGACTCTTCCCAAGTCCTTTTGGGGCTATGCACTTGAGACATTTGTTTACTTGTTAAGCAGAATGCCTACAGGTAGTCTCAACTCCATATGAGATATGGAATGGTAAGAAACCTCATGTATCTTACTTGAAGATATGGGGTTATCTGCTTATGTGAAGCGGTATGTATCGGACAAATTGGATGCTAAGTCGATAAATGTCTATTTATTGGATACCCTAAGGAAACAAGGGGTTACCAATTCTATCATCTGTGGAACAAAGGTGTTTGTTTCAAGGCATCTTTGTGTTTCTAGAGAAAGAGTTTCTCTTGCAAGAAAGCGATTGGGAGTGTCGTCGAGCTTGAGGAGGCTCGAGAGACTCAAATAGACATTGATGAGATACAGTGAAGCACAGCGTAGATAACTCATAGTGATGAGCAATCAATTTGGACCTATATAACACCACATCTTCGTAGATCACGGTAGAACCGCAATATTCACGAGAGATATGGATTTCTCGTAAGTGAATCGAATGGCGTGTTACTCATTGATGATGAGAGCCTACAGTTATGAAGAAGTCTTGACAAGTTGAGAAAGGGATAAGTGGCTTGGTGCCATGAAGTCGAAATGGATTCCATGTACGAAAACCAAGTTTGGAACTTGGTTGACCCACTGAAGGCATAAAGCCTATAGGGTGCAAGTGGGTTTTCAAGAAGAAAAGACATGGATAATGTGATTACCTATAAGGCTAGATTGGTGGCGAAAGGATATCGTCAAAGCAAGGTGTTGATTATGGTGAAACCTATTACTTTGTAGCTATCTTAAATCCATTCGGATGCTCGGCCATAGCGGCTCATTATGATTATGAGATATGGCGGATGGATGTAACGGCTTTCCTTAATGGAAACTTGCTCGAGGGCGTGTATATGATCTGACTGAGGTTTCACATCGGTTGATAAAACCAAGGTATGCAAGTTGCGACGATCCATTTATGGATTGAAGCAAGCATCCAGGAGCTGGAATATCCATTTTGATGAGACGATCAAAAGTTTGATTTCTCACAAAATCCAGACGAACCTTGTGTGTACAAGAAGGTTAGTGGGAGTGCAGTCGTGTTCCTAGTATTGTATGTCGATGACATATTACTTATAGGAAACGATGTGTCAATTTTACAGTCAGTTAAGGTTTGGTTATCCAAGACATTCTCCATGAAAGACCTAGAAGAAGCAACCTACATCCTTGGGATTAAGATCTATAGAGATAGATCGAAACGGTTGCTTGGTCTTTCGCAGTCTACATATATAGACCGAGTGCTAAAGAGGTTTAGCATGTCGGAATCCAAGAAAGATTATCTGCCCATCGGGCATGGGGTACACCTTTCGAAGTCTATGTGTCCGCGCACAGAAGACGAGAGGATTTGCATGAGTGAGATTCCCTATGCATCCGCAATAGGATCTATCATGTATGCTATGTTATGTACGAGGCCCGATGTATCGTACGCTCTGAGTGTCACGAGCAGATACCAATCCGATCCAGGAATGGATCATTGGGCGGCTGTTAAGACGATCCTTAAGTACTTGAGAAGAACTAAGGATGTGTTCCTAATATATGGAGAAGGGTACATGGTGATACGTGGGTATACGGATGCGACTCGCAGCATAAGGATGATTCCATGTCTTTGTCCGGTATGTATTCACCGGAATGGAGCGCATAATAAGTTGGAAAGGTTCCAAGCTTGACACTATAGCGGATTCTCGCCACTAAGGCAGTAATACATTGCAGCTTCGGGAAGCAAAGGGAAGCGGTTTGGATCAAGAAGTTCATCTTGGAACTTGATGTGGTCTCATCAATGATCCAAACATGTGCTTCGCCGCTATCATCTTATCGAGAGATCATAAGTAGGAACGAAATACAAATCGAGAAAATTCTAATCGAAAGGAACTTAGCGGATCCTTTGACTAAAGCATTACCTCAAAGTAAGTTTGAGGGTCATGTTGGTGCTTATGGTATTGGATACCGTAGCGATTGGCATTAGGCCAAGTGAGTCTGTTAGTAATATATGAGAGATGTCCTAAGGCAATCGCTTATGTATGAACCATTTATATGATAAATGAAGATTCACTATTTGAGTATACATATTTTATGTATTTGATTGGATCTTAAACTCATTTATCAATGTCCACGATATTTATTCACAAAGATGAGAGAATTTGTGATTGGATCACAACTAGTGAGTATCTCTACATGTGTAATTGTGATGTATCGGAATTATCCTAGTCGATGAATTGATGGATCTCGACACCATCAATTGCTTGAGACTAGCACGAGGTATACTCCTTGGTGTATCCAAGCGGTGATTCTCACCGGCCGAGACATAGTGATGTCCGGAGTTAATCGTGGATGCTAGTTATGGTAACTAGTTCATTGGAGTGACCAGCCGTAAGACTTCATATGGTTCTCTGCATATATAGATATGTCAATGAAGTTCTTACTGTGGCTTAAGTGCGATGTTCCTTTGACTTGGGGTATTCAAGTCATCTTGATCATGGAGACTTATGCTTTGACATCTTAAGCAAACATCTCTAAGGAGATGTGGACCCGGGATGATTGGGTATAAGTCGAAGTGATCGAAGGTGTTTGAATAGCCTATAAAGGATTCACCACTCCTTGCGAGGAGATGTATACCCATGGCCTCTCGTCGGATTGTTACTAAAGTCTTTGGCCAAAGCATTACATGTTTAGAGTAAAGTACTCTTCGATACATGTGGAGTAACTAGAATCCGTAGGACGAGGAAATGATACTTGGGCTAGGTGTGACGAGTCACCTAGTGGGGATCACACAATAGACCATGTCCTGAACCAAGTGGGTATAAGATGAGTGAAGGGAATGGGGCACGATTCATTCGAGCCATCAAGGGTTTCGTAAATAGTTCGGATCAACCGCTGATCTTTCGGTTAATTGGGGATCATGATGTACTACTAGGTGCCACTCATGATCGTTCTATAATTAATGGTTAATTATAGACGGCCAACATAAACCGAGAACCTATTTGGTCACACGCACAACGAGTGTAATCCAAAGGATTTAAAACAAGCTTGAGAATGGGATTCTCAGACCGAGAGAAACTATGTTTGGTTGGACCAAACATAAAGCGAGCATGAAATTGTTTCAGTCGCAATGGAAGCGTGGATGGGCAGTGTCTTATGAAGACATAATGGATGGACCAAAATGGTTTGGTTCTAATCCAATGGATAAGAATAAACCAAAGGGTTTGGTTTATTTTAAACGAATGAACCAAAAGTTGGTTCGGTTCGTTTTAACTTGAAATAAACCATCATGGTTTGGTTTATTTTAACTTATCTTAATGGAGCGGGTTAACGGGCTTTATGGATATGATCCATTAACCATTAAGAGAATTAGTTCTCTATAAAAGTGGGCTTAAGGGATTGTCAAACCCTAATCATCCAAAACCCTAGCCTCTTAGAGTTGCCGCCCACCCCAATTGTTGGAGTTTCGGCGCCAACCCTAAAGCTGCCGCCGCCCAGCTTTGTGCCGCCGTCCAAGACCCTTGCTGGCGTCCAAGCTCCAGCCGGTGAACCTCCGGCGACCCTCCGGTGATCTCCTATAGGTTTGGCATCAAGGTGAGGCTTTTCTCTCCTTGTTTTGGCCGGCGCCTACTCCTCCACCAAGCTGTCCAGTTTTCTGGACAGCTTCTCCTCCTCTCGTCGGAGCGTCGTTTGGACGACGGTTAGTGCTCCGACAGCGGCTAACATACCGGGGATTTGATATCCGGTAATCCTCTGAGGTGGAGGACGAAGGATTCGTCAAACGGTTGACGAATACCTCTCCGGAGAAGCGAGTTTTGAGAACTCGTTTTGGATCCGAATTTGGATTCGGATCGTGATCATCTCTCGATCACGTCGTCTTCAACACGAGGCTAGTAACCCGTACGAAGACGAAGCTCGTGACTTAGCGAAGTCATCCCGAGGAGCTCGGCGTGGATACGGATAGAGACGATTCTTGCGAGGATCGTTCCGGTTGATGCCGTTCCCGCTACACGTCATACGGAAGGTATAACGTAGTTTAATTTCCTTCTTTTATTGCAATTTTAATTTACGGTTATGTCTACACTTGTTGTAATAGCATGCGTGTGTTGTGTGTGTTGTAATAAATAGGAGTATTTATTATTTTTATTGCTTCCGCTGTGCTCATGTTTACGAAACATGATCGAACACACACACGCCGCGGTGCCGGAAACCCAACAGTGGTATCAGAGCCAGGTTGTGTTTCGACATAATCGTAAAATGGTTTTGCGATAGTCATAATGTATTTCTGGAAATTTTCTAATTTTGTACATTTAGAAGTATTTATGGAAATTTTTCAATTTTGGAAAGTCTAGAAGTATTTATGGAAATCTTCCACTTTTGGAAAGTTGGAAGTATTTATGGAAATTGATATTTTCCATAAATAAAATATTTGATTAGATTCTGGAAATTTGTTTCCTAATTTAATCATGATTTGATTTGGGAAATCAAATCTTAAAATATTTTATTTCCATAAGTAGTTTTAATGATTTAGGAAATTGGTTTCCTAAATAGATTTTCCTTAATCAAATAATTCCATGAATAAAATATGTGATTAGATTTGGAAATTTGTTTCCTAATTTAATTATGATTTGATTTGGAGAATCAAATCTTAAACATATTTTATTTCCATAAATAGTTATGACATATAAGGAAATATATACATGACATAATTGTATGCCATGTAATTGCATTAGATGCATAACATTATGCCATGCGTGTCGTGACATATAGATGTATGCCATGTATGTCATGCCATGTAGATAATAGTTATTTGCATGCAAAGAGGATGAGACATAAAACCCTAACTCAATATTAAAGCCTACACCTTCCATTAATATGGTTAGAACCAGAGTTCTGTTTCTTGTTTGGGTTGTTGGACTCACTCCAAGCCCAGCTCGAACCTGAACATGTTCAAATCATTGGAATAGTTTAACTCTAATATGGTAAGAGTCAGAGGTCAATCGTTAGTTTGGGTTGTTGGACTCACTCCAAGCCTGACTAATTGGTTGAATGCGCTCTAACCATATTAAAACTATTTCGCGATTAATGGGTCGGCTTTAACTTGGAGCATCGATTTGTTGGACTCACTCCAAGGTCGATATGAAGAGAGGTGAAGTTGGGTGCTATGCATATGATGCATACTTGTTAATGTGTTAACAACCCAATGTATGTGTAAACATTCAATTAGTTGATAGCACATTGTGATAGTTACATATACATGATATGTAATCGGTATACTTGATACCCACCATCATAGCTAAGAATGGCTTGTTGGACTCACTCCAAGGTTGTTCTTATCTATGATGGATATCAGCCCATTCGGAGATGGACCTACGATCTCCCGAAGTGATTTTGGGGTTTTTGAATTCGAAAAATGAATGGGATTTATAAATGTATATTGATGCATTTTTAAAATCATCTTTCTCATATATGCTCGTTTTGTATTTCTAAGTTAATATATTGATCATGATGTGTTTGAATTTGCGTTCCATTTTGGATTCAAATAAATTGACTGGGCCGGACTTCTTGGACTGACTTAGAAACTTGAGAATTGTTCTCAAGGTGAAAAGCTTGTGTATGTCCTCGAAGCGCCTCTTCCCTCCCGTCCTAGTGACGATGCAACTTTGGACCAATTGTTGGCCTTTCAGAAACATGTGAGTGATTCTGAACAAATGAGTTGCATCATGCTAGCCGCGATGGAACCCAAGCTACGAAAGCAACATGAGCATATGGATGCTCATATCGTAGTCCTTCATCTCTGTGAGTTGGTTGATAAGCAAGTGAGATTCGAAAGGTTCGAAGTCTCCAAGCTCCTCTTCACTTCTGAGATGCAAGGAGGTTCATCTGTGGTACTGCTCAACATGCTGAAGACTGTGGAGCCTTCTGAGAAGCATGAGTAGGGGACAGTGTTGTTAGTTGATTCCTCGAAGAAAGGTTCTAAGAGGGAGTCAAAGGAACAACAGAAGGGGAAGAAGAAAAAGGCTAAAAGGCAGAACCAGCTCAAAAGGGCACTAGCCATCATTATGGCAAGGAGGGTCATTGGCGAAGAAATTGCAAGGTTTATCAAGAGTTCGTGAAGAAGGATAAGGCATCGGATGCCCCATCTTCTTCAGAAATCTTCTTTATTGATTGTCATTCTATTTCCTTAGACACTTGGGTATTGGATACTGGGTGTGGCTCACATATATGTAATGACATACATGGGCTAAGGAATAGAAGAAGACTCGTCAAGGGAGAGTCAAATTTACGTGTTGGGAATGAAGCAAAGGTTGCTGCACTCGCCATCGGAACGTATTTGTTGAAACTCCCTGCAGGACTTGTCTTAGAACTGGACAATTGCTTTTATATTCCTTTGTTGATAAAGAACATCATTTCTATTTCTTGTTTAAATAGAAATGGTTTCCATTTGACGTTTAGTAACAATTGTTGTTACATAACTTTGAATGGGGTTCTTTATGGGACTGGAACTTTAAGCAATGGTGTTTATACGTTGGACGTATCCAGTGACATTTGCAATATCGAAGCGAGCAACAACAGTGCTCGAAAGGATAATCAAATAGACTCCTACATGTGGCATTGTCGTCTTGGCTATGTAAGCAAGAAACGCATGTCCGAATTACACCGATGTGGAATTCTGGAATCGTTTGAATTGGATTCATACGATACATGCGAATCATGCTTAAAAGGCAAGATGACTAAGTTACCTTTTACGGGAAAAAGGTGAACGAGTGGGAGAGTTACTAGGTCTAATACATACTGATGTATGTGGACCTATGTCAACTCAAGCTTTAGGAGGCTATAGCTACTTCATTACCTTCACCGATGATCACTCACGGTTTGGGTATGTGTTCTTGATGAAACACAAGTCTGAAGCCTTTGAAAGGTTCAAAGAATTCAGAAATGAAGTAGAGAAACAACATGACAAAAGTATTAAAATACTTCGATCGGATCGAGGTGGTGAATACTTAAGTCAAGAGTTTCTTGATTATCTAAGAGACAATGGCATATTGTCTCAATGGACTCCGCCCTATACACCACAGCATAATGGTGTATCTGAGAGGCGTAACCGGACCTTGTTGGACATGGTCAGGTCAATGATGAATCATGCAACTCTTCCCAAGTCCTTTTGGGGCTATGCACTTCGCATATTGCATTTGTTAAATGTAATGCCTACCAAGGTAGTCTCAACTACTCCATATGAGATATGGAATGGTAAGAAACCTCATGTATCTTACATGAAGATATGGGGTTGTCCTGCTTATGTGAAGCGGACTGTATCAGACAAATTGGATGCTAAGTCTGATAAATGTCTATTTGTTGGATACCCTAAGGAAACAAGGGGTTACCAATTCTATCATCCTGTGGAACAAAAGGTGTTTGTTTCAAGGCATGCTGTGTTTCTAGAGAAAGAGTTTCTCTTGCAAGAAAACAGTGGTAGTGTCGTCGAGCTTGAGGAGGCTCGAGAGACTCAAATAGACATTGATGAGATACCTGGTGAAGCACAACAGCCGACAACTCATAGTGATGAGCAATCGGCTGGACCTATTGTAACACCACATCTTCAGATCCGGTAGAACACGCAATATTCCCGAGAGATATGGATTTCGTAAGTGAATCGAATGACGTGTTACTCATTGATGATGAGGAGCCTACCAGCTTATGAAGAAGTGCCGACAAGTTCGTGAAGGGATAAGTGGCTTGGTGCCATGAAGTCGGAAATGGATTCCATGTACGAAAACCAAGTTTGAACTTGGTTGACCCACCAAGGCATAAAGCCTATAGGGTGCAAGTGGGTTTTCAAGAAGAAAACCGACATGGATGGTAATGTGATTACCTATAAGGCTTAGATTGGTGGCGAAAGGATATCGCCAAAAGCAAGGTGTTGATTATGACGAAACCTATTCGAGCTATGCTTAAATCCATTCGGATGCTCCCGGCCATAGCACTCATTATGATTATGAGATATGGCGATGGATGAAAACAGCTTTCCTTAATGGAAACTTGCTCGAGGACGTGTATATGATACAGAGGGTTTCACATCGGTTGATAAAACCAAGGTATGCAAGTTGCGACGATCCATTTATGGATTGAAGCAAGCATCCAGAGTCGGAATATCCGCTTGATGAGAATCAAAAAGTTTGATTTCTCACAAAATCCGCATTTAACCTTGTGTGTACAAGAAGGTTAGTGGGAGGCAATGTGTTCCTAGTATTGTATGTCGATGACATATTACTTATAGGAAACGATGTGTCAATCTTACGCTTAAGGTTTGGTTATCCAAGACATTCTCCATGAAAGACTCGGGAGAAGCAACCTACATCCTTGGGATTAAGATCTATAGAGATAGATCAAACGGTTGCTTGGTCTTTGCAGCTTCATATATATACCGAAAAGCAAAGAGGTTTAGCATGTCAATCCAAGAAAGGTTATCTACCCATCGTGCATGGGGTACACCTTTCAAGTCTATGTGTCCGCGCACGTAAGACGAGAGGATTTGCATGAGTGAAGATTCCTATGCATCCGCAATAGGATCTATCATGTATGCTATGTTATGTACGAGGCCCGATGTATCGTGACGCTCGAGTGTCACGAGCAGATACCAATCCGATCCAGAATGGATCATTGGGTGATCATAAGACGATCCTTAAGTACTTGAGAAGAACTAAGGATGTGTTCCTAATATACGGAGAAGGGTACATGGTGATATGGGTATACGGATGCTCCGCATGCACAAGGATGATTCCATGTCTTTGTCCGGGTATGTATTCACCGAATGGAGGCAATAAGTTGGAAAGGTTCCAAGCTTGACACTATAGCGGATTCTCGCCACTAAGGCGAATACATTGCGACCTTTGAAGCAAAGAAGGAAGCGGTTTGGATCAAGAAGTTCATCTGAACTTGATGTGGTCTCATCAATGATCCAAACATGTGCTTCGCCGCTATCATCTTATCGAGAGAGATCATAAGTAGGAACGAAATACAAATCGAGAAAATTCCCACGAAAGGAACTTAGCGGATCCTTTGACTAAAGCATTACCTCAAAGTAAGTTCGAGGGTCATGTTGGTGCTTATGGTATTGATACCGTGAGCGATTGGCATTAGGCCAAGTGGGAGTCTGTTAGTAATATATGAGAGATGTCCTAAGGCAATCGCTTTATGTATGAACCATTTATATGATAAATGAAGATTCACTATTCGAGTATACATGTTTTATGTATTTGATTGGATCTTAAACTCATTTATCGAATGTCCACGATACGATTCACAAAGATGAGAGAATTTGTGATTGGATCACAACTAGTGAGTATCTCTACATGTGTAATTGTGATGTATCGAATTATCCCTAGTCGATGAATTGATGGATCCGACACCATCAATTTCGCTGAGACTAGCACGAGGTATACCCTTGGTGTATCCAAGCAAATTGATTCTCACCGGGCCGGAGACATAGTGATGTCCGAGTTAATCGTGGATGCTAGTTATGGTAACTAGTTCATTGGAGTGACCGTAGTAAGACTTCATATGGTTCTCTCGCATATATAGATATGTCAATGAAGTTCTTATGTGGCTTAAGTGCGATGTTCCTTCGACTTGGGTATTCAAGTCATCTTGATCATGGAGACTTATGCTTTGACATCTTAAGCAAACATCTCTAAGGAGATGTGGACCCGGATGATTGGGTATAAGTCAAGTGATCGAAGGTGTTTGAATAGCCTATAAAGGATTCACCACTCCTTGCAGGAGATGTATACCCATGGCCTCTCGTCGGATTGTTACTAAAGTCTTTGGCCAAAGCATTACATGTTTAGAGTAAAGTACTCTTCGATACATGTGGAGTAACTAGAATCCGTAGGACGAGGAAATGATACTTGGGCTAGGTGTGACGTAGTCAGCCTAGTGGGGACTGACACAATAGACCATGTCCTGAACCAAGTGGGTATAAGATGAGTGAAGGGAATGGGGCACGATTCATTCGAGCATCAAGGGTTTCGTAAATAGTTCGATCAACCGCTGATCTTTTCTTGCTAATTGGGGATCATGATGTACTACTAGGTGCCACTCATGATCGTTCTATAATTAATGGTTAATTATAGACGGCCAACATAAACCGAGAACCTATTTGGTCACACGCACAACGAGTGTAATCCAAAGGATTTAAAACAAGCTTGAGAATGGGATTCTCAGACCGAGAGAAACTATGTTTGGTTGGACCAAACATAAAGCGAGCATGAAATTGTTTCAGTCGCAATGGAAGCGTGGATGGGCAGTGTCTTATGAAGACATAATGGATGGACCAAAATGGTTTGGTTCTACTCCAATGGATAAGAATAAACCAAAGGGTTTGGTTTATTTTAAACGAATGAACCAAAAGTTGGTTCGGTTCGTTTTAACTTAAAATAAACCATCATGGTTTGGTTTATTTTAACTTATCTTAATGGAGCGGGTTAACGGGCTTTATGGATATGATCCATTAACCATTAAGAGAATTAGTTCTCTATAAAAGTGGGCTTAAGGGATTGTCAAACCCTAATCATCCAAATTGTTGTTGCCGCTAACCCTTGTTGCTGCCTAAGCTTTCGCGCCGTCCAAGACCCTTGCCGGCGTCCAAGCTCCAGCCGGTGAACCTCCGGCGACCCTCCGGTGATCTCCTATAGGTTCGGCATCAAGGTGAGCTTTTTCTCTCCTTGTTTTGGCCGGCGCCTACTCCTCCACCAAGCTGTCCAGTTTTCTGACAGCTTCTTCTCCTTCCTCGAGCGCCGCTTGACGACGGTTAGTGCCCACAGCGGCTAACATACCGGGATTTGATCTCCGTAATCCTCTGAGGTGGAGGACGGCGATTCGCCAAACGGTTGACGAATACCTCTCCGGAGAAGCGAAGTTTTGAGAACTCGCTTTAGGATCCGAATTTGGATTCGGATCGTGATCATCTTCCCATCAGTCGTCTTCAACACGAGGCTAGTAACCCGTCGAAGACGAAGCTCGTGACTTAGCGAAGTCATCGAGGAGCTCGGCGTGGATACGGATAGAGGCGATTCTTGCGAGGATCGTTCGGTTGATGCGTTCCGCTACACGTCATACGGAAGGTATAACGTAGTTTAATTTCCTTCTTTATTGCAATTTTAATTTACGGTTATGTCTACACTTGTTGTAATAGCATGCGTGTGTTGTGTGTGTTGTAATAAATAGGAGTATTTATTATTTTATTGCTTCATTTGTGCTCATGTTTCTGAAACATGATCGAACACACTGCCGCATGCGGAAACCCAATGTATCGTCGAGCCCAGTTGTGTTTAGACATAATCGTAAAATGGTTTTCGCGATAGTCATAATGTATTTCTGGAAATTTTCTAATTTTGGAAATTTAGAAGTATTTATGGAAATTTTTCAATTTTGGAAAGTCTAGAAGTATTTATGGAAATCTTCCACTTTTGGAAAGTTGGAAGTATTTATGGAAATTGATATTTTCCATAAATAAAATATTTGATTAGATTCTGGAAATTTGTTTCCTAATTTAATCATGATTTGATTTGGGAAATCAAATCTTAAAATATTTTATTTCCATAAGTAGTTTTAATGATTTAGGAAATTGGTTTCCTAAATAGATTTTCCTTAATCAAATAATTCCATGAATAAAATATGTGATTAGATTTGGAAATTTGTTTCCTAATTTAATTATGATTTGATTTGGAGAATCAAATCTTAAACATATTTTATTTCCATAAATAGTTATGACATATAAGGAAATATATACATGACATAATTGTATGCCATGTAATTGCATTAGATGCATAACATTATGCCATGCGTGTCGTGACATATAGATGTATGCCATGTATGTCATGCCATGTAGATAATAGTTATTTGCATGCAAAGAGGATGAGACATAAAACCCTAACTCAATATTAAAGCCTACACCTTCCATTAATATGGTTAGAACCAGAGTTCTATTTCTTGTTTGGGTTGTTGGACTCACTCCAAGCCCGGCTCGAACCTGAACATGTTCAAATCATTGGAATAGTTTAACTCTAATATGGTAAGAGTCAGAGGTCAATCGTTAGTTTGGGTTGTTGGACTCACTCCAAGCCTGGCTAATTGGTTGAATGCGCTCTAACCATATTAAAACTATTTCGCGATTAATGGGTCGGCTTTAACTTGGAGCATCGATTTGTTGGACTCACTCCAAGGTCGATATGAAGAGAGGTGAAGTTGGGTGCTATGCATATGATGCATACTTGTTAATGTGTTAACAACCCAATGTATGTGTAAACATTCAATTAGTTGATAGCACATTGTGATAGTTACATATACATGATATGTAATCGGTATACTTGATACCCACCATCATAGCTAAGAATGGCTTGTTGGACTCACTCCAAGGTTGTTCTTATCTATGATGGATATCAGCCCATTCGGAGATGGACCTACGATCTCCCGAAGTGATTTTGGGGTTTTTGAAATTCGAAAAATGAATGGGATTTATATATGTATATTGATGCATTTTAAAATCATCTTTCTCATATATGCTCGTTTTGTATTTCTAAGTTAATATATTGATCATGATGTGTTTGAATTTGCGTTCCATTTTGGATTCAAATAAATTGACTGGGCCGGACTTCTTGGACTGACTTAGAAACATGAGAATTGTTCTCAAGGTGAAAAGCTTGTGTATGTCCTCGAAGCGCCTCTTCCCTCCCGTCCTAGTGACGATGCAACTTTGGACCAATTGTTGGCCTTTCAGAAACATGTGAGTGATTCTGAACAAATGAGTTGCATCATGCTAGCCGCGATGGAACCCAAGCTACGAAAGCAACATGAGCATATGGATGCTCATATCGTAGTCCTTCATCTCTGTGAGTTGGTTGATAAGCAAGTGAGATTCGAAAGGTTCGAAGTCTCCAAGCTCCTCTTCACTTCTGAGATGCAAGGAGGTTCATCGTGTATCTTGCTCAACATCTTTGAAGGCTGTGGAGCCTTACGAGAAGCATGAGTAGGGGCAGTGTTGTTAGTTGATTCCTCGAAGAAAGGTTCTAAGAGAGTCAAAGGAACAAGAAGGGAAGAAGAAAAGGCTAAAAGCGAACCAGCTCAAAAGGGCACTAGCCATCATTATGGCAAGGAGGGTCATTGGCGAAGAAATTGCAAGGTTTATCAAGAGTTCGTGAAGAAGGATAAGGCATCGGATGCCCCATCTTCTTCAGAAATCTTCTTTATTGATTGTCATTCTATTTCCTTAGACACTTGGGTATTGGATACTGAGTGTGGCTCACATATATGTAATGACATACATGGGCTAAGGAATAGAAGAAGACTCGTCAAGGGAGAGTCAAATTTACGTGTTGGGAATGAAGCAAAGGTTGCTGCACTCGCCATCGGAACGTATTTGTTGAAACTCCCTGCAGGACTTGTCTTAGAACTGGACAATTGCTTTTATATTCCTTTGTTGATAAAGAACATCATTTCTATTTCTTGTTTAAATAGAAATGGTTTCCATTTGACGTTTAGTAACAATTGTTGTTACATAACTTTGAATGGGGTTCTTTATGGGACTGGAACTTTAAGCAATGGTGTTTATACGTTGGACGTATCCAGTGACATTTGCAATATCGAAGCGAGCAACAACAGTGCTCGAAAGGATAATCAAATAGACTCCTACATGTGGCATTGTCGTCTTGGCCATGTAAGCAAGAAACGCATGTCCGAATTACACCGATGTGGAATTCTGGAATCGTTTGAATTGGATTCATACGATACATGCGAATCATGCTTAAAAGGCAAGATGACTAAGTTACCTTTTACGGGAAAAGGTGAACAAGTGGGAGAGTTACTAGGTCTAATACATACTGATGTATGTGGACCTATGTCAACTCAAGCTTTAGGAGGCTATAGCTACTTCATTACCTTCACCGATGATCACTCACGGTTTGGGTATGTGTTCTTGATGAAACACAAGTCTGAACCCTTTGAAAAGTTCAAAGAATTCAGAAATGAAGTAGAGAAACAACATGACAAAAGTATTAAAATACTTCGATCGGATCGAGGTGGTGAATACTTAAGTCAAGAGTTTCTTGATTATCTAAGAGACAATGGCATATTGTCTCAATGGACTCCGCCCTATACACCACAGCATAATGGTGTATCTGAGAGGCATAACTGGACCTTGTTGGACATGGTCAGGTCAATGATGAATCATGCAACTCTTCCCAAGTCCTTTTGGGGCTATGCACTTCAGACAGCTGTTTACTTGTTAAACAGAATGCCTACCAAGGTAGTCTCAACTACTCCATATGAGATATGGAATGGTAAGAAACCTCATGTATCTTACTTGAAGATATGGGGTTGTCCTGCTTATGTGAAGCGGACTGTATCAGACAAATTGGATGCTAAGTCTGATAAATGTCTATTTATTGGATACCCTAAGGAAACAAGGGGTTACCAATTCTATCATCTGTGGAACAAAAGGTGTTTGTTTCAAGGCATCTTTGTGTTTCTAGAGAAAGAGTTTCTCTTGCAAGAAAAGCAGTGGGAGTGTCGTCGAGCTTGAGGAGGCTCGAGAGACTCAAATAGACATTGATGAGATACGGTGAAGCACACGGTAGGCAACTCATAGTGATGAGCAATTTTGGACCTATTGTAACACCACATCTTCGTAGATCTGGTAGAACACGCAATATTCACGAGAGATATGGATTTCGTAAGTGAATCGAATGGCGTGTTACTCATTGATGATGAGAGCCTACGGTTATGAAGAAGTCTTGACAAGTTGAAAGGGATAAGTGGCTTGGTGCCATGAAGTCGGAAATGGATTCCATGTATGAAAACCAAGTTTGGAACTTGGTTGACCCACTGAAGGCATAAAGCCTATAGGGTGCAAGTGGGTTTTCAAGAAGAAAACCGACATGGATTAATGTGATTACCTATAAGGCTAGATTGGTGGCGAAAGGATATATGTCAAAAGCAAGGTGTTGATTATGGCGAAACCTATTACTTTGTAGCTATCTTAAATCCATTCGGATGCTCTGGCCATATAGCGGCTCATTATGATTATGAGATATGGCGGATGGATGTGAAAACAGCTTTCCTTAATGGAAACTTGCTCGAGGGCGTGTATATGATCTGACTGAGGTTTCACATCGGTTGATAAAACCAAGGTATGCAAATTGCGACGATCCATTTATGGATTGAAGCAAGCATCGAGGCTGGAATATCCGTTTTGATGAGACGATCAAAAGTTTGATTTCTCACAAAATCGACGAACCTTGTGTGTACAAGAAGGTTAGTGGGAGTGCGATCGTGTTCCTAGTATTGTATGTCGATGACATATTACTTATAGAAGCGATGTGTCAATCTTCTGATCGATTAAGGTTTGGTTATCAAGACATTCTCCATGAAACAGGAGAAGCAACCTACATCCTTGGGATTAAGATCTATAGAGATAGATCGAAGCAGTTGCTTGGTCTTTTCGCGATCTACATATATAGACCGAGTGCTAAAGAGGTTTAGCATGTCGGAATCAAGAAAGGTTATCCTACCCATCGGGCATGGGGTACACCTTTGAAGTCTATGTGTCGCGCCACGAGAAGGCGAGAGGATTTGCATGAGTAAGATTCCTATGCATCGAATAGGATCTATCATGTATGCTATGTTATATACGAGGCCCGATGTATCGTATGCTCACGAGTGTCACGCGAGATACGGTCGATCGAGAATGGATCATTGGGTATTTAAAGCGATCGCCAAAGTACTTGAGAAAACTAAGGATGTGTTCCTAATATACGGAGAAGGGTACATGGTGATACGTGGGTATACGGATGCACCTCCGCATGCATAAGGATGATTCCATGTCTTTGTCCGGGTATGTATTCACCTAGAATGGAGGCGCAATAAGTTGGAAAGGTTCCAAGCTTGACACTATAGCGATTCGCCACTAAGGCAGTAATACATTGCACTTCGAAGCAAAGAAGGAAGCGGTTTGGATCAAGAAGTTCATCTCGAACTTGATGTGGTCTCATCAATGATCCAAACATGTGCTTCGCCGCTATCATCTTATCGAGAGATCATAAGTAGGAACGTAAATACAAATCGAGAAAATTCCTAACCGAAAGGAACTTAGCGGATCCTTTGACTAAAGCATTACCTCAAAGTAAGTTTGAGGGTCATGTTAGAGCTTATGGTATTGGATACCGTAGCGATTGGCATTAGCCCAAGTGGGAGTCTGTTAGTAATATATGAGAGATGTCCTAAGGCAATCGCTTTATGTATGAACCATTTATATGATAAATGAAGATTCACTATTTGAGTATACATGTTTTATGTATTTGATTGATCTTAAACTCATTTATCAATGTCCACGATACGATTCACAAAGATGAGAGAATTTGTGATTGATCACAACTAGTGAGTATCTCTACATGTGTAATTGTGATGTATCGGAATTATCCCTAGTCGATGAATCGATGGATTTGGACACCATCAATTCTGTCGAGACTAGCACGAGGTATACTCCTTGGTGTATCCAAGCAGTTGATTCTCACTGGCTGGAGACATTGTGATGTCCGGAGTTAATCGTGGATGCTAGTTATGGTAACTAGTTCATCGAGTGACCAGTAAGACTTCATATGGTTCTCTCGCATATATAGATATGTCAATGAAGTTCTTATCGCGCTTAAGTGCGATGTTCCTTCGACTTATGTATTCAAGTCATCTTGATCATGGAGACTTATGCTTTGACATCTTAAGCAAACATCTCTAAGGAGATGTGGACCCGGATGATTGGGTATAAGTCAAGTGATCAAGGTGCTCGAATAGCCTATAAAGGATTCACTCATCTTTGCGAGGAGATGTATACCCATGGCCTCTCGTCGGATTGTTACTAAAGTCTTTGGCCAAAGCATTACATGTTTAGAGTAAGGTACTCTTCGATACATGTGGAGTAACTAGAATCCGTAGGGCGAGGAAATGATACTTGGGCTAGGTGTGACGTAGTCAGCCTAGTGGGGACTGACACTATAGACCATGTCCTGAACCAAGTGGGTATAAGATGAGTGAAGGGAATGGGGCACGATTCATTCGAGCTACTGAAGGGTTTCAGAAATAGTTCTGGATCAACCGTTGATCTTTTCGGTTAATTGGGGATCATGATGTACTACTAGGTGCCACTCATGATCGTTCTATAATTAATGGTTAATTATAGACGGCCAACATAAACCGAGAACCTATTTGGTCACATGCACAACGAGTGTAATCCAAAGGATTTAAAACGAGCTTGAGAATGGGATTCTCAAACCGAGAGAAACTATGTTTGGTTGGACCAAACATAAAGCGAGCATGAAATTGTTTCAGTCGCAATGGAAGCGTGGATGGGCAGTGTCTTATGAAGAATTAATGGATGGACCAAAATGGTTTGGTTCTAATCAAATGGATAAGAATAAACCAAAGGGTTTGGTTTATTTTAAACGAATGAACCAAAAGTTGGTTCGGTTCGTTTTAACTTGAAATAAACCATCATGGTTTGGTTTATTTTAACTTATCTTAATGGAGCGGGTTAACGTGCTTTATAGATATGATCCATTAACCATTAAGAGAATTAGTTCTCTATAAAAGTGGGCTTAAGGGATTGTCAAACCCTAATCATCCAAAACCCTAGCCTCTTAGAGTTGCCGCCCACCCCAATTGTTGGAGTTTCGGCGCCAACCCTAAAGCTGCCGCCGCCCAGCTTTGTGCCGCCGTCCAAGACCCTTGCCGGCGTCCAAGCTCCAGCCGGTGAACCTCCGGCAACCCTCCGGTGATCTCCTATAGGTTTGGCATCAAGGTGAGGCTTTTCTCTCCTTGTTTTGGCCGGCGCCTACTCCTCCACCAAGCTGTCCAGTTTTCTGGACAGCTTCTCCTCCTCTCGTCGGAGCATCGTTTGGACGACGGTTAGTGCTCCGACAGCGGCTAACATACCGGGGATTTGATCTCCGGTAATCCTCTGAGGTGGAGGACGAAGGATTCGTCAAACGATTGACGAATACCTCTCCGGAGAAGCGAGTTTTGAGAACTCGTTTTGGATCCGAATTTGGATTCGGATCGTGATCATCTCTCGATCACGTCGTCTTCAACACGAGGCTAGTAACCTGTACGAAGACGAAGCTCGTGACTTAGCGAAGTCATCCCGAGGAGCTCGGCGTGGATACGGATAGAGACGATTCTTGCGAGGATCGTTCCGGTTGATGCCGTTCCCGCTACACGTCATACGGAAGGTATAACGTAGTTTAATTTCCTTCTTTTATTGCAATTTTAATTTACGGTTATGTCTACACTTGTTGTAATAGCATGCGTGTGTTGTGTGTGTTGTAATAAATAGGAGTATTTATTATTTTTATTGCTTCCGCTGTGCTCATGTTTACGAAACATGATCGAACACACACACGCCGCGGTGCCGGAAACCCAACAGTATGCCTTCGTGAAGGAGTTTGTGAAAAAAAAATAAAGAAATTGGCACCCTACAAGTTTCGGCCAACAATGGTTGTAGGGCTAGGGTTGCATGAAAACACCCCTTAGGAAATTAGGACATGTGGTATGCTTAGGTGATGAACATGATTATGATTTTTATATGCCATGAAATATGCTTATGTGATGAACATGATTATGATTTTTATATGCCATGAAATATGCTTATGTGATGAACATTATTATGATTTTAATATGCCATGAAATATGCTGATGTGATGAACATGATTACACTTTTGGACCCCTTTAGGGTACTCTTACGTTAAGAATGCATATATGTTATGACATGTCTAAGAGATGCTTCCCTTTCGAGTAGGGATTAAGAGCTCTCCTTATAATAAGATAAGATGGGGATGCTTCCCTTTCAAGTAGGGATTAAGAGCTCTCCTTATGATAAGATAAGACAGAGATGCTGCCCTTTTATTTGGGGGATTAAGAGCATTCTTTATGATATGACAAGAAAGAAAGGAATTAAGTATTTTACTTTGTAAGAGGTTAAGTACCCGACCCGTCAGGTGGTCGTTAATCAAATCCAAAGGGACATAAGAAGACGTAAGAGGTCTTGCCCTGGTAAGACGTAAGAGGTCTTGCTCTAGTAGGTCTGGTGGCTCGCTACCCCAGCCTATTAAGGAACGCGCATTATGTGGTACTTAACCTGGGGCCCCCCATGCAAGTTATGATTATGTTGAAGTACCTATATGTATATGTTTTGAAAAGAAAGGATTTAAGATATTATGAATGCTTATGTTCAAGAGTAAGAATGTTTATGATTATGTCCTTTATGCATGTTTAGGATTTAAGATATTATGAATGCTTATGTTCAAGTGTAAGAATGCTTATGATTATGTCCTTTATGCATGTTTAGGATTTAAGATATTATGAATGCTTATGTTCAAGTGTAAGAATGCTTATGATTATGTCCTTTATGCATGTTTAGGATTTATGATAGCATGAATGCTTATGTTTCACTTATGCCCTGCTTAGATTTAATTATGCCTAGCGTGCTTATGTAAATTTCACGCCATGTTTAGGTTTCATTACGTTAGTATGCTGATGTGTAGTGTTGTTATGCCCTACTTATGTTGTTTATGCTAGTATGCTCATGTTGTCTAATCATTGATGAGGTTTGTGGCTTTTGTGAGTAGGCAAGAATCTTACTAAGCTATATGCTTATAGTTTATGTTGTCCATATACTACAGATAAAGGAAACATGAACTAAGAGGAAGTAGCAGGAGGGGCCAAGTGGGTGTGATAGTGGCATGGTGAAAAAAAGACCCTATTACTATCTGCTTATATTTATATGCTCAGTGAACACCTTAAGACATTTTCTTCCGCTTATAAGACTTGAGATTTATTAGTACCATGTTGAATGTTGCTTAGTTATGTTACTGTTCAGTTACTTATAAAAGTTGATATGCTAGAACTCATGAATGGATGTTTATGTTATGCATGTTATAAAAAGAGATAAGAGATGTTAACATGCTTATTACGAATATGATAGGTAATGCATGTATAAGAGAAGGTTTATGCCATGAAAACACGTTGAGTACGTAGATTGTGAAATGATCCCTATATGTTATGTTATAAAAAAAAAATAGTAGCGCCGCCCTTAGAGCAGATAAGGGCGGGCATTACAATCTTGGTAGGGTGCGGAGAGACAATCTTGGTCTCGCCTATCACGGCTTGGGTTAGAGTAAGCTCAATTAGATTGAGTAAAACTAGTTAACTCAATTGGATCGAGTAGAACTATAGGCATATTCCAACAGTTGGAAAGATAGGATAAGATCGCATTTACACTAAATCTTGGGTGATTTAGTCAAAGCTAACTCAAGGTCTTTTGTAAATGTGGGTCTTGATCCTATAAACAAGAGTTGCATAGAGATGTAATCGGTAATGTGTTACCCACCGATTGTACTAAGTCTTGGGCGATTTAGCCAAAGCTAACTCAAGGCTTAGTATGATGTGGATCTTGTCCCACAGGAATTATAGCTAGTTTGTATGAATCTAGAAAGGTGGTTTGACCAAATCCATGTTAGGGCAATCTCTTGCCGTATTATGGTTTTGATGGTGTGGCAAAGGGTTTAAGTTAGTTTGATATGTTGATTTGATATGTGCATTGAAGTCGTGCAGGACTTAGTAATTCGCACATGGAGCCATGGCGAGTTTCACATCTCATCACTCGTGCCTTGAGTCAGTGAAGGATAGCTTTGCGGAAGCCGTGCGCTTGGAGCATCCGAGGGACCGCCGAACGAGGAGCTTGGAGTGAAGCCGGAGGAAGTAGACTTCGAGGCAAGAGACGCGAAGGAGCATTGCAGAGTCGTGCGCCTGATGCTGCCGAGGGATGTGGCCGCGAACGAAGAGAACTTCAAAGGCGAGGGACTCCGAGGGATAAGAGTGAGCGATTGTAACCCAGGAAGGGTAGCTCTTAGGTGAAACTTGTCCATTTGGCCAAGTGTCGGATGAGTTTTCCCGACACCAGTCGACTGCCATGTCATGGCAGTCAACTGCTCTGAGTCGATGGTTCGATCGACTGGTCTAATGTGGCTGAATCAAGTTGATCTATCATTTGCCGGCAAAGATGGGCGATTGACTCATGGTGATCGATCCCGACCGCCAAGGACTAGCAATGATCGATGTCAGCATGGGCACACCTCGTTGAGGACTCGAGTTGACATCGATCGGGATGCGATCATGGATAGTATCTAACATGGAAAGCGGTCGTTATTGGGCAATGGCTGACGATCACCGATCGGTGATGGGTGCCATCCTCTTCCTCTATAAAAAGGAAGGGGATGGGGCTTTGGGGGGTTAATGCTTGAACGCCCAACTACTCCCAAAGTGCCCTAAATGATTTCCCACTCTTCTACTTGCTCTAATCTTCATTCCATTGTAGAAGAGTGATCTTTGTGTAAAAGAGGTTACCTCCACCTAGCTTTGTGCAAAGGAGAGATCTAGTGGATTTTGCGGAGTGATTCACCGTGGACGAATCGGACCGTTGATTAGCGGCGTAGCCGTGAACCACGTTACATCTCCTATTTGTATTGCCTATTTTGTTTGCTTGTCTTTGTTTTATTTGTATATTCCGCTTGCGCTAACGTTTTGTAGACGAGCAAAATCCAACATCCTACGAAAGAAGGCTATTCACCCCCCTCTAGCCGGCCAATCGATCCCCAACAAGTGGTATCAGAGCCAAGGAAAGCTTGTCGAGGACTAACCGCCACAACAAGCAACTTTCAAAATGGCCGGCTCAAATATCCATCCACCGAAGTTCGATGGCGAATTCGCTTGGTGGAAGAAGTGAATGGAGGTATTCTTCGAAACCGACTTTGAAATTCTATTAATAATGGAAAACGGTTTCGAGTTGCCTAGGAACGAGGATGGGGAGCCTTTGGAGAAATCGAGGTGGAGCAAAAGGCAAAGAGAAGAATACTTGGCAAATTCAAAGGCCATGCACCACCTATACAATGTCCTCCCCCAACAAGAAGTCAATAGGATAGGGGAATGTTCTAGTGCTAAGGAGATGTGGGAGAAGCTAGTGGAGCTTCATGAAGGTACCTCGGAGGCTAAGCTAGCAAGAAGAGACCTCCTCCGCTCCCAACTCTCAAACATCAAATTAGAAAAGGGAGAAAAGGTAACTTCCCTACATTCTAGATTTAAAGAAATATTAATTGGGTTAACAAGTGTAGGTGAGAAGCTATCAAACCGGGATATGGTAATGAAGGCCATAGATGCCTTTCCCCGGTCCTCAAAATGAAGCTCCATGGTAGACTCATTTTACATCTCCAAGAACTTGGAGGTAAGTACCTTGGAGGAATTTTTCTCAACAATGGAGCTTCACGAAACTAGGCTTGAAGGAATACAAGATAAGCCTAGAATTAAACCCTCAAGAGGAGTAGCTTTGATGGCAAATAAGGGGAAGAAGAAGATAGATATCCCCTCCTCCTCCGATGATGAAGCCTCCTCCTCCTCCATGGATAGCACGGAAGAAGCCTACATGGTAAGGAAGGTAAGGCGTGCATTTAAGAATCTTAGATTTGATAAATCTCATGATAGGAATAGAAGACCAAGGGGGAAGGTCATATGCTATAATTGCCAAGGAGAGGGGCACATAAGGGACAATTGTCCTCTCCTAAACAAGAGCAAAGAAGAAAAGAGAAAGAAGGAAGAAAAGAAGAAGAAGAAGGGGAGCAAGAAGAAAAAGGAGGAAGAAAAGAAGACCAAGGAGAAGGAGAAGGCCAAAGCCTTCAAAGCCAAGACATGGGATGACCTTGCTTCCTCCTCCTCATCCGAAGAAGAAGAGCATGTCTACTCCAACCTAGCACTAATGGCTCTTCATGACTCGGATTGTTCCTCCTCCTCAAATGAAGAATCAAGCACAAGTGGGGAGAGCTCAAATGAAGGGGGAGCTTCTACATCCTCATCATCCGAAGAAGAAGAAGAGGATATGGAAACTATGGTAACGAATGCCTCTCCTAAAAAAATAGTTTCCATAATTTCTAGTTTAACTAAGGACTTATTTGACATGAAAAAGAAAAATAAGAGCATGCTAGATAAAATTAAGGCATTGGAAAATAAACTAGAAAATGCATGCTTTAATGATAATATTTCTTCTAGCTTAAATGATGCATGCTCACATGATAGATATATGTCTTTGGATGTTAATGATGCATGTATGGATGAAAATAGGGCTTTAAGAGAAAAGGTAGATTATTTAACTAAAGCCCTAGAAAAATTCACTATAGGCTCCAACACCTTGAACATGATCATAGGGAGCCAAAGAGCTAGCTTCAACAAAAAGGGCCTAGGCTACAAGGAAAAGAAAAATGAAAAGGCCTACAAATGCCTAATAGCTAGGGGACAAGATAAGAAGAAAGTAATAGCTAGGAAATGGATCCCCAAGGAATACTTAGTGAACCCAATAGGAAAGAACTTATTTTGGGTTCCAAAATCCATCCTTAAGGATTAGGAAAACCCTAGGGTAGTCAACCATATGGAATTGACCTATATCATATTTTGGTTGACTTAGGATGGCGGGACAACATTTTTAGAATAGTGTTGGGTGATGATAACGTGCCCATAAATAGATAATAATGCTTAAATCATGATGATTAATGTAATTGCTATGTATGTTTGAAATCATGATTTATGATTTTATTATTTGGCACGTAATCATAAGAAATAGGGTTGAATCATGCTTTAGGTGATACTTTGCTTATTATCATCGTATAATACCTAATGCATGATTATTATTCAATGAATACATGTATTTCATGATCATAATGTAAAATTAATTGACATATGCCTTTATGATCATGATGATTGTTAGGTTGATACTTAAACATGATAGAATTGCATGAATACAAGGGTTAAGTATATACAAATACCCCCTAGGATGCATCTCACACTCACTATAGGCTAACTTGATTACAAACTTAGCATGGGTGAGATGTTAGGATGATACAAATGTCCACTAATGCCTATGGCATTTAGATGGTCATTTAAAGTATCAAAATAGCAAGAATAGACCAATCATGGGGAAGGCTTATGTTTAATTCATAGACATATTGCCCAAAGATCATGGTTGGATATTTCATATGTTTTCAAAATAATTTCTTACTTTAAAATACATGTATTCATGTTTTGAAACAATTGGATGCAAGACTAGGTGTTAAAATGGATACTCTTATGATCAAAAACCTAGTAGTTTTTAAAGCTTTTGGATTTTTGGCAAATACGTGAAAATATAATGATTTTTCATGAAAACATATTTTTCACTGAAAGATATACTTAAAAGAAATGTGTTCCCCAAATTTCATGATTTTTCAAATTTTCTGGAATTTTTAATGCATTTCTGAAATTCATCCCAGAAATCCCGAAACAGTGCGGTCATTGATCGTAATCTGAACCCGATCGATGACCTGAATATCAGACTAGTAAAGGCTGAATTCCGATTTTAAATCAACTTGTGGTATTTTCTTTCTATTAGACTTGATGTCATGTGCTTTTAACTTAGTGATAATCTTTTTGATTGTGTCAAAGGGGGAGAAATGATTATGTTTAAGTTAATTATGATAGGGGGAGTTTTATGGATAAAGGGGGAGTTGCATGTTGCTATATCATGTTTATGTTTACATGCTTTCTTTCCTTTAAAATTTATATCAAATGTTTTTACCTAACTTAAACGGATTGCCACACATCAAAAAGGGGGAGATTGTTAGGGCAATCTCTTGCCGTAATATGGTTTTGATGGTGTGGCAAAGGGTTTAAGTTAGTTTGATATGTTGATTTGATATGTGCGTTGAAGTCGTGCAGGACTTAGTAATTCGCACATGGAGCCATGGCGAGTTTCACATCTCATGACTCGTGCCTTGAGTCGGTGAAGGATAGCTTTGCGGAAGCTGTGCGCTTGGAGCATCCGAGGGACCGCCGAACGAGGAGCTTGGAGTGAAGCCGGAGGAAGTAGACTTCGAGGCAAGAGACGCGAAGGAGCATTGCGGTGTGCGCTGATCTTCTTAGAGGGCGTGGCCACGAACGAAGAAAACTTCGAAGGCGAGGGACTCCGAGGGATGAGAGTGAGCGATTGTAACCCAAGAAGGGTAGCTCTTAGGTGAAACTTGGCCATTTGGCCAAGTGTCGGATGAGTTTTCCCGACACTAGTCGACTGCCATGTCATGGCAGTCGACTGCTCTGAGTCAATGGTTCAATCGACTGGTAAAATGTGGCTGAATCAAGTTGATCGATCATTGCGGCATGGCGATCGCGATGATGCTGATCACCGATCGCTAAGGGATAGCGATCGTGATGTCACTGTGCACGGGCACAGAATGGAGTCGACCTCGTTGAGGACTCGACTGGTTGACATCAGTCGACTGATGGGTGCCATCAGTCGACTGATGCCAGTACCGTTGGATAGTATCCAACGTGGAAAGCGGCTGTTATTGGGCAACGGCTACAGCACCAGTCGACTGATGGGTGCCATCAGTCGACTGATCCTGTGTCATCGGGAAGAAACCCTCTTCCTCTATAAAAAGGAAGGGGATGGGGCTTTAGGGGGTTAATGCTTGAACGCCCAACTACTCCTAAAGCGCCCTAAACGATTTCCCACTCTTCTACTTGCTCTAATCTTCATTCCATTGTAGAAGAGTGATCTTTGTGTAAAAGAGGTTACCTCCACCTAGCTTTGTGCAAAGGAGAGATCTAGTGGATTTTGCGGTGTGATTCACCGTGGACGAATCGGACCGTGGATTAGTGGCGTAGCCGTGAACCACGTTACATCTCCGTGTTTGTATTGCCTGTTTTGTTTGCTTGTCTTTGTTTTATTTGTATATTCCGCTTGCGCTAACGTTTTGTAGACGAGCAAAATCCAACATCCTACGAAAGAGGGCTATTCACCCCCCTCTAGCCGGCCAATCGATCCCCAACAATCCATAACTCGATTCTACAAAATTCCTATAATTCAATGGGAGCATCATTTGATTAAAGGCCTAATTAAATGATAAAAGGAATATGATATTAATTCTCTGCATTGTATGTTGTAGATTACTATGTCGACAAAAATGAACACTCTCTCTTTGCGTTCTGTCCTTGAGAAGGACAAGCTCAATGGAGTAAATTTCCTGGACTGGTACATCAACCTGAGAATCATTCTCACCCAAGAAAGGAAACTTTACGTCTTGGAGCAGCCCATTTCGGAGGTACCTTCTGCCACTGCCTCGCTAGCTGACAAAGAAGCTTACAAGAAGCATCAAGATGATGCATTAGATGTGTCATGTCTAATGCTCACGACCATGAACTCTGAGCTTCAGAAGCAACACGAGTTCATGAATGCTTATGATATGGTTGAACATCTTCATCAACTATATCAAGGACAAGCAAGGCACGAGAGATACGAAGTCTCTAAGGCATTGTTTGGGTCCAAAATGCAAGATGGGACTCCCGTAGGTCCATATGTACTCAAGATGATTAGGTACGTAGAAAACCTACAGAGATTGGGATTCCCCCTTGGCCAAGAGCTGGCAACTGACTTGATCTTGCAGTCTTTGCCACAAAGCTACAATCAATTTGTCATGAATTACAACATGAATGAAATTGATAAGTCATTGCCTGAGATGTTCAATATGTTGAGAACTGCTGAGCTCAACCTTAAGAAGGGAAAATATGACTCCATTTTGATGGTGCAAAAGAAGAAAGGCAAGGGCAAGCCTAAAGTTAAGGGAAAGTCCCAAGCCAAGGGCAAAGGCAAGGAACTGAAACCCAAAGGAGGGGTGGCCAAGGAAGGGGCTTGCTTCCACTACAAGGAAGCTGGACACTAGAAGCGTAACTACAAGGCATACCTGGAAGATCTTAAGAAGAAGAGAAGTGAGACTTCTACTTCAGGTATAAATGTTATAGAAGTCAATCTATCTATTTCTTCATCATTGGTATTAGATACCGGATGTGCATCTCACATTTGTACCAATATGCAGGCGCTGAGAAATAGCAGGGCATTGACAAAGGGCGTGTTAGTAATATGTTAGAGATGTCCTAAGACAATCGTCTTATGTTAGAACCATTTATATGATAAATGAAGATTCACTATTTGAGTATACATGTTCTCAGGTATTTGATTAGATCTTAAACTCATTTACTGAATGTCCTCAATACGATTCACAGCATGAGAGAATTTGTGATTGGATCACAACTAGTGAGTATCTCTATATGTGTAATTGTGATGTATCAAAATAATCCCTAGTCGATGAATTGATGGATTCGGACACCATCAAATCTGACGAGACTAGAACGAGGTATACTCCTTGGTGTATCCAAGCAGTTGATTCTCACTGGCTGGAGACATTGTGATGTCCGGATTTAATCATGGATGCTAGTTATGGTAACTAGTTCATTGGAGTGACCAACCATAAGACTTCATATGGTTCTCTGCATATATAGATATGTCAATGAAGTTCTTACTGCAGCTTAAGTGCAATGTTCCTTTGACTTGCGGTATTCAAGTCATCTTGGTCATGAAGACTTATGCTTTGACATCTTAAGCAAGCATCTCCAAGGAGATGTGGACCCGGGATGATTGGGTATAAGTCGAAGTGATTGAAGGTGTTTGAATAGTCTATAAAGGATTCACCACTCCTTGAAAGGAGATGTATACCCATGGCCTCTCATCGGATTGTTACTAATGTCTTTGGCTAAAACTTTACATGTTTAGAGTAAGGTACTCTTTTTTTTTTTTAATGAAGGGTAAATAGATATCATCAAGAAAATTCACAAACATACAGTAGCCAAGGTACTCTTGAATACATGTGCAGTAACTAGAATCCGTAAGACGAGGAAATGTTACTTGGGCTAGGTGTGACATAGTCAACCTAGTGGGGACTATCACAATAGACCATGTCCTGAACCAAGTGGGTATAAGATGAGTGAAGAGAATGGGGCATGATTCATTGGAGTTGCTGAAGGGTTTCAGAAATAGTTATGGATAAACCGTTGATCTTTTCGGTTAATTGGGGATCATGATATACAACTAGGTGCCACTCATGATCGTTCTATAATTAATGGTTAATTATAGATGCCCAACATAAATCGAGAACCTATTTGGTCACACGCACAACGAGCATAATCCGAAGGATTTAAAATGAGTTTGAGAATGAGATTTTCAGACCGAGAGAAACTAGGTTTGGTTGGACCAAACAAGGAGCGAGCATGAAATCGTTTCAGGCGCAATGGAAGCGTGGATGGGTCGTGTCTTATGAAGACATGATGGATGAACCAAATTGGTTTGGTTCTAATCCAATAGTGGAGAATAAACCAAAGGAGTTTGGTTTGTTTTAAACGAATGAACCAAAGTTGGTTCGGTTCGTTTTAACTTAAAATAGACCAAATCGGTTTGGTTTATTTTTACTTAAATTAATGGAGCGGGTTAACGGATTTTGGTTATGAACCAATAACCATTAGGAGAATTTGTTCTCTACAAAATAGGGCTCAAGGGTTTAATGAGAGCTCTAATCCAAGTTGTCGCCCCCTCCCTTTTCTCCTCTTGTGGTCGGCGCCCATACCCTAGCCGCCGCCCACCCTTGTGCCGCCATCCAAGATCCTTGCCAGTGTCTAAGCTTCAACCGGCGATCCTCCAGTGACCCTCCGGTTATCTTCCTTGGCTCCGGTGACAAGGTGAGCATCTTGCTTCCTTATTTGGCCAGCGCTAATCCTCCACCAAAGCTGTTCAGTTTTCTGGATAGCTTGTTTATTTCATGTCGGAGCATCGTTTGGACAACGTTTGGAGCTCTGACAGCGGCTCCTTTGCCGGGGATTTGATCTCCGGTAATCCTTAGAGGTGGAGGACGAAGGATTCGTCAAACAGTTGGCAAATACCTCTCTGGAGAAGCGAGTTTTTGAGGACTCATTTTGAATCCGAATTTTTATTCGGATTGTGATCTTCTCTTGATCACATCGTCTTTGACACAAGGCTAGTGACTCGTACGAAGACAAGCCTCATGACTTTGTGAAGTCATCCCGAAGATACTCGGCGTGGATACGGATAGAGGTGATTCTAGCGAGGAACGCTCTGGTTGATGTCTTTCCCGCTACATGTGATACGTAAGGTATACGTAGAATAAATTTCCTTTTATTGAAAAATTTGAAACTACGATTATATATACACATGTTGTATTATACATGCGTGTGGTGTGTGTGTTCTAATAAATTAGATTTATTATTTCTATTTCTTCTGCTGCGCACATGTTTCCGAAACATGTTCGAACACACACTCGCCGCGGTGCCGAAAACCCAACAGTGGTATCAGAGCCCAGGTTATGTTTCGACATAATCGTAAAATTGTTTTGCGATAGTCATAATGGTATTTATGGAAATTTTCTACTTTTGGAAAGTTAGAAGTATTTATGGAAATTTTTAATTTTGAAAAGTCTAGAAGTATTTATGGAAATCTTCTACTTTTGGAAAGTTGGAAGTATTTATAGAAATTGATATTTTCCATAAATAAAATATTTGATTAGATTTGAAAATTTGTTTCCTAATTTAATCATGATTTGATTTGGGAAATCAAATCTTGAAAATATTTTATTTCCATAAGTAGTTTTGATGATTTAGGAAATATGTTTCCTAAATTGACTTTCCTTAATCAACACTTTCCACAAATAAAATATGTGATTAGATTTGAAAATTTGTTTCCTAATTTAATCATGATTTGATTTAGAGAATCAAATCTCAAACATATTTTATTTCCATAAATAGTTATGACATATAAGAAAATTTTGTACATGTCATAATTGTATGTCATGTAATTGCATTAGATGCATATCATTATGTCATGCGTGTCGTGACATGTAGATGTATGTCATGTATGTCATGCCATGTAGATAATAGTTATTTGCATGCAAAGAGGATGAGACATAAAAACCCTTACTCAATATTAAAGCCTACACCTTCCATTAATATGGCTAGAACCAGAGTTCCGTTTCTTGTTTGGGTTGTTGGACTCTCTCCAATCCTGGCTCGAACCTGAACATGTTCAAACCATGGAATAATTTAATACTAATATGGTAAGAGTCAGAGATCAACCGTTAGCTTTGGTTGTTGGACTCTCTCCAAGCCGGGCTAATTGGTTGAATCCGCTCTAACCATATTAAAACTATTTCTCGATTAATGGGTTGGCTTTAACCTAGAGCATCGGCTTGTTGGACTCTCTCTAAGGTCGATGTGAAGGGAGGTGAAGTTGGGTGTTATGCATATGATGCATACTTGTTAATTTGTTAACAACCCGATGTATGTGTGAACATTCAATAAGTTGATAGCACATTGTGATAGTTGCATATATGTGATATGCAATTGGTATATTTGATACCTACCATCGTAGTTATGAATGACTTGTTGGACTCTCTCCAAGGTTGTTCTTATCTATGTTGGATATCATTCTATTCGGAGATGGACCTACGATCTCCCGAAGTGATTTTGGGGTTTTTGAAATTCGAAAAATGAATGGGATTTATAAATGTATGTTGATGCATTTTAAAATCATTTTCTCATATATGCTCAATTTGTATTTCTATGGTAATTGATTGATCATAATGTCTTTAAATTTGCACTCTATCTTGGATTCGAATAAATTGACTGGGTCGGACTTCTTGGACTGACTTAGAAACTTAAGAATTGTTCTCAAGGCAGAAAAGCTTGCGTATGTCCTCGAAGAGCCTCTTCCCGCCCATCCTAGTGACGACGCAACTCTGGACCAATTGTTGGCCTATCAGAAACATATGAGTGATTCTGAACTAGTGAGTTGCATCATGCTAGCCGCGATGGAACCCAAGCTGCAGAAGCAGCATGAGCATATGGATACTCATACCATAGTCTTTCATCTTTATGAGTTGTTTGATGAGCAAGTGAGATTTGAAAGGTTCGAAGTCTCCAAGCTCATCTTCACCTCTGAGATATAAGAAGGTTCATCTGTGGTACTGCTCAACATGCTGAAGATTGTGGAGCCTTCTGTGAAGCATGAGCAGGGTACGGTGTTGTTAGTTGATTCCTCGAAGAAAGGTTCTAAAAGGAAGTCAAAGGAACAGCAGAAGGGGAAGAAGAAAAAGGCTAAAAAGGCAGAACCAGCTCAAAAGGGCACTTGCCATCATTGTGGCAAGGAGGGCCATTGGCGAAGAAATTGCAAGATTTATCTTGAGTCCGTGAAGAAGAATAAGACATCAGATGCCCCATCTTCTTCAGATATCTTCGTTATTGATTGTCATTCTATTTCCTTAGACACTTGGATATTGGATACTGGGTGTGACTCACATATATGTAATGACATACATGGGCTAAGAAATAGAAGAAGACTCATCAAGGGAGAGTCAAATTTACGTGTTGGGAATGGAGCAAAGGTTGCTACACTCGTCATCGGAACGTATTTGTTAAAACTCCCTATAGGACTTGTCTTAGAACTGGACAATTGCTTTTATGTTTCTTCATTGATAAAGAACATCATTTCTATATCTTGTTTAAATAGAAATGGGTACCATTTAACTTTTAGTAACAATTGTTGTTACATAACTTTGAATGGCGTTCTTTATGGGACTGGAACATTAAGCAATGGTATTTATACGTTGGACGTATCCAGTGACATTTTCAATATCAAAGCGAGCAACAAGCGTGCTCGAAAAGATAATCAATTAGACTCCTACATGTGGCATTGTAGTCTTGGCCATGTGAGCAAGAAACGTATGTCCGAATTACACCGATGTGGAATTCTAGAATCGTTTAAATTGGATTCATATGATACATGTGAATCATGCTTAAAAGGCAAGATGACTAAGTTAACTTTTATAGGAAAAGGTGAATGAGTGGGAGAGTTGCTAGGTCTATTACATACTGATATATGTGGACCTATGTTAACTCAAGCTTTAGGAGGCTATAGCTACTTCATTACCTTCACCGATGATCACTCACGGTTTGGGTATGTGTTCTTGATGAAACACAAGTCTGAAGCCTTTGAAAGGTTCAAAAAATTCAAAAATGAAGTAGAGAAACAACATGACAAGAGTATTAAAAACTTTGAATGGAACGAGGTGATGAATACTTAAGTCAAGAGTTTCTATATTATCTAAGAGACAATGGTATATTGTCTCAATGGACTCCGCCATATACACCACAACATAATGGTGTATCTGAGAGGCATAACTGGACCTTGTTGGATATGGTCAGGTCAATGATGAATCATGCGAATCTTCCCAAGTCCTTTTAGGGCTATGCACTTCAGACAGTTGTTTACTTGTTAAACAGAATGTCAACAAAGGTAGTCTCTACTGCTCCATCTGAGATATGGAATAGTAAGAAACCTCATGTATCTTACTTGAAGATATGGGGTTGTCCTACTTATGTGAAGCGGACTATATCAGACATATTGGATGCTAAGTCTGATAAACATCTATTTATTGGATACCCTAAGGAAACAAGGGGTTATCAATTCTATCATCCTGTGGAACAAAAGGTGTTTGTTTCAAGGCATGCTGTATTTCTAGAGAAAGAGTTTCTCTTGCAAGAAAATAGTGGGAGTGTCGTCGAGCTTGAGGAGGCTCGAGAGACTCAAATAGACATTGATGAGATACCTGGTGAAGCACAACAGCCTATAACTCAAAGTGATGAGTAATCGACTGGACCTATTGAAACACTACATCTTCGTAGATCTGGTAGAACACGTAATATTCCTGAGAGATATGGATTTCTCGTAAGTGAATCGAATGACGTGTTACTCATTGATGATGAGGAGCCTACCAGTTATGAAGAAGTTCTGACAAGTTCAGAAAGGGATAAGTGGCTTGAAGCCATGAAGTCGGAAAAGGATTCCATGTATGAAAACCAAGTTTGGAACTTGGTTGGCCCACCTGAAGGCATAAAGCCTATAGGGTGCAAGTGGGTTTTCAAGAAGAAAACTGACATGTATGGTAATGTGATTACCTATAAGGATAGATTGGTGGCGAAAGGATATCGTCAAAAATAAGGTGTTGATTATAACGAAACCTATTCACCTGTTGCTATGCTTAAATCCATTCGGATGCTCCTGGACATAGTGACTCATTATGATTATGAGATATGACAGATGGATGTGAAAATAACTTTCCTTAATAGAAACCTGCTCGAGGACGTGTATATGATACAACCTGAGGGTTTCACATCGGTTGATAAAACCAAGATATGCAAATTGCGACGGTCCATATATGGATTGAAGCAAGCATCCAGGAGTTGGAATATCCGTTTTGATGTGACAATCAAAAGGTTTGATTTCTCACAAAATCCAGACGAACCTTGTGTGTACAAGAAGGTTAGTGGGAGTGTAGTCGTGTTCCTAGTATTGTATGCTGATGACATATTACTTATAGGAAATGATGTTTCAGTCTTATAGTCAGTTAAGATTTGGTTGTCCAAGACATTCTCCATGAAAGACCTGGGAGAAGCAACCTACATCCTCGGAATTAAGATCTATAGTGATAGATCGAAACGGTTGCTTGGTCTTTCGCAGTCTACATATATAGACCGAGTGCTAAAGAGGTTTAGCATGTCGAAATCCAAGAAAGGTTTCCTACCCATCAGGCATGGGATACACCTTTCGAAGTCTATGTGTCCGCGCACAGAAGATGAGAGGATTTTCATGAGTAAGATTCCCTATGCATTCGCAATAGGGTCTATCATGTATACTATGTTATGTACGAGGCCCGATGTATCATATGCTCTGAGTGTCAGAAGCAAATACCAGTCTGATCCAGGAATGGATCATTGGGTGACTGCTAAGATGATCCTTAAGTACTTAAGAAGAACTAAGGATGCGTTCCTAATATATGGAGAATGGTACATGGTGATACGTGGATATACGGATGCCAGCTCTAGACAGACAAGGATGATTCCATGTCTCAGTCTGGGTATGTATTCACATGGAATGGGGGCGCAATAAGTTGGAAAGGTTCCAAGCTTGACCCTATAGCGAATTCTGCCACTAAGGCAGAATACATTGCAGCTTTGGAAGCAGCAAAGAAAGTGGTTTGGATCAAGAAGTTCATCTCTGAACTTGATATGGTCTCATCAATGATCCAAACATGTGCTTCTCCGCTATCATCTGATAAGAGAGATCATTAGTAGGAAAGAAATACAAATCGAGAAAATCCCCACTGAAAGGAACTTAGCGGATCCTTTGACTAAGGGATTACCTCAAAGTAAGTTTGAGGGTCATGTTAGAGCCTATGGTATTGGATACCATAGCGATTGGCATTAGGCCAAGTGGGAGTTTGTTAGTAATATGTGAGAGATGTCCTAAGGCAATCGCCTTATGTTAGAACCATTTATATGATAAATGAAGATTCACTATTTGAGTATACATGTTCTCATGTATTTGATTAGATCTTAAACTCATTTACTGAATGTCCTCGATACGATTCACAACATTACAGAATTTGTGATTGGATCACAACTAGTGAGTATCTCTACATGTGTAATTGTGATGGATCAAAATTATCCCTAGTCGATGAATTGATGGATTCGGACACCATCAAATCTGTCGAGACTGGCACGAGGTATACTCCTTGGTGTATCCAAGCAGTTGATTCTCACTAGCTGGAGACATTGTGATGTCCGGAGTTAATCGTGGATGCTAGTTCATTGGAGTGACCAGCCGTAAGACTTCATATGGTTCTCTGCATATATAGATATGTCAATGAAGTTCTTACTGCAGCTTAAGTGTGATATTCCTTTGACTTGCGGTATTCAAGTCATCTTAGTCATGAAGACTTATGCTTTGACATCTTAAGCAAGCATCTCCAAGGAGATGTATACCCGGGATGATTGGGTATAAGTCGAAGTGATCGAAGGTGTTTGAATAGCCTGTAAAGGATTCACCACTCCTTACGAGGAGATGTATACCCATGGCCTCTTGTCGGATTGTTACTAAAGTCTTTAGCCAAAGCATTACATGTTTAGAGTAAGGTACTCTTGGATACATGTACAGTAACTAGAATCCGTAGGATGAGGAAATGATACTTGGGCTTGATGTGACATAGTCAACCTAGTGGGGACTGACACAATAGACCATGTCCTGAACCAAGTGGGTATAAGATGAGTGAAGGGAATGAGACACGATTCATTGGAGCTGCTAAAGGGTTTCAGAAATAGTTATGGTGTAGGTTTTTGCTTATCGAGTCGTGAGGGAAAACTTTGCTTCCCACTTCACCTTGGTTGTCTCAATAACCAATGGTTAATTATAGACGTACAACATAAAACCCAGGAAAGCAATACGACCGGAACGAAGACAATCAAGTCATCGTCGTACTATTCGTTTAGAGAGGTCTCTTGAACAAACTTGTTGTTCATGTTGGGGGATCGATTGAGCCGGCTAGAGGGGGGTGAATAGCCCTCGTTCGTTGGATGTCGTAATTTTCTCTTCTACAAAAGATTAGCGCAAGCGGAATATGCAAATAAAGACAAGCAAATATAAGTTACAAGAAAACAAATGCTAACAAGAAGATGTAACGTGGTTCACGGCTACGCCGCTAATCCACGATCCCGATTCGTCCGAGGTGAATCACTCCTTCAAAGCCAATCCAATATTGGTCTCTCCTTTGCACCAAGCTAGGTGGAGGTAACCTTTACAATCAAGATCACTCTTCTACAATGGAATGAAGATTAGAGCAAGTAGAAGAGTGGGAAATTGTTTAGGGGGCTTTGGGAGTAGTTAGGCGTTCAAGCATTAACCCCCCAAAGCCCCATCCCCTTCCTTTTTATAGAGGAAGAGGGTTTCTTCCCGTTGACACAGGAGCAGTCGACTGATGGCACCCATCAGTCGACTGGTGCTGTAGCCATTGCCCAATAACGGCCGCTTTCCACGTTGGATACTATCCAACGGTACTGGCATCAGTCGACTGATGGCACCCATCAATCGATTGATGTCAATCAGTCGAGTCCACAACGAGGTCGACTCCATTTTGTGCGTGCGATTACCATCGATCATTGCCGTCCCTTGGCGATCGGTGATCAACTCCATCGATCGGCTGCCCATCTTTGGCGATCGATCAACTTGATTCACCACATTAGACGGTCGATTAAACCATCGACTCGGAAGCGATCGGCGGTGTCGGGAAAACTCATCCGACACTTGGCCAAATGGCCAAGTTTCACCTAAGAGCTACCCTTCCCGGGTTACAATCGCTCACTCTCATCCCTCGGAGTCCCTCGCCTTCGAAGTTCTCTTCGTTCGCGGCCACGTCCCTCGGCAGCATCAGGCGCACGACTCTGCAATGTTCCTTCGCGTCTCTTGCCTCGAAGTCTACTTCCTCCGGCTTCACTCCAAGCTCCTCGTCCGGCGGTCCCTCGGATGCTCCAAGCGCACGGCTTCCGCAAAGCTATCCTTCACCGACTCAAGGTACGAGTCATGAGATGTGAAACTAGCCATGGCTCCATGTGCGAATTACTAAGTCCTGTACGACTTCAACGCAGATATCAAATCAACATATCAAACTAACTTAAACCCTTTGCCACACCATCAAAACCATATTACGGCAAGAGATTGCCCTAACAATCTCCCCCTTTTTGATGTGTGGCAATCCGTTTAAGTTAGGTAAAAACATTTGATATACATTTTAAAGGAAAGAAAGCATGTAAACATAATCATGATATAGCAACATGCAACTCCCCCTTTAATTTCTCCCCCTATCATAATTAACTTAAACATAATCATTTCTCCCCCTTTGACACCATCAAAAAGATTATCACTAAGTTAAAAACACATGGCATCAAGTCTAATGGAAAGAAAATACCACAAGTTGATTTAAAATTGGAATTCAGCCTTTACTGGTCTGATATTCAGGTCATCAGTCGACTGGTTCAGACTACCAGTCGACTGGCATGCTATTTTCGGGATTTCTGATTTCTGGGGTGAATTTCAGAAATGCGTTAAAAAAATTCCAAAAAATTCGAAAAATCATGAAATTTGGGGAACACATTTCTTTTAAGTATATCTATCAGTGAAAAATATGTTTTCATGAAAAATCATTATATTTCCATGTATTTGCCAAAAATCCAAAATCTTTAAAAACTACTAGGTTTTTGATCATAAGAGTATCCATTTTAACACCTAGTTTTGCTTAGGATTGTTTCAAAACATGAATACAAGGATTTTAAAGTAAGAAATTGTTTTGAAAACATGTGAAATATCCAACAATGATCTTTGGGCAATATGTCTATGAATTAAACATAAACCTTCCCCATGATTGGTCTATTATTGCTATTTTGATACTTTAAATGACGATCTAAATGCCATAGGCATTAGTGGACATTTGTATCATCCTAACATCTCACTCATGCTAAGTTTTCAATCAAGGTAGCCTATGGTGAGTGTGAGATGCATCCTAGGGGGTATTTGTATATACTTAACCAACATATTCATGTAATTCTATCAAGGTTAAGTATCACCCTAACAATCCTCATGATCATAATGACATATATGAATGAATTACACATTATGATAATTAAATACATGTATTCATCAATTTTTTTTTTTAATCATGCATTAGGTATTATATCATGATATTAAGCAAAGTATCACCTAACGCATGATTCAACCCTATTTCCCATGATTATGTGCCAAATATTAAAATCATAAATCATGATTTCAAGAATACATAGCAATTACGTTAATTATCATGATTTAAGCATTATTATCTATTTATGGGCACGTTATCATCACCCAACACTATTCTAAACATGTTGTCCCGTCATCCTAAGTCAACCAAAATATGATATAGGTTAGGTCCATGTGGTTGACTACCCTAGGGTTATTCTAACCCTTAAGGATGGATTTTGGAACCCAAAATAAGTTCTTTCCTATTGGGTTCACTAGATATTCCTTGGGGATCCATTTTCTAGCAATTACTTTCTTTTTATCTTGTCCCCTAGCTATTAGGCATTTGTAGGCTTTTTCATTTTTCTTTTCCTTATATCCTAGGCCTTTTTTGTTAAAACTTGCTCTTTGGCTCCCTATGATCATATTTAATGTGTTGGAGCCAATTGTGAATTTCTCTAGGGCTTTGGTTAAATAATCTACCTTTTCCCTTAAAGCCCTATTTTCCTCTATGCATGCATCATTAACATCCAAAGGCATATAGTCATGTGAGCATGCATCATCATGGCAAGAAGAAACATTATCATTTAAGCATGCTTTTTCTAGTTTTTGTTCTAAATCCTTAATTTGATTAAGCATGCTTTTATTTTTCTTTTTCATGCCAAATAACTCCTTAGTTAAACTATAAATTATGGAAACTATTTTCTTAGGAGAAGCATTCGTTACCATAGTTTCCATATCCTCTTCTTCTTCTTTGGATGAGGAGGATGTAGAAGCTCCCCCTTCATTTGAGCTCTCCCCACTTGTGCTTGATTCTTCATTTGAGGAGGAGGAGCAATCCGAGTCATGAAGAGCCATTAGTGCTAGGTTGGAATAGACGTGCTCTTCTTCTTCGGATGAGGATGAAGAGGCAAGGTCATCCCATGTCTTGGCTTTGAGTGCCATGGCCTTCCCTTTTCCTCTTGCCTTCTTTTCTTCTTCCGTTCTCTTGCTCCCCTTCTTCTTCCTCTTTTCTTCCTTCTTTTTCTTCTCTTCCTTGGTTTTGTTTAAGAGGAGACAATTGTCCCTTATGTGCCCCTCTCCTTGGCAATTGTAGCATATGACCTTCCCCCTCGGTCTTCTATTCCTATCATGAGATTTATCAAATCTAAAATTTTTAAATGCACGTCTTACCTTCCTCACCATGTAGGCTTCTTCCGTGCTGTCCATGGAGGAGGAGGAGGAGGCTTCATCATCGGAGGAGGAGGAGGGGATCTCTATCTTCTTCTTCCCCTTATTTGCCATCAAAGCTACTCCTCTTGAGGGTTGAATTCAAGGCTCTTCTTGTATTCCTTCAAGCCTAGTTTTGTGGAGCTCCATTGTTGAGAAAAATTCCTCCAAGGTACTTACTTCCAAGTTCTTGGAGATGTAAAATGAGTCCACCATGGAGCTCCATTTTGAGGACCGGGGAAAGGCATCTATGGCCTTCATTACCATATCCCGATTTGATAGCTTCTCACCTACACTTGTTAGCCCAATTAATATTTCTTTAAATCTAGAATGTAGGGAAGTTACCTTTTCTCCCTTTTCTAATTTGATGTTAGATAGTTGGGAGCGGAGGAGGTCTCTTCTTGCTAGCTTAGCCTCCGAGGTACCTTCATGAAGCTCCACTAGCTTCTCCCACATCTCCTTAGCACTAGAACATTCCCCTATCCTATTGACTTCTTGTTGGGGGAGGACATTGTATAGGTGGTGCTTGGCCTTTGAATTTGCCAAGTATTCTTCTCTTTGCCTCTTGCTCCACCTAGATTTCTCCAATGGCTCCCCATTTTCGTTCCTGGGCAACTCGAAACCGTTTTCGATTATTAAAAGGATTTCAAAGTCGGTTTCAAAGAATACCTTCATTCTCTTTTTCCACCAAGAGAATTCGCCGTTGAACTTTGGTGGATGGATATTTGAGCCGGCCATTTTGAAAATTTGCTTGTTGTGGCGATTAGTCCTCGACAAGCTTTCCTTGTCTCTGATACCACTTGTTGGGGGATCGATTGGGCCAGCTAGAGGGGGGTGAATAGCCCTCGTTCGTTGGATGTCGTAATTTGCTCGTCTACAAAAGATTAGCGCAAGCGGAATATGCAAATAAAGACAAGCAAATAGAAGTTACAAGAAAACAAACGCTAACAAGAAGATGTAACGTGGTTCACGGCTACGCCGCTAATCCACAATCCCGATTCGTCCGAGGTGAATCACTCCTTCAAAGCCAATCCAATATTGGTCTCTCCTTTCCACCAAGCTAGGTGGAGGTAACCTTTACAATCAAGATCACTCTTCTACAATGGAATGAAGATTAGAGCAAGTAGAAGAGTGGGAAATCGTTTAGGGCGCTTTGGGAGTAGTTGGGCGTTCAAGCATTAACCCCCCAAAGCCCCATCCCCTTCCTTTTTATAGAGGAAGAGGGTTTCTTCCCGTTGACACAGGAGCAGTCGACTGATGGCACCCATCAGTCGACTGGTGCTGTAGCCGTTGCCCAATAACGATCGCTTTCCACGTTGGATACTATCCAACGGTACTGGCATCAGTCGACTGATGGCACCCATCAGTCGACTGATGTCAATCAGTCGAGTCCACAACGAGGTCGACTCCATTCTGTGCCCGTGCATAGTGCCATCGCCGATCACCGCCGCCTATGGCCGATCGATCACCATCACCGACCGCCATCATTGCCGGGCAAATGATCGATCAACTTGATTCATTAGACCAGATCGAACCATCGACTGCCGACACTTGGCCAAATGGCCAAGTTTCACCTAAGAGCTACCCGTCCCGGGTTACAATCGCTCACTCTCATCCCTCGGAGTCCCTCGCCTTCGAAGTTCTCTTCGTTCGCGGCCACGTCCCTCGGCAGCATCAGGCGCACGACTCTGCAATGCTCCTTCGCGTCTCTTGCCTCGAAGTCTACTTCCTCCGGCTTCACTCCAAGCTCCTCGTCCGACGGTCCCTCGGATGCTCCAAGCGCACGGCTTCCGCAAAGCTATCCTTCACCGACTCAAGGCACGAGTCATGAGATGTGAAACTCGCCATGGCTCCATGTGCGAATTACTAAGTCCTGCACGACTTCAACGCACATATCAAATCAACATATCAAACTAACTTAAACCCTTTGCCACACCATCAAAACCATATTATGGCAAGAGATTGCCCTAACAGTTCAAGTGACCAACCTCTATTCTACGAGTAGCCGCGGAATAGATGATGTCCGGATCACCGACTTTTGTATTTACATTCGGGATCCAAGTATTATTTAGCCACAAACAAAATTATCATGCTCATAATTGAAAAAACAAATACAAGCAAGTAACAAAAGAGAATAGAGAATAGATATACCTCTCGATCTTCTGATGTATGATCTTCCTCCTTTCGGACGTCGTGTGGGCGACGATCCACCAAAAGTCGAAGCTCCTAGATCACCAATCTTCCTTCCTTGCTTGTTCCGAGCAAGAGGAAGAATAGAAACAAAGCTCTATTCCTTCTTTCAACCAACCAACAACCTCCAAGGATGGAGCTTGTTGCCGGCCAAGAAGGGAGAGGAGATTAAGGGTTGCCGGCCAAAAGCTTCAAGGGAGGACCCTAAACCTTTATTCCACCGGCCAAGGAGAAGGAGAAGAGGGAGTTTGGATGCCGTCCAAGGGTTGGAAGGAGCTTAAGGGGCGCCGGCAACTTGTGGAAGAAGAACAACACAAGGAAAATCTTTCCTTATTAGGTGCCGCCCAAGCCCAAACCCTAGCTCCTCTTCTTGCCGCCAACTCCAAAACCCTAGCTTCTCTTGATTGAAACTCCATGCCATCCCCTTGTCCTCCTTTTATAGAGTTAGGGATAAGCCTCCTTTTAATCTCCACCATTGGTTCTAGGGATTTAATCTCAACCGTCGGATCTAGAGATTTAATCTCAAACGTCGGATCTTAGAGATTTAATCTCTACCTTTGGATCTAGAGTTTTGTTTCTATCCATTGGATCTAAGCTTCATGAGGTGTTAATAGGCTACATTAGAAACCATGAGGAGGAGTTGGATCTTGGCCACCCATGGATCAAGCCCACATAAAGTCCGATCCATTAATGATAATCCAATCCACTAAAGGATTATCATTGATCTACCTCACCAACCCCCATAAGTTAATATGGGCTCCATATATTATCTGTACATTTTCTCCCCGTGTTTAAGATCTCGAATGTCCGACGATTAATTGTTGGTGCAGTGAGGCACCGAAATCGAACCTGTGTTTTGATTATAGCAAAGACACAAAAGTTAAGTCTATTTTGTTTTCTCACGAGCTGAATCGAGTGTGCAGAAGATCGATATAGCTGGAGCTGAAGGCTAGCGACACCCGGAGGAAGCCGCGGTGGTCGGGCGATACTCGAGTTACTTCGGAGGGAGCCGAAGGAATCGAGTGGAAGGCCGGAAGCAAAAGCGACACGTAAGTATCGAGGTAAGCTCGTGTGTGCGAGAGTAAGTAAGGTCGTATCCTCTTTACGGGGATGATCTTAAGCGTAGATCCGACCAAAGACATCTTATAGATGGTCTAGGTCGAGATCAGATGGTCGACGACCATCGAAATTATGTTTTTATTGAGCTAACTTTGACTTGCAGCAAGCATCACGGTCATTGCCCGGCTTGGAGGACTCATTGCCGTGTATCGATCATTAGAAGGTTATCAATCGTGATCTTGCCCATCGATCGGGATGATGGCCATCAGTCGACTGATGGTCAATGATCAGATTCGAGGAGTCAAGGCTTATCACTCCACCTCAAAGCGGTTTGGTGTCCATTTGTGATTGGGGAAGACCCACTCGAAAAGGGGCTCAAAGGCTATAAAAGGAGGGCCAAACCTAGGGTTTCATCAACAATTCTAAGTGCTCAAAAGCCTCCGTTACGCTGCAACTCTACGACAACGAAGTCCTTCCATTCCGACGTCTAGGTTTAACTTTCTTTATTATTGTACATCGGTCTAAGTTTTTGTTATCAGTTTGTCATTTATATTTCCGGAGCTTTTATCGTATACGAGGAGAGGGGGAGTGTCCCTCTACCTCAAGTTTTTTTTGTATCGATTAACTCCTACCTCCAACGAGGAGGAGTTTGTTTAGTGATTTGCCTCCGTGCATGGTCAAGGACCACTAGGGCCTTGGAGTAGTAGTATACTCTGAACCAAGTAAATATCTTGTTTCTATTGTCTCCTTTACTTTTTGTTTTGCTTATCTTTCCGCTGCGTATATTTCTTTTGAAACGAATTCGAAAAAGTTTTTTCTTTCGCTATTCACCCCCCCCCTCTAGCGAACCGCATTGATCCAACAATTGGTATCAGAGCCGGGGGCGCTTAGATTTGGTGAAACCACCAATCTAACTTTTTTTTCACAGATTTGTTTTTCGTTCGTTCAAATTTTTCTCCCGCACTACTAATCCAAGACGAAGTCTTGGTACTCTTCGTTTGATTTTGTTTTGCAAGTATTCGCTTTTGGAATAGCCGACGGTCAAACGGGCATAACTTTTCGTACAAGTTGACCCACGACACGGTCTACCTACCAAATCGAAGCTCTCGCAGAGATCTACACTTCTTATGGGGTTTACCCCCGTAACAAGCTGTTTTCATCCTCAAAAAATGATGTTTAGTAGCCTTTCGGGGACATCGAAGGTTGTGAGTACTTACTTTTTATTTAGTTTCTTATTTCTTTACTTAACTTTCTATTTTTCGTTTATTTCTTTCTATTTCCCGCACTACTAATCCAAGACGCAAGTCTTGGTACTTTCGTGTGTTTTTGTTGTTGCTAGATTTTCATTTTAGTCTCCTTGTCTTTTTGTTCTAATGGCCCATCTCGAGGGTTTTAGCACCGTCCGACCTCCGTTTTACAACGGAGATGATTTCCGTTACTGGAAAGGTCGGATGGAATGCTTTCTCAAAACCCAAATTGAGATGTGGATCATAATTCAAACGGGTTTCACACTTCCGACCAATGAAGTGGGTGACTCCTTGGATTATGATCAATGGACCGTTGCAACAAAACGACAAGTCGAAGCCGACGCCAAGGTGACACAAATCCTCCAATGTGGCCTATCCAAGGAGGAGCTAAATCGCGTCGGCCCCTTCATAAGCGCAAAAGATCTTTGGACAAAACTAATCGAGTTACACGAAGGATCGGATCAAGCTAAGGTTTGCAAACGTGATTTGTTATTCAATAAGTTGTACACACTAAAAATCCAGGAACACGAGTCCGCGACGCAACTCCACGCCCGTGTCCAAGACATAGTCAACAACCTACACGCAATCGGGCAAAAGGTCGAAAACCGCAACCTTATTAGGTATGTCCTAAACTCTTTTCCGAGGACTACCTTATGGGCATCCATGGTTGATGCCTATAAGGTCTCCAAGGACCTTTCTAAAATTAGGTTAGACGAACTCTTTTCGGATTTCGAATTACATGAACAATCCAACTCGAAACCCGAGAGGGGTATAGCCTTGTTTGCAGGTTCAAAGAAGAAGAAAATCGTAAGCAAGCCACCACCACCCGAGGAGGAAGATGAGTCCAAAGAAGAAGTTGACCCAGAGTTGACTGCCGAACTAATGAACCTAGCTCGAAGGATAGCCAAGGGACGAAAGCGAACCACGACTCGACCCAACCAAGGTAAGTCTAAAAGTTCTAACATTAGGTGTTATGAGTGTAACAGGTTTGGACACATCAAGTCCGAGTGCCCCAAGCTCAACCACCAAGCACCTAAGCACAAGAAGGCACTCAACGCGACATGGGAAGAAGCGTCATCCGAAGAAGACGAAGACCACGTCTTCATGGCGAAGTCGATTGAGTCAGACACGGAGACCGAACTTGAGTCAGAACCTGAGGATGACTCGGACTACGAAGCTACCTTCAAGTCAAGCCACGGATACGCATCCGGTTCAAAAGATACCCTTAAGGTGAGTCGAGCTTTATTTAATACTTTACATAATACGGTTAGGTTTTTGTCTAGGAAGTTAGCTAAGTCCGAGTCCAAGGTCGAGACCCTTGTTGAGGAGGTTAAACTCCTCAAACACGAGGTCTCCCTAACCTCTTCGACTAGTCGAGTTCAAGAGAAGGACTCAACTCGAGTTGAAAAGCTCGGTTGAAAACTCTCTTGAAAAGTCAAGTCGAAGATCTTAGGAACACGTTGGAAAGGTTCACTTCGGGATCCAAAGGACTTGACCTCCTACTTGGATCTCAAAGGGCTGTGTACAACAAGGCTGGACTCGGGTTTAACTCAAACATGACTAATAGGTCGTATATGTCGATTGTAAGTCGACATAAGAAACATGTCCAAGCATGGGTCCCTAAGAACTTTTTGATTTCAACTCTAGGATCCAACCCGTACTGGGTTCCCAAGGACCAAATCCACTATGTGGATAGACCGAACCGATTCAACGGTCTAGGGGGAGCCAGTACAAAACATGTTTGTGCTTTAACTTAGAAATTGCATGTTTTAACTTAGAATGTTTATGCTTTAACTTAGAAATTGCATGCTTTAACTTAGAAAGTTTGTACTTTAAAACTTGTGAACTCACTTAGAACAAAAACATAACCAACTAAAATTTCTCGAAAAGATTGAGCCTCGGGGAGCCTCTTTTCAAAAACATAACCAACTAAAATTTTTCGAAAAGATTGAGCCTCGGGGAGCCTCTTTTCAAAAATAACTAGTTAGACGAGGAAATAATTTTAGGTAAGTCAAGTCATCATTTTCTTGAGAATGGCTTTGTCTAAGGAAGTGGTCGATGATCCGATAAAAGAAGGCCCCTGTGCCTCGCCACGACCTGGAAGCCATGATCTTGAAAAGGTAAACTTGACAAGCCTAGGGTTAAATCCAAATCTAACATAAAATTACTTGAACCTAAATCCACTCAATCAACTTAATTGAAAGTCATCTCAAAAAAAACACATAAGTATAACATGCTTGATCATATAGACTCCGGCGAGATGACCTAGGGTTAACAACTTACAACCAATTTTCTTAACAAAAAATCTAACATCCAATCCAACCACCTTGTGTGTAGGATCAATGGATGTTGGACAGCGGTTGCTCCCGACACATGACCGGGGATCAACTCAAATTCGCAAAGCTTCGATTCAAACGACAAGGATCGGTAGCCTTTGGGAATAACGGCAAGCTCAAAATCATCGGATCAGGTGATATCGAGCTTAACACGAATTTTGTTATTAAAAATGTATTACTTGTAGAGAATTTTGAATATAACTTACTTAGTGTAAGCCAATTGTGTGATAATAACTATAAGGTTATATTTCTAGAAAATGAATGCATAATTAATACCAACTAAACCTCTAAAACAATTCTTAAAGGAACTAGAAATAACAACATTTATACGATCAATTTAACCAACTCCTCAACTAAGTGTCTTATGACACGGCAAGAGGAATCATGGTTGTGGCACCGACGACTCGGTCACTCACACCCAAGACTCGTCCACAAGATGAGTCAGAGTGGCTTAGTCAGAGGCTTACCCAACCTCAACAACTTGGTTAATAAAATCTGTAATGCTTGTCAACAAGGAAAACAACCTAGGACACAACACAAGTTAACTAACCAAGAACGAACCTCAAGTGTACTTGAGCTCCTGCATATGGATCTGTTCGATTCACATGGAGCCAAGTCTCTCGATAGAAGTCAATATTGCTTAGTCATAATTGACGACTACTCCAGGTTTACCTGGGTTAGGTTCATCAAACATAAAAATGATACCCTAGATCAATTAATTAATCTATTCAAATTAATCGAGAATCAAAAAGACCTTAAGGTTAAAAGACTTAGAAGCGATCATGGTGGTGAATTCGAAAATCAAAGGTTCACCGACTTCTGTAACCTAAACGGATACCACCATGAATTCTCCTGCCCTAGGACCCCTCAGCAAAATGGCCTAGTGGAGCGGAAAAACCGAACGCTACAAGAAGCCGCTAGGACCATGTTGAACGAATACGACCTACCCGATAGGTTTTGGGCAGAAGCCGTTAGCACGGCTTGGTATGTCCAAAATAGGATCCTTATGGTAAAGAGGCACCTTAAGACCTCGTACGAGATTTATCACGATAAAATACCTAACATCAAGTACTTTATGGTATTTGGGTGTAAGGTACATATCCTAAACACTAAGGATTACCTAGGGAAATTTACATCCAAAACCACGACCGGAATCTTTCTAGGATACTCGACTACAAGTAGAGCTTATAGAGTATATAACCACGACACCCTTAGAGTCGAGGAGACTATTAATGTAGTGTTCGATGAAGGACATGAACCTACAAAACCCCCGGCAACCCCAATTAGCGAGCCGATTCATACTAGACCTTACTCTGATCCGGAGATCAGGTCTAGTGTTAATCCTAACCTAAGTCAACCTAGTCACTCTATTGATCAAGTGATAGATGACTCCAACCAAACTAGTGTTCAACCAAGTCACCACATTGATCAAGCATTAGGTGACACAAACCCAACCCAATCTAGGATTCAGACTAACCACCCTATCGATCAAGTGATAGGAGATCCTAATCTAGGAGTTCGAACTAGAGCATCCTATAGGAACCTTAGTCAAATTTCCTTAATTTCAAAGATAGAACCCAAATCAATTGAACAAGCTCTTCTTGATCCCGATTGGATTATTGCAATGCAAGAAGAGCTAGCTCAATTTACTAGGAACGAGGTGTGGGAATTAGTACCACCACCTAACGACAAAACGATAATTGGAACAAGGTGGGTGTTTCGAAATAAGCTTGATGATAAAGGTGAAGTAGTTAGAAATAAGGCTAGGTTAGTCGCCAAAGGTTTTAGCCAAGTCGAAGGCTTAGATTACGACGAAACCTATGCCCCAGTAGCTAGACTCGAATCCATTCGAATGTTGCTAGCTTATGCCGCACATCGAGGATTTAAGCTATTTCAAATGGATGTTAAGTCGGCATTCCTAAATGGATACATTAAAGAAGAAGTTTATGTTAGCCAACCCCCAGGATTTGAAAATCTAGATAAACCCGACCATGTTCTAAAACTTAAGAAAGCTCTCTATGGACTTAAACAAATCCCTCGAGCTTGGTACGAGAGACTTTCAATCCATCTTAAGTCAAAAGGGTTTAACCAAGGCTTAGTTGACCCAACTCTCTTTGTAAAAACCTTAGGTAAAGAAATATTCATAGCTCAAATTTATGTAGATGATATAATTTTTGGAACCTCTAACTCAGCCTTACTAAACGAGTTCGTTTCGCTCATGGAAAGTGAGTTCGAAATGAACTTGGTAGGCGAGTTAAGTTTCTTTTTAGGTCTACAAGTTAAACAAACTAAGGATGGTATATACCTATATCAACAAAAATACACTAAGGAGTTAATTAAAAGATTTGGAATGCAAGACGCTAAGGTAATAAACACCCCAATGGCGATAAATGTTAACATAGGAGAAGACCTAGAAAGTAAGTCCATTGACTTAAAATACTATAGGAGCGCAATAGGAAGTCTTCTATACTTAACTGCGAGTCGACCCGACATCCTATTCGCAGTAAGTATGTGCGCCAGGTTTCAAACCTGTGCTAAGGAGTCTCACCTAACCTTAGTTAAGCGTATCCTTAGATATCTAAAGGGTACACTTAATGTCGGTATTTGGTATCCTAGATCTACCGAGTTCGAACTAATCGGCTACTCCGATTCGGATTATGCCGGTAGTAAACTCGATAGAAAGAGCACGAGTGGTTGTTGTCAACTACTCGGCTCGAGTCTAGTGAGTTGGTGCGATGAGGGAAGCAACATTGTGTTGCCTTATCTACCACCGAAGCCGAATACATCGCGATGGGTGAGTGTGTCACTCAACTTCTTTGGATGAAGCACACTCTCCGCGACTTTAAGTTAGACTTTACGAATACTAAACTTCACGTAGATAACATTAGTTCAATTAATCTTACCAAGAATCCAATATGTCACTCTAGGACCAAACATATAGAAGTCAAACACCATTTCATTCGAGAACATGTGGCCGAACCATACAACTCGAGTAATGCGTCGAATCGAAATCTAACCTAGCGACCTATTTACTAAACCCCTACCGGCGAATTTAGTCTATTAAAAGCGAAAATTGGGCATGTGCGTAATAGAATAAGAACTTGCAAACTATATTTTCTTACTACTATTTCTTATTTTTCATTTTGATGGAACTAGCATAGGACATACCTTAGATATCATGCACCTATAGATTTAAGGAGCAAGTACATCTCACAACACATAGGACTAATGTGTTTGTGTACTTAGCCACGTAGATGGGCGTGAGATGTTAGGACCCTACTCCAGGTTCCAAGATGTAGATCAAGTGCGTCAATATGAACCTCGGAGTATAAATATGCAACTAATATTAACCAACTCTAATCAGGACTTGTTGATAATATCATTTCAATCAAGTCAAACTAGAGTTGAACATTTAGATGAATTATTTTCACATACTATTTTTAAAATCATCATGCTTGGACTTAGGGTTTTCTTAAAACCCCCCCACTTTTTCCTTGATTTATGTCAAAAGGGGGAGAAAAGGCCAAAGTTAAGGTTCAAGAAAAGGCCAAAGTTAAATTTCTTGTTTCTATTGTCTCCTTTACTTTTTTTTTTGCTTATCTTTCCGCTGCGTATATTTCTTTTGAAACGAATTCGAAAAAGTTTTTTCTTTCGCTATTCACCCCCCCCCCCCTCTAGCGAACCGCATTGATCCAAAAGGGGGAGAAAAGGCCAAAGTTAAGGTTCAAGAAATGGCCAAAGTTAAATTTCAAATTTTTGAAATTGATAACTTAACTTAAAACTTTGATTCTGGCCTAAGTTAAGGGGGAGTAAGGTTTAGGTTTCAACTCTTCGGAATTGAAAACTTTAAAGGCCCAAGTTAAGAAATCAAAAGTTAAACCTTTTGAATAATTAACCTTTTGACTTAACTTTTGATTACTTAACTTGCACTTATTTTTGACTCTAAGAAGCCTAAGTTAAGTAATGCCATTTACTTAACTCATTATCTTTTGTGTTTGGAGAGCTAAAAGTCTTTTTCAAGTACTCACCCTCGGTCAAGGGGGAGGGTTCCTCTAAGGGGAGAACTTGAGAAATATTTTTACTACTCCTACTTTTGCTTCTTGTCTATACTGTTTCATGCACTTAATTTCCTTAACTTTGTGTGTTTTTGCCATATATCAAAAAGGGGGAGATTGTTGGTGCAGTGAGGCACCGAAATCGAACTAGTGTTTTGATTATAGCAAAGACACAAAAGTTAAGTCTATTTTGTTTTCTCACGAGCTGAATCGAGTGTGCAGAAGATTGATATAGCTGGAGCTGAAGGCTAGCGACACCCGGAGGAAGCCGCGGTGGTCGGGCGATACTCGAGTTACTTCAGAGGGAGCCGAAGGAATCGAGTGGAAGGCCGGAAGCAAAAGCGACACGTAAGTATCGAGGTAAGCTCGTGTGTGCGAGAGTAAGTAAGGTCGTATCCTCTTTACGGGGATGATCTGAAGCGTAGATCCGACCAAAGACATCTTATAGATGGTCTAGGTCGAGATCGGATGGTCGTCGACCGTCGAAATTATGTGTGTGTCGAGCTAACTTTGACTTGCAGCAAGCATCACGATCGCTACTGAGGACTCGATTGCTGCGGTATCACCGATCGCTGAAGGTTATCAATCGACTGATGCTGCCATCAGTCGACTGATGATGGCCATCAGTCGACTGATGGTCAATGATCAGATTCGAGGAGTCAAGGCTTATCACTCCACCTCAAAGCGGTTTGGTGTCCATTTGTGATTGGTTGAAGACCCACTCGAAAAGGGGCTCAAAGGCTATAAAAGGAGGGCCAAACCTAGGGTTTCATCAACAATTCTAAGTGCTCAAAGCCTCCGTTACGCTGCAACTCTACGACAACGAAGTCCTTCCATTCCGACGTCTAGGTTTAACTTTCTTTATTATTGTACGTCGGTCTTAGTTTTTGTTATCAGTTTGTCATTTATATTTCCGGAGCTTTTATCGTATACGAGGAGAGGGGGAGTGTCCCTCTACCTCAAGTTTTTTTGTATCGATTAACTCCTACCTCCAACGAGGAGGAGTTTGTTTAGTGATTTGCCCTCCGTGCGTGGTCAAGGACCACTAGGGCCTTGGAGTAGTAGCCTTCGGCTACGAACCAAGTAAATATCTTGTTTCTATTGTCTCCTTTACTTTTTGTTTTGCTTATCTTTCCGCTGCGTATATTTCTTTTGAAACGAATTCGAAAAAGTTTTTTCTTTCTCTATTCACCCCCCCCCCCTCTAGCGAACCGCATTGATCCAACATTAATTAATTTACTGACCATTAATTAATCAACATCTAACTCCATGAGTAGTACCACTCAACATTTTCATCATGTCGGACCAAGTCCACCTGCAGGGTTTACATGATGAACCTTATGAGTTCCTCAAGGGGACATCATCATCCTAATATATAGGACACGATTTCCTCCTATAATCAACGGCACACCATATAAATAATATCATCTCCTAACTTACCGAGCCTATCGATTTAATCTATAAATCTCGCTCATTGGTAAATCAAAGAGATGAATACTAAGTATATGTGCCCGTTATTATATCGGGATTAAGAGCTTGTACAAAATAATATCTGAGGTCCGATTCGATTATGTAGTCAGCAATAAATCGAATCACCTCTAAGTCGGTCTTGCTCAATACACACAGAGTGCACTAGTGTGATTCTATGGTCAAGACAAACCAATACCAAATCACACTACAACCATTCCGATGGTTTTTCCAAAGCCATCTCGATTGTGAGCCTTTACATATACTTTACAAGGAGTCGATAACATGATCTCCCGTGTGACACCACACACCATGTTATCTATAATGTAATGTATTAGACAATATTTCATAACCATAAAAATGCAAACAATGATCATGTGATTCTTATTTCAAAATAAAGATGTTCATACAAAAGATAGACTTTTCAGTATACATCCCTACATATGGATCAACCGTTGATCTTTTCAGTTAATTGGGGATCATGATGTACTACTAGGTGCCACTCATGATCGTTCTATAATTAATGGTTAATTATAGATGGCCAACATAAATCGAGAACCTATTTGGTCACATGCACAACGAGCGTAATCCGAAGGATTTAAAACGAGCTTTAGAATGAGATTCTCAGACCGAGAGAAACTAGGTTTGGTTGGACCAAACAAGGAGTGAGCATGAAATCGTTTCAGGCGCAATGGAAGCGTGGATGGGTCATGTCTTATGAAGACATGATGGATGAACGAAATTGGTTTGGTTCTAATCCAATGGTGGAGAATAAACCAAAGGGGTTTGGTTTGTTTTAAACGAATGAACCAAGGTTAGTTCGGTTCGTTTTAACTTAAAATAGACCAAATTGGTTTGATTTATTTTAACTTAAATTAATGGAGCAGGATAACAGGTTTTGGTTATGAACAAATAACCATTAGGAGAATTTGTTCTCTATAAAATAGGGCTCAAGGGTTTAATGAGAGCTCTAATCCAAGTTGTCGCACCCTCCCTTTTCTCCTCTTGTGGTCGGCGCCCAGACAAGGCTCATGACTTTATGAAGTCATCCCGAAGATACTCGGCGTGGATACGGATAGAGGTGATTCTAGCGAGGATCACTCCGGTTGATGCCTTTCCCGCTACACGTGATACGTAAGGTATACGTAGAATAAATTTCCTTTTATTGCAAAATTTGAAACTACGATTATATCTACACATGTTGTACTATGCATGCATGTGGTGTGTGTGTTGTAATAAATTAGATTTATTATTTTTATTTCTTCCGTTGCACACATGTTTACGAAACTTGTTCGAACACACACTCGCCGCGGTGCCGAAAATCCAACAGGGCAAGGTGGACATATGAGTAGGCAATGGAGTAAGAGTTGCTGCTGTTGCTATAGGAACTTATGATCTATCTCTTCCCTCTGGGCTTGTACTAGAATTAGATGAATGTTGTTATGTGCCTTCTTTAACTAAGAACATAATTTCGGTTTCTTGTTTGGACAAGAAAGGATTTACATTTATAATAAAGAACAAATGTTGTTCAGTTTATTTAAATGATATGTTCTATTGTAGTGCACCTCTAATGAACGAACTCTACTTTCTAGACTTAGAGAGCCCTATCTATAACATAAGTACCAAAAGGTTCAAGTCAAATGAGTTGAACCAAACCTATCTCTGGCATTGTCGCTTAGGTCACAAAAATGAGAGTCGCTTATCTCAGCTCCATAAGGATGGGCTGCTAGACTCATTTGATTTTGAATCATATGAGACATGCGAGTCTTGCCTTTTAGGCAAGATGACCAAGACTCCCTTTAGTGGACACAGCGAAAGAGCAACAGACTTGTTAGGACTTATACATAGTGATGTATGTGGCCCTTTCAATATTGCTGCTAGAGGTGGTTACAAGTACTTCATTACATTTACTGATGACTTCAATAGATATGGTTATGTGTATCTCATGACACATAAATCAGAATCCTTTGAAATGTTCAAAGAATTCAAGAATGAAGTACAAAACCAGCTTGGCAAGAGAATTAAGATACTTCGATCAGATCGAGGTGGTGAATATCTTAGCAATGAGTTTCGTGACTATCTAGCTGAGTGTGGGATTCTATCCCAACTCACTCCTCCTGGAACACCACAGTAGAATGGTATTTCTGAAAGGAAGAATCGTACCCTATTAGATATGGTACAATCTATGATGAGTCACACAGATCTTCCTATATCCTTTTGGGGATATGCTCTAGACACAGCAGCCTTTACCCTTAACCGTGTACCATCTAAGGTTGTGATAAAGACACCATATATGATATGGACTGGGAGAAATCTCAAGATGTCTTTCATGAGGATTTGGGGTTGTGAGGCTTACGTTCGACGTCAAGTCTCAGACAAACTGGGACCCAAATCCGATAGGTGCTATTTTGTTGGATATCCCAAGGATACATAGAGATATTACTTCTACATTCCCAGTCAGCACAAAGTGTTTGTGGCAAAGACTGGGGTTTTTCTAGAAAGAAATTTTGTTTCTAGAAAAACTAGTGGGAGTACATTCGATCTTGAAGAAATTCAAGATAAGGACGATAGCACTGAGGTGGTCCGCTGGTGTGAGCGAGGTTCCTTAGCCTGTGCAATCGCTCCATTGTTGTCACAATAGAGCTCTATAGGATCTGCTATGCTAGGAACCACCCCAAGATTAGTAATGAACTTGCGGATCAAAACTGCCTCCTTTGCTGCCTCTGATGCAGCGATATACTCGACCTCTATTGTAGAATCAGCAATTGTGTCTTGCTTCGAACTCTTCCAGCTCACAGCGCCACCATTCAAGAAAAACACAAACCCTGACTGTGATCTATAATCATCCTGGTCAGTTTGGAAGTTGGCATCGCTGTAACCCTTTATAGCTAGCTCCTCATCGCCTCCAAATATCAAGAAATATTCTTTAGTCCTTCTTAAGAACTTAAGAATATTCTTGACTGCTATCCAGTGACGCTCACCTAGATCTAACTAGTATCTACTCGTCATGCTCAAAGCATACGAGACATCAGGACGAGTACATAGCATGACATACATGATAGATCTTTGGTCGATGCATAAGGGATCTTATCCATGCGGTCTCTCTCCTCTCTAGAAGAGAGAGTTTGAGTCTTCGAAAGACTCACACCATGTGACATCGACAGAAGTCCCTTCGTGGAATTCTGCATGGCAAACCGTAGTAATACCGTGTCAATATATATACTCTGACTTAGGCCAAGAAATCTCTTAGATCTATCTCTATAGATCTTGATGCCTAAAATACAGGCTACTTCACCTAAGTCCTTCATTGAGAAGCACATCCCCAGCCAAGTCTTCACAGATTGTAGCGAAGGGATGTCATTCCCAATGAGTAGTATGTCATCCACATAAAATACAAAGAAGACAATTGTGTTTCCATTAACCCTCTTGTAGACACAGTGTTCATCTTCATTCTTGACGAAACCTAACTATTTTATCGCATCATCTAATCGAAGATTCCAGCTCCGAGAAGCTTGCTTTAGCCCATAAATGGACCTATGCAGCTTGCATACTTTCCCAGTATGCTATGGATCTACAAAACCCTCAGGCTGTGTCATGTACACATCCTCGAGCAAGTTTACATTCAGAAATGTATTTTTGACATCCATCTGCCAGATCTCATAATCGTGGTATGCTGCAATAGCAAGCATGATCTAAATGGACTTAAACATCACCACTGGAGAAAAGGTTTCATCATAGTCAATACCATGATTTTTCTTGAAACCTTTAGCCACCAATCGGCCCTTATAGGTATGCGTAAGTCCATCCATGTTAGTTTTTCTCTTAAAGACCCACTTACACCCAATGGTTTTGATGCATTCAGGTGGATCAACCAAAGTCCATACTTGGTTGGTGTACATGGATTCCATCTCGGATCTCATAGCCTCTAGCCATTTCTCAGAATCTGGGCTCATTACAGCTTCCTGATAGGAGGTAGGCTCATTCTCAATGAGCATAACGTCATCATGATCAAACATAAGAAATGAGTATCTCTAAGGCTGACGACATACCCTATCAGACCTGCGAAGAGGTAGGTCTACCTGAACAGGTTGTTGTTCCACAACTCTTTGTGCAACAATCTCATCACCCACAACACTTTGTGGTTCCTGTTCAACCTCCATCAAGGCCTTAGTGCTATGGTCCTTATCTTGAATTTCTTCAAGATTGAACGTACTCCCACTAATTTTTCTAGAAACAAAATCCCTTTCTAGAAATACCCCAGTCTTTTCCACAAACACTTTGTGCTGACTGAGAATGTAGAAGTAACATCCCTTCATTTCCTTGGGATATCCAATAAAATAGCACTTATCGGATTTGGGTCCCAGTTTGTCTGAGACATGACGTCGAACGTAAGACTCACAACCCCAAATCCTCATGTAAGACATCTTGGGATTTCTCCCTGTCCATATCGTATATGGTGTCTTTATCACATCCTTGGATGGAACACGGTTAAGTGTGAGGCTGCTGTGTCTAGTGCATATCCCCAAAAGGATATAGGAAGATCTGTGTGACACATCATAGATCGTACCATATTTAATAGGGTACGATTCCTCCTTTATGATACACCATTCCACTGTGGTGTTCCAGGAGGAGTGAGCTAGGATAGAATCCCACACTTAGCTAGATAGTTACGGAACTCATGGCTAAGGTATTCACCACCTCGATCTGATCGAAGTATCTTAATACTCTTGCCAAGCTGGTTTTGTACTTCATTCTTAAATTCTTTGAACTTTTCAATGGATTCCGACTTATGTGTCATTAGATACACATAACCATATCTCCTGAAGTCATCAGTAAATGTAATGAAGTACCTGTAACCACCTCTAGCACTAACATTGAAAGGGCCGCATACATCACTATGTATAAGTCCTAACAAGTCTGTTGCTCTCTCGCTATGTCCACTAAAGGAAGTCTTGGTCAACTTGCCTAAAAGGCAAGACTCGCATGTCTCATATGATTCAAAATCAAATGAGTCTAGCAGCCCATCCTTATGGAGTTGGGATAAGCGACTCTCATTTATGTGACCTAAGTGACAATGTCAGAGATATGTTTAGTTCAACTCATTTGAATTGAACCTTTTGGTACTTATGTTATAGATGGGGCTCTCTATGTCTAGAATGTAGAATTAGTTCATTAGAGGTGCACTACAATAGAACATATCATTTAAATAAACTGAACAATATTTGTTCTTTATTATAAATGAAAAGCCTTTCTTGTCCAAACAAGAAACTGAATTTATGTTCTTAGTCAAAGCAGACACATAACAACATTCATCTAGTTTTAGTACAAGCCTAAAAGGCAGAGATAAAAAATAAGTTCCTACAGCAACAGTGGCAACCCTTGCTCCATTGCCAACTCGTAGGTCCACCTCGCCTTTCGTTAATGCCATGCTATTTCTCAACACCTGCACATTGGTACAAATGTGAGATGCACATCGGGTATCTAATACCCATGATGAAGAAATAGATAGATTGACTTCTATAACATTTATACCTGAAGTAGAAGTCTCACTTCTCTTCTTCTTAAGATCTTCTAGGTATCCTTTGCAGTTACACTTCCAATTGCTAGCTTCCTTACAGTGGAAGCAAGTCCATTCCATGGCCACCCCTCCTTTCGGTTTCAGTGCCTTGCCTTTGCCCTTGGCTTGGGACTTTCCCTTACCTTTAGGCTTGCCCTTGCCTTTCTTCTTTTGCACCATCAAAATGGAGTTGGGTTTTTCTTTCTTAAGGTTGAGTTCAGCAGTTCTAAACATGTTAAGCATCTCAGGCAGTGGCTTATCAATTTCATTTATGTTGTAATTCATGACAAATTGATTGTAGCTTTGTGGCAAAGATTGCAAGATCAAGTTAGTGGCCAGCTCTTGGCCAAGTGGGAATCCCAACCTCTGCAGGTTTTCTATGTACCCAATCATCTTGAGTACATATGGACCTATGGGAGTCCCATCTTGCATCTTGGACTGAATCAGTGCCTTAGAGATCTCATATCTCTCATGTCTTGCTTGTCCTTAATACAATTGACGAAGATGTTCAACCATATCAAAAGCATTCATGAACTCGTGTTGCTTCTGAAGCTCAGAGATCATGGTCGCGAGAATGAGGCATGACACATCTAATGCATCATCTTGATGCTTCTTGTAAGCATCTCGGTCAGCTCGCGAGGCAGTGGCAGGAGGTTCCTCCAGAATGGGCTGCTCCAGGACATACAGTTTTCTTTCTTGGGTGAGAACGATTCTCATATTCCTGTACCAGTCTAGGAAATTAGCTCCATTGAGCTTCTCAAGGACAGAACACAGGGAGAGAGTGTTCATGTTTGTCGACATGGTAATCTACAACATACACAATGCAAAAAATTAATATCATATTCCATTTATCATTTAATTAGGCCTTTAATCAAATGATGCTCCCACTGAATTTTGGACTTTTATAGAATTGAGTCATGGATGTGGTCAAACCACATTACTAGATTTATAAAAATTAGCTATAATTTGTTAGGACAATCTCTTGTCATGATAAGGTTTTGATGTGTGTGGCAAAGGGTTTATGTTAGGTTGTTATTATGATTTGATATGTGCGTTGGAGTGTTTTAGGGCTTAGTAATTTGCACATGGAGCCTAGGCGGGCTCACCACTCACTATCTTGTGCTTGAGTCGGAGAAGGAGCATTACAGAGTTGTGCGCTTGATTCTGCTGAGGGACCGCCGGAAGAGATGACTTTAAGTGAAGCCAAGGAAGCAGACTTCGGAGGCAAGAGACGCGAAGGAGCTTTGCAGAGTCGTGCGCCTGATGCTGCCGAGGGACGTGGCCGCGAACGAAGAGAGCTTCGGCGAGGGACTTCGAGTGAGATGAGAGAATGAGTGAAATATAAGTAGCTCATTAGGTGAACTTGGCCATTTGGCTAAGTGTCGGATGGGATTTCCAGACATCAGTGGACTACCATGTTAATGGTAGTCGACTACTCTAAGTCGACGGTGACTCGACTAGTGTTCGAGTCCAGTTCAAGTGCCAACAGTCGACTGCGAGACCACCAGTCGACTGATGAAGGCATCAGTCGACTGGTCACAAGAGTTTCGGGCATAGAATGGAGTCGAGCTCGCGGAGCACTCGACTGATCGAGCATCAGTCGACTGATGGCAATATCAGTCGACTAATGCCAGTGCTGTTGGATGAGATCCAACGTGGAAAGCAGTCGTTATTGGGCAACGGCTACAGGACCAGTCGACTGATAGGGACATCAGTCGACTGCTCCTGTGTCAACGGGAAGAAACTCTCTTCCTCTATAAAGAGGAGGGGTGTGGGGCTTTGGGGGGTTAATGCTTGAACTCCTAACTACTCCCAAAGTGCCCTGAACGGTTTTCCACTCTTCTACTTGTTCTAATCTTCATTCTATTGTAGAAGAGTGATCCTTGTGTAAAAGAGGTTACCTCCACCGAGCTTTAAGCAAAGGAGAGATCTAGTGGAAGCTTGCGGAGTGATTCACCATGGATGAATCGGACCGTGGATTAGCGGCGTAGCCGTGAACCACGTTACGTATTGTGTTAGCATTTGTATTCTTGTCATTTCTATTTACTTGTCTTGTTTTGTTTTTCCGCTAGAGCTAATCTTGTTTATAGATGAGCAAATACCGTTATCCAATGTAAGAGGGCTATTCACCCCCCTCTAGCCTGCCGATCGATCCCCTACAAGTGGTATCAGAGCCAAGGAAAGCTTGTCGAGGACTAACCGCCACAACAAGCACATTCTAGAATGGCCGGCTCTAATATTCATCCGCCAAAGTTCGACAGGGAATTCTCTTGGTGGAAAAAGAGAATAGAGGTATTTTTCGAGACCGATTTTGAAATTCTTTTGATTATGGAAAATGGTTTTGAATTGCCTAGGAATGAAGAAGGGGAGCTATTGGAGAAATCAAGATGGAATAAAAGACAAAGAGAGGAGTACTTGGCGAATTCAAAGGCCAAGCACCACCTCTACAATGTACTCCCCCAACAAGAAGTGAATAGGATAGGGGAGTGTGCTAGCGCCTAGGAAATGTGGGAGAAACTAATAGAAATTCATGAAGGCACATCCGAGGCGAAACTAGCAAGGAGATATGTCCTTCGATCCCAATTATCCAACATCAATCTCAAAAAGGGAGAGAAGGTAAAATCCCTACACTCTAGATTTAAGGAAATTCTAACCGGCTTGACAAGTGTAGGTGAAAAGCTCTCCAACCGGGATATGGTAATGAAGGTCATAGATGCCTTTCCCCGGTCCTCAAGATGGAGCTCTAAGGTGGACTCGTTTTACATCTCCAAGAACTTAGAAGTGAGCACCTTTGAGGAGTTCTTCTCAACAATGGAGCTCCACGAAACGAGGCTTGAAGGAATAGAAGAAGAGCCAAAGTTTCAACCTTCAAGAGGAGTAGCCTTGATGGCACATAAGGGGAAGAAGAAGATGGAGATCCCCTCCTCCTCCGATGAAGCGTCCTCCTCTTCCTCCATGGATAGCACGGAAGAAGCCTATATGGTAAGGAGGGTAAGGCGTGCTTTAAAAGGTTTTCAATTTAATAAATCTAATGATAGGAGTAGAAGACCAAGGGGGAAGATTATTTGCTACAATTGCCAAGGAGAGGGACACATAAGGGACAATTGTCCTCTCCTAAACAAGAGCAAAGAAGAAAGGAAGAAGAAAGAAGAAAAGAAGAAGAAAAAGGGGAGCAAAAAGAAGGAAGAAGAGAAGAAGGCCAAGGCATTCAAAGCAAAGACATGGGATGATCCTTCTTCCTCATCATCATCCGAAGAGGAAGAACATGTCTACTCCAACCTTGCCCTAATGGCCTTTGACGATCTAGATTGCTCCTCCTCCGATGGTGAAGAAGCAAGCTCAAGTGGAGAGAGCTCAAGTGAAGGGGGAGCCTCCTCTACATCCTCATCATCGGAAGAGGATTTGGTAAGTGAGGTAACGAATCTACCTCCTAAGCAAATAATGTCCATGATTTCTAGCCTCACTAAGGATTTATTTAGAGCAAAGAAAAGGAATAAATGCATACTTGAGCAAATTAAGGACTTAGAAAATAAACTAGAAAAAGCATGCTTAAATGTAAATGATAATATTTCTTCTAGTCATGATGATGCATGCTCACATGATAATTATATGTCTTTGGATGTTAATGATGCATGCATAGAAGAAAATAGGGCTTTAAGGGAAAAGGTAGAGTATTTGACCAAGGCCCAAGAAAAATTTACGATAGGCTCCAATACTCTTAATATGATAATTGGGAGCCAAAGGACAAGCTTCAACAAGAAAAGTCTAGGTTATAAAGAAAAGAAAAATGAAAAGGCCTATAAATGTCTAATAGCTAGGAGTCAAGACAAAAAGAAAGTAATTGCTAGGAAATGGATCCCTAAGGAATATTTAGTGAACTCCATAGGCAAGAATTTATATTGGGTTCCAAAATCCATCCTTAAGGGTTAGAAAAACCCTAGGATAGTCAACCATATGGAATTCACCTATATCATATTGTTGGTTGACTTAGGATGGCGGGACAACATTTTTCAAATAGTGTTAGGTGATGATAATGCACCTATAAGTAGATAAATCATGCTTTAGGTGATATTTGCCTTATTATCATGATATAATACCTAATTCATGATTATTAATTGATGAATACATGTGTTTCATGATCATAATATGAAATTCATACATATATATCTTTATGATCATGTGAAATGATAGGATGATACTTAACCTTGATAGAATTGCATGAAAATAATGGTTAAGTATATACAAATACCTTTAAGATACATCTCACACTCACCATAGGCTACCATGATTGAAAACTTAGCATGGGTGAGATGGTAGGATGATACAAATGTCCACTAATGCCTATGGCATTTAGATGGTCATTTAAGGTATCAAAATAGCAATAATAGACCAATCAAGGGGAAGGCTTATGTTTAATTCAGAGACATATTGCCCAAAGATCATGGTTGGATATTTTATAGGTTTTCAAAACAATTTCTTACCTTAAAATCTGTATATTCATGTTTTGAAACAATCCAAAGCAAGACTAGGTGTTAAAATGGATACTAACATGATAAAAAAACCTAGTGGTTTTTAAAGCTTTCGGATTTTTGGCAAATACTTGAAAATATAATGATTTTTCATGAACAACTATTTTTCATTGATAAATATACTTACAAGAAATGTGTTCCCAAAATTTCATGATTTTTCAAATTTTATAGAATTTTTTATGCATTTCTGAAATTCACCCCGGAAAATCAAAATTCCTGAAATCCATGTGCCAGTCGACTGGTAGCCTGATAATATGCCCAATAACCTTTTGTATCCGATTTTAAGGCATGTTTTGTCTTTTGTTTACCTCTAGACTTGATGTCATGCTTGTATAAACATTGTTTAAATATTTTTGATGGTGTCAAAGGGGGAGAAATGTGTATGTTTAAGTAAGGGGGAATATATTTAGGGGGACTTTCATGTATTAAGGGGGAGAGTTGCTAATCATGTTTACTTACATGCTTTCCTTTCTTAATATTTTATCAAATGTTTTTACCTAACTTAAACGGATTGCCACACATCAAAAAGGGGGAGATTGTTAGGGCAATCTCTTGCCATGATAAGGTTTTGATGTTTGTGGCAAAGGGTTTAAGTTAGGTTGTTATTATGATTTGATATGTGCGTTGGAGTCTTGCAGGGCTTAGTAATTCGCACATGGAGCCTAGGCGGGCTCACCACTCACTACCTCGTGCTTAAGTCGGAGAAGGAGCATTGCAGAGTTGTGGGTTTGATGCTGCCGAGGGACCGCCGGACGAGATGACTTGAAGCGAAGCCAAGGAAGCAGACTTCGGAGGCAAGAGACGCGAAGGAGCATTGCAGAGCCAAGCGCCTAATGCTGCCGAGGGACGTGGCCGCGAACGAAGAGATCTTCGGCGAGGGACTTTGAGTGAGATGAGAGAATGAGTGAAATGTAAGTAGCTCATTAGGTGAACTTGGCCATTTGGCTAAGTGTCGGATGGATTTCCCGACATCAGTTGACTACCATGTTAATGGTAGTCGACTACTCTAAGTCGACGGTGACTCGACTAGTGTTTGAGTCAAGTTCAAGTGCCAACAGTCAACTGTCATGGAATGGTAGTCGACTGCGAGACCACCAGTCGACTGATGAAGGCATCAGTCGACTGGTCGCAAGAGTTTCGGGCATAGAATGGAGTCGAGCTCGCGGAGCACTCAACTGATTGAGCATCAGTCGACTAATGGCAATATCAGTCGACTTATGCCAGTGTCGTTGGATGAGATCCAACGTGGAAAGCAATCGTTATTGGGCAACGACTACAGGACTAGTCGACTGATAGGGACATCAGTCGACTGCTCCTGTGTCAACGGGAAGAAACCCTCTTCCTCTATAAAGAGGAAGGGTGTGGCGCTTTGGGGGGTTAATGCTTGAACTCCTAACTACTCCCAAAGTGCCCTGAAAGGTTTTCCACTCTTCTACTTGTTCTAATCTTCATTCTATTGTAGAAAAGTGATCCTTGTGTAAAAGAGGTTACCTCCACCTAGTTTTGTGCAAAGGAGAGATCTAGTGGAAGCTTGCGGAGTGATTCACCGTGGACGAATCGGACCGTGGATTAGCGGCATAGCCGTGAACCACGTTACGTATTGTGTTAGCGTTTGTATTCTTGTCATTTCTATTTGCTTGTCTTGTTTTGTTTTTCCGCTTGCGCTAATCTTGTTTATAGACGAGCAAATACCGTTATCCAACATTAGAGGGCTATTCACCCCCCTCTAGCCGGCCGATCGATCCCCTACATAATTCTCGTGGGACAAGATCCACATCATACTACGCCTTGAGTTAGCTTTGGCTAAATCGCCCAAGACTTAGTATGATCGGTAGGTAACAAATTACCAATTACATCTCTATGCAACTCTTGTTTATAGGATCAAGATCCACATTTACAAAAGACCTTGAGTTAACTTTGGCTAAATCGTCCAAGATTTAGTGTAAATGCGATCTTATCCTATCTTTCCAATGGTTGGAATATGCCTATAGTTTTACTCGATCCAAGTGAGTTAACTAGTTTTACTCAATCTAATTGAGTTTATTCTCACCAAAGCCATGATAGGCGGGACCAAGATTATCCCTTCGCACCCTACCAAGATAATATGCGTTGCTCTGCTTTGGCAGATTCAACAACAACAAATGATCGAGGTAGTGATGGGTATCAAAACATGGTAGGCATTTTTGAGTTGATTCGATTAAGATCTAATATAATCGTAAATGTGTATCATATAAGCATTAAGGCCTTTATTACCCTACACTAGCATGCATCACATACATACAAGCAAAATATACTAGCATGCATCATATACATACAAGCAAAATATCCTAGCATGCATCATATACATACAAGCAAAATTTATATATATATATATAAATTGTGATGAGGTCATGGCCCTACTATGATCTTCACAAGCCAATGAGAAGATCGGATGGTCAACCTAGGGTTAGCGGCTTCTCCAAGCACCTCCTTTGACTGTCATGTGTCGTCGGCACCCTTCTCGTAACTCCGTCTACTAGTGGACCTTCTACCGCTCCATTTTGTACATTACAAACATGAAACTCGAGTTACATTCGAGTCTAAAACTATTTATAACTAGAATATTAAAAGAAGAGGCATGACGCACAGGTCGCATACCATATACAACATGCACAACCACAAAAACGGCGCGCAAGCCGTATTATGAATTACAATGCATTCATCCAATCACATTAGGTTTCTTGGGTCATGACCATCACAGTATTATACATAATTCTAAATTATGTATTTTACAGATTTTTCTATATTTTTTTTTCAATTTTATGAGTCACATCTCGGTAACGGTCCCGCAAAGTAATTTTTGGGCGTGATCGCAGGACAATGCCCCTTTCGGGGTTAGGGGCAGCGCCCCTACTCACAAAATGAACTTTGTGAGTGCCCCATCTTGATCTTACAACGACTTAAGTCGCTGCCCCAAAAACCTAAAGCAAGAATTCGCCGTTCCGGAGAGTTTTTCTCCGTGGTCGAAGCCTACAAGTGTCCCAACACTTGTTGCTTCGACTCTTCGAGAAAAATACCCAAAAAATTTTTAAAAATAGGAAATTTACAGAAACTTATAGATCAGTAATTTTTATATCTAATACAAAACTACAAAACTAAAACACATACATGCTTCGCACGTGACTCTGACACCACTATAGGACTATCCGAGCCGTAAAAACAGCTTTTTGTGTTGCGGAAACCCCAGAAGTCGGACACGGATCCGTGCGAAGATAAACAAAAAACTACATGTACGTGTTTAAAAATGTTTGGATGTATACTGAAAAGTCTATCTTTTGTATGAAAATCTTTATTTTTGAAATAAGAATCACATGATCATTGTTTGCATATCTATGGCTATGCATATTATCTAATACATTACATTGTAGATAACATAGTGTGTGTGTCACACAGGAGATCATGTTATCGGCTCCTTGTAAAGTATGAGTATAGGCTCACAACCGAGATGACTTTGGACAAACCATTGGTATGGTTGTAGTGTGATTTGGTATTAGTTTGTCTTGACCATAAAATCACACTAGTACACTTTGTGTGTATTGAGCAGGACCGACTTAGAGGTGATTCGATTTATTGCTGACTACATAAATGAATAGGACCTCAGATATTATATTATACATGCTCTTAATCCCGATATAATAACGGGCACATATACTTAGTATTCATTTCTTTGATTTACCAATGGGCAAGATTTATAGATTAAATCGATAGGCTTGGTAAGTTGGGAAATAGTATTATTTATATGGTGTGCCATTGATTATAGGAGGAAACTGTGTCCTATATATTAGGATGACGATGTCCCCTTGAGGAGCTCATAAAGTTCATCATGTAAACCCTGCAAGTGGACTTGGTCCGGCATGATGATAAGGTTGAGTGGTACTACTAATGGAGTTAGATGTTGATTAATTAATTGTCAGTAAATTAATTAATCGACGGACATTCGAGATCATAAACATGAGAAAAAATGTACAAATAATATATGGAGCCCATATTAACTTATGGGGGTTGGTGAGGTAGATCAATGATAATCCTCTAGTGGAATGGATAACCATTAATGGATCGGACTTTATGTGGGCTTGATCCATTGGGTGGCCAAGATCCAACTCCTCCTCATGATCCCTATTGTAGCCTATTAATACCTCATGAAGCTTAGATCCAATGGATGAAAATAATATTCTATATCCAATGGTAGAGATTAAATCTCTAGATCCGACGGTTGAAATTAAATCTCTAGATCCGACGGTTGAGATTAAATCCCTAGAACCAATGGTGGAGATTAAAACAAGGCTTAAGCCTAAACTCTATATAAAGGGGCTCATGGCTTGGGCGGCAAAAAGAAGGATGGAATTAGGGTTTGCTTCCCTTGGGCGGCAAGCAATCCCATTAGGGTTAGGATTAGTAGTGGGCGACTAGGGTTTTTGGTGTTGGGGTGGGCGGCAACAAGTGGAGGAGGATTCTTCTTCTTCTTCCTAAGGTTGGCCGGCACCTATCCTTCTTCCATATACTTTGGCCGGTGCTCAACCTATCCTTCTTCCCTTCTTCTTTAGCCGGCAATTTAGAGAGCTAGGGTTAGGGTTTTGGGCAGCAACAAGGTGAAGAGTTAGTTTGCTTTCTCTTCTCCAAGTGTTGGCCGGCGCCCATGCTCCCATTGATTCTCTTTTGGCTGGTTTCCATACTCCATGTTCTCTTCCTTGGTCGGCGGCAACATCGAGTCTATTGACTTGGTGGCCGGTTCTAGATAGGAAGAAGTGTTTTGTTTTATGATCTTCCTTTGTTCGGAGTGAACAAGGAAAGGAAGATTGGTGATCTAGGAGGCTTCGACTTTTGGAAGATCATCGCCCACACGACATACAAAAGGAGGAAGGACATACAATAGAAGATCAAGAGGTATAATCTTGTTTATTTTGATTAGTGTTCTTTTGTATTATATCTATAATTGTTTTTCAATTATATGCATGTTGTATGTGGTTGTTTACTTTTTGTATGTGGCTAAATATACTTGGACCCCCAACATAAACACAAAAGCCGACGATCCGTACATCGTCTATTCTGCGGCTATTTGTGGAAAAGAGGTTGGTCACTTGAACAACAAGTTTGTTCAAGTGACTACTCTAAACGAATAGCACGATGATGACAAGGTTGCTTGGGCAATCCCTCTTGTCAAGGATAAATTTTTTTTATCCGGGGACGTCGAAGGGATCGTCGTGAACAAGCGACTAAGTCGAAAGGGGAAGCGAAAGTTCCCCTCCCATCAATTGGTATCAGAGCTACGGTTTCCGGTTTTGTGTGTTTAAGATTCGATTACTCTTATATATTTTTCATATATTATATGTGACGAATAATAGTAGGATATGCGTAGGTTAACTCTTTGGTTGCAGGCATAAGATCCGACTATTATGGCCATATGTGTGTATGTGATTGTATGTGTGTAATAGTATATTTTGTTGAATCCTCAGGGTTGATGAGGCTAGTATTTAATTTTTTGTAAATTAGATACGGCATTGTTTAGCCATTCTTTTTATTTTAGTTTACTTTCGATCTAGATTTCATGCACACTCCCTCGTGGAGTATAGGATCGATGGATGTAAATTAAAATAGTTTTTAGTCTCGGCTTGGATCTCCACATGGCTCATATATGGCGTAGGAGGAGCGGACGAGAAGGTGATACGACGGGAGACATATTGAAGACAAAAGCCATAATAGTTGGAAAATTTTTATTTTTCATATTTATTGCTTATTGTTTGATATGCATGTTGTAGGCTAGAAAATTCCTCAATTTTAAATTACTAAGTGGGAGAGGGATATTTTTTATAAATTCTCATGGCCTCCATTACGATTTGACATGTGATGCAAACAAACTTGCGCGTTGGCTCTGAGTGCCTTCCTCCCCATCGGATGAGTTTGTTTGCGGATCACAAGGTCGAATATGGTTATAGGAAATTATTAAGGAGCGTGTGTACTTCCCCATCATAAGGCACATAACACGAGATAATTACCTTGGTACCACGTAATGGAGAACACTTAGATACAAATATAAGTATCCTCCCCATCGTAGTCACTGCTTTTATTTGTAGGGCCGAAGAGAAACCAACTATTAATTTTATTTGTCAAAAAGTTAGGTTGACAAGATAGTAAAATTAATGGGTAAAACCTCCTCTTACAAATGTAGAATTCGTATACGTCCACACGATCGTGGCATACGATATTCTCGGTGTTTTGAGGTGTTTGTTGATTTTAAAATTTTATTGTTTGAGGAATCAATAATTTTTTGAAATCTAAAGTAATGATCTATGTGATTCTTAGGATTTTCAAAAATGACTTTCAGTCCACTTGCTATAATACAAAAGGAAAATAAACTTACTGTACATAATTATGTTGATTGGAAAAAGGAATCTAGATATTGTCTTAATTGCTGAGAAGTACAAGTATGTACTCTTCGAAGAGTGTCCTCCTAAGCCTGAGAATGAGCTGGAAGTCCTTGGAGCTGAGATTGATGGGTAAACCCAGGTTGATATCATTCTCCAGTCAACAGAAAGGCTTGCTTAGGCTCAGACCATGGTTGCTCAGAAGGTTTCTACTTCTAAGCCGAAAGGCAAGAAGAAGGAGAAACAAAGTGGAGCAAAGGTGGTGGGAGGATCTCAGGGAGGAGTGAAGAAGCCGAAAGGCAAGTACTTCACTTGCAAGAAGGATGGGCATTGGAAGAAGGACTTTCCCAATCCGAAGCAAAACATAGGTATATCCTTTGGTCTAGTCGTTGAAACATGGTTAGTGGTGTTATCTACCGGCACCTGGTGTGTAGATATGGGAGCCTCTGATCATGTCTGCAATACTTTGCAGGGGTTCCAGGAAACCTGACGACGAGCTGAGGGAGAGATTACCATTTACTTGGGAAATGTCATAATGGTGGCAGCTATTGCAGTGGGAGATGTTTTATTTATCTTTTGAGAAAAATAAAACTTTGGTTCTGAAAAATTCCCTTTATGTACCATTATTTAGAAAGAATTTAATTTCAGTTTCTAAATTATTTATGGATGGATATTCTATTTCTTTTAATGATAGAGTTGTTATAAAAAAGAATAGGGAGAATGTCTGTTCAGGTACATTGATAGGAAATTTGTATACACTCGAACCAAAAGCTCCCACGATGCAAATAGAAGTTAATAACTCATCTTCTAATTAGAATAAGAGAAAAGAACCTTCGAAAATGAACCAAACATATCTTTGGCATCTTAGGCTTGGTCATATTAACCTAAGCAGAATTTAAAGGTTGATAGCTGATGGACCTTTGGGTTCATTAGTGGTGGAAGATTTCCCAACCTGCGAATCTTGCTTGGAGGGTAAAATGACCTAGAGGTCTTTTAAGGCCAAGGGGTATAGAGCCAAAGATGTGTTAGAATTGGTTCATTCTGATTTGTGTGGTCCTATAACTATCCAGGCTAGAGGTGGTTTTGAGTATTTCATCTCTTTTATAGATGATTATTCAAGATATGGATGACACTACGATCTGATCATGGTGGTGAGTACCTCTTGGGAGAGTTTAGGAATTACTTATCAGAGGTTGGGATTCAATCCCAATTGTATGCACCTGGCACACCCCAGCAGAATGGTGTAGCAGAGTGAATGAATAGGACTTTTATGGAGATGGTTAGATCGATGATGAATTAATCTGAGTTGCCAGATTCATTCTAGGGATATGCTCTAGATACGGCGGTGTACATTCTGAACTTGGTTCCATCTAAATCAGTGCCTTCTAATCCCACAGAATTGTGGACTGGGCGAAAGCCTAGTCTAAGACATATTCGAATATGGGGGAGTCCAGCACATGTGCTGAAGGCGGAAGCTAGTAAGTTTGAACCTCGTACAGAAGTACGCATGTTCGTTGGCTATCCTAGAGGAACGAAGGGTGGTTTGTTTTATAGTCCTAGAGATCAGAGGGTGATCCTTAGCACGAACGCCAGATTTCTAGAGGAAGACTATGTGATGAGCCACAAGCCCAAAAGTAAAATTATTCTGGAGGAATTAAAAGGGAAAGTCACTTCTTTAGTACCACCGGTACAAGAGGATATACCACAAGTCACTGCACCGCATGTCACAGAAGATACATAGGTGATACCTCGTCGTAGTGGGAGGGTTGTTAGACAGCCTTATAGATTCATATTCTTGAGAGAATCTTCTGATTTGGTCCCTGGCGAATATGAACCTGATCCCTGGACATATGACGAGGCAATCCAAGATAAAGATGCAGTATCTTAGCAAAGTGCAATGAATGCTGAGATTGAATCTATGGATTCAAATCAGGTCTGGGAGCTAGTAGAACCACCCGATGGTGTAAAAACCATTGGATGCAAGTGGATCTACAAAAGAAAGAGAGAAATAGATGTGAAGGTTGAGACCTTCAAAGCGAGGCTTGTTGCGAAAGGGCACACTCAGAAAGAGGGTATCGATTATGAGGAGACTTTTTCGTCGGTGGCCATGCTTAAGTCTATCTGGATTCTCTTATGCATTGCAGCTCATATGAATTATGAGGTGTGGCAGATGGATGTCAAGACAGCTTTCCTTAATGGAAGTCTTGAGGAAAACATCTATATGAAGCAACCAGAGGGATTCATTGGGATGGGCAAAGACCATCTTGTATGTAAGCTTAATCGGTCCATTTATGGATTGAAGCAAGCTTCGAGGTCTTGGAACATCCGATTTGATGAAGTAATCCAGTATTATGGATTTATTCAAAGTCTGGATGAGTCTTGTGTATACAAGAGATGTGACAAAAACATAGTAGTATTTCTTGTACTATACGTAGATGATGTTTTGTTGATTGGCAACAATATCAAGGTGTTATCGGACGTAAGGGTATGGTTGTCCAAACAGTTTGATATGAAGGACTTGGGAGAAGTGGGACACATCCTTGGGATCAAGGTTATATGGGATCGCAGGAAAAGGATGTTGTGCTTGTCCCAAGCTTCATACATAGACACGATTATGGATCGTTTTAGCATGCAGACCTCCAAGAAGGGTTTTCTACCTTTCAGGCATGGGGTTCCTTTATCTTAGGAGATGTGTCCGAGAACATCCAAGGAGATGAAGGTGGTTCCTTATGCTTCGGCGGTAGGGAGCCTCATGTATGCGATGTTGTGTACGATACCAGATATCTGCTTTGTCGTGGGCATGGTCAGTAGATATCAGAGTAATCCAGGACAGGGACATTGGACTGTGGTAAAGCATATATTGAAGTACCTGAGAAGGACTAGGGATTATATGCTGGTTTACCAGGCAGACCAATTACTCCCTGTGGGTTATACAGATTCCGACTTCCAATCAGATAGGGATAACAGTAAGTCTACCTCATGTTTTGTGTTTACTTTGGGAGGTGGAGTCATTGTATGGAGGAGTGTCAAGTAGAAATGCGTGGCGGACTCCACCATGGAAGCTGAGTATGTGGCAGCTTCTGAGGCAGCCAAAGAAGCAGTGTTGCTCAGGAACTTCCTAATGGACTTGGATGTGATTCCTAGTTTGCCCAGAACTATAACAATTTATTGTGATAATAGTGGTGCAATTGCAAACTCGAAGGAACCATGAGCCCATAAGACAAGTAAACACATAGAGTGCAAGTACCACCTGATACGAGAAATCGTAAAGGAGGTAGAAGTTGCTATCGCCTAGATTGCATCAGAGGATGACCTGGTAGACCCTTTCACTAAGGCCTTTCTAGCAAGGGCTTTTGATAGTCATGTGAAGGGAAGGGGAATCAGATGTATGGCAGTATGAGGACAGCATAGTCTTTTAGTATAAGTGGGAGATTGTTAGGATGTATACTGAAAAGTCTATCTTTTGTATGAACATCTTTAATTTTGAAATAAGAATCACATGATCATTGTTTGCATATCTATGGTTATGCATATTGTCTAATACATTACATTGTAGATAACATAGTGTGTGGTGTCACACGGGAGATCATGTTATCGGCTCCTTGTAAAGTATGAGTATAGGCTCACAACCGAGATGGCTTTGGACAAACCATTGGTATGGTTGTAGTGTGATTTGGTATTGGTCTGTCTTGACCATAAAATCACACTAGTACACTTTGTGTGTATTGAGCAGGACCGACTTAGAGGTGATTCGATTTATTGTTGATTACATAATCGAATCGGACCTCAGATATTATATTGTACATGCTCTTAATCGCGATATAATAACGGGCACATATACTTAGTATTCATTTCTTTGATTTACCAATGTGCGAGATTTATAGATTAAATTGATAGGCTCGGTAAGTTGGGAAATGGTATTATTTATATGGTGTGTCATTGATTATAGGAGGAAACCATGTCCTATATATTAGGATGATGATGTCCCCATGAGGAGCTCATAAGGTTCATCATGTAAACCCTGCAGGTGGACTTGGTCCGACATCATGATAAGGTTGAGTGGTACTACTCATGGAGTTAGATGTTTATTAATTAATTGTTAGTAAATTATTTAATCGATGGACATTCAAGATCTTAAACACGTGGAGAAAATGTACAAATAATATATGGAGCCCATATTAACTTATGGGGGTTGGTGAGGTAGATCAATGATAATCCTCTAGTGGAATGGATAATCTTTAATGGATCGGACTTTATGTGGACTTGATCCATTGGGTGGACAAGATCCAACTCCTCCTCATGGTCCCTATTGTAGCCTATTAATACCTCATGAAGCTTAGATCCAATGGATAAAAATAAAACTCTAGATCCAACGGTAGAAATTGAATCTCTATATCCGACGGTTGAGATTAAATCTCTAGATCCGACGGTTGAGATTAAATCCCTAGAACAAATGGTGGAGATTAAAACAAGGCTTAAGCCTAAACTCTATATAAAGGGGCTTATGGCTTGGGCGGCAAAAAGAAGGATGGCATTAGGGTTTGCTTCCCTTGGGCGGCAAGCAATCCCATTAGGGTTAGGATTAAGAGTGGGCGGCTAGGGTTTTTGGTGTTGGGGTGGGCGGCAACAAGTGGAGGAGGATTCTTCTTCTTCTTCCTATGGTTGGCCGGCACCTATCCTTCTTCCATATACTTTGGCCGGTGCTCATCCTATCCTTCTTTCCTTCTTCTTTGGCCGACAATTAGGAGAGCTAGGGTTAGGGTTTTGGGCGGCAACAAGGTGAAGGGTTGGTTTGCTTTCTCTTCTCTAAGTGTTGGCCAGCGCCCATGCTCCCATTGATTCTCCTTTGGCCGGTTTCTATATTCCATGTTCTCTTCCTTGGCCGGCGGCAACATCGAGTCTATTGACTTGGTGGCCGATTCTAGATAGGAAGAAGTGTTTTGTTTTATGATCTTCCTTTGTTTGGAGTGAACAAGGAAAGGAAGATTGGTGATCTAGGAGGCTTCGACTTTTGGAAGATTGTCGCCCACACGACGTCCAAAAGGAGGAAGGACATACAATAGAAGATCAAGAGGTATAACAAGAGGTATAATCTTGTTTATTTTGATTAGTTTTCTTTTGTATTATGTCTATAATTGTTTTTCAATTATATGCATGTTGTATGTGGTTGTTTACTTTATGTATGTGGCTAAATATACTTGGACCCCAAACATAAACATAAAAGTCGGTGATCCGTACATCGTCTATTCTGCGGCTATTTGTGGAAAAGAGGTTGGTCGCTTGAACAACAAGTTTGTTCAAGTGACTACTCTAAACGAATAGCACGACGATGACAAGGTTGCTTGGGCAATCCCTTTTGTCTAGGATAATTTTTTTTTATTTGGGGACGTCGAAGGGATCGCCGTGAACAAGCGACTAAGTCGAAAGGGGAAGCGAAGTTTCCCCTCCCATCAAAAACCTTAGATCTACTCTAGATCTACATGTTAAGAGTTTTACCCTTGATGCGACACCCTTCGCTTATCCCGCTCGTCCAAATGGCTTGACGAAACTCAAGAGTGTCAAGTGTACACTCCTCTATTGGTATCCACACAAGCAATAGGTGGAGAAAAACAACTTAGAGTGTGCTAGCACCCCTTAGAGGCTCACTGCAAGATCAGGAAGAGAGATCTTGAGGGAAGGAGGAAGAAGATGATGAAGTTACACAACTTAACTTCACACTTTCATAACCCACTATAAGGGGGTTACATGCATGCATGTAACTCCAAGAGCCAATGACTCTTGGTCTCCCTCATGAGGTGGTACCCCATGATGTGTCCATGATGATGTGGAGCATCATCATTGGCCGACCCCATGCCAAGTCAACATGACATGGCAATTGGTCAAGTTAAAATTGATCATTCATCTTCCCTCTCAAGTCAAGTCAAACTTGACCTCTTATCTCCCATGGTTGATTAAATCCAACCATTTGATTCAAGTTAATTTGATTTAATGAATCTCAATTCATTAGTTTAAATTGACTCGATGAATCAAATCTAAATTAGACTCATTCAACACTTGAATCAACTTGAGTACAACTCAATTAGTGTAATTTGGATTACTCTTAATCCAATTTGGTTCATCCAATGAGCCTAATCCTCATGGTTCATCATATGAACCTAGTCTCCATCTAATTGCCCTTTGTGTGTAACCCTATAGGTTCTTGTAACGTTGGCAATGCTCCTAAACTGATTTAGGAACATAAGCAATGAGTGGTATCTAGAAACACATCATTGCTACCCAAGTTACAAGAATGTTGAGATCCAACATCACCTTTGTGACTACTAATTGTGACTCTCACAATATGTGACAATGTCTCTCTATCCTTGACATCTAGATTGACCAATTGAGGCATAGACCGTGTCAACCTCGATACAATCTATATCTTGAGCTCCAAGTAGACTCACTCTAATCAAATGAGCTCAATATCTCATTTTGACTCATTTGGGCATGGCCATGCACTTAGTGATCTCACTCTATCAAGAATAACGATGTCACTCCTGTTATATAGGAGGGATAGATCTCATCTACATCACTCACATCCCTCCGCATAATTTGTTACATACCCAATAATCACCTTTATAGTCCACCAATTTACGAGTGACGTTTGACGAAGCTAAAGTATGCAACTCCTTATGTAGGGAACCATGGTGACTTCAGGTCCAAGGACTAATAGTCATACTAATAGTAACATGAGAAAGTATATTACACTCATATAACGATCAATGATACTTTCTCATGGTGGGTCATTCAGTATACATTCTCCAATGCATACCCATGTGTCAACTTGATATCACATATCCATGACTTGTGAGATCAAGTCATCGAGTTGACCTACATGCTAGTCTCTTTGCATTAACGTTGTCCCTGAATGTTAATACTTGACTAGGAATGATTAAGAGTAGTGTTCTCTATATCATCTCATTATCGATTCAACCAATCGATTGATATAGATAAGAACCTTCTACTTAAGGACGTTATTCTACTTAGTTATTTGGCACCAATACAAGTAAATATAATAATCGTGCCTTTATAAATAGGAATATGATACAACAAAGTCCATACAACAATCATCACATGATTTGCTCTCGAGCTTTCACTAACAGGTATACCCCAGTAGAATGGTGTGGTGAAGGAATAGGACTCTTATGGAGATGGTTAGATCGATGATTGTTGGTGCAATCGGCCCAGGTCACGATTGACCATACTCGAGTTTGACTCGAGCGATGTTTTGATGTTTGACATAGTATGTTTGACAAAGTGAGTTGACATTGATGTTTGACATTAATGTATGTTGATGTTTTGGGGAGATTGTTTATAAAATCAACCCGGGTTAGGTTTAACCGGACTCGAGTTTGACTCGAGGGAGACTTTGATGGTTGACTGGAGTTGACCATGTCATAGAAAGTCCAAGCATGGGTCTTGGCATCGAAAGTCCAAGTGGGACACTTGGAATTTGGGAAAGTCCAAGCATGGGTCTTGGCAATGGAAAGTCCAACATGAGTTGGCATGGAAAAGTCCAACATGGGTTGGCAAGGAAAAGTCAAAGCTTGAGTCTTGGCATTTGGAAAGTCCAAGGGGTTTGATATTGGCGGTGTAAAGTCCAAGGGTGAATTCTTGGTAGCATAAGTCCAATGGTTGGCGCCGTAAAGTCCAAGCGGAGTCTTGGCAATGTAAGTCCAATGTGCCTTGGCGGTATAGACTGACTTAGCATGACATGGCCGACGGAAGCACCTGAAGGCTAACGTATGGATGACTTGGAGGGATCCGATAGGCGTGAGGCTGATGGAGGTGACTAGAAGGCTTAGGTCTAGGCTAAAGGTGGTCTAGCAAGTATGGGGACACCATACTTGGGTTAAAACCTCATCTTTGAGGTTGGCAGTCGACTGGCATTATGGCCAGTTCGACTATCGTGAGTCAACTAGAGCTCGACTACCATTTAGGGCTGAAATTGCCTTTGTAGTTGACTGCTCATTGGAAGCGATTATCTTGGTATCGCCGACCGCCATGGATGGCGATCAATCGCCGCTTAGTCGTGAGTACAGAATGCTCGTAGTCGGGCGATCATTCGCCAATGTTGTCTCGTTGGAACTTTTCCAGCGTGGATTGAGTCGTCTCACAGCAACAGTGGCATCAATCGACTAGTGACTTATTGCAGTCGACTGATCGGCGGAAATCCATCTCGATGCAAGTTAAAAGGGAGATGTTCATGAAGATTCTGGCATTGGTTCTTTGGGAGCTTTGGTGAGGCGATTTGAAGACAATTTGCAGGTGCATTTTAGGGTCCTTCAAGCTCATCCAAGCAACCGACAAGCAAGTGCTCAAAACCCTATTTTGTAAAGTGTTCTTTACATTTTCACTTGTATTTGCTTGTTTACTTTGTATTACTTGTTGTGATTCATTGTACGAGGTTTCTCCACCTCCGACTTGTTGTCGAGAAGGAGTTTATTGCTTAGTGGTGTTTGTGGCATCGCTATAGCTCTTTAGAGCTCGATCCGTGGAGTAGGAACCATTCGGTTCCGAACCACATTATATGATTGTGTAGTGCTTGTGTTTGTGTTGTATTTGTTTTATTTTTTCTATTTCCGATGCGTTAACATGAATTGTATACAAGCACGCAATTGAAATCCATCACGCAACCAATCGACGCTATTCACTGATGTGTTATTTTCCGCAAGTGCACGGTTGTCGTCAAGTAATAAAAATATCGATCCCACAGGGATTGGGTCAATTACCGAGTGGTCGTGATACCAAGTTATCTAGTCAATCGAATTGTGGTTTAAGCAAAGAACCTAAGAAGTCAAGAACGACGAATGAGAAGAACGAGCTGAAAGTCAAGAGTTGAGGAGAATCTCAGGATATGGGTTTCACCACGTCGACGATTTATAAGGTGATTTAATTCTTTCCTACCCTTATTAGAGTTGTTTTGATGGAACCTATCCTAAGGTAAATCAACGGCCCCTTTCGAGGTCTACGTTAACTGTACCTATCAAACTCAATTTACCTGTCACGGTGTTCGAGCATGGGGGATCATAATCAGCTAAGGGGACCTGTCACGAGACCCCCGCAAACCTCCCTATGTCTTACCTCCGTTACTTGGTAAAAACTGGGTTTGATAGATCCATTAAATTCATGAGAGTTCCTCTAGAGTCAAATTTCCTCTTCACGGTAGGCTTGCACACGGGACCATAATCAGCTAAGGAGACCTGTCACGAGACCCCCGCAAGCCCTCATAGATACACTACCGCTACTAGTAGGAGTTATTCCCTAGTTGGTTCTGGCTTTCGGGAACTCGGGTTCACTGTTAGGTACTTCCCCTCTGCTCCTTAGATTTATCAATAAGAATCCAAAAGAACCAGATCAAAATAAACAATAGTTCAGGTAGTATAGATTATATCATCCGTCATAAATTGTCAAGGGCTACTCCCCCATCCTAAGATTACAGGATACTACTCCATAGTCTGACAAGAATTACTAGAGAAAGAAATTACGATACTGGGTGTCATATCCTTCTTCTGCTGACTCCTTCTCTTTATCTTCTTCTGTCGTCGATCTCTGACCACCTGCCGTCCTCCTTTAGGGTTAGAATCTCTTCTCTTTTATAGCTTTGGCCTCCTCTTCAATTAAGGCAATAGATTTCCTCTGATTTCCGATGAAGATCACGATTGCTTTGAAGAAAGGAATCACTGAATCGAGCCCAACATGCCCATGCCACATGAGAACCTTTGGCGTGTCGCGCATTTCCCAAGCGTGTTGCGCTTGAACCAGGCGTGTCGAAGCTAAAGCTAGGCGTGTCGGCTCTGGAACCACGACCGCGAGCGTGTCGATCTTTGAACTAAGGCGTGTCGGGTAGGCTGGCGTGTCAGTCGGTGGCTCTCATGACACGGGCATGTCAATCGGTGAGCAGGCGTGTCATTCTTTGGCTCTCATGTACGGGCATGTTGATTTCTGCTGCACTTTTGTTGTTTTGATCGCTGTTTCTTCACCCTGTTAACACAAAAACACCCTAAAGCAGTCTCTTCGTCCAAAATATGCTAAACTTTAATCGAATCATGATAAAATACATGCTTAGGATATGAAATGTGATAGAATGCATGTATATGGAGTAGTGAAAACATAGCATGATTTACACACATCAAAATCCCTAGTCCTAAACTTTTGCTTGTCCTCAAGCAAAGAAAACCCAAAAGACAACTTAATTATGGAAATGCTAGACACCATCCAGAGGTATACAATCTGATCTTAATCTTTTCAAATCATTCCTAGTTGCCAAGTTTGAAAGATCCCTATATAGTGCATGTGAAAAGGTGGACTAAAGTCCTTGGACACCAACTGGACTTGACATCCCTTCTATCGTAGAATATTCTTATTTCCGCATAGAGGCACTTACTCGCTTTAATGCATGGATCATTCTTACCTATCATCAAAAGGTCTCAAAGGAGCACTTTCCAAGAAGAGAGAAGGAAAGGAATTATAGAGAGCATTTCCCAAGAACTAGTTAGTCTCAAAGGGGCACCTTTAGGTGTTTCCCGAACTACTTGGTCTCAAAGGGTGCTTGAAAACAATTCCGTAACCATTTTTTTTTTAAACAACTTCTAGTGAAAGTGTTTCTCCGAACTAAGTTGTAAGTAAGTCTCCAATGGAAAATCAGTACTCGTCCGATATGGGGATTTAAATCTTTTCTTTGGATACCTCACCAGAGACCGTGTTAGAAGTGAAATAGGGTTCTTATCAAATAGGCAAAAAGGAATATCATGATCCGACCAATGTTCAGTTGTATTTCGCTAGATGAAAAAAAATGCACTGTTATGATATATGAAAAGATGCAACAAGATGGCAGTAACCAAACTAAAAATCTAAGTAGAGATAAAACAAACAATAAAGGATGTGCATTGAAACTCACAAAATAGTTCAAGGTGGTCAATGGTCATCGTCTTCACTACTAGCATCCTCCTCTGCCCACCTACGTCGCTGCTCCTGGTAAAATTCCCGGACTCGCCGAAATCTATCATCATCTTCCCTCGGCGGACTCAAGAAGGAAAAACTCATCGCCTCTCGTAAAAATCACCGCCTCCCAAATGTTGTGTCACTATACGATGGTGCTCCTCCGTAGCTTGGGCATACCGATCCCACATACCTATGTGCGAGGTATGTTCAACCCTGAAAGCTTCGAATGATGATCGGAATCCTGAAAAATCAAAAGAGGAGTACCCTGCAGAAACGTTGTCAGTAGGAAATCGTGGGGGTTCAGGAGTCGAATGTGATGGCTCAGGGGTTATGTGAGATGGCTCCCTAGGAGGGGGTGATGGAGCATGGGCAGTGGGGGCAGGAAAGGGTTCCTGGACATCTCTTAAAAGCCAATTGGATGAAGTACGTACAGTTATCCGCTCAGGGTTCGGAAGAGGGATTTTAATTCCATTTCTTAACACCAAATGATATCCCTCGTCACATGCCTCAATCATCTTCATATTTATACAAGCATCCAAATCCAATCTAGGGCTAGCAGGACAATATTCAAGGTCATCTAAATCACATCCTAAGGCTACGGCAATCCTAGTGATAATACCACCTATGACTATGACTCCGGATGGGCTATTACTAACCTTAACTAGATGTCTAACCATATGGGCTCCAGAATCAATATTAACTTCATTTAACATGGCCCATAAAAATTGTAACTCACTCTGCCTAGCCACCCCTGCACTATCATATCTTCCCGAGATTGTATTAGCCATGAATCTAAGGAGATAACGAAAAGTAGGATTAGGGATGTTAAATGATTTGGACCTAGATGCATCATAGGGGCGAGGGTCATCAGAAATTAATCTCCAAAATTGATGATCAATAAAATGTCTATGAATGTGCCTCTCCCCTCCGCTAGGAAAATCAAATATCATATTAAAATCACTTAAAGAAAGGGTAAACTCATGGTTCATTAGTCTAAATTTTATTTTTCCTTCCTCACAATCCTTTCCTTGTAGTGTTTCAGCAGACAGGGAGCTAAGGAATTCAAGAGTGATGCTCGTAAGATGATGGTGCGTGATAAACTCGGTCCATCCTATCCTATTAGTTAACCAAGTTATGTCATCTCTTAACCCTAGGGTGGTCAATGTGTAGAAGTCTATAGTTCTTGTAGATACTAACTTCCTTTTTCAAGCTCAATTTAGTCTTCATAACATCATCTCTAAAAACAATTCCATATGGATGGCTAGAGGTCAGAGGAGGAGGTTCGTTACCCAAATCCTGAGCTTTTCTTTTCCCCTTGTCCCTTGCCGAAGAGGAAGAAGCTCCTCCTCTAGTCTTCACCCGCTTGCTCATGGCATTGGTGATGGAGAGACAGCAGGTTAGCTCCTCGGCTGCTTGAGAGAGAGACCGACGGCGGCTGCTTCAACCTTGGATCGTGAGTGGAAAGTTAGGGCGTGCTCGGTTCGGCTTTAGAAGGCTATCCACAGCATAGGCGTGTCGGAGCTCCTCTTACGCAAATACCCGACCCGTTTAAGCGCGACATAGGCATGCTCCGTCGCTCCCCAGGCATGCCGCAGTCTAGCCCAGGCGTGCTGAGGTTGAGAAGTGTGCGACACGGGCGTGCTAGTCAAGACGCCGCTGTTGACTTGACTGGTACAACAACACGCTGTGTCGTCAGCGGTCGTGTCAACTTGGCACGCAGTGGCACGTATCCTGAAAACCTGAAAAAATAAAAATAGAATAAAGAATAAAATAAAATAAAGTAAAGTGACTAAAAAAAATGAAAATAGCATGGGTTGCCTCCCAAGAAGCGCTTGTTTAAGGTCGTTAGCTTGACCCCTGCTACTCCCTAGTTTTGGGGATATGGCTCGAGAGTATGCTCGCCTCCTCATCTCTAATTAGCTCAATGTAATTGTTTACGAAGTATCTCTTAAGTCTTTGACCATTTACTTTGAAAATTCCCGTAGACTCACTGGATATTTCAATAGCTCCATGAGGATAAACCTTTTCAACTCGATATGGCCCCGACCATCTGGATTTGACTTCGGGAAAGAGTTTCACCGAGTTAAATAGTAATACCAAATCTCCTTGATGGAATTCTCTGCGCATGATGTTCTTTTCATGCCACCTCTTCGTTTTCTCCTTGTAAGACCTTGCATGTTCATTAGCATCAAGGCGTAGTTCTTCAAGTTCATTTAGTCATAGCTTTTCTTTTCTCTCCGGCTTTCTTGGTCAAAATTAAGCCATTTAATTGCCCAATATGCCAATATGCTCTATTTATTTCAACTGGAAGATGACATGGTTTTCCATAAACTAATCAAACAGTCATTCCAATGGGTGTCTTATAGGCAGTTCGATAGGCCCATAGAGCATCATCAAGTCTTAAAGACCAATCCTTCCTTGATCTTGATATTGTTTTCTCCAAGATAGTCTTGATTTCCCTATTCAAAACTTCTACTTGTCCACTCGTTTGTGGATGATAGGGTGAGGCTAGTTTATGGGTTACTCCATACTTCTTGAGAAGACTTTCAATTGTCTTCGATAAAGTGTGAGCCTCCATCACTTATTATCGCTCTGTATTCCAAATCTTGGAAATATTATACTCTTAAAGAGCTTAATGACTGTTTTGCATCACAAGAGGGGATGGTAGAGCCTCAACCCATTTAGACACATAATCCACTGCTACAAGATATAGGTATTTTTATAGGAAGTAGGAAGGGTCCCATATAGTCAATTCCCAACGTCGAACAATTCCCGACTTCCAATATCAAATTTTGAGGCATCTCATGTATCCTTGATATGTTCCCGGTCCTTTGACAGCAGTCACAAGTCGTCACATAATTCCGAGAGTCTCTAAAAATATGAGGCCAATAAAATCCTTCTTGCAAAACCTTTGCAGCCTCTTGTCATGCTCGTGTGACCTCCATATGCGAAGAATAGCGTGATACAATATATCCTCAATTTCTTCTTGATACGCATCTTTGATATATCGCATCCGCCTTGCTTGAACAAGAATGGTTCGTCCCACACATAATGCTTTACATCCGAAAGGAACTTCTTCCTCTGATGATAACTCATGTGAGAAGGTATTATCCCGCAAGCTAGGTAGTTGGCAAAATCAGCATACCACGGAGCTTTGATTGTTCTAGCTGCTAGTAGCTGCTCATCCAGAAAGAAGTCATTTATAGCAAGATCATTGGCTCCTCCCGCATTTGGTTCTAGATGAAGCCTCGATAGATGGTCTGCAACTACGTTCTCCGTTCCTTGCTTGTCTCGAATTTCTAAGTCAAACTCTTGTAGGAGAAGTATCCACCAGATAAGTCTTGGCTTAGATTCCTTATTACTCAAGAAATATCTTATGGTCGCATGATCTGTAAACTATCACCTTGGTCCCTATGATATAAGATCTGAACTTGTCGAAAGCAAATACTATAGCCAAGAGTTCCTTCTCTGTGGTAGCATAATTCATTTGTGCTTCATCCAATGTTTTACTGGCGTAGTAGATTGCATACACCTTGCGATCCTTCCTTTGTCCTAACACTGCTCCCACAAAGAAAATCACGCATCACACATAATTTCAAAAGGAGACTAACTGAGGTTGCATTATTGGGGGTTGTTAATGCTTCCTTTAACCTGGAAAATGCATCAAGACAGGGATTATCAAAGTGAAACACAGCATCTTTAGCAAGCAAATTAGTTAATGGTTTTGAAATTTTTTGAGAAGTCTTTGATGAACCGTCGGTAGAACCCTGCATGTCCTAGGAAACTACGCACTCCCCTGACATCAGTTGGAGGAGGCAACTTCTTGATCACTTCAGTTTTTGCAATGTCCACCTCGATACCACGGTGTGAGACTAGGTGCCCTAGTACTATGCCTTCTCGCACCATGAAGTGGCACTTCTCCCAGTTAAGCATTAAATTCATTTCCTCACATCTCTGCAAGACCTTCACCAAATTAGATAAACACATATCAAAATCTGCACCATATACAGAAAAATCATCCATGAACACTTCCATTCTATTCTCGATCATGTCAGAAAAAATTGAAGTCATACACCTCTGAAATGTGGCCGGTGCATTGCATAGTCCAAAAGGCATTCTTCTGAAAGCAAAAGTACCATATGGGTAGGTGAAAGTTGTTTTCTCTTGGTCATTAGGATAAATAGGGATTTGATAGAAACCAGAGTATCCATCTAATGCTTAATCACGAGTGTTTTGCCAATCGGTCTAGCATTTGGTCAATAAATGGGATGGGGAAGTGGTCCTTTCTAGTTTCTTTATTCAATTTCCTATAATCAATGCACATTCTCCATCCCGTAACAGTTCTTGTGGGGATTAACTCATTCGTAGCATTCCTTATCACCGTTACCCCCTTTCTTTGTACGACATACATGGTGGACTTACCCATTCGCTATCGGATATTGGATAGATAATTTACGCATCTAGCAATTTCATGACCTCTTTCTTGACTATCTCTTTCATATTTGAGTTGACCTTCTTTGATGCTCTATAGAGGTTTTAAAATTGTCTTCTAGTAGAATTCTGTGCATGCAAACCGATGGACTAATTCCCCTAATTTCATCAATCTTGTATCCAATGACATTCTTATGTGTTTTCAATACCTCAATCAGTTTTTCGGTTTCTGCATTGCTCAGATTAGCATTAATGATCACAGGATAAGTAGAGTTTTCGCCAAGGAATTCATACCTGAGTGTGGATGGAAGAGGCTTAAGTTCTACCTGTGGTGTGAGGTTGGGGTCGCAAATCTCCAGCTCTTTATCCTCAACATCCCCTCCGAGCTTATTAAGATGAGTTTGTTCTGGTGCTCCTTCTAGTGCTGATCGTGATCACTAATCCTACAACAAACATCAAAAACAGAAGGTTGTTTAACAGCTTTTGAATGGTCAAATTCAATTTTGTCGTTTCCAAACGCAAGTGAGAGTTTGTGGTTCTTGACTTCTATCATTGCTCCTGCAGTAGCCAAGAAAGGTCTCCCCAAAATGAGTGGAATACATGGGTCTTCATCCATGTCTAGTACTACAAAATCTGCAGGAATAATAAAATTTCCCACCTGCACTGGTACATCTTCTAAGATTCCCAAAGGATATCTAATGGAGCGATCAGCTAACTGCAAGGCCATAGTAGTTAGTTTCATTTCTCCCAAATCCAATTTCATGCATATGGAAAGAGGTATCAGATTTACACTTGTGCCCAAATCGCAAAAAGCCTTATCAAAATTTGAGTCATTAATTATGCAAGGTATAGAAAAGCTACCTGGATCATTTAGTTTGGGAGGTACCATGTTCTTAATTAAAGCACTGCACTCCTCTGTAAGAGCCACTGTTACATGCTCCTCGACTTTTCTTTTATTTGTTAAGATGTCCTTCAAGAACTTGGAGTATGTGGGCATTTGTTGAAGAGCTTCTGTAAAAGGTATATTGATATATAGCTTCCTAATTACCTCAAGAAACTTACCAAATTGTTCATCCAATTTTTCCTTAATCAGCCTTTGAGGGAACGGGATAGGGGGCTTATATGTACTTTGTTCCCTATTCGACACGCCTGTGTCGTTCGGCACAGGCTGGTCGTGTCGGCTGCTAGAGTTACCCGACACGGGTGTGTCGGCTGACACGCGCTCGTGTGTCTGCTTTCCCTCAGGCGCGTTGAACAACACGCCCTGGGTCAGGGTGTGTTGTCGGCTTCCTTTGCTATTCAGCCCAGGCGTGCTGTCTTCTTCTAAAATCCTTCCACTTCTCAAACTTATAGAATTACAATGCTCGGCTGGGTTTACTTCTGAATTTCTAGGAAATCTGCCGGGCATCCTTGATGCTGAGCTGGCAATTTGGGAAATTTGATTTTCCAGCATTCTTGTGTGATTAGTCAAATTATCAACCTTGCTTCCCAATTGCTTGATTGCCTCGGTATTATTTTGATGTTGCCTATTTGATTCTACAATATGCTGCCGAAATTCATCATTTATCTTCCCCTGACACGTAATAAAATTTTCCATCATCTTTTCTAAGCTCGACTTGGGTCCTGGCTGAAATCCCGAAGGTGCTCCAAAATTGTTCAGTCCAGAAGAATTTTGATTTGCTCTATACGAAAAGTTGGGATGATTCCTCCAACCGGGATTGTACGTGTTTGAGTAAGGGTTGCCACCATTAGGCTTCTGATTAAAATTATTTAGCGCATCCACTTGCTCAACCCCACTCCTTGGATGGTGCGTGTAGGATTTGGCAATTCATCGCTACATGTCTGTTACACCACAGATCTCGCAAGTGACATTAGATGAGTTACTGGTGATACATTAAAATGTTCGAGCTTTTGAGTTAACGATCGACTTTTGCCTTGAGTAGATCAATGGTACTTACCTCAAACTTACCGGCATTTTAGTTTGATATCCTCGTTACGTAGCCCATTGGTGAGAATTCATTGCCACATTCTCGATGATCTCAAAGCTTCATCCAATGTTTTGTTCATAAGAGCTCCTCCAAAGAAAATCAAGAGAAACTTTAGTAGCATCGAGATTCCATTGTAGAAAGTATGAACAATGAGTCACTTCTCCACCCATGATGAGGGCATTCTTTGTAGTAATCCCTTAAATCTGTCCCGAGCTTCAAATAATGTTTCTCCATCCTTTTTGCAAAATTAGTGATTTGATGGCGAAGACTTGCAGTTTCTTTGGTGGAAAATACTTGTCTAAGAATCTTTGCTCATTGATCCCGGTAGTTATACAATCTGGAAGAGAGTGTAGCCAAGCTCTAGCTTTGTCCATAATGAGAAAGGAAACAAGCGCGATCTAATAGCATCACCTGAGGCTCCATTCAGTTTTAAAGTTTCATAAAATTCCAAAAATACTTCCAAGTGTAGATTTGGATCTTGATGAGTTCTCCTCGAATTGATCTTTGTTGGACCATGGATAGTAGAGCCGATTTTAATTCAAAATTGTTAGCTTAAATATGGGGTCTTCTAATAATCGATCTCAATCCCCTTGTACTAGGTGCTGCATAATCCCTTAGAGGTTTATTCTCATTCTGATCAGCCATGTTGGAGGTCAGATTTTCTTCCTGTCGTTGCTGAAATCGTCTTCTAGCAAGGAACGTTCTCTCTATCTCAGGATCAATATCGATGATTTCCCAATTAAATCTGTGCATGCAACGACAAGAGAGGCTCCCAAAACAAGAATTCAGAATAGACAAAAAGAAAGATAAAAAAAAACAAAAACAGAAATCTAGATTAACTAAATCACGCTCAATTCAATATTGAGTGCCAATCCCCGGCAACGGCGCCAAAAACTTGATGTGTTATTTTTTGCAAGTGCACGGTTGTCATCAAGTAATAAAAATATCGATCCCACAGGGATTGGGTCAATTACCGAGTGGTCGTGATACCAAGTTATCTAGTCAATCGAATTGTGGTTTAAGCAAAGAACCTAAGAAGTCAAGAACGACGAATGAGAAGAACGAGCTGAAAGTCAAGAGTTGAGGAGAATCTCAGGATATGGGTTTCACCACGTCGACGATTTATAAGGTGATTTAATTCTTTCCTACCCTTATTAGAGTTGTTTTGATGGAACCTATCCTAAGGTAAATCAACGGCCCCTTTCGAGGTCTACATTAATCAGACCTATCAAACTCAATTTACATCACGGTGTTCGAGCATAGGGGATCATAATCAGCTAAGGGGACCTGTCACGAGACCCCCGCAAACCTCCCTATGTCTTACCTCCGTTACTTGGTAAAAACTGGGTTTGATAGATCCATTAAATTCATGAGAGTTCCTCTAGAGTCAAATTTCCTCTTCACGGTAGGCTTGCACACGGGACCATAATCAGCTAAGGAGACCTGTCACGAGACCCCCGCAAGCCCTCATAGATACACTACCGCTACTAGTAGGAGTTATTCCCTAGTTGGTTCTGGCTTTCGGGAACTCGAGTTCACTGTTAGGTACTTCCCCTCTGCTCCTTAGATTTATCAATAAGAATCCAAAAGAACAGATCAAAATAAACAATAGTTCGTAGTATAGATTATATCATCCTTCATAAATTGTCAAGGGCTACTCCCCCATCCTAAGATTACAGGATACTACTCCATAGTCTGACAAGAATTACTAGAGAAAGAAATTACGATACTGGGTGTCATATCCTTCTTCTGCTGACTCCTTCTCTTTATCTTCTTACATCGTCGATCTCGACCACGTCCTCCTTTAGGGTTAGAATCTCTTCTCTTTTATAGCTTTGGCCTCCTCTTCAATTAAGGCAATAGATTTCCTATAGATTTCGGCGAAGATCACGATTGCTCGCGAAAGGAATCACGAAATCGAGCCAACACGCCCGTGCCACATGAGAACCGGCGTGTCGCGCATTTCCCACCGGCGTGTTGCGCTTGAACAGGCGTGTCGAAGCTAAAAGGGCGTGTCATTCTGGAACACGACACAGCGTGTCGATCTTTGAACTAGGCGTGTCGAGCTAGGCCCAGGCGTGTCGACTGCTGGCTCTCATGACACGGGCATGTCAATCGGTGAGCCAGGGCGTGTCGGCTGCTGGCTCTCATGGCACGGGCATGTTGATTTCTAACACGCCTGTGTTGTTTTGATACACCTGTTTCTTCGCCCTGTTAACACAAAAACACCCAAAAGCAGTCTCTTCGTCCAAAATATGCTAAACTTTAATCGAATCATGATAAAATACATGCTTAGGATATGAAATGTGATAGAATGCATGTATATGGAGTAGTGAAAACATAGCATGATTTACACACATCATTCACCCCCCCCTCTAGCATTCAAATGATCCCCTACAATGATGAGTTATTCTGAGTTACCAGTTTCGTTCTGGAGATAGCTCTAGATACGACAATGTATATTCTGAACTTGGTACCATCTAAATCAGTACCTTCTACTCCCATAGAATTGTGGACTAGGCGAAAGCCTAGTCTTAGACATATTCGTATTTGGGGGAGTCCAGCACATGTGCTGAAGGTAGATGTTGGTAATTTGGAACCTCGTACAGATGTGCACTTGTTCGTAGGCTATCCTAGAGGAATGAAAGGTGGTTTGTTCTATAGTCCTAAAGATCAGAGGGTGATCATTAGCATGAATGCCTGATTTTTAGAGGAAGACTATGTGATGAACCACAAGCCCATGAGCAAGATTGTTCTGGAAGAGTTAAGAGGGGAAGTCACTACTTCAGTACCAACGGTACAAGAAGACATACCACAAGTGACTACACCGTGTGTTGCAGAGGATACAAAGGTGATACCTCATCGTAGTGGGAGGGTTGTTAGACAACCTGAGAGATTTATGTTCTTGGGAGAATCTTCTGATTTGATCCCTAGCAAACATGAATCTGATCCGTGGACATATGACGAGGAAATCCAAGACAAAGATGCGGTATCTTGGCAAAGGGAAATGAATTCTGAGATAGAATCTATGGATTCAAATCAGGTCTGGGAGCTAGTAGAACCATCCAATGGTGTAAAAACCATTGGATGCAAGTGGATCTACAAAAGAAAGAGAGGAACAGACGGGAAGGTTGAGACCTTCAAAGCAAGGCTTGTTGCAAAAGAGTATACTCAGAAAGAGGGTATTGATTATGAGGAGACCTTTTTGCCGGTAGCCATGCTTAAGCCTATCCGGATTCTCTTATCTAATGCTGCTCATATGGATTATAAGGTTTGGTAGATGGATGTCAACACAGATTTTCTTAATGGAAGTCTTGAAGAAAACATCTATATGGAGCAACCAGAGAGATTCATTGCAAAAGGCAAAGAGCATCTTGTGTTCAAGCTTAATCGGTCCATTTATGGATTGAAGCAAGCTTCGAGATCTTGGAACATCCGCTTTGATGAGGTAATCTAGTCATATGGATTTATTCAAAGTGCGGATGAGTCTTGTGTATACAAGAGATGTCACAGAAACGTAGTGGTATTTCTTGTACTATACGTAGATGACATTTTACTCATTGGCAACAATGTCAAAGTGTTGTCAGACGTAAGGGTATGGTTGTCTAAACATTTTGATATGAAGAACTTGGGAGAAGTGGGACACATCCTTGGGATCAAGGTTATAAGTGATTGTAAGAAAAGGATGTTGTGCTTATCTCAAGCTTCATACGTAGACACTATTTTGACTCGTTTTAGCATGCAGAACTCTAAGAAAGGTTATCTACCTTTTAGGCATGGAGTACCTTTATCTAAAGAGATGTGTCCTAGAACATCAAAGGAGATAAAGGAAATGAAGGTGGTTCCTTATGCTTCGGCGGTAGGAAGCCTCATGTATGCTATGTGAAGGGTTTTGCCCTTCGCAAGCCCTCATACCAATTTAATGGTTTTAGATTATCGAGTCCGTGAGGGGAAACTTCGCTTCCCACTTCACCTCGGTCGCTTGTTCATGGCGATCCCATCGATGTCCCCAGATTAAAAAAATTTAATCCTAGACATAAGGGATTGCCCAACCAACTAAGTCATCATTGTGCTATTCGTTTAGAGAGGTCACTTGAACAAACTCGTTGTTCAAGCGACCATCCTCAATTCTACGAGTAGCCATGGAATAGACGATGTCCGGGTCACCAATTTTTGTGTTTATGTTCGAGATCCAAGTATTATTTAGCCATATACAGATTTATATCATGCTCATAATTGAAAAACAAATACAAACATGTAACATATAAAAATTAGAGAATTGATATACCTCTCGATCTTCTAATGTATGTCTTTCCTCCTTTCGGACATCGTGTGGACGACGCTCTACCAAAAGTCGAAGCTCCTAGATCGCAAATCATCCTTCCTTGCTCTTCCAAAGCAAAAGAAAGAATAGAAACAAAGCTCTTCTCCTTCCTATAGCCAACCAACAAGCAACAAGGAGAATGTTTGCCGCCGGCCAACAAGGAGAAGGAGATAATGGTGGAAACCGGCCAAGACACCAAGGGAAAGCCCTATATCTTGTTTCAACCACCTAAGGAGAAGAAGAAGGGGTCTTTGGATGCTGGCAAAGGGCTGGGAAAGGGCTGTGGGCACCGGCCACCAAAGGAGAGGAAGAAGAAAGCAAACTACTTCCTTATTTGGTGGAACCCAAGCCTCCTAAACCCTAAGCCTCAAAACCCTAATCCTAGCTCTCCTTATGGCCGACCATGGAAGTGGGGAAGAAGATTAGGATGAGCACAAGCCAAGGTAGAGGGAAGATGGAAGGAATCAGCCACACCTTAGGAGGAAGAAGAAAAACTCCTCCTTGAGTTGCCGCCCACCCATAGCTCCCAAAACCCTAGCCACCCAAACCTAATCCTAAACCAACTAGGATTCCTAGCCCCCAAAGGAAGCAAACCCTAATCCCCTTAAGCCATGCTCTCCTTGCCGCCCACTTCATGATCTCTATTTATAGAGTTGGGCTCCAGCCATGATTTAATCTCCTCCATTGATTCTAGGGATTTAATCTCAACCGTCGGATCTAGAGATTTAATCTCAACCGTCGGATCTAGAGATTTAATCTCTACCTTTGGATCTAGAGTTTTGTTTTCATCCATTGGATCTAAGCTTCATGAGGTGTTAATAGGATACATTAGGGACCATGAGGAGGAGTTGGATCTTGGCCACCCATGGATCAAGCCCACATAAAGTCCGATCCACTAATGATGATCCAATCTAGTAAAGGATCATGATTGATCTGCCTCACCAAACCCCATATGATAATATGGGCTCCATATATTATTTGTACATTTTCTCTCCATGTTTAAGATCTCGAATGTCCGTCGATTAATTAATTTACTGACCATTAATTAATCAACATCTAACTCCTTGAGTAGTATCACTCAACCTTTTCATCATACCGGACCAAGTCCACCTGCAGGGTATACATGATGAACCTTATGAGCTCCTCAAGGGGACATCATCATCCTAATATATAGAACATGGTTTCCTCCTATAATCAACGGCACACCATATAAATAATATCATCTCCCAACTAACTGAGCCTATCAATTTAATCAATAAATCTCGCCCATTGGTAAATCAAAGAGATGAATACTAAGTATATGTGCCCGTTATTATATCGGGATTAAGAGCATGTGCTAAATAATATCTGAGGTCTTATTCGATTATGTAGTCAGCAATAAATCGAATTACCTTTAAGTTGGTCCTGCTCAATACACACAAAGTGCACTAGTGTGATTCTATGGTCAAGACAAACCAATACCAAATCACACTACAACCATTCCAATGGTTTGTCCAAAGTCATTTCGGTTGTGAGCCTTTACATATACTTTTCAAGGAGTCGATAACATGATCTCCCGTGTGACACCACACACCATGTTATCTACAATGTAAAGGATTAGACAATATTGCATAACCATAAAAATATGCAAACAATGATCATTTGATTCTTATTTTAAAAATAAAAATGTTTATACAAAAGATAGACTTTTTAGTATACATCCCTATAATCTCTCACTTATACTAAAAGACTATGTTATCCTCATACTGTCATACATCTGATTCCCCTTCCCTCCACATGCCTATCAAAGGTCTCGCTAAAAGGGCCTTAGTGAAAAGGGTCTACTAGGTCATCCTCTGATGCAATCTAGGCGACAGCAACTTCTATCTCCTTTACGATTTCTCGTATCAGGTAGTACTTGTGCTCTATGTGTTTACTTGCCTTATGAGCTCGTGTTTCCTTCGAGTTTGTAACTGCACCTTTATTATCACAATAAATTGTGATAGTTCTGGGCAAACCAGGAATCACATCCAAGTCCATCAGGAAGTTCCTGAGACACACAGCTTCTTTTGCCGCCTCAGAGGCTGCCACATACTCAGCTTCCATGGTGGAGTCCGCCACGCATTTCTGCTGGACACTCCTCCATACAATTGCTCCACCTCCCAAAGTAAACACAAAACTTGAGGTAGACTTACTGTTATCCCTATCTGATTGGAAGTCGCAATCCATTAACCCACAGGAAGTGATTGGTTTGCCCGGTAAACTTGTATATAATCCCTAGTCCTTCTCAGGCACTTCAATATATGCTTTACCGCAGTCCAATGTCCCTGTCTTGGATTACTCTGATATCTGCTGACCATGCCCACGGCATAGCAAATATCTAGTCTCATACAAAGCATCGCATACATGAGGCTTCCTACTGTCGAAGCATAAGGAACCGCCTTCATCTCCTCCATCTCCTCAAATGATCTAGGACACATCTCCTTAGATAAATGAACTCCATGCCTGAAAGGTAGAAAACCCTTCTTGGAGTTCTGCATGCTAAAACGCTCCTTAATCGTGTCTATGTATGAAGCTTGGGATAAGCACAACATCCTTTTCCTATGATCCCTTATAACCTTGATCCCAAGGATGTGTCCCACCTCTCACAAGTCCTTCATATCAAACTATTTGGACAACCATACCCTTACGTTCGATAACATCTTGATATTGTTGCCAATCAACAAAATGTCATCTACGTATAGTACAAGAAATACCACTACGTTTCTGTCACATCTCTTGTAAACACAAGACTCATCTGGACTTTGAATGAATCCATAAGATTGGATCACCTCATCAAAGTGGATGTTCCATGACCTCGAAGCTTGCTTCAATCCATAAATGGACCGATTAAGCTTACACACAAGATGCTCTTTGCCTTTAGCAATGAATCTCTCTGGTTGCTTCATGTAGATGTTTTCCTCAAGACTTCCATTATGGAAAGTTGTCTTGACATCCATCTGCCACACCTCATAATCCATATGAGCTGCTATGCATAAGCGAATCTGGATAGACTTAAGCATGGCCACCAGCGAAAAGGTATCCTCATAATCGATACCCTCTTTCTGAGTATACCCCTTCGCAACAAGCCTCGCTTTGAAGGTCTCAACCTTCCCATCTATTCCTCTCTTTCTCTTGTAGATCCACTTGCATCCAATGGTTTTTACACCATCGGGTGGTTCTACTAGCACCCAGACCTGATTTGAATCCATAGATTCAATCTCAGTATTCATTGCACTTTGCCAAAATACTACATCTTTATCTTGGATTGCCTCGTCATATGTCCAGGGATCAGGTTCATGTTCGCCAGGGACCAAATCAGAAGATTCTCTCAAGAACATGAATCTATCAGGCTGTCTCACAACCCTCCCACTACGACGAGGTATCACCTGTGTATCCTCTGTGACACGAGGTGCAGTGACATATGGTATATCCTCTTGTACCGGTGGTACTAAAGAAGTGGCTTCCCCTTTTAACTCCTCCAGAACAATTTTACTCTTGGGCTTGTGGCTCATCACATAGTCTTCCTCTAGAAAAGTGGCATTCGTGCTAACGATCACCCTCTGATCTCTATGACTACAAAACAATCCACCCTTCGTTCCCCTGGGATAGCCAACGAACATGTGTACTTCTGTACGAGGTTCCAACTTACCAGCATTTGCCTTCAGCACATGTGCTGGACTCCCCTATATCCGAATATGTCTAAGACTAAGCTTTCGCCCAGTCCACAACTCTGTGGGAGTAGAAGGCACTGATTTACATGGAACCAAGTTCAGAATGTACACTGTCGTATCTAGAGCAAATCCTCAGAACGAATCTGGCAATTCAGAATAACTCATCATCGATCTAACCATCTTCATAAGAGTCTTATTCCTTCACTCTGCTACACCATTCTGCTGGGGTGTGCCAGGTGCAGTCAATTGGGATTGAATCTCAGCCTCTGATAAGTAGTTCCTAAACTATCCCAAGAGGTACTTACTACCACGATCAGATCGTAGTGTCATCCATATCTTGAATAATCATCTATGAAAAAGACGAAATATTCAAGACTACCTCTTGCCTGGATAGACATAGGACCATACGAATCAGTATAAACCAATTCTAACACATCTTTGGCTCTATACCCCTTGGCCTTAAAAGGCCTCTTGGTCATCTTACCCTCCAAGCAAGATTCATAGGTTGGGAGATCCTCCACCACTATTGAACCCAAAGGTCCATCAGCTATCAACCTTTGAATTCTGCTTAGGTTATTGTGACCTAGCCTAAGATGCCAAAGATTTGTTTGGTTCTTCTTTGAAGGTTCTTTTCTCTTATTGGAATTAGAAAATGAGTTATTAACTTCAATTTGCATCGTGGGAGGTTTTGGTTCAAGTGTGTACAAATTTTCTATCAATGCACCCGAACAGATAATGTCCCTATTCCTTCTTATAACAACTCTATCATTAAAAGAAATAGAATATCCATCCATAAACAATTTAGAAACTAAAACTAAATTCTTTCTAAATAAAGGTACATAAAGGGAATTTTCCAGAACCAAAATTTTATTTTTCTCAAAAGATAAATAAAACTTCTCCCACTGCAATAGCCGCCACCTTCATGACATTGCCCAAGTATATGGTAATCTCCCCTTTAGCTAGTCGTCGGGTTTCCTGGAACCCCTGCAAAATATTGCAGACATGATCAGTGGCTCTCGTATCTACACATCAGGTGCCGGTAGATAATACCACTAGCCATGTTTTAACGACTAGACCAAAAGATATACCTTTGTTCTGCTTTGGATTGGGGCAGTCCTTCTTCTAATGTCCATCCTGCTTATAAGTGAAGTACTTGCCTTTCGGCTTCTTCACTCCTCCCTAAGATCCTCCCACCACCTTTGCCCCACCTTGTTTCTCCTTCTTGCCTTTCGGCTTAGAAGTAGAATCCTTTTTGAGCAACCATGGCTTGAGGACACTCTTCGAAGAGTGCATACTTGTACTCCTTAGTAGATAAGACAATATCTAGATTCTTTTCCAATCATCATAATTATGTACAGTAAGTTTATTTTCCTTTAGTATCAAAGCAAGTGGACTGAAAGTCAATTTTGAAAATCCTAAGAATCACATAGATCATTACTGTATATTTCAAAATATTATTGATTCCTCAAACAATAAAATTTCAAAATCAACCAACACCTCAAAACACAGAGAATATCGTATGCTAGATAGTGTGGACGTATACGAATTCTACATTTTTAAGAGGAGGTTTTACCCATTAATTTTACTATCTTGTCAACCTAACTTTATGACAAGTAAAATTAATAGTTGGTTTCTCTTCGTCCCTACAAATAAAAGCAGTGACTCCGATGGGGAGGATACTTATATTTGTATCTAAGTGTTCACCATTACTTGGTACCAAGGTAATTATCTCGGGTTATGTGCCTTACGATGGGTAAGTACACACGCTCCTTAATAATTTTCTATAACCATATTCGACCTTGTGATCCGCAAACAAACCCATCCGATGGGGAGGAAGGTACTCAGAGCCGACGCGCAAGTTTGTTTGCATCACTTTTCAAATCGTAATGGAGGATGTGGGAATTTATAAAAATATCCCTCTCCCACTTAGTAATTTGAAAATGAGGAATTTTCCTAGCCTACGACAAGCATATCAAACAAAAAGCAATAAATATGAAAAATAAATTATTTTCCAACTATTATGGCTTTTGTCTTCAATATGACTCTCGTCGCATCGCCATCTCGTCCGCTCCTCCTACACCATGTACGAGCCATCCGGAGATCCGAGCCGAGACTAAAACCTATTTTAATTTAAATCCATCGATCCTATACTCCACAAGGGAGTGTACATGAAATCTAGATCGAAAGTAAAATAAAATAAAGAGTGGCTAAACAATGCCGTATTTAATTTACAAAAACTAAATACTAGCCTCGTCAACCCCGAGGATTCAACAAAATAAACATTTACACACATACAATCACATACACACATATGGCCATAATAGTCAGATCTTATGCCTGCAACCAAAGAGTTAAACTACGCATATCCTACTATTATCCGACATATATAATATATGAAAAAGTGCATAAAAATTAACCGAATCCTAAACACACAAAACCGGAAACCTTGGCTCTGATACCAATTGAAGGGTTTTGCTTATCGAGTCCGTGAGGGGAAACTTCGCTTCCCACTTCACCTCGGTCGCTTGTTCATGGCGATCCCATCGATGTCCCTGGATTAAAAATATTTAATCCTAGACATAAGGGATTGGCCAACCAACCAAGTCATCGTCGTGCTATTTGTTTAAAGAGGTCACTTGAACAAACTAGTTGTTCAAGTGACCATCCTCTATTCTACGAGTAGCCATGGAATAGACGATGTCCGGATCGTCGGTTTTTGTGTTTATGTTCGGGATCCAAGTATTATTTAGCCATATACAGATTTATATCATGCTCATAATTGAAAAACAAATACAAACATGTAACATATAAAAATTAGAGAATCGATATACCTCTCGATCTTCTAATGTATGTCCTTCCTCCTTTCGGACGTCGTGTGGGCAACGCTCTACCAAAAGTCGAAGCTCCTAGATCGCAAATCTTCCTTCGTTGCCCTTCCAAAGCAAAAGGAAGAATAGAAACAAAGATCTTCTCTTTCCTATAGCCAACCAACAAGCAACAAAGAGAATGCTTGCCGCCGTCCAACAAGGAGAAGGAGATAATGGTGGAAACCGGCCAAGACACCATGGGAAAGCCCTATATCTTGTTTCCACCACCTAAGGAGAAGGAGAAGGGGTCTTTGGATGCCGGCCAAGGGCTGGGAAAGGGCTGTGGGCGCCGGACACCAAAGGAGAGGAAGAAGAAAGCAAACTACTTCCTTATTTGGTGCCACCCAAGCCTCCTAAACCCTAAGCCTCCAAACCCTAATCCTAGCTCTCCTTATGGCCGGCCATGAAAGTGGGGAAGAAGAATAGGATGAGAACAAGCCAAGGTAGAGGGAAGATGGAAGGAACCGGCCACACCTTAGGAGGAAGAAGAAAAACTTCTCCTTGAGTTGTCGCCCACCCATAGCTCCCAAAACCCTAGCCATCCAAACCTAATCCTAAACCAACTAGGATTCCTAGCCTCCAAAGGAAGAAAACCCTAATCCCCTTAAGCCATGCTCTCCTTGCTGCCCACTTCATGATCTCTATTTATAGAGTTGGGTTCAAGCCATGATTTAATCTCCTCCATTGGTTCTAGGGATTTAATCTCAACCGTCGGATCTAGAGATTTAATCTCAACCGACGGATCTAGAGATTTAATCTCTACCTTTGGATCTAGAGTTTTGTTTTCATCCATTGGATCTAAGCTTCATGAGGTGTTAATAGGCTACATTAGGGACCATGAGGAGGAGTTGGATCTTGGCCACCCATGGATCAAGCCCACATAAAGTCCGATCCACTAATGATGATCCAATCCACTAAAGGATCATCATTGATCTACCTCACCAACCCCCATATGATAATATGGGCTCCATATATTATTTGTACATTTTCTCCCCGTGTTTAAGATCTCGAATGTCTGTTGATTAATTAATTTACTGACCATTAATTAATCAACATCTAACTCCTTGAGTAGTACCACTCAACCTTTTCATCATGCCGGACCAAGTCCACCTGCAGGGTTTACATGATGAACCTTATGAGCTCCTCAAGGGGACATCATCATCCTAATATATAGGACACGGTTTCCTCCTATAATCAACGGCACACCATATAAATAATATCATCTCCCAACTTACCGAGCCTATCGATTTAATCTATAAATCTCGCCCATTAGTAAATCAAAGAGATGAATACTAAGTATATGTGCACGTTATTATATCGGGATTAAGAGCATGTACTAAATAATATCTGAGGTCCGATTCGATTATGTAGTCAACAATAAATCAAATCACCTCTAAGTCAGTCCTGCTCAATACACACAAAGTGCACTAGTGTGATTCTATCGTCAAGACAAACCAATACCAAATCACACTACAACCATTCCGATGGTTTGTCCAAAGTCATTTCGGTTGTGAGCCTTTACTTATACTTTTCAAGGAGCCGATAATATGATCTTCCGTGTGACACCACACACCATGTTATCTACAATGTAAAGTATTAGACAATATTGCATAACCATAAAAATATGCAAACAATGATCATGTGATTCTTATTTCAAAAATAAAGATGTTTATACAAAAGATAGACTTTTCAGTATACATCCCTACACTATGTTATATACGAGACCGGATATCTTCTTTGCCATGGGCATGATTAGCAGATATCAGAGTAATCCAAGACAGGGACATTGGATTGTGGTAAAGCATATATTGAAGTACCTGAGAAGGACTAGAGATTATATTCTGGTATACCAGGTAGATCAATTACTCCCTGTGGGTTACACAGATTCTTACTTCCAATTAGATAGGGATAACAGTAAGTCTACCTCAAGTTTTGTGTTTACTTTGGGAGGTGGAGCCATTGTATGGAGGAGTGTCAAGCAGAAATGTGTGGCGGACTCCACTATAGAAGTTGTGTATGTGGTAGCCTCTGAGACAGCCAAAGAAGTTGTATGGCTCAGGAACATCTTGATGGACTTGGATGTGATTCCTGGTTTCCCCATAACTATCACAATTTATTTTGATAAAAGTGGTGCAGTTGCAAACTCGAAGGAACCACAAGCCCATAAGTTAAGTAAACACATAGAGCGCAAGTACCACCTGATACGAGAGATCGTAAAGAGAGGAGAAGTTGTTGTCGCCAAGATTGCATCATAGGATAACCTGGCATATCCTTTCACTAAGGCCCTTCCAGCGAGAGCTTTTGATAGGCATGTGGAGGGAATGGGAATCAGATAAATGGCACTTTGATGGAAGCATAGTCTTTTAGTATAAGTGGGAGATTCTTGGAATGTATACTGAAAGCCTAGTCTTTGTATGGACATCTTCATTTTGAAATAAGAATCACATGATCATTGTTTGCATATTTATAGTTATGCATATTGTCTAATACTTTACATTGTAGATAACATGGTGTGTGGTGTCGCACAGAAGATCATGTTATCAGTTCCTTGTAGAGTATAAGTAGAGGCTCACAACCAAGATGGTTTTGGACAAACCATTGGTATGGTTGTAGTGTAATTTGGTATTAGTTTATCTTGACCATAGAATTATACTAGTACACTTTGTGTGTATTGAGCAAGATCGATTTAGAGGTGATTCAATTTATTGCTGACTACATAATTGAATCGGACCTCGGATATTATGGTGTACATGCTCTTAATCCCAATATAATAACGGGCACATGTACTTAATATTTATTTCTTTGATTTACCAATGGGTAAGATTTATGGGTTAAATCAATAGGCCCAGTAAGTTGGGAAATGATATTATTTACATGGTGTGTTGTTGATTATAGGAGGAAATCGTGTCCTATGTATTAGGATGATGATGTCCCCTTGAGAAGCTCATAAGGATCATCATGTAAATCTTGCAGGTGGACTTGGTCCAGCATGATGATAAGGTTGAGTGGTACTACTCATGGAGTAAGATGTTAATTAATTAATTGTCAGTAAATTAATTAATTAATGGACATTCGATATCTTAAACATGGGGAGATATTTGTACAATTAATATATGGAGCCCATATTTAATTATGAGGGTTGGTGAGGTAGATCAATGATAATCCTCTAGTGGAATGGATTATCATTAATGGATCGGATTTTATGTGGGTCGTATCCATTGGGTGGCCAAGATCCAACTCCTCCTCATGGTCCCTATTGTAGCCTATTAAAACCCTCATGAAGTCTAGATCCAACGGACACGATTAAAAGGAGGCTTGGGCGAAATCTATATAAGGAGTAGAGGAGGCTTGGGCGGCAATGATAATCTTTGGAGATTAGGGTTTGCTTCCAAGGCTTGGGTGGCAAGCAAAGGTTGGCATTGGAGGTGGCTAGGGTTCGCTTCTCCTCTTGGGCGGCAGAAACCTAGGATAGCTTCTCCTTTGGCCGGCGGCAACAAGTCATCCTTTTCCATTACCGACGCCTCCTTCTCTTTCTCCTTGGCCGGCGGCATCAAGAGCTCCTCTCTTGGCCAGCGCCCACATCTCCTTCTTCCTCTCCTTGGCCGGTGGCAACAACCAAGCTAGGAAGCTTGGTGGTCGGCACTAGAAAGAAGAAGAAGAGTTTTGTCATCTTCCCTTGATCGAAGCGAACAAGGAAGGGAAGATACATGATCTAGGAGGCTTCAACTCATGGAAGATCATTGTCCACACAACTTCCAAGAGGAGGATAGGTCATACAATAGAAGATCATGAGATAAACAAGAGGTATAATCGTGTTTGTTTTGATTTTGTTCTTTTGTATCATGCATGTGGTTAATTTACTTGGACCCCGATGATAAACACAAAAACCAGCGATCCGTACATCATCTATTCCATGGCTAATCGAGGAAAAGAGTTAGGTTTCTTGAACAATAAGTTTGTTCAAGTGACCACTCAAATCAAATATCACGATGATGAATCGGTTGCTTGGGTAATCCATTTTCGTCCGGATTAATTTTTTTTAGTCCGGGGATGCGAGATAGGATCGTCATGCACAAGCGACCGAGGCGAAGCGAGAAGTGAAGCTTCAACCTTCACCCTAAGGAATACCTAGTAAACCCAAGGAGCTCAAATAGGTTTTGGGTTCCTTGGAGCGTGATCGATTCGCGCTAAATGGGTTAGGGTGTACCAACTTTTAATGGATGGATAGTTAACCTAATCATGGTAAAGGTGGCACCTTAGGTCATTTTCAAGGTTATGTATACCTTGGAAATTGGTTTGAATTAATATCCTAAAGGATTTTAGGTTGTGCCAATATTATCTTGAGAATTATGAAAAATCAATCAAATTGCCACATACTAGGTTTAGAGGTCATGGTGTGCCATTTTGGGTTTTTGGCACACTTGGGGGATAAGTGACATTAAGGTAAAATTGGATTTAATTCTAGAAATTACAATTTGGGCTTAACACTTAGGTGTCTAATACCTTAGTATTTTACATTTGCCATGCTTCGTTTGCCTTGTCATGTCATGATAATGCTTAGGTTTAAGGTTAAATGTCATGTGTATTTAGATTTAATCATATGTCATGACATCATGATCATTGGTCATGTTTATTTATACTATCATTTATGTCATGATCATTCATGCATTAATTAAAAATGATTTAAGGACAATTGGCATGACTTGAAGTCTCTTGTATAAGGGAATCAAGTAGTGTTGTCTTAGAAAATGCATGAAACCCTAGTTTAGGATGAACAAAACCTACATCTCACATCAAATTGACTTGTATGTGATTTCATACACCTTAGACTTATGTGAGATGCTAGGAAATGAGTTAAGTTCAAGGTGCATAATTTTTGCATCTAGATGAACTCAAACTCATCTTATATCATGGTGGATCATGAGGAAAGCTAATGTGCAAGTGCAAGTCATGTGCATTGAGCCCATTGATCATGATCCAATATAGGTTTTCAAAAATATTTTAAAATCATTTTAGAAAACTTTGGTGTAATCTATCTTTGGAGAGAAGTCACCATTGATGATGTCGATACAAAGAGGGCTCAAAACATTGAAGCTTTTCTTATTTTTGAACTTTTTATCAATATCACTATTTTGTGGGTAAATTAATTTTCAAATATTTTTCACCCATTGTATTTGTCATAAATACTATACATATGAGTTTTCGTGATTTTTTATATTATGTATAATTACTTATGAATTTCTGAAATTCATTTCTGATTTCTGATTTCTGCATTTTGCAGATATTAGTCGATTGCTGCTTGATGGCAATCGACTAATGCATAGGGCAGTCAACTGGTGATTATAAGAGTTGACTGCCAGAGCTGATTTCAGGTAAACAAGGTTGTTTAGCCCATGTTTCAGCTATGTTAGATTACCCTAACTGCTCATAACCCTAGGATATGCTTTGAAAACCATTGGAAAGGGTGAAAATCCATTGGATATAAATTAGGAGAGTTGTTTAGGGTGTGTATCAATTTTAAGGTGTGTGAGAGTTCATGTTTGAACTTTTGCCCTTGATTTTGATGGTTTAGTATTCCTATAGGCTTAGGGACTCTACTAGGACATTGTTGGTGCAATGGTCAAGGCGGAGCAAGCCTTTAGGGAGAGATATCCATCATGGGATGATGGATGTATTCTTCCTCATGAGGGCGAGAAATGGGAATGTGAGATGCCAAATTTGGAAATTGGGAGAGTTTATAGGAAGCCTCTCTTAAGTGATATGGGACTTATCACTAGGAAGAGTGAAGGCATCCTAGATGTTTTAGGACCAAGGGGGAGATTGTAAGATATAATTGGAATATGAGACATTGACCTCCTTGAGGAGAATCTTTTTTATGTATATCAAAAAGGGGGAGAATTTATAGGATTACTAATTTGGGACAATTGGTAAGGAGATTTGAGTTAGGTGGCGTAACTCAAAGGTGTTTGGTTTTTGTCAAACATCAAAAAGGGGGAAATTATTGATGCAATCGGCCCAGGTCATGATTGACCAGATTCGAGTTGGATTCGAGTAGTGTTTTGATGTTTGATAATGTTTTGGGGAGATTGTTGGTGCAATCAATCCGGGTCATGATTGACTGAACTCGAGTTTGATTCGAGTGGTATTTTGATGTTTGACGATGGTTTGACCATTGTTTTTCTATATGGTTGACATGGGGCTGACCATATGATGGAGAAGTCCAAGTCTTGTGTACTTAGCATGGAAAGTCCAAGTGGGACACTTGGTAAATGGAAAGTCCAACATGGGTTGGCAAGGGAAGTCCAAGGGGTGATATTGGTTGCGTAAAGTTCAAGCAGGAGTCTTGGCAGCATAAGTCCAATAGTTGGTGGCATAAAGTCTAAATGGTAGTCATGGCACTGTAAGACCAATGTGCCTTGGCGGTGTAGACCACGTTAGCATGACAATAACTAATGGAAGCATCTGAAGGCTAGCATATGGATGAACAAGTCATGGATGACTTGGACAGATCTGATAGGCGTGACGCTGATGGAGGTGGCTAGAAGGCTTAGGTCTAGGCTAAGGGTTGTCTAGAGGGTATGAGGGCATCATACTTGGGGTTAAACCCCATGTTTGAGGTTAACAGTGGACTGGTCAAGTGTTTTGACACTTGGCAGCTGAGTCGACTTGTATCAGTCGACTTATGGGAGTCAATCAGAGTTTGACTACAGGAAATGGCCTGGTAGTTGACTGCCAGCTGTTGGTGCAATCGACCCAGGTCACGATTGACCAAAACTCGAGCTTGGCTCGAGAGATGTTTTGATGTTCGACAAAAACATATGACAATGTAATTGTCATGAAAAGTCCAAGTGGGACACTTGGCATTTGGGAAAGTCCAAGCATGGGTCTTGGCAAGGAAACGTCCAAGCATGGGTCTTGGCATGGAAAGTCCAACATGGGTTGGCAAGGGAAAGTCCAAACTTGAGGCTTGGCATTTGGAAAGTCCAAGGGGTTTGACATTGGCGGCGTAAAGTTCAAGGGTGAAGTCTTGGCAGCATAAGTCCAATGGTTGGCGGCGTAAAGTCCAAGCGGAGTCTTGGCGGCGTAAGTCCAATGTGCCTTGGCGGTGTAGACACCGTCATCATGACATAGCCGATGGAAGCACCTGAAGACTAGCGCGATGGATGAACAAGTCATGGATGACTTGGAAAGATCCGAGAGGCGTGAGGCTGATGGAGGTGGCTAGAAGGATTAGGTCTAGGCTAAGGGTGGTCTAGCAAGTATGGGGGAACCATACTTGGGCTAAAACATCATGTTTGAGGTGTGTTAGTTGACTGGTGTCATATGGCAGTCGACTGGTAAGAGTCAACTAGGGTTTAACTGTGGGAATTGCAATAGCAGTCGACTGCGATAGGTGGACAGTCGACTGATTGGTCTAGCAGTCGACTGATCTTGTGATCAGTCGATTGGTGCTTGAGGAATTGGGAACAGAATGGAGTCTCACTCGACTGCTGCGGTCAGTAGTCGAGTGATGGCTTGATCAGTCGACTGATGGTCATGATCAGTCGACTGATAATGGATCCGTTGGATTTTTCTAGCGTAGATCTAGTCGTTATCTCATGACAATAGTGGCATCAGTCGACTGATGGTCTCGATCAGTCGACTGATCGACTTTTTCCAGCATAGGTAGAAGCTTTAAAAGGATATCGTGGAGGAGGAAAAAGCATATGCCTAGTGCATTTAGAGTTGAGACCTAGATGCTCTTGTACCTTTCTAATGGTTTCCCTACGTAGGATTTGTCTAGAATTGTTTGCCCTAGAGTTGTCCTTAGGTAAAATATTTCTAGGGACATTAGTCCCAAATTTCTCCTTCTTTCTAAGGTTGACTTTCTTAGCTCCCAAGCAATATTCTCTATTTATAGTATACTCTTTTTGATAAATAGCAAAATTGCTAAAATTATTTCTAGCATACTTTTTGACATTATTTGAATAAGGAGCTTTATTTAAAAATACCTTAGGGTTAGCTTTGGAAGCTCCCCCTACTTGTGGTGCTCCTTCTTGACCCTTTTTCATCCCCCTTGGGTATTGATTCCAGTAATGTCCTGGTAGCCAACATTTGAAGCAAATGACTTGCTCCTTGCTTTTGATAGTTGAGGGACCGGCATCTTTGACCTTTGGAGCCTGTGGAGATTTCTTGATTCTTTTTGGACACTTACTTTTGTAGTGTCCACTTTCCCTACACTCAAAATAAATTATATGATTTTTATCATTAACTAAATTGCTTGAGTTACCTAGTCCGGTTGTAGGCGCCGGAGTTGCTTCTTCACTTCTTCCAGAGGTTGAAGCGACTTCTTGCTCTTGCTCCGGTGTTGAGGATGGTCTCTCCTCCTCAATCCTAGAAGTGGATGCTTCTTCCACTTCTTCCACCAATCCAAAAATTGATTCCCTATTAACTTCGGAATCCTCAAGCTCTTTAGATGATGATGTACTTGCTTGAGCTTGAGAGGGTGAGCACTCCTCTTCTTCTTGAACCGATGATGAATTTTCATGGAGTTTTGCCACATAGCTCCATAAATCCTTAGCATCCATATAATCCCCTAACATACACACAATATCGTTAGGGATCAAATCAAAAATAAACTTTACTACCTTCATGTTATTCTCGAAGGCTTGGATTTGATCTTCACTCCATTTCTTCTTCTTGAGGAAACCACCCTTTGGTCCTTTTGGATATTCGAATCCATCCATCAAAATAGATCATTCCTCAAAATCTCTCATCATAATAAAATCTTCAATTCTTCTCTTTCAAGAATTGAAGCCTTCTCGTTCATATAGGGTGTAGGGCACCAGTGTGTTGATGTCCCATCCTAGTTGTCCTTGGACTTCCATCTTCACCCTCTAGCATGCTCCGTTAGTTGTTAAACTTCGAAGAGCGGCCTCGCTCTGATACCACTTGTAGGGGATCGTTTGAACGCTAGAGGGGGTGAATAGCGTCGTGCTATATGTGATGGAACTCGTTCGCGTTCGTCTCTACAAAACTCGTTATGCACAGCGAAATAATAATAATAAAAGCAATAACGAATTAAAACAAACATGAACACAAAGATATAACGTGGTTCGGAACCGAACGGTTCATACTCCACGGATCGAGCTCTAAAGAGCTCTAGTGATGCACACGCAATCACTAATCACAAATAACTCCTTCTCGACACAAGTCGGAGGTGGAGAAACCTCGTACAATGATTACACTAAGCAATACATAAGATACAAGCTAATACAAATGAGAAATACAATGCAAGTAAAGAAAAACACTTTACAAGAGCACTTTAGTTACTTGATCTTTGATTGCCTTGGACTAGCCTTGAAGGACTGGAAAGCACCAACTCTCCCCTTTAATTTGCCCAAGAAAATTGCTTGCTTTTTCCTCCTCCACGAGCTCCTTTTAAAGCTTCTACCTGTTCTGGAAAAAGTCGATCAGTCGACTGATCGGGACCATCAGTCGACTGATGCCACTGTTGTCATGAGATAACGGCTAGATCCACGCTAGAAAAATCCAACGGATCCATTATCAGTCGACTGATAATGACCATCAGTCGACTGATCAAGCCATCACTTGACTACTGACCGCAACAGTCGAGTGAGACTCCATTATGTGCCCAATTCCTCGAGAACCAGTCACCTGATCACAAGATCAGTTGACTGCTAGACCAATCAGTCGACTGTCCACCTATGGCAGTCGACTACTAGGGTAATTCCCACAGTCAAACCGTAGTTGACTCTTACCAGTCGACTTCCACATGGAACCAGTCGACTGGCACACCTCAAACATGAGGTTTTAGCCCAAGTATGGTTCTCCCATACTTGCTAGACCACCCTTAGCTTAGACCTAAGCCTTCTAGCCACCTCTATCAGCCTCACGCCTCTCGAATCCCTCCAAGTCATCCATGACTAGTTCATCCATCGTGCTAGCCTTCAGGTGCTTCCATCGACTATGTCATGCTAACGGTGTCTACACCACCAAGGTGTTGGGATTTTCGAGCCGCAAAAACCGTTTTTTGCGTTGCGGAAACCTCGGAAGCCCCGGCCACGGATCCGTGCGAAGTATAAAATATAAAACTAACATGTATGTGTTTAATACCTTTAGATCTACTCTAGATCTACATGATAAGAAGTTACCCTCGATGCGACTCCCTTTGCAAATCCCGCTCATCCAAAAGGTTCGCCGGGACTCGAGAGTGTCAAGTGCACACTCCTCTATTAGTATCCACACAAGCAATAGGTGGAGAAAATACCTTAGAGTGTGCTAGCACCCTTTAGGAATTTCGACCAAGGAGGTTGGGAGAGTTTGAGAGGGTGATCCAAGGAAGAAGATGAAGTTGTGTAACCCACCAAAATGAATACTCATCTAATGGCAATAGTGGGTGGCCACTTTTCTTAGGGGGCGCGGGGGGTTACATGCATGCATGTAATTCCTCCAAGAGCCAATGGCTCTTGGTCTCCCTCATGAGGTGGCACCACATGCTAAGTCAATGATGATGTGGAGCATCATCATTGGCCGGCCATGCCAAGTCATCATCATGACATGACATTTGGTCAAGTCAAACTTGACCTTTCATCTTCCCTCTCAAGTCAAGTCAAACTTGACCTCTTATCTCCCATGGTTGATCAAATCCAACCATTTGATTCAAGTCAATTTAATTTAATGAATCGCTATTCATTAATTTAAATTGATTTGATGAATCAAATCTAAATTAGAATCATTCAACACTTGAATCAAATTGAGTCCAACTCAATTAGTCTAATTATGATTACTCTTAATCCAATTTGGTTCATCCCATGAACCTAATCCTCATGGTTCATCATATGAACCTAATCTCCATCTAATTGTTCTTATGTGTGTGACCCTATAGGTTCTTGTAACGTTGGCAATATCCCTAAACCGATTTAGGAACATAAGCAATGAGCGGTATCTAGCAACACATAATTGCCACCCAAGTTACAAGAATGTTGAGCTCCAACATCACCTTTGTGACTACTAATTGTGACTCTCATAATATGTGACAATGTCCCTCTATCCTTGACATCTAGATTGACCAATTGAGGCATAGACCTTGTCATCCTCGGTACAATCTATATCTTGAACTCCAAGTAGACTCACTCTAATCAAATGAGCTCAATATCTCATATTTACTCATTTGGGCATGGCCATGCACTTCGTGGTCTCACTCTATCAAGAATATCGATGTCACCCCCGTCATATAGGAGGGATAGATCTCATCGACATCACTCACATCCCTCCGCATAATTTGTTACATACCCAGTAATCGCCTTTATAGTCCACCCATTTACGGGTGACGTTTGACGAAGCCAAAGTATGCAACTCCTTATGTAGGGAACTATGGTGACTTCAGGTCTAAGGACTAATAGTCATACTAATAGCCACATGAGAAAGTATATGACACTCATATAACGATCCATGATACTTTCTCATGGCGGGTCATTCAGTATACATTCTCCAATGCATACCCATGTGTCAACTTGATATCTCATATCCATGACTTGTGAGATCAAGTCATCGTGTTGACCTACATGCTAGTCTCTACGCATTAACATTGTCCCTGAATGTTAATACTCAACTAGGAATGATTAAGAGTAGTGTTCTCTATATCATCTCATTATCGATTCAACCAATCAATTGATATAGATAAGAACCTACTACTCAAGGACATTATTATATTTAGTTATTTGGCACCAATACAAGTAAATATAATAACCATGCCTTTATAAATAGGAATATGATACAATAAAGTTCATACAATAATCATCACATGATTGGATCTTGGGCTTTCACTAACAATCTCCCACTAGCACTAGTGTCAATCACCGTAGTATCTAATACCCAATGAACTAGTGTAACCATCATGCTTTTTCTGTGCCAAAGCCTTGGTCAAGGGATCTGCGATGTTAGCCTCTGTGGGTACTCTACAAATCTTCACATCTCCTCTATCGATAATCTCTCGAATGAGATGGAATCACCGATATATTCAGCCTCTGTTGTAGAATCAGCAATTGTGTTCTGCTTGGAACTCTTCCAGCTCTCAACGCTACCATTCAAGCAAAACACGAATCCTGGCTGTGATCTATAATCATCCTGGTTAGTTTAGAAGCTGGCATAGTTGTAACCCTTTACAGCTAGCTCCTCATCGCCTCTAAATATCAAGAAATATTATTTAGTCCTTCTCAAGTACTTAAGAATATTCTTGACTGCTATCCAGTGACGCTCACCTGGATCTGAGTGGTATCTACTCGTCATGCTCAAAACATATGAGACATCAGGATGAGTACACAGCATGGCGTACATGATAGATCCTATAGCAGATGCATATGAGATCTTATCCATGTGGTCTCTCTCCTCTCTAGAAGAGGGACTTTGAGTCTTCGAAAGACTCACACCATGTGACATCGACAGAAAGTCCCTTCTTGGAATTCTGCATGGCAAACCGTAGTAATACGGTGTCAATGTATGTACTTTGACTTAGGCCAAGTAATCTCTTAGATCTATCTCTATAGATCTTGATGCCTAGAATACAGGCTGCTTCACCTAAGTCCTTCATTGAGAAGCACGTCCCCAGCCAAGTCTTCACAGACTGTAGCGAAGGGATGTCATTCCCAATGAGTAGTATGTCATCCACATACAATACAAGGAAGACAACTGTATTCTCATTAACTCTTTTGTAGACACAGGGTTCATCTTCATTCATGATGAAACCAAACTGTTTGATCGCATCATCGAATCGAAGATTCCATCTCCGAGAAGCTTGCTTTAGCCCATAAATGGACCTTTGCAGCTTGAATACTTTCCCAGTATGCTGTGGATCTTCAAAACCCTCAGGTTGTGTCATGTACACATCCTCGAGTAAGTTTCCATTCAGAAATGCGATTTTGACATTCATCTGCCAGATCTCATAATCGTGGTATGCTGCAATAGCAAGCAAGATCCGAATGTACTTAAACATCGCCATTGGAGAAAAGGTTTCATCATAGTCAATTCCATGAATTTGCTTGAATCCTTTAGCCACCAATCGACCCTTATAGGTATGTGTAAGTCCATCCATTTCAGTCTTTCTCCTAAATACCCACTTACACCCAATGGGTTTGACCCCTTCAGGTGGATCAACCAAAGTCCATACTTGGTTGGTGTACATGGATTCCATCTCCGATCTCATGGCCTCTAGCCATTTCTCAGAATCTGGGCTCATCACAGCTTCTTGATAGGAGGTAGGCTCATTCTTAATGATCATAACGTCATCATGGTCAGACAAGAGAAATGAGTATCTCTCAGGCTGACGATGTACCCTATCACACCTGCGAAAAGGTAAGTCTACCTGAACAGGTGGTTGTTCCACAACTCTTTGTGCAACAATCTCATCACCCACAATACTTTGTGGTTCCTGTTCAACCTCCATCAAGGCCTTAGTGTTATGGTCCTTATCTTGAATTTCTTCAAGATCGAACGTACTCCCACTAGTTTTTCTAGAAACAAAATCCCTTTCTAGAAAAACCACAGTCTTTGCCACAAACACTTTGTGTTGACTGGGAATGTAGAAGTTATATCCCTTTGTATCCTTGGGATATCCAATAAAATAGCACCTATCAGATTTGGGTCCCAGTTTGTCTGAGACTTGACGTCGAACGTAAGCCTCACAACCCCAAATCCTCATGAAAGACATCTTGGGATTTCTCCCTGTCCATATCGTATATGGTGTCTTTATGACAGCCTTGGATGGTACACGGTTAAGGGTAAAGGCTGCTGTGTCTAGAGCATATCCCCAAAAGGATATAGGAAGATCTGTGTGACTCATCATAGATCGTACCATATCTAATAGGGTACGATTCCTCCTTTCAGATGCACCATTCCACTGTGGTGTTCTAGGAGGAGTGAGTTGGGATAGAATCTCACACTCAGCTAGATAGTCACGAAACTCATGGCTAAGGTATTCACCATCTCGATCTGATCGAAGTATCTTAATACTCTTGCCAAGCTGGTTTTGTACTTTATTCTTGAATTCTTTGAACTTTTCAAAGGATTCTGATTTATATGTCATAAGATAAACATAACCATATCTACTGAAGTCATCAGTAAATATAATGAAGTACCTGTAACCACCTCTAGCAGCAACATTGAAAGGACCACATACATCACTATGTATAAGTCCTAACAAATCTGTTGCTCTTTCGCTGTGTCCACTAAAGGGAGTCTTGGTCATCTTGCCTAAAAGGCAAGACTCGCATGTCTCATATGATTCAAAATCAAATGAGTCTAGCAGTCCATCCTTATGGAGCTGAGATAAGCGACTCTCATTTATGTGACCTAAAAGACAATGCCAGAGATAGGTTTGGTTCAACTCATTTGACTTGAACCTCTTGGTACTTATGTTATAGATAGGGCTCTCTAAGTCTAGAAAGTAGAGTCCGTTCATTAGAGGTGCACTACAATAGAACATATCATTTAAATAAACTGAACAACATTTGTTCTTTATTATAAATGTAAATCCTTTCTTGTCCAAACAAGAAACCGAAATTATGTTCTTAGTCAAAGCAGGCACATAACAACATTCATCTAATTCTAGTACAAGCCCAGAGGGCAGAGATAGATCATAAGTTCCTACAGCAACAGCAGCAACCCTTGCTCCATTGCCTACTCCTAGGTCCACCTCGCCCTTTGTCAATGCCCTACTATTTCTCAGCGCCTGCACATTGGTACAAATGTGAGTTTCACATCCAGTATCTAATACCCATGATGAAGAAATAGATAGATTGACTTCTATAACATTTATACCTGAAGTAGAAGTCTCACTTCTTTTCTTCTTAAGATCTTCCAGGTAAGCTTTGCAGTTACGCTTCCAGTGTCCAGCTTCCTTGCAGTGGAAACAAGCCCCTTCCTTGGCTACCCCTCCTTAGGGTTTAAGTTCTTTGCCTTTGCCCTTGGCTTGGGACTTTCCTTTACCTTTAGGCTTGCCCTTGCCATTCTTTTTGTCCACCATCAAAATGGTGTCAGATTTTCCCTTCTTAAGGTTAAGCTCAGTAGTTCTCAACATGCTGAGCATCTCAGGCAGTGGCTTATCAATTTCATTCATGTTGTAATTCATGACAAATTGATTGTAGGCTTGTGGCAAAGATTGCAAGATCCGGTCAGTGGACATCTCTTAGCCAAGTGAGAATCCCAGCCTTTGTAGGTTTTCTACGTACCCATTCATCTTGAGTACATATGGACCTACGGGAGTCCCATCTTGCATTTTGGACCCAAATAATGTCTTAGAGACTTCATATCTCTCATGCCTTGCTTGTCCTTGATATAGTTGACGAAGATGTCTAACCATATCATAAGCATTCATGAACTCGTATTGCTTCTGAAGCTCAGAGTTCATGGTCGCGAGCATTAGACATGACACATCTAATGCATCATCTTGATGCTTCTTGTAAGCATCTTTGTCAGCTCGCGAGGCAGTGGTAGGAGGTGCCTCCGGAATGAGCTGCTCCAGGACGTACAGCTTCCTTTCTTGGGTGAGAACAATTCTCAGGTTCCTGTACCAATCCAGGAAATTTGCTCCATTGAGCTTGTCCTTCTCAAGAACAGAACGCAGAGAGAGAGTGTTCGTGTTTGTCGACATAGTAATCTACAACATACAATGCAGAGAATTAATATCATATTCCTTTTATCATTTAATTAGGCCTTTAATCAAATGATGCTCCAACTGAATTATAGGAATTTTGTAGAATCGAGTTATGGATATGGTCAAACCACATTACTAGATTCATACAAACTAGCTATAATTCTTGCGGGACAAGATCCACATCATACTAAGCCTTGAGTTAGCTTTGGCTAAATCGCCCAAGACTTAGTACGATCGGTGGGTAACACATTACCGATTACATCTCTAAGCAACTCTTGTTTATAGGATCAAGACCCACATTTACAAAAGACCTTGAGTTAGCTTTGGCTAAATCGCCCAAGATTTAGTGTAAATGTGATCTTATCCTATCTTTCCAACGATTGGAATATGCCTATAGTTCTACTCGATCAAATTGAGTTAACTAGTTTTACTCAATCTAATTGAGCTTACTCTAACCCATGCCGTGATAGGGGGGACCAAGATTGTCCCTCCGCACCCTACCAAGATAATATGCATTTCTCTGCTTTGGCAGATTCAACAACTACAAATGATCAAGGTAGTGATGGGTATCAAGGACCTGGTAGGCATTTACGAGTTGATTCGATTAAGATCTAATCTAATCGTAATGTGTATCATATACGCATTAAAGCCTTTATTATCCTATATTAGCATGCATCACATACATACATACATTATTCTAGCATGCATCATATACATACAAGAAAATTATCCTAGCATGCATCATATACATAGAAGTATTATTCTACTAGCATGCATCACATACATACAAGCAAAATCAAATATATATATATATATATATATATATATATATATATATATATATATATATATATCAACATATATATATATATATATAATTAACTGTGATGTAGTCATGACCCTACTACGATCTTCTCAAGCCAATGAGAAGATCAGACGGTCAAGCTAAGGCTAGCGGCTTCTCTAAGCGCTTCCTTTGACCGCCAAGTGTCGTCGGCACCCTTCTCGTAACTTCGTCTACAAGTGGACTTTCCACCGCTCTATTTTATACATTACAAATATGAAAATCGAGTTATATTCGAGTCTAAAACTATTTACAACTAGATTTTCAAAAGAAGAGGTACGACGCGCAGGTCGCATACACTATACAACACGCACAACTACAAAAACGACACGCAGGCCGTATTATGAATTAAAACACATCATAATCCAATCAAATTGGGGTCATTGGGCCATGACACTCACAGAATTATACATAATTCTAAATTATGTATTTTTACAGAAAATTTCTATAATTTTTCCTATTAGTTTTCAATTTTATGAGTCACCTCTCCGTAATGGTCCCGCAAAGCGGTTTCCGGACGCGATCGCGGGACAAGGCCCCTTTCGGGAATAGGGGCAGTGCCCCTACTCACAAAAAAAACTTTGCGAGTGTCCCTACTATGATCTTACAGTGACTTAAGTCTCTGTCCCAAAAACCTAAAGCAAGAACTCGCCATTTTGGAGAGTTTTTCTCGGTGGTTGAAGCCGACAAGTGTCCCAACACTCGTTGCTTCGACTCTTCGAGAAAATTACCCAAAAATTCTATAAAAATAGGAAATTTACAGAAACATAAAATTATGTAATTTTTATATCTAATATAAAAACCACAAAAATGAAACACATACATGCTTCGCACGTGGCTCTGATACCACTGTTGGGTTTTCTGAGCCGTAAAAACTGCTTTTTGCGTTGCGGAAACATCGGAAGCCCCGTCCACGGATCCGTGCAAAGTATAAAATATAAAACTAATATGTATGTGTTTAATACCTTTAGATCTACATGATAAGAAGTTACCCTCGATGCGACGCCCTTCGCAAATCCCGCTCGTCCAAAAGGTTCGCCAGAACTCGAGAGTGTCAAGTGCACACTCCTCTATTGGTATCCACACAAGCAATAGGTGGAGAAAAATACCTTAGAGTGTGCTAGTACCCTTTAGGAATTTCGGCCAAGGAGGTTGGGAGAGCTTGAGAGGGTGATCCAAGGAAGAAGATGAAGTTGTGTAACCCACCAAAATGAATACTCATCTAATGGCAATGGTGGGTGGCCACTTTTCTTAGGGGGTTTACATGCATGCATGTAACTCCTCCAAGAGCCAATGGCTCTTGGTCTCCCTCATGAGGTAGCACAACATGCTAAGTCAATGATGATCTGGAGCATAATCATTGGCCAGCCATGCCAAGTCATCATCATGACATGGCATTTCGTCAAGTCAAACTTTACCTTTCATCTTCCCTCTCAAGTCAAGTCAAACTTGACCTCTTATATCCCATGGTTGATCAAATCCAACCATTTGATACAAGTCAATTTAATTTAATGAATCTCTTTTCATTAATTTAAATTGATTTGATGAATCAAATCTAAATTAGACTCATTCAACACTTGAATCAAATTGAGTCCAACTCAATTAGTCTAATTAGGATTACTCTTAATCCAATTTGGATCATCCCATGAACCTAATCCTCATGGTTCATCATATAAACCTAATCTCCATCTAATTTCTCTTATGTGTGTGACCCTATAGGTTCTTGTAACGTTGCCAATGTCCCTAAACCGATTTAGGAACATAAGCAATGAGCGGTATCTAGCAACACATCATTGCTACCCAAGTTACAAGAATGTTGAGCTCCAACATCACCTTTGTGACTACTAATTGTGACTCTCACAATATGTGACAATGTCCCTCTATCCTTGACATCTAGATTGACCAATTGAGGCATAGACCGTGTCATGCTCGGTACAATCTATATCTTGAACTCCAAGTAGACTCACTCTAATCAAATGAGCTCAATATCTCATATTGAGCTCATTTGGGCATGGCCACGTACTTCGTGGTCTCACTCTATCAAGAATATCGATGTCACCCCCGTCATATAGGAGGGATAGATCCCATCTACATCACTCACATCCCTCCGCATAATTTGTTACATACCCAGTAATCGCCTTTATAGTCCACCCATTTACGGGTGACGTTTGACGAAGCCAAAGTATGCAACTCCTTATGTAGGGAACCATGGTGACTTCAGTTCTAAGGACTAATAGTCATACTAATAGCCACATGAGAAAGTATATGACACTCATATAACGATCCATGATACTTTCTCATGGCGGGTCATTCAGTATACATTCTCCAATGCATACACATGTGTCAACTTGATATCTCATATCCATGACTTGTGAGATCAAGTCATCGTGTTGACCTACATGCTAGTCTCTACACATTAACATTTTCCCTGAATGTTAATACTCGACTAGGATTGATTAAGAGTAGTGTTCTCTATATCATCTCATTATCGATTCAACCAATCAATTGATATAGATAAAAACCTACTACTCAAGGATATTATTATATTTAGTTATTTGGCACCAATACAAGTAAATATAATAACCATGCCTTTATAAATAGAAATATGATACAATAAAGTCCATACAACAATCATCACATGATTGGCTCTAGGGCTTTCACTAACACAAGGAACATTGTACTTACGCCGCCAAGACTCTGCTTGGACTTTACGCTGCCAACCATTGGACTTATGCTGCCAAGACTTCACCCTTGGACTTTATGCTGCCAATGTCAAACCCCATGGACTTTCCAAATGCCAAGCCTCAATCTTGGACTTTCCCTTGCCAAGACCCAAGCTTGGACTTTTCCTTGCCAAGACCCATGCTTGGACTTTACATTGCCAAGACTCATGCTTGGACTTTCCCAAATTCCAAGTGTCCCACTTGGACTTTCAATGACAATTACATTGTCATATGTTTTTGTCGAACATCAAAACATCTCTCGATTCAAGCTCGAGTCCTAGTCAATCGTTACCTGGGTCGATTGCACCAACACCAGCATTGGGCAGTCAATTGTTATTGATGGCAGTCGACTGATGGTCGATATCATGGATACAGAAGGTTCCAAAGTCGACTGTTAGGGTTTGACAGTCGAGTGATGGCTCTATCAGTCGACTGATGGGCATGATTAGTCGATTGATGGTCTATCCGTTGGAACTTATCCAATGTGTCTCGGGCCGTTGTGATACAACGGCTACAACAATAGTCGACTGATGGTCTTGATCAGTCAACTGCTAGGTGAAATCCAACTCGAGTATAGGTTATAGAAGAAACTCGTAGAGAAGGTTTTTGCCATCGATTTCTAGAGCTATTTAGGGTGATTTGCTGGTGCAATTTAGGGTCTCCAAGTGTAGCTCAAGCAACCAAACAAGCAAGCATCCAAAAGCGTATTTGTAAAGTTTTCTTTATGTATTTTTGTGTATTGTAATTGTATTTGCTTGTTGTACTTTTGTTTATTGTTGTAAACACTTGTACGAGGTTTCTCCGCCTCCGACTTGTTGTCGAGAAGGAGTGTTTTAATTGTGAGTGGTGTTTGGCATCGCTATGGCTCATTCGAGCCCAATGCATGGAGTAGGAACCCTAAGGTTCTGAATCACATTATATCGCTTGCGTATTTTATGTGATTGTGTATTCGTCTTTATAGTTGTATTGTATTTCATATTTCTGCTGCACTAATAAGTTTTGTAGAGACGAACACGATCGAATTCCATCTACATATGAAACATTATTCGCCCCCCCCTCTAGCGACAATCAATTCTCCAACAGGTTAGCATCCATAGGAATAAACATTTCCAAAGGGTCACTGAGGCCACTGTTTAACTCGTATGATCGCATCACTATGTGAAACTTTGCATTAGCCAACATGCGGATAGGGCATGGAAGGATGGAGTGGCCTGCTCAGCCTCAGCTAGCTGGGGAGCTTGGAGAGCCAGCTGTAGAGTATGAGGGGCCAGCTGCTGAGAAGGATGATCCCATGATACCAGATGCACTAGCAGAGAGTCTCTCGGTGCAATTTGCATGCTTGGAGACAAGGTTCAAGGAGTTTTATGAGGACGTTGACATGCGTTTTGGTGCAATCGGCCCAGGTTGACTCAAGTTTTACTTGAGCAGTATTTTGATGGTAGACAAAACTTCATGGGATTGTCATAGGAATGTCCAACATGGAGTTGGCATGGAAAATCCAAGCATGGGGCTTGGTGTGGGAAAGTCTAAAGCATTGCAAAGTCGTACACTTGGTGCTTGGTGAGAAATTCATTGCGAAACCGTGTGCTTAGTGCATTTGGGAAGTCTTGAGGACTTGACAAGTTCACTAGGCTCAGGATCCTTGAGTTGCTAAAGGATGGCATTGCGAAGTCGTGTGCTTGATGCATCCGAGGGACCGCCGGACGGGGAGCAAATGGAGTGAGGCCCAAGGGAAGCATACTTCGAGGGCAAGAGACGCGAAGGATGGCGTTGTGAAGCCATGCATTTGGCGCATCCGAGAGACGTATGCCGAGGGAAGAGAGCTTCGGTGGGGAACTCCATGAGGGATGAGATGGACTTGGCCAAGTGGCTAAGACTGAGTGTCGGATGCTCTAACAACTTGGGTTTGAGGTTTTACCCGACATCAGCCGACTGGAATAGGTGCCAGTCGACTGATCCAAGTCGACTAGGGTTCGACTGGTGTTTGACTAAATAGTGTCTAGCTGATCAGTCAACTGCCGAGGGATGGTAGTCGACTAATAACACCATCAGTCGACTGATAAGAGAGATCGGTGGACTGATCGGGGTGTTTTCAGCCACAGAATGGTTTGCAGTCGAGTGCTCCCACTAGCACTCGACTGATGGGATAATCAGTCGACTGATGGGTGATCCATTGGAACTTGACCAATGTGGATCTGGCCGTTGTGAGACAACAGCTACAGGACAGTCGACTAATGGTCACGATCAGTTGACTGATGGTCGCGAAATCAGCTTGATGCAGGTTATAAATGGAGCTCAAAAGGGAGGATTTCGCCAAGACTTTAAGGGAGACTTTGAAGGGGAATTGTTGTTGTATTCCAGTCCTTCAAGAGCCAACCAAAGCAAGCAACAAACAAGTGATCAAAAGCAATCGGTGAAAAGTGTTCTTTTGTATTGTATTTGTATTCTTGTTTGTATTTCTATATTACTATTGTAATTGCTTGTGAGAGGTTTCTCCACCTCCGACGTGTTGTCGAGAAGGAGATTAGTTAGTGTCGTACGCATAACTAGAGCTCGGTGAGCTCACCCGTGGAGTAGGAACCATTCGGTTCCGAACCACGTATATCTTTGTGTATTGTGTGTGATTGTATTGTTGTTATTATTTCTATTGTTTCTGCTGTGTACATTAACGACAATTATAGACAAGCATGCAAGAATGATCGTATTCTACCATACGACGATTGAGGGCTATTCACCCCCCTCTAGCCGGCCACCATCATTCCTATAAGTGGTATCATAGCCAAGTCACTTGTAGAGGACTAACCGCCAACACAAGCACTACAAGATGGCTGGCTACAACATCCATCCATCGAAATTCGATGGAGACTTTTCTTGGTGGAAGAAAAAGATGGAGGTATATTTCGAAACCAATTTCGATTTCATGTTAATTATAGAAAATAGTTTTGAAATGCCTAGGGATAAAGAAGACAAGCCCATTGAGAAGTCAAGGTGGACCCAAGACCAAATCAAGGACTTCAAGAGAAATCTCAAGGTAATCGAATTACTTAGTGATTTGTTACCTAAAAATATTTGGTCTAGATTAGGTAATTATAGGGATACAAGGGAGTTATGGAATAAGGTAATCAAATTCCAAGAAATTCCGGAACCGGCACAAGTAGAGGAAAATGCCGTGGAAGAGAGCCCATCCACATTCGACGATGTAGATGATTTGGTGGAAATTTCCACCTCTAGTATTGAGGGGGAGGAGAGGCAATCTTTCATCCCGGAGCAAGGACAAGAAGCATCCACATCCAGGAGAAATGAAGACCAAGAAGAAAATTCCATAGGTAACTCAAGCATATTGATTTTAAATAAAGATCATATAATTTGCTTTGAGTGTAGGGAGAAAGGGCATTACAAGAGAAAATGTCCAAAATTGACTAAGAAGAAAACACCGGCACCAAAAGTCAAAGAATGCTGGAGTCCCCACATTCAAGAGCAAAGAGCACATTGTGTGCTTCAAATGCAACCAAAAGGGGCACTACCATAGTCAATGCCCTAAGGGAAGGAAGAAAGGGCAAGAAGGTGTATCTCATGTAGGGGGAGCTTCCCAAGCTAACCCTAAGGTAAATTTAATTAATGCACCTTCAATTCCTAAGGTTAATAAGCATGCTAAGAATTATTTTAGCTCTCTTGCAATTATTAATAAAAAGCATGCTAGTAGGAAGAAATATGTTTGTCTAGGTGCCAAGCATGTTCATATATCTAAGGACAAACCTAGGACCAATAACACTAGACCTATCTTGCCTAGGGAGAGCATTAAGAGAATAGAAGAAAATCTAGGCATTAACCCTAAGAAGGGTAGACACATGCCTAAGAAGACAAATAATTCTCAAAAGGTTAATGAAAAATCAAAATTGGGAAAATTAGAATTAAAAACCAAGTCTTGAGGTCAAGACTTGAGAGAATGGAAAAGACCCTTAAAATTATAGAAAATTCTATTCAAGGGTCAAATGTCCAAATTAGTCAAGACCGAGGAAACAAGAAATGTCCAAGGGCAAGAAAGGTTTGGGTCACAAACCTATGTCCTACCAAAATGTCCCATTTAATTATGGAACAATTTCTAGATCTAGAAAAACCAAGGCTAATAGGGAAGTTATCCCTAAGACTAGCCTGTTAGTGAAAGCCCTAGAGTCAATCATGTGATGATTATTGTATGGACTTTATTGTATCATATTCCTATTTATAAAGGCATGGTTATTATATTTACTTGTATTGGAGCCAAATAACTAAGTATAATAACGTGCTTGAGTAGAAGGTTCTTATCTATATCAATCGATTGGTTGAATCGATAATGAGATGATATAGAGAACACTACTCTTAATCATTCCTAGTCAAGTATTAACATTCAGGGACAATGTTAATGTGTAGAGACTAGCATGTTGGTCAACTCGATGACTTGATCTCACAAGTCTTGGATATGAGATATCAAGTTGACACATGGGTATGCATTGGAGAATGTATACTGAATGACCCGCCATGAGAAAGTATCATGGATCATTATATGAGTGTCATATACTTTCTCATGTGACTATTAGTTCATGGACCTGAAGTCACCATGGTTCCCTACATAAGAAGTTGCATAATTTGGCTTCGTCAAACGTCACTCGTAAATGGGTGGACTATAAAGGCGATTACTGGGTATGTAACAAATTATGCGGAGGGATGTGAGTGATGTAGATGAGATCTATCCCTCCTATATGAAGGGAGTGACATCGTTATTCTTGATAGAGTGAGACCACGAAGTGCATGGTCATGCCCAAATGAGTCAATATTAGATATTGAGCTCATTTGATTAGAGTGAGTCTACTTAGAGTTCAAGATATAGATTGTACCGAGGATGACATGGTCTATGCCTCAATTGATCAATCTAGATGTCATGGATAGAGGGACATTCTCACATATTGTGAGAGTCACAATTAGTAGTCACAAAGGTGATGTTGGAGCTCAACATTCTTGTAACTTGGGTAGCAATGATGTGTTGCTAGATACCGCTCATTGCTTATGTTCCTAAATTGGTTTAGGGACATTGCCAATGTTACAAGAACCTATAGGGTCACACACAAAAGGAAATTAGATGGAGATTAGGTTCATATGATGAACCATGAGGATTAGGTTCATGGGATGAACCAAATTGGATTAAAAGTAATCCAAATTAGAGTAATTGAGTTAGACTCAATTTGATTCAAGTGTTGAATGAGTCTAATTTAGATTTGATTCATTGAGTCAATTTATATTAATGAATAGAGATTCATTAAATCAAATTGACTTGAATCAAGTGGATAGATTTGATCAACCATGGGAGATAATAGGTCAAGTTTGACTTGACTTGAGAGGGAAGATGAATGGTCAATTTTGACTTGACCAATTGTCATGTCATGATGACTTGGCATCGGGGCCACCCAATGATGATGTTCCACATCATCATGGACTTATTATAGGGCGCCACCTCATGAGGGAGACCAAGAGCCATTGGCTCTTAGAGTTACATGCATGCATGTAACCCCCCCCCCCTCCATGAAGTGGCCGGCCACATTGATGGTGAGCATTAGTGTGAAGTTATTTGTGTGTAACTTCATCATCTTCTTCCTTGGTTCTTCCTCTCTTGCTCTCCCAATCCTCCATTGACGAGACTATCAAGGAGTGCTAGCACACTCAAGATTGTCTTTTCTCCACCTATTGCTTGTGTGGATACCAATAGAGGAGTGTATACTTGACACTCTCGAGTTCCGGCAAGCCATTTGGATGAGCGGGATAAGCGAAGGGCATCGCATCAAGGGTAATGATCTTCTCATGTAGATCTAAGGTAGATCTAAGGTTTTAAACACATACATGTAATTTTTGATATACTTCTCACGGATCCGTTGCCGGGCTTCCAAGGTTTCCGCAACGCAAAAAGCAGTTTTTGCGGCTCGGAAAGTCCAACAGTGGTATCAGAGCCACGGGCGAAGCATGTATGTGTTTTAAAATTTTAGTTTTCATATTAGATATAAAAATTACAGATTTTTTAGTTTCTATAAATTTCCTATAGATTTTTGGGTATTTTTCTCGAAGAGTCGAAGCAACAAGTGTTGGGACACTTGTAGGCTTCCACCACTGAGAAAAACTCTCCGGAACGGTGAAATATCACTTTAGGTTTTTGGGACAGCAACTTAAGTCACTGTAAGTTCAAGATGGGACACTCGCAAAGTTCATTTTGTGAGTAGGGGCACTGCCCCTAACCCCGAAAGGAGCATTGTCCCGAGATCGTGCCCCGAAACCGCTTAGTTACGGAGATGTGACTCATAAAATTGAAAAAAAAAAAAGGAAAAATTATAGAAATTTTCTGTAAAATACATAATTTATAATTATGTATAATTCTGTGATGGTCATGGACCAAAAACCCTAATATGATTGGATGATAAATTTGTTGTAATTCATAATACGGCCTGTGTGTCGTTTTTGTGGTTGTGCATGTTGTATAGGGTATGCGACCTGTGCATTGTGCCTCTTCTTTAAAATTCCAGTTGTAAATAGTTTTAGACTCGAATGTAACTCGAGTTTCATGTTTGTGATGTACAAAATGGAGCGGTGGAAGGTCCACTATTAGACGGAGTTACGAGGAGGGTGCTACGACACATGGCGGTCAAAGGAGGCGCTTGGAGAAGCCACTAACCCTAGGTTGACCATCTGATCTTCTCATTGGCTTGAGAAGATCATAGTAGGGCCATGACCTCATCACAATTATATATATATATATATATATATATATATATATATATATATATATATATATATATATAATATATATATATATATATATATATATATATATATATATATATATATATATATTTGTTTGCTTGTATGTATGTGATGCATGCTAGTAAATTTTGCTTATATGTATATGATGCATGCTAAGATATTTTGCTTGTATGTATATGATGCATGCTAGTATAATGCTTGTATATATGTGATGCATGCTAGTGTAGAGTGATAAAGGCCTTGATGTGTATATGATACACATTCACGATTAGATTCGATCCTAATCGATTCAACTCGAAAATGTATACCAAGTCTTGATACCCATCACTACCTCGATCATTTGTAGTTGTTGAATTTGCCAAAGCAGAGCAATGCATATTATCTTGGTAGGGTGCGGAGGGACAATCTTGGTCCCGCCTATCATAGCTTGGGTTAGAGTAAGCTTAATTAGATTGAGTAAAACTAGTTAACTCAATTGGATCGAGTAGAACTATAGGCATATTCCAACCGTTGGAAGGATAGGATAAGATCGCATTTATACTAAATCTTGGGTGATTTAGTCAAAGCTAACTCAAGGTCTTCTATAAATGTGGGTCTTGATCCTATAAACAAGAGTTGCATAGAGATGTAATCGATAATGTGTTACCTACCGATCATACTAAGTCTTGGGCAATTTAGCCAAAGCTAACTCAAGGCTTAGTATGATGTGGATCTTGTCCTGCAAGAATTATAGCATGTTTGTATGAATCTAGTAATGTGGTTTGACCACATCCATAACTCGATTCTACAAAAGTCCTATAATTTAGTGGGAGAATCATTTGATTAAAGGCCTAATTAAATGATAAATAGAATATGATATTAATTTTTTGCATTGTGTATGTTGTAGATTACTATGTCAACAAACACGAACACTCTCTCCCTGCATTCTATCCTTGAGAAGGACAAGCTCAATGGAGTAAATTTCCTTGACTGGTACAGGAACTTGAGAATTGTTCTCACCCAAGAAAGGAAACTGTAAGTCCTGGAAAAGCCCATTCCGGAGGCACCTCCTGTCACTGCCTCGCGAGCTGACAAAGATGCTTACAAGAAGCATCAAGATGATGCATTAGATATGTCATGTCTCATGCTCACGACCATGAACTCTGAGCTTCAGAAGCAACATGAGTTCATGAATTCTTATGATATGGTTGAACATCTTCGTCAACTATATCAAGGACAAGCAAGGCACGAGAGATATGAGATCTCTAAGGCATTGTTTCAGTCCAAGATGCAAGATGGGACTCCCGTAGGTCCATATGTACTCAAGATGATTGGGTACATAGAAAACCTGCAGAGATTGGGATTCCCACTTGGCCAAGAGATGACCATTGACTTGATCTTGCAATCTTTTCCACAAAGCTACAATCAATTTGTCATGAATTACAACATGAATGAAATTGATAAGCCACTGCCTGAGATGCTCAGCATGTTGAGAACTGTTGAGCTCAACCTTAAGAAGGGAAAATCTGACTCCATTTTGATGGTGCAAAAGAAGAAAGGCAAGGGCAAGCCTAAAGGTAAGGAAAAGTCCCAAGCCAAGGGCAAAGGCAAGGAACTGAAACCGAAAGGAGGGGTGGCCAAAGAAGGGACTTGCTTCCACTGCAAGGAAGTTAGATACTGGAAGCATAACTGCAAAGCATTCCTGGAAGAACTTAAGAAGAAGAGAAGTGAGACTTCTACTTCAGGTATAAATGTTATAGAGGTCAATATATCTATTTCTTCATCATGGGTATTAGATACTGGATGTGCATCTCACATTTGTACCAATGTGTAGGCGCTGAGAAATAGCAGGGCATTGACAAAGGGCGAGGTTGACCTACGAGTAGGCAATGGAGCAAGAGTTGCTACTGTTGCTGTAGGAACTTATGATCTATCTCTGCCCTTTGGGCTTATACTAGAATTAGATGAATGTTGTTATGTGTCTGCTTTGACTAAGAACATAATTTTGATTTCTTGTTTGGACAAGAAAGGATTTACATTTATAATAAAGAACAAATATTGTTCAGTTTATTTAAATGATATATTCTATTGTAGTGTACCTCTAATGAATGGACTCTACTTTCTAATCTTAGAGAGCCCCATCTATAACATAAGTACCAAAAGGTTCAAGTCAAATGAGTTGAACCAAACCTATCTCTGGAATTGTCGCTTAGCTCACATAAATGAGAGTCGCTTATCTCAGCTCCATAAGGATGGACTACTGGACTCATTTGATTTTGAATCATATGAGACATGCGAGTCTTGCCTTTTAGGCAAGATGACCAAGACTCCCTTTAGTGGACACAGTGAGAGAGCAATAGATTTGTTAGGACTTATACATAGTGATGTATGTGGTCCTTTCAATGTTGCTGCTAGAGGTGGTTACAGGTACTTCATTACATTTACTGATGACTTCAATAGATATGGTTATGTGTATCTGATGACACATAAATCTGAATCCTTTGAAAAGTTCAAAGAATTCAAGAATGAAGTACAAAACCAACTTGGCAAGAGTATTAAGATACTTCGATTAGATCGAGGTGGTGAATATCTTAGTCATGAGTTTCATGACTATCTAGCTAAGTGTGGGATTCTATCCCAACTCACTCCTTTTGGAACACCACAGTGGAATGGTGTATCCGAAAGGAGGAATCGTACCCTATTAGATATGGTATGATCTATGATGAGTCACACAGATCTTCTTATATCCTTTTGGGGATATGCTCTAGACACAGCAACCTTCACACTTAATCGTGTACCATCCAAGGTTGTGATAAAGACACCATATACGATATGGACAGGGAGAAATCCCAAGATGTCTTTCATGAGGATTTGGGGTTGTGAGGCTTACGTTCAACATCAAGTCTCAGACAAACTGGGACCTAAATCCGATAAGTGCTATTTTATTGGATATCCCAAGGAGACGAAGGGATATTACTTCTACATTCCCATTCAGCACAAAGTGTTTGTGTCAAAGACTGGGATTTTTCTAGAAAGGGATTTTGTTTCTAGAAAAACTAGTGGGAGTATGTTCGATCTTGAAGAAATTCAAGATAAGGACCATAGCATTGAGGCCTTGATGGAGGTTGAACAGGAACCACAAAGTGTTGTGGGTGATGAGTTTGTTGTACAAAGAGTTGTGGAACAACCACCTGTTCAAGTAGACCTACCTCTTCGCAGGTCTGATAGGGTACGTCATCAGCCTGAGAGATACTTATTTCTCTTGTCTGACCATGATGATGTTATGCTCATTGAGAATGAGCCTACCTCCTATCAGGAAGCTGTGATGAGCCCAGATTCTAAGAAATGGCTAGAGGCTATGAGATTCGAGATGGAATCCATGTACACCAACCAAGTATGGACTTTGGTTGATCAACCTGAAGGCATCAAACCCATTGGGTGTAAGTGGGTCTTTAAGAGAAAGACTGACATGGATGGACATACGCATACCTATAAGGGCCGATTGGTGGCTAAAGGTTTCAAGCAAATTCATGGTATTGACTATGATGAAACCTTTACTCCAGTGGCAATGTTTAAGTCCATTCGGATCATGATTGCTATTGCAGTATACCACAATTATGAGATATTGCAGATGGATGTCAAAACTGCATATCTAAATGGAAACTTGCTCGAGGATGTGTACATGACACATCCTGAGGGTTTTGTAGATTCACAGCATACTGCGAGAGTATGCAAGCTACAAAGGTCCATTTATGGGCTAAAGCAAGCTTCTCGGAGCTGGAATCTTCGATTCGATGATGCGATCAAATAGTTTGGTTTCATCAAGAATGAAGATGAACTCTGTCTACAAGAGGGTTAATGGGAACACAGTTGTCTTCCTTGTATTGTATGTGGATGACATACTACTCATTGGGAATGACATCCCTTCGCTACAGTCTGTGAAGACTTGGCTGAGGACGTGCTTCTCAATGAAGGACTTAGGTGAAGCAGCTTGTACTCTAGGTATCAAGATCTATAGAGATAGATCTAAGAGATTGCTTGGCCTAAGTCAAAGTACATATATTGACACGGTATTACTACGATTTACCATGAAGAATTCCAAGAAGGGACTTCTGCCGATGTCACATGGTGTAAGTCTTTCGAAGACTCAAAGTCCCTCTTCTAGAGAGGAGAGAGACCGCATGGATAAGATCCCTTATACATCTGCTATAGGATCTATCATGTACGTCATGCTATGTACTCATCCTGATGTCTCGTATGCTTTGAGCATGACGAGTAGATACCAGTCAGATCCAGGTGAGCGTCACTGGATAGCAGTCAAGAATATTCTTAAGTACTTTAGAAGGACTAAAAAATATTTCTTGATATTTGGAGGCAATGAGGAGCTTGCTGTAAAGGGTTACAGCGATGCCATCTTCCAAACTGACCAGGATGATTATAGATCACAGTCAGGGTTTCTATTTTGCTTGAATGGTGGCACTGTGAGCTAGAAGAGTTTGAAATAGAACACAGTTGCTGATTCTATAACAGAGGCCAAGTATATCGCTGCATCAGAGGCAGCAAAGGAGGAAGTTTGGATCCGCATGTTCATTGTTGAGCTTGGGGTGGTTCCTAGCATAGCAGATCCTATAGAGCTCTATTGTGACAACAATGGAGCGATTGCGCAGGTAAAGGAACCTCGCTCACACCAGCGTACCAAACACATACTACAGCGCTTCCATCTCATTCAAGAGATTATCGATAGATGAGATGTGAAGATTTGTAGATTACCCACAGAGGCTAACATCGTAGATCTCTTGACCAAGGCTTTGACACAGAAAAAGCATGATGGTCACACTAGGTCATTGAGTATTAGATACTACGGTGCTTGGCACTAGTGCTAGTGGAAGATTGTTAGTGAAAGCCCTAGAGCCAATAATGTGATGATTGTTGTATGAACTTTATTGTATCATATTCCTATTTATAAAGGCATGGTTATTATATTTACTTGTATTGGTGTCAAATAACTAAGTATAATAACGTCCTTGAGTTGAAGGTTCTTATCTATATCAATCAATTGGTTGAATCGATAATAAGATGATATAGAAAACACTACTCTTAATCATTTCTAGTCAAGTATTAAAATTCAGGGACAATGTTAAAGCATAGAGACTAGCATGTAGGTCATCTTGATGACTTGATCTCACAAGTCTTGGATATGAGATATCAAGTTGACACATGGGTATGCATTAGAGAATGTATACTGAATGACCCGCCATGAGAAATTATCATGGATCATTATATGAGTGTCATATACTTTCTCATGTGACTATTAGTATGACTATTAGTCCTTGGACCTAAAGTCGCCATGGTTCCCCACATAAAGAGTTGCATACTTTGGCTTCGTCAAACGTCACTCGTAAATGGGTGGACTATAAAGGCGATTACTTGGTATGTAACAAATTATGCGGAGGGATGTGAGTGATGTAGATAGGATCTATCCCTCCTATATGATGGGAGTGACATCGTTATTCTTGATAGAGTGAGACCACGAAGTGCATGGCCATGCCCAAATGAGTCAATATGAGATATTGAGCTCATTTGATTAGAGTGAGTCTACTTAGAGTTCAAGATATAGATTGTACCGAGGATGACATGGTCTATGCCTCAATTGGTCAATCTAGATGTCATGGATAGAGGGGCATTGTCACATATTGTGAGAGTCACAATTAGTAGTCACAAAGGTAATGTTGGAGCTCAACATTCTTGTAACTTGGGTAGCAATGATGTGTTGCTAGATACCACTCATTGTTTATGTTCCTAAATTGGTTTAGGGACATTGCCAACGTTACAAGAACCTATAGGGTCACACACAAAGGGCAATTAGATGGAAATTAGGTTCATATGATGAACCATGAGGATTAGGTACATGGGATGAATCAAATTGGATTAAGAGTAATCCAAATTAGACTAATTGAGTTAGACTCAATTTGATTCAAGTGTTGAATGAGTCTAATTTAGATATGATTCATTGAGTCAATTTTTATTAATGAATAGAGATTCATTAAATCAAATTGACTTGAATCAAGTGGTTAGATTTAATCAACTATGGGAGATAATAGGTCAAGTTTGACTTGACTTGAGAGGGAAGATGAATGGTCAATTTTGACTTGACCAATTTCCATGTCATGGTGACTTGGCATGGGGGTCGGCCAATGATGATGTTCCACATCATCATGGACTTATCATGGAGGGCCACCTCATGAGGGAGACCAAGAGCCATTGTCTCTTGGAGTTACATGCATGCATGTAACCCCCCCCCCCCTCCATGAAGTGGCTGGCCACTTTGATGGTGAGCATTAGTGTGAAGTTATTTGTGTGTAACTTCATCATCTTCTTCCTTTGTTCTTCCTCTCTTGCTCTCCCAATCCTCCATTGTCGAGACTATCAAGGAGTGCTAGCACACTCAAGATTGTCTTTTCTCCAGCTATTGCTTGTTTGGATACCAATAGAGGAGTGTACACTTGACACTCTCGAGTTCCGGCAAGCCATTTGGACGAGCGGGATAAGCGAAGGGCATCGGATCAAGGGTAATGCTCTTCTCATGTATATCTAAGGTAGATCTAAGGTTTTAAATACATACATATAATTTTTGTTATACTTCACACGGATCCGTGGCTGGGCTTCCGAGATTTCTGCAATGCAAAAAGCGGTTTTTACGGCTCGGAAAGTCCAACATTGCCATGGTGTTTGCTTAGTGGCTAAGGACTTAAGGAAAACCAAGAAAGACACTAAGAAGGTCAAAGGGGGAGTTACCCTTAGGTTTGACTTAGGAAAGACCCAAAAGACTATGGCTTCAAAGCCAAAAAGGGTCTTTAGGAAGGTATATAGAGAAGTTATCCCTAGTGAATACCTTGTTAACCCAAGGAGCTCCAATAGGTATTGGGTTCCTAGGAGCGTGATCGATTCACGCTAGATGGGTTAGGATGTGTCAACCCTAAGTGGATGGGTAGTTAACCTAGCCATGGTGAGTTGACACATTAGGAGGTGTCAATATGCTTTGAGAAGTTGAAAAATGATTAAATTGGCACGATTAGGTCTTAGAGGTATTGGTGTGCCATTTTGGGTTTGTGGCACACTTGGGAGATAATGGTATTAAGGAAAAAATAGGTTTAATCTTAGAAATGGTAATTTGGATTTAACACTTAGGTATTTTATACCTTAGTATATTTTACTTGCCATGATTTATTTGCCTTGCAATGACATGACATCATTTTCATTTTTATCTCTAAAAATGTCATGATCATGTTTAGACTTATTTTTATATGTCATGTATGCTAAAATTTCATTCACATGTCATGACATCATGATTTTGGCACATGCTTAGTTATATCATATATATGCCATAATCATATCATGCATAAAATAAAATTGATTTAAGGATCATTGACATGACTTGAAGTCCCATGCATAAGGGAATCAAGTAGAGTTGCCTTAGAATATACATGAGACCATTAAAGAACAAAAACCCACATCTCACTAGAATATTTGACTTGAATGTGTTTTACACATCTAGATACAAGTGGGATGTTTAGGTAAAAGGAATTTAAGGTTTCAAAAACATTTTGAAAACTTTCTGAAAAACCTTGGTGAAGTCTATCTTTTGACAGCTATAACCACTGAATGGGATGATACAAAGAGGGCTCAATATTGAAGCTTTTCTAAACTTTTGAACTTTGTGTCAATATCACTAATTTGTGGGTAAAATAATTTTTAAATATTTTTCATCCATTATGATTGTAATAAGTAATATACGTACAAAATTTTATGATTTATCAACGTATGTATATTTACTTACGAATTTTAGAAATTTATTTCTAAAATTTAGAAAATTGCAAATGCAGTTATCAGTCGACTGCCAGGGAGGTCAGTCAATTGATGTGGGAAGGAGTCGACTGGTAGCTGAGAGAGTCAATTGATACTGCTGATTTCGGGTAAACCTTGGTGGTTAGGCCCATGTTCAGCTATGTTTTGGTTCTTTAACCACTCCTAACCCTAGGACATGCTTGGGAGAGCATTAGAAAGGGTGGAAATCCATTGGATATGGATTAGGAGAAGTGTTTAGGGAGAGTATTAATTTTAAGGTGAATGAGAGTTCATTGTTGAACTTTGCCTTAATTTTGATGGTTTTGTGTTCCTATTGGCTTAGGGGCTTTCCAAAGACATTGTTGGTGCAATGGTCAAGGGGCAGCAAGCCTTTAGGGGGAGGTATCCATCATGGGAAGATGGATGTGTATTTTTCCTCATGGGAGGAAAATTGAGGGATTACGCCTCTCTTAAGTGATATGGGATTATCACTAGAAAGATTGAGGGCATGCCAAGGGGAAGATTGTAAGATCTCATTGGGATATGAGACATTGACACCCTTGAGAACCTTTTTAATGTTATGTCAAAAAGGGAGAGAAGTTACCAAGTTACCAATTAGGGTTCGTTGGAATTCTCATTGGGATATAAGAATTGCCAATATGGGAGAATTGGTAGACTTGAGATGGTAGTTTTTTCAATCATCAAAAAGGGGAAGATTGTTGGTGCAATCGGCCCAGGTTGACTCGAGTTTGACTTGAGCAGTATTTTGATGATAGACAAAACTTATGACATGGGATTGTCATAGGAAAGTCCAACATGGAGTTGGCATGGAAAATCCAAGCATGGGGCTTGGTGTGGGAAAGTCCAAAGCATTGCAAAGCCGTGCGCTTGGTGCTTGATGAGAAATGCATTACAAATCCATGTGCTTGGTGCATTTGGGAAGTCTTGAGGACTTGGAAAGTCCACTAGGCTCAGGGTCCTTGAGTCGCTTAAGGATGTCATTACGAAGCTATGCACTTGATGCATCCGAGGGACCGCCGGATGGGGAGCGAATGGAGTGAGGCCCAAGGGAAGCATACTTCGAGGGCAAGAGACGCAAAGGATGGCATTGCGAAGCCAAGCACTTGGTGCATCCGAGGGACGTAAGCCGAGGGAAGAGAGCTTCAGTGGGGAACTCCATGAGGGATGTGGTGGACTTAGCCAAGTGGCTAAGACTGAGTGTTGGATGCTCAAAAAACTTGGGTTTGAGGTTTTACCCGACATCAGTCGACTGGAATAGGTGTCAGTCGATTACTCCATGTCAATTAGTGTTCGACTGGTGTTCGACTGAACAGTGTCTAGCTGATCAATCGACTGCCGAGGGATGGCAGTCGACTGATAATAGCATCAGTCGACTGATGAGGGAGATTAGTCGACTGATCGAGGTGTTTTCAACCACAGAATGGTTTCCAATCGAGTGCTCGTGCCAACACTCGACTGATGGGATAATCAGTCGACTGATGGGTATCATCAATCGACTAATGGGTGATCTGTTGGAACTTAACCAACATGGATCTGGCCGTTGTGAGACAACGGCTACAGGACCAGTCGACTTATGGTCATGATCAGTCGACTGATGGGCACAAAATCAGCTTGATGCAGGTTATAAATGGAGCTTAAGAGGGAGGATTTCGCCAAGACTTTAAGGGAGACTTTGAAGGGGAATTGCTGCTGCATTCCAGTCCTTCAAGAGTCAACCAAAGCAAGCAACAAACAAGTGGTCAAAAGCAATCGGTGAAAAGTGTTCTTTTGTATTGTATTTGTATTCTTGTTTGTATTTCCATATTACTGTTTTAATTGCTTGTGAGAGGTTTCTACACCTCCGACATGTTGTCGAGAAGGAGTTTAGTTAGTGTCATGCGCATAACTAGAGCTCGGTGAGCTCGCCCGTGGAGTAGGAACCATTCAGTTTCGAACCATGTATATCTTTGTGTATTGCGTGTGATTGTATTATTGTTATTATTTCTATTGTTTCCGCTGCGTATATTAATGACAATTGTAGACAAGCACGCAAGAACGATCATATTCCGCCATACGATGATTGAGGGTTATTCACTCCCCTCTAGTTAGCCACCATCGTTCCTAAAATGCGATTAGAGGAGCTCAGTCTGGAGCAGTCCTCCATGTCCCTTCAGATGTCCTCCATGGGTCAGCATCTCAGTAGAATAGAGCAGCGTCAGATCGACATGTTCGTGATGATGCGGAGGTGGACGCTCAGCCAGCAGCCTCCACCTCCTCCACCACCTCCGACCAATGATGCTAGTGGATGGTAGTTGGGTCTACATCTATGTATCTTGTCTTTATTTTCATAGTGAAGAGTGAATGTCTGGACGTCTATTTGTTGGATGTAGAACTGCTTTAAAGATAAATGAAATGTTTTGTCTTTTCAAATTGTGTATCATTTATCTTCTATTATTGTTTGATGTGTGTGTTGACTTGTTTGTTCTATTCAATTTTTGCCATGTCATGACATCATATTTATTTTTAATCATAAAAAAATTGTCATGATTTATGCTTAGGAATGTCATGTTATGCTTAAGTTTGAATCACATGTCATGACATCATGATTATAGGCATATGCTTATTTATGTTATCATTTATGTCATAGTCCCATGCATAAGGGAATCAAATAGTGTTGCCTAGAAAAATGCATGAAACTATAAATAACCAAAACCCATATGTCACAAGAACACTTGACTTGTATGTGTTTCATACATTTAGATACAAGTGAGATGTTAGGAAAAGGAATTAAGGTTTTTAAAACTGTTTCAAAACCATTTTGAAAAAACTTGGTGAAGTCTATTTTTTAATAGCAATCACCATTGAAGGAGATGATACAAAGTAGGGTCAAACATTAAAAATTTCAATGGTTTTGAATTTTATATCAATCTCTCATTTTAATGGATATTTTATTTTCTAACTATTTTTCACCCATAATGTTTGTTATAAGTAATGTGCATATGAGTTATCAAAATTTTTCAAAATATGTATATTTACATATGATTTTACAAAACTCATATTCTGAAAATCAGAGATCAGTCGACTATCTCAGTATGACAGTCGACTGATGATGTTGTCAGTCGACTATTGGATGAAAGAGTCGACTGACAATGCTGATTTCGGGTAAACAAGGATGTTTAGCCCATGTTTCAGCTATGTTAGGCTACCCTAACTGGTCATAACCCTAGGATATATTTTGGAAAGCATTAGAAGGGTGAAAATTCATTGAAAATGAATTAGAAGAGTTGTTTGGGCGATGAATCAAATTTTAGGGGGTGTGAAAGTTCAAGGTTGAACTTTTGCCCTTAATTTTTGTTGGTTTAGTCTTCCTATAGGCTTATGGACTCTCCAAGAACATTGTTGGTGCAATGGTCAAGGGGGTGAAAGCCTTTAGGGGGAGGTAATCCATTATGGAATGATGGATGTGTTCTTCCTTATGAGGGGGAGAATTTTGAAGAATTAAAAATGGAAGAATGTGAGATGCCCAATTGGGAAAATTGGGAAAGTTTGAAGGATTGTCTCTCTTTAGTGATATGAGACTTATCACTAGGAAGAGTGAAAGCATCCTAGATGTTTTTGGACCAAGGGGGAGATTGTAAGATCTCCTTGGTATATGAGACATTGATACCCTTGGGGAGAGCCTTGTTGATGTATGTCAAAAAGGAGGAGAATGTGAGAATTTCCAATTTGGAAGAATTGGTAAGGAGATTTGAGTTAGCGGCCTAACTCAAAGGTTTTTGTGGTTTTTGTCAAACAACAAAAAGGGGGAGATTATGTTGATGTAGTGAGCATCACTCCTTAGTTTTGATGTATGAACCACAATTAAGAGTTAGGATCCACTTGTGATCTACTATAAGTGTTAAGTGTACAGGCTTAACAAGAAGTCCTAGTAGGTCGTGTTGATCGGATACTATGCACGTATCTTGACAGATCAGGAGGATCAGACACCAGGCATGAAGTCTAGATGGGTCGCGTGGACCAGACATTTGGCATGAAAATCGATTGGGTCAGAAGACTGGATAATCAACAAAAGTCCAGCTGGGTCAGGCAGACCGGACAGTTGGTGGAAGCCCTGGTGGGTTAGATCGGATGTCAAGAATGATAAGTCTGACTGGTAGCTGGCAGGTAAGCCTCAAGTGAAGAGGTGAGGTCGAGTCCTCTATAGGGGGACAAAGCTAGGCGTCGATCCAAAAAAAGTCCGTGTGGGACTTAGTAGTCGAGATCGAGCAGTATTACTACTGCTATCGTAATTCATATTACCTATCTTATGATAATCCTATTTTGCAGGGACCAATCGATTGAATGGATTCAAGTCGACTGAAGTTCAGTCGACTAGAGATGTATCAGTCGACTGGATACCTATTTGGGAGGATCAGCTGGTGATTGATCGGAGATCGTGCAACGCAGATGGAAAGGGCTTGAGTCGACTGAAGAGTTTGAGTCGACTGAAGTGCAAAATTTCCCGATGTGGAGCCAAGTGACATGGAGTCGACTGGAAGACTACGAATTCCATATCGACGGGCTGATGTGGAGTCAACTGGAAGGCATTCCAGTCGACTAGAAAAAGTTTATAAAAGTTGTACTCGATCAAATCCAATTATCGATCTCAATCAACGTCGAAGTGCTGCCGAAATATTTGCTCGTCCACTAAATTTTCATTCCATAACAAGGCGACCTTCCAACACACTGCAACTACTTCTACAATCCCTTAGTGTCGGTATAAAGTCTTGTATTTCATTTTAGTTTATTATTTCACTTCTGCACTTGATTTTAAGAAGAGTGGGTAGTGTGTTACCCTTCTTCATCATTTGTAAAAAGCAAACCCCTCCGAAGTCGAGAGTTCTCGAGTCGGAGGGTATTTAATGAATTGTCCATCGAGGTAGCTCGCGGGAAAGCTACGGGCCTTGGAGTAGCAACCCACTTAGGGTTGTGAACCAAGTAAATTGCTGTGTCAAACTTATTTAATTTCCACTGCATATTCTGTTTAGAAAAATTTATAAAATATCGAGATTCACCCCCTCTCTCGACTTACTCGATCCTACAATTGGTAACAGAGCAGGGGCGCTCCGAGTTGGTGAACCACCATCGTGAGTATTAGATTAGTTTGGATTAAATTATAATAATTTTTATTGCATTAGAGTAATTTTTATTGCATTAGGATAATTTTTATTGCATTAGAATAATTTTTATTGCATTAGGATAATTTTTATTGCATTAGGATAATTTTTTATTGCATTTGATTAATTTTTAATGATTAAAATATTTTTCTACACATTAAAATATTTTTCTACACATTAAAATCAATTTTTTTGCATATTAAAATATTTTTTGCACATTAAAATATTTTTCTACACATTAAAATATTTTTTTGCACATTAAAATATTTTTCTTCATATTAAAATATTTTTTGCACATTAAAATCATTTTCTACACATCAAAATATTTTTCTTCACATTAATATTATTTTTTTCACATTAAAATTATTTTTTTCACATTAAAATATTTTTCTGCACTTTAAAATATTTTTCTACACATTAAAATCATTTTCTGCAAATTTAATTAAATTGAAATATTTTTTTGTGTATTAAAATAATTTCCTGCATATTAAATTTATTTCATTTCATTTAATTTTCTGTCCCTAGAAATTATTTCATTGATAATGTCATACTTAAAGGGATACAGCACCATTCGCCCTCCTCTTTTCAACGAAGAGGACTTTTCCTACTAAAAAAGGTGAATGGAGTGCTACCTGAAAACTGACCTAGAGGTCTGGTTTTCAATTTGGAAAGGGTTCACACTCCAGCAGATGACTCGGGTGAGTTGTTAGAGTCGGAGAAATGGACCGCAGATATTCGAAAAAGAGCTCAAGTCGATTACAAGACACTTAACACCTTGCAATGTGGACTTACCAAAGAAGAGCTCAATAGGGTAGGTCCATTCGAAAATTCTAAGGAATTATGGGAGAAAACAATTGAATTGCATGAGGGTACAAATGACACTAGGATAGCTAAACGGGACATGCTATTAAATAAATTATTTAATTATAAAATGAACAAAAATGAAAACTCTAGTCAACTTCATACTAGGATTAAAGACATTAAATGGATTGCATTTAATAGGACATCAAATAGAAAATAGGGATATAATTAGGTATACCCTTAAGGCATTCCCGAGAAATACCTTATGGACATCGATTGTCAATGCCTATAAGGTTTCTAGGGATCTCTCCACAATTAGGTTAGACGAACTATTTTGTGAACTTGAACTACACGAACAAGCTAACTCGGGTCAAACCGAGAATGGTATTGCTTTTATGGCAGGTTCAACAAAAAAGGAAAGAAAAGTGAAGAGTGAATCCGAAGACGAGTCGGAATCGGAAACAAACGGAGAAGAGAAGATTGTAAATATGGTAAGAAAGATGTTCAATCGGAGGAAGAGGTTTACGAAGAAAGATGCAAAAAAAGGTTGTTTACAACAAGCCGAGGCCCCGATCGAAAGTGACGTGCTACGAATGCAACGGAAAAGGACACTACAAAGTCAAAGTGTGCAAACTTAAAAAAGGAAGAAAAACCAAAAAATAAGAAGAAGAAGAAGACGCTTAAGGCGACATGGGATGAATCGTCATTGGAGTCGGACATGAAAGAGACGAAGAGAAGCTTCATCGCATTTATGGCCGAATCCGTTAGTGAAAGTCCTAGAGCCAATCATGTGATGATTGTTGTATGGACTTGTTGTATCAAATTCCTATTTATAAAGGCATTTCTTTATGGTTATTATACTTGTAGGAATGTATACTGAAAAGTCTATCTTTTGTATGAACATCTTTATTTTAAAATAAGAATCACATGATCATTGTTTGCATATTTTTATGGTTATGTAATATTGTCTAATACATTACATTGTAGCTAACATGGTGTATGGTGTCACACGGGAGATCATGTTATCTGCTCCTTGTAAAGTATAAGTAAAGGCTCACAACCGAGATGACTTTGGACAAACCATCGGAATGGTTATAGTGTGATTTGGTATTGGTTTGTCTTGACCATAGAATCACAGTAGTGCACTTTGTGTGTATTGAGCAGGACCGACATAGAGGTGATTCGATTTATTGCTGACTACATAATTGAATTGAACCTCAGATATTATTTTGTACATGCTCTTAATCCCGATATAATAACGGGCACATATACTTAGTAGTCATCTCTTTGATTTACCAATGGGTGAGATTTATAGATTAAATCGATAGTCTTGGTAAGTTGGGAGATGATATTATTTATATGGTGTGTCGTTGATTATAGGAGGAAACCGTGTCCTATATATTAGGATGATGATGTCCCCTTGAGGAGCTCATAAGGTTCATTTATAAATTAATGCACCTTCAATTTCTAGGATAAAGCAATACGTAACCGGAACGACTCAAGGAGTTAGATGTTGATTAATTAATGGTCAGTAAATTAATTAATCGACGGACATTCGAGATCTTAAACACGGGGAGAAAATGTACAAATAATATATGGAGCCCATATTTGTTGGTGCAATCGGCCCAGGTTGACTCGAGCAGTACCTTGATAGTATTTTGATGATGGACAAAACTCATGACATGGGATTGTCATGGGAAAGTCCAACATGGGGTTGGCATGGAAAATCCAAGCATGGAGCTTGGTGTGGAAGTCCAAGGGGGAAGCCTTGGCATGGGAAAGTCCAAAGCATTGCGAAGCTGTGCGCTTGGAGCTTGGCATGGGAAAGTCCAAAGCATTGCGAAGCCGTGCGCTTGGTGCTTGGTGAGAAATGCATTGCGAAGTCGTGCGCTTGGTGCATTTGGGAAGTCTTGAGGACTTGGTAAGTTCACTAGGCTCGGGGTCCTTGAGTCGGTGAAGGATGGCATTGCGAAGCCGTGCGCTTGGTGCATCCGAGGGACCGCCGGACGGGGAGCGAATGGAGTGAGCCCAAAGGGAAGCATACTTCTAGGGCATGAGACGCGAAGGATGGCATTGCGAAGTCATGCGCTTGGCGCATCCGAGGGACGTAGGTCGAGGGAAGAGGGCTTCGGTGGGGAACTCCATGAGGGATAAGGTGGACTTGGCCAAGTGGCTAAGACTAAGTGTCGGAGGCTCAAACATCGTTATGTTTGAGGTTTTAGCCGACATCAGTCGACTGGCACAGGTGCCAGTCGACTGCTCTAGGTCGTATGGGTTCGACCAGTGTTCGACGGAACCAAGTCTGGCTGATCAGTCGACTGCCGAGGGAGGGCCGATCGTTGAGAATCGATCATCGATCAGAGGATGGCGATCGATGACACCGCACGCACGGGCATGGAGTCGAGCTTGCCAACACTCGACTGATGGATGATCAGTCGACTGATGGGTGCCATCAGTCGACTGATGTGTGATCCGTTGGAACTTAGCCAATGTGGATCTGGCCGTTGTGAGACAACGGCTACATGACCAGTCGACTGATGGTCACGATCAGTCGACTGATTGGCGCGAAATCAGCTTGAAGCAGGTTATAAAAGGAGATCAAGAGGGAGGATTTCGCCAAGACTTTTGTGAAGCTATTGGAGGGGAATTGTTGCTGCATTCCAAACCTTCAAGAGCCATCTAAAGCAAGCTACAAGCAAAGGGTTCAAAGCAAGCGTTGTAAAGTGTTCTTTACGTGTATTTCGTATTTGTCTTTGTATTGCTTGTATTTTATATATTACTTGTTGTAATAGCTTGTGAGAGGTTTCTTCACCTCCGACGTGTAGTCGATAAGGAGTGTTGTTAGTGTCGTGCGCATAACACGAGCTCGTTGAGCTCACCCCGTGGAGTAGGAACCATTTGGTTCCGAACCATGTATATGCTTGTGTATTGATTATGCTTGTATTGTTGTTATTTCTATTATTATTCTGCTGCGTATATTAACGACAATTGTAGACAAGCACACGAGAACGAACGAATTATGAAAACCAACAAACGAGGGCTATTCACCCCCTCTAGCCGACCGTATCGATCCCCCAACAAGTGGTATCAGAGCCGAGGTCGCTCTTCAAGGACTAACCACCGCGAGAGCACTACAAAATGGCCGGCTTCATCCATCCACCGAAATTCGATGGAGATTTTGCTTGGTGGAGGAAACGGATGGAGGTATATCTTGAAACCGATTTTGATTCTATGTTAATTGTAGAAAATGGTTTTAAGATGCCTAGGGACAAAGAAAACAAGCCCATGGAAAAATCAAAATGGACCCAAGACCAAATCAAAGATTTCAAGACAAATCTCGAGGTAATAAAATTGATAAGTGATTTATTACCTAACACTATTTGGTCTAGATTGGGTAATTTTAGGGATGCAAAGGAATTATGGGAGAAGATAATGAAATTTCAAGAAAGTTCCCAATCGGCACAAGTAGAGGAAGATGTCGTGGAAGAAAGCCCATCCACATTTGAAGATGCTGATGATTTGGTGGAGACTTCCACCTCTAGCATTGAGGGGGAGGAAAGGATTCCCACTCCGGAGCCAAGTCAAAATGAAGCATCTACCTCCGGAAGAAATGACCAAGAGGCTTCCACCAACTCTCTAGGTGACTCATGTATTATAATTAATCGTAAAGATTATATTATTTATTTTGAGTGTAGGGAGAAAGGGCATTACAAGAGCAAATGCCCAAAATTGGCTAAGGAAAAGGCATCCGCATCAAAAGTCAACCCAAAGTCAAAGCATGCCGGTGTTCCCAAAATTAAAAGCAAAGAGCACATTGTGTGCTTCAAATGCAACCAACGGGGACATTACCGAAGTCAATGCCCTAGGGGGAGGAAGAAAGGGCAAGAAGGTGTAATTCATGTAGGGGGAGCTTTCCAAGCTAACCCTAAGGTATATTTAAATAATGCACCTTTAATTCCTAAAGTCAAAAAGCATGCTAAAAATTATTTTAGTTCTCTTTCTATTATCAATGAAAAGCATGCTAAGAGAAATAATAAGGTGTATTGTCTAGGTGCCAAGCATGTTCATATAACTAAGGATAAACCTAGGACTCATAATTCTAGACCTATTTTACCTAGGGAGTCAATTAGGAGAATTGAAGAAAACTTGGGTGTTAATCCCAAGAAATCTAGGCATATGCCTAAAAGGAAAAACATTTCCCAAAAGATAAATGAAAATTCAAAATTGGGAAAATTAGAGTTAGAAAACCAAGCCTTGAGGTCAAGGCTAGAAAAATTAGAGAAGACCCTAGCAATAATATCAAATTCGGTTAAGGGGTCTAATGTACAAAAGTCAAGACCTAGAAAACAAGAAATGTCTAAGGGCAAGAAGGGTTTGGGTCACAAACCTATGTCCTACCATAATGTTCCATTTAATTATGGAACCACATCTAGGTCTAGGAAAACCAAGGCTAATAGGGAAGCCATCCCTAAGTCTAGCCATGATATGTGTTTAGTGGCTAACACCTCAAAGAAATCAAATGTAGCCACTAAGAAGGTCAATGGAGGAGTCACCTCTAGAGTTGACCAAAGTAAGACCCATTTGACTAAGGTTTCAAAGCCAAAAAGGGTCATTAGAAAGGTACTATGGAAGTTATCCCTAGGGAATACCTTGTTAACCCAAGGAGCTCCAATAGGTATTGGGTTCCTAAAAGCGTGATTGATTCACGCTAGATGGGTTAGGGTGTGTCAACCATAAATGGATGGGTAGTTAACCTAACCATAGTAGAGTTGACACATTAGGATGTGCCAATGTGTTTGAGAAGTCTAAAAATGATTAAATTGGCAAAATTAGGTCTTAGAGGTATTGGTGTGCCATTTTGGGTTTTTGGCACACTAGGGAAATGAATGGCATTAAGAAAAAATGAATTTAATTCCTAGAAATGGCAAATTAATTTTAACACTTAGGTATTTTATACCTTAGTATATTTTTCTTGCCATGCCTTATTTGCCTTTCCATGTCATGACATCATTTTCATTTCTATCTATAAAATGTCATGATCATGTTTAGAATTATTTTTAGATGTCATGTATGCCTAGATCTCATTCACATGCCATGACATCATGATATTGGCATATGGTTTTACTTATATCATATCTATGTCATAATCATCATCATGCATAAATTAAAATGAAATTAAGGACTATGGCATGATTTGATGGGAATCAAATAATATTGCCTAGAAATATGCATGAGACCATTTAAAGGATAAAAACCCACATCTCACTAGATTAATTGCCTTGAATGTGTTTTTACACATCTAGATATAAGTGAGATGTTTTAGGAAAAAGAAAATAAAGGTTTGAAAAACATTTTGAAAACATTTTGAAAAACCTTCGTGAAGCCTATCTTTTGATAGCTATCACCATTGAATGGGATGATACAAAGATGGCTCTTTATTGAAGCTTTCCTTAAATTTTGAACTTTGTATCAATATCCTAATTTAGTGGGTAAAATAATTTTCCAATATTTTTCACCCATAGTGTTTAGGATAAGTATTATACGTATGCATTTTCAAGATTTTTAAAATTACATATATTTACTTATGGATTTCGGAAATCCATTTCAAAATGTCAAAACTACAATGTAAGATCACGATCATTGCCATGGTGGCAAATAATCGATGGGGTGGCAGCCGACTAATTTCTAATTTCAGTCGACTGCCCAAGCTGATTTCGGGTAAATCTTGTTGGTTAGGCCCATGTTCAGCTAGGTTAAGGTCCCCTAACCACTCCTAACCCTAGGATATGCTTGGGAGAGCATTAGAGAGGGTGGAAATCCATTGGACATGGATTAGGAGAAGGATTTTAGGGAGAGTATCAACTTTAAGGTGGAAGAGAGTTCATTGTTAAACTTTGCCTTAATTTTGATTTTGTTTGGTTCCTATTGGCTTAGGGACTCTCCAAGGACATTGTTGGTGCAATGGTCAAGGGGGACCAATCCTCTAGGGGGAGGTATCCATCATGAGAAGATGGATGTGTATTTCCTCATGGGAGGAAAATTGGGTTGCCTCTCTTTAAGTGATATGGGATCACTAGAAAGATTGTAGGCATGTGTTCCTCCAAGGGAGAGATTGTAAGATCTCATTGGGATATGAGACATTCATACCCTTGGGGAGGAACTTTTTGATGTAATGTCAAAAAGGGGGAGAAGTTACCAAGTTACCAATTAGGGTTCGTTGGAATTCTCATTGGGATATGAGAATTGCCAATATGGGAGAATTGGTAGACTTGAGATGGTAGTTTTGTCAATCATCAAAAAGGGGGAGATTGTTGGTGCAATCGGCCCAGGTTGACTCAAGCTTGACTCGAGCAGTACCTTGATAGTATTTTGATGATGGACAAAACTCATGACATGGGATTGTCATGGGAAAGTCCAACATGGGGTTGGCATGGAAAATCCAAGCATGGAGCTTGGTGTGGAAGTCCAAGGGGGAAGCCTTGGCATGGGAAAGTCCAAAGCATTGCGAAGCCGTGCGCTTGGTGCTTGGCATGGGAAAGTCCAAAGCATTGCGAAGCCATGCGCTTGGTGCTTGGTGAGAAATGCATTGCGAAGCCGTGCGCTTGGTGCATTTGGGAAGTCTTGAGGACTTGGTAAGTTCACTAGGCTCGGGGTCCTTGAGTCGGTGAAGGATGGCATTGCGAAGCCGTGCGCTTGGTGCATCCGAGGGACCATCGGACGGGGAGCGAATGGAGTGAGCCCAAAGGGAAGCATACTTCTAGGGCATGAGATGCGAAGGATGGCATTGCGAAGCCGTGCGCTTGGCGCATCCGAGGGACGTAGGCTGAGGGAAGAGGGCTTCGGTGGGGAACTCCATGAGGGATAAGGTGGACTTGGCCAAGTGGCTAAGATTGAGTGTCGGAGGCTCAAACATCGTTATGTTTGAGGTTTTAGCTGACATCAGTCGACTGGCACAGGTGCCAGTCGACTGCTCTAGGTCATATCGATTTGACCAGTGTTCGACTGAACCAAGTCTAGCTGATCAATCGACTGCCGAGGGAGGACGATCATTGTTGGGAGAATCGATCGACTGGGGATGGCGATCGATCGATGAAATCGCGGGCACGAGAATGGAGTCGAGCTTGCCAAAGACTGATCGATGGATGATCGATCGTGATGGGTGCCATCAGTCGACTGATGTGTGATCCGTTGGAACTTAGCCAACGTGGATCTGGCCGTTGTGAGACAACGGCTACAGGACTAGTCGACTGATGGTCACGATCAGTCGACTAATGGGCGCGAAATCAGCTTGATGCAGGTTATTAAAGGAGCTTAAGAGGGAGGATTTCGCCAAGACTTTTGTGAAACTATTGGAGGGGAATTGCTGCTGCATTCCAGACCTTCAAGAGTCATCTAAAGCAAGCTACAAGCAAAGGGTTCAAAGCAAGCGTTATAAAGTGTTCTTTACATGTATTTTGTATTTGTCTTTGTATTGCTTGTATTTTATATATTACTTGTTGTAATAGCTTGTTAGAGGTTTCTCCACCTCCGACGTGTAGTCAATAAGAAGTGTTGTTAGTGTCGTGCATATAACACGAGCTCGTTGAGTTCACCCCGTGGAGTAGGAACCATTCGGTTCCGAACCACGTATATGATTGTGTATTGATTGTGCTTGTATTGTTGTTATTTCTATTGTTATTCTGCTGCGTATATTAACGACAATTGTAGACAAGCACACGAGAACGAATGAATTACGACATCCAACGAACGAGAGCTATTCACCCCCCACTAGCCGGCCGTATCGATCCCCCAACAATATTATCATATGGGGGTTGGTGAGGTAGATCAATGATGATCCTTTAGTGGATTGGATCATCATTAGTGGATCGGACTTTATGTGGGCTTGATCCATGGGTGGCCAAGATCCAACTCCTCCTCATGGTCCCTAATATAGCCTATTAACACCTCATGAAGCTTAGATCCAAAGGATAGAAACAAAACTCTAGATCCAAAGGTGGAGATTAAATCTATAGATCCGACGGTTGAGATTAAATCCCTAGAACCAATGGAGGAGATTAAATCATGGCTTGAGCCTAACTCTATAAATAGAGATCATGAAGTGGGCAGCAAGATAGAGCATGGCTTAAGGGGATTAGGGTTTGCTTCCTTTGGAGGCTAGGAATCCTAGTTGGTTTAGGATTAGGTTTGGGTGGCTAGGGTTTTGGGAGCTATGGGTGGGCGGCAACTCAAGGAGGAGTTCTTCTTCTTCCTCCTAAGGTGTGACCTGTTCCTTCCATCTTCCCTCTACCTTGGCTTGTACTCATCCTAATCTTCTTCCCCACTTCCATGGCCGGCCATTAGGAGAGCTAGGATTAGGGTTTGGAGGATTAGGGTTTGGAGGCTTAGGGTTTAGGAGGCTTGGGTGGCACCAAATAAGGAAGTAGTTTGCTTTCTTCTTCCTATCCTTTGGTGGCCACGCCCACAGCCCTATCCTAGCCCTTGGCCGACATCCAAAGACCCCTTCTCCTTCTCCTTAGGTGGTGGAAACAAGATATAGGGCTTTCCCTTGGTGTCTTGGCCGGTTTCCACCAATACTTACTTGTATTGGTGCCAAATAACTAAGTATGATAACGTCCTTGAGTAGAAGGTTCTTATCTATATCAATCAATTGGTTGAATCGATAATGAGATGATATAGAGAACACTACTCTTAATAATTCCTAGTCAAGTATTAACATTCAGGGACAATGTTAATGCGAAGAGACTAGCATATAGGTCAACTCGATGACTTGATCTCACAAGTCATGGATATGAGATATCAAGTTGACACATGGGTATGTATTGGAGAATGTATACTGAATGACTCACCATGAGAAAGTATCATGGATCGTTATATGAGTGTCATATACTTTCTCATGTGACTATTAGTATGACTATTAGTCCTTGGACCTGAAGTTACCATGGTTCCCTACATAAGGAGTTGCATACTTTGGCTTCGTCAAACGTCACCCGTAAATGGGTGGACTATAAAGGCGATTACTGGATATGTAACAAATTATGCAGAGGGATGTGAGTGATGTAGTTGGGATCTATCCCTCCTATATGACGGGAGTGACATCGTTATTCTTGATAGAGTGAGACCACTAAGTGCATGGTCATGCCCAAATGAGCTCAATATGAGATATTGAGCTCATTTGTTTAGAGTGAGTCTACTTGGAGTTCAAGATATAGATTGTACCGAGGATGACACGGTCTATACCTCAATTGGTCAATCTAGATGTCAAGGATAGAGGGACATTGTCACATATTGTGAGAGTCACAATTAGTAGTCACAAAGGTAATGTTGGATCTCAACATTCTTGTAACTTGGGTAGCAATGATGTGTTGCTAGATACCGCTCATTGCTTTTGTTCCTAAATCAGTTTAGGAACATTGCCAATATTACAAGAACCTATAGGGTCACACACAAAGGGAAATTAGATGGAGATTAGGTTCATATGATGAACCAAATTGGATTAAGAGTAATCCAAATTAGACTAATTGAGTTAGACTGAATTTGATTCAAGTGTTGAATGAGTCTAATTTAGATTTGATTCATTGAGTCAATTTAAAATAATGAATAGAGATTCATTAAATAAAATTTGTTAAGGCAATCAACCCGTGATATGGTTTTGATGTGTGTGACAAAGGGTTTAAATTAGGATAATTGGATTTGATATGTGTGTTGGAGTCTTGAGGACTTAGTAATTCGCACATGGAGCTTAGGCAAGTGTCACCACTCACAACCTCGTGCTTGAGTCGGAGAAGGAGCATTGCAGAGTCGTGCGCTTAATGTTGCTGAGGGACCGCCGGACGAGATGACTTAAAGCGAAGCCAAGGAAGCAGACTTCGAGGGCAAGAGACATGAAGGAGCATTGCAGAGTCGTGCGCCTGATGCTGCCGAGGGATGTGGCCGCGAACGAAGAGAGCTTCGACGAGGGACTTCAAGTGAGATGAGAGAATGAGTGAATTGTAAGTAGCTTATTAGGTGAACTTGGTCGAATGGCTGAGTGTCTGAGGCTCGACCGCAAGGGTTGAGGTGTACCTGACTGCCAGAAGCTCAAACGGATGTAAGGTTTGAGCTTTACCTGGCACCAATCGACTGACATGTCATGGCAGTCGACTACACTAAGTCGATCGGCAATCGACTAGTGTTAGCAGCTAGATCAAGTCGACATCAGTCGACTTATCGCACTGTGCACGGGCACAGAAGCTAGTTGAGCTTGCTAGCACTCGACTGGAAATCGACATTTGTCGATTGATGAAAGCATCAATCGACTGATCGTATGAATGTTAGAGAATCGACCGCGGATCCCTCGAATCCGGCCTGGTCAGAAGCCGTTGGAGTCAACATCAGTCGACTGATGAAAGCATCATTCGATTGATAGTGCTCAACAGGAAGAATTGCTTCCTCTCTATAAAAAGAGAGGGTGGGGGCTTATAGATGGTTAATCTTCATGCTCAAAACATTCTACTAAGTGCCCAACAAAGCTCAAACTCCTTCTTCTAGTTTTCTTTCATATTTATTATAAAAGAAGGAGTGATCTCTTGTTGTAAAGGTTTACCTCCACCTTGCTTGGGCTAAAGGGAGAGACCAATAGTGGATTGGTTGCGGAGTGATTCACTGGAGTGAAAGGGTTTTGCTCCGAAAGCTCTCATACCAATTTAATGGTTTTTGCTTATCGAGTCCGTGAGGGGAAACTTCGATTCCCACTTCACCTTGGTAGCTTATCCATGGCGATCCCTTCGATGTCCCCAGACTAAAAAAATTTGATCCTAGACAAAAGGGATTGCCCAAACAACCAAGTCATCGTCGTGCTATTCGTTTAGAGAGGTCACTTGAACAAACTAGTTGTTCAAGCGACCATCCTTTATTCTACGAGTAGCCGCAGAATAGACGATGTCCAAATCGCCGGTTTTTGTGTTTATGCTCTGGATCCAAGTATTATTTAGTCATTTACTGATTTATATCATTCTCATAAATGAAAAACAAATACAAACATGTAACATATAAAAATTAGAGAATCGATATACCTCTCGATCTTCTAATGTATGACCTTCCTCCTTTCAGACATCGTGTGGGCGACGCTCTACCAAAAGTCGAAGCTCCTAAATCGCAAATCTTCCTTCCTTGCTCTTCCAAAGCAAGAGGAAGAATAAAAACAAAGCTCTTCTCCTTCCTATGGCCAACAAACAAGCAACAAGGAGAATGCTTGCCGCCAGCCAACAAGGAGATGGAGATAATGGTGGAAATCGACCAAGACACCAAGGGAAAGCCCTATATCTTGTTTCCACCACCTAAGGAGAAGGAGAAGGGGTCTTTGGATGCCGCCCAAGGGCTGGGATAGGGCTGTGGACGCCGGCCACCAAAGGATGAAGAAGAAAGAAACCTTCCTTATTTGGTTCCACCCAAGCCTCCTAAACCCTATGTTAGTAATATATGAGAGATGTCCTAAGGCAATCGCCTTATGTATGAACCATTTATATGATAAATGAAGATTCAATATTTGAGTATACATGTTTAATGTATTTGATTGGATCTTAAACTCATTTACTGAATGTCCACGATACGATTCACAGCATGAGAGAATTTGTGATTGGATCACAACTAGTGAGTATCTCTACATGTGTAATTGTGATGTATCGGAATTATCCCTAGTCGATGAATTGATGGATTTGGACACCATCAATTCTGTCGAGACTAGCACGAGGTATACTCCTTGGTGTATCCAAGCAGCTGATTCTCACTGGCTGGAGACATAGTGATGTCCGGAGTTAATCGTGGATGCTAGTTATGGTAACTAGTTCATTGGAGTGACCAGCCGTAAGACTTCATATGGTTCTCTGCATATATAGATATGTCAATGAAGTTCTTACTGTGGCTTAAGTGCGATGTTCCTTTGACTTGCGGTATTCAAGTCATCTTGATCATGGAGACTTATGCTTTGACATCTTAAGCAAACATCTCTCAGGAGATGTGGACCCGGGATGATTGGGTATAAGTCGAAGTGATCGAAGGTGTTTGAATAGCCTATAAAGGATTCACCACTCCTTGCGAGGAGATGTATACCCATGGCCTCTCGTCGGATTGTTACTAAAGTCTTTGGCCAAAGCATTACATGTTTAGAGTAAAGTACTCTTCGATACATGTGGAGTAACTAGAATCTGTAGGACGAGGAAATGATACTTGGGCTAGGTGTGACGTAGTCAGCCTAGTGGGGACTGACACAATAGACCATGTCCTGAACCAAGTGGGTATAAGATGAGTGAAGGGAATGGGGCACGAATCATTCGAGCTACTGAAGGGTTTCAGAAATAGTTCTGGATCAACCGTTGATCTTTTCGGTTAATTGGGGATCATGATGTACTACTAGGTGCCACTCATGATCGTTCTATAATTAATGGTTAATTATAGACGGCCAACATAAACCGAGAACCTATTTGGTCACACGCACAACGAGTGTAATCCAAAGGATTTAAAACGAGCTTGAGAATTGGATTCTCAGACCGAGAGAAACTAGGTTTGGTTGGACCAAACATAAAGCGAGCATGAAATCGTTTCAGTCGCAATGGAAGCATGGATGGGCTGCGTCTTATGAAGACGTAATGGATGGACCAAAATGGTTTGGTTCTAATCCAATGGATAAGAATAAACCAAAGGGTTTGGTTTATTTTAAACGAATGAACCAAAAGTTGGTTCGGTTCGTTTTAACTTAAAATAAACCATCATGGTTTGGTTTATTTTAACTTATCCTAATGGAGCGGGTTAACGGGCTTTATGGATATGATCCATTAACCATTAAGAGAATTAGTTCTCTATAAAAGAGGGCTTAAGGGATTGTTAAACCCTAATCCAAAATCAAAACCCTAGCCTCCAAGGAGTTGCCGCCCAACCTGGTTGTGCCGCCCAACCTCCTTGCCGCCCAGCTTGATTGTGCTGCCGTCTAGCTCCTTGCCGGCGACCAAGCTTCAGCCGGTGAACCTCCGGCGACCCTCCGGTGATCTCCTATAGGTTTGGCATCAAGGTGAGGCTTTTCTCTCCTTGTTTTGGCCGGCGCCTACTCCTCCACCAAGCTGTCCAGTTTTCTGGACAGCTTCTCCTCCTCTCGTCGGAGCGTCGTTTGGACGACGGTTAGTGCTCCGACAGCGGCTAACATACCGGGGATTTGATCTCCGGTAATCCTCTGAGGTGGAGGACGAAGGATTCGTCAAACGGTTGACGAATACCTCTCCGGAGAAGCGAGTTTTGAGAACTCGTTTTGGATCCGAATTTGGATTCGGATCGTGATCATCTCTCGATCACGTCGTCTTCAACACGAGGCTAGTAACCCGTACGAAGACGAAGCTCGTGACTTAGCGAAGTCATCACGAGGAGCTCGGCGTGGATACGGATAGAGACGATTCTTACGAGGATCATTCCGGTTGATGTCGTTCCCGCTACACGTCATACGGAAGGTATAACGTAGTTTAATTTCCTTTTATTGCAATTTTAATTTATGGTTATGTCTACACTTGTTGTAATAGCATGCGTGTGTTGTGTGTGTTGTAATAAATAGGAGTATTTATTATTTTTATTGCTTCCGCTGTGCTCATATTTACGAAACATGATCGAACACACACACGCTGCGGTGCCGGAAACCCAACAGTGGTATCAGAGCCCAGGTTGTGTTTCGACATAATCGTAAAATGGTTTTGCGATAGTCATAATGTATTTCTGGAAATTTTCTAAATTTTGGAAATTTAGAAGTATTTATGGAAATTTTTCAATTTTGGAAAGTCTAGAAGTATTTATGGAAATCTTCCACTTTTGGAAAGTTGGAAGTATTTATGGAAATCAATATTTTCCATAAATAAAATATTTGATTAGATTCTGGAAATTTGTTTCCTAATTTAATCATGATTTGATTTGGGAAATCAAATCTTAAAATATTTTATTTCCATAAGTAGTTTTAAAGATTTAGGAAATTGGTTTCCTAAATAGATTTTCCTTAATCAAATAATTCCATGAATAAAATATGTGATTAGATTTGGAAATTTATTTCCTAATTTAATTATGATTTGATTTGGAGAATCAAATCTTAAACATATTTTATTTCCATAAATAGTTATGACATATAAGGAAATTATATACATGACATAATTGTATGCCATGAAATTGCATTAGATGCATAACATTATGTCATGCGTGTCGTGACATGTAGATGTATGCCATGTATGCCATGTCATGTAGATAATAGTTATTTGCATGCAAAGAGGATGAGACATAAAAACCCTTAATCAATATTAAAGCCTACACCTTCCATTAATATGGTTAGAACCAGAGTTCTGTTTCTTGTTTGGGTTGTTGGACTCTCTCCAAGCCCGGCTCGAACCTGAATATGTTCAAACCATGGAATAGTTTAATACTAATATGGTAATAGTCATAGGTCAATCGTTAGCTTTGGTTGTTGGACTCTCTCCAAGCTGGGCTAATTGGTTGAATGCGCTCTAACCATATTAAAACTATGTCCTGATTAATGGGCTGGCTTTAACCTGGAGCATCGGTTTGTTGGACTCTCTCCAAGGTCGATGTAAAGGGAGGTGAAGTTGGGTGCTATGCATATGATGCATACTTGTTAATGTGTTAACAACCCGATGTATGTGTGAACATTCAATTAGTTGATAGCACATTGTGATAGTTGCATATACGGGATATGCAATCGGTATAGATGATACCTACCATCGTAGTTATGAATGGCTTGTTGGACTCTCTCCAAGGTTGTTCATAACTATGATGGATATCAGCCCATTCGGAGATGGACCTACAATCTCCTGAAGTGATTTTGGGGTTTTTGAAATTCGAAAAATGAATGGGATTTATAAATGTATATTGATGCATTTTAAAATCATTTTCTCATATATGCTCGTTTTGTATTTCTAGGTCAATAAATTGATCATGATGTGTTTGAATTTGCGTTCCATTTTGGATTCGAATAAATTGACTGGGCCGAGCTTCATGGTCTGGCTTAGAAGCTTGAGAATTGTTCTCAAGGTTGAAAAGCTTGCAAATGTCCTCGAAGCGCCTCTTCCCGCCCGTCCTAGTGACGATGCAACTCTGGACCAATTGTTGGCCTATCAGAAACATGTGAGTGATTCTGAACAAATGAGTTGCATCATGCTAGCCACGATGGAACCCAAGCTACGAAAGCAGCATGAGCATATGGATGCTCATATCGTAGTCCTTCATCTTTGTGAGTTGGTTGATGAGCAAGTGAGATTCGAAAGGTTCGAAGTCTCAAAGCTCCTCTTCACCTCTGAGATGCTAGGAGGTTCATCTGTGGTACTGCTCAATATGCTGAAGACTGTGGAGTCTTCTGAGAAGCATGAGCAGGGGACGGTGCTGTTAGTTGATTCCTCGAAGAAAGGTTCTAAGAGGAAGTCAAAGGAATAGCAGAAGGGAAAGAAGAGAAAGGCTAAGAAGGTAGAACTAGCACAAAAGGAAACTTGCCATCATTATGGCAAGGAGAGCCATTTGTGAAGAAAGTGCAAGATTTATCTTGAGTTCGTGAAGAAGGATAAGGCATCGGATGCCCCATCTTCTTCAGAAATCTTCTTTATTGATTGTCATTCTATTTCCTCAGACACTTGGGTATTTGATACTGGGTGTGGCTCACATATATGTAATGACATACATGGGCTAAGGAATAGAAGAAGACTCGTCAAGGGGGAGAGTCAAATTTACGTGTTGGGAATGGAGCAATGGTTGCTGCACTCGCCATCGGAACGTATTTGTTGGAACTCCCTGTAGGACTTGTCTTAGAACTGGACAATTGCTTTTATGTTCCTTCGTTGATAAAGAACATCATTTCTATTTCTTGTTTAAATAGAAATGGGTACCATTTGACTTTTAGTAACAATTGTTGTTACATAACTTTGAATGGAGTTCTTTATGGGACTGGAACTTTAAGCAATGATGTTTATACGTTGGACGTATCCAGTGACATTTTCAATATCGAAGCAAGCAACACGCGTGCTCGAAAGGATAATCACATAGACTCCTATATGTGGCATTGTCGTCTTGGACATATAAGCAAGAAACGCATGTCCGAATTACACCGATGTGGAATTCTAGAATCGTTTGAATTGGATTCATACGATACATGCAAATCATGCTTAAAAGGAAAGATGACTAAGTTACCTTTTACTGGAAAAGGTGAACGAGTGGGAGAGTTACTAGGTCTAGTACATACTGATGTATGTGGACCTATGTCAACTCAAGCATTAGGAGGCTATAGCTACTTCATTACCTTCACCGATGATCACTCACGGTTTGGGTATGTGTTCTTGATGAAACACAAGTCTGAAGCCTTTGAAAGGTTCAAAGAATTCAGAAATGAAGTAGAGAAACAACATGACAAGAGTATTAAAATACTTCGATCGGATCGAGGTGGTGAATACTTAAGTCAAGAGTTTCTTGATTATCTAAGAGACAATGACATATTGTCTCAATGGACTCCGCCATATACACCACAAAGATAATGGTGTATCCGAGAGGCGAATCGGACCTTGTTGGACATGGTCAGTCAATGATGAATCATGCAACTCTTCCCAAGTCCTTTTGGGGCTATGCACTTCGCATACCGCTTACTTGTTAAAATGTAATGCCTACCAAGGTAGTCTCAACTACTCCATATGAGATATGGAATGGTAAGAAACCTCATGTATCTTACTTGAAGATATGGGGTTGTCCTCGCTTATGTGAAGCGGATCAGATCGATAAACTGGATGCTAAGTCCGATAAATGTCTATTTATTGGATACCCTAAGGAAACAAGGGGTTACCAATTCTATCATCCTGTGGAACAAAAGGTGTTTGTTTCAAGGCATCGTGTTTCTAGAGAAAGAGTTTCTCTTGCAAGAAGAAAAGGGGAGTGTCGTCGAGCTTGAGGAGGCTCGAGAGACTCAAATAGACATTTGAAGCACAACAAAACAACTGCTGATGAGCAATCGGCTGGACCTATTGTAACACCACATCTTCGTAGATCTGGTAGAACACGCAATATTCCTGAGAGATATGGATTTCTCGTAAGTGAATCGAACGACGTGTTACTCATTGATGATGAGGAGCCTACCAGTTATGAAGAAGTGCTGACAAGTTCAGAAAGGGATAAGTGGCTTGGCGCCATGAAGTCGGAAATGGATTCCATGTACGAAAACCAAGTTTGGAACTTGGTTGACCCACCTGAAGGGATAAACCCTATAGGGTGCAAGTGGGTTTTCAAGAAGAAAACCGACATGGATGGTAATGTGATTACCTATAAGGCTAGATTGGTGGCGAAAGGATATCGTCAAAAACAAGGTGTTGATTATGACGAAACCTATTCGCATGTAGCTATGCTTAAATCCATTCGGATGCTCCTGGCCATAGTGGCTCATTATGATTATGAGATATGGCAGATGGATGTGAAAACAGCTTTCCTTAATGGAAACCTGCTCGAGGACGTGTATATGATACAGCCTGAGGGTTTCACATCGGTTGATAAAACCAAGGTATGCAAATTGCGATGGTCCATTTATGGATTGAAGCAAGCATCCAGGAGCTGGAATATCCGTTTTGATGAGACGATCAAAAGTTTGATTTCTCACAAAATCCGCATTTAACCTTGTGTGTACAAGAAGGTTAGTGGGAGTGCAGTCGTGTTCCTAGTATTGTATGTCGATGACATATTACTTATAGGAAACGATGTGTCAATCTTACAGTCAGTTAAGGTTTGGTTATCCAAGACATTCTCCATGAAAGACCTGGGAGAAGCAACCTACATCCTTGGGATTAAGATCTATAGAGATAGATCGAAATGGTTGCTTGGTCTTTCGCAGTCTACATATATAGACCGAGTGCTAAAAAGGTTTAGCATGTCGGAATCCAAGAAAGGTTTCCTACCCATCAGGCATGGGGTACACCTTTCGAAGTCTATGTGTCCGCGCACAGAAGATGAGAGGATTTGCATGAGTAAGATTCCCTATGCATCCGCAATAGGATCTATCATGTATGCTATGTTATGTACGAGGCCCGATGTATCGTATGCTCTGAGTGTCACGAGCAGATACCAGTCCGATCCAGGAATGGATCATTGGGCGGCTGTTAAGACGATCCTTAAGTACTTGAGAAGAACTAAGGATGTGTTCCTAATATATGGAGAAGGGTACATGGTGATACGTGGGTATACGGATGCCAGCTCCAGACAGACAAGGATGATTCCATGTCTTTGTCTGGGTATGTATTCACCGGGAATGGAGGCGCAATAAGTTGGAAAGGTTCCAAGCTTGACACTATAGCGGACTCTGCCACTAAGGCAGAATACATTGCAGCTTTGGAAGCAGCAAAGGAAGCGGTTTGGATCAAGTAGTTCATCTATGAACTTGATGTGGTCTCATCAATGATCCAAACATGTGCTTCGCCGCTATCATCTTATCAGAGAGATCATCAGTAGGAACGAAATACAAATCGAGAAAACTCCCACTGAAAGGAACTTAGCGGATCCTTTGACTAAAGCATTACCTCAAAGTAAGTTTGAGGGTCATGTTAGAGCTTATGGTATTGGATACCGTAGCGATTGGCATTAGGCCAAGTGGGAGTCTGTTAGTAATATATGAGAGATGTCCTAAGGCAATCGCCTTATGTATGAACCATTTATATGATAAATGAAGATTCACTATTTGAGTATACATGTTTAATGTATTTGATTGGATCTTAAACTCATTTATCAATGTCCACGATACGATTCACAGCATGAGAGAATTTGTGATTGGATCACAACTAGTGAGTATCTCTACATGTGTAATTGTGATGTATCGGAATTATCCCTAGTCGATGAATTGATGGATTTGGACACCATCAATTCTGTCAAGACTAGCACGAGGTATACTCCTTGGTGTATCCAAGCAGCTGATTCTCACTGGCTGGAGACATTGTGATGTCCGGAGTTAATCGTGGATGCTAGTTATGGTAACTAGTTCATTGGAGTGACCAGCAGTAAGACTTCATATGGTTCTCTGCATATATAGATATGTCAATGAAGTTCTTACTGTGGCTTAAGTGCGATGTTCCTTTGACTTGCGGTATTCAAGTCATCTTGATCATGGAGACTTATGCTTTGACATCTTAAGCAAACATCTCCGAGGAGATGTGGACCCGGGATGATTGGGTATAAGTCGAAGTGATCGAAGGTGTTTGAATAGCCTATAAAGGATTCACCACTCCTTGTGAGGAGATGTATACCCATGGCCTCTCGTCGGATTGTTACTAAAGTCTTTGGCCAAAGCATTACATGTTTAGAGTAAAGTACTCTTCGATACATGTGGAGTAACTAGAATCCGTAGGACGAGGAAATGATACTTGGGCTAGGTGTGACGTAGTCAGCCTAGTGGGGACTGACACAATAGACCATGTCCTGAACCAAGTGGGTATAAGATGAGTGAAAGGAATGGGGCACGATTCATTCGAGCATCAAGGGTTTGTAAATAGTTACGGATCAACCGTTGATCTTTTCGGTTAATTGGGGATCATGATGTACTACTAGGTGCCACTCATGATCGTTCTATAATTAATGGTTAATTATAGACGGCCAACATAAACCGAGAACCTATTTGGTCACACGCACAATGAGTGTAATCCAAAGGATTTAAAACGAGCTTGAGAATTGGATTCTCAGACCGAGAGAAACTAGGTTTGGTTGGACCAAACATAAAGCGAGCATGAAATCGTTTCAGTCGCAATGGAAGCGTGGATGGGCTGCGTCTTATGAAGACGTAATGGATGGACCAAAATGGTTTGGTTCTAATCCAATGGATAAGAATAAACCAAAGGGTTTGGTTTATTTTAAACGAATGAACCAAAAGTTGGTTCGGTTCGTTTTAACTTAAAATAAACCATCATGGTTTGGTTTATTTTAACTTATCCTAATGGAGCGGGTTAACGGGCTTTATGGATATGATCCATTAACCATTAAGAGAATTAGTTCTCTATAAAAGAGGGCTTAAGGGATTGTTAAACCCTAATCCAAAATCAAAACCCTAGCCTCCAAGGAGTTGCCGCCCAACCTGGTTGTGCCGCCCAACCTCCTTGCCGCCCAGCTTGATTGTGCTGCCGTCTAGCTCCTTGCCGGCGACCAAGCTTCAGCCGGTGAACCTCCGGCGACCCTCCGGTGATCTCCTAATGGTTTGGCATCAAGGTGAGGCTTTTCTCTCCTTGTTTTGGCCGGCGCCTACTCCTCCACCAAGCTGTCCAGTTTTCTGGACAGCTTCTCCTCCTCTCGTCGGAGCGTCGTTTGGATGACGGTTAGTGCTCCGACAGCGGCTAACATACCGGGGATTTGATCTCCGGTAATCCTCTGAGGTGGAGGACGAAGGATTCGTCAAACGGTTGACGAATACCTCTCCGGAGAAGCGAGTTTTTGAGAACTCGTTTTGGATCCGAATTTGGATTTGGATCGTGATCATCTCTCGATCACGTCGTCTTCCACACGAGGCTAGTAACCCGTACGAAGATGAAGCTCATGACTTAGCGAAGTCATCCCGAGGAGCTCGGCGTGGATACGGATAGAGACGATTCTTACGAGGATCGTTCCGGTTGATGCCGTTCCCGCTACACGTCATACGGAAGGTATAACGTAGTTTAAGTTCCTTTTATTGCAATTTTAATTTACGGTTATGTCTACACTTGTTGTAATAGCATGCGTGTGTTGTGTGTGTTGTAATAAATAGGAGTATTTATTATTTTTATTGCTTCCGCTGTGCTCATGTTTACGAAACATGATCGAACACACACACGCCGCGGTGCCGGAAACCCAACACCCTAAGCCTCCTAACCCTAATCCTAGCTCTCCTTATGGCCGGCCATGGAAGTGGGGAAGAAGATTAGGATGAGCTCAAGCCAAGGTAGAGGGAAGATGGAGTAACCGACCACACCATAGGAAGAAGAAGAAAAACTCCTCCCAGTGTTGCCGCCCACCCATGACTCCCAAAACCCTAGCCACCAAACCCAATCCTAAACCAACTAGGATTCCTAGCCTCCAAATGAAGAAAACCCTAATCCCCTTAAGCCATGCTCTCAGATGAAAGGGAGGATGTTGGATGCCGGCCAAAACCAAGGAGAGTAGAGGGAAGAAAGGTGTCGGCCACCATATGGAAGAAAAAGAAGAAGAAGAAGCATCTTTCCTTAATTGTGGCCACCCAAAACCCTAAGTCTCCAAAGCCCTTGCCGCCCAACCTAAGCCCCCTTTTTTCTTCCATGTGTTGCCGCCCACCCTTAAGCCAATATTTATAGAGTTAGGCTTAAGTCTTGATTTAATCTCTTCCATTTGTTCTAGGGATTTAATCTCAACCGTCGGATCTAGAGATTTAATCTCAACCGTCAGATCTAAAGATTTAATCTCCACCTTTGGAGCTAGAGTTTTATTTCTATCCTTTGGATCTAAGCTTCATGAGGTGTTAATAGGCTACATTAGGGACCATGAGGAGGAGTTGGATCTTGGTCACCCATGGATCAAGCCCACATAAAGTCCGATCCACTAATGATGATCCAATCCACTAAAGGATCATCATTGATCTACCTCACCAAGCCCCATATGATAATATGGGCTCCATATATTATTTGTACATTTTCTCCCCGTGTTTAAGATCTCGAATGTCCGTCGATTAATTAATTTATTGACCATTAATTAATCAACATCTAACTCCTTGAGTAGTACCACTCAACCTTTTGATCATGCCGGACCAAGTCCACCTGCAGGGTTTACATGATGAACCTTATGAGCTCCTCAAGGGGACATCATCATCCTAATATATAGGACACCGTTTCCTCCTATAATCAACGGCACACCATATAAATAATATCATCTCCCAACTTACTGAGCCTATCGATTTAATCTATAAATCTCGCCCATTGGTAAATCAAAGAGATGACTACTAAGTATATGTGCTCGTTATTATATCGGGATTAAGAGCATGTACTAAATAATATCTGAGGTCCGATTCGATTATGTAGTCAGCAATAAATCGAATCACCTCTAAGTCGGTCCTGCTCAATACACACAAAGTGCACTAGTGTGATTCTATGGTCAAGACAAACCAATACCAAATCACACTACAACCATTCCGATGGTTTGTCCAAAGCCATCTCGGTTGTGAGCCTTTACTTATACTTTTCAAGGGGCCGATAACATGATCTCCTATGTGACACCACACACCATGTTATCTACAATGTAAAGTATTAGATAATATTGCATAACCATAAAAATATGCAAACAATGATCATGTGATTCTTATTTCAAAAATAAAGATGTTCATACAAAAGATAGACTTTTCAGTATACATCCCTACGCGGAGACGAATCGGACCGTGGATTAGCGGCGAGTCCGTGAACCACGTTACATTATGGTGTTAACGTTTGTAATTTCTATTCTTTCTTTACATTTGTCTTAATTGTTTATATTAGTATATTTTGCTTGCGCTAATAGTGTTTATAGACGAGCAATCAACGAACGACTTCCACCGTACGACGATAAAGGGCTATTCACTCCCCTCTAGCCAGCCAACATCGATTCCCTACAAGTGGTATCAGAGCCAAGTCGCTTGTCGAGGACTAACCGCCGCAACAAGCACAATCAAGGATGGTCGGCTCTAACATTCACCCACTAAAGTTCGAGGGAGAATTCTCTTGGTGGAAGAAGAGAATGGAGGTATTCTTCGAAACCGACTTTGAAATTTTGTTAATAATGGAAAATGGTTTCGTGGTACCTAGGGATGAAGAGGGGAAGCCAATCGAGAAGTCTAGATGGACTAAAAAGCAAAGAGAAGAGTACTTGGCAAATTCAAAGGCAAAGCACCATCTCTATAACATACTCCCCCAACAAGAAGTGAACCGATTGGGGAATGTGCAAGCGCCAAGGAAATGTGGGATAAACTCATAGAACTCCATGAAGGAACTTCCGAGGCCAAGCTTGCAAGGAGAGACCTCCTCCGCTCCCAACTATCAAATATTAAACTTGAAAAGGGAGAAAAGGTAACCTCTTTATGTTAGTTAAAGCCCTAGAACCAATCATGTGATGGTTGAATAGGGAACATTTTGTATCATATTCTATAAAGGCAAAGGATTGGTTATTATATTTACATCTTGCTTGTGCCAGCTAATTTAAATATAATAATGCCCTAGAAAAGTAGGTTCTTATCTACAGCACATCAATTGGCAGAATTGATTATGAGAGGCTGTAGAGAACACTTTCCTAAATGTTCCTAGTCGAGTATTAATATGCAAGGGCAATATTAATACATAAAGACTAGCATGTAGGTCAATTGATGACTTGATCTCACAAGTCATGGATATATGATATCAAGTTGACACATGGGTATATATTGGAGAATATATACTGAACTGACCCGCCATGAGAAAGTTTCATGGATCGTTATATGAGTGTCATAAACTTTCTCATGTGACTATTGGTATGAATAGTCCTTAGACCTGAAGTCACTACGGTTCCCTACATAAGGAGTTATGTACTTTGGTATCACAAACGCCACCCGTAATAGGTGGACCATAAAGGCGACATCGGGTATGTAACAAATTATGCGGAGGGATGTGAGTGATGTAGATGGGATCTATCCCTTCCATATGACGAGTGATATCGGTGGCCTTGATTGAGTAGAACTACTAAAACGCATGGCCATGCTCGAATGAGTCAATATGAGATATTGAGCTCATTTGTTTGAGTTAGTTTACTGGATCAAGAAACACATAGATTGATCGAGGATGACACGGCCTATGCCTCATTGATCAACTGATATCAAGGATAGAAGGACACGGTCATATATTATAGTAGTCACAAAGGTTAGTGATCTTGACTTATCTCAGAATTGGGTAGCAATGATGTATTGCTAGATGTCATTATTGCTTGTGTATCTAAAAGAGTTTAGATCCACTGCCAACGTTATGAGAGCCTATAGGGTCACACACAAAGAGCATGATAATTAGAGGAATTAGAGTATTCTAGTTTGACTAGAATAATATGGGAATAAGCTTAAGTACAAAATGGTTTTTGGACTTTAAGCTTAATGAGAATTTTAGCTAATTGATTTAATGAGATTAATTCAATATGTTACCTTATTGATTTAATAAGATTAATTCAATATGATAACATAAGCTTAATTGAATTAATAAGATTAATTCAATATGATAACATAAGATTAATTGAATTAATAAGATTAATTCAACATGCATGAATGCCACATAAGAATACCACATAAGCATGCCACCTAAGCATCCACCTAAGCATCCACCTAAGCTAGTTAAGGTGGAAGGAAACAAAATGGTTTTGTCTCCTTAAGTGGCCGGCCAAACTTGTGTCCCAATGCAATGGATTGCATTGAATGTGTGGAGGTGAAAGGGTTTTTCCAACCCTATAAAAGACCCCATGAAGTGGCCGGCCAAAGCAAGTGTTGTTGTGGTTGTGAGAGAGCTTGGTGGAAGCTTTGGTTGTGTTAGTGGTGAGAAAGCTTGGTGGAAGCTTTAGTTGTGTGGGTTTGTGAGTGTAGGCTAGCAAGAAGAGGAGTCTTCTTCTTCCTTTCTCCTTTTCCCTCTCTTCCTCTCCTTTAGGGACTTCTCTAGCAAGAAGTAAAGGAGAGCTCTTCTAGTTTTCCTTTTGTGAGACAAGAGCGTGCTCGTGTGGATACGTATAGAGGCACGGACACTTGAACGTGCTAAAGATCCAACAAATCCAAGGAAAAGCGGGATTGCAAAGGGCACGCAACAAAGGTAGAACTCTCCTATAAGATAGGTTTGGTTTAGAGAAATTTATTTTATACGAGTTTGCTTTCGCATGGATCACTTGGAAGGGATCCTATTTTCCGTTGCGCATATGCCATTTGGCATACGAGATTACCCTACAGTGGTATCAGAGCCACTTGCGAAAGATCTTATAAAAATAGATTTTCTCTATTTTATATGTGATATAGAAGTAGGATAAATTTTATTATGAGTTGATAATTGCATTAGCAAATTTTCAAACATAATAAAATATCCAATGTCTTTTAAAAGTTAAAATGACATGGTGCATGGTTATGGCCTAGTCCCAAAAAGTTTGTGATTGTGTGTTGTAATTTTAATACTACATGGTCGTGCCTTTCTCCTAATATTCTTGTTGTAAAATTAGTTTTAGACTCGAATGTAACTCGAGTATTTCTCCTTTTGTAATGTACAAAACAAGGATGGAGGGTCCATTGGAAGATGAGGTTACAAGGAGGAAGTCAACACACAAGACAACCAAAAGGAAGCACTTAGGAGAAGATGCTATCCCTAGGTTGACCAATCAATCTTTTCATTGGCTTGAGAAGATTGTAGAATAAGGGCCATAACCATGACACGTTAGTTTAATATGTATGTGATGCATGTTAGTTTAGCTTGTATGTGATGCATGATTAGTTTAGCTTATATGTGATGTATGCTAATATGTATATGATACATGTTTATTTCTTAATAAGTCTAAACGATATGCCTACCAAAGTTGGTACTCACTACTTCCTCGATCATTTGTTATTGGGTTTGCCAAAGCAAAGCAATGCATTTTATCTTGGAGGGGTGCGATTGGACTATCGTGTTGTCCCTCTATCTATGTTGGTTAAGACTTAGTTAGTTTTTTCTTAATTGGTTAAGTAAGTAGAGGCATTTATTATCTTTGAACATAATTTTTTAAATTAGTTTTGTGTGATTCAACATCGCCTTTGTCTTAGAAGTGGTCGCTGTCTGATATCCAAGAAGGCCCTGCCTCGCCACACTGAAGCCGGGTTTAGGAATAAACACTAAACTAATCTAAAACTTAACCAAAGCTATTAAAGAGTTACATCAGATGTAATTGGCAAAAGATTGCCTACCTAATTATACTACGCCTTGGGCGATTAGCCAAAGCTAACTCAAGACTAATTATGATGTGGATCTTTATCCCATATAAATTTATAGCTAAATAGTAGATATGAGAATTTAGTGGGAGCCTCATTTAATTAAAGGCCTAATTAAATGATTTAGGTATGATACTTAACTTTGCATTTTAATGTTGTAGATCACCATGTCATCTAACAACACACACCCCTCAACTTGCGATCCCCTTGAGAAGGACAAGCTAATGGAGCAAACTTTCTGATCGTATAGGAACTTGAGGATTATCCTCAAGCAAGAACGCAAACTATATGTCCTAGAGCAGGCTACCTCGAAATACCCGCCCCTGGCCACTGTGCAAAAGGATGCTTATAAGAAGCATCAAGATGACGATTAGATGTGTCATGCCTTATGCTTGCCACCATGAACTCGAGTAAGCAACATGAGAACATGGATGCCTATGATATGGTTGAGCATTTGAAACAACTATATCAAGGACAAGCTAGGCACAAGCGCTTTTGAAGTGTCTAAGGCTCTTTTGCATGCAAGATGCAAGAAGGAACACTGAGGAACTCACGACTAAAATGATTGGGTACGCTGAGAACCTTGAAAGACTAGGTTTTCCATCGAGCCAAGAATTGGCAATCGATGTTATCCTCGCAATTGTTAAGCATACAATCAATTCCCATGAATTATAACATGAATGAAATTGATAACCTTGTTCGAGATTCTCAAAGATGTTAAGAATCACAACCAAATCTCAAGAAGAAAGTTAGTAATGTACTAATGGTCAAGAAGGACAAAGGTAAGCGCAAAGGCAAGGGTAAGACCCAAACCAAAAGCAAGGCCAATTCATTCACTTCAAAGGGTAAAGGTAAAGTACCTAAGGAAGGGGACTGCTTCCATTGCGGTAAGACTGGACACTGGAAGCGGAACTGCAAAGTCTACCTTGAGGAAGTAAAGAACAAGAGAAGTGGGACTTCTGCCTCAGGTATACATGTTATAGAGGTTAATCTATCTATTTCTTCTACATGGGTATTAGATACCGGATGTGCATCTCACATTTGTACTAATGTGCAGGGACTGAGAAATAGTAGAATAATGGCAAAGGGCGAAGTGGACCTACGAGTAGGCAATGGCGCAAAAGTTGCTGTTGTAGCTGTAGGAACATATTCTTTGTCTTTGCCCACTGGGCTTATCTTAGAACTAGAGGAGTGCTTCTATGTACCTGCATTAACAAAGAACATAATTTCTGTATCTTGTTTAGACAAGAAAAACTTTTCTTTTATAATAAAGGACAAATGTTGTTCCATTTATTTAAATGAAATGTTCTATTGTAATGCACCACTTATGAATGGTCTCTATGTTCTAGATTTAGATAACCCAATTTATAACGAATATTAAACGGTTCAAATCGAATGATTTGAACCAAACATATCTTCCGCAATCGCCGCCAGGTCACATAAATGAAAAACGATATCCCAACTCCATAAAGATGGATTATTGGACTCATTTGATTTTGAATCATATGAGGTATGCAGTCTTGTCTTTAGGAAAGATGACTAAAACTCCATTTAGTGGACATGGCGAGAGAGCGACGGACTTGTTAGGACTCATACATTCTGATGTATGTGGCCCTTTCAATGTCGAAGCCAGAGGAGGCTATAAGTACTTTATTACTTTCACTGATGATACGAGTAGATTTGGCTACTTATATTTGATGAGACATAAGTCGTAACTTTGAAAAGTTCAAAGAATTCAAGAATGAAGTACAAAACCAACTTGGTAAGCGATTAAGCTACTTCGATCAGATCGAGGTGGTGAATACCTTAGTCAAGAGTTTCGTGATCACTGGCCGAGTGTGGGATAATATCCCAACTCACTCCACCCGAACACCACAATGGAATGGTGTATCCGAGAGGAGAAATCGACTCTATTAGATATGGTACGATCAATGATGAGCCGCATCGATCTACCTACTTCCTTTTGGGGTTTAGCTCTAGAGACACCGCCACACTTAATCGCTGCTCCATCAAAAGCCGAGAAAAGACACCATATACGATATGGACCGAAGAGTCCCAAAATGTCTTTATAAAGATTTGGGGTTGTGAAGCTTATGCGTTAGACGTCAAGTCTCAGATAAACTAGGACCCAAATCAGATAAGTGTTATTTTGTAGGATATCCCAAGGAAACTAAGGGATATTACTTTTACAATCCCACACTTGGCAAGGTGTATGTTGCCAGAAATGCTGTCTTTCTAGAAAGAGAATTTATTTCTAGAAATACTAGTGGAGTAAAATTCATCTTGAAGAAGTTCAAGATGATGATAACACTAAGGCTTCATGGAAAATGAACAGAACCACAAAGTGTTGTGGATGAGGAAATTGTTGCCCAAAGAGTTGTGGAGCAAACACTGCTCAAGTAGACCAACCTCTTCAGAGATCTATAGGATCCGCTGTCAACCCGAGAGATATTCTTTTCTCTCGATCGACAACGGTGATTTTTTGATTATCAATCTTGACGTGCCTACATCCTATAAAGAAGCTATGATGAGCACAGATTCGAGAAATGGCTAGAGGCCATGAGATCCAAATGGAATCCATGTACACTAACCAAGTATGGACTTTGGTTGATCCACCAAGGTAAAACCCATTGGGTGTAAGTGGGTCTTTAAAGTAAAGACGACATGGATGGTAATAAGCATACCTATAAAGGTAGATTGGTGGCAAAGGATTCAAACAAATTCATGGTATTGACTATGAAGAAACCTTTTCACCGGGCCATGATGCTTAAATCCATTCGGATCATACTTGCTATCGCAGCCTACCATGATTATGAGATCTGGCAGATGGATGTCAAAACCGCTCAATGGAAAGCTACCGAGGATGTGTACATGACACAACCCGAGGGTTTTGAAGATCCAAAGCATCCCGGAAAGGTATGCAAACCGCAAAGGTCCATTTATGGACTAAAGCAAGCCTTCAAGTCCGGAATCTTCGATTCGATGATGCAATCAAAGAGTTTGGTTTCATCAAGAATGAAGATGAGCCTTGTGTCTACAAGAGAAATAGTGGGAGCACAGCTTGTATTTCTTGTCTTGTATGTAGATGACATACTTCATCGAAATGATATTCCTCACCCACCGTGAAGATGTGGTTAGGGAATTGTTTCTCGATGAAGGACTTAGTGAAGCCGCCTATATTCTAGGCATCAAGATCTATAGAGATAGATCTAGAAGATTACTTGGCCTAAGTCGAGTACATACATTGATAAAGTGCTAGATCGCTTTGCTATGCAAAATTCTAAGAAAGGGTTTCGCTTTATCACATGGTGTGAGTCTTTCAAGACTCAATGTCCTCTTCTAAGGAGGAGAGAGATCGCATGGATAAGATCCCTTATGCATCGCTATAGGGTCTATCATGTACGCCATGCTTTGTACTGCTCTCGACGCCTCAGATGCTTTGAGCATGACGAGTAGATACTCAATGATCTGTGAAAGTCATCGGATAGCACCAAAATATTCTAAGTACTTACGAAGAACGAAAGAATATTTCCGATATTCGAGGCACGAGGAGCTAATCAGAAGGGTTACGTGATGCAAGCTTCCAAATGCATAAGGATGACTATAGATCGCAAATCGGGGTACGTGTTTTGCTCGAATGGTGGAGTGTGAGCTGAAGAGTTCAAGCGAGGACAGCTTCGATTCTACAACAGTATATTGCGCATCCGATGCAACAAAGGAGGTCGTTTGTCTCGCAAGTTCATCGATGAACTTGGGGTAGTTCCTAGCATTGCAGATCCAATAGACCTCTATTGTGACAACAATGGGGCTATTGCATGCTAAGGAACCTCGATCACATCAGACAAAACACATATCGCGGCGCTTCCATCTCATTCGAGAGATCATCGATAGAGGAGATGTGAGGATATGCAGTACCGCGAAGCTAACATCGCAGATCCATTGACCAAGGCTTTGTACGAGGAAGCATGATGGTCACACTAGGTCACTAGGTATTAGATATCATAGTGATTGGTACTAGTGCTAGTGGGAGATTGTTAGTTAAAGCCCTAGAACCAATCATGTGATGGTTGAATAGGGAACATTTTGTATCATATTCTATAAAGGCAAAGGATTGGTTATTATATTTACATCTTGCTTGTGCGGCTAATTTAAATATAATAATGCCCTAGAAAAGTAGGTTCTTATCTACACATCAATTGGCGAATTGATTATGAGAGAGGTCAGAGAGAACACTTTCCTAAATGTTCTAGTCAGTATTAATATGCAAGGGCAATATTAATACATAAAGACTAGCATGTAGGTCAATTGATGACTTGATCTCACAAGTCATGGATATATGATATCAAGTTGACACATGGGTATATATTGGAGAATATATACCGAATCAATTCATGAGAAAGTTTCATGGATCGTTATATGAGTGTCATAAACTTTCTCATGTGACTATTGGTATGAATAGTCCTTAGACAAGTCACTACGGTTCCTCTACATAGGAGTTATGTACTTTGGTATCGTCAAACGTCACCCGTGAGGTGGACCATAAAGGCGATTCTTGGGTATGTAACAAATTATGCGGAGGGATGTGAGTGATGTAGATGGGATCTATCCTTCCATATGACGGAGTGATATCGGTGGGCCCCTTGATTGAGTAGAACTACTAAAACGCATGGTTACTCGAATGAGTCAATATGAGATATTGAGCTCATTTGTTTGAGTTAGTTTACTCGGGATCAAGAAACACATAGATTGATCGAGGATGACACGGTCTATGCCTCATTGATCAATCGATATCAAGGATAGAAGGACACGGTCATATATTATAGTAGTCACGGAAAGGTTAGTCGGATCTTGACTTATCTCGTAACTTGGGTAGCAATGATGTATTGCTAGATGCCGCTCATTGCTTGTGTATCTAAAAGAGTTTAGATCCACTGCCAACGTTATGAGAGCCTATAGGGTCACACACAAAGAGCATGATAATTAGAGGAATTAGAGTATTCTAGTTTGACTAGAATAATATGTGAATAAGCTTAAGTACAAAATGGTTTTTGGACTTTAAGCTTAATGAGAATTTTAGCTAATTGATTTAATGAGATTAATTCAATATGTTACCTTATTGATTTAATAAGATTAATTCAATATGATAACATAAGCTTAATTGAATTAATAAGATTAATTCAATATGATAACATAAGCTTAATTGAATTAATAAGATTAATTCAACATGCATGAATGCCACATAAGAATACCACATAAGCATGCCACCTAAGCATCCACCTAAGCATCCACCTAAGCTAGTTAAGGTGGAAGGAAACAAAATGGTTTTGTCTCCTTAAGTGGCCGGCCAAACTTGTGTCCCAATGCAATGGATTGCATTGAATGTGTGGAGGTGAAAGGGTTTTTCCAACCCTATAAAAGACCCCATGAAGTGGCCGGCCAAAGCAAGTGTTGTTGTGGTTGTGAGAGAGCTTGGTGGAAGCTTTGGTTGTGTTAGTGGTGAGAAAGCTTGGTGGAAGCTTTAGTTGTGTGGGTTTGTGAGTGTAGGCTAGCAAGAAGAGGAGTCTTCTTCTTCCTTTCTCCTTTTCCCTCTCTTCCTCTCCTTTAGGGACTTCTCTAGCAAGAAGTAAAGGAGAGCTCTTCTAGTTTTCCTTTTGTGAGACAAGAGCGTGCTCGTGTGGATACGTATAGAGGCACGGACACTTGAACGTGCTAAAGATCCAACAAATCCAAGGAAAAGCGGGATTGCAAAGGGCACGCAACAAAGGTAGAACTCTCCTATAAGATAGGTTTGGTTTAGAGAAATTTATTTTATACGAGTTTGCTTTCGCATGGATCACTTGGAAGGGATCCTATTTTCCGTTGCGCATATGCCATTTGGCATACGAGATTACCCTACACTTTACACTCTAGGTTTAAAGAAATTTTAATTGGGCTAACAAGTGTAGGAGAAAGACTTTCGAACCGCGATATGCTTATGAAAGCAATTGATGTTTTTCCTCGGTCATCGAAATGGAGCTCAATGGTGGACTCCTTCTACATGTCGAAGAACCTAGAAGTGAACACCTTGGAGGAGTTCTTCTCAACCATGGAGCTCCATGAAACAAGGCTTGAGGAGGTAATTGAAGAATCAAGTATCAAGCCATCAAGAGGAGTAGCCCTAGTAGCAAACAAGGGGAAGAAGAAGAAGATAGAGACTCCTTCCTCCTCCGATGAACCATCCTCCTCCTCCTCCATGGATAGCACGTAAGAAGCATACATGTTAAGGAAGGTAAGACATGCTTTGAGGAATTTTAAATTTAATAAATCTAATGATAGGAGAAGAAGACCAAGGGGTAAGATAATTTGCTATAATTGCCAAGGAGAGGGACACATAAGGGATAATTGTCCCCTCTTGAGCAAAGAAGAGAGGAAGAAGAAAGAGGAAAAGAAGACGGGGAGGAAGAAGAGAAGAAGGCCAAAGAAAAAGGGAAGGCCAAAGCACTCAAAGCAAGGACTTGGGATGATCCTTCCTCCTCCTCATCATCATCGGAGGAAGAAAATGCCTTTGTCACAAATTTGGCACTAATGGGATTTGATGACCTAGACACCTCTTCCTCCGAACAAGAAAGATCAAGCACAAGTGAGGAGAGCTCTAGTGAAGGGGGAGGCTCATCATCATCCTCCTCATCCAAAGAAGAAGACATGGAGACTATGGTAACGAATCTCTCACCCAATAAAATAGTTTCCATGATTTCTAGCCTTGCTAAGGATTTATTTATGGCTAAGAAAAAGAATAAAAGCATGCTAGATCAAATTAAGGCTTTAGAAAATAAATTAGAACAAGCATGTTTAAATGTTAATAATGATGATGCATGCTCACATGACTATATGCCTTTTGATGTTAATGATGCATGCATTGAGGAAAATAGGATGTTAAGGGAAAAGGTAGATCATTTGACCAAAGCCCTAGAAAAAATTATAATTGGCTCTAACACCCTTAACATGATCATAGGGAGCCAAAGGGCTAGTTTTAATAAGAAAGGCCTAGGGTATAAGGGAAAAACTAATGAAAAGGCCTATAAATATTTGATTGCTAGGGGTCAAAGAAAAAATAAGACAATTGCTAAAAAATGTATCCCTAAGGAATATTTAGTGAACCCCATAGGAAAGAACTTGTATTGGGTTCCTAAATCCATTCTTAAGGGTTAGGAAAACCCTAGGTTAGTCAACCATAGTGGACTTCACTTGTATCATATTATTTGGTTAACTTAGGATGGCAGGACTTAATTTTTGAATTAGTGTTGGGTGATGATAATGTGTCGATAAATTGATAATAATGCTTAAATCATGATAGTTAATGTAATTGTTATATATATTTGCAGTCATGATTTATGATCTTGACATTTAATATATAATCATGAGAAATAGGGTACAAATCATGCTTTAGGTGATATTTGATTTATTATCATGATTTTATACCAATGCATGATTATAAATTGATTGATACATGTGTTTCATGATCATAATGTGAAATCAATGCATAAATGTTTTTATGATCATGTGGCATGTTAGGATGATACTTAACCATTGGTAGAATTGCATGAAATTGAAGATTAAATACATAAATACCTTTAGGAACATCTCACATTCACCATAAGGATAACTTTGATTGGAAACATAGTATGGGTGAGATGATAGGATGATACTAATAGTCCACTAATGCCTGTGGCATTTAGATGGTCATTTAAAGTATCAAAATAGCAATAATAGACCAATCATGGGGAAGGTTTATGTTTAATTCATAGACATATTGCCCAAAGATCATGGTTGGATATTTCAAATGTTTTGAAAACCATTTCTTGTTTCATAAACTGAATTTTCATGTTTTGAAAAGCTTCAAGGCAAAACTAAGCTTTAAAATTGATACAAACTTTAGATATTTTCTAACTTTTGAGATTTTGCCTAATTTTTGAAAATATAATGATTTTTCATGGAAAGATATTTTTCATTGATAAAGGAACTTACAAGAAATGTTCTCCCCAAATTTCATGATTTTTCGAATTTTATATAATTTTTTATGCATTTCTAAAATTCAGCCCGAAAATCAAAAAATCCTGAAATCAGATTGCCAGTTGACTGGTACTCTAAACCAGTCAACTGATCGATTGAAAACATGCCCAGTAACCTTCTTTTATCAGATTTTAAGGCATGTTTTGGTGATTTTTGTTTCCTAGACTTGATGTCATGTTTGAATAACTTAGTTTAATCTTTTTGATGGTGTCAAAGGAGGAGAAATATGTATGTTTAAGTAAGTTATATTAAGGGGGAGAATTGCATTTAGGGGGAGTTTCATGTATTAAGGGGGAGAGTTGATAATCATGTTTATTAACATGCTTTCTTACCTTAATATTTTTATCAAATATTTACCTAACTTAAACGGATTGTCACACATCAAAAAGGGGGAGATTGTTAGGGTAATCAACCCGTGATATGGTTTTGATGTGTGTGGCAAAGGGTTTAAGTTAGAATGATTGGATTTGATATGTGCGTTGGAGTCTTGCAGGACTTAGTAATTCGCACATGGAGCTTAGAAAAGTGTCACCACTCACAACCTCGTGATTGAGTTAGAGAAGGAGCATTGCAGAGTCGTGCGCTTGATGCTGCCGAGGGACCGCCGGACAAGATGACTTGAAGAGAAGCAAAGGAAGCAGACTTCGAGGGCAAGAGACGTGAAGGAGCATTGTAGAGTCATGCGCCTGATGCTGCCGAGGGACATGGCCGCGAATGAAGAGAACTTTTGCCAGGGACTTCAAGTGAGATGAGAGAATGAGTGAATTGTAAGTAGCTCATTAGGTGAACTTGGCCGAATGGCTAAGTGTCGGAGGCTCGACCACAAGGGTTGAGCTTTACCCAGTCGCCGGAAGCTCAAACAGATGTAAGGTTTGAGCTTTGCCCGACACCAGTCAACTGCCATGTCATGGCAGTCGACTGCTCCAAGTTGATCGACAATCGACTGGTGTTAGCTGCTAGATCAAGTCGACATCAGTCGACTGCTTAAGGGAAGCAGTCAACTGATCGCACTATGCACGGGCACAGAAGCTTGTCGAGCTCACGGGCACTCGACTAGAAGTCGACATCAATCGACTGATGAAAGCATCAGTCGACTGATCATATGACTGTTGGAGAATCGACCGTGGATCCCACGAATCCGGCCTGGTCAGAAGCCGTTGGAGTCGACATCAGTCGATTGATGAAAGCATTGGTCGACTGATAGTGCTCAACGAGAAGAATTGCTTCCTCTCTATAAAAAGAGAGGGTGGGGGCTTATAGATGGTTAATCTTCATGCTCAAAACATTCTACAAAGTGCCCCACAAAGCTCAAACTCCTTCTTCTAGTTTTCTTTCATATTTATTGTAAAAGAAGGAGTGATCTCTTGTTGTAAAGGTTTACCTCCACCTTGCTTGGGCTAAAGGGAGAGACCAATAGTGGATTGGTTGCGGAGTGATTCACCGGAGATGAATCAGACCGTGGATTAGCGGCGAGGCTATGAACCATGTTACATTATTGTGTTAGCGTTTGTAATTTCTATTCTTTCTTTGCATTTGTCTTAATTGTTTATATTAGTATATTCCGCTTGCGCTAATAGTGTTTGTAGACGAGCAATCAATGAACGACTTCCACCGTATGACGATAAAGGGCTATTCACCCCCCTCTAGCCGGCCAACATCAATTCCCTACAAAATTGACTTGAATCAAATGGTTGGATTTTATCAACCATGGGAGATAAGAGGTCAAGTTTGACTTGACTTGAGAGGGAAGATGAATGGTCAATTTTGACTTGACCAATTGCCATGTCATGGTGACTTGGTTTGGGGCCGGCCAATGATGATGTTCCACATCATCATAGACACATCATGGGGTGCCACCTCATGAGGGAGACCAAGAGTCATTGGCTCTTGGAATTACATGCATGCATGTAACCCCCTCCATGAAGTGGCCGGCCACTTTAGTTGTGAGATTAGAGTGAAGTTAAGTAGTGTAACTTCATCTTCTTTCTCCTCTCTTCCCTCAAGCTCTCTCTTCCTCATCTTGCCGTGAGCCTCTAAGGGGTGCTAGCACACTCTAGGTTGCTTTTCTCCACCTATTGCTTGTGTGGATACCAATAGAGGAGTGTACACTTGACACTCTCGAGTTTCGGCAAGCCATTTGGACGAGCGGGATAAGCAAAGGGCATCGCATCAAGGGTAAAACTCTTAACATATAGATCTAGAGTAGATCTAAGGTTTTTTCAAACACTTACATGTATTTTTTTTTACCTTCGCACGGATCCATGGCCGACTTCCGAGGTTTCCGCAACGCAAAAAGCGATTTTTGCGGCTCGGATAGTCCAATAATGGTATCAGAGCCACGTGCGAAGCATGTATGTGTTTTAGTTTTATAGTTTTTGTATTAGATATAAAAATTATAGATCTATAAGTTTCTGTAAATTTTCTATTTTTATAGAATTTTTGGGTATTTTTCTCAAAGAATCGAAGCAACAAGTGTTGGGACACTTGTAGGTTTCAACCACCGAGAAAAAAACTCTCCGAAACGGTGAATTCTCGCTTTAGGTTTTTTCAGATAGTGACTTAAGTCACTGTAAGATCAAGATGGGACACTCGCAAAGTTTATTTTGCGAGTAGGGGTGCTACGCCTAACCCCGAAATGGGCATTGTCCCACAATCGCACCCGGAAATCGCTTAGCGGGATCGTTACGGAGATGTGACTCATAAAATTGAAAAACAAAATAGGAAAAATTATAGAAATTTCTGTAAAATACATTATTTAGAATTATGTATAATATTGTGATGGTTATGGCCCAAGAACCCCAATGTGATTGGATAAATGTGCTGTAATTCATAATACGGCTTGCGTGCCATTTTTGTGATTGTGCATGTTGTATATGGTATGCAGCTTGCGCGTCGTGCCTCTTCTTTTAATATTATTGTTGTAAATAGTTTTGTTGGTGCAAGGGCACTAGATAATCGAACCTGTGTTTTGATTATGGTAAAGACACAAAGTTAAGTTTACATCGTTATCTCACGAGCTAAATCGAGTGTGTAGAAAAGTACTAAAGCTGGAGCTGAAGGCTAGCGACACCCGGAGGAAGCCGCGGTGGTTGGGAGACATTTGAGTGACTTCGGAGGGAGCCGAAGGAATTGAGTGGAAGGCCGGAAGCGAGAGCTACAAGGTAAGTATCGAGGAAAGCTTGTGTGAGTGAGAGATTGTAAGGTCGTATCCTCTTTACGGGGATGACCGTAGGCAGCGATCCGACTAAGACTTCCTATGGAAGGTCTACGTCGAGATCGGACGGTTAGAAACCGTCGAATTTATCATTTTTCGAGCTAACCTCTTACTTTAGGGAAGTGGCCAGGCTGGCAGTCAACTGTTGGACATTGGCCAGTCGACTGATGGGAGTCATCAGTCGACTGATGGCGACGAATCGGCCTTTGTGCTAGGTCAAAACGGATAAGGTTTGACGCGACCACTTCGCGATAAAAATTATATAACTTCGTGATCTGTTCCGAAAAAAGAGGAGACATATTCAGAGGGCAAAATCTATAAAAGGAGGGGTGGATTCCAACTCCAAATATCATCAAGTTTATTCATCAAGTGCTCCTACAACGCCAACGCTCCAACACCGTCATAACGCCGACGCGACAACAAGTTCAGATCTTCTTCATCGGCAGCAACATCTAGTAATATATTTTTGATATTGTATTGGTTGTTTTTATTCGTAACGAGGTGAGGTAGGCTTGTTGCCTCATCCTCGTACTTCCGGTTTTGTGATCATTGTCTCCTACCTCCAACGAGGAGGAGACATTATAGTGCTTTGCCCTCCGTACGCGGTCTAGGACCGATAGGGCCTTGGAGTAGCAACCGCTGGGTTGTGAACCAAGTAAAAAATAAACGTGTCTCTTTATTTTTCGCTGCTCTTACTCATTTAATTATCTACTCGAACGAAATGTCGAAAAGATTTACAGTCGCTATTCACCCCCCCCCTCCTAGCGACGCTTCTCGATCCAACAAGTTTTAGACTCAAATGTAACTCAAGTTTCATGTTTGTAATGTACAAAATGGAATGGTGGAAGGTCCACTAGTAGACGGAGTTACGAGGAGGGTGCTGACGACACATGGCGGTCAAAGGAGGTACTTGGAGAAGTCGCTAACCCTATGTTGACCATCCGATCTTCTCATTGGCTTGAGAAGATCGTAGTAGGGCCATGACCTCATCACAATTTATATATATATATTTTGCTTGTATGTATATGATGCATGCTAGTATATTTTTTTGTATGTATGTGATGCATGCTAGTGTAGGGTAATAAATGTTGGGAAACCGATCCAGATCTGACATTCACAACGTCGTGGGTGAATACTTCGCACAACCATAGCGGAAATAAATAATTAAACTGGATCCCACCAGAGATCCATGCAAAACTATATAAATCATTTTCTAGTCTAGATCTAATCTAGAGGAGGATTATACCTTCGGTACGTGCCCTTCGCAATCCCGCTTTTCCAAACGTTGTTGGATCTCAATACGGTAAGGGTAATCGTATATCTATGGTATCCACACTGACACCCACACTAGCTTTGGAGTTACGTTGTGCTAGCAACCCCTAGTAAAATGCCAAGACTTCTTTGGAAGAAGAAGGAGAGGAAGGAGGTGATGAGAGAACACTTTCTCTCTTGGCTCTATTTGGCTTGCATGCCCAAACACAACACCCTCAAGTGAAGTCCACGTTGAAACCATTTTAACCCCATAGCAACCATTGCCATTAATTCCATATTAAGACATCTCTTAATACCAAGACCCTTGGTATTCTCCTTCATGAATTCTCATCATGAATACCAAGGCTCTTGGTATTTCCATGCATGATTAATCAAATTAATCATGCATGATAATGAATCATCTTCCATGGTTCAACTTGAGTCTGACTCAAGTTTAACCAGTTTGAGTCTAACTCAAATCTTGGTCATATGCTCAATTGTCCTTTTAGTCCAACTAAAAGAAACCATCTCCAAACCAGAATGTCATTTGTGTGTGACTCTATAGGCTCTTGTAACGTTGGAAATGTATCTAAAACCCCTTTTAGATACATAAGCAATGAGCGACATCTAACAATACATCATTGCTACCCAAGTTACAAGATCGTCGAGATTCGACAACCTTTCCATGACTATTATCATGTATGACAACGTCCTTCTATCTCTGATATCTTAGATCGATCAATGAGGCATAGACCGTGTCATCCCCTTATCGATCTTTATGTTTCTTGATCCCCAAGTAGACTCACTCAAAGAAATGAGCTCAATATCTCATATTGACTCATTTAAGCATGGTCATACATTTCGTGGTCCTACTCTATCAAGAGGCCAAAGATATCACTCCCGTCATATGGGAGGGATAGATCCCATCTATATCACTCACATCCCTCCGCATAATTCGTTACATACCCAGTGATTGCCGTTATAGTCACCCTATTACGGCGTGACATTAGACGATATCAAAGTACATAACTCCTTATGTAGGGAACCGTAGTGACTTCAGGTCTAAGGACTATTCATACTAATAGTCACATGAGAAAGTATATGACACTCATATAATGATCCATGATACTTTCTCATGGCAGGTCAATTCATTATATATATTCTCCAATATATATACCCATGTGTCAATGTGATATCACATATCCATGACTTGTGAGATCAAGTCATCCATTGACATACATGCTAGTCTCAATGTATTAATATTGCCCTTGTATATTAATACTTGACTAGGAATATTAAGAATAGTATTCTCTACATCTTCTCATAATCAATTCTACCAATTGATATACTGTAGATTATAACCTACTATTCAAGGACATTATTATATTTATCTTAGCTGGCACATGCATAAATTAAATATAATAAACAATCTTTGCCTTTTATTAATGAAATATGATAAACATGATCCCTAATCAATCATCTCATGATTGGTACTAAGGGCTCACACTAACAATAAAGGCCTTAATGCGTATATGATACACATTCACGATTAGATTAGATCTTAATAGAATCAACTCATAAATGCCTACCAAGTTTTGATACCCATCACTACCTCGATCATTTATTGTTGTTGAATCTCCCAAAGTAGAGCAACGCATATTATCTTGGTAGGGTGCGGAGGGACAATCTTGGTCCTGCCTATCACAGCTTGGGTGAGAATATGCTCAATTAGATTGAGTAAAATTAGTTAACTCAATTGGATCGAGTAAAACTATAAGCATATTCCAACCGTTGGAAAGGTAGGATAAGGTTACATTTACACTAAATCTTGGGCGATTTAGCCAAAGCTAACTCAAGGTCTTTTATAAATGTGGATCTTGATCCTATAAACAAGAGTTGCATAGAGATGTAATCGGTAATTTGTTACCTACCGATCATACTAAGTCTTGGCGATTTAGCTAAAGCTAACTCAAAGTGTAATATGATGTGGATCTTGTCCTGCGAGAATTATAGCTAGTTTGTATGAATCCAGTAATGTGGTTTGACCACATCCATGACTCGATTCTACAAAAGTCCTATAATTCAGTGGGAGCATCATTTGATTAAAGGCCTAATTAAATGATAAATGGAATATGATATTAATTTTTTGCATTGTGTATGTTGTAGATTACCATGTCGACAAACACGAACACTCTCTCCCTGCGTTCTGTCCTTGAGAAGGACAAGCTCAATGGAGCTAATTTTTTGGACTGGTATAGGAATCTGAGAATCGTTCTCACCTAAGAAAGAAAATTGTACGTCCTGGAGCAGCCCATTCCGGAGGCACCTCCTGCCACTACCTCACTGTTAGTTATATCCCTAGAACCAATCATGTGATGGTTGAATAGGGAACATTTTGTATCATATTCTATAAAGGCAAAGGATTGGTTATTATATTTACGTCTTGCTTGTGCCAGCTAAATTAAACATAATAATGCCCAAGAAAAGTAGGTTCTTATCTACAGTACATCAATTGGCAGAATTGATTATGAGAGGTTATAGAGAACACTTTCCTAAATGTTCCTAGTCAAGTATTAATATGCAAGGGCAATATTAATACATAAAGACTAGCATGTAGGTCAATTGATGACTTGATCTCACAAGTCATGGATATATGATATCAAGTTGACACATGGGTATATATTAGAGAATATATAATGAACTGACCCGCCATGAGAAAGTTTCATGGATCGTCATATGAGTGTCATAAACTTTCTCATGTGACTATTGGTATGAATAGTCCTCAAACCTGAAGTCACTACGGTTCCCTACATAAAGAGTTATGTACTTTGGTATCGTCAAATGTCACCCGTAACAGGGTGGACCATAAAGGCGATTACTGGGTATATAACAAATTATGCAGAGGGATGTGAGTGATGTAGATAGGATCTATCCCTCCCATATGACGGGAGTGATATCTGTGGGCCCCTTGATTGAGTAGAACTACTAAAACGCATGGCCTTGCTCGAATGAGTCAATATGAGATATTCAGCTCATTTGTTTGAGTTAGTTTACTCAGGGATCAAGAAACACATAGATTGATCGAGGATGACATGGTCTATGCCTCATTGGTCAATCTGATATCAAGGATAGAAGGACACGGTCATACATTATAGTAGTCACGGAAAGGTTAGTCGGATCTTGACTTATTTCGTAACTTGGGTAGCAATGATGTATTGCTAGATGTCGCTCATTGCTTGTGTATCTAAAAGAGTTTAGATCCACTGCCAACGTTATGAGAGCCTATAGGGTCACACAAAAAGAGCATGATGATTAAAAGAATTAGTGCATTCTAGTTTGACTAGAATAATTTGGGAATAAGCTTAAGTACAAAATGGTTTTTGGACTTTAAGCTTAATGAGAATTTTAGCTTATTGATTTAATGAGATTAATTCAATATGCTAAGCTTATTAATTTAATAAGATTAAATAAATATGTTATCATGATAGCCTAAGCTTAATTGATTTAATAAGATTAATTCAATATGTTACCTTATTGATTTAATGAAATTAATTCAATATGATAACATAAGCTTATTGAATTAATAAGATTAATTCAACATGCATGAATGCCACATAAGCATGCCACCTAAGCATGCCACATAAGCATGCCACCTAAGCTTGATGAGGTGGAAGGAGTCAAAGGGTTTTGACCTTTGGAATTTCTCCACATGTGGTCGGCCAAACAAGGAGTGTTTGATTATTTTTCAATGCAATTGATTGCATTGAATGTGATAGGAGGTGAAAGGTTTTTTCAATCCTATAAAACACTCCATGGGGTGGCCGGCCAAGGGGTGGAAGCTTGAGGCTTGGAGAGAGCTTGGTGGTGAGAGGCTTTGGTTGTGTGGCTTTTGTGAGTGTAGGCTAGCAAGAAGAGTGGTCTTCTTCTTCTTTTCTCTTTTTCCCTACCTTCCTCTCCTTTAGGGACTTCTCTAGCAAGAAGTAAAGGAGAACTCTTCTAGTTTCTTTTGTGAGACAAGAGCTTGCTCGTGTGGATACATATAGAGGCACGGACATTTGAACGTGCTAAAAGATCCAACAAACCCAAGGAGAAGCGGGATTAAAAAGGGCACGCAACAAAGGTAATATTCTCCTATAAGATAGGTTTTGAGAAATTTATTTTTTTTGTACGAGGTTTTCTTTTACAAGGATCACTTGGAAGGGATCCTATTTTTCCGTTGCGCATATGCTATTTTGCATAAAAAAAATCCCTACAGTGGTATCAGAGCCACTTGCGAAAGATCGTATAAAAAAAAATAGGTTTTCTCTATTTTATATATGATATAGAAGTAGGATAAATTTTATTATGAGTTGATAATTGCATTAGCAATTTTTCAAATATAATAAAATATCCGATATCTTTTAAAAGTTAAAATTGACATGGTGCATGGTTATGGCCTAGTCCCAAAAAGTTTGTGAATGTGTGTTGTAATTCTTAATACGGCCTGCGTGTCGTGCCTTTCTCCTAAAATTCTTGTTGTAAAATTAGTTTGAGACTCGAATGTAACTCGAGTATTTCTCCTTTTGTAATATACACAACAAAGATGGAGGGTCCATTGGAAGATGACGTTACAAGGAGGAGGTCAACAACACAAGACAACCAAAAGGAAGTACTTGGGAGAAGATGATATCCCTAGGTTGACCAATCAATCTTTTCATTGGCTTGAGAAGATTGTAGAATAAGGGTCATAACCATGACACGCTTAGTTTAATATGTATGTGATGCATGTTAATTTAGCTTATATGTGATGTATGCTAATATGTATGTGATGCATGTTTAAGTTTATTTCTTAATAAGTCAAAAACGATATGCCTACCAAAGTTTGGTACTCACTACTTCCTCGATCATTTGTTGTTGGGTTTGTCAAAGCAAAGCAATGCATTTTATCTTGGAAGAGTGCGAGTGGACAATCGTGATGTCCCGCTATCAAACTTGGTTAAGACTTAATTAAGTTTTTCTTAATTAATTAAGAAAGTAGAGGCATATATTAGCTTTGAACATAAGTTTTAAAAATTAGTTTTGTGTGATTTTCGAACATCAGCTTTGTCTTAGAAAGTGGTCGTTGCTCCGATATCAAAGAAGGCCTCTGTGCCTCGCCACGGCCTGGAAGCTGGTTTAGGAATAAGCACTAAACTAATCTAAACTTATCCAAAGCTATTAAAGAGTTACATCAGATGTAATTGGCAAAAGATTGCCTACCTAATCATACTACGTCTTGGGCGATTAGCCAAAGCTAACTCAAGACGAAGTATGATGTGGATCTTTATCCCATATAAATTTATAGCTAAATAGAAGCTAATGATGTAAGCAAAATGTGTTTGCCTACATCAATGATTAGCTCATATCAAAGCTATGAGAATTTAGTGGGAGCCTCATTTAATTAAAGACCTAATTAAATGACTTAGGTATGATACTTAATTTTGCATTTTAATGTTGTAGATCACCATGTCATCTAACACGACACACCCCCTCAATTTGCGATCTGTCCTTGAGAAAGACAAGCTCAATGGAGCTAACTTTCTAGACTGGTATAGGAACTTGAGGATTATCCTCAAGCAAGAATGTAAACTGTATGTCCTAGAGAAGTCTATCCCTGAAACACCCACCCCTGCGGCCACTCGTGCAGAAAAGGATGCTTATAAGAAGCATCAAGATGATGCATTAGATGTGTCATGTTTTATGCTTGCCACCATGAACTCTGAGCTTCAGAAGCAACATGAGAACATGGATGCCTATGGTATGGTTGAGCATTTGAAACAACTATATCAAGGACAAGCTAGGCACGAGCGTTTTGAAGTGTCTAAGGCTCTTTTTGCATGCAAGATGCAAGAAGGAACACCTGTAGGAACTCACGTACTTAAAATGATAGGGTACGTTGAGAACCTTGAAAGACTAGGTTTTCCACTGAGCCAAGAATTGGCAACCGATGTTATCCTGCAATCATTGCCGGAAGCATATGATCAATTCATCATGAATTATAACATGAATGAAATTGATAAGCCTTTGCCTGAGATTCTCAGCATGTTAAGAACTGCTGAACTGAATCTCAAGAAGAAAGTTAGTAACGTACTAATGGTCAAGAAGGGCAAAGGTAAGCGCAAAGGCAAGGGTAAGACCCAAGCCAAAGGCAAGGCCAATTCATCCACTTCAAAGGGTAAAGGTAAAGTACCTAAGGAAGGGGACTGTTTCCATTGCGGTGAGACTGGACACTGGAAGCGGAACTGCAAAGTCTACCTTGAGGAAGTAAAGAAGAAAAGAAGTGGGACTTCTACCTCAGGTATACACATTATAGAAGTTAATCTATCTATTTCTTCTACATGGGTATTAGATACCGGATGTGCATCTCACATTTGTACTAATGTGCAGGGACTGAGAAATAGTAGACTAATGGCAAAGGGCGAAGTGGACCTACGAGTAGGCAATGGCGCAAAAGTTGCTGCTGTAGCTGTAAGAACATATTCTTTGTCTTTACCCACTGGGCTTATCTTAGAACTAGAGGAGTGCTTTTATGTACCTGCATTAACGAAGAACATAATTTCTGTATCTTGTTTAGACAAGAAAAACTTTTCTTTTATAATAAAGGACAAATGTTGTTCCATTTATTTGAATGAAATGTTGTATTGTAATGCACCACTTATGAATGGTCTCTATGTTCTAGATTTAGAAAACCCAATTTATAACGTAAATACCAAATGGTTCAAATCGAATAATTTGAACCAAACATATCTCTGGCACTGTCGCCTAGGTCACATAAATGAAAAACGCATATCCCAACTCCATAAAGATGGATTATTGGACTCATTTGATTTTGAATCATATGAGATATGCAAATCTTGTCTTTTAGGAAAGATGACTAAAACTCCATTTAGTGGACATGGCGAGAGAGCGACGGACTTGTTAGGACTCATACATACTGATGTATGTGACCCTTTCAATATCGAAGCCAGAGGAGGCTATAAGTACTTTATTACTTTCACTGATGATATGAGTAGATTTGGATACTTATATTTAATGAGACATAAGTCAGAATCCTTTGAAAAGTTCAAAGAATTCAAGAATGAAGTACAAAACCAACTTGGTAAGTGTATTAAGCTACTTCGATCAGATCGAGGTGGTGAATACCTTAGTCAAGAGTTTCGTGATCACCTGGCTGAGTGTGGGATAATATCCCAACTCACTCCACCTGGAACACCACAATGGAATGGTGTATCTGAGAGGAGAAATCGTACTCTATTAGATATGGTACGATCAATGATGAGCCAGACTAATCTACCTACTTCCTTTTGGGGTTTAGCTCTAGAGACAGCCGCTTTCACACTTAATCGCGTCCCATCAAAAGCCGTAGAAAAGACACCATATACGTTATGGACTGGGAAGAGTCCCAAAATGTCTTTTATAAAGATTTGGGGTTGTGAAGCTTATGTTAGATGTCAAGTCTCAGATAAACTAGGACCCAAATCAGATAAGTGTTATTTTGTAGGATATCCCAAGGAAACTAAGGGATATTACTTTTACAATCCCACACTTGGCAAGGTGTTTGTTGCCAGAAATGTTGTCTTTCTAGAAAGAGAATTTATTTCTAGAAAAACTAGTGGGAGTAAAATTCATCTTGAAGAAATTCAAGATGAAGATAACACTAAGGCTTCGATGGAAAATGAACAGGCACCACAAAGTGTTGTGGATGAGGAAATTGTTGCCCAAAGAGTTGTGGAGCAAACACCTATTCAAGTAGACCAATCTCTTCGTAGATCTGATAGGATCCGTCGTCAACCCGAGAGATATTCTTTTCTCTTGACTGACAATGGTGATGTATTGCTTGTCGATCTTGACGAGCCTACATCCTATCAAGAAGCTATGATGAGCCCAGATTCCAAGAAATGGCTAGAGGCCATGAGATCCGAAATGGAATCCATGTACACTAACCAAGTATGGACTTTGGTTGATCCACCTGAAGGGGTAAAACCCATTGGGTGTAAGTGGGTCTTTAAAGTAAAGACTGACATGGATGGTAATAAACTTACCTATAAAGGTAGATTGGTGGCTAAAAGATTCAAACAAATTCATGGTATTGACTATGATGAAACCTTTTCACCAGTTGCGATGCTTAAATCCATTCGGATTATACTTGCTATTGCAGCCTACCACGATTATGAGATCTGGCAGATGGATGTCAAAATTGCTTTTCTGAATGGAAAGCTACTCGAGGATGTGTACATGACACAGCCTGAGGGTTTTGAAGATCCAAAGCATCCTGGAAAGGTATGCAAACTACAAAGGTCCATTTATGGACTAAAGCAAGCCTCTCGAAGCTGGAATCTTCAATTCGATGATGCAATCGAGGAGTTTGGTTTCATCAAGAATGAAGATGAACCTTGTGTCTACAAGAGAAATAGTGGGAGCACAGTTGTATTTCTTATCTTGTATGTAGATGACATACTTCTCATCGGAAATGATATTCCCTCACTCCAGTCTGTGAAGATGTGGTTAGTGAATTGTTTCTTGATGAAAGACTTAGGTGAAGCTGCCTATAATCTAGGCATCAAGATCTATAGAGATAGATGTTAGGGCAATCTCTTGCCATGATAAGGTTTTGATGTGTGTGGCAAAGGGTTTAAGTTAAGATGATATTGTTATTTGATATGTTCGTTGGAGTCTTGCAGGACTTAGTAATTCGCACATGGAGCCTTGGCGGGTTCACCCTCACAACCTCGGTCCTTGAGTCGGTGAAGGTTGACTTTGCGGAAGCCGTGCGCTTGGAGCATCCGAGGGACCGCCGGACGAGATGACTTGAAGTGAAGCCAAGGAAGCAGACTTCGGAGGCAAGAGACGCGAAGGAGCATTGCAGAGCCGTGCGCCTGATGCTGCCGAGGGACGTGGCCGCGAACGAAGAGAGCTTCAGCGAGGGACTTCAAGTGAGATGAGAGAATGAGTGAAATGTAAGTAGCTCATTAGGTGAACTTGGTCGAATGGCTGAGTGTTGGAGACTTGACCGCAAGGGTTAAAGTTTACCCGACCGCCGGAAGCTCAAACTTTTGTTAAGTTTGAGTTTCACACGGCACTAGTCGACTGCCATGTAATGGCAGTCGACTGATCTGAGTTGAGTGTGTTCGACTGGTATCCGACTGATGGGTTTATGCCTAGCGATGCCATCGCCATGGAATGGCGATCGCCGAAGGATGTCGCGAACGCAGAATCGCCGTAGTCGATTAGGCGATCAACTACGAGGCGATCGTGAGGTCCATCACGATCGACAAGGTTTCGTTGGACTACAACGGTCGGGATCCGACGTGTTCGAGGCCGTAGATGGAGCAATGATCGCCATGGCAGCAAATCTTCCTCTCTATAAAAAGAGAGGGAGTGGAGCTTTGGGAGGTTAATGCTCAAGTTCTAAACGACCATCCAAGTGCTCCTCAAGATTCAAACTCCTTCTCTTAGCTTTCTTTCACATCTATTGTAAAAGAAGGAGTGTGCTTGATTTGTAAAGGTTACCTCCACCTAGCTTGGTGTAAAAAAGAGACCAATAGTGATTGGCTTTGAAGGAGTGATTCACCTCGGACGAATCGGGATCGTGGATTAGCGGCGTAGCCGTGAACCACATTACATCTTCTTTGTTAGCGTTTGTATTTTCGTTTATTGCTTTGTCTTTATTGTTTATGCTTCCGCTTGCGCTAACGAATGTATAGACGAGCGAATGAAGGAGAGAATTCCGACATCCATCGTAAGAGGGATATTCACCCCCCTCTAGCCGGCCAATAGATCCCCAACAAGTGGTATCAGAGCCAAGTTGCTTGTCGAGGACTTACCGCCGCAACAAGCACTTCAACAAGTAAATGGCCGGCTCAAACATCCACCCACCGAAGTTCAACGGCGAATTCTCTTGGTGGAAAAAGAGAATGGAGGTATTCTTCGAAACCGACTTTGAAATATTGTTAATTATGGAAAACGGTTTCGAGTTGCCTAGGAACGAAGATGGGGAGCCATTAGAGAAATCGAGATAGAGCAAAAGACAAAGAGAGGAGTATTTGGCAAATTCAAAGGCCAAGCACCACCTCTATAATGTACTCCCCCAACAAGAAGTCAATAGGATAGGGGAATGTTCTAGTGCTAAGGAGATGTGGGAGAAGCTAGTTGAACTTCATGAAGGCACTTTGGAAGCCAAGCTAGCAAGAAGAGATCTCCTCCACTCCCAACTATCAAATATTAAGCTTGAAAAGGGAGAAAAGGTAACTTCCCTACATTCTAGATTTAAAGAAATATTAATTGGGCTAACAAGTGTAGGAGAAAAGCTCTCCAACCGGGATATGGTAATGAAGGCCATAGATGCCTTTCCCCGGTCCTCAAGATGGAGCTCCATGGTGGATTCATTTTACATCTCCAAGAACTTGGAAGTAAGTACCTTGGAGGAGTTTTTCTCAACAATGGAGCTCCACGAAACGAGGCTTGAAGGAATACAAGAAGAGCCAAAAATCCAACCTTCAAGAGGAGTAGCTTTGATAGCGAACAAGGGGAAGAAGAAGATGAAATCCCCTCCTCCTCCGATGATGAAGCATCCTCATCCTCCTCCATGGATAGCACTGAAGAAGCATATATGGTAAGGAGGGTAAGACGTGCTTTAAAGGGTTTTCATTTTAATAAATCTAATGACAGGAATAGAAGACCAAGGGGGAAGGTCATATGCTACAATTGCCAAGGAGAGGGGCACATAAGGGACAATTGTCCTCTCCTAAACAAGAGCAAAGAAGAAAAGAAAAAGAAGGAAGAAAAGAAGAAGAAAAAGGGAGCAAGAAGAAGAAGGAAGAGGAGAAGAAGACAAAGGAAAAAGGGAAGACCAAAGCTCTCAAGGCAAGGACTTGGGATGACCCATCCTCATCCTCCTCATCATCATCGGATGAGGAGAATGCCTTTGTCACCAATTTGGCCTTGATGGCCTTTGATGACTTGGATTGCTCCTCCACCGAAAATGAAGAATCAAGCTCAAGTGGAGAGAGCTCAAGTGAAGGGGGAGCCTCCTCTACATCCTCATGCGAAGAAGAGGACTTGGTAAGTGAGGTAACTAATCTACCCCCTAAACAAATTATGTCCATGATTTCTAGCCTCACTAAGGACTTATTTAGAGCCAAGAAAAAGAACAAATGCATGCTTGAACAAATTAAGGATTTAGAACAAAAACTAGAAAAAGCATGTGTTAATGATGATAATGATGATGCATGCTCACATGAATATATGTCATTTAATGTTAGTGATGCATGCATGGATGAAAATAGGGCCCTAAGGGAAAAGGTAGATTACTTAACCAAAGCCCTAGAAAAATTCACAATTGGCTCCAACACTTTGAACATGATCATAGGGAGCCAAAGGGCAAGCTTTAACAAAAAGGGCCTAGGTTATAAGGAAAAGAAAAATGAAAAGGCCTACAAATGCCTAATAGCTAGGGGACAAGATAAAAAGAAAGTAATTGCTAGGAAATGGATCCCCAAGGAGTATTTAGTGAACCCAATAGGAAAGAACTTATTTTGGGTTCCAAAATCCATCCTTAAGGGTTAGGATAACCCTAGGGTAGTCAACCATATGCAATTGATCTATATCACATTTTGGTTGACTTAGGATGGCGGGACAACATTTTTAGAATAGTGTTGGGTGATGATAACGTGCCCATAAATAGATAATAATGCTTAAATCATGATGATTAATGAAATTGCTATGTATGTTTGCAATCATGATTTATGATATTGATATTTGGCACATAATCATGAGAAATAGGTTTAAATCATGCTTTAGGTGATACTTTGCTAATTATCATCATATAATACTTAATGCATGATTATAAATCAATGAATACACTTGTTTCATGATCATAATGTAGAATTAACTGATATATGCCTTTATGATCATGAGGATTGTTAGGTTGATACTTAACCTTGATAGAATTGTATGAATATAATGGTTAAGTATATACAAATACCCCCTAGGATGCATCTCACACTCACCATAGGCTACTTTGATTGAAAACTTAGCATGGGTGAGATGTTAGGATGATACAAATGTCCACTAATGCCTATGGCATTTAGATGGTCATTTAAGGTATCAAAATAGCAATAATAGACCAATCATGGGGAAGGCTTATGTTTAATTCATAGACATATTGCCCAAAGATCATGGTTGGATATTTCATATGTTTTCAAAACAATTTCTTAATCTAAAATATATGTATTCATGTTTTGAAACAATTGGAACCAAAACTAGGTAGTTAACTGGATACTCTTATGATCAAAAACCTAGCAGTTTTTAAAGCTTTTGGATTTTTGGCAAATACGTGGAAATATGATGATTTTTCATGAAAACCTATTTTTCATTAATAGATATACTTAAAAGAAATATGTTCCTCAAATTTCATGATTTTTCGAATTTTCTGGAATTTTTAATGCATTTTTGAAATTCGCTTTAAAATCGTAATTTGAATCCATTGTGCTACCGACCATATCTGATAGCGATGATCGCTCAATCAAAAACAGCCCAATATTTTCTGATTTCATATTTTAATCATGTTTTTAGTGTTCTCTTTCTATTAGACCTGATGCCATGAGTTTATAAATTAGGTTTAATCTTTTGGTAGTGTCAAAGGGGGAGAAATGTATGTTTAAGTAACGGGGAATATATTTTGGGGGAGAAATGATTATGCTTATGATAGGGGGAGAAAATTTTTATGGGGAGTTTCATGGATTAAGGGGGAGTTGCATGTTGCTATATCATGTTTATGTTTACATGCTTTCTTACCTTAGAAATTTATATCAAATGTTTTTACCTAACTTAAACGGATTGCCACACATCAAAAAGGGGGAGATTATTAGGGCAATCTCTTGCCATGATAAGGTTTTGATGTGTGTGGCAAAGGGTTTAAGTTAGGATGATATTGTTATTTGATATGTGCGTTGGAGTCTTGCAGGACTTAGTAATTCGCACATGGAGCCTTGGCGGGTTCACCCTCACAACCTCGGTCCTTGAGTCGGTGAAGGATGACTTTGCGGAAGTCGTGCGCTTGGAGCATCCGAGGGACCGCCGGACGAGATGACTTGAAGTGAAGCCAAGGAAGTAGACTTCGGAGGCAAGAGACGCGAAGGAGCATTGCAGAGCCGTGCGCCTGATGCTGCCGAGGGACGTGGCCGCGAACGAAGAGAGCTTCGGCGAGGGACTTCAAGTGAGATGAGAGAATGAGTGAAATGTAAGTAGCTCATTAGGTGAACTTGGCCGAATGGCTGAGTGTCGGAGACTTGACCGCAAGGGTTAAGGTTTACCCGACCGCCGAAAGCTCAAACTTATGTTAAGTTTGAGTTTCACACGGCACCAGTCGACTGCCATGTAATGGCAGTCGACTGCTCTGAGTCGAGTGTGTTCGACTGGTATCCGACTGATGGGTTTATGCCCAGCAGTCGACTGCCAGAGGATGTCGCGGGCACAGAACCGCTCGTAGCCGACTGGGCAGTCGACTACAGAGGCAGCAGTCGACTGGTTAGGTCCATCAGTCGACTGACAAGGTTTTTGTTGGACTACAACGGTCGGGATCCGACGTGTTCGGAGGCTGTTATAGTGACGGCAGTCGACTGCCATGGGCAGCAGTCGACTGATGGCGGCCAACGGGAAGAAAATCTTCCTCTCTATAAAAAGAGAGGGAGTGGAGCTTTGGGAGGTTAATGCTCAAGTTCTAAACGACCATCCAAGTGCTCCACAAGATTCAAACTCCTTCTCTTAGCTTTCTTTCACATCTATTATAAAAGAAGGAGTGTGCTTGATTTGTAAAGGTTACCTCCACTTAGCTTGGTGCAAAGGAGAGACCAATGTGATTGGCTTTGAAGGAGTGATTCACCTCGGACGAATCGGGATCGTGGATTAGCGGCATAGTCGTGAACCACGTTACATCTTCTTTGTTAGCGTTTGTATTTTCGTTTATTGCTTTGTCTTTATTGTTTATGCTTCCGCTTGTGCTAACGATTGTATAGACGAGCGAACAAAGGAGAGAATTCCGACATCCATCGTAAGAGGGCTATTCACCCCCCTCTAACCGGCCAATCGATCCCCAACAATAGATCTAAAAGATTACTTGGCCTAAGTCAGAGTACATACATTGTTAAAGTGCTAGATCATTTTGCTATGCAAAATTCCAAGAAAGGATTTCTGCCTTTATCACATGGTGTGAGTCTTTCGAAGACTCAATGTCCCTCTTCTAAGGAGGAGAGAGATCGCATGGATAAGATCCCTTATGCATCTGTTATAGGGTCTATCATGTACGCCATGCTTTGTACTCGTCCTGATGTCTCGTATGCTTTGAGCATGATGAGTAGATACCAGTCGGATCCAGGTGAAAGTCACAGGATAACAATCAAAAATATTCTTAAATACTTACGAAGAATGAAAGAATATTTCCTGATATTTGGAGGCAATGAGAAGCTAACTGTAAAGGGTTACAGTGATGCAAGCTTCCAAACAGACAAGGATGACTATAGATCGCAATCGGGGTACATGTTTTGCCTGAATGGTGGAGCTGTGAGCTGGAAGAGTTCGAAGCAGGACACAGTTGCTGATTCTACAATAGAAGCCGAGTATATTGCTGCGTCTGATGCAGCAAAGGAGGTTGTTTGGCTCTGCAAGTTCATCAGTGAACTTGGGGTAGTTCCTAGAATTGCAGATCCAATAGACCTCTATTGTGACAACAATGGGGCTATTGCATAGGCTAAGGAACCTCGATCACATCAGCGGACCAAACACATACTGCGGCGCTTCCATCTCATTCAAGAGATCATCGATAGAGGAGATGTGAGGATATGCAGAGTACCGACAGAAGCTAACATCGCAGATCCATTGACCAAGGCTTTGGCACAGAGGAAGCATGACGGTCACACTAGGTCACTAGGTATTAGATATTATAGTGATTGGTACTAGTTCTAGTGGGAGATTGTTAGTTATAGCCCTAGAACCAATCATGTGATGGTTGAATAGGGAACATTTGTATCATATTCTATAAAGGAAAAGGATTGGTTATTATATTTACGTCTTGCTTGTTCCAGCTAAATTAAATATAATAATGTCCTAGAAAAGTAGGTTCTTATCTACAGCACATCAATTGGCAGAATTGATTATGAGAGGCTGTAGAGAACACTTTCCTAAATGTTTCTAGTCAAGTATTAATATGCAAGGGCAATATTAATACATAAAGACTAGCATGTAGGTCAATTGATGACTTGATCTCACAAGTCATGGATATATGATATCAAGTTGACACATGGGTATATATTAGAGAATATATACTGAACTGACCCGCCATGAGAAAGTTTCATGGATCGTCATATGAGTGTCATAAACTTTATCATGTGACTATTGGTATGAATAGTCCTCAAACCTGAAGTCACTACGGTTCCCTACATAAGGAGTTATGTACTTTGGTATCGTCAAACGTCACCCGTAACAGGGTGGACCATAAAGGCAATTACTGGGTATATAACAAATTATGCGGAGGGATGTGAGTGATGTAGATGGGATCTATCCCTCCCATATGACGGGAGTGATATCTGTGGGCCCCTTGATTGAGTAGAACTACTAAAATGCATGGCCATGCTCGAATGAGTCAATATGAGATATTGAGCTCATTTGTTTGAGTTAGTTTACTCAGGGATCAAGAAACACATAGATTGATCGAGGATGACACGGTCTATGCCTCATTGGTCAATCTGATATCAAGGATAGAAGGACACGGTCATACATTATAGTAGTCACGGAAATATTAGTCGGATCTTGACTTATTTCGTAACTTGGGTAGCAATGATGTATTGCTAGATGCCGCTCATTGCTTGTGTATCTAAAAGAGTTTAGATCCACTGCCAATGTTATGAGAGCCTATAGGGTCACACACAAAGAGCATGATGATTAGAAGAATTAGTGCATTCTAGTTTGACTAGAATAATTTGGGAATAAGCTTAAGTACAAAATGGTTTTTGGACTTTAAGCTTAATGAGAATTTTAGCTTATTGATTTAATGAGATTAATTCAATATGCTAAGCTTATTAATTTAATAAGATTAAATAAATATGTTATCATGATAGCCTAAGCTTAATTGATTTAATAAGATTAATTCAATATGTTACCTTATTGATTTAATGAGATTAATTCAATATGATAACATAATTTTATTGAATTAATAAGATTAATTCAACATGCATGAATGCCACATAAGCATGCCACCTAAGCATGCCACATAAGCATGCCACCTAAGCTTGATGAGGTGGAAGGAGTCAAAGGGTTTTGACCTTTGGAATTTCTTCACATGTTGCCGGCCAAACAAGGAGTGTGTTTGATTATTTTTCAATGCAATTGATTGCATTGAATGTGATAGGAGGTGAAAGGTTTTTTCAATCCTATAAAACACTCCATGGGGTGCCCGGCCAAGGGGTGGAAGCTTGAGTCTTGGAGAGAGCTTGGTGGTGAGAGACTTTGGTTGTGTGGTTTTTGTGAGTGTAAGCTAGCAAGAAGAGTGGTCTTCTTCTTCTTTTCTCTTTTTCCCTACCTTCCTCTCCTTTAGGGACTTCTCTAGCAAGAAGTAAAGGAGAGCTCTTCTAGTTTCTTTTGTGAGACAAGAGCTTGCTCGTGTGGATACATATAGAGGCATGGACATTTGAACGTGCTAAAAGATCAAACAAACCCAAGGAGAAGCGGGATTAAAAAGGGCACGCAACAAAGGTAATATTCTCCTATAAGATAGGTTTTGAGAAATTTATTTTTTTGTACGAGGTTTTCTTTCGCAAGGATCACTTGGAAGGGATCCTATTTTTCCGTTGCGCATATGCTATTTTGCATTAAAAAAAATCCCTACACTCGCGAGCTAACCGAGATGCTTACAAGAAGCATCAAGATGATGCATTAGATGGGTCATGCCTCATGCTCGTGACCATGAACTCTGAGCTTCAGAAGAAACACGAGTTCATGAATGCTTTTGATATGGTTGAACATCTTCGTCAAATGTATCAAAGACAAGCAAGGCAAGAGAGATATGAGATCTCTAAGGCACTGTTTCAGTCCAAGATGCAAGATGGGACTCCTGTAGGTCCATATGTACTCAAGATGATTGGGCACATAGAGAACCTACAGAGATTGGGATTCCCACTTGGCCAAGAGCTGGCCACTGACTTGATCTTGCAATCTTTGTCACAAAGCTACAATCAATTTGTCATGAATTACAACATGAATGAAATTGATAAGCCACTACCTGAGATGCTGAGCATGTTGAGAACTGCTGAGCTCAACCTTAAGAAGGAAAGACCTGACTCCATTTTGATGGTGCAAAAGAAGAAAGGCAAGGGCAAGCCTAAAGGTAAGGGAAAGTCCTAGGCCAAGGGCAAAGGCAAGGCACTGAAAGCGAAAGGAGGGATGGCCAAGGAAGGGACTTGCTTCCACTGTAAGGAAGCTGGACACTAGAAGCGTAACTGCAAAGCATACCTAGAAAAACTTAAGAAGAAAAGAAGTGAGACTTCTACTTTAGGTATAAATGTTATAGAAGTCAATCTATCTATTTCTTCATCATGGGTATTAGATACCGGATGTTCATCTTACATTTGTACCAATGTGCAGGCGCTGAGAAATAACAAGGCATTGACAAAGGGCGAGGTGGACCTATGAGTAGGCAATGGAGCAAGGGCTGTTGTTGTTGCTGTAGGAACTTATTATCTATCTCTTCCCTCTGGGCTTGTACTAGAACTAGATGAATGTTGTTATGTGCCTACTTTGACTAAGAACATAATTTCAGTTTCTTGTTTAGACAAGAAAGGATTTACATTTATAATAAAGAACAAATGTTGTTCAGTTTATTTAAATGATATGTTCTATTGTAGTGCACCTCTGATGAACGGACTCTACATTCTAGACTTAGAGAGTCTCATCTATAACATAAGTACCAAAAGGTTCAAGTCAAATGAGTTGAACCAAACTTATCTCTGGCATTGTCGCTTAGGTCACATAAATGAGAGTCGCTTATTCCAGCTCCATAAGGATGGGTTGCTGGACTCATTTAATTTTGAATCATATGAGACATGCGAGTCTTGCCTTTTAGATAAGATGACCAAGACTCCCTTTAGTGGACACAGCGAGAGAGCAACAGACTTGTTAGGACTTATACTTAGTGATGTATGTGGCCCTTTCAATGTTGCTGCTAGAGGTGGTTATAGGTACTTCATTACATTTACTGATAACTTCAGTAGATATGGTTATGTGTATTTGATGACACATAAATCATAATCCTTTGAAAAGTTCAAAGAATTCAAGAATGAAGTACAAAACCAATTTGGCAATAGTTTTAAGATACTTCGATCAGATTGAGGTGGTGAATACCTTAGCCATGAGTTTCGTGATTATCTAGCTGAGTGTGGGATTCTCTCCCAACTCACTCCTCCTGGAACACTACAGTAGAATGGTGTATCCGAAAGAAGGAATCGTACCCTATTAGATATGGTATAATCTATGATGAGTCACACAGATCTTCCTATATCCTTTTGGGGATATGCTCTAGACACAGCAGCCTTCACATTTAACCGTGTACCATCTAAGGTTGTGGTAAAGATACCATATATGATATGGACAAGGAAAAATCCCATGATATCTTTCATGAGGATTTGGGGTTGTGAGGCTTACGTTCGACGTCAAGTCTCGGACAAACTGGGACCCAAATCTGATAAGTGATATTTTGTTGGATATCCAAAGGAAATGAAGGGATATTACTTCTACATTCCCAGTCAACACAAAGTGTTTGTGGAAAAGACTGGGGTATTTCTAGAAAGGGATTTTGTTTCTAGAAAAACTAGTGGGAGTACATTCGATCTTGAAGAAATTCAAGATAAGGACCATAGCACTGAGGCCTTGATGGAGGTTGAACAGGAACCACAAAGTGTTATGGGTGATGAGATTGTTGCACAAAGAGTTGTGGAACAACCAGTTGTTCAAGTAGACCTACCTTTTCGCAGGTCTGATAGGGTACGTCGTCTGCCTGAGAGATACTCATTTCTCTTGTCTAACCATGATGACATTATGCTCATTGAGAATGATCCTACCTCCTATCAGGAAGGTGTGATGAGCCAAGATTCTGAGAAATAGCTAGAGGCCATGAGATCCGAGATGGAATCCATGTACACCAACCAAGTATTGACTTTGGTTGATCAACCTGAAGGCGTCAAACCCATTGGGTCTAAGTGGGTCTTTAAAAGAAAGACTGACATGGATGGACTTACGGATACCTATAAGGGTCGATTGGTGGCTAAAGGTTTCAAGAAAATTCATGGTATTGACTATGATGAAACCTTTTCTCCAGTGGCAATGTTTAAGTCCATTTAGATCATGCTAGCTATTGCAACATACCACGATTATGAGATCTTGCAGATAGATGTCAAAACTGTATTTCTGAATGGAAACTTGCTTGAGGATGTGTACATGACACAACCTGAGGGTTTTATAGATCCACAACATATTGGGAAAGTATGCAAGCTGCAAAGGTCCATTTATGGGCTAAAGTAAACTTCTCAGAGCTGGAATCTTCGATTCAATGATGCGATCAAATAGTTTGGTTTCATAAAGAATGAAGATAAACCCTATGTCTACAAGAGGGTTAATGGAAACATAGTTGTCTTCCTAGTATTGTATATGGATGACATACTACTCATTGGGAATGACATCCCTTCACTATAGTCTGTGAAGACTTGGCTGGGGACGTGCTTCTCAATGAAGGACTTAGGTGAAGTAGCCTGTATTCTAGGCATCAAGATCTATAGATATAGTTCTAAGAGATTGGTTGGCCTAAGTCAGAGTACATATATTGGCATGGTATTACTACAGTTTTCCATGCAGAATTCCAAGAAGGGACTTCTGTCGATGTCACATGGTGTGAGTCTTTCGAAGACTCAAAGTCCCTCTTCTAGAGAGGAGAGAGACCGCATGGATAAGATCCCTTATGCATCTGTCATAGGATCTATCATGTACGTCATGCTATGTACTCATCCTGATGTCTCGTATGCTTTGAGCATGACGAGTAGATACTAGTCAGATCCAGGTGAGCGTCACTGGATAGCAGTCAAAAATATTCTTAAGTACTTGAGAAGGACTAAAGAATATTTCTTGATATTTGGAGACGATGAGGAGCTAGCTGTAAAGGGTTACAGCGATGTCAGCTTTCAAACTGACCAGGTTGATTATAGATCACAGTCAGGGTTCATATTTTGCTTGAATGGTGGCAGTGTGAGCTGGAAGAGTTCGAAGTATAACATAGTTGCTGATTCTACAACAGAGGCCGAGTATATCGCTGCATCAAAGGTAGCAAAGGAGGCAGTTTGGATCCTCAAGTTCATTATTGACCTTGGGGTGGGTCCTAGCATAGCAGATCCTATAGAGCTCTATTGTGACAATAATGGAGCGATTACGTAGGCTAAAGAACCTCGCTCACACCAGCGGACCAAATACATACTACGGTGCTTCCATCTCATTCGAGAGATTATTGATAGAAAAGATGTGAAGATTTGCAGAGTACCCACAGATGCTAACATCGCAGATCCCTTGACCAAGGCTTTGGCACAGAAAAAGCATGATGGTCACACTAGGTCATTGGGTATTAGATACTACAGTGATTGGCGCTAGTGCTAGTGGGAGATTTTTAGTGAAAGCCCTAGAGCCAATCATGTGATGATTGTTGTATGGACTTGTTGTATCATATTCCTATTTATAAAGGCATTTTTTTATGGTTATTATACTTACTTTTATTGGTGTCAAATAACTAAGTATGATAACGTCCTTGAGTAGAAGGTTCTTATCTATATCAATCGATTGGTTGAATCGATAATGAGATGATATAGGGAACACTACTCTTAATCATTCCTAGTCAAGTATTAATATTCAGGGACAATGTTAATGCGAAGAGACTAGCATGTAGGTCAACTCGATGACTTGATCTCACAAGTCATGGATATGAGATATCAAGTTGACACATGGGTATGTATTGGAGAATGTATACTGAATGACCCACCATGAGAAAGTATCATGGATCATTATATGAGTATCATATACTTTCTCATGTGACTATTAGTATGACTATTAGTCCTTGGACCTAAAGTCACCATGGTTCCCTATATAAGGAGTTGCATACTTTGGCTTCGTCAAACGTCACCTGTAAATGGGTGGACTATAAAGGCGATTACTGGGTATGTAACAAATTATGTGAAGGGATATGAATGATGAAGATGGGATCTATCCCTCCTATATGATGGAAGTGACATCATTATTCTTGATAGAGTGAGACCACTAAGTGCATGGCCATGGCCAAATAAGTCAATATGAGATATTGAGCTCATTTGATTAGAGTGAGTCTACTTGGAGTTCATGATAAAGATTGTACCGAGGATAACACGGTCTATACCTCAATTGGTCAATCTAGATGTCAAGGATAGAGGGACATTGTCACATATTGTGAGAGTCACAATTAGTAGTCACAAAGGTGATGTTGGATCTCAACATTCTTGTAACTTGGGTAGCAATGATGTGTTGCTAAATACCGCTCATTGCTTATGTTCCTAAATCGGTTTAGGAGCATTGCCAACGTTATAAGAACCTATAGGGTCACACACAAAGGGCAATTAGATGGAGGTTAGGTTCATATGATGAACCATGAGGATTAGGTTCATGGGATGAACCAAATTGGATTAAGAGTAATCCAAATTAGACTAATTGAGTTAGACTCAATTTGATTCAAGTGTTGAATGAGTCTAATTTAGATTTGATTCATTGAGTCAATTTAAAATAATGAATAGATATTCATTAAATCAAATTGACTTGAATCAAATGGTTGGATTTGATCAACCATGGGAGATAAGAGGTCATGTTTGGCTTAACTTGAGAGGGAAGATGAATGGTCAATTTTGACTTGACCAATTGTCATGTCATGGTGACTTGGCATGGGGCCGGCCAATGATGATGTTCCACATCATCATAGACACATCATGGGGTGCCACCTCATGAGGGAGACCAAGAGCCATTGGCTCTTTGAATTACATGCATGCATGTAACCCCCTCCATGAAGTGGCCGGCCACTTTAGTTGTGAGATTAGAGTGAAGTTAAGTAGTGTAACTTCATCTTCTTTCTCCTCTCTTCCCTCAAGATCTCTCTTCCTCATCTTGCCGTGAGCCTCTAAGGGGTGCTAGCACACTCTAGGTTGCTTTTCTCCACCTATTTCTTGTGTGGATACCAATAGAGGAGTGTACACTTGACACTCTCGAGTTCCAACAAGCCATTTGGACGAGCAGGATAAGCGAAGGGCGTTGCATCAAGGGTAAAACTCTTAACATTTAGATCTAGAGTAGATCTAAGGTTTTTTAATCACGTACATGTATTTTTGTTTACCTTCGTACAGATCCGTGGTCAACTTTCGAGGTTTCCGCAATGCAAAAAGAGATTTTTGCAGCTCGAATAGTCCAATAGAATCAAGATCCGGAGCTGAGTCAAGTTCCAAGTACAAGTCCGATTCTGAGTCCGAGAGAAGCCACGAATCCATATCTGTTTCTGAAGGTTCAAATAAGGTAACTTCTTTATTAGAAGATAAATTATATAATATTATTGCATGCTTAGGTAGGAAGTTAGCTAAGTCCGAGAATCGAGTCGATTCACTACTTAAGTAAGTCCAAGTACTTAAGGAGCAAGTCAACTCAAAGACTTTGACATGCCAAATTAAAGATAGAGACTCAACTCAAGTTGCAAAGCTTGAGGAAGAGAACTCAGTCCTAGAAAGGCAAGTAGAAGACCTAACTGGATCGTTGGAAAAGTTCACTTCGGGTTCCAAGTATCTCAACATGATGCTTGGATCTCAGCGAGTTGTGTACAACAGATCCGGACTCGGGTATAAGGCTAAGTCCACCTATAAATCATACATGTCATTACTTAGCCGAAATGCTTAGAATCGAGTTCAAGCATGGGTTCCTAAGTCTAGCTTAGTCAACCAAGTTGGACCTAATCAATTTTGGGTTCCCAAGAGTCAAGTTCACATAGTGAACAAAACTCAAACTAGCTACCATTTAGGAGGAGCTAACACCTTGCTTGTTTCCTTGTTTAGTTAAACACTTGCTTGTTTTAGTTTACTTTACTTGTTTTAGTTAAACACTTGCATGTTTTAGTTTACTTTACTTGCTTAATTTAAAAACGGGCTAGATAGGAAACAAAATAGTTTAAACTTGAACAACCTAGTACTAAGACAAGTGAACTGATAGTAAGTTAGGAAAGCTCTTTGAAGTGCATGTCTAAGAAGTGGTCATTGCTCCGATAACCAAGAAGGTCATGTGCCTCGCCACGACCTGTTGCACTAAGTCAAGTGGAACTGACCAAAGCTAACTCACTAAATCTTTAACTAGTTAGACCAAAGCTTAGTCTAAAGTGAATCAAGTACTTGATTCCTTTATTGACTTTGTCTAGGAAGTGGTCATTGCTCCAATAACCAAGAAGGTCATGTGTCTCGCCACGACCTGGAAGTCAATACTGGAAAACCTACTTGACTAGCTCAAATCAAGCTTGAATCTAACACAAGTGTAAACACTTTGAAAATTGCTCATTAAATTTAATTAAGATAAAAGAAATATTCATCTCACAAAACCCATAGGGATACGTGTATTGAAAACCTAGCTTGGGTGAGATGATTTAGAACTTAATTGAGTTTAATTTAGCTTAATTCAATATAATAAACTTAATAAATTTACCCTAACAACTTACCTTAATTAAAACTCAATTTATTAAACTAATATACCTAAATAAACAGATTTATTTAACTTAAGAAACTAATTAATAATGTGGTTTGAATTTAATTAAACCTAATTTAGCAAATCTATTTAACAAAACTTAATCGCCAAATTAGTTAACCTACTAAATTTAATCATCTAAATAAAAAACTTAATTATATAAGAATAATTAAGTAAATAAATAAATTTAACCTTAAATTTTGCGTAAATCAAATTAAACAGCCTAAAATCAAACATCCTCGAATTCAATCGACTGAATTATGTTCAGTCGACTTAATAAGAGTCGACTGAATCAAAATCAGTTGCCTCCGAGTATCGGGAAGGTAAAACGCAACTTCAGTCGACTGAAGTAAATTCAGTTGACTGAAATGAATAAGTAGATAAAGTTTAGGCGGCGAAGTAAATGGTAAAATTTATTACAGTTGACTGAAACATGTTCAGTCGACTCATATTCAAGCGACTGGAATGTTTTCAGTCGACTGAATCCAGTCTATAAGAACAACATCGAGCCACGCTAAATTCATTCACAATAGCTGAAATTCCACCGCAAAAACCCTAATTCCAATCTTCCAAAACGCTTAGGTCGTCATTTTTCTTTAATATCATAAAAAATGCTAAGGTAATAACTCTTAAACTTCAATTTCAATTATTTTCAATAAATATTTAATATTTGTAATTCAATTAGAGGTAAAAGGAGAGTCGTTGAGATTGAGTCATCGACTCCATGCATGGATATTAGGTTCCCCACTGAAGGGCATAGGATTAGGTTTGAGAGCACCACTTACATTCCTATGCCTACTAGGTACATTAGTAGATCATACTTTAGTAATGCATACATGCTTAGTATGGAGGTCATCGTACACTATGGATTAGAAAAACTAGTTTATTGTAAAAACTCCATTAACATAGACATATGTGCTGAGTTTTTCAATAACTTTAATAAAATTAATGACCTTTCATATTCGACTAGAGATGCAGGGAAAGGACTTTGTTTTTTCTCCCACCATGTTGAGAGAGCATTTAGGACTTATGCATTCGACATGCCCTGTTGCATGTTTTCCATCCACAGAGTTACCGTACGTTGACCCCTATTCTCATATTATATTAGATAGGATACATATGCATCTTTTTGGTGAAGAAAGAACTCCGTCTGTGAGTATCTTTAGTTCTACTAGACTCAGAGTACAGGACTATGGCCTATATTGAGTTATAGTGAACTGCATTTTACCACTCACCACTAGGGACATCGCTATGATGCATCCTTATCATTCATTTTTACTTTATGCACTTAGTCATAGATTAGATTTAGACATTAGCCTACAGATGTTCCATTCCATCATTTATCATTCTAGGTAAGTTACTAACAGGAAGGCACATTTGCCTTACTTCCATGTCATTACATCTCTCTTAGCTGCATTAGGGTTTGATGTTACCACAGGTAACATCAAACAGCTTACTGAGTACGACATGATAGGGTCTAGGCAGTTTGGTTTAGCAAAAATAGATCTAGACGAAAATAATATCCTTGCATGGAAGAGAGATGACCCTCAGCTTCAGCCCCAGCCTAACCCGAAGCGGGAGCACGAGCCAGAGATCGACCCCGACCATCACTCAGAGTCCAAGCATTAGGAAGCCCCGGGATTTGATAGTTTGTCACCATTTCTTGGGATTCCAGCACCTCCGACCATACCAGAGAGACTATCTAGGTTAGAGGATGCGATGCAGCACCAAGAGCACCAACATCTTGAGATGATGCAGATCTTGCAGGCGCAGAGAGAGGACCATAGAGAGATGATGGAGCTTCTTAAGTCATGGGGCATGGGTCCTTCTCATCCTCCATCTACTAATTAGGATTGTTATGATACTTGAATTTAATAAAAAAAATGTGTGTGAATTGTATTATGCTTGGTAGATTAGGAATTTTTCATTTGTCATTCAGAATTATTTTGAAAAGTAATATTATATTTTTAAAAAATTGAAAATTAATCTAGATTAGGTCAATCTAGACTTCATGATTCTATAGATCTAGGCAGGATTCGCATCTCACAAACACCTTGGATTACCTGTATGTGTATTGAGCCACGAAGATGGGCGTGAGATGTTAGGACTGCACCCCTGGTTCTAGATGTAGATTAAGTGCATCAACATGAACCAAAACGGGGTTTACTAGAGCAAATCGATCACTTCGGTGACTAACTCTAATTCAAAGCTTGATGATTAAATTTTATATCATTTGAGCTAGTAAAGAGTTGGACATTTTCTTTTAAGGATAATTTTTATATGTGTCTTTTCAATATTTAAATTTAATATTTAGAAATTCATGCTTGGACTTATTCCCTATCACTTTTGCATTAAAGTTTTTAAAAATTTTATATAATTCAGGGGGAGTTTTTCAAAAAATTTAAAATTTTAAAATTTTTTGAATAATTCAGGGGGAGTTTTAAAAAAAAGATTTGAAAATTTTGAAAATTTTAAAAAAAAAATAATTATTCACGGGGATTTTTTGAAATATTTAAAAATTTTGAAAAATATAAATATTATTCAGGGAGTGTTAAAAGTTACAAATTTTTAAGTTTGAAAATTTTTATAGTTTGACAATTTTTGAAGTTAGAAATATTGTTGAAAAGCTTAAAGTAAATCAAATTTCAAATCTTTTTTGAGTTTGATAATTTGTCATGTTTGTGAAACCTTAACTCTCCACTACATTATGTTGGTGTATTTTTAACTTAATCCTTATTTTGATGTATGCCAAAGGGGGAGAGAAGAGATATAAAATTATAGACTTAAAAAGAGATATAAAGTTAAGTTGATGCAAAAATTTGATAAGGACCTATGCATCTCATACATGGTTAAATTTATGCATGACAAAAATTGTTAGTTCATATTTTATACATGTCAAAATATGGAGATTGGTATTTGATTCTCCTAACTTTAACTGATGTGTTGTCATAGATCAAAAAGGGGGAGATTGTTGATGCAGTGAGTATCACTCCTTAGTTTTGATGTATGAACCACAGTTAAGAGTTATGATCAACTTGTGATCTAATATAAGTGTTAAGTGTGCAAGCTTAACAGGAACTCCTAGTAGGTCGTGTTGATCGGATACTAGGTATGTATCTTGATAAATCAGAAGGATCAGACACCAAGCATGAAATCTAGATGGGTCACGTGGACCGAACATTTGGCATAAAGACCGGTTAGGTCAGGAGATCGGACAATCGGCAAAAAGTCCGGCTAGGTTAGACAAACCAGACAGCTAGTGGAAGCCCTGGTGGGTCAGATCGGATATCAAGAATGGTAAGTCCGACATGTAGTTGGTAGGTAAGCCTCGAGTGAAGAGGTGAGACCGAGTCCTCTGTAGGGGGACAAAGCTAGGCGTCGATCCGACGAAAAGTCCGCATGGGACATATTAGTCGAGATCGAGCAGTATTACTACTGCTATCATAATTCATATTACCTATCTTGTGCTAATCCTATTTTGCAGAGACCATGAATGGATTTAAGTTGACTGAAGTCCAATCGACTGGAGATGTATCAGTCGACTGGATACCTATTTGGCAGGATCAACTAGTGATCGATCGGAGATCGGAGATCGTCGATGGAAAGGGCTTGAGTCGACTGAAGAACAAAATTTCTCGATGCGGAGCCGAGTGACGTGGAGTTGACTGGAAGATCACGAATTCCATATCGACGGGCTGATGTGGAGTCGACTGGAAGCCATTCCAATCGACTAGAAAAAGTTTATAAAAGTTGTGCTTGACCAGATCCAATTATCGATCTCAATCAACATCGAAGTGCTGTCGAAATATTTGCTCATCCACTAAATTTTCATTCCACAACAAGGAGACTTTTTGACACACTGCAACTACTTCTACAATCCCTTAGTGTCGGTATAAAGTCTTGTATTTCATTTTAATTTATTATTTCGCTTCTGCACTTAATTTTAAAAAGAGTGGGTAGTGTATTACCCTTCTTCATCATTTGTAAAAAGTGAAACCCTCCGAAGTCGAGAGTTCTCGAGTCGGAGGGTATTTAGTGAATTGCCCATCGAGGTAGCTCGCGGGAGAGCTATGGGCCTTAGAGTAGCAACCCAGTTAGGGTTGTGAACCAAGTAAATTGTTATGTCTAACTTGTTTAATTTCCGCTGCATATTCTATTTAGAAAAAAGTATAAAATACCGAGATTCACCCCCCTCTCTTGGCTTACTTGATCCTACAGATTATTGGTGCAATCGACCCAGGTCACGATTGACCAGACTCGAGTTTGACTCGAGCGATATTTTGATGTTCGACAAAACGTATGATAATGTGATTGTCATGGGATGTCCAAGTCTTGAGTACTTGGTATGGAAAGTCCAAGCATGGGTCTTGGCAAGGGAAAGTCAAACTATGAGTCTTGGCATTTGGAATGTCCAACATGGAGTTGGCATGGAAAGCCCAAGGGTATAGTCTTGGCCACGTAAGTCCAAGTGTGTAATCTTGGCAATGAAAATCCAAGTCATGGGTACTTGGCAATTGGGAAGTCCAAGGATTGTTATTGGCAACGTAAAGTCCAAGAGTGGAGTCTTAGCAGCATAAGTCCAATGGTTGGCAACGTAAAGTCCAAGAGTATGTCTTGGCAGCATAAGTCCAATGTGTTTTGGTGGTGTAAACCATCTTAGCATGACAATAGTCGATGGAAGCACCTAAAGGCTAGCGTATGGATGAACAAGTAATGGATGGCTTGGAGGGATCCAATAAGTGTGAGGTTGATGGAGGTGGCTAGCAGGCTTAGGTCTAGGCTAAGGGTGGTATAACAAGTATGAGGGCATCATACTTTAGTTAAACCTCATGGTTGAGATATATCAATCAACTGGGGTCATGGACCAGTCGACTGGTCAAGTGTTTTGACACTTGGCAGCCGACGTTGGATCGAGATAAGCGCTAGAGGGGGGTGAATAGCGCAAAACAAATTCTTCTTTTTCGTTCGATAAAGACACGAGTTTAGTGCAGTGGAAAGTAAAGTAAGACACAAGGAATTTACTTGGTTCATAGCCTATGGTTGCTAATCCAAGGCCCTAACGGTCCTAGACCATGTACGGAGGGCAATCAACTATAATACTCCTCCTCGTTAGAGGTAGGATTTTACGAGTACAAGAAGATACAAAAACCTTGAGGTAGAGGGACACTCCCCCTCTCCTCTTTACGATTAAAGCTCTAGAAATATAAACTTTAAAAAGAATATACTGAGTAGATGACTTTAAGTATTACCAACGACTTGAGGAGTTGAAGCTTGAGCTTGGGTCGTCGATGTTTCGGCAGCGCTTCGTCGTCGTAGAGTTGTTGGAGAGTCACGACGTTACGGGAGCAATTTGGAGCACTTGGAATGGATGAAATGGTGAGGAATGGACCTTCTTTTATAGCCCTAGAAGTCCCCTGTTTGAGCACATCAAGATCCTACATCAATGGCCACCTCACCCTTGAAGAAGGGATGAGTTTTGACTCATCTCGAAGTTGACCCTTGACCAGTGGTTGAACTGATTCCTTGGCTGGTTGAACTGATGGCCCAGCAGTTGAACTCATCCTTGGCCAGTTGAACTGATGGCCTAGCAGTTAAACTAATCCTTGGCCGATTGAACTGATTGCCAAAATTCTTGACTATAATATGTTGGGATGTATATTGAAAAGTCTATCTTTTGTATGAATATCTTTATTTTTGAAATAAGAATCACATGATCATTGTTTGCATATTTATGGTTATGCATATCGTCTAACACATTACATTGTAGATAACATGGTGTGTAGTGTCACACGGAAGATCATGTTATGAATTCCTTGTAAAGTATAAGTAAAGGCTCACAACCGAGATGCTTATGGACAAACTATTGGAATGGTTGTAGTGTGATTTGATATTGGTTTGTCTTGACCATAGAATCACACTAGTACACTTTTTGTGTATTGAGAAGGACCAACTTAGAGGTGATTCGATTTATTGCTGACTATATAATTGAATCGGACCTCGAATATTATGTTGTATATGCTCTTAATCCCGATATAATAACGGGCACATATACTTAGTATTTATTTCTTTGATTTACCAATGGGCGAGATTTATACAGTAAATTGATAGGCTCGGTAATTTGGGAAATGATATTATTTATATGGTGTGCCATTGATTATAGAAGGAAACCGTGTCCTATATATTAGGATGATGATGTCTCCTTGAGGAGCTCATAAGGTACATCATGTAAACCCTGCAGGTGGACTTAGTCCGGCATGATGATAAGGTTGAGTGGTACTACTCATGGAGTTAGATGTTGATTAATTAATTGTCAGTAAATTAATTAATTGACGGATATTCGAGATCTTAAACACGAAAAGATAAATGTACAAATAATATATGGAGCCCATATTAACTTATGGGTGTTGGTGAGGTATATCAATGATAATCCTCTAATGGAATGGATTATCATTAATGGATCAGACTTTATGTGGGCTTGATCCATTGGGTGGCCAAGATCCAACTCCTCCTCATGGTCCCAATTGTAGCCTATTAAAACCCTCATGGAGCCTAGATCCGATGATGGAAAATGAAACTCTAGATCCGATGGTGGAGGTTAAATCTCTAGATCCGACGGTTGAGATTAAATCTCTAGATCCGACGGTTGAGATTAAATCCCTAGATCCGATGGTGGAGATTAAAAGGAGGCTTAAGCCTAGCTCTATAAAAGAATGGCCAAGGCTTGGGCGTGAAAAAAAATTTGGAGATTAGGGTTTTTGCTTCCTTGGCTTGGGCGGCAAGGCATTAGGGTTAGGGTTTCCTTTTGCTTTGGGCGGTGCCAATTGTCCTAGAGCAAGGAGTCGGCGGCAAGGTGGTTAAGGTTTGGCATCTCTTCTTCATCCCTTGGCCAGAGCTCCCTTTTCTCCTCTCCTTAAAGTCGGCGGCAACACTTCTTCAAGGTTGGTCGGCACTCCATCACCTATTCCTTGGCTGGCGGCAACATCAAGTCCTTTGACTTGGTGGCTGGTTTTAGAAAGGAAGAGGAGTTTCATTTCATTCCTCCCTTTGTTCGGAGCGAGCAAGGAAGGGAAGAACGTGTTCTAGGAGGCTTCAACTTTTGGAAGATCGTTGCCCACACAACATCCAAAAGGAGGAAGGACATACGATAGAAGATCAAGAGGTATAATGAGAGGTATAATGCTTGTTTATGAATCCTATCTTATTCTATGCATGTTGTATGTTTTGTTATGTGGCTAATTTACTTGGACCCCGAATGCAAACACAAAAACTGGCGATCCGTACATCATCTATTCCGCTGCTATTCGAAGAATAGAGGTAGGTTGCTTGAACAATAAGTTTGTTCAAGTGACCACTCTAATCGAATAGCACGACGATGGAACGATTGCTTGGGTAATCCATCTTTGTCAAGGATAAATTTTTTTTATCCAGGGACATAGTAGGGATTGCCATGAATAAGCGACCGAGTTGAAGTGGGAAGCGAAGTTTCCTCCCTTCAAGTGGTATCAGAGCCACGTTTTCGGTTTTGTGTGTTTAGGATTCGTTTATGCACTTTTCATATATTATATGTGCCGCATAATAGTAGGATGTGCGTAGGTTAACTTTTTGGTTGTAGGCATTGGATCAAACTATTATGGTCATATGTGTGTATGTGATTGTATGTGTGTAATTGTATATTATTTGAATCCTCGGGGTTGACGAGACTAGTATTTAATTTTTATAATTAAGTACAGCATTGTTAGCCACTCTTTTTATTTTAGTTTACTTTCGATCTAGATTTCATGTACACTCCTTCATGGAGTATAGGATTGATGGATGTAAATTAAAATAGTTATTCTCGGCTCGAATCTCCGAATGGCTTGTACATGACGTAGGGAGGAGCGGACGAGATGGCGATACGATGGGAGACATTGGAGACAAAAGCCATAATAGTTGTAAAATATATTTTTTTCATATTTATTGCTTCTTGTTTGATATGCATGTCGTAGGCTAGGAAAATTCCTCAATTTTAAATTACTAAGTGGGAGAGGGATATTTTTATAAATTCCCATGGCCTCCATTATGATTTGACATGTGATGCAAACCAACTTGCGCGTCGGCTCTGAGTGCCTTTCTCCCCATCGGATGAGTTTGTTTGCGGATCACAGGGTCGAATATGGTTATAGAAAATTGTTAAGGAACGTGTGTACTTCTCCATCGGAAGGCACATAACCTGAGATAAATACCTTGGTACCAAGTAATGGTGAACACTTAGATGCAAATAGGAGTATCCCCCCAATCGGAGTCACTGCTTTTATTTATAGGGCCGAATAGGAACCAACTATTAATTTTATTTGTCAAAAAGTTAGGTTGACAAGATAGTAAAATTAATGGGTAAAACCTCCTCTTACAAATGTAGAATTCGTATACGTCCACACTATCGTGGCATACGATATTCTCGGTGTTTTGAGGTGTTGGTTGATTTTAAAATTTTATTGTTTGAGGAATCAATAATTTTTTTTAAAAATCTATTGTTTTGATCTATGTGATTCTTAGATTTTTCAAAATGACTTTCAACCCGCTTGCTGTGATATTGAAAGAAAATAAACTTACTGGACCAAATTATGTTAATTGGAAGAGGAATCTTGATATTGTCTTGACTAATGAGGAATGCAAATATGTACTCCTTGAAGAGTACCCTCCTAAGCCTGCGGATGATTCTGGGGAAAAGGAGAAGGAGAGTTATAAGAAGTGGATTAAGGCTGATGAGATGTCGCTATGTTACATTTTGGTATCTATGTCAAATGTACTGCAACATCAGCATTAAGCCATGCCCACTGCTTATGACATGATGCTTAATCTCAAAGAGCTTTTCGGACACCAGAATTGGGCTGCGAGGCAGGAAACCATGAGGAACTTGATGAGAACCACCATGATCGAGGGAACACCCGTGAGGGATCATGTTCTCAAGATGATGGCTCATTTGAATGAGTTGGAAGTCCTCGGAGCTGAGATCGATGGAGAAACCTAGGTCGATATCATTCTCCAGTCTCTACCTAGAAGTTTTGAGCAGTTCCACCTGAACTACAACATGAATAAGAGGTTGTATTTGTTGGTGGAGCTTCTGACAGAACTCCAGGCGACAGGGGAGCTATTTCATCAGAGTGCTCAGGCGCAGGCCATGGTTGCCCAAAAGGTTTCTACTTCCAAGACGAAAGGCAAGAAGAAGAAGAAACAAGCTAGGGCAAAGGTGGCGGGAGGATATCAGGGAGGAGTGAAGAAGCCGAAAGGCAAGTGCTTCACTTGCAAGTAGACTGGACACTGGATGAAGGACTTCCCCAACCGGAAGCAGAACAAAGGTATATCTTTTGGTCTAGTCGTTGAAATATGTTTAGCGGTGTTATCTACCGGCACCTGGTGTGTAGATATGGGAGTCACTGATTATGTCTGCAATACTTTGCAGGCGTTCCAGGAAACCAAACGACTGGATGAAGGGGAGATTACTGTCTACTTGAGTGATGCTACGAAAGTAGCGGCTGTTGCAGTGGGAGATGTTTATTTGTCTTTTGAGAGGAATAAAGTTTTGGTTCTTAAAAATTGCCTTTATGTACCTTTATTTAGAAAGAATTTGATTTCGATTTCTAAATTGTTTATGGATGGATATTCTATTTCTTTTAATGACAGAGTTGTTATAAAAAGGAATAGGGAGATTATCTGTTCTGGTGCATTGATAAGAAATTTATATACACTTGAACCAAAAGCTCCCACGATGTAAATAGAAGTGAATAACTCATCTTCTAATTCCAAAAAGAGAAAAGAACCTTCGAAGATGAACCAAACATATCTTTGGCATCTAAGGCTAGGTCATATTAACCTAAGCAGAATTCAAAGGTTGATAGCTGATGGACCTCTAGGTTCATTGGTGGTGGAAGATTTCTCAACCTGCGAATCTTGCTTAGAAGGTAAAATGACCAAGAGGCCTTTTAAGGCCAAGGGGTATAGAGCCAATGATGTGTTGGAATTGGTTCATTCTGATTTGTGTGGTCCTATTTCTATCCAGGCAAGAGGTGACTTTGAATATTTCGTCTCTTTTATAGACGATTATTCAAGGTATAGATACATTTACTTGATGCGCCGCATGTTTGAATGTTTTGACAAGTTCAAAGAATTCAAGGCTGATGTGGAAAAACGTCAGGGTAAAAGTATCAAGACACTACGATCTGATCGTGGTGGTGAGTACCTCTTGGGAGAGTTTAGAAATTACTTATCAGAGGCTGGGATTCAATCCCAATTGTCTGCACCTGGCACACCTCAGCAGAATGGTGTAGCAGAGCGAAGGAATATGACTCTTATGGAGATGGTTAGATCGATGATGAGTTATTCTGAGTTGTCAGATTCGTTATGGGAATATGCTCTAGATATGGCAGTGTATATTCTAAACTTGGTACCATCTAAATCAGTGTCTTCTACTCCCACAGAATTGTGGACTGGGCAAAAGCCTAGTCTGAGACATATTCGGATTTGGGGAAGTCCAGCACATGTGCTGAAGGCAGATGCTGGTAAGTTGGAACCTCATACAGAAGTGCGCATGTTCGTTGGCTATCCTAGAGAAACAAAAGGTAGTTTGTTTCATAGTCATAGAGATCAGAGGGTGATCGTTAGCATGAATGCTAGATTTCTAGAGGAAGACTATGTGATAAACCACAAGCCCATGAGTAAGATTGTTCTGGAGAAATTGAGAGGGGAAGTCACTGCTTCAGTACCACCGGTACAAGAGGATATACCACAAGTCACTGCACCGCTGTCACAGAGGATACACAGGTAATACCTCATCGTAGTGGGAGGGTTGTTAGACAGCCTGATAGATTTATGTTCTTGGGAGAATCTTCTGATTTGATCCCTGGTGAACATGAACCTGATCCCTAGGCATATGACAAGGCGATCCAAGATAAAGATGCGGTATCTTAGCAAAGTGCGATGAATTCTGAGCTAGAATCTATGGATTCAAATCAGGTCTAGGAGCTAGTAGAACCACCCAATAGTGTAAAAGCCATTGGATGTAAGTGGATCTACAAAAGAAAGAGAGGAATAGACGGGAAGGTTGAGACCTTCAAATCAAGGCTTGTTGCGAAGGGGTATACTCAGAAAAAGGGCATCGATTATAAGGAGACCTTTTCGCCGGTAGTCATGCTTAAGTCTATCCGGATTCTCTTATGTATTGTTGCTCATATGGATTATGAGGTGTGGCAGATGGATGTCAAGACAGCTTTCCTTAATGGAAGTCTTGAGGAAAACATCTATATGAAGCAACCAGAGGGATTCATTGCAAAGGGAAAAGAGCATCTTGTGTGCAAGCTTAATCGGTCAATTTATGGATTGAAGCAAGCTTTGAGGTCTTGGAACATTCTCTTTGATGAGGTAATCCAGTCTTATGGATTTATTTAAAGTCCGGATGAGTCTTGTGTATACAAAAGATGTGACGGAAACGTAGTGATATTTCTTGTACTATACGTAGATGACATTTTGTTAATTGGAAACAATGTCAAGGTGTTATCGGACGTAAGGGTATGGTTGTCCAAACAGTTTGATATGAAGGACTTGGGAGAAGTGGGACACGCCCTTGGGATCAAGGTTATAAGGGATCGCAAGAAAAGGATATTGTGCTTATCTCAAGCTTCATACATAGACACCTTTATGGATCGTTTTAGCATGCAAAACTCCAAGAAAGGTTTTCTACCTTTCAGGCATGGAGTTCCTTTATCTAAGGAGATGTGTCCTAGAACATCTAAGGAGATAGAGGAGATGAAGATGGTTCCTTATGCTTCGGCAGTAGGAAGCCTCATGTATGTCATGCTATGTACGAGACCGGATATCTGCTTTACCATGGGCATGGTCAGTATATATTAGAGTAATCCAGGATAGGGACATTGGACTGTGGTAAAACATATATTGAAGTACCTGAGAATGACTAGGGATTATATGCTAGTTTACTAGGCAGACCAATTACTCCATGTGGGTTACATAGATTCCGACTTCCAATCAGATAGGGATAATAGTAAGTCTACCTCAGGTTTTGTGTTTACTTTGGGAGGTGGAGCCATTGTATGGAGGAGTGTCAAGCAGAAATGTGTGGCGGACTCTACCATGGAAGTTGAGTATGTGGCGGTTGTTGGGTTTCCGGCACCGTGGTGAGTGTGTGTTCGAACATATTTCGTAAATATGTGCACAGCGAAAGAAATAAAAAATAATAAATCTAATTTATTACAACACACACACCATACGCATGCATAGTACAACATGTGTAGACATAATCGTAGTTTCAAATTTTGCAATAAAAGGAAATTTATTATACGTATACCTTACGTATCACGTGTAGCGGGAAAGACATCAACCGGAGCGATCCTCGCTAGAATCGCCTTTATCCGTATCCACGCCGAGTATCTTCGTGATGACTTCACAAAGTCACGAGCCTCGTCTTCGTACGAGTCACAAGCCTCGTGTCGAAGACGATGTTATCGAGAGAAGATCACAATCCGAATCAAAATTCGGATTCAAAACGAGTCCTCAAAAACTCACTTCTCCGGAGAGGTATTCGCCAACCGTTTGACGAATCCTTCATCCTCCACCTCTGAGGATTATCGAAGATCGAATCCCCGACAAAGTAGCCGATGTCGGAGCTCCAAACGATGCTCCAACACAAAATAAACAAGCTGTCCAGAAAACTGGATAGCTTTGGTGGAGGATTAGCGCCGGCCAAATAAGGAAGCTAGATGCTCACCTTGTCGCCGAAGCCAAGGAAGATCACCGGACGATCGCTGGCTGAAGCTTGGACACCGACAAGGATCTTGGACGGTGGCACAAGGGTGGGCGGTGGCTAGGGTATGGGCACCGACCACAAGAGGAGAAAAGGGAGGGGGCGACAACTTGGATTAGGGCTCTCATTAAACCCTTGAGCCCTATTTTATAGAGAACAAATTCTCCTAATGGTTATTGGTTCATAACCAAAACCCGTTAACCCGCTCCATTAATTTAAGTTAAAATAAACCAAACCGATTTGGTCTATTTTAAGTTAAAACGAACCGAACCAACTTTGGTTCATTCGTTTAAAACAAACCAAACCCCTTTGGTTTATTCTCCACCATTGGATTAGAACTAAATCAATTTGGTTCATCCATCATGTCTTCATAAGACATGGCCCATCCACGCTTCCATTGCGCATGAAACGATTTCATGCTCGCTCCTTGTTTGGTCCAACCAAACCTAGTTTCTCTCGGTCTGAGAATCTCATTCTCAAGCTCGTTTTAAATCCTTCGGATTTCACTTGTTGTGCATGTGACCAAATAGGTTCTCGATTTATGTTGGTCGTCTATAATTAACCATTAATTAAAGAACGATCATGAGTGACACCTAGTAGTACATCATGATCCCCAATTAATTGAAAAGATCAACAGTTGATCCAGAACTATTTCTAAAACCCTTCAGCAGCTCCAATGAATCGTGCCTTATTCCCTTCACTCATCTTATACCCACTTGGTTCAGGACATGGTCTATTGTGTCAGTCCCCACTAGGTTGACTACGTCACACCTAGCCCAAGTATCATTTCCTCGTCCTACGGATTCTAGTTACTGCATATGTATCCAAGAGTACCTTACTCTAAACATGTAATGCTTTGGCAAAAGACTTTAGTAACAATCCGACGAGAGGCCATGGGTATACATATCCTCGCAAGGATTGGTGAATCCTTTATAGGCTATTTAAATACCTCCGATTACTTTGACTTATACCCAATCATCCCGGGTCCACATCTCCTTGGAGATGCTTGCTTAAGATGTCAAAGCATAAGTCTTCATGACCAAGATGACTTGAATACCGCAAGTCAAAGGAACATCGCACTTAAGCTGCAGTAAGAACTTCATTGACATATCTATATATGCAGAGAACCATATGAAGTCTTACGGCTGGTCACTCCAATGAACTAGTTACCATAACTAACATCCACGATTAACTCTGGACATCACAATGTCTCCAGCCAGTGAGAATCAGCTGCTTGGATACACTAAGGAGTATACCTCGTGCTAGTCTCTACAGATTTGATGGTGTCCGAATCCATCAATTCATCGACTAGGGATAATTTCGATACATCACAATTACACATGTAGAGATACTCACTAGTTGTGATCCAATCACAAATTCTCTCATGCTGTGAATCGTATCATGGACATTTAGTAAATGAGTTTAAGATCTAATCAAATACATGAAAACATGTATACTCAAATAGTGAATCTTCATTTATCATATAAATGGTTCTAACATAAGGCGATTGCCTTAGGACATCTCTCACATATTACTAACAGCGGCCTCTGAGGCAGCCAAAGAAGCTGTGTGGCTTAGGAACTTCTTGATGAACTTGGATGTGATTCCTAGTTTGCCTAGAACTATCACAATTTATTGTGATAATAGTGGTACAGTTGCAAACTCGAAGGAACCACGAGCCCATAAGGCAAGTAAACACATAGAGCGCAAGTACCACCTGATACGAGAAATCATAAAGCGAGGAGAAGTTGTTGTGGCCAAGATTACATCAGAGGATAACCTGGCAGATCTTTTCACTAAAGCCCTTCCAGCGAGAGCTTTTTATAGGCATGTGGAGGGAATGGGAATCAGATGTATGGCAATATGAGGACATCATAGTCTTTTAGTATAAGTGGGAGATTGTTGGGATGTATACTGAAAAGTCTATCTTTTGTATGAACATATTTATTTTTGAAATAAGAATAACATAATCATTGTTTGCATATTTATGGTTATGCATATCGTCTAATACATTACATTGTAGATAACATGGTGTGTAGTATCACATGGGAGATCGTGTTATCAGTTCCTTGTAAAGTATAAGTAAAGGCTCACAACCGAGATGGTTATGGACAAACTATTGGAATGATTGTAGTGTGATTTGGTATTGATTTGTCTTGACCATAGAATCACACTAGTACACTTTGTATGTATTGAGAAGGACCGACTTAGAGGTGATTCGATTTATTACTAACTATATAATTAAATCGGACCTCGGATATTATGTTGTACATGCTCTTAATCCCGATATAATAATGGGCACATATACTTAGTATTTATTTCTTTGATTTACCAATGGGAGAGATTTATAGAGTAAATTGATAGGCTCGGTAAGTTGGGAAATGATATTATTTATATGGTGTGCCGTTGATTATAGGAGGAAATCGTGTCCTATATATTAGAATGATGATGTCCCCTTGAGGAGCTTATAAGGTTCATCATGTAAACCCTACAGGTGGACTTGGTCCGGCATGATGATAAGGTTGAGTGGTACTACTCATGGAGTTAGATGTTGATTAATTAATTGTCAGTAAATTAATTAATTGACGGACATTCGAGATCTTAAACACAGAGAGATAAATGTACAAATAATATATGGAGCTCATATTAACATATGGGAGTTGGTGAGGTAGATCAATGATAATCCTCTAGTGGAATGGATTATCATTAATGGATCGGACTTTATGTGGGCTTGATCCATTGGGTGGCCAAGATCCAACTCCTCCTCATGGTCCCTATTGTAGCCTATTAAAACTCTCATGGAGCCTAGATCCGATGATGGAAAATGAAACTCTAGATCCAATGGTGGAGGTTAAATCTTTAGATCCAACGGTTGAGATTAAATCTCTAGATCCGACGGTTGAGGTTAAATCCCTAGATCCGACGGTGGAGATTAAAAGGAGGCTTAAGTATAGCTCTATACAAGGATGGCAAAGGCTTGGGCATGAAAAAGATTTTGGAGATTAGGGTTTTTGCTTCCTTGGCTTGGGCGGCAAGGCATTAGGGTTAGGGTTTCCTTTTGCTTTGGGTGGCGCCAATTGGCCAAGAGCAAGGGGACCACGGCAAGGTGGTTAAGGTTTGGCATCTCTTCTTCATCCCTTGTCCAGAGCTCCCTTTTCTCCTCTCCTTAAGGCCGGCGGCAACACTTCTTCAAGGTTGGTCGGCACTCCATCACCTATTCCTTGGCTGGCGGCAACATCAAGTCCTTTGACTTGGTGGCCGGTTTTAGAAAGGAAGAGGAGTTTCATTTCATTCCTCCCTTTGTTCGGAGCGAGCAAGGAAGGGAAGAACGTGTTCTAGGAGACTTCAACTTTTGGAAGATCGTCGCACACACGACATCCAAAAGGAGGAAGGCTATACAATAGAAGATCAAGAGGTATAACGAGAGGTATAATGCTTGTTTATGAATCTTATCTTATTGTATGCATGTTGTATGTTTTGTTATGTGGCTAATTTACTTGGACCCCGAATACAAACACAAAAACTGGCGATTCGTACATCATCTATTCCGTGGCTATTCGAAGAATAGAGGTAGGATACTTGAACAACAAGTTTGTTCAAGTGACCACTCTAATCGAATAGCACGACGATGGAACGGTTGCTTGGGTAATCCATCTTCGTCAAGGATAAATTTTTTGTTATCCAGGGACGTAGTAGGGATTGTCATGAACAAGCGACTGAGTTGAAGTGGGAAGCAAAGTTTCCTTCCTTCACAATAAAGAGTTAGCTCGAAATATAAGTGAATTCTGTAGGATCAAAATGAGCGCTAGAGGGGGGGTGAATAGCGCAAAACGGTTTTTCTTTTCTTTTGATGTAAAAACGATAAGTGAGAGATAAACACAGCGGAAAAGAGATGGACACAAGGAGTTTTACTTGGTTCATAGCCAACCGGCTGCTAATCCAAGGCCCTAATGGTCCTAGACCACGTACGGAGGGCAATCACTAAAACACTCCTCATTGGAGGTAGGAGTTACAATTACAAAACTTTCGACAAAAACACAAGGATGAGAGACAAGCCCCTCTCTCCTTTTTGATATAAAAGCTCGAAAAACACAACTTAAATTAATCGACTAAAATGATTACCAACACTTTAACGATGAAGCTTCGTCTTGGCAGCACTTCGTTGTAGTGGCGTCATCGTAGAAGAGCGGCGTTGTGGAGGCATTTGAGAGCTTTGTAATAATTGTTGTATCTAAGATGTGAAGCACCCCCCTCTATTTGAAGCCTTGTCCGCCCACTTGAGATCCGGCCACCTCACCACCAATTGAGGGATAAGTTTCCACCTTGCTTTTGACCGGCCACCTCACCAAGATTTGGGGGATAGGTTGCCACCTTGCTTTTAGTTCCTTTTGCCCATTTTCAGGATACTTTAGTTATTTAATTTTATTTCAATTCGAGTTCTAATTTTAATTCGAATTCGAATAAATTCGAATTCTAATTTTAATTCGAATTAGAGTAACTTCGAATTCAAACAAGGGTTAGCTCAAAGCAATATGTAGAAATATTAAATGTGATGGATTTAGATGGTTTCTAACCATCCGATCTCGACTTAGACTTTCATGGAAAGTTTTGGGTCGGATTGTCGCCTAAGATCAACTCCTAAACGGAGGATCCGACCTCACTTACGCTCGTCGGACACGAGTCTTACCTTGCACTTACTGTGTCGCAGATCTCCAACTCAAGCTTAACCTGTTTCTGCACACTCAAGTAGACTCATGAGATAACAAAATAGACTTAACCTTGTGTCTTTGCTATAATCAAAACACAGGTTCGATTTCGGTGCCTCACTGCACCAACAATCTCCCCCTTTTTGATCTATGGCAAAAACACACAAAGTTAAGGAAATTAAGTGCATGAAACAGTAAAGACATGAAGCAAAAGTAGGAGTAGAAAAAATATTTCTCAAGTTCTCCCCTTAGAGGAACCCTCCCCCTTGACCGAGGGTGAGTACTTGAAAAAGACTTTTAGTTCTCCAAACACAAAAGATAACGAGTTAAGTAAATGGCATTACTTAACTTAGGCTCTTTAGAGTCAAAAATAAGTTAAGTAATCAAAAGTTAAGTCAAAAGGTTAATTATTCAAAAGGTTTAACTTTTGATTTCTTAACTTGGGCCTTTAAAGTTTTCAATTCCGATGAGTTGAAACCTAAACCTTACTCCCCCTTAACTTAGGCCAGAATCAAAGTTTTAAGTTAAGTTATCAAATTCAAAATTTTGAATTTATTGAACCTTAAATTTGGCCTTTTCTCCCCCTTTTGACATAAATCAAGAAAAAAAGTAGGGGGGGTTTTAAGAAAACCCTAAGTCCAAGCATGATGATTTTGAAAATAGTATGTGAAAATAATTCATCTAAATGCTCAACTCTAGTTTGACTTGATTGAAATGATATTATCAACAAGTCCTGATTAGAGTTGGTTAATATTAGTTGCATATTTATACTCCGAGGTTCATATTGACGCACTTGATCTACATCTTGGAACCTGGAGTAGGGTCCTAACATCTCACGCCGTTCTAGGTGGCTTAATACACAAACACATTAACCCTATGTGTTGTGAGATGTGTTGGCTCCTTAAATCTATAGGATCATGATATCTAGGGGAAGTCCTAAATTAGTTCCATTTGCATAAAGAAAAAAAATAAGAAAAATAAAATTCAAAAATAGAATTTTTGAAAATAGCATTTGAAAACTTTTGCTAACCTATTCTATTACACACAAGCCCAATTTTTGTCTCAAGAGACTAAATTCGGCTTCGGGTAGTGGTTTAGTAAATAGGTCTGCTAGGTTAGACTTCGAGTCAACATATTCGAGTTGTATGGAGCCGTTGGCTACATGTTATCGAATGAAATGGTGTTTTACCTCTATATGCTTTGTCCTTGAATGGCATATAGGGTTCTTAGTTAGATTTATCGAACTTATGTTGTCTACAAAAATTTTAGTTTTGGTGAAGTCCAACCTAAAGTCTCGGAGAGTGTGCTTCATCCAAAGAAGCTGAGTTACACACTCACCCATCGCAACGTATTCGGCTTCGGTGGTAGATAAGGCAACACAATGTTGCTTCCTACTACACCAACTCACTAGACTAGAGCCGAGTAGTTGACAACAACCACTCGTGCTCTTTCTATCGAGTTTACTACCGGCATAATCCAAATCGGAGTAGCCGATTAGTTTGAACTCCGTAGATCTAGGGTACCAAATACCAACGTTAAGTGTACCCTTAAGATATCTAAGGATACGCTTAACTAGGGTTAGGTGAGACTCCTTAGCATAGGTTTGAAACTTGGCGCACATACTTACTGCGAATAGGATGTCGGGTCGACTCGCAGTTAAGTATAGGAGACTTCCTATCGCGCTCCTATAGTACTTTAAGTCAATGGACTTACTTTCTAGGTCTTCTCCTATGTTAACATTAATCGCCATTGGGGTGTTTATTATCTTAGCGTCTTGCATTCCAAATCTTTTAATTAACTCCTTAGTGTATTTTTTTTATATAGGTATATATCATCCTTAGTTTGTTTAATTTGTAGACCTAAAAAGAAACTTAACTCGCCTACTAAGTTCATTTCGAACTCACTTTCCATGAGTGAAACGAACTCGTTTAGTAAGGCTGAGTTAGAGGTTCCAAAAATTATATCGTCTACGTAAATTTGAGCTATGAATATTTCTTTACCTAAGGTTTTTACGAAGAGAGTTGGGTCAACTAAGCCTTGGTTAAACCCTTTTGACTTAAGATGGATTGAAAGTCTCTCGTACCAAGCTCGAGGAGGTTGTTTAAGTCCATAGAGAGCTTTCTTAAGTTTTAGAACATGGTCGGGTTTATCTAGATTTTCGAATCCGGGGGGTTGGCTAACATAAACTTCTTCTTTAATGTATCCATTTAGGAATGCCGACTTAACATCCATTTGAAATAGCTTAAATCCTCGATGTGCGGCATAAGCTAGCAACATTCGAATGGATTCGAGTCTAGCTACTGGGGCATAGGTTTCATCGTAATCTAAGCCTTCGACTTGACTAAACCCTTTGGCGACTAACCTAGCCTTGTTTCTAACTACTTCACCTTTATCATCAAGCTTATTTCGAAACACCCACCTTGTTCCAATTATCGTTTTGTCTTTAGGTGGTGGTACTAATTCCCACACTTCATTCCTAGTAAATTGAGCTAGCTCTTCTTGCATTGCAATAATCCAATCGGAATCAAGAAGAGTTTGTTCAATTGATTTGGGTTCTATCTTTGAAATTAAGGAAATTTGACTAAGGTTCCTATAGGATGCTCTAGTTCGAACTCCTAGATTAGGATCTCCTATCACTTGATCGATAGGGTGGTTAGTCAGAATCCTAGATTGGGTTGGGTTTGTGTCACCTAATGCTTGATCAATGGGGTGACTTGGTTGAACACTAGTTTGACTCGGATCACTTGTCACTTGGTCGACAAGAGAAGTTGGTTGATGTGGATTAGACTCGATCTCAGGGTCGGAGACGAGTTTGGTATCAGTGGGCTCAACACTTGGGGTCATTAAGGGTTTTGTAGGTTCGGGTACTTCATCGAACACTACATTAATAGTCTCTTCGACTTTAAGGGTATCGTGGTTATATACCCTATAGGCCCTACTCGTGGTTGAGTATCCTAAGAAGATTCCGGTGGAGGTTTTGGATTTGAATTTCCCTAGGTGGTTCTTAGTGTTTAAGATATGTACTTTACATCTAAATACCCTAAAGTACTTGATGTTGGGTACTTTATTGTGATAAATCTCGTACGAGGTCTTAAGGTGCCTCTTTACCATAAGGATCCTATTCTGGACATAGCAAGTCGTGCTAACGGCTTCTGCCCAAAACCTATCAGGTAGGTCGTATTCGTTCAACATGGTCCTAGCGGCTTCTTGTAGAGTTCGGTTTTTCCGCTCCACTAGGCCATTTTGTTGAGGGGTCCTAGGGCAAGAGAATTCATGGTGGTATCCGTTTAGGTTACAGAAGTCGGTGAACCTTTGATTTTCGAATTCACCACCATGATCGCTTCTAAGTCTTTTAACCTTAAGGTTTTTTTGATTCTCGATTAATTTGAATAGATTGATTAATTGATCTAGGGTATCATTTTTATGTTTGGTGAACCTAACCCAGGTAAACCTGGAGTAGTCGTCAATTATGACTAAGCAATATTGACTTCTATTGAGTGACTTGGCTTCATGTGAATCGAATAGATCCATATGCAGGAGCTCAAGTACACTTGAGGTTCGTTCTTGGTTAGTTAACTTGTGTTGTGTCCTAGGTTGTTTTCCTTGTTGACAAGCATTACAGATTTTATTAACCAAATTGTTGAGGTTGGGTAAGCCTCGACTAAGCCACTTTGACTCGAGTCTTGGGTGCGAGTGACCGAGTCGTTGGTGCCACAACCATGATTCCTCTTCCTGTGTCATAAGACATTTGGCTGAGGATTTGATTAAGTTAATTGTATAAATGTTATTTGTCCTAGTTCCTTTGAGTATTGTTTTAGCTGTTTTATTTGTTTTAATTACACATTCATTTTCTAAAAATATGACCTTATAGTTATTGTCACATAATTGGCTTACGCTAAGCAGGTTATATTCAAAATTCTCTACAAGTAATACATTTTTAATAACAAAATTCGAGTTAAGCTCGATATCACCTGATCCGATGATTTTGAGCTTGCCATTATTCCCAAAGGCTACCGATCCTTGTCGTTTGAATCGAAGCTTCGTGAATTTGAGTTGATCCCCGATCATGTGTCGGGAGCAACCACTGTCCAACATCCATTGATCCTACACACAAGGTGGTTGGATTGGATGTTAGATTTTTTTTAAAAAAAAAAATTGGTTGTAAGTTGTTAAACCTAGGTCATCTCACCTGTGTCTATATGATCAAGCATGTTATACTTATGTGTTTTTTGTGAGATGACTTCCAATTAAGTTGATTAAGTGTATTTAGGTTCAAGTAATTTTATGTTAGATTTGGATTTGACCCTAGGCTTGTCAAGTTTACCTTTTCAATATCATGGATTCCAGGTCGTGGCGAGGCACAGGGGCCTTCTTTTATTGGATCATCGACCACTTCCTTAGACAAAGCCATTTTCAAGAAAATGATGACTTGACTCACCTAAGACTATTTCCTAGTCTAACTGGTTATTTTTGAAAAGAGGCTCCCCGAGGCTCAATCTTTTCGAAGGATTTTAGTTGGTTATGTACGTGTTCTAAGTGAGTTCACAAGTTTTAAAAAAAAAAGCATACAATTTCTAAGTTAAAGCACAAACATGTTTTGTACTGGCTCCCCCTAGACCATTGAATCGGTTCGGTCTATCCACATAGTGGATTTGGTCCTTGGGAACCCAGTACGGGTTGGATCCTAGAGTTTAAATCAAAAAGTTCTTAGGGACCCATGCTTGGACATGTTTCCTATGTCGACTTACAATCGACATATACGACCTATTAGTCATGTTTGAGTTAAACCCTAGTCCAGCCTTGTTGTACGACCCTTTGAGATCCAAGTAGGAGGTCAAGTCCTTTGGATCCCGAAGTGAACCTTTCCAATGTGTTCCTAAGATCTTCAACTTGACTTTTCAAGAGAGAGTTCTCAACTTCGAGCTTTTCAGCTCGAGTTGAGTCCTCTTCTCGAACTTGACTAGTCGAAGAGGTTAGGGAGACCTTGTGTTTGAGGAGTTTGACCTCCTCAACCAGGGTCTCGACCTTGGACTCGGACTTAACTAATTTCCTAGACAAAAACCTAACCGTATTATGTAAAGTATTAAATAAAGTTCGACTCACTTTAAGGGTATCTTTTGAACCGGATGCGTATCCGTGGCTTGACTTGAAGGTAGCTTCGTAGTCCGAGTCATCCTCAGGTTCTGACTCAAGTTCAGGTTTGGTCTCCGTGTCTGACTCAATCGATTTCGCCATGAAGACGTGGTCTTCGTCTTCTTCGGATGATGCTTCTTCCCATGTCGCGTTGAGGGCCTTCTTGTGCTTAGGTGCTTGGTGGTTGAGCTTGGGGCACTCGGACTTGATATGCCCAAACCTGTTACACTCATAACATCTAATATTAGAACTTTTAGGCTTACCTTGGTTGGGTCGAGTCGTGGTTCACTTTCATCCCTTGGCTATCCTTCGAGCTAGGTTCATTAGTTCGGCAGTCAACTCCGGGTCAACTTCTTCTTCGGACTCGTCTTCCTCCTCGGTTGGTGGTGGCTTGCTTGCGATTTTCTTCTTCTTCAACTCAGAAACAAGGCTATACCCCTCTCGGGTTCCGAGTTGGACTGCTCATGTAATTCGAAATCTGAGAATAATTCGTCTATTCTAACTTTAGCTAGGTCCTTAGATACCTTGTAGGCATCGGCCATGGATGCCCACAAGGTGGACCTAGGGAAAGAATTTATAACATACCTGATTAGATCTCGGTTTTCGACTTTCTGTCCTATTGAATGCAGCTGGTTGACTATGTTCTGGACGCGGGCGTTCAATTGTGTTGCCGTCTCGTGTTCCTGCATTTTTAGTGTGTACAATTTATTGAACAACAAATCGCGTTTGCAAACCTTAGCTTGATCCGATCCTTCGTGTAACTCGATCAGCCACGTCCGCAGATCTCTTACCGATGAAGGGTCCGACGGTTCAGCCTCCTCCTGATAGCCCGCACCGCAGATTTGAGTCGCCAGCATCCGCTTCTCGACTTGTCGCTTAGTGGTAATGGACCACCGACATTGTAATCCAAGGATTCACCTTCTTCATTAGTAGGAAGGGTGAACCCGCTTGATCACAATCCACATCTCTATTTGGGTTTTTAGGAAGCACTCCATCCGACCTTTCCAAGAACGGAAATCACACCGCTGTAAAACTGGCCTGTGACGGTGCTAAAACCTCGAGATGGGCCATTAACACACAAACGTAAGAAGAGAAAAAAAAAAGAAAAAACACACAGACAACAAAGGTCCCAAGACTTGCGTCTTGGATTAGTAGTGCGGGAAGAAGAAAAGATAAATAAATCAATCAATAGATTAACTAATTAGAAAATTAATTTTAATTCTGTAAAAAAAATAATTAATTAATTAATTTCGAAAATTAATTAAAAACTATTTTGTAGAAAAAAAATCTAATGTTGAAATTAAGTAAAAAATATTGAAAAACCAAACTTATATTCTAGACAAGATTTAAAAATTAAAATAAGTTTTTAATTGATTTTTAATTGATTAAATTTTGTAAATTGATTGAAAATCTATTTTAGTGGAAATAAGATTTAATTCAATGCTAAGATTAATGAGAAAACTTTATAAAACGAAATATAAAGATTTTAGGGTTTGAAAAATTCAAGTGTTTTAAAAAAAAATGAAAGAATTTTTAATTCTGGGAAAAACTAATTTTAATCAGTAATAGAATTAAAAAATCATAATTAAGAGTTTTTTTTTGTTAGGATGATCAATAGAAAGATTAAAAGCGATAAAATTAAATTAAAGAAAAGTCTGAAAAAAAAATTTAGAAAAATTAAAAAAAACACAAAAATTAACGTAGACAGAAACAAAGGAAACAAAAGAAATAAAAATTACTCAAATTGGTGGTTTCACCAAATTTGAGTGCCCCCAGCTCTGATACCAATTGTAGGATCGAAATGAGCGCTAAAGGGGGGGTGAATAGCACAAAACAGTTTTTCTTTTCTTTTGTTGTAAAAACGATAAGTGAGAGATAAACGCAGCGAAAAAGAGATGGACACAAGGAGTTTTACTTGGTTCACAGCCAACCGGCTGCTAATCCAAGGCCCTAATGGTCCTAGACCACGTACGGAGGGCAATCACTAAAACACTCCTCCTCGTTGGAGGTAGGAGTTACGATTACAAAACTTTCGACAAAAACACAAGGATGAGAGACAAGCCCCTCTCTCCTTTTTGATATAAAAGCTCGAAAAACAAAACTTAAATTAATCGACTAAAACGATTACCAACACTTTAACGGTGAAGCTTCGTGTTGGCAAAGACTTTGCCTGTAGTGGCGTCATCGTAGAAGAGCGGCGTTGTGGAGGCATTTGAGAGCTTTGTAATAATTGTTGTATCTAAGATGTGAAGCACCCCCCTCTATTTGAAGCCTTGTCCGCCCACTTGAGATCCGGCCACCTCACCACCAATTGAGGGATAAGTTTCCACCTTGCTTTTCCTCACCAAGATTTGGGGGATAGGTTGCCACCTTGCTTTTAGTTCCTTTTGCCCATTTTCAGGATACTTTAGTTATTTAATTTTATTTCAATTCGAGTTCTAATTTTAATTCGAATTCGAATAAATTCTAATTCTAATTTTAATTCGAATTAGAGTAACTTCGAATTCAAACAAGGGTTAGCTCAAAGCAATATGTAGAAATATTAAATGTGATGGATTTAGATGGTTTCTAACCATCCGATCTCGACTTAGACTTTCATGGAAAGTTTTGGGTCGGATTGTCGCCTAAGATCAACTCCTAAATGGAGGATCCGACCTCACTTACGCTCGTCGGACACGAGTCTTACCTTGCACTTACTGTGTCGCAGATCTCCAACTCAAGCTTAACCTGTTTTTGCACACTCAAGTAGACTCATGAGATAACAAAATAGACTTAACCTTGTGTCTTTACTATAATCAAAACACAGGTTCGATTTCGGTGCCTCACTGCACCAACAAATTCGACGGCCACACTCCGTCCGATCTCGACATACACCTTCCATGGGAAGTCTTGGTCAGATCGTCGCCTAAGGACATCCCCGTACGAAGGACACAACCTCACTTCACTTTACTCACTCGAGCTTACCTCAACATTTACCTTTGAAGCCTTGCTTCCGGTCTCCACTTGATTCCTTCGGCTCCCTCCGAAGTCCTCTCGATGTTCCCCGACCACCACGGTTCCCTCCGGGTATCGCTGACCTTCATCTTTAGCTTAGCATTTTCTGCACACTTGATTTAGCTCGTGAGATAACAAAATAACCTTGACTTTGTGTCTTTACCATAATCAAAACATAGGTTCGATTATCTTGTTCTCCTGCACCAACAATCTTCCCCTTTTTTATCTATGGCAAACCAACACAATGTTAAGGGAAATTTAAAGCATAAGGCATAAAACAAGTAATAAATGATAAACCCACTTTAAAGAACTCCCCCGTAACCCTAGGTGAGTTTTGAAAGAAATACTTTAATTTTTTTAAAATTTTGTGGTACTCCCCCTTAACTTATGCTCTTCTCCCCCTTTTGCCATGAATAAAAAATAAGGTCGGGGGTTTATAAAAAAATAAGGGGTTTTAAAATGCATAATATTATAGCATGCATAAAAAATGAGTATGAGTCCAAGCATGCATCTCAAATTGGTTAAGTAAATTGGTTCGAAGTATATCCCTCTGCACCAACAATAAGTTTTTGAAACATAGCTTTGATTTTCAAAATACTTATAAGCTAATTTTCAAGAATAACTTTAAAGATTTATAACCCTTAGGATTTGTTTGCTCTCCCCCTTAGTCAAGTATATGAGGTATAAGAGAGTTAGGGGGTACTAAACTTTGACCTAGAGAGTTTTATAGTTAATATTGGCCGATTATAATTATTCGTTTAAGTGCAATAGTTAAAAAAATATCTTTTTGAAAAAGTTATATATTTTATAATTATTCCTTAATCATCTCACCCATTCTATGTGTCTCAGATTTGTTCGCCTTATATATTATGTGATATGATTTTAACTTAATTAAAGTTAGTCAACCTTGGGTTAGATTCGGATTTAACCCTAAGCTCGTCAAGTAACCTTTTCGAGAAATTGACTTTCAGGTCATGGAGAGGCACAGGGGCCTTCTTTGATCGGAACAACGACCACTTCCTTATACAAAGCCAAGTTCAGGAAAATGATAACTCGAGTCACTTAAGACTACTTCCTGGTCTAACTAGTTTAGGATACGGCAAGGTAGCTTCAACTAGTTCCACTTAGTCAAGTGCACCAAGCTAGATACGCCTTATCTAGCTTGAATACACAAGACTTTGTTTCCCTAACGTACTATCATCTCTCAGCATCCTGATACTATATTGTCAAGAGTTGACTAACTACTTGTCCTATCTAGCCGTTCGAAAAAGTAAAATAAAAGTTTGATCATGCTAAGTTATCGGGTATACTATTTTGGTATTAGCTCACCCTGGATCATTAAACCAATATGGTCTAGTCAAGTAATGAACTTGATCCTGGGGAATCCAATACTTGTTTGTCTTTATATGTGAATTTAGTAACACCTTTGGGACCCAAGCTTGGACTCATTGATGACTACGATTTACGATAGACATATATGATCTATTCATAGTCTTTGAGCTAAACCCGAGTCCGGCTATGTTGTACACGGATCTCTGAGTCCCAAGAAGTCAGTTAAGATTCTTGGATCCCATCGAGAACTTGTTCAACCGAACTTCGAGCTCTTGGACTTGTTCTTTCAAGAGAGAGTTCTCTTCTTCGAGTTTTTCAACTTGAGTTGAGTCCTCTTGAACTTGACTAGTCGAAGAGGTTAGGGTGGCCTCTTGCTTGAGGGTTTCAACCTCCTCAAGCAAGGACTCGACCCTAGACTCAGACTTAGCTAAGTTCCAAGTAAGCATTTTAATTGTAAGATACAAAGTACTAATTAAAGAACGACTAACCTTTACTTTTTCTTTCGGTCCGACTTTGAGTTTCTTCTCAAAGTAGGCTTCGGGGTTGGAGTCGGAGTCGGAGTTGGACTTGTACTCGGCTTCAGACTCTAACTCGGACTCTTTCGATCTTGCCATGTAAGCTATGTCGGCATCTTCTTCTTCGTTCTCCAAAGTTGCATAAAGAGCCTTCTTTGCTTCCTTTTGTTTTGGCCTCCTTCTTGACTTGAATTGCTCCTTGTTCTCGTTCTTTAATTGCCTCCTTTCTTGTCGAACTATTCTCCGCACCATGTTGACTATTGCAGCCTCCTCTTCAGATTCGGATTCGGACTTGAGTTCGGATCCATCTTCTTGCTCGGGAGGTGGCTTATTCTTCTCCTTTCTTCTTCATCCTGCAAGTAAAGCAACACCTCTCTCGGCCCAGACCATGTTAGTTTGTTCATGAAGTTCAAACTCAGAAAATAACTCGTCTAATCTAAGTTTAGAAAAATCCTTAGAAACCTTGTAGGCATCGACCATGGATGCCCACAAGGTAGTCCTAGAGAAAGCATTTAAAGCATACCTTATTAGGTCTCGATTCTCGACCTTTTATCCTATGGTGTGCAAGCTATTGACAATGTCTTGAATACGGGCATGTAGTTGTGTTGTTGTCTCGTGTTTCTGCATCTTAAGGTTATACAACTTATTGAAAAGCAAATCACGCTTACATACCTTCGCGTCGTCGGTTCCTTCGTGTAGCTCTACGAGTTTAGTCCATAGATCTTTTGCGCTAATGAAGGGGCCGACGCGGTTTAACTCCTCCTTGGACAAGCCGCATTGTAAGATTTGGGTCGCCTTGGCATCGGCTTCCACTTGTCTTTTCACGGCGTTCGTCCATTGATCGTAATCTAATGATTCACCCACTTCATTAGTACGAAGCATGAATCCGGTTTGGATTACTATCCACATCTTGATTTGGGTCTTTAAGAAGCACTTCATCTGACCCTTCTAATAACGGAAGTCGTCTTCATTGTAAAACAGAGGTCGGATGGTGCTAAACCCTTCGAGATGGGCCATTTAGACAAAAAATTTAAAGACAAGTACCTCGCAAAAATAAAAACACCAAAATGTACCAAGACTTTCGTCTTGGATTAGTAGTGCGGGAGAACAAATTTAATTTAAATGAAAAATCTTCTAAAAACCTGAAATAAACAAAAATAAAAATAAAAATAAATCTGTAAAAATTACTAGATTGGTAGTTTCACCAAATCGTAGTGCCCCCGACTCGGATACCAATTGTTGGATCGAGATAAGCGCTAGAGGGGGGTGAATAGTGCAAAACAAATTCTTCTTTTACGTTCGATAAAGACACGAGTTTAGTGCAGCGGAAAGTAAAGTAAGACACAAGGAATTTACTTGGTTCACAGCCTATGGCTGCTAATCCAAGGCCCTAATGGTCCTAGACCATGTACGGAGGTCAATCAACTATAATACTCCTCCTCGTTAGAGGTAGGAGTGAACGAGTACAAGAAGATACAAAAACCTTGAGGTAGAGGGGCACTACCCCTCTCCTCTTTACGATTAAAGCTCCAGAAATATAAACTTTAAAAAGAATATACTGAGTAGACGACTTTAAGTATTACCAACGACTTGAGGAGTTGAAGCTTGAGCTTGGGTTGTTAGTGTTTCGATAGTGCTTCGTCATCGTAGAGTTGTTGGAGAGTCGCGGCATTACGGGAGCAATTTGGAGCACTTGGAATGGATGAAAATGGTGAAGAATGGACCTTCTTTTATAGCTCTAGAAGTCCCCTCCTCGAGCACATCAAGATCCTACATCAATAGCCACCTTACCCTTGAAGAAGGGATGAGTTTTGACTCATCTCGAAGTTAATACTTGACCAGTGGTTGAACTGATTCCTTTGTCGGTTGAACTAATGGCCTAACAGTTGAACTGATCCTTGGCCAGTTGAACTGATTGCCAAAATTCTTGACTACAATAAAGAGTTGTTGGTGCAATCAACCCAGGTCACGATTGACCTTACTCGAGTTTGACTCGAGTGATGTTTTGATGTTTGACATAGGATGTTTGACAAATTGATTTGACATTGATGTCGGTTAATTTGATGGGGAGATTGTTGGAGCAATCGACCCGGGTTATGTTTGACCGGACTCGAGTTTGACTCGAGGGAAGACTTTGATGGTTGACTAGGGTTGACCATGTGATTAAGGGAAAGTCCAAGCATGGGTCTTGGCAAGGTAAAGTCCAAGTCATGGATACTTGGCATGGAAAGTCCAAGTCATGGGTACTTGGCATTTAGGAAAGTCTAAGTCTTGAGTACTTGGCACAAGGAAAAGTCCAACATGGGTTGGCAAGGGAAAGTCCAAGCTTGAGTCTTGGCATTTGAGAAGTCCAAGGGGATTGATATTGGCGGCGTAAAGTCCAAGCGGAGTCTTGGCGGCGTAAGTCCAATGTGCCTTGGCGGTGTAGATACCGTTAGCATGACATAGCCGAGAGAAGCAACTAGAGGCTAGCGCGATGGATGAACAAGTCATGGATGACTTGGAGGGGATCCGAGAGGCATGAGACTGATGGAGGTGGCTAGAAGGCTTAGGTCTAGGCTAAGGGTGGTCTAGCAAATATGGGGGCACCATACTTGGGTTAAAACCTCATTTTTGAGGTTGGCAGTCGACTGGCATTATGGCCGGTTTGACTGCCGTGAGTCGACTTGAGTTCGATTGTTGTTTAAGAGCTGATCGCCAGCCGATCGATTAGCCCGCCGGTGATCGCCACCGAGTGTCGAGCATGTAACGCCCATAGCGATCGACAATGACTACGAATCGCATCGACTTCCAAGAGTCCCGTTGGAACTTGTCCAATGTGGATTGAGCCGTTGTCTCACAGCTACAGTGTTGGCAGTCGACTGCCAAGCGGAAATCTAGCCCGATGGAGGATAAAAGCAGCTGTTCGTGGAAGGCTCGATAATCAGATTTTTGGGAGCTTACCTGAGGCGATTTGAAGGCGATTTGCAGGTGCATTTCAGTGCCCTTCAACCTCATCCAAGCAACCAACAAGCAAAGCGCTCAAACCCTAGTTTTGTAAAGTGTTCTTTGCATTTCTTTGTATTTTTCTTGTATTTTTGCATATTACTTTTGTAATCTATTGTAAGAGGTTTCTCCACCTCCGACTTGTGTCGAGAAGGAGTTTATTGTGCTTAGTGGTGTTTGTGACATCGCTAGGGTTCGTACGAACCCAATCTGTGGAGTATGAATCATTTCAGTTCCGAACCACGTTATATTTTCGTGTTATGCGTGTGTTCGTGTTTGTTTCGTGTTATTATTTTTATTATCATTATTCTGCTGCACTAACACGATTTGTAGACGCGATCACGATCAAATTCCATCATCGTACGGGCAAAACGCTATTCACCCCCCCCCTCTAGCGGGTGCATAGGTCCCAACAAGTGGTATCAGAGCCCGGGGCTCTTCTACGGATTAACAACCCAGAGTCAAGACGCTAGAGGAAAAGATGGAAGTCCAAGGATAATTGGGATGGGATATCAACACCCCAATTCCGTATGCCTTCTATGGACGAGAAGGTTTCAATTCTTGGAAGGCGAGAATTGAAGATTTTTTGATGATGAGAGACCTTGAGGAGTGGTCCGCGTTGATGGAAGGATTTGAATATCCTAAGGGACCAAAGGGAGAGTTTCTCAAGAAGAAGAAGTGGAGTGAGGAGCAACTCCAACAATTCGATAAAAACAAGAAGGTAATCAAATTCATTTTTGATTTAATTCCTAATGACCTCTTGTGTAACCTAGGTGACTATGTGGATGCCAAGGAGCTATGGAGCGATTTGGCCAAGCTTCATGAAAATCCATCATCAATCCAAGAAGAAGAAGAAGAAGAAGAAGAGTGCTCACCCTCTCAAGCTCAAGCAAGCACATCCCCATCTAAAGAGCTTGAGGAGTCGGGAGTTGATAGGGAGTCGACTTCCGGATCGGAGAAAGAAGAGGTGGAAGAAGCATCCACCTCAAGGATTGAGGGGGAGGAGAGAACTTCCACACCGGAACATCAAGAAGAAGCTTCCACATCCGGTCAAGATGAAGAAGTTTCAATTCCAACACCTACCACCACCATAGGTAACCCAAACATATCAATTTGTAATAAAAATCATATCATATGTTTTGTGTAAAATACCAGAAAAAAAAAAAGAAGGGTATGATTAGGAGTTAATTACATCTAACCTAGCTTAAGGAGTTTTATTAGTTTAATTAAACTTAGATTTAATTAAATTTAGGGTTAATGGTTTATTGGGTTTAAAGCCCAACCCATTAAAAGAAAAACCACCCCACCCGTTAACCCATTAAAAGCTTCCTCCCTTCCGTTTCTCGCCAACGCAGTTTCCACACGCGAGCGTTTCACGCATCAACGTAATCGCCGCCGACTACGCCGAAAAATCCTTTCTTTTCTTCTCTGCCGCCCCGTTGTCGTAGCCCTCTTCCACCGCGCGACTTCCTCCTCCAAATCGCTCGCCGCTCCACACGCCGTCGCCGGATCAAGCATCGTCGCAACGCCACCACACGCCGCCCACCGCTACGATGGCCGCCTCATCGCTGGCCGCGAGCTCGCCGCTTCTTCGATCGCCGGCGTTCTGCCACCGCAGCCTCCTTTCGATCGTCGGGCTTCTGTCCGCCACACGAGTCCAGCTGGTGATGAGTCGCTGATTTCTCTGCTTTCCCTGCAGATCACCCCGTGGTCGCTTATTTTGACGGGCCGGGTCGGAGTTGGGTCAACGGTCGGATCGCGGCCGACGGAGGTTGGGATCTTTGTTGAGCAAGGTAACAACTGCTCCTTCCTGATCTTGGACGAGAATTTAGGTTTTTTTGCTTTGGTTTCTCCTTCGTTAAATTGGAGTGGTGATTTGGGCAGGGATAGTGTGCGCCGATCGCAGCAGTGAACATGACTCCCAGTTTTAGGGAAAGAAGCAATGCCGGTGGATCCCAGGTGTTGGTAAGTCTTGGTCTATTTCCCCCTTACCGCTGTTTGTAGCCGAATATTGTGGTAAATTCATGGTGTTTCGCTCATGTCGGCGATTGGTTGTGTTTGACGTGAATTTCGTGATAGAAACTATGGTTGGAGTATTCGATTGTTTTGGGGTTGCTTTGTCGATTGTGGTAGGAAGAAGGGGCAACAATAGGTCCGTGAAGAATGTAACTCTATAGGTGATAGGATTGGCCATCAAGCCCAATTTAGGTATAACTCTGTTCTTCTTTTCTTTCTGGTCTTGTTTATGAGATTTCAGATTTGTGATGTTGGGAGAATGGCAGTGGAGATGTGTATGGGGTTGATTCGAGTGTAATAGATAATGATTTGTGTCTGGTAAGATGTGTGTATGGGATGTTTCTGATTGTTGTTGTTAAGAAGATGGGGATGTCGATCAAACAACTTGATGGATGTGATATGCTCAAATGGTTGCATTGTTGTGTGTAGTTGACACAAATGAAGAGTAAGCCGTGTGTTTCCTTGACTCCTACGATCTAGAGGTTCCTCGATGATGAGTCATGGTAGCAAGTTGATTTAGATATTGAGGTAAGCTTGGATTGTTTCGAGTGTTGATGTTGTCTTATGGAGAGTTTGCTGGGTGTATTGATCGAGGAGGAATGTAGATATGAGGTTACGAGAGATGTGCTCGAGTTCCTAACTTGTAGACGAGGAAAGGATGTGAACATAGGAACGACATGGTAATTAAGTTGTGTATTTGTCGATATACTTCCACTTAATCATAATGTTTGATACGCAGGTGACATGGATACGAGGCGTGCTCATGACGCAAAGACAATCAAAGACGAGCCATGTATCGTAGGTAATTTCACCGGCCTGGGTAGATGTAATGACTTTCAGATTTAGACATAGAAATGAACATGCTAGGTGTTCATATTATCTTGACCCTACTCTGTTTATTGTATGCTTGAACTTACCGTTGATATATATGTGTGCTCGATTATTGATAACACATATTCCCTAGCATGATCTAGAAGTTACAGATGTGATGTAAGTAGGTCTAACTGTTTAGTAGGGTGTAGATGTTAGAGTACGGAGGATGATCTAAATTGTAAATTTGGCAAAAAGGTCCTTTGTGGATAAGTATGACCCTAGATGTAGGACTTATTCCATACCTGTATGTTGCACATTTATTCACCAACCATGGGTTGTGTGAATGGTCATGTGAGTCGTGGACAGTGTGTCGCTACGGACCGATGGTCCTAGCTTGTCATGATCAGATGAGTATAACTCTCTACAGGATAGAGAGTATACTGATCGATTGGGTGTGACTCTCTGTTGAGCAGAGAGTCTATGGTAGATGTCTATATGTGAGATAGTACCCTCATGTCATTGCATGCATACTGACGACATCGTCTCCCCTTGGGGTTGAGAGAGAGTCGTCACTCATCCTGCCTCCCAGGTTACTTCCAGAGGGGTAACTGGTGTGAGGGCAGAGCATCCACAGCCGCACTCTACCATTATCGACGATGGTTGTTGGAGTTGCGCGGCTGTCCCGGTGCGTGGTACTCGACCACTCATTCGTAGTGTTAGTCGAGTGACCAAAGCAGGGACCCCGCCAGTAGCGAGCTACTTACGCTCATATGCTACTTGATCATACTACCCAACTCGGTCACTCGAGAGTGGTGGCGACTGGAGTCGGGATAGTTGTCATGTCGTGCCACCTAGGCCACACTAGGGTCGTGGTAGGAGTAGGGGTGAGCAGGCATGACCATGCATGTTGCATTGCCGTAGCATACGGTGTTTTGCATATGGTTATATATATATACATACCTACTTGTATATATATATATACATGGATGATGGTGATTAGTATACATACAGATACAGTCTATATGTATACTCACTTTGATGATGCATTTGTATGTACTATGCCTGTTGCATTTGTTTGTACATATTCATACATGCTATTGCATATTCCTGTATGGTAGTAGGTTGATACTTGTATACCTATCGGATATTCACAAAGGATACCCTCGACTCAAAGTTAGGATATTGTGTTAGTACTACATCTATACCCTATGATGTGATTATATGCCCAGGTTGGATCAGGATAGAGTAGCTGACTGCCAGGTATGTCAGCATCGTTGATGTTCAGTTTTATTTAGTATATGCATGCATATCTATTGTTATGCTGATGTATACATGTTGTACGAGTAGATTAAATTGTTGAATGACATGTAATATTGATACATATATTTACATGTTTTCTCTGATTACCTGCTGAGTTTTACTCACCACCTCCGACCCTGGGTTTTTCTGTCGCCCAGGTAACAGGTAGAGGTCTTCGTGACGACTTGGAGCTGCGCCGACCGATCCATCCCATCTCCGTTTTTTCGAGTCTCCCGAGGAGTTCGTTTTTGGTTATGTCTTGGACTTTGATATGTATGGACTTGTTTGTGTTTTGGATTTTTGGTCCTATGTCATGGACCCTTGTTTTGTTATGGACTTTGTCGTGATGTCGTTGTTTTATTTACGGTTTTATTACTGTGGTCTTGTCAGGTGGAGTACACCTGTATATGATATTTTGTTATGTATGTTGTGGGTATGCGCACCTTATTTCCGCTGCTATTATTTGTTATATATATACTGTTGTTGTTGTGGGCCTACGGGCCTTGTATTAACCCGAAATGTTGCTACGTACAGGGGAGATGTCATCCATTTGATTTTCGGCTCGGTATGCTCTCGGGGCGTGACAACTTTATTGCTGGATCACTTGGTTACCAGGATTCATAAACTTTAGTACTTAACCTGGAGGTCTAGAGTTCGAATCCTGGGGAAGGCAAAAACTCACTTCCAGGGGTGGGAAGACCAGGTGAGTAACGACGAGCCAACAGGGGCGACGGTCGTCGACCAATAGGGGTCGTCGAATTCCGCCAATAGGGGTCGGGTCGTTACATTTTGAGTGTAGGGAAGCCGGGCACTACAAGAGCAAGTGCCCAAAGAAGATTAGGAAAGCTCCACCGGCTCCAAAGGACAAGGATGTCGGTTCCCCAACACCTAAAGGCAAGGAGCACATCATATGCTTCAAGTGCAACTCAAAAGGATATTATAGGAATCAATGTCCTAGGGGGAGCAAAAAGACCAAAGAGGGAGCTACACATGTAGGGGGAGCATCCAAGGCAAACCCTAAGGTATATTTCAATAATGCACCTTCTTTAGTTAATAGGCAAAAGCATGCTAGGAGTTTCAATTCTCTTGCTATTGTACATGAAAAGCATGCTAGAAGTAATAAACATATGTGTTTAGGTGCTAAAAATGTCCACTTAGGAAATAAGGATAAATGTGGGACTAATGCCCCTAGAAAAACCTTACCTAAGGAATCTATTAGGAAAATACAATAACACTTAGGTTTTAACCCTAAATGGACTAGGCATATGCCTAGAAAGGACAATGCCCATGTTTTAAATCAAAACTCAAAAATTGGGCAATTAGAAAAGGAAAATCAAGTCTTGAGGTCAAGACTTGAAAAACTAGAAAATACCCTTAGGAATATACAAAACCAATTTAAAGAGTCAAATGATCAAAAGTCTAGGTCCAAATCTCAAAGTCAACACTTAGGACCTAAGAGTCAAAAGTCAACCAAGGGCAAGCAAGGTTTGGGACATAAACCTAAGCCTAAGGTGGCTTATCATAATGTTTCATTTAACTATGGAACACAAACTAGGTCTAGGAAGACCAAGGTCAATAGGGAAGGCATCCCTAAGGTTGACCAAATGTTGTGCCTAGTGGCTAAGGTTTCTAGAAAACCTAGGGTGGCCACTAAGAAGGTTGCAAGGGGAGTTACCCCTAGAGTCAACTTAGGTAAGACCCAAATGACCAAGGCTAACAAGCCTAGGAGGGTCATTAGGAAGGTATCTAGGGAGGTTATCCCTAAGGAATATCTAATTAACCCTAGGAGCTCAAATCGGTTTTGGGTTCCTAAGAGCGTGATTGATTCACGCTAGATGGGTTTAGGGTGTGCCAACCTTGATTGAATGGGTAGTTAACTCAACCATGGTAAAGGTGGCACTTTAGGATATTTTCAAGGTTATGGTTACCTTGGAAATAGACTTGAATTAATATCCTAAAAGATTTTAGGATGTGTCAATATTATTTGAGAAGTTTGATAAAATGATCAAATTGGCACAATTTAGGTTGAGAGGTTGGTGTGTCATTTTGGGTTTTTGGCACACTTGGGAGAAAAGTAGAAATATGGCAAAATATGATGAATTATATCAAATGATAATTAATATTAAGATTTAGGTATTATTGTACCTATATATTTTATATGTCATGCTTTGTTTGCCATATAACATGTCATGACATCATGCTTACTTTTATTCATTGTATATGTCATGTTCATGTTTTAGGATTAAGGTTTTTAAATGTCATGTGTTTTTAGATTTTATCATATGCCATGACATCATGATCATTGGTCATGCTTAAATATTGCTATCTTTATGCCATGATCATTTCATGCATTAAATTGATTAAAATTGAACTAAGGACAATGGCATGACTTGAAGTCCCATTTATAAGGGAATCAAGTAGGGTTGCCTAGGAAATGCATGAAACCCTAGATTAAATGAACCAAAACCCACATCTCACATCCAATTGACATGTATGATGCTAGGATACAAGTTAAGTTCAAGGTGCATAGTGTTTGCATCTAGTTGAACCCAAACTCATCTTAACTCAACATGTGGATCATTGGGAAAGCTTGTGTACAAGTCATGTACATAGAGCCCAAGGAATGTGATCCAAAATAGGTTTTCAAAAACATTTTAAAATCATTTTAGAAAACCTTGGTGAAGCCTATCTTTTGATAGCAATCACTAATGATGAAGTTGATACAAAGTGAGCTAAAACATTGAAGTTTTTCTTCACTTTTGGATTTTGTATCAATTTCGTTATTTTATGGGTAAAATATTTTTTAAACATTTTTCACCCATTGTATTGCTTATAAGTAATGTACGTATGAATTTTCACAAATTTTCAAAATACGTAGAATTACTTATGAATTGTCAAAATTGGATTCTGATAGTTGAAATTCGGAAATTTCAGCTACCACCGATCGCTTTGGTGGGCCGATCGATGTGATAATAATGATCGACATCGTTAGAGTCGATCACCGATTTCGGCTTAACAAGATTTGTTTAGCCAATTTCAGCCATGGTAAAGGTCCCTAACTACTCCTAACCCTAGGATATGCTTTGGGAAGCATTATAAAGGGTGAAAATCCATTGGATATGGATTAGGAGAGGTGTTAGGGTTTGTATCAAATTTAAGGTGTTGGAAAGTTCAATGTTGAATTTCTAACCTTATCTTTGATGGTTTAGAGTTTTTATTGACTTAGGGACTTCCCAAGGACATTGTTGGTGCAATGGTCAAGGGGGAGCAAGCCTTTAGGGGGAGGTATCCATCTTGGGATGATGGATGTGTTTCTCCTCTTGAAGGGGGAGAAGTTATTGGGAGAATATCATCAATTGGGAAAATTGATGGGATGTTTGAGAAACCCAATTTGGAAATTGGTAGAGAGTATAGGATTGTCTCTCTTGAGTGATATGGGACTTATCACTAGGAAGATGGTAGGCATCCTAGGTATTTATTTTTTGATCAAGGGGGAGATTGTAAGATCTCATTAGGACATGAGACATTGACCTCCTTAGAGAGATAACCTTTTTGATGTATGTCAAAAAGGGGGAGAAGATTAAATTACCAATTTGGAAAATTGGTAAGGGAATTTGAGTTAGGGGCCTAACTCAAAGTTTGTTTTGTCAAACATCAAAAATGGGGAGATTGTTGGTGCAATCGACCCAGGTCACGATTGACCTTACTCGAGTTTGACTCGAGTGATGTTTTGATATTTGACATAGGATGTTTGACAAAGTGGTTTGACATTGATGTTGGACATTGATGTCGGTTAATTTGATGGGGAGATTGTTGAAGCAATCGACCCGGGTTATGTTTGACCGGATTCGAGTTTGACTCGAGGGAGACTTTGATGGTTGACTAGGGTTGACCATGTGATTAAGGAAAAGTCCAAGCATGGGTCTTGGCAAGGTAAAGTCCAAGTCATGGATACTTGGCATGGAAAGTCCAAGTCATGGGTACTTGGCATTTGGGAAAGTCCAAGTCTTAGTACTTGGCACAAGGAAAAGTCCAACATGGGTTGACAAGGGAAAGTCCAAGTTTGAGTCTTGGCATTTGAGAAGTCCAAGGGGATTGATATTGGCGGCTTAAAGTCCAAGCGGAGTCTTGGCGGCGTAAGTCCAATGTGCCTTGGCGGTGTAGACACCGTTAGCATGACATAGCCGAGGGAAGCAACTGGAGGCTAGCGCAATGGATGAACAAGTCATGGATGACTTGGAGGGATCCGAGAGGCGTGAGGCTGATGGAGGTGGCTAGAAGGCTTAGGTCTAGGCTAAGGGTGGTCTAGTAAGTATGGGGGCATCATACTTGGGTTAAAACCTCATTTTTTAGGTTGGCAGTCGACTGGTATTATGGCCGGTTCGACTGCCGTGAGTCGACTTGAGTTTGACTGTTGTTTAAGAGCTGGAATTGCTCTGGCAGTCGACTGCTCCTCGACGACAGTCGATTGCCCTGGGACGACAGTCGACTGCCAGCTGAGTGTCGAGCACAGAACGCTCCGTAGCCGACTGGGCAATCGACTATGGGCGCTAGCAGTCAACTGCCAATGTTGGCAGTCGACTGCCAAGAGTCCCGTTGGAACTTGTCCAACATGGATTGAGCCATTGTCTCATAGCTACAGTGTTGGCAGTCGACTGCCAGGCGGAAATCCAACCCGATGGAGGATAAAAGCAGCTATTCGTGGAAGGCTCGATAATCAGATTTTTGGGAGCTTACCTGAGGCGATTTGAAGGCGATTTGCAGGTGCATTTTAGGGCTCTTCAATCTCATCCAAGCAACCAACAAGCAAAGCGCTCAAACCCTAGTTTTGTAAAGTGTTCTTTGCATTTCTTTGTATTTTGCTTGTATTTTTGTGTATTACTTTTGTAATCTGTTGTAAGAGGTTTCTCCACCTCCGACTTGTGTCGAGAAGGAGTTTATTGTGCTTAGTGGTGTTTGTGGCATCGCTAGGGTTCGTACGAACCCAATCCGTGGAGTAGGAACCGTTTCGGTTCCGAACCACGTTATATTTTCATGTTGTGCATGTGTTCGTGTTTGTTTCATGTTATTGTTTTTATTATCATTATTCTGCTACGCTAACATGTTTTGTAGACGCGATCACGATCAAATTCCATCATCGTACGGGCAAAACGCTATTCACCCCCCCCTCTAGCGGGCGCACAGGTCTCAACAAGAGTTAGCTCAAAATATAAGTGAATTCGACAGCCACTTGCCGTCCGATCTCGACATAGGCCTTCCATGAGAAGTCTTGGTCGGATCGTCGCCTAAGAAAATCCCCATACGAAGGACACGACCTCACTTCACTTTACTCACTCGAGCTTACCTCAATATTTACCTTTGAAGCCTTGCTTCTGATCTCAACCTGATTCCTTCGGCTCCCTCCGAAGTCCTCCCAATGTTGTCCGACGACCACGATTCCCTCCGGGTGTCGCGGACCTTCAACTTTAGCATAACATTTTCTGCACACTTGATTTAGCTTGTGAGATAACAAAATAACCTTGACTTTATGTCTTTGCCAATCAAAATATAAGTTCGATTATCTGGTGCTCCTGCACCAACAGTCGAGTTGACACTGAGCAATCGACTTGGATTATGACCGTCGACTGATGGGAGTCGATTGACGATCGACTGTGGTCGAATTGCGGCCGCAGACGCAAGGCGGCTCGATTGGTGCCTCGACTAAAGTCCCAGTCGAGGTGCCGCCGACCGCCCTCGACTACACGACGCAATGCACAAGGCGATCGATCGGCGCCGACTAGAGCCCGAGGCGCGGCAGCTCGACCGCGGCTGAGCAATGATCGCCATGGAGGGCTATCAAGTGATGTTGAGGAAACGCCATAGATGCTAGGCAGGCTCGACCAGCAGCTCGATTGCCTGTGCATCAGTCGACTGCTAGGGTTTGGCAGTCCACTGATGGTCTATCCATTGGAACTTGTCCAGTGTGGATCGAGTCGTTGTGAGACAACGACTACAGGAGCAGTCGATTGATCACTACAACAAAAATATAAAAAGACAACACCACAAATACAATGGTTTTTTAAGAAACCGTTGTAATTTTGATAAAGACAATGGTTTTGACAAAACTGTTATTTTTGAACGTCCATATAACACAAAAGACAATGATTTAACACTATCCATTGTTTTTGAGTGCATTTTTTTTAATCAACAACAAAATTTACAATGGTTTTTAGAAACTGTAGTCTTTAATAATTTTTATTTTTATCTTAACAATAGTTGGGACAACGGTGCAATGAACTATTGTCAATGAATAAGTTTTCACAACATTTAGTACAACGATAAAAAATCATTGTCGTTGTAAGACTAATACAACGATTATAAACCGTTGTCAATGAAATTATAATGGTGAAATTGAATTAAAAGAAGTACAATATAATTTGTTAATAATAATTATTATTTTTAAAATATTTTTAATACAAATAAAAATTATATATATAAACCCGTTTCTTTCCCCTTCCGCCTTTTTCCCAATAGCTTCCGTCGTGTTCTCTCGATCGCTTGCCTCCTTCCATCCCCTTTAGCCATTGATTGCTTCGTCGATTCCCTTCCCCATCCAGCGACTTCTCACAACATCACTTACCAATTCGACGACCATCGTCTTTTGCTCTTCCGTCACGATTGCTCACCCGACATCCGTCCATTCTCTTCTCCTTCAGTCCATCACTCACCCTCTGGGCCATCGTCAGTATTCTAGGTATACGATATTCCCTTATTTTGATAGTTTATGTTAATCATTTCATGAAATATTGGATCGACTCGATTGTTATCTTTTGTTTGTTGGAGATCGAGATGAATCAATAGACTAGACTTGAGTTTGATCAAATATAATTTCACCTAGGGTCCTAAAAGGAATTTCAAACTGGATTAATTTGAGCCTTTCATCAAGATCAAAAACAGTTTAATCAAAGGGTTCAAATCTATTCAATCCTGACCGTCCGATGTGATCTGATCGATTTTGAGTCATCCATTTAGATCTGAAGAGATCTGAACCATACACTCAAATCTTTTCATCTCAACTTTTCATCGAGATCAAGTTGATCGTGAGATTGATCAGATCTGTCCATAGGAGATCGGAATAATTTTAGCCGTCGGATCAGATCTAGGATTTAGGTTGTAATTAAGCTTGATCAAATTTATTTTTGGGGCGATTCTTCTTCACGCGACGCACGCAGCCGCTTCTTCACCGACCTCCGCCGACTCCTCACCCCATCCACCGCCGGCCGCTCTTCCTCTCCTCCACCAAGGCTGGAGGTGGTGGTGTCTTTATCATCTCCACCATCTTCACGGAACAAGCGAGCAGCCATCATCTTCATCAAGTCGGCCCATTCATCTCCGGCAGCCTCCCATCTTTTCCTCCGCCCAGCATCTCCTCCACCGCCGGAAGCTGAAGAGGAGAAGGGGATACCCCTTCTCTTCAGCTGCGCCATCGCAATTTATCCTCCGGCCAGCCACATCCACAGCCCCGCACCATCTTCATCTCCAGCGGCCCTATTCTTTCCTCCGACAGCCATTTCAGCATCATCCATCAGCAGGCAGATTCTTCTGGCTTTCGGACGACAATTCCAGCTTTAGGACAGCATTGATGGAGCTCATGTTGGGTAAAGAACACCTTATAGTAAGTTGGAGCTCATGTTGGGTAAAGAACACCTTATAGCATTCATTGCACCGAGACAGGTTATTTATCTTTCACTTCTTTAGCCACACAAGTAAAAGAAAATCTTGCAGCTAAAACTCTTAGACAAAAAAGGTTATATTCAAATTTGTTCAATGTTTCTACATCTTTGGTTCTCGTTACCTCATAAATTTCATATAGCTTGAGAGATTGGTGATGACACCACTTATCTAATGGTTGAGTAGATAATGAATTCTTGTGAAGTAAAATGAAATGGTTGAAGGGGGACAGGGTTGCTGTAATCCAACATACAACAGAAAGTTGGATTTACTTATAGTTTTTTATCTGTAAGTTTTGCCATCCTGACCCAGCTAGTAATTCTCTATGTGGATTTCAAATTGGACGAAAGCTACACACCTAGCAAGATCTCTATCCGGGCTGGAGATGGTTTCCACAACCTGAAGGTTGCTTTGTCTTCTTTTAGAGCTGTTCTTATGTATGCCTACATAATCTTCCCTTTTTCTTTCTTTGGGTCTTTAGGTGGAATGAGTCACATGTTTTAGGTAAATAAACATTATAATCAAACTTTGTATTGCTTAGTGTAGTTGAATAATTGTTATAATTGGACTTTTGTATTTGATGTTTTGATGGATTTATTTTTGTTCTCGTGGTGTCGCAGGAGATTAAAACCGTGTAGTTTATGAAGCCAGTTGGATGGGTTCATATATCTTTGTCAGGAAATGATCCCCGGTAATCTCATTATGGAATGATGTCTTCTTATTTGTTTCGGTATGAATCATTAAGGTTAATCGCTTTTGTACCTTTCAAATATCTTTGTTATGTGAACTGTGTGGTTGTTGTCCTTTTCTGAGTAATAAATTGATTTTTTTTAATATGAAGTCAAAGTAGTGCTCTCCAGGATTAACTTCAAAAAAGGCCTCTTAAAGTTTTTACTGGCTAAAAGATATAGCACTATAGATCTACTCAAGCGTATTGCTGGCAATGATCACTTATTCATCCATCCGAACAAACACCAGAATTTCCAACCAGACATCATTCTAAATTATCCTCTTTTATTTTGCAGAGAAACCTTCATTAATACTTTCATGCTTCAAATTGCTATTTTGTCAAATCATCTGAATGGACGGGATACACATATACGCCTAATCAAAATATATGGGCATAGACCGTAAGTCCATAATGTTGTTTTTACTTCAATATTCTCGCATTTAAGTTTCCAACTTTCTGTTGTATGTTGGATTACAGCAACCCTGTCCCCCTTCAACCATTTCATTTTACTTCACAAGAATTCGTTACCTACTCAACCATTAGATAAGCGGTGTCAGCCCCAATCTCTCAAGCTATATGAAGTTTATGAGGTAACGAGAACCAAAGATGTAGAAACATTGAACAAATTTGAATATAATCTTTTTTTTCTAAGAGTTTTAGCTGCAAGATTTTCTTTTACTTGTGTGGCTAAAGAAGTGAAAGATAAATAACCTGTCTCGGTGCAATGAATGCTATAAGGTGTTCTTTACCCAACATGAGCTCCAACTTGCTATTTTCTACCAGCTTTAGGACAACATGAAATATTTTTTAAAAAATATTTTTCATCTATTGTCAACAGGTTTTCTAAAGGCTTGCAAGTATTTCAGCAGACATATGGAGCAAGTTCTTGATAAGTCGTTTGTCTGATGATTTTAAAGTAAAATTTTTAAATCACTTGTATCAAATTATGAACTCTTAATAGATTAGTGTGATTGGTAATGGTTAACATTGTTTTCTTGTTTATTTTTTAAGGAAATTACTGAGAAACAATAGGAAAGGAGTGGGCTGCATGCATACAAGATCACATATCTAATGAGTAGGAAATTTAAGTATTCATATCTCTTTTGGTTAGATGTTGTAATTTACAAGTGTTTTGGTTATGCATAAATCTTTTGGTATAGTACTAAATATATGATGTGTAGTTGTTTTGCTATAAGTACTTTTTTATATATGTTTTCAAGGGTGATCATTTAAAATGGAATGATATGAGATTGTACTTCATATTGCTACAAGTGCGAGTGTATATATGTTTTATACAATTCTTTTTGATATTGTTGTATGATGTATATTAAAAATACACCATTGTAAATCGACAACGATTTATTGTTCTCTAATGTGTGTTGAGAAACGACAATGGTTAAAAACACAACGGTTAAAATAATAATAACAATACAAATGACAACGGTTAATCTATGACTCAAAAAATCATAGTAAATCCACGCGTTGAGAAAGATAGAGCGCTCAAAGACAACGGTTATAATCCGTTGTAGTTTTAGTTGAAACGCAACGGTTAAAAATCATTGTCTATGACCCAAAAAATTCGTAGTAAATTCACACGTTGAGAAAGATATGTCACTCAAAGACAACGGTTAAAAATTATTGTCTTTTCCTTAAATCGACAACGATTTTTTATCGTTGTCTTTGTGCACCCTAACTTTCTCAACGCGTCGATTTACCACGGATTTTTTGAATAATAGACAACGGTTTTTTACCATTGTCTTTTCAAATTTTTGTTGTAGTCGATGGGTATGAGCAATCGACTGCTAGGTACGAAATCAACCCGATGTAGGTTATAAAAGTAGCTCGAAAGGGAGGATTTTGCAGTGATTTTCTTGGGCGTTTTGAAAGGGAATAGTTGGTGCTTTCCAATCCTTCAAGGTTAGTCCAAGGCGATCAACAAGCAAACATTCAAAGCAATCATTTATAAAGTTTTCTTTACGTTATTTGTTGTATTTACTTTGTATTTGCTTATTGTATGTTGTTTACTTTTGTAATCACTTGTAAGAGATTTTCTCCACCTCTAGTATGTCATCGAGAAGGAGTATTTGATTAGTGGTGGTGTTTGCATCGCTAGAGCTCATTTGAGCTCAATCCGTATAGTGGAAACCCTAAGGTTCCGAACCACGTTATATTCGTGTGTTGTGATTATCTTTGTGTATTTCTATTTGTATTCCACTGCGTTAACGATAAGTATAGACAATCAAGCATGAGCGATTTCCGTCAAGCAACCGTAAGCGCCATTCACCCCTCCCCCCTTCTAGTGCTCATCAAAAATCCTACATAGGCCATGATTGGAATTAAGATTTTGAAAACATTTTAAAATCATTTTGAAAAATCTTGGTGAAGTCTATCTTTTGATAACAATCACCATTGAGAAGCTTGAAACAAAGCTGACTAAAAATATTGAAGGTTTAAATGCTTTTGAACTTTATATAATTCTTTGAATTTAAAAGTTATTTTCACAAAAAATTATTTTTTCTCTATAGTGTTTGACGTGGATGAAATTTCAAGATTTTTTAAATTTTATAGAATTATTTATGTATTTCTAAAGTTCATCTGAAAAATTAGATTTCAGAAAAATTAGAAACCAGTCGAGGCGTCGCATCGACTGGAGTTGGTGCCACTCGACTAGAACTTTCTCAGTCGACTGTTAGCACTGTTTTTTGTTGGTGCAATCAGTCCAGATGACAATTGACCAGACTCGAGTAGTGTTTTGATGTTTGACGATGAGTTGACCATATGATGGAGAAGTCCAAGTGAGACACTTGGCATGGAAAGTCCAAGAAGGGGTCTTGGCAATGGTAAAGTCCAAGTCTTGAGTACTTTGCATGGAAAGTCCAAGCATGGGTCTTGGCAAGGGAAAGTCCAAGCTTGAGTCTTGGCAATTAGAAAGTCCAACATGGGTTGGCATGGAAAGTCCAAGGGTGTAGTCTTGGGCACGTAAGTCCAAGTGTGTAGTCTTGACGGTGAAAGTCCAAGTTATGGGTACTTGGCATTTGGGAAGTCCAAGCGTTGATATTGGCGGTGTAAAGTCCAAAGGTGGAGTCTTGACAGCATAAGGCCAATGGTTGGCGGCGTAAAGTCCAAGTGTGTGTCTTGGCAGCGTAAGCCCAATGTGCCTTGACAGTGTAGACCAACTTAGCATGACAATAGCCGATGAAAGCACCTGAAGGCTAGCGTATGGATGAACAAGTCATGATGATTTGGAGGGATCCAATAGGTGTGAGACTGATGGAGGTGGCTAGAAGGCTTAGGTCCAAGCTAAGGGTGATCTAGCAAGTATGAGGGCATCATACTTAGGGTAAACCTCATGGTTGAGGTTTATCAGTCGATTGGAGTTATGGACCAGTCGATTGGTTAAGGGTTTGACACTTGGCAACAAGTTGACACTGATCGAGCAATGATCGATTATGATCACTGTCGAGAGTCGATCGGGTTCGATTGTGGTAAGAGGCGCGGTACGACCGACAAGATGGGCAAATAATCGATGAGCAATCGACTGACATAGAGGGCAGTCGATTGATTCTAGTGTTGGTCGTGAAGGCAGAACACTCGGTAGCCGAATGAGCAGTCGGCTACGTGCTTGAGCAGTCGACTGCTGGCAATGACATTTAACTGTCAGTGTATCCATTGGCTTGAATTCCAATATGGATCAAGTCCATTGTGAGACAACGTCACTATTGGCAGTCGACTGGGGCCTTTTGGCATCGACTGCTAGACGAAAATCTAGGTCGCGCGAAGGCATAAAAGGAGTTTGACGGGGAGGATTTCCACAGCGATTTCTTGGGCGATTTGAGACGATTTATTGGTGCAAGTCTGGGTCTTCAAGTGCGACTCAAGCAATCAACCAAGCAAGTATTCAAAAGAGTTTTTGTAAAGATTTCTTTACCTCTTTTGTTGTATTTCATTTGTATTTACTTGTATATTCTTGTATTACTTTTGTAATCGCTTATAAGAGATTTTCTCCACCTCCGGAGTATTTTTTGAGAAGAAGAGGTTGATTAGTGGTGTTTGACATCGCTAGGGCTCATTTGAGCTAAATCCGTGGAGTATGAACCCTAAGGTTCCGAATCATGTTATATCGTTGCGTCCTTGTGTTGATTGTGTGTTTGTGTTTGTCGCATTTTGTATTGCATTATTATTTCCATTACGCATAACAAGCTTTGTAGACAAACACGAACGATTTCCATCATCGATCAAAATGCGCCATTCACCCCCCCCCCCCTCTAACACTCACCGAAGTTCCAACAAGTGGTATCAGAGTGAGGCCGCTCTTCAAGGTTTAACAACTAAGGGAGCACCGCAAGAGGGTAGAAGGAAGATGGAGTTGTCCAACGACAGATTGGGATGGGATATCAATACTCCGGTTCCATACGCGTTCCATGGATGAGAAGACTTCAATCAATGGAAGACAAGGATTGAGGACTTCATGATAATGAGGAACTTCGAAGATTGGGCCATCTTGATTGATGGATTCGAAATTCCAAGGGATCTAAAAGGAGGATATTTCAAGAAGAAGAGATGAACCCAAGACCAACTCCGAAAATCCAAAATAAATAACAAGGTAATCGATATATTAGTTGATTTAATGTCTAACGATTTATTGTCCAAGATAGGTAAATTTAAAGATGCCAAGGAGCTATGGAGCAAATTGACAAAACTCCATGAAGAACCATCATCGTCTTAATTGGAGAAGGAGACCGAAGAGGAAAGTACATCCTCACAAGAAAGTAAGGATTCGAAAGTTGAGAAGGAGTCAACATCCAGATCGATGGAAGAGGAAGAATTAGAGAAAACCTCTACCTCTAGGATTGTAGGGGAGGATATTAGATCACTAGAGCCGGAGCAAAATCAAGAAGTAGCCTCTACCTTCGGTCGAGAAGATGAAGAAGCTTAAAATTCCACCACCGACCTAGGTAACTCAAGCACCTTAATTAAAAATAAAAATCATATTATGTGCTTTGAGTGTAGGGAACAAGGATACTACAAGAGCAAGTGTCCAAAAAGAGGCAAGAAGGCTCCGCCGACACCAAAAGTCAACAAAAATTCAAAGGATGTCAGAGTCCCCACTAGTAAGAGCAAGGAGCATGTGGTGTGCTGTTGGGTTTCCGGCACCGCGACGTGTGTGTGTTCGATCATGTTTCATAAACATGAACACAGCGGAAGCAATTAAAAATAATAAATCTATATTTATTACAACACACACAACACACGCATGCATATTACAACAAGTGTAGACATAACCGTAAATTAAAATTTGCAATAAAAGGAATTTTATCTACGTTATACCTTTCGTATGACGTATAGCGGGAACGACATCAACCGGAACGATCCTCGTAAGAATCGTCTCTATCCGTATCCACGCCGAGCTCCTCGGGATGACTTCGCTAAGCCACGAGCTTCGTCTTCGTACGGGTTACTAGCCTCGTGTTGAAGACGACGTGATCGAGAGATGATCACAATCCGAATCCAAATTCGGATCCAAAACCGAGTCCTCAAAACTTGATTCTCCGGAGAGGTATTCGTCAACCGTTTGATGAATCCTTCGTCCTCCACCTCAGAGGATTACCGGAGATCAAATCCCCGGTAAGTTAGCCGCTGTCGGAGCACTAACCGTCGTCCAAACGACGCTCCGACAACAAAGAAACAAGCTGTCCAGAAAAACTGGACAGCTTTTGGTGGAGGAATAGAGGCCGGCCAAAGGAGATGTGGAGCTCACCTTATCACCGAACCCACAAGAGATCACCGGAGGGTCGGAGCATCGCCGGGCTGAAGCTTGGATGCCGGCAAGGAGGTGGCAGCAGCTCCATGAAGTTGGCGGCAACACCATGTTGGGCGGCAACAACAAAAGGAGGCTAGGGTTGGGCGGCCAAAACTTCATTAGGGTTAGGGTTTAAGCCCTATTTTATAGAGAACTAATTCTCTTAATGGTTAATGGATCATATCCATAAAGCCCGTTAACCCGCTCCATTAAGATAAGTTAAAATAAACCAAACCATGATGGTTTATTTTAAGTTAAAACGAACCGAACCAACTTTTGGTTCATTCATTTAAAATAAACCAAACCCTTTGGTTTATTCTCATCTATTGGATTAGAACCAAACCATTTTGGTCCATCCATTATGTCTTCATAAGACACGGCCCATCCACACTTCCATTGCGACTGAAACAATTTCATGCTCGCTTTATATTTGTTCCAACCAAACATAGTTTCTCTCGGTCTGAGAATCTCATTCTCAAGCTCGTTTTAAATCCTTTGGATTACACTCGTTGTGCGTGTGACCAAATAGGTTCTCGGTTTATGTTGGTCGTCTATAATTAACCATTAATTATAGAACGATCATGAGTGGCACCTAGTAGTACATCATGATCCCCAATTAACCGAAAAGATCAACGGTTGATCCAGAACTATTTCTGAAACCCTTCAGTAGCTCGAATAAATCGTGCCCCATTCCCTTCACTCATCTTATACCCACTTGGTTCAGGACATGGTCTATAGTGTCAGCCCCCACTAGGCTGACTACGTCACACCTAGCCCAAGTATCATTTCCTCGTCCTACAGATTCTAGTTACTCCACATGTATCGTAGAGTACCTTACTCTAAACATGTAATGCTTTGGCCAAAGACTTTAGTAACAATCCGACGAGAGGCCATGGGTATACATCTCCTCGCAAGGAGTGGTGAATCCTTTATAGGCTATTCAAACACCTTCGATCACTTCGACTTATACCCAATCATCCCAGGTCCACATCTCCTTAGAGATGTTTGCTTAAGATATCAAAGCATAAGTCTCCATGATCAAGATGACTTGAATACCGCAAGTCAAAGGAACATCGCACTTAAGCCACAATAAGAACTTCATTGACATATCTATATATGCAGAGAACCATATGAAGTCTTACGGCTGGTCACTCCAATGAACTAGTTACCATAACTAGCATCCACGATTAACTCCGGACATCACTATGTCTCGGCCAAAGGAGAATCAGCTGCTTGGATACACCAAGGAGTATACCTCGTGCTAGTCTCAACAGAATTGATGGTGTCCAAATCCATCAATTCATCGACTAGGGATAATTCCGATACATCACAATTACACATGTAGAGATACTCACTAGTTGTGATCCAATCACAAATTCTCTCATACTGTGAATCGCATCGTGGACATTCAGTAAATGAGTTTAAGATCCAATCAAATACATTAAACATGTATACTCAAATAGTGAATCTTCATTAATCATATAAATGGTTCATACATAAGGCGATTGCCTTAGGACATGTCTCATATATTACTAACAGACTCCCACTTGGCCTAATGCCAATCGCTACGGTATCCAATACCATAAGCTCTAACATGACCCTCAAACTTACTTTGAGGTAATGCTTTAGTCAAAGGATCCGCTAAGTTCCTTTCAGTGGGAATTTTCTCGATTTGTATTTCGTTCCTACTGATGATCTCTCTGATAAGATGATAGCGGCGAAGCACATGTTTGGATCATTGATGAGACCACATCAAGTTCATAGATGAACTTATTGATCCAAACCGCTCTTTCGCTCTAAAGCTTTCAACGATTCTCGCCTTAGTGGCGTAATCCGCTATATAGTGTCAAGCTTGGAACCTTTCCAACTTATTGCGCCTCCATTCTAGGTGAATACATATCCAGACTGAGACATGAAATCATCCTTGTCTGTCTGGAGCTGGCATCCGTATACCCACGTATCACCATGTACCCTTCTCCATATATTAGGAACGCATCCTTAGTTCTTCTCAAGCACTTAAGGATCGTCTTAACAGCCACCCAATGATCCATTCCTGGATCAGACTGGTATCTGCTCGTGACACTCAGAGCATACGATACATCGGGCCTCGTACATAACATAGCATACATGATAGATCATATTGCGGATGCATAGGGAATCTTACTCATGCAAATCCTCTCGTCTTCTGTGCGCGGACACATAGACTTCGAAAGGTGTACCCCATGCCTGATGGGTAAGAAACCTTTCTTGGATTTCGACATGCTAAACCTCTTTAGCACTCGGTCTATATATGTAGACTGCGAAAGACCAAGCAACCGTTTCGATCTATCTCTATAGATCTTAATCCCGAGGATGTAGGTTGCTTCTCCCAGGTCTTTCATGGACAATGTCTTGGATAACCAAACCTTCACTGACTGTAAGATTGAAACATCGTTTCCTATAAGTAGTATGTCATCGACATACAATACTAGGAATACGACTGTACTCCCACTAACCTTCTTGTACACACAAGGTTCGTCTGGATTTTGTGAGAAATCAAACTTTTTGATTGTCTCATCAAAACGGATATTTCAGCTCCTGGATGCTTGCTTCAATCCATAAATGGACCGTCGCAATTTGCATACCTTGGTTTTATCAACCGATGTGAAACCCTCAGGCTGTATCATATACACGTCCTCGAGCAGGTTTCCATTAAGGAAAGTTGTTTTCACATCCATCTGCCATATCTCATAATCATAATGAGCCGCTATGGCCAGGAGCATCCGAATGGATTTAAGCATAGCTACAGGCGAATAGGTTTCGTCATAATCAACACCTTGTTTTTGACGATATCCTTTCGCCACCAATCTAGCCTTATAGGTAATCACATTACCATCCATGTCGGTTTTCTTCTTGAAAACCCACTTGCACCCTATAGGCTTTATGCCTTCAGGTGGGTCAACCAAGTTCCAAACTTGGTTTTCGTACATGGAATCCATTTCCGACTTCATGGCACCAAGCCACTTATCCCTTTCTGAACTTGTCAAGACTTCTTCATAACTGTAGGCTCCTCATCATCAATGAGTAACACGCCGCTCGATTCACTTACGAGAAATCCATATCTCTCGTGAATATTGTGTGTTCTACCAGATCTACGAAGATGTGGTGTTACAATAGGTCCAGCCGATTGCTCATCACTATGAGTTGTCGGCTGTTGTGCTTCACCAGGTATCTCATCAATGTCTATTTGAGTCTCTTGAGCCTCCTCAAGCTCGACGACACTCCCACTGTTTTCTTGCAAGAGAAACTCTTTCTCTAGAAACACAGCATGCCTTGAAACAAACACCTTTTGTTCCACAGGATGATAGAATTGGTAACCCCTTGTTTCCTTAGGGTATCCAATAAATAGACATTTATCGACTTAGCATCCAATTTTCGTCTGATCCGCTTCACATAAGCAGGACAACCCCATATCTTCAAGTAAGATACATGAGGTTTCTTACTATTCCATATCTCATATGGAGTAGGAGACTACCTGTAGTAGGCATTCTGCTTAACAAGTAAACAAATGTCAAGTGCATAGCCCCAAAAGGACTTGGGAAGAGTCGATGATTCATCATTGACCGACCATGTCCAACAAGGTCCTAAGACGCCTCGGATACACCATTATGCTATGGTGTATATGGAGTCCATTGAGACAATATACCATTGTCTCTTAGATAATCAAGAAACTCTTGACTTAAGTATTCACCACCTCGATCCGATCAAGTATTTTAATACTCTTGTCATGTTGTTTCTCTACTTCATTTCTGAATTCTTTGAACCTTTCAAAGGCTTCAGACTTGTGTTTCATCAAGAACACATACCCAAACCGTGAGTGATCATCGGTGAAGGTAATGAAGTAGTTATAGCCTCCTAATGCTTGAGTTGACATAGGTCCACATACATCAGTATGTATTAGACCTAGTAACTCTCCCACTCGTTCACCTTTTCCAGTAAAAGGTAACTTAGTCATCTTGCCTTTTAAGCATGATTCGCATGTATCGTATGAATCCAATTCAAACGATTCCAGAATTCCACATCGGTGTAATTCGGACATGCGTTTCTTGCTTATATGGCCAAGACGACAATGCCACATATAGGAGTCTATTTGGTTATCCTTTCGAGCACGCGTGTTGCTCGCTTCGATATTGAAAATGTCACTGGATACGTCCAACGTATAAACACCATTGCTTAAAGTTCCAGTCCCATAAAGAACTCCATTCAAAGTTATGTAACAACAATTGTTACTAAAAGTCAAATGGTACCCATTTCTATTTAAACAAGAAATAGAAATGATGTTCTTTATCAACGAAGGAACATAAAAGCAATTGTCCTAAGACAAGTCCTACAGGAGTTCCAACAAATACGCTCCGATGGCGAGTAAAGAACCGTTGCTCCATTCCCAACACGTAAATTTGACTCTCCTCGACGAGTCTTCTTCATTCCTTAGCCCATGTATGTCATTACATATATGTGAGCCACACCCAAAGATCGAATACCCAAGTGTCCGAGGAAATAGAATGACAATCAATAAAGAAGATTTCAAGAAGATGGGGCATCCGATGCCTTATCCTTCTTCACGGACTCAAGATAAATCTTGTACTTTCTTCAAGAATGGCTCTCCTTGCCATAATGATGGCAAGTTTCCTTTGTGCTAGTTCTACCTTCTTGGCCCTTCTCTTCTTTCCCTTCTGCTGTTCCTTTGACTTCCTCTTAGAACCTTTCTTCGAGGAATCAACTAACAAAGACCCCCCCTCGCTTCATGCTTCTCGAGAAGACTCCACAAAGATTCAAAGATATTGAGCAAGACTACACGATGAACCTCCTAACATCTCAGAGGTGAAGAGGAGCTTGAGACTTCAACCTTCAATCTCACTTGCTCATCAACCAACTCACCAAGATGAAGGATCACGATATGAGCATCCATATGCTCATGCCGCCAGAGCTTGGGTTCCATCGTGGCTAGCATGATGCAACTCATTTGTTCAGAATCACTCACATGTTTCTGATAGGCCAACAATTGGTCCAGAGTTGCATCGTCACTAGGACGGGCGGGAAGAGGCGCTTCGAGGACATTTGCAAGCTTTTCAACCTTGAGAACAATTCTCAAGCTTCTAAGCCAGTCCATGAAGCTCGGTCCAGTCAATTTATTCGAATCCAAAATGGAACGCAATTCAAAGACATCATGATCAATCTTAGAAATACAAAATGAGCATATATGAGAAAGATGATTTTAAAATGCATCAATATACATTTATAAATCCCATTCATTTTTCGAATTTCAAAAACCCCAAAATCACTTCGGGAGATTGTAGGTCCATCTCCGAATGGGCTGATATCCATCATAGTTATGAACAACCTTGGAGAGAGTCCAACAAGCCATTCATAACTACGACGGTAGGTATCATCTATACCGATTGCATATTCCGTATATGCAACTATCACAATTGTTGGATCGAAAGTGTCGCTAGAGGGGGGGGGGTGAATAGCGATACGGTGTCGTAAAAAAAACTTTTGCAATAAGTAAAAAGCAAGTAGAGAGTGCACAGCGGAAATATAAAGTAGACAAGATATTTTTACGTGGTTCACAATCTTTCGATTGCTAATCCACGGCCCTAGTGATCCTTGATCACGTACGGAGGGCAATTCACTAAAACCACTCCTCCTCGTTGGAAGTAGGAGCAACGATCACAAAAAGAAATCAAGGCAAAGGGACACTCCCCCTTTCCTTGTTACGATTAAAGCATAAAGACAATTTAAAGAAGTAGAACTTAAATAAATATACCGACAACTCTTATAAGTAGAAGATGTAGCTTTCGTTGTCGGCGGCACTTCGTCGTAGCAAATGTGAGTAGTAGTAGCGGCGTTACGACGGCGTGTTGAGAGCTCTTGATTTCTTATGTATTTTGCTTGGCGTGAACATGTCTATTTATGGATATTGATCTATGAATTTAGACATAGGTAGTGTCCAAGGTGAGGTTCTTATCCCCCAAGTCTTGCTCATCCACATCCTTTGCGCCAACTCAAGGATGAGGTGCTTCATCCAACCACCTTGTGCCACAACTCAAGGATGAGGTGCTCATCCAACCACCTTGTGCCACCTCAAGGAGGCCTTCACGCCAACTTGTTGGAGTCATCCAACTTGTGCCACATCATGGGAGCCAACCATCTTGTGCCAACTCTCCTCATTTTGGGCGTCCAAGCTTGATGGTGGTTTGCCAACCATCTTGTGCCAACTCACCTCATTTTGGGCGTCCAACTTGATGATGGTTTGGATGTCCACCTTGATGCCACATCACCTAATTTTGGGGTCCAAGCTTGGTGATGGTTTGGATGTCCACCTTGATGCCACATCACCCTTTGTACCAAAACACGAGTCAAGTCCAAATTCACCCCTTGAAATTCGAGCTCTTCTCGAGGTCGAACTAGACCAAAGCTTGATCGTAGTAGACAATCGGTCAAAGGGTTTTAAAGCATACAAGTTAGCTTAAAATATAAAGTACGATGGTTCTAACTAACTGATCTCGACCTAGACCTTCCATTGGAGGTATTGGGCCTCGGATCTACGCTTAACGCCCTTGCTTCGCTTTCACACGAGCTTACCTTGTAGCTCGCTTCCGGCCTTCACCCGAGTACCTCGCTTCCTCCGAATCCTCGGCGGTTCGACCACCTCGGTTCCCACCGGGTGTCGCAGACCTTCCGCTTAACTTTAGCATTTCTGCACACTTAATTGAGCTCGTAAGATAACAAATATACTCTTAACTATTGAGCCTTTTGCCATAATCAAAATATCGGTTCGACTTTGGTGCCCCCTGCACCAACAATCTCCCCTTTGATTCATGGCAAACCGACACAAAAGTTAAGGAAAAATTAAGCTAGCATAATGATTAAGCATGAATGAGCTAGCATAAAGATTAAATATGAATGAGCTAGCATAATGATTAAATATGAATGAGCTAGCATAATGATTAAATATGAATGAGCTAGCATAATGATTAAATATGAATGAGAAATATTATTGTTTCAAGTTCTCCCCTTTGAGGTAACCTCCCCCTTGACCGAAGGTGAGTTCTTGAAAAATAATTTTTACTCCCCCTTAATAGTTGCTTAAGTAATCGGAATTACTTAATATAAAAGGTAATAATTTTGTTTACTTTCTTCCCCTTTAATTTTGGTTAATTTTGGTTACTTTTGTGACTTTCTCCCCCTTTTGCCTTAACTCAAAAAGTTTGTAAATATATTTTAGGGTTTGTAAGTCCAAGCAAGTTCCCAATATATATATATATATATATATATATATATATATATATATATATATATATATTTTTTTTTTAAATAATAATACGCTTGAAAATTTGTTAATCTATAATGTACAACTCCGGTTGGACTGGATTGATATAGAATGATCAATAAGTCTTGAAGGAGTTGATTAATTTTAAATACTTATACTCCATGGTTCATCGAATCAATCTACATCTGGAACTGTGAGTAAGGTCCTAACATCTCACGCCTGCCTCATTGGCTAAGTACACAAACACATTAGTCCTATGTGTTGTGAGATGTGTTGGCTCCTTAAATCTATAGGTATATGATTTCTAAGGTAAGACTTAGGCTAATTTAATAAAAAGAAGCAAAAATAGAGTACATATATAGAGAAATTTAAATCCTACTCTATTACGCACATACCTAACTTTCGTCTTAATAAACTAAATTCGGCTTCGGGTAGTGGTTTGGTGAAGATGTCCGCTAGGTTTGATTTGGACTCAACATACTCTAGTTGTATAGTTCCATTAGTTACATGTTCCCTAATGAAGTGGTGTTTAACTTCTATATGTTTTGTCCTAGAATGACATATTGGATTTTTAGTTAAGTTAATTGAACTGATGTTATCTATGTAGGTTTTAATGTTTTTAAAGATTAAGCTAAAGTCTTGGAGAGTGTGCTTCATCCACAGGAGCTGAGAGACACACTCACCCATCGCAACGTATTCGGATTCGGTGGTAGATAAGGCAACTCAAATCGTCGCTTCCCTCGCACTAACTCACTAGACTCGAGCCGAGGATTTGACAACAACCACTCGTGCTCTTTCTATCGAGTTTACTACCGGCATAGTCGGAGTCGGAGTAGCCGATTAGATTAAACTCGGTAGATCTAGGGTACCAAATACCTACGTTTAGCGTGCCCTTTAGATATCTAAGGATACGCTTGACTAGGGTTAGGTGAGACTCCTTGGCACAGGTTTGTAACCTTGCGCACATACTTACCGCGAATAAAATGTCAGGTCGGCTCGCGGTTAAGTATAGGAGACTTCCTATTGCGCTCCTATAGTATTTTAGGTCAACGGGTTTTCCTTCTACATCTTCGTTTATATTAACATTAGTTGCTATAGGTGTATTAATTATTTTAGCATCTTGCATTCCAAATCGATTTATTAAGTCCTTAGTATATTTTTGTTGATGTAAATATATTCCATCTTTAGTTTGTTTAATTTGTAAACCTAAGAAGAAACTTAACTCTCCTACTAAATTCATTTCAAATTCACTTTCCATAAGTGAGATGAATTGCTTAGCGAGTGATCGAGTTGGTAGTTCCAAAAATTATATCATCTACATAGATTTGGGCTATAAAGATTTCTTTTCCTACGGTTTTTACTGAATAAGGTTGGGTCGACTAAACCTTGGTTGAATCCTTTGGACTTAAGATAGATCGAAGCCTTCGCATCAAGCTCTGGGGCTTGTTTGAGTCCATATAGGGCTTTCTTAAGTCTAAGGACATGGGTTTATCTAGATTTTCGAATCCGGAGGTTGGTAGCGTAAACTTCTTCCTTAATGTATCCATTCAAAAATGTTGACTTGACATCCATTTGAAACAATTTAAAACCTCGATGATATGCTAACAACATTCGGATGGACTCTAGTCTTGCTACGGGGGCGGAGGTCTCATCGTAATCTAAACCTTCGACTTGACTAAACCCTTTTGCGACTAACCTAGCTTTATTTCTAACTACTTCACCTTTATCATCAAGTTTATTTCGAAATACCCACCTTGTTCCAATAATTGATTTTTCTTTAGGTGGTGGTACTAATTCTGGACTTCATTTCTAGTGAATTGAGCTAGCTCTTCTTGCATAGCAATAATCCAGTCGGGATCAAGAAGTGCTTGTTCAATAGTTTTGGGTTCGATTTTGGAAATTAACGAGATTTGACTAATGTTTCGGTATGAAGCTCTAGTTCGAACCCCTAAATTTGGATCACCTATAACTTGATTGATAGGATGACTTGGGTTAGGGTCATCTATCACTTGGTCGATAGGATGACTTGGGTTAGGACGAGATTCAAGTTCAAGATCAGAGTCGGGTTTGCTATAAGTTGATTTGCTAGTTGGTTTTGTTAAGGATTGAACGGGTTCGTGTCCTTCGTCGAAAACTATATTAATGGTTTCTTCGACTCTAAGAGTGTCGTGATTGTATACCCTATAAGCTCTACTGGTGGTTGAGTATCCTAGAAAGGTTCCAGTAGAGGTTTTGGATTTGAATTTCCCTAGGTAATCCTTAGTGTTTAAGATATGTACCTTGCATCCAAATACCCTAAAGTATTTGATGTTCGGTATTTTATCGTGATAAATCTCGTACGAGGACTTTTGGTGCCTCTTTACCATAAGGATCCTATTTTGGACATAGCAAGCCGTACTAACGGCCTCTGCCCAAAATCTATCTGCAGGTTATACTCGCTTTAACATTGTCCTAGCGGCTTCTTGTAGGGTTCTATTTTTCCGCTCGACTAACCCATTTTGTTGTGGGGTTCTAGGACATGAAAACTCATGGTGGTATCCGCTTAGGTTACGGTAAATCAGAACCTCGTGGTTTTCGAATTCACCACCATGATCGCTTCTAAGTCTTTTAATCTTAAGGTTCTTTTGATTTTCGATTAACCTACAAAGATTGATTAGTTGGTCTAGAGTATCATTTTTATGTTTGATAAACCTAACCCAAGTAAATCTAGAATAGTCGTCAATTATGACTAAGCAAAATTGACTACCATTGAGTGACTTAGCTCCATGTGAATCAAATAGATCCATGTGTAGGAGCTCAAGAACACTTTTGGTTCGTTCTTGATTAGTTAATTGATGTTGTGTCCTAGATTGTTTACCTTGTTGACAAGCATTACATATTTTATTATCCAAGTTGTTTAGTTTAGGCAAACCTATAACCAAGCCACTCGACTCATCTTGTGGACGAGTCTTGCGAGTGTCCAAGTCTTGTGCCATAACCAAGATTCCTCTTCCGTGTCATAAGACACTTGGTTGAGGAGTTGGGTAAATTTATTGTGTAGATGTTGCTATTCCTAGTTCCTTTAAGTATTATTTTAGATGTTGCATTTATCTTGATTACGCATTCATTTTCTAGAAATATGACCTTATAATTGTTATCACACAATTGGCTTACACTAAGTAAATTATATTGAAAGTTTTCTACTAATAAGACATTTTGAATTGTAAAGTTAGAGTTGAGCTCAATATCACCCGATCCGATGATTTTGAGCTTGCCGTTATTTCAAGGCTACCGATCCTTGTCGCTTTGAATCGTGAACTTCAAAATCTGAGTTGATCCGGTCATGTGCTCGAGCCACCTCCAACATCCATTGATCCTACATATAAGGTAGTTGGATCGGATATTGGAATTACTAAAGGGTTGTTTGTAAGTTTTAAACCTAAATCATCTCACCAATATCTACATGATCAAAACATGTTATTCCTATGTGTTATTGTGAGATGACTTTCAATTTTACTTGATTAATTTTAATGAATTTAAATTAACCAACATTAGGTTAGATTCGATTTAGTCTAAGCTCATCAAGTAATCTTTTCAAGAGATTAGCTTCGTGTCATGGCGAGGCACAGCAGGCCTTCTTTGATCGGAACAACGACCACTTCCTTAGACAAAGCTAATTTCAAGAAATTGATAACTCGACTTACTTGAGACTACATCTTGGTCTAACTAGTTATTTTTGAAAAGAGGCTCCCGAGGCTCAATCTTTCGTAGGATTTAGTTGATTATGAGTCCTATCTAACCATTCTAAAAATAAAGGAAAAACTAAGCATGCAATTTCTAAGACTTAACAAAAATACATTTTGTATTGGCTCCCCCTGGACCATTGAATCGAGTGGGTCTATTCACATAGTGAATTTGGTCCTTGGGAACCCAATACATGTTAGATCCTAAAGTTGAAATCAAAGTGATCTTAGGGACCCATGCTTGGACATTTTTCTTATGTTGGTTTACTATAGACATATATGACTTATTGGTTGTATTTGAGTTAAACCCGAGTCCGCCTTGTTGTACACGGCCCTTTGTGATCCAAGTAAGAGGTCAAGTCCCTTGGATCCCAAAGTGAACCTTTCCAACGTGTTCCTAAGGTCTTCGACTTGTGTTTTCAAAAGCGAGTTCTCAACTTCAAGCTTTTCAACTTGAGTTGAGTCCTCCTCTTGAATACGAGTAGTCGAAGAGGTTAGGGAGACCTCATGTTTGAGGAGGTTAACCTCCTCAATTAGGGTCTCGACCTTGGACTCGGACTTAGCTAGTTTCTTATTTAAAAATTTAATTGCACCATACAAAGTATTAAGTAACGACCGACTTACCCTTAATGATTCTTTTGAACCGGATACGGATCCGTGGCTTGTCTTGAATGGAAGCTCATCATCGGATTCGGACTCGGACTCTTCTTCTTTCGAGTCGTCGGCTCGGTCGGCTTGGCCATTAGAGCTTGGATATCGCCTTCTTCCTCCGACAACTCTCCCAAGTAGCGCTTAGCGCTTTCTTGGTCTTTGATGCTATTCTTTAGCTTTGGGCACTTGACTTGATGTGACCGAACTCGCTGCACTCATAGCATCTAAAATTAGAAGTATTTGAATTAGGTTTAGGCTTACCTTGAGTTGTTGGTCGCTTTCGCCTCTTGATCATCTTCCGAACTAGATTGACTAGTTCGATTCTATTTCGAGTCTACTTCCGATTCGGACTCGCCTTCTTCCTTTGGGGGTGGCTTGCTTGCGGGCTTCTTCTTCTTGGAACCTCGCAACTAACGCAATACTCTTCTCGGCCCGACCACGTTAGTTTGCTCATGTAATTCAAGTTCAAAACAATTGCCTAACCTAATTTTAGAAAGGTCCTTGGAGACCTTGTAGGCATCGACCATGGATGCCCACAAGGTGGTCCTAGGAAACGAGTTAAGAGAATACCGATAAGGTCGTGATTCTCGACCTTGTCCGATGGCATGGAGTTGGTTGACGATGTCTTGGATACGAGCATGTAGTTGAGTTGCGGTCTCGCTTTTCCTGCATTTTCAAGTTATACAATTTATTTAAAAGTAAATCTCTTTACATACCTTCGTGTCGCTGCCTTCGTAGTTCCACTAGCTTGGTCCATAAGTCCTTTGCACTAATGAAGGGGCCGACGCGTTGAGCTCTTCCTTGACAACCCACATTGCAAGATTTGAGTTGCCTTGGCATATCGCTTCTACTTGTTTTTCATGGAATTTGACCATTGATCGTGAACCCAAAGATTCACCATCTTCATTAATAGGAAGTGTGAAACCGGTTTGATTACGATCCACATCTCGATTTGGGTTTTAAGAAAGCATTCCATCCGACCTTCCAATAACGAAAGTCATTACCGCTGTAAAACGGGGTCGCGGTGCTAAACCCTTCGAGATGGGCCATTTAAAAACAAGAAGAAGAACGAAAAAGAATCTTGCAAAACACACACGAAGAATATTCCAAGACTTTCGCCTTGGATTAGTAGTGCAGAAGTAAAAAATATATATAAAATGTAACTTGCAAAAGAAATAAACAATCAAATGCGAATGTCGCTGAAGTTCCGAGGACAACCTTACTCGATCTAACCCGAAGGACAACCTTATCCGGATCCTAAAGCCTCTAATGCAATTCTATATGTAGGAGAAGATAAGCAAGTGAAATAATTATACGAAAACAGAAATAAATAAATAAAAAATCTGTGAAAAAAAGAAAAACAAAGCTAGATTGGTGGTTTCACCGAATCTTAGCGCCCCCGGCTCTGATACCAATTGTTGGATCGAAAGTGTCGCTAGAGGGGGGGGTGAATAGCGATACGGTGTCGTAAAAAAAACTTTTGCAATAAGTAAAAAGCAAGTAGAGAGTGCACAGCGGAAATATAAAGTAGACAAGATATTTTTACGTGGTTCACAATCTTTCGATTGCTAATCCACGGCCCTAGTGATCCTTGATCACGTACGGAGGGCAATTCACTAAAACCACTCCTCCTCGTTGGAAGTAGGAGCAACGATCACAAAAAGAAATCAAGGCAAAGGGACACTCCCCCTTTCCTTGTTACGATTAAAGCACAAAGACAATTTAAAGAAGTAGAACTTAAATAAATATACCGACAACTCTTATAAGTAGAAGATGTAGCGTTGGCGGCACTCGTCAGAGCAAATGTGAGTAGTAGTAGCTATTTACGGCGCGTGTTGAGAGCTCTTGATTTCTTATGTATTTTACTTGGCGAACATGTCTATTTATGGATATTGATCTATGAATTTAGACATAGGTAGTGTCCAAGGTGAGGTTCTTATCCCCCAAGTCTTGCTCATCCACATCCTTTACGCCAACTCAAGGATGAGGTGCTTCATCCAACCACCTTGTGCCACAACTCAAGGATGAGGTGCTCATCCAACCACCTTGTGCCACCTCAAGGAGGCCTTCACGCCAACTTGTTGGAGCCATCCAACTTGTGCCACATCATGGGAGCCAACCATCTTGTGCCAACTCTCCTCATTTTGGGCGTCCAAGCTTGATGGTGGTTTGCCAACCATCTTGTGCCAACTCACCTCATTTTGGGCGTCCAACTTGATGATGGTTTGGATGTCCACCTTGATGCCACATCACCTAATTTTGGGGGTCCAAGCTTGGTGATGGTTTGGATGTCCACCTTGATGCCACATCACCCTTTGTACCAAAACACGAGTCAAGTCCAAATTCACCCCCTTGAAATTCGAGCTCTTCTCGAGGCTGGAACTAGACCAGCAGTTGACTGTAGTCAAAGGGTTTTGGACTGCAGTACAAGTTAGCTTAAAATATAAAGTACGATGGTTCTAACCATCTGATCTCGACCTAGACCTTCCATTGGAGGTATTGGGTCGGATCTACGCTTAACGTCCTTGCTTCGCTTTCACACGAGCTTACCTTGTAGCCTCGCTTCCGGTCTTCACCCGAGTACCTCGGCTTCCTCCGAAATCCCTCTGGCGTTGCCCGACCACCTCGGTTCCCACCGGGTGTCGCAGACCTTCCGCTTAACTTTAGCATTTCTACACACTTAATTGAGCTCGTAAGATAACAAATATACTCTTAACTATTGAGCCTTTTGCCATAATCAAAATATCGGTTCGACTTTGGTGCCCACTGCACCAACAACAATGTGCTATCAACTAATTGAATGTTCACACATACATCGGGTTGTTAACACATTAACAAGTATGCATCATATGCATAGCACCCAACTTCACCTCCCTTTACATCGACCTTGGAGAGAGTCCAACAAGCCGATGCTCCAGGTTAAAGCCAACCCATTAATCAGGACATAGTTTTAATATGGTTAGAGCGCATTCAACCAATTAGCCCAGCTTGGAGAGAGTCCAAAAACCAAAGCTAACGATTGACCTCTGACTCTTACCATATTAGTATTAAACTATTCCATGGTTTGAACATATTCAGGTTCGAGCCGGGCTTGGAGAGAGTCCAACAACCCAAACAAGAAACAGAACTCTGGTTCTAACCATATTAATGGAAGGTGTAGGCTTTAATATTGATTAAGGGTTTTTATGTCTCATCCTCTTTGCATGCAAATAACTATTATCTACATGGCATGGCATACATGGCATACATCTACATGTCACGACACGCATGGCATAATGTTATGCATCTAATGCAATTACATGGCATACAATTATGTCATGTATATAATTTCCTTATATGTCATAACTATTTATGGAAATATAATATGTTTAAGATTTGATTCTCCAAATCAAATCATAATTAAATTAGGAAACAAATTTCCAAATCTAATCATATATTTTTATTCATGGAATTATTTGATTAAGAAAAATCTATTTAGGAAACCAATTCCCTAAATCTTTAAAACTACTTATGGAAATAAAATATTTTAAGATTTGATTTCCCAAATCAAATCATGATTAAATTAGGAAACAAATTTCCAGAATCTAATCAAATATTTTATTTATGGAAAATATAAATTTCCATAAATACTTCCAACTTTCCAAAAGTGGAAGATTTCCATAAATACTTCTAGACTTTCCAAAATTAAAAAATTTCCATAAATACTTCTAAATTTCCAAAATTTAGAAAATTTCCAGAAATACATTATGACTATCGCAAAACCATTTTACGATTATGTCGAAACACAACCTGGCTCTGATACCACTGTTGGGTTTCCGGCACCGCGGCGTGTGTATGTTCGATCATGTTTCGTAAACATGAACACAGTGGAAGCAATTAAAAATAATAAATCTATATTTATTACAACACACACAACACACGCATGCATATTACAACAAGTGTAGACATAACCGTAAATTAAAATTTGCAATAAAAGAAATTTTATCTACGTTATACCTTTCGTATGACGTATAGCGGGAACGGCATCAACCGGAACGATCCTCGTAAGAATCGTCTCTATCCGTATCCACGTCGAGCTCCTCGGGATGACTTCGCTAAGCCACGAGCTTCGTCTTCGTACGGGTTACTAGCCTCGTGTTGAAGACGATGTGATCGAGAGATGATCACGATCCAATCCAAAGATCCAAAACGAAGTCCTCAAAACTCGATTCTCCGAGAGGTATTCACAACCGCTTGACGAATCCTTCGCCCCCTCCACTCAGAGGATTACCGGAGATCAAATCCGTAAGTTAGCCGCTGTCGGAGCACTAACCGTCGTCCAAACGACGCTCCGACAACAAAGAAACAAGCTGTCCAGAAAAACTGGATAGCTTTTGGTGGAGGAATAGAGGCCGGCCAAAGGAGATGTGGAGCTCACCTTATCACCGAACCCACAAGCGATCACCGGAGGGTCGCCGGAGCATCGCCGGCTGAAGCTTGGATGCCGGCGGCAAGGAGGAGGCAGCAGCTCCATGACGTTGGCGGCAACACCATGTTGGGCGGCAACAACAAAAAGGGGGCTAGGGTTGGGCGCCAAAACTTCATTAGGTTTAGGTTAGGTTTAAGCCCTATTTTATAGAGAACTAATTCTCTTAATGGTTAATGGATCATATCCATAAAGCCCGTTAACCCGCTCCATTAAGATAAGTTAAAATAAACCAAACCATGATGGTTTATTTTAAGTTAAAACGAACCGAACCAACTTTTGGTTCATTCGTTTAAAATAAACCAAACCCTTTGGTTTATTCTCATCCATTGGATTAGAACCACCCCATTTTGGTCCATCCATTATGTCTTCATAAGACACGGCCCATCCACGCTTCCATTGCGACTGAAACAATTTCATGCTCGCTTTATGTTTGGTCCAACCAAACATAGTTTCTCTCGGTCTGAGAATCCCATTCTCAAGCTCGCTTTAAATCCTTTGGATTACACTCACAGCGTGGTGACCAAATAGGTTCTCGGTTTATGCTGGCCGCCTATAATTAACCATTAATTATAGAACGATCATGAGTGGCACCTAGTAGTACATCATGATCCCCAATTAACCAAAAGATCAACGTGATCCGTAACTATTTCAAACCCTTCAAGAGCTCGAATGAATCGTGCCCCATTCCTTCACTCATCTTATACCCACTTGGTTCAGACATGGTCTATAGTGTCAGCCTCACTAGGTCGACTACGCCACACCTAGCCCAAGTATCATTTCTCGCCCTACGGATTCTAGTTACTCCACATGTATCAAGAGTACCTTACTCTAAACATGTAATGCTTTGGCCAAAGACTTTAGTAACAATCCGACGAGAGGCCATGGGTATACATCTCCTCGCAAGGAGTGGTGAATCCTTTATAGGCTATTCAAACACCTTCGATCACTGACTTATACCCAATCATCTCGGTCCACATCTCCTTAGAGATGTTTGCTTAAGATGTCAAAGCATAAGTCTCCATGATCAAGATGACTTGAATACCGCAAGTCAAAGGAACATCGCACTTAAGCCACAGAAGAACTTCATTGACATATCTATATATGCAGAGAACCATATGAAGTCTTACTACCGGTCACTCCAATGAACTAGTTACCATAACTAGCATCCACGATTAACTCCGACATCACTATGTCTCCACCAAAGGAGAATCACCGCTTGATACACCAAGGAGTATAATTGCTAAGTCAACAGAATTGATGGTGTCCAAATCCATCAATTCATCGACTAGGGATAATTCCGATACATCACAATTACACATATAGAGATACTCACACGTTGTGATCCAATCACAAATTCTCTCATGCTGTGAATCGCATCGTGGACATTCAGTAAATGAGTTTAAGATCCAATCAAATACATTAAACATGTATACTCAAATAGTGAATCTTCATTTATCATATAAATGGTTCATACATATGGCGATTGCCTTAGGACATCTCTCATATATTACTAACATGTGCTTCAAGTGCAACCAAAGGGGGCACTATAGAAGTCAATGCCCTAGGGGGAGAAAGAAGACCCAAGAAGGAGCATCACATGCAGGGGGAGCTTTAAAAGCAAACTCTAAGGTATATTTTGTTGGTACAAGGATACCAGATAATCGAACCTAGGTTTTGATTATGACAAAGGCCCAAAGTTAAGGTCATATCGTTATCTCACATGATCTATTAAGTGTGCAGAAATGATTAAGATGAGCTAAAGGTCGGCGACACCCGGAGAATCTCGAGTCGAGAAGCCGTGGTTGTCGGACGACACTGAGAGAACTTTGTAGGAGTCAAAGAACCTAGGTGAAGACCAGAAGCAAAGCAACAGGTCATAAAGGACCAGAGGTAAGCACAAGTGCAAAGAGAGATGTTAAGGTCGTGTCCTCTATACGGGGACGACTGTAGGCGGCGATCCGACTAAGACTTCCAGTAGAAGGTCTAGGTCGATATCAGACGGTAAGGAACCGTCATATTTACCATATTCCATGCTAACCTATTATTGCAGGGAGTTACTAAGCTGACAATCGACTGCTAGTTATTGGCAATCGACTGATGCTCCAGCAGTCGACTGATGAAGGTCATCAGTTGACTGATGGCGACGAATCAGCCAAATATGCAAGGTCAAAAAAGATAACATTTGACGCCGCCACTTCGCGATAAGATAAGGTGTCACCTTGTGATAAGATCCACAAGTTAAGGATTTGGATCTAGACTTATTCCAAGGCACAAGTATATAAAAGGAGGGGAGGACTCGAACCCTAAGATTATCAAGATTGCTCTAAAAGTGCTCCCACAACGCCAAAGCTCTAACGTCGTAATGCCGTCATAATGTCGACACAATGCCAAGCTTACAACCTCTTCGTCGGCAGCAATAAGTTTATTTTATTTATTGTATTCGTGGTTTTAATCGTAATGAGGTGAGGTAGGTTTGTTGCCTCATCCTCGAGCTTTCATTTTTGTGATCGTTGTCTCTTACCTCCAATGAGGAGGAGACCTTATAGTGGATCGCGAGGCCTTAGAGTAGCAACCGTTGGGTTGTGAACCAAGTAAAAATAAATTTGTCTCATTTACTTTTTCGTTATGCATCTCTTTGTTTTAATCGAACAAACGAAAAGAAATGAAGTTTTACGCGCGCTATTCACCCCCCCTTTTCCAGTGCTTTTCGATCCAACAATTAGTATCAGAGTAAGGGCACTACATTTTGGTGAAATCACCAATCTAGCATTTTGTTTTAAGTTTCTTTTCGTTTTGTTTTTTTTATTCGTAAGTTTTATGCTTTTCATTAAGTTCTCTTTTCTCCTGCACTACTAATCCAAGACGAAAGTCTTGGCAACTTTTTTTTTCTTGTCGTCTTTTTGTGTGCAAGGATCTTCTCTTAAATGGCCCACATTGAGGGGTATAGCACCACCCATCCTCCGTTCTTTAACGGAGATGATTTCCATTACTGGAAAGGTCAGATGGAGTGTTTTCTAAAAACAAAAGTCTAGACTTGGATAATCATCCAAATCGCCTTTGCTCTACCCACCAATGATCGAGGCGAGCCCTTGGACTTCGATAAGTGGACCAATGCAACTAAAAGACAAATCAAAGTCGATGCAAAAGCCACACAAATCCTACAATGCGGGCTATCCAAAGAGGAGCTCAACCGCGTTAGCCCATTCATAAGCGCAAAGGACTTGTGGAACAAGCTCATCGAGCTTCACGAAGGAACCGACGATGCTAAGGTATGTAAAAGGGATTTATTGTTAAATAAATTGTATAATCTAAAAATGCAGGTTCATGAGATCACCACTCAACTACATGCACGGATCCAAGACATCGTCAATGGTCTCCACTCGATCGGGCAAGCTGTCGATAATCGGGACCTAATAAGATATGCACTCAATGCCTTCCCTAGGACCACCTTGTAGGCATCCATGGTCAATGCCTACAAGGTTTCTAAGGATCTATCAAAAATTAGGTTAGACGAGTTCTTCTCTGAATTTAAACTTCACGAACAAACTAACACGGTCCGGGCCGAGAGAGGTATTGCTTTGCTTTTAGGTCAGAGAAGAAAAGAGAAGAGCAAGCCACCTCCCGAGCAAGAAGAAGGATCTGAACCCGAGGGCGAATCCGAGTTAAAATCGGAAGAAGAGGTCGAGATAGAAAATATGGTGTGGAGGATAATCCAAAACGAAAGGAAGCAGTCGAAAAACAAGAAGAAGGAGCACTTCAAATAAAAAATGAAGCCAAAGTAAAAGGAATCAAAGAAGGCCTTTCAAGCAACTTGGGATGACGAAGAAGAATGCGTCGGCGTAGCAATCATGGCAAAACTGGTAGAGTCCGAGTCAGAGTCCGAAGCCGAATACGAATTCAACTCCGACTCCGAGGATGACTTTGAGAAGAGACTCAAACTCGGGTCAAAAGAAAAAATCAAAGTAAGTCGTTCATTAATAGCCAACTTATATCATGCAATTAAGTTGTTAAATAGAAAATTAACTAAGTCCAAGTATAGAGTCGAGTCATTGCTCGAGGAGGTTGAAATACTCAAGCAAGAGGCTAATCTAACCTCTTCAACTAGTCGAGTTCAAGAGGAAAACTTAACTCAAGTTGAAAAACTTGAGGAGGAGAATTCTCTCTTGAAAGGATGAGTTCAAGGGCTCGAGGCTAGGTTGGAAAGATTCACGTTGGGATATGAGAATCTTAACTGACTTCTTGGAACCCAAAAAGCCGTGTACAACAAAGTCGGACTCGGATTTAGTTCAAGGACTACGAATAGATCTTATATGTCTATCGTAAATCATAGTCATCAACGAGTCCAAGCATGAGTCCCAAAGGTTTTGTTAAACTCACATATAAGGACCAATAAGTATTGGATTCCCCAAGATCAAGTCCACTTTGTGGATAGACCATATTGGTTCAATGGTCCAGGGGGAGCTAATGTTGGATCGAAGCGGATCGCTAGAGAGGGGGGGGGGTGAATAGAGATAAAACTTTTTTTTCGAGTTCGTATCAAAAACCGAGTAGATAATTAATTGCAGCGGAAATGTAAATGTAAAGTAAAAAGAGACAAAGGAGTTTTACTTGGTTCGTAGCCTTCGGCTACTACTCCAAGTCCCTAGCGGTCCTCGACCACGTACGGAGGGCAAAAACACTAAAGAACTCCTCCCCGTTAGAGGTAGGAGTTTAATCGATACAAGTAAAGCACAAAGCTTGAGGTAGAGGGACACTCCCCCTCTCCTCGTTACGATAAAAGCTCCGAAAATGAAAGTACTAAACTGAAATAAAACTCTAACCGATGTAATAAAATGAAAATAAATAAACCTAGATGTCGGAGAAGAAGCACTTCGTTGTCGGAGAAGTTATAGCTTTGCGGAGGCTTTTGGAAGCTTAGAATTGATGATTAAACTCTAGGATTGGCCCTCCTTTTATAGCCTTTGAGCCCCTTTTCGAGAGGAACCCTAGCCAATCAAAATTGAACACCAATCTCCTTGAAATGGGGTGATAAGCCTTGACTCTTCGAAGATCGCGACATCGATCTAATCATTGCGACCTCCGTGATCATTTGTTTGGCGGCAATGAGTCCTCCAAGTTGGCAGTCGACTAATACTAGCTGCAAGGCAAAGTTAGCTCAAAGAAAATATTATTTCGACGACCTTCGACCGTCCGATCTTGACCTAGACCATCGATGGGATGTCTTTGGTCGGATCTAAGCTTAAGACCATCCCTGTAAGGAGGATACGACCTCACCTACGCTCGCACACACGAGCTTACCTCGATACTTACCATGTCGCTTTTGCTTCTGGCCTTCCACTCGATTCCTTCGGCTCCCTCCGAAGTCACTCGAATGTCGCCCGACCACCCGGCTTCTTCCGGGTGTCGCTAGCCTTCAGCTCCAGCTTTAGCAATCTTCTGCACACTCGATTCAGCTCGTGAGATAACGACATGAGCTTAACTTTGTATCATTTGCTATAATCAAAACTCAGGTTCGACCTAGGTGCCTACTGCACCAACAATCTCCCCCTTTTTGATTTATGGCAAACCCACATACAAAGTTAAGTAAATAGCAAGCATGAAGAATAATGTGCATTAGAAACAAACAAAAAATAAAGAAGATTAAGTTGGAGTAGTAAGGATTTTCTTCAAGTACTCCCCTTGAGAAAACCTCCCCCTTGACCGAGGGTGAGTCTTGAAGAAAGACCTTAATCCTCCCCTTGAGGGTTGCTTTAAGTAATTACTTAAAGTTGCCTTAGTAAAATGTTTAAGTTAAGAGTTCTTCTTAACTTGGCCCTTTCTCCCCCTTAAGTAAAACATTAAAAACAAGTAAAACATTGATGGCACAAATAAGTTTAAGTTAAGAATTCTCTTAACTTGGCCTTTAATAAGTTTTCAAAACTTAAAGTTAACTTTTGTTTTAAATATAAAGTAAGAGTTAAACAAAAAAATTTAAAAATTTGACCCCTTAACTTTGGTCCTTTTCACCCCCTTTTGCCATATATCGAAAAGAGTGAGGGTGTGTGTGGAAAACAAAAATAAGCATTAAATTTAAAGTCCAAGCATGTTCCACATAATTTTGAAAATAATATACTGAAAATAAGTTCATTTATAAAATGTTCGACTCATATTTGGCTTGATTGATATAAAAGATCAACCAGTCCTGATCAGAGTCAGTTAGTATATATGATTATACTTCGTGGTTCATGGCGATGCACTAGCTCTACATCTGGAACCAGGAGTAAGATCCTAACATCTCACGCCCATCTACGTGGCTAAGTACACAAACACATTAGTCCTATGTGTTGTGAGATGTATTGGCTCCTTAAATCTATAGGTGCATGATATCTAAAGTATGTCCTATGCTAGTTCCATAAAAATGAAAATTAAGAAATAGTAGTAAGAAAATATAATTTGCAAGTTCCTATTCTACTACGCACATGCCCAATTTTCGTCTTAATAGACTAAATTCGGCTTCGGGTAGGGGTTTATTAAATAGGTCTGCTAAGTTAGACTTCGATTCGACGTATTCGAGTTGTATGGCTCTGTTGGCCACATGTTCTCGAATGAAATGGTGTTTAACCTCTATATGTTTGGTCCTAGAGTGACATATAGGATTTTTAGTAAGGTTAATTGAACTAATGTTATCTACGTGGAGTTTTGTGTTCGTAAAGTCTAACTTAAAGTCGCGGAGAGTGTGCTTCATTCAAAGAAGCTGAGTGACACACTCACCCATCGCGATGTATTCGGCTTCGGTGGTAGATAAGGCAACACAGTGTTGCTTCCTACTGCACCAACTCACTAGACTTGAGCCGAGAAGTTGACAACAAGCACTCGTACTCTTTCTATCGAGCTTACTACCGGCATAGTCCGAATCGGAGTAGCTAGTTAGTTCGAACTCGGTAGATCTAGGATACCAAATACCGACATTAAGTGTACCCTTTAGATATCTAAGGATGCGCTTGACTAGAGTTAGGTGAGACTCCTTGGCACAGGTTTGAAACCTGGCGCACATACTTACTACAAATAAGATATCAGGTCGGCTTGCAGTTAAGTAAAGGAGACTCCCTATTACGCTCCTATAGTATTTTAAATCAATTTGGTTTCCGATTATATCTTCTTCTATATTAACATTTGTTGCCATTGGGGTATTAATAATTGTAGCGTCTTGCATTCCAAAGCGTTTAATTAATTTCCTAGTATATTTGCGTTGATGTAGGTATATTCCATCTTTAGTTTGTTTAATTTGTAATCCTAAGAAGAAACTTAATTCGCCTACTAAATTCATTTCAAATTCGCTTTCCATAAGTGAAATAAACTCATTTAGTAGGATTGAGTTGGTGGTTCCGAAAATAATATCATCTACGTAGATTTGGGCTATGAATATGTCTTTACCTAAGGTTTTTACGAAAAGAGTTGGGTCAACTACACCTTGGTTAAAATCTTTGGACTTAAGATAAATCGAAAGTCTCTCGTACCAAGCTCGAGGAGCTTGTTTAAGTCTATAGAGAGCTTTCTTTAACCTAAGGACATGGTCGGGTTTGTCTAAACTTTCGAAACCAGGAGGTTGACTAACATAAACTTCTTCTTTAATGTATCCATTTAAGAACGCAGATTTCACATCCATTTGAAACAACTTAAATCCTCGATGTGCTGCATATGCTAATAGCATTCGAATGGACTCTAATCTAGCTACTGGGCATAGGTCTCGTCGTAATCTAAACCTTCGACTTGACTAAACCCTTTAGCAACTAGTCTAGCTTTATTTCTAACTACTTCACCTTTATCATCAATTTTATTTCTAAACACCCACCTTGTTCCAATGATTGTTTTATCTTTAGGTGGTGGTACTAATTCCCATACTTCGTTCCTAGTGAATTGAGCCAACTCTTCTTGCATTGCAATAATCCAATCGGGATCAAGAAGAGCTTGGTCAATAGTTTTGGGTTTAATTTTAGAAATCAAAGATATTTGACTAAGGTTTTTGTATGAGGCTCTAGTTCGAACTCCTAGACTTGGATCACCTATCACTTGGTCGATAGGATGATTCGTTTGAGTCCTAGTTGGATTTGGGTTTGAGTCTGCAACTTGATCCATAGGATGGCTTGTTTGAGTTCTAGTTTGGTTGGAATCATCTATCACTTGATCAATAGAGTGACTTGGTTGACTTAGGTTAGGATTAGCACTAGACTTGATCTCCGGATCAGAGTTAGGTCTAGTATGAATCGGCTCGCTAATTGGGGTTGCCGGGGGTTTTGTAGGTTCGTGTCATTCATCGAATACTACATTGATAGTTTCCTCGACTCTAAGGGTGTCATGGTTATATACTCTATAAGCTCTACTTGTAGTCGAGTATCCTAGAAAGATTCCGGTCGTGGTTTTGGATGTAAATTTCCCTAGGTAATCTTTAGTGTTTAGGATATGTACCTTACACCCAAATACCCTAAAGTACTTGATGTTAGGTATTTTATCGTGATAAATCTCGTATGAGGTCTTAAGGTGCCTTTTTACCATAAGGATCCTATTTTGGACATAACATGCCGTACTCATGGCTTCCGCCCAAAACCTATCGGGTAGATTATACTCATTAAGCATTGTCCTAGCGGCTTCTTGTAGGGTTCTATTTTTGCGTTCTACTAGGCCATTTTGTTGTGGAGTTCTAGGATAAGAGAACTCATGGTGGTATCCATTTAGGTTACAGAATTCTATAAACCTATGGTTTTCGAATTCACCACCATGATCAGTCCTAAGTCTTTTGATTTTAATGTTTTGTTGATTTTCTATTAACTTAAATAGGTTGATTAATTGATCTAGGGTATCACTTTTGTGTTTGATGAACCTAACCCAAGTAAATCTAGAGTAATCATCAATAATGACTAAACAGAATTTACTTCCATTAAGTGACTTAGTTCCGTGTGAATCAAATAGATCCATGTGTAGGAGCTCAAGCACACTTTTTGTTCGTTCTTGATTAGTTAGTTGATGTTGTGTCCTAGATTGTTTACCTTGTTGACAAGCATTACATATTTTATTATCTAAGTTATTGAGGTTAGGCAGACCTCTGACTAAGTCACTCTGACTCATCTTGTGGATGAGTCTTGGGTGTGAGTGACCGAGTCGTCGGTGCCACAACCATGATTCCTCTTGCCGTATCATAAGACACTTAGTTGAGGAGTTAGTTAAGTTGATAGTGTAAATGTTGTTATTCCTAGTCCCTTTAAGAATTGTTTTAGAGGTTTCATTTGTATTAATTACGCATTCATTTTCTAGAAAGATGATCTTATAGTTATTATCACACAATTGGCTTACACCGAGAAGATTATATTGAAAATTTTCTACTAATAAAACGTTTTGAATGATAAAATTTGAGTTAAGCTCAATATCACCTGATCCGATGATTTTAAGCTTGCCGTTATTTCCGAAGGCTACCGATCCTTGTCGTTTGAATCGAAGCTTCGAAAACTTGAGTTGATCCCCGGTCATGTGTCGGGAGCAACCACTGTCCAACATCCATTGATCCTACACGCAAGGTAGTTGGATCGGATATTGGATTTATTAAAAATTGGTTGAAAATTTATTAACCTAAATCATCTCACCCATGTCTACATGATCAAACATGTTAATCCTATATGTTCTTGTGAGATGACTTCCAATTTTAGTTGAATTAAATTTAATGACTTAAACACTTGTCAACCTTGCGTTAGATTCGGATTTGACCTTAGGTTCATCAAGTCACCTTTTCAAGATCATGGCTTCTAGGTCGTGGCGAGGCACAGAGGCCTTTTTTTATCGGAACAACGACCACTTCCTTAGACAAAGCCATTTTCAAGAAAATAGAGACTTGACTCACCTAAGACCACTTCATGGTCTAACTAGTCTAGGATATGGCGAGGTAGCTTCAGCTAGTTCCGCTCGGTCAAGTGCACCGAACTAGATACGCCTTATCTAGCCTGAATACACAAGACTCCGCTTTCCTAGCGTACTATCATCTCGCCGCGTCCTGGTACTATGTTATCAAGTATTGACGAGTTATGGTCCTATATAACCATTCTAAAAAGAAAAATAAAAACCTAAGCATGCAATTTCTAAGTTAAAACACAAACAAATTTCGTACTAGCTCCCCCTGGACCGTTGAATCGATTCGGTCTCTCCACATAGTGGATTTGGTCATTGGGAACCCAGTACTGGTTTGATCCTAAGTTTGAAATCAAGGTGGTCTTAGGGACCCATGCTTGGACACGTTTTTTATGTCTACTTACGATTGACATATACAACTTATTGGTCGTGTTTAAGCTAAACCCTAGCCCGGCCTTGTTGTACACGGCCCTTTGCGATCTAAGTAGGAGGTCAAGTCCTTTGGATCCCAAAGTAAACCTTTCCAACGTATTCCTAAGATCTTCGACTTGACTCTCCAAGAGTGAGTTTTCAACTTCGAGTTTTTCAACCCGAGTTGAGTCCTTCTCTTGAACTCGACTAGTCGAAGAGGTTAGGGAGACCTCATGTTTGAGGAGTTTAACTTCCTCAACCAGGGTCTCGACCTTGGACTCGGACTTAGCTAACTTTCTATTTAAAAACTTAATTGCACTATAAAGTGTAGTACTAAGAGACCGACTTACCTTGAGTGTATCTTTTGAACCGAATGCGTATCCGTGGCTCGTCTTGAATAGTGCTTCGCAGTCTGACTCGTCTTCGATTTTCGATTCAAGTTCCGGTTCCGACTCTGTCTCCGATTCCACCGATTCCACCGATTTAGCCATGAGGACTTGATCGTTATCTTCTTCCTCGGAAGCTTCTTCCCAAGTAGCGTTAAGTGCCTTTTTGTATTTTGGTGCCTTGCTCTTGAGTTTTGGGCATTCGAACTTAATGTGTCCAAACCTGTTGCATTCATAACATCTTATGTTTGAACTTTTAGGCTTACCTTCGTTGGATCGAGTGACGACTCATTTTTGGCCCTTGACTATCCTCCAAACTAGGTTGACTAGTTCGGCCTCCATTTCTGAGTCGACCTCCGAATCGGACTCATCCTCTTCTTCCTTCGGAGGTGGCTTGCTAGCGGTTTTCTTCTTTGAACCTGCAAATAATGCTATACCTTTCTCGGGTTCCGAATTAGACTGCTCATGAAGTTCAAAATCAGAAAAAAGTTCATCTAATCTAAGTTTAGAAAGATCCTTGGAGACCTTGTAGGCATCGACCATGGATGCCCACAAGGTAGTCCTTGGAAAGGAGTTTAGGACATACCTTATAAGATCGCGGTTTTCGACCTTTTGCCCGATTGCGTGTAGATTGTTGACGATGTCCTGGACTCGGGCGTGAAGTTGTGTCGCGGACTCGTGTTCCTGCATTTTTAGGTTATATAGTTTATTGAATAGAAGATCACGCTTACATACCTTGGCTTCATCGGTCCCTTCGTGTAGCTCCACTAGCTTTGTCCAAAGGTCCTTTGCGCTGATGAAGGGGCCGACGTGATTTAACTTCTCCTTGGACAAGCTGCATTGGAGGATTTGTGTTGCCTTGGCGTCGGCTTCGACTTGTCGTTTTGTCGCAATGGTCCATTGATCATAATCCAAGGAGTCACCCACTTCATTAGTCGGAAGTGTGAAACCCGTTTGGATTATGATCTACATCTCGATTTGGGTTTTGAGAAAGCATTCCATCCAACCCTTCCAATAACGGAAGTCATCTCCGTTGTAAAAAGGAGGTCGGACGGTGCTAAAACCCTCGAGATGGGCCATTAGAACAAAAGAAACAAGTAGAAAAAAAAACTAGCAATGACAAAATCACACAAGAAAGTACCAAGACTCGCGTCTTGGATTAGTAGTGCGGTAGAAAAACTAAGCGAACGAATTAAATTCGAAATAAACAGAAAAAAAAGAAAAAAAAATCTATGAAAATGCTAGATTGGTGGTTTCACCAAATCTTAGCACCCCTGGCTCTGATACCAATTGTTGGATCGAAGCGGATCGCTAGAGGGGGGATGAATAGCGATAAAACATTTTTTTTCGAGTTCGTATCAAAAACCGAGTAGATAATTAATTGCAGCGGAAATGTAAATGTAAAGTAAAAAGAGACAAAGGAGTTTTATTTGGTTTGTATCCTTCGGCTACTACTCCAAGGCCCTAGCGGTCCTCGACCACGTACGGAGGGCAAAAACACTAAAGAACTCCTCCCCGTTAGAGGTAGGAGTTTAATCGATACAAGTAAAGCACAAAGCTTGAGGTAGAGGGACACTCCCCCTCTCCTTGTTACGATAAAAGCTCCGAAAATGAAAGTACTAAACTGAAATAAAACTTTAACCTACGTAATAAAATGAAAACAAATAAACCTAGACGTTGGAGAAGAAGCACTTCGTTGTCGGAGAAGTTGTAGCTTTGCGGAGGCTTTTGGAAGCTTAGAATTGATGATTAAACCCTAGGATTGGCCCTCCTTTTATAGCCTTTGAGCTCCTTTTCGAGAGGAACCCTAGCCAATCAAAATTGAGCACCAATCTCCTTGAAATGGGGTGATAAGCCTTGACTCTTCGAAGCTGATCATTGACCATCAGTCGACTGATGGGCATCATCGATCGGCCCGATGGCGAATACGATTGAATGCGACCTCTGGCGATCATTGTTTGGCGCGATCGAGTCCTCCAAGTTGGCAGTCGACTGATACTAGCTGCAAGGCAAAGTTAGCTCAAAGAAAACATTATTTCGACGGCCTTCGACCGTCCGATCTCGACCTAGACCATCGATGGGATGTCTTTGGTCGGATCTACGCTTAAGACCATCCCCGTAAGGAGGATACGACCTCACTTACGCTCGCACACACGAGCTTACCTCGATACTTATCATGTCGCTTTTGCTTCCGGCCTTCCACTCGATTCCTTCGGCTCCCTCCGAAGTCACTCGAGTGTCGCCCGACCACCCGGCTTCTTCCGGGTGTCGCTAGCCTTCAGCTCCAGCTTTAGCAATCTTCTGCACAATCGATTCAGCTCGTGAGATAACGACATGAGCTTAACTTTGTATCATTTGCTATAATCAAAACTCAGGTTCGACCTAGGTGCCTACTGCACCAACAGCTAACACTAAAATAGTATACCCGCTTCCTTAGCAAAATCATTGCATGATTAGTTATTTTGCTTTATTTTTTAGAACAGCTAGATAGGATAAATAGTTAGTCAACTTTGACAACATAGTATCAGGACGTGGTGAGATGATACTACATTAGGGAAACAACGTCTCATGTATTCGAGCTAGATAAGGCATATCTAGCTTGGTGCACTTGGCTGAGTTGAACTAGCTGAAGCTACCTTGTCATATCCTAAACTAGTTAGACCAGGAAGTAATCTTAAGTGACTCAAGTAATCAATTTCTTGAATTTGACTTTGTCTAAGGAAGTGGTCGTTGTTCCAATCAAAGAAGGTCCTTGTGCCTCGCCATGACCTGGAAGCCAATTTCTTGAAAAGTTTACTTGACGAACTAAGGGTTAAATCCTAATCTAACCCAAGGTTGACTAACTTTAATCAAGTTAAAATCATCTCACAAAATATATAAGGTGAACACATTTTTGAGACACATAGAATGGATGAGATATTAAGGAATAATTATAATATACACAAAACATAACTTTTTCAAAATACTACCTATTTTCTCAACTATTGCACTTAACGAATAATTATAACTTCGATTGGCTAATACTAAGTATACAACTCTCTAGGCCAAAGTTTAGTGCCCCCTAAATCTCTTATACTTCATATATTTGACTAAGGGGGAGAGCAAACTAACCCTAAGGGTGCGTTTGATTGGGCTCATTTGTGATTACTTTAGTCATGTAATTACCAAGTAATCACATAACCAAAGTTATGAGGAATAAAATATAATTTAATGTTGTTTTATTTAATTCTAGGTAATAAGACAAAACTTTATTTGTTTGAAGATTTTAATGTATTACTTACTATGACATTTACAATATTACCCCCAACCAATCATATGGCGGTCGCCGATGACCGGCCGGTGATGGTCGGCCGCTGGCCGTGGCGAAGTCGGTCGCGATCGACAATTCGTGGCGGCGCGGCTAAGGGTTGTGATCGGTGATTAGCGCGATCGGCGGCCAGCGGCGACGACCGACGATCGGTGGCAACGGTTGACAATTGCCGATCGACGGTGGCGGCGGCCGACCAGCGACCAGGCAGTCGGCCGATCGCGGCCGGCAGCGATGACGATGGTCGACGGCACGACGCCGATGGCGGCGACAAGCGGTGATTGCGATCGGCTGCGGCGCGGCCGATCGACGACGACCGATGGCGTGGCCGACGACGACCGACGGCGGGCGGCGGTAATAATGGCGACGAGCAAGGTTCTACCAATCGCGATCGGTGACCACTGGTGGCGATCGACGACTGGCGACCGGCGACGATGATCGGCGATCGATGGCGGCGAAGACGGCGACGATGACGACCGATGGCCAACCGACAATCGACTAGATTGTAATTTGATAAATTGATAAGGATAGTTTTGTCCTAAATGATAAAAATTAGAGGGTATTTTTGGAGAAAAAAAATTCCATAACCAAGGGAATTAAGAAAAACCAAGCTTCTTGGAGGTTTTCCAATTCCCCCATCCATAACACTTTTGCTAACGTGACATGACGTGTCGGGCATCCATCATGACTTGGTAATCATTCAAATCCTAAACCAAACAAGGTTTTCTTTGATAACCTTGTATGGATAACCAAGGTTATCACAGATAACCCCCAACCAAATGCACCCTAAGTTTTCTTTATCTCTTTTGTTGTATTTCATTTGTTTTTGCTTGTATATTCTTGTATTACTTTTGTAATCGCTTGTAAGAGGTTTTCTCCACCTTCGGAGTGTTTTCCGAGAAGGAGAGGTTGATTAGTGGTGTTGGGCATCGCTAGGGCTCATTTGAGCTCAACCCGTGGAGTAGGAACCCTAAGGTTCAGAACCACGTTATATCGTCGTGTCCTTGTGTTGATTGTGTATTTGTGTTTGTCACATTTTGTATTGCATTATTATTTTCGCCACGCATAACAAGCTTTGTAGACAAATGCGAACGATTTACATCATCGACGAAAACGCGCCATTCACCTCCCCTCTAGTGCTCACCGAAGTTCCAACATTTTTAGCTTAACAATGTTGGTTTAAGCCATCTGACAATAACCTTAGGCTAGATAACTACTCCTAAACCTCTAATATTCTTAGATAAGCATTGAAATGGTGCGATTAAATTAGAGAGTTAATTAGGGTAAAAATCAAATTTTAAAGGAGCTTAAAGTTCAAGTTTAAACTTTTATCCTTATTTTTTATTGTTTAAGGTTCCTATAAGCTTAGGAACTCTTCTAGGACATTGTTGGTGCAATGATAAAGGGGGAGTAAGCCTTTAGTGGGAGATTATTCATCTAGGTATGATGGATGATGATTTATAAAATGGGGGAAAAAATAAAAGATTGCTTTTCATTTAGTCATAGATCACTAAGAAAAATGAAGACATTCAAGATGACTTTTGACCAAGGGGGAGAATGAAGAATCTCATTGGAAAATGAGATATGATAAACCTTGGTAGACTTTTTGATGTATGTCAAAAAGGGGGAGAAATGGTAGGGGTTAAGTGAGGATCTTAAATTAGGATTAACCCTAATATACACTAAAACCCACAAATTTCAAAAATTTGAAATTCTAAATTGGGAACTCTTCATTATACTTTAACATAAGAAGAGTCAAGTTGGGCTTATGGGATAACCTAACGGTATTGACAAATATCAAAAAGGGAAAGATTGTTGGTGTAATCGACCCAGGTCATGATTGACCAGACTCGAGTGGGACTCGAGTAGGGTTTTGATGTTCGATAATGGTTTGCAATGTAGTTTGACCATATGACTAGTGGATGATATGGGACATCCAAGGTCATATGAGTGAGACTATTGAAGAAATCCAAGTCGGTCAAGGTTGATCGAACACTTGGTGTGGAGAAGTCCAAGTATGGTGACTTCTTGGCAAGGAAAAGTCCAAGTATGGATACTTGGCAAGGAAAATCCAAGTCGGTCAAGGGAGACACTTGGTGTTGGAAAGACCAACGGGGAATTGGCGAGGGAAGTCCTAGCAGGTCTGGGAGCCCGTGCTTAGCGAGTGAAGTCTTGAACGAGGAGTCTTGAAAAATAAAGTTTCAAATAGAGAGTCTTGGCAGTGAAGTCCTAGAGGCGTGACCTCTTGGCAAAGGTAGACCCGAGAGCATGACGATAGCCGATGAAACCACTTGAAGGCTAGTGCAAGGATGAAGAGTCAAGGACTCGAGGGATCCGAGGGGCATAAGGCTGATGGAAGTGGATTGAAGGCTTAGGTCTAAGTCTAGGGTGAGTATCAAGTATGAAGGGATCATACATGGGGTGTTTGTCATGCCCCGAGAGTATGTTGTGCCGAAAAGCAAACGGACGACATCTCCCCTATACGTGACAACATCTCGTGTTAATACAAGGCTCGTAGGCCCACAACTACAACATAATAATAATATATATATATATCAAACACAGCGGAAACATACAACCACATACCCATAACACATATATCATATGAAACCGAAACAACACAAGTGTACACCTTCTGACAAGTCCACAGTACTAACCCGTATATAAAACATAGACACAAAATAAAGTCCACAACATAAAGACAAAGCCCATAACATAAAACAAAGTCCATGACATAAAACAAAGTCCATGACATAAAACAAAGTCCCTGGGAGGCTTAGAAAAACAGAGATGGGATGGATCGCCGGCGCAACTCCAAGTCGTCACGAAGACTTCTACCTGTTACTTGGGCAACAGAAAAACCCAAGATCTATGGTGGTGAGTAAAACTCAGCAGGTAATAAGATAGAACATGTAAATATATCATTATCACATGTAATTCATAGTATAATTTACAGGTACGATAGGTATACATCAGGTAACATTAACATGATAACATATCCATGTATATACCTTCTAACCAAATGACCAATGTAAAATGCAGACATACCTGAAAGTCTGCTACGCTACACCTATCCAACCTGAGCACATATCCACAATATACGTAGCATGTATGAAGATGATGTACAATCCAAATGCAATAAGCATAGTACAATCAAATGCAGCATCACAATAAACATATATATATATATAGATTGAATTTATATATATTTACTAATCACAATCATCCATATATATATATATATATATATATATATATATATATATATATATATATATATATATATATATATATCAACATATATATATATATATATATATATATATATATATATATATATGTTGATATATATATATATATATATATATATATAGATATATATATATATATATATATATATATATATATATATATATATATATATACATACATGCATATATGTATATATATGGCAATATGCAAAAATGTCATAAGTCGCGGCAATGCAGCATACATGGTCATGCCGACTCACCCTAAAGCTACCACGACCCCAGTGTGGCCTTGGTGGCTCGACATGACAACTGTCCCAACTCAACACCAACCACTACTCTCGAGTGGTCGAGTGGGCAGTATGATCGAGTAGCATATAAGCATGAAGAGCAAGCTACTCGACGGGGGTCCCTGCTGTTGGCCACTCCGACAGTCACTACCCATGAGTGGTCGAGTGCCACACACACAAGACTACGACACACAAATCCCACTACCACCATCTATAGTGGTAGTATGTGGCACCACAATGCTCTGCCCTCACACCGGTTACTCCTCCTAATAGTAACCGTGGAGGCAAGATGACTGACGTCCCTCTCAACCATAAGGGAGACCACATCGCCAGCATGCATGCAAATGACATGAATGCTCTGTCACACAAATAGACCTCCACTATAGACTCTCTATTCTACAGAGAGTCAAACCAATCAGATCAACGCACTCTCTATCTTACAGAGAGTCGTATTCAACTGATTATAATAAGCTAGGACCACCGGTCCGTAGCGACACACTAAGTACAATTCGCCTGACCATTTACATAGTACATGGTCGGTAGTAAACATACAACCTAAGGGTATTAGAATTAACCCTACGTTCAAGACATTACCTACCCACGGATGATCTTTTTGCCCAATTTACATATAGGTCATCATCCGAACTTTACTATTTGTACTTAACTAAATAAAATTCTAGGTTACTTACATCACATATATAACTCCTAATCATGATGAAGTGAAATATGATAGCAGCAATAGAGTTTAATAGCCAAAGATCAGGTATCAAGCGAAAGAGTAAATAAGAGTAGAGTCAAGGTAACATGATCATATAAGATGATCATATATCTAAATCTGTATGCATTAAAACTACCTGACTAGGATAGAAAATTACCCACCTTTTGTAATGCTCATAGTAATAAAATTCTCACGGCCACGGACCCATCTCGTATCCACATCCTGCACATTTCAAACATTGTGGTTATGTTCAAGCATACGACAATCGATATATAAATTTACTATTCTATTGTTTCTATATTCGTGTCTCTTTATCGAATACGAATTAGAAGCCCAAATAGTCAGACTTGACCATTTAATTTAACCCACCATTTTCAATTAGCAAAAGTGCTAACCTACTCATCCAACACCATATCCACTTAACAAAGTCAATCTCATAAAGATTTAATCTTTTTACACTTAATTTGGTGTAATAGGATCACCAACAAATTAAGTATAAATCTAATTCATATTCACCCCAATACACATCTCTATTCGTAGCCCAAACAAAGCTACTGCTTCACAGCCGGTCAAACACCCAAACAAAACCTCACAACCGACCAACCTCCACTCACAACCTACTCCATCCCTCTGATCACTCACAGCTGCATGATAATAGAAATTCAAACAGCAACAATCACTTATGAACATGCCATAAACAGCAACAATCACTTATGAACTTTCCCCCAATTGCTCAGTTTGCCCGATCAGTTCCTTGTTGCCCTAGTTTCGGCAGAGATCGCAAATCCGCTTCCAACCACCTGCTGCAACCACAATCACAGCCACACAGTTCCACCAATTTAGATACCTAACTATTTAACCACTTCGTTCAACCCATCACCCATCAGTTCCTCCCCACACAATAACAGAAATTAGCAATCAACAACAGCCGGACAGAAGATAAATCACGCTTACCTGCTGTTGTAATTCCCACCGAAAGCCAATCCCTAACACCGACAGAAACCCCTCCTATTCTCTTGTTCATCGATTTTTCCCAAATCACAATTTAGGTAACACGAGGGGAATCACAGATAGGGGCTTCATCCTCATCCCAAAAGAAAGAAACGATCACTCTTACCTAGTTCTAGCACTAATCGGCAACAGAGATCAGTAATCACGAGGGAAAAACTCGAAGATGGCTGCCCTATTCACCGACCAAGATCTCTGGTGCCCTTGCTTCGGAGAAAACCTCCACCCAGCTCAAGCCTAGCACTCCCTCCTCCAGTTGGACCTTCCACCGAGCAGAGGACAATGTCGACAGCCGGTTGTTCAGCGAGGAAGAGCTGCGGAGGTCGTCGAGGGGCCTGATTGATGGGTTTGCTTGGTACAGGGAAAAGGAACGGCTGAGCGAAGATTGGAGGTGCGAGAAGAAAGCAGACGAGCAAGGAGGTCTTCATTTCAGAGAGGAGCAGAAGATGAAGGGGAAGAGTTGCGATCGAGAGAGAAGGGGTTAATGGCGGCTGGCTAGGAAGAAACGCTCAAGTAATGAAGGATTTTAGAGAGATAAAAACTGGATGGCGGCTCGACGTTAAGTGAGAAACGGGTCTGATTTGGGCAGCTTAACGGGTTGGATTTCAGACCCGTTAAGCCTTTTAACTCCCTCTAAACAAAGAGAGTCTTAGAAATCTCCATTAAAGTCCAGGAAAATTTCTAAAAATTCCTGAAAAATTCCATAGGGTATTCTCCTAATTACCCAACATTTATTTATTTATTTTTCTTTTGTATTTTACATTCTCCCCACTTATTAAAATTTGGTCCCCAAATTTCGTACTTAAATGCAAAAAAAAATTAGATCAAGCATATTCCGAAATGACCACATACCTCAGGTTAACAGATGAGGATATCGAGCTCGGATAGTATTTTTCAGCTCCCATGTAGCCTCCTCATCCCTATGATGCTGTCATCCCACCTTTACGAGTCGGATGGTTTTGTTTCGCAACTGTCGCTCCTTGTGACCAAGAATCCTCACTGGAATCTCCTCATAAGTCGCATTCGCCTGGAGTGGTATCGGAACCTCTTTCAGAACATGATCGGATCGCACAACGTATTTTCTCAGCATAGAAACATGAAATACGTTGTGAACACCCACAAGTGTCGGAGATAAAACCAACCGATAAGCAACACCTCCAATCTGCTCCAATATCTCAAATGGACCAATGTAGCGTGGAGCTAATTTTTTTTTTAGCCCAAATCGTTTCACCCCTTTCGTAGGTGAAACCTGTAGAAATACATGATCCCTTACTGAGAATTCCAAAGGCCTTCGCCTCCAATCCGTGTAACTCTTCTGTCTATCCTGTGCCTTTGATAATCGTCGTCTGATGACTCGTACCAACTCCGTATCATGCTGGATACTCTTAGGCCCTAACAATTGTCATTCCCCAACTTCCTCCCATAACACAGGAGATCTGCATGGTCTGTCGTATAACACCTCAAAAGGAGCCATATGAATAGAAGAGTGGTAGCTGTTGTTGTAGGCAAACTCCACTAAAGGAATGTGATCCTCCCAACTGCCACCGAAATCCATGACACAAGATCTCAATAGATCCTCCAGAGTCTGAATGGTATGCTCAGAATATCCATCTATCTACGGATGAAAGGCGGTACTAAGTCGAAGTTCTGTGCCAATAGCTTGCTGCAGACTCTGCCAGAATCGCGACGTAAATCACGGATCTCTATCAGATATGATACTCAAAGGTACGCCATGCAATCTGATAATCTCCCAATAGTACAATTCCGCTAGACGATCCAATGAGTCCATCCCATGAATCGGAAGGAAGTGAGCTAATTTGGTTAACCGATCCACGATCACCCAAATCACATCATGTCCTTTACGGGTTCTGGATAATCTCATAACGAAATCCATCATGATATGCGCCCACTTCCATTCCGGGATCGAAATTTCCTGAAGTAACCCAACAGGTTTTTGATGTTCAACCTTCACTTGCTGGCATACTAAACATCATGCAACAAAGTCCGCAATATCTCTTTTCATACAGTTCCACTGGTATAAGCGCTTCAAATCTCGGTACATTCGAGTACCACCAGGATGTATAGCAAATCTCAACTGATGTGCTTCCTGTAGCAGTTCTTCCTTAACGTGATGTGTGTCCGGAACACATAATTATCCACGGAAACGAAGTACTCCATTATCGGCACTCAAGAAATCCGTCTGACATTCTGAGTCTATCATGCTGCACAAGAACTGTAGATGCTGGTCACTGACTTGTGCTTCCTTGATCCTCTCAGCAATGGCGGACTAGGCAACCATAGATACCAATACTCCTCGGAATGTTTGACCGTGCTCCGACAATCCTAACTTTGAGAACTATCAAACTAGATCAGCAACTACTGTCAGATGACTGGGCAGAACTCCACGAGACTTCCTGCTCAGCACATCTGCTACCACATTAGCTTTTCCTGGATGATAATGGATTGTGCAGTCGTAATCCTTCATATATTCCATGCACTGTCTCTGTCTCAGATTCAGCTCTTTCTGTGTGAACAGATACTTCAGACTTTTATGGTCCATGTAGATCTCAAAGGTAATCCCATACAAGTAGTGTCTCCATATCTTCAATGCGAAAATGATGGCTGCTAACTCCAGATCGTGCACTGAGTAATTTCTCTCGTGATCCTTTAGTTGACGGGAGGCATAAGATACCACACGGTTGATCGCATCGTAATCGCACTCCAACCTCGATAGAAGCATCCGTGATAGAGAACCATCCCATCAACACCGTAAGGAATCACTAAGATAGGTGCGTAAACTAGCCGCCGCTAAGCTCTCGAAGCTAGTTTCACAGCCTCACTGTGAATTTGACTTTCCGAGTCGTACGAGTGAGTGGCATGGCGATACTGAGAATCCTCCACGAATCTCCGATAATACCCGCTGCACTAAGGAAACTACGGACTTCGAATCGATTTTGGTCGCTCCCAACCGTAATCGCCAATCTTCCTCGGGATCTACAGAATACCTCTCGCTGATAATTACATGTCCAAGAAAACCTAATGAACTCAACACGGTTTATGTTTGGCGAAACTAGCAATACGTAACTGAACAAGTATCTCCAATACTATCTGCAGATGTTGTTCATGTTCCTCCTCGGATTGAGAATAAATCAATATATCATCGATGAACACTATCACAAACTGATCTATATACCTCAGAAATACCCGGTTCATCAAGTCTATAAATGTAGCTGGGGCATTCGTGAGACCGAAAGGCATCACTAGAAACTCGTAATGCCCATAACGGGTGCGAAAAGCTATTTTCTGAACATCCTCATCTCTTATCTGGAGTTGATGATATCCTGAGCGCAGATCAATTTTAGAATACACACATATATCCTTAAGCTGATCAAACAAATCCTCTATCCTTGATAGTGGATATTCGTTCTTAATTGTGACTGTATTCAGTTGCCAATAGTCAATACATAACCGCAATGATCCATCCTATTTTTTGACAAAGAGTACCGGAGCTCCCCATGGTGAAACACTAGGGTAGATGAATCCATTATCCAGCAACTCCTGCAGTTGAACTTTAAGTTCATTCAGTTCTTTTGGCACCATCCGATAAGGAGGTTTCGATATAGGTGTGGTTCCTGGAATCACCTATATCGCAAATTTCACTTGCCTAGGAGGTGGCAAGCCTGGAAGTTCATCTGGAAATACATCTGGATACTCTCAGACTACTCGCACATTAGAGAGAGGTGGTAGTCCTTCGTTCACAACTTTGACTAGAGATATTAAATAACCTTGACAACCATGGGCCAATAACTTCTGAGCCTATAAAGCCAATATAATGGATAGCCCATCATCTCTAGTGCCAACAAATTCCCAAGCTAGTTGATCCGATGGTCGAAATGTCACCATCCTTGCTCTACAATCCACTGTAGCATAATAAGCGGTCAACCAGTCCATAGCGAGAATAATATCAAATTCCACCATCTCTAACACTTGGAGGTCCACTGTAAGGATATGCCCGTCAAAATCTAATGGGCAATTTCTTGGTGGCTAGTCAGCACCTCTCCTGATGGCAAGGATACTGCTAACCCACAAGAACGAACCATTGGGATCCTTCTGACTCTACCCAGAAATATTCTAGATACGAATGAATGGGAACTACCGGTATCAATCAAAGTATCAACGTATATAGAATAAACTGAAATCATACCCCGTATGACTGATCCCTCAGCTCGCTGCGCCTCATCTCTAGTGATGGAAAAAACTCGTCCAATCTCGATATTTGTCGGCTGCATCCCTGATGAAGTAGTAATATGCCTCTACTCGGGCTGAGTCTGACTCTGAGGTGCTGGAGACTGAGTCACTGGTGTAGGCATAAGATAACCTTGAGAGTTGGCTTGTAACATCGGCGGTGCAGATACTCCTGGATAGTAGATTACTGGAGATGTAGGATACTGGATAACCGTCGGCATCACTGAAGGGTCACCATTCGACACAACCGCACCTACAGGTCTTGGCCGCCTCGACCATAAGATCGCATCTGCGTGCTATCCTCTCGCATTCGTTGGACTTTCTTCCCTTGTTAGAGCTATCAGGAAACTCCAGCTGCGCTCTCAATGTACACTCTCGATTGGTATGTCCAGGTTGCTTGCAATAGTAGCAAACAGGCTGCTCCAAAGGGCACTCTGGAGCTCTATGACTTCTAGATCCGCATTTATAACATCCAGTTCTGTTCTGACTCTTACGGTTCTTCTGGGAACCTCCAGCCTATTTAGAAGCTGGGCACTTCCCTTTTTGCACCCTAGACGATCCCTCTGTAGTACCTCGAGTATTGCCCTTCTGATCCTGCTTCTTCTGAGTCTGATTCCCTGAATTTTACTTCTGCTATTTACTCTGGGATATCTACTTCTCTATATCCTTTTCCTTGGAGATCTGTTGGGAAGTCATTTCAATACAAATGGCCCGGTCCAATGCCTCCCTATAAGACGCAATAGAAGATCCTAACATCCTCACTCGAATATAAGCTGCTAGGCCCTGTGTGAACTGGAACATCCGATCTGCATCCTGTGCTATCAAGTGAGGACAAAACTCTGAAAGTCGAGTAAACTCTGCATTATATTCCATGATGGAACGATCACCTTGCTTCAGGCTCAGGAACTCCTGACGATGTTCCGTAGAAAATGCGGAAGGAAATTATTGTCTCCAGAAAGCATCTCGAAAGATGACCCAAGTAATCCCTCACTCCCCAAGGAGGGTCTTCTGCATTTTTCACCAAGTAACGGCCTGATCTCTAAGGTGATATGCAACAAGGCCCACCTTCTCATCGTCCGTATAGTCCATGTACTCGAAAGTGTCCTCCAAATTCTCCAGCCACGCACGTGCGATCTGTGGATCAAACTCCCCTCAGAATAAGGTAAATTTGTCCTTGACCGAATGCGCTAATACGAGTATTTGTGCTTCATCATTGAGCCAACTGGAATCGGTAGTTACCGACCTAGTCGGTGGTATATTCAGATTCTAAGGCTCTGTATCACCAATAGGGGATTGCTGAGGTTGTGGTTGAGTAGCTGGCTCAGTCGTAACCGTATCTTATCCCACCACTCTGAATGATCACCTGGATAGACGACCTTGACCACGAGTCTGCACAGGTGCCATAACTCTGATAGTATACACCTATTGAACAAGTCTAGATAAGTATCTAACTAAAGTATAAGTTATCAGGAATTCTTACTTCGTGCTGCCCGGAGCTTATGCCGCTGTCAATCCCATCTCACAAAAACCAAATCCGAAAAATAAACCGACTCCCGAGAATCCAAGACTCAAAAATAAAATCATTGTATGACATCGCAGAACCTTCGGCTCTGATACCAATAAAGTTGTCATGCTCCGAGAGTATGTCGTGCCGAAAAGTAAACGGATGGCATCTCCCCTGTACGTGGCAATATCTCGTGTTAATACAAGGCCCGTAGGCCCACAACTACAACATAATAAGCAAATATATATATATATCAAACACATCGGAAACATACAACCACATACCCATAACACATATCATACGAGACCGAAACCACACAGGTGTACACCACCTGACAAGTCCACAGTACTAAACCGTATATAAAACATCGACACAAAATAAAGTCCACGACATAAAGACAAAGCCCATAACATAAAACAAAGTCCATGACATAAAACAAAGTCCCCGGGAGGCTCGGAAAAATGGAGATGGGATGGATCGCCGGTGCAGCTCCAAGTTGTCACGAAGACTTCTACCTGTTATCTGAGCGACAGAAAAACCCAGGGTCCGTGATGGTGAGTAAAACTCAGTAGGTAATAAGATAGAACATGTAAATATATCAATATCACATGTAATTCACAGTATAATCTATAGGTATGACAAGTATACATCGGGTAACACTAACATGATAACATATCCATGTATATACCTTCTAACCAAATGACCAATGTAAAATGCAGACATACCTGAAAGTCTGCTACACTACACCTATCCAACCTGAGCACATATCCACAATATACGTATATAACAGGAAGTCTGCTCTAAACCATATAATGACATAAATACGGGTCGAAGAATGCAATAGACAATCCAACAACTATACAGGTATCCGACACAACCATATAAGTAATGTGAGTAGCATGTATGAAGATGATGTACAATCCAAATGCAACAAGCATAGTACAATCAAATGCAACATCACAATAAGCATATATATATAGACTACATCTATATATATTTACTAATCACAATCATCCATATATATATATACATGCATATATGTATATATATGGCAATATGCAAAAATGTCATAAGTCACGGCAATGCAACATGCATGGTCATGTCAGCTCACCCTAAAGCTACCACGACCCCAGTGTGGCCTCGGTGACTCGACATGACAACTGTCCCAACTCAACACCAACCACTACTCTCGAGTGGCCGAGTGGGCAGTATGATCGAGTAGCATATAAGTGTGAAGAGCAAGCTACTCGATGGGGGTCCCTGCTATTGGCCACTCCGATAGTCACTACCCATGAGTGGTCGAGTGTCACACACATAGGACTACGACACGCAAATCTCACTACCACCATCTATCGTGGTAGCGTGCGACACCACAATGCTCTTCTCTCACACCGGTTACTCCTCCTATGAGTAACCGTGGAGGCAGGATGACTGACGTCCCTCTCAACCATAAAGGAGGCCACGTCGCCAGCATGCATACAAATGACATGAATGCTCTGTCACACAAATAGACCTCCACCACAGACTCTCTATTCTACAGAGAGTCAAACCAATCAGATCAATGCACTCTCTATCCTGCAGAGAGTCATATTCAACTGATTATAATGAGCTAGGACCACCGGTCCATAGCGACACACTAAGTATAATTCACCTGACGATTTACACAATACATGGTCAGTAGTAAACATGCAACCTAAGGGTATTAGAATTAACCCTACATTCAAGACATTACCTACCCACGGTTGACCTTTTTGCCTAATTTACAATCAGGTCGTCATCCAGACTTTACTATTTGCACTTAATTAAACAAAATTCTAGGTTACTTACATCACATATATAACTCCTAATCATGATGAAGTGAAACATGATAGCAAAAATAGAGTTTAATAGCCAAAGATCAGGTATCATGTTAGTGAAAGCCCTAGAGCCAATCATGTGATGATTGTTGTATCAGGTTTCCGGTACCGCGGCGAGTGTGTGTTCGAACATGTTTCGTAAACATGTGCACAGTGGAAGAAATAAGAAACAATAAATCTAATTTATTACATCACACACACCACACGCATGCATAGTATAACATGTGAAGACATAATCGTAGTTTCAAATTTTGTAATAAAAGGAAATTACTCTACGTATACCTGACGTATCACGTGTAGCGGAAAAGACATCAACCGGAGTGACTCTCGCTAGAATCGGCTTTATCCGTATCCACGCCAAGTATCATCGGGATGACTTCACAAAGCCATGAGCCTCGTCTTCGTATGAGTCACTAGCCTCGTGTCGAAGACGATGTGATCTAGAGAAGATCACAATCCTAATCAAAATTCCGATTCAAAATGAGTCCCCAAAACTCGCTTCTCCGGAGAGGTATTCGTCAACCGTTTGACGAATCCTTCGTCCTCCACCTATGAGGATTACAGGAGATCAAATCTCCAGCAAAATAGCCACTGTCGAAGCTCCAAACATCGTCCAAATGACACTCTGACACGAAGGAAACAAGTTGTCCAGAAAACTGGACAGCTTGGTGGAGGATGTTGCGCCGGCCAAAGAGGATGGTCGGTCAACCCTGTTGGGTTTCCGGCACCGCGGCGTGTGTGTGTTCGATCATGTTTCGTAAACATGAACACAGCGGAAGCAATAAAAATAATAATTCTACATTTATTACAACACACACAACACACGCATGCATATTACAACAAGTGTAGACATAACCGTAAATTTAAATTTGCAATAAAAGGAAATTTATCTACGTTATACCTTTCGTATGACGTGTAGCGGGAACGGCATCAACCGAACGATCCTCGCTAGAATCGCTCTATCCAGATCCACGCCGAGTTCCTCGATGACTTCGCTAAGCCACGAGCTTCGCCTTCGACGGGTTACTAGCCTCGTGTTGAAGACGACGCTGATCGAGAGATGATCACGATCCGAATCCAAATTCGGATCCTAATACGAGTTCTCAAAACTCGCTTCTCCGGAGAGGTATTCGTCAACCAATTGACGAATCCTTCGTCCTCCACCTCAGAGGATTACCGGAGATCGAATCCCTGGTAAGTTATCCGCTGTCGGAGCTCTAACCGTCGTCCAAACGACGCTCCGACGAGAGGAGAAGAAGCTGTCCAGAAAACTGGACAGCTTGGAGGAGGAGTAGGCGCCGGCCAAAACAAGGAAGCCAAGTGCTCAACTTTTCACCGAGGCCTAGGAAGATCACCGGAGGGTCGCCGGAGGATCACCGGCTGAAGCTTGGATGCCGGCAATGAGCTGGACGGCGGCTCAAAGGTTGGGCGGCAATGGAGTTGACGCCAACAAGAGGAAGAGGGGTTGGGCGGCCAAGCTAGGGTTTTGGATTAGGGCTTAATTATCCATTAAGCCCTCTTTTATAGAGAACTAATTCTCTTAATGGTTATTGGATCATAACCATTAGGCCCGTTAACCCGCTCCATTAAGATAAGTTAAAATAAACCAAACCATGATGGTTTATTTTAAGTTAAAACGAACCGAACCAACTTTTGGTTCATTCGTTTAAAATAAACCAAACCCTTTGGTTTATTCTCCTCCATTGGATTAGAACCAAATCATTTTGGTTCATCCATTACGTCTTCATAAGACTCGGCCCGTCCACGCTTCCATTGCGACTGAAACGATTTCATGCTCGCTTTATGTTTGGTCCAACCAAACCTAGTTTCTCTCGGTCTGAGAATCTCATTCTCAAGCTCGTTTTAAATCCTTTGGATTACGCTCGTTGTGCGTGTGACCAAATAGGTTCTCGGTTTATGTTGGCTGTCTATAATTAACCATTAATTATAGAACGATCATGAGTGGCACCTAGTAGTACATCATGATCCCCAATTAACCGAAAAGATCAACAGTTGATCCAGAACTATTTCTGAAACCCTTCAGCAGCTCGAATGATTCGTGCCCCATTCCCTTCACTCATCTTATACCCACTTGGTTCAGGACATGGTCTATAGTGTCAATCCCCACTAGGCTGACTACGTCACACCTAGCCCAAGTATCATTTCCTCGTCCTACGGATTCCAGTTACTCCACATGTATCGAAGAGTACCTTACTCTAAACATGTAATGCTTTGGCCAAAGACTTTAGTAACAATCCGACGAGAGGCCATGGGTATACATCTCCTCGCAAGGAGTGGTGAATCCTTTATAGGCTATTCAAACACCTTCGATCACTTCGACTTATACCCAATCATCCCGGGTCCACATCTCCTTAGAGATGTTTGCTTAAGATGTCAAAGCATAAGTCTCCATGATCAAGATGACTTGAATACCGAAAGTCAAAGGAACATCGCACTTAAGCCACAGTAAGAACTTCATTGACATATCTATATATGCAGAGAACCATATGAAGTCTTACGGCTGGTCACTCCAATGAACTAGTTACCATAACTAGCATCCACGATTAACTCCGGACATGACTATGTCTCTAGCCAGTGAGAATCAGCTGCTTGGATACACCAAGGAGTATACCTCGTGCTAGTCTCGACAAAATTGATGGTGTCCAAATCCATCAATTCATCGACTAGGGATAATTCCGATACATCACAATTACACATGTAGAGATACTCACTAGTTGTGATCCAATCACAAATTCTCTCATGCTGTGAATCGTATCGTGGACATTTAGTAAATGAGTTTAAGATCCAATCAAATACATAAAACATGTATACTCAAATAGTGAATCTTCATTTATCATATAAATGGTTCATACATAAGGTGATTGCCTTAGGACATCTCTCATATATTACTAATGACTCACTTGGCCTAATGCCAATCGCTACAGATCCAATACCATAAGCTCAACATGACCTCAAACTTATTTTGAGGTAATGTCTTAGCCAAGGGATCCGCTAAGTTCCTTTCAAAGGGAATTTTCTCGATTTGTATTTCGTTCCCTACCGATGATCTCTCCGATAAGATGATAGCAAATAAGCACATGTTTGGATCATTGATGAGACCACATCAAGTTCGAGATGAACTTCTTGATCCAAACCGCCTTTGTCACGCCTAAAGTCGCAATGTATTCTCGCCTTAGTGCGTAATCCGCTATAGTGTCAAGCTTGGAACCTTTCCAACTTATTGTGCCTCCATACTGTGAATACATACCTGCACTAAGACATGGAATCATCCTTGTCTCGATCCGCATTCGTGATACCCACGATCACCATGTACCCTTCTCCATATATTAGGAACACATCCTTAGTTCTTCTCAAGTACTTAAGGATCGCCTTAACACCACCCAATAATCCATTCCTCGGATCGGGATCGTATCCGCCGTGACACTCGTGAGCATACAATACATCGGGCCTCGTACATAACATAGCATACATGATAGATCCTATTGCGGATGCATAGGGAATCTTACTCATGCAAATCCTCTCGTCTTCTGTGCGCGGACACATAGACTTCGAAAGGTGTACCCCATGCCTGATGGGTAAGAAATCTTTCTTGGATTCCGACATGCTAAACCTCTTTAGCACTCGGTCTATATATGTAGACTGCGAAAGACCAAGCAACCGTTTCGATCTATCTCTATAGATCTTAATCCCGAGGATGTAGGTTGCTTCTTCCAGGTCTTTCATGGAGAATGTCTTGGATAACCAAACCTTCACTGACTGTAAGATTGAGACATCGTTTCCTATAAGTAATATGTCATCGACATACAACACTAGGAACATGACTTTTCTTCTTGTACACACAAGGTTCGTCTGGATTTTGTGAGAAATCAAACTTTTTGATTGTCTCATCAAAACGGATATTCCAGCTCCTAGATGCTTGCTTCAATCCATAAATGGACCGTCGCAATTTGCATACTTGGTTTTATCAACCGATGTGAAACCCTCAGGCTGTATCATATACACGTCCTCGAGCAGGTTTCCATTAAGGAAAGCTGTTTTCACATCCATCTGCCATATCTCATAATCATAATGAGCCGCTATGGCCAGGAGCATCCGAATAGATTTAAGCATAGCTACAGGCGAATAGGTTTCGTCATAATCAACGCCTTGTTTTGGACGATATTCTTTCGCCACCAATCTAGCCTTATAGGTAATCACATTACCATCCATGTCAGTTTTTCTTCTTGAAAACCCACTTGCACCCTATAGGCTTTATGCCGTTAGGTGGGTCAACCAAGTTCCAAACTTAGGTTTCATACATGGAATCCATTTCCGACTTCATGGCACCAAGCCACTTATCCCTTTCTGAACTTGTCAGCACTTCTTCATAACTGGTAGGCTCCTCATCATCAATGAGTAACACGTCGTTCGATTCACTTACGAGAAATCCATATCTCTCAGGAATATTGCGTGTTCTGCCAGATCTACGAAAATGTGGTGTTACAATAGGTCCAGCCGATTGCTCATCACTATGAGTTGTCGGCTATTGTGCTTCACCAGGTTTCTCATTAATGTTTATTTGAGTCTCTCGAGCCTCCTCAAGCTCGACGACACTCCCACTGTTTTCTTGCAAGAGAAACTCTTTCTCTAGAAACACAGCATGCCTTGAAACAAACACCTTTTGTTCCACAGGATGATAGAATTGGTAACCCCTTGTTTCCTTAGGGTATCCAATAAATAGACATTTATCAAACTTAGCATCCAATTTGTCTGATACTGTCCGCTTCACATAAGCAGGACAACCTCATATCTTAAAGTAAGATACATGAGATTTCTTACTATTCCATATCTCATATGGAGTAGTTGAGACTACCTTGGTAGGCATTCTGTTTAACAAGTAAACAGCTGTCTGAAGTGCATAGCCCCAAAAGGACTTGGGAAGATTCGCATGATTCATCATTGACCTGACCATGTCCAACAAGGTCCGATTACGCCTCTCAGATACACCATTATGCGGTGGTGTATATGGCGGAGTCCATTGAGATAATATACCATTGTCTCTTAGATAATCAAGAAACTCTTGACTTAAGTATTCACCACCTCGATCTGATCGAAGTATTTTAATACTCTTGTCATGTTGTTTCTCTACTTCATTTCTGAATTCTTTGAACCTTTCAAAGGCTTCAGACTTGTGTTTCATCAAGAACACATACCCAAACCGTGAGTGATCATCGGTGAAAGTAATGAAGTAGCTATAGCCTCCTAATGCTTGAGTTGACATAGGTCCACATACATCAGTATGTATTAGACCTAGTAACTCTCCAACTCGTTCACCTTTTCCAGTAAAAGGTAACTTAGTCATCTTGCCTTTTAAGCATGATTCGCATGTATCGTATGAATCCAATTCAAACTATTCCAGAATTCCACATCGGTGTAATTCGGACATGCGTTTCTTGCTTATAAGGCCAAGACGACAATGCCACATATAGGAGTCTATTTGATTATCCTTTCGAGCACGCGTGTTGCTCACTTCGATATTGAAAATGTCACTGGATACATCCAACGTATAAATGTCATTACTCAAGGTTCCAGTTCCATAAAGTACGCCATTTAAAGTTATATAACAACAATTGTTACTAAACGTCAAATGGAAACCATTTCTATTTAAACAGGAAATAGAAACAATGTTCTTTATTAGAGAAGGAACATAATAGCAATTGTCCAGTTCTAAGACTAGTCCACTAGGGAGCTTCAGCAAATAAGTTCCGATGGCAACCGCAACAACCTTTGCTCCATTGCCAACTCACAAATTTGACTCCCCTCTGACAAGTCTTCTTCTATTCCTTAGCCCCTGTATGTTATTACATATATGTGAGCTACACCCAGTATCCAATACCCAAGTGTCTAAGGAAATAGAATGACAATCAATAACGAAGATACCTGAAGAGGATGGGGCATCGGATGCCTTCTTCTTCTTCATGAACTCAAGATAAATCTTGCAGTTTCTTCGCCAGTGGCCTTCCTTGCCACAGTGATGGCAAGTGCCCTTTTGCGCTGGTTCCGCCTTCTTTGCCTTTTTGTTCTTTCCTTTCTTCTGTTCTTTTGCCTTCCTCTTAGAACCTTTCTTTGAGGAATCAACTAACAGAACCGCCTTCTCCTCATGCTTCACAGAAGGCTCCACAGTCTTCAGCATATTGAGGAGCTCGGGAATGGTGGATTCCAATTTTTTCATCCGATAGTTCATCACAAATTGCGAGAAACTCTTGGGCAAACAATGCAGAATTAAGTCAATACTTAACTCATGATCCATCACAAAACCGAGGGTAGCTAGCCGCTCGATGTACCCGTTCATCTTTAGCACAAACTGCACTACAGACGAACCTTCTTGCATCTTCGTGGTGAAGAGGAGCCTAGAGACCTCGAACCTTTCGGATCTCGCTTGCTCATCGAACAACTCATGAAGATGGAAGACCATAGTATTAGCATCCATATTCTCATGCTGCTTTTGCAGCTCAGGTACCATCGCCGCTAGCATGATGCAACTCGCCAGCTCAGAATCTTCCACATGCTTCTGATAGACCAACATTTGGTCTGGAGTTGCATCATCCTTAGGACGGTCAGGAAGAGGCTCTTCAAGGACATATGCAAGCTTTTCCGCCTTGAGAACAATTCTCAGGTTTCTAAGCCAGTCCAGGAAGTTAGGCCCAGTCAGTTTGTTCGAATCCAAAATAGTGCGCAAATTCAAAGACGTCATGATCAATTTATTGACCTAGAAATACAAAACGAGCATATATGAGAAAATGATTTTAAAATGCATCAATATACATTTATAAATCCCATTCATTTTTCGAATTTCAAAACCCCCAAAATCACTTCGGGAGATCGTAGGTCCATCTCCGAATGGGCTGATATCCATCATAGTTATGAACAACCTTGGAGAGAGTCCAACAAGCCATTCATAACTACGACGGTAGGTATCATCTATACCGATTGCATATCACGTATATGCAACTATCACAATGTGCTATCAACTAATTGAATGTTCACACATATATCGGGTTGTTAACACATTAACAAGTATGCATCATATGCATAGCACCCAACTTCACCTCCCTTTACATCGACCTTGGAGAGAGTCCAACAAGCCGATGCTCCAGGTTAAAGCCAACCCATTAATCGGGAAATAGTTTTAATATGGTTAGAGCGCATTCAACCAATTAGCCCAGCTTGGAGAGAGTCCAACAACCAAAGCTAACGATTGACCTCTGACTCTTACCATATTAGTATTAAACTATTCCATGGTTTGAACATATTCGGGTTCGAGCCGGGCTTGGAGAGAGTTCAACAACCCAAACAAGAAACGGAACTCTGGTTCTAACCATATTAATGGAAGGTGTAGGCTTTAATATTGTTTAAGGGTTTTATGTCTCATCCTCTTTGCATGCAAATAACTATTATCTACATGGCATGACATACATGGCATACATCTACATGTCACGACACGCATGGCATAATGTTATGCATCTAATGCAATTACATGGCATACAATTATGTCATGTATATAATTTCCTTATATGTCATAACTATTTATGGAAATAAAATATGTTTAAGATTTGATTCTCCAAATCAAATCATAATTAAATTAGGAAACAAATTTCCAAATCTAATCACATATTTTATTCATGGAATTATTTGATTAAGGAAAATCTATTTAGGAAACCAATTTCCTAAATCATTAAAACTACTTATGGAAATAAAATATTTTAAGATTTGATTTCCCAAATCAAATCATGATTAAATTAGGAAACAAATTTCAGAATCTAATCAAATATTTTATTTATGGAAAATATCAATTTCCATAAATACTTCCAACTTTCAAAAGTGGAAGATTTCCATAAATACTTCTAGACTTTCCAAAATTGAAAAATTTCCATAAATACTTCTAAATTTCCAAAATTAGAAAATTTCAGAAATACATTATGACTATCATAAAACCATTTTTACGATTATGTCGAAACACAACACAGGCTCTGATACCCTTTGTTGGGTTTCGGCATGGCGTGTGTGTGTTCGATCATGTTTAGTAAACATGAACACAGTGAAGCAATAAAAATAATAAATCTACATTTATTACAACACACACAACACGCATGCATATTTGTAGACATAACCGTAGAATTTAAATTTGCAATAAAAGGAAATTTATCTACGTTATACCTTCGATGACGTGTAGCGGAACGTGATCAACCGAACGATCCTCGCTAGAATCGCTCTATCCAGATCCACGCCGAGTTCCTGATGACTTCTCGCTTAAGCCACGAGCCGTCTTCGGACGGGTTACTAGCCTCGTGTTGAAGACGACGTGATCGAGAGATGATCACGATCCGAATCCAAATTCGGATCCTAAAACGAGTTCTCAAAACTCGCTTCTCCGGAGAGGTATTCGTCAACCAACCAATTGTGAATCCTTCATCCTCCACCTCAGAGGATTACCGAGATCGAATCCCGTAAGTTATCCGCCTCTAACCGCCGCCCAAACGACGCCCGGCGACGAGAGAAGAAGCTGTCCAGAAAACTGGACAGCTTGGAGGAGGAGTAGGCGCCGGCCAAAACAAGGAAGCCAAGTGCTCACCTTTTCACCGAGGCCTAGGAAGATCACCGGAGGGTCGCCGGAGGATCACCGGCTGAAGCTTGGATGCCGGCAAAGAGCTGGACGGCGGCTCAAGGGTTGGGCGGCAATGGAGTTGACGCCAACAAGAGGAAGAGGGGTTGGGCGGCCAAGCTAGGGTTTTGGATTAGGGCTTAATTATCCATTAAGCCCTCTTTTATAGAGAACTAATTCTCTTAATGGTTATTGGATCATAACCATTAGGCCCGTTAACCCGCTCCATTAAGATAAGTTAAAATAAACCAAACCATGATGGTTTATTTTAAGTTAAAACGAACTGAACCAACTTTTGGTTCATTCGTTTAAAATAAACCAAACCCTTTGGTTTATTCTCCTCCATTGGATTAGAACCAAACCATTTTGGTTCATCCATTACGTCTTCATAAGACTCGGCCCGTCCACGCTTCCATTGCGACTGAAACGATTTCATGCTCGCTTTATGTTTGCACTACAAAAAAAAAACCCTTTAGAACCACTTATCAACCGCTTCTAAATAATTAGAATCGGTTTTTAACCGTTGTAGATAATGGCGATGCTAAAGACAACCGAAGCGGTAAAATAAACCGGTGGTTCAAAATAAAGAGCCGGTTGTGTTGGAGACCTATAGAAACGGTTTTTAACCGGTTCTAAAGAATTTTCAACCGCTCCTATTGTACAAACATCACAAACGCTTGTGACCGCTTGTGTTGGAGACCTATAGAATCCGTTAAAAACCGATTCTATAGAGTTTGCAACCGCTCCTATTATACAAACATCACAAGCACTTATGACCGCATCTATAAACATACATTTTAAAAGCGGTTCAAACCACACATTAAAATCGGTTAAAACCACTCCTAATGTGTCCGTTGTCGATGTAATAAACAGAGTTTTAGGAGCGGTTTTAACCGCTCCTAATGTGTTTGTATGGCGAAAGGTTTAGGTGCGGTTAAAAACCGCTCCTAATGTTTATAAGCGCTTCTAATATCGAATTTGAACAATGATCTCATATCATATTGATACAATACCAAATTAAATTAATTTACAATATTCACATTTCACTTCACAAAACAAATTTATTGTATTATCAAACTAACACATAATATTCATGTTTAAGTTCAAAATGTTAATACATCTCATTAAAATTTTACTCCACACTATATTTTACTCGGAATGCATCTCAATACATTTTACTCCACACTAGTGTTAATACATCTCAATGGCAGATTTTGATAAAACTTGTATGAAGGATTCCTTTGCAACATCCTCGACTTTCTTTTGCCAGTCTACGCTTTCTTCCTTTGTTCTTGACTTTTCTTTCCTGTTTCAAGCCTTTTTTCCATCGTTACTTTTGTTTTGGCATCGGTAAGTTCAGTTCTTAATCTCTCCAAAGAAAGTTTAAGCTCCTCAGATTTCTATCGCTCAGTCTATGCTAGCTTCCTTTGTTCTTGACCTTCCTTTGCTCTGTTTCAAGACTTTCTTCCCTCTGCAACTTTTTTTCTCAACTTCGGCTCTCTTCTTCTCAAGATCACCTCTTTCTTTCTCGTTTACAAGTTCTTCTTTCAACAATTTTATCTCTACATCCCTTTCAGAGATGCAATTATCGCATCTTACCATGAGCTTTAGTTTCTGTTGGTGATAAGCTCTATCTCGACCTTCAAATCATAAATTTCCTTCTCCAACTTAAGTATGATACTGGTTCTTCTTCTTTTCTTTTTTCCAGGTTCCAAATCCTCATGTTGTCGACAAACTTAATAAGATAAGAAGACTCGGTCATCTAGAGACTAGGAAGTTGATAAAAAACAGGTTTGAAACACGAAGAAACAAAAGAAAATTATTTATTGACATATAACATTGTGAAAAAATTCCTCATTGGTGGATACATAATTGAGTTCATTTCTAATGATTCTTTCCATTGCATGATCAGGTTCTTCATCAGAAGTATCATGTCCCAGACAACGAACTTCAAAATTATGCTTTGCTGGCCATGGACATTCTTAAAGGGAACAATCTTGTAGATCCTCATGCATTGGTATTCATTTGTTTTCTTTATAATTTGTGTGCTCTTTACTAGTTTGAGTAATTGTAACTTTTTATCTACACAATAGTTCTCCATGCCAATTTCCACAAAATGCCAGGCTTGAATAATATTAATGAAGAGATACATGATGACATTTGTATCTATGTCAGGTTCATGTTTGCTTGTATGGTTATCAATTAATCCATACATAATGTATCAGTATCGATCTTTACCTTACTTACCATTGCGATGCCATTTGAGTCTAAAGTGCTTGCTAAATCTTAATGAACAAACACAGTCAAAGATCATTCATACCTCCAGCATAAACCTATATTAGAGGAAAAAATAGAACATATTTTAAGCTCCAAAATAAGTGATTTTGACTTGTCAGTCTTCTTGAACAAAGGTCATGAACAGTTCTTGAACTGATTCAACGATAAGCTTGTTTAGTGCTCATTAATCATCCTGTCCAATTAGTGCTTGTATGGAAAAATATTAAAAAAACTTACACTAAAATCAGTTAAGCAATGAGATCCATGTTGTCTTTCCAAAATAGTTGGGGCAAAAATATGGTTTGGTGATGAGAATGATGATGATGATATATACAAATTATCAAACACATTAATTGGTAAGATGCAAATGTGATCACTCATCAATAATCTACAGAAAATCTTAATGAGAATGCCTATTTTTCATTCACAATTTCAACTGAAAGATAGGAAAGAGATGTCAAATGAGATGTATCAAACATTAAAGTACTTAGAGAGCCATTTCTAGATGAAGTCAGATTTTGTTCTAAGAAAAGGTGTAAGAAATGCTTACCCACAATTATAGACAACATTATGAATCACGTTAAAACCACTTCTCTGGTCAACAATCGGCAGAAAGCACTCATCCATAATGGCTAGAGCAACAGCAATCTTCGAGTTGCATTCTGCCATTTGATGCAACTCCAACTTATACGTAGAAGCATCCTCATCAAATCGCCTAATAATGCTCCATGAAAATCCTGCTTCCAAGTCATTCTTGGTCCCATGAATCTTCTGCAGTCCTTCAAAAACCTGAAATTAGAAAAGGCAGTGCTGGATCATTAATAGAACAGCTAGAGTATAGAACTAAAATCTTGATAGAATAAGATTTAAGTTTTATAACTTCTCAAAAAATGAATTTTTATAATCTGCTTGGTCATACATTCCAACAAATGTTTATGTGAAATATAAGGCAGATGCAACTTTAAACATATCAATCACCACTGCATAAATTTACATTGTGTTAGAAAAATATAGAATCTTAGCAAAATCTCATATGCCTTCAGTTCAGCATTCAAAAAGCAAGCATGGGAACTAAATATTAACCCATAAGCTACTTAATTGTTGAGATAGAAGCTAGTATCAACCCCTTCATAATTGTCAAGAAATTGACAAAATTAAATAGGGCAAAAAAATGAATTATTTGTGCAGATATAAATTTGAAAGATCGAGCCTATTTCCTCTTAGCCCTTCAGAAAAACTTTTTGAAGCACTAATACCTATATTGCAACTGAGCAATACTACATCAGATCATTGTGGAATGACATCAGATCATTGCCAGCAGTAGCAGAAAATAGCAGAAAATAGAAAATAGCAGAAAATAGCAGAACCAAGAAACATATGTATTTAAAAAATAAAAATATTAAATACTCTAATAGAAACATATGTATTTAAAAACCAACCTCAACGATTGCATTCAAAATTCTCTCTAGTCATCCTGTGATGGGGAGGATCTATATCTATTTTCTTCCGCAGTCGATGGAAATTGTTGTTGCATAATATTTGTAAATATAGCTGCCATCTACAAAAATAAATAAATTTGATATCATCTACTTAATTATAAAAATACCTTTTTGCCTTTATTTTGTTTGTGTGAGAAATGTTATTACTTGTGCCGGTAAAAATTCAGGTCCACGAGAGCCCCCAGCACTTCCAGACATCATATTTAGCATTACTCGTGCAAAATTTTGAAACTGATTATTTTCTTGCATCTGTCTTCTCATCTCCTCTATTTCGGTTTGTCGTTGTGCTTCTCGCAACTCCATTTCTTTAATTTTCTCTCCCATTTCCCTAAATTTATCTGTTAAATCTGAATTAGAGTGATAATCTTGCCAGTACATTGAGTTGCGTTTACATTGCTCTGGGAACACTTGGCTAGGTAGCGCACCAGCTCCTAAACATCTAACTCGACCAGAGTGCTCGGGTCCAAAAACCTCACTATATATATAAAAAACATAATTAAAGTTGAACCATATTTAACTTCTATAAAAAAATAAATTAAATTATAAGTAAATTGTTACCGAAATGCCTCCTCGTGTACTTCTATTGGTTGTGTTCCTTCAGGTTTATCTTGGAGGTGACGATCCACAGCCTCTTTAAGTAAATTCTAACAAGAAAATAAAATGTTAATAGAATGAAAAAAAATTCAAAGCCAACTTAAGGAGTAAAATATATTATTCTTACCTCAACTCGTATTGCCTCATCACAATAGGAGCACCTCCTTTCTTTTTACTTCTTCGACTTAATTGTTGTATTTCAATACGACTCGGTTTTCTGCCATTCTCTTGAGACTAACAGGGTAATAAATTCACATTTAACACCAAGGATAAGAGAATTAAAGTTTAAAACAATAAATGAGCAGTGAGAAATTAACTGTAAAGAAGAAAAAAAATAATTTTGATTCTTACAAACTTATATTCCAACGATGGAATACTAGTGCGTCCTTGTGCATGGGTCCCTTTCTTTTTGTTTGCATTTTCTCTATTGATTTTTGAAGTTTTCTGACACAAAAATTTATAATAAATTATAACATCTATAAACATATGTAAAAAACAATTAATACTAATTGTACCTCAGTAGACTTCCAATAGTTACATAAAACTTCCCAAGTTTGAAATGTCAACCCATGAGGAATGGGTCGTATTGCAACAAGCTCTTCTAGTGGAGTATTAGAATCATAAGATGTAGCTTTCACTTCAGTCCTCCACCGTCTCCATGCGGTTCCCATCATTTGCATTATAACTTTTCTATGGCGATTGGGGATACAGAAACGTGCCTATAAACAAAAAATTAAATATGTGCATGCTTTAAATTCAAATTTGAAATTAACACTTGTCAACTTACAGTAACAAGGTCCCATGCATCATTCAAGCGATTTGACATTTTTCTCCAATCTAAAAGTTTAGAGGCAACACAAGTCCATTCCGCAATAGTCCCAATAAAATTTGCAAGTGTCGGTTGTAAATCACCGTAAGGTTGTCCCCTTTCATTGAATTTCACTACTAGCACATGATCAGGATGTAAAGCATGAATATCTCTCATAATAGTCTTTCCACGTCTTCTTTGTTGAGCTTGGGATGAAGACATGGCCTCATTTTCCTCTGCAAAATATAATTTTCACTTGGTGTTGCAAAAACTAATCACTATTCATATCCAAAAAAAAATTTCACCTTGCTCATTAACCTCATGATTTTGTGTATCATTTTGTATCTCTAATGGTGAATGGGATGTTGTGTCTTGTGATTCATTTTCATCATCAACTCTTCTATTAATTGATTCTTCTCCCCTAGATCGTCTTTGACTATTTTGGAGTAGCTTTCGCATTCGTTTGTTTGCCATTTTCGAAAGTTACCTAAAAATAATATAGAAATCGATTACAAACTAATAGAAAAATTATCCTATTTCCCATTGCATAGGTAGCATAAGAGTAGCATATAATATGGTAAGCTAAACAAACTAATAAGAAATCAAAGTGACAACAATTGAAAGATTGCCAAAAAGGTGAAAAGCATAATCAACCTGGTGATATTTTCATGATGAACAATTAACAAAATCTATAGTTAATAAAATGTGAGCACACACACCCACTAAGGATGAAAGTTTATACCAACAATCCAAATTTGAACTGAAACTTAAATGGAAACAAAAATCAGTAATATCGTGCAACAATTAGATCGATTGGTCACTTGCTATTATTATTCTTGTGCAATTAGGATTAATTGTGACAGATTATAAAAATGAGAAAAATATTTTTGAGAAGACATGAGCATCTCCAACAATGATAAGCAAGCTTGTAACTGAGCTGAGCCACGATCAACATTGTTCAAGGCTTATTAGAGAAAACACAATGAACAAAGCTCAATCAAACTTAAAGTTGAGTATTCAAGCATGTTTATTAAAAGCTTCTCATGGCATGGTGTAGGCATATCCAATAATAAGTAGGCTTGTAACTAAGTAAAACCAAGCTCAACATTGTTCAAGCAATTTAATAGATAAAAGCGCAAGTTAAGCTCAATCAAGCTCAAAGGTATGTATTAAAGCTTGTTTACTAAAAAGGTTATCAACCCCTTCTAATGTTTTGAGTTCTTACCAAGCTCAGATAGATAACTTAAAAGAACAGGATTTGTAAAAGAACATAAAGGAAATACAAACAATATCTATTACATATGTATACACAAATCTTTTATAAACCTGTATAAGCGAGCTTTTACGTGTTTAAAAAAAAACCTCAAACATAGAAATTGGGTTTAAAAGCATATATGTATTGTAATGGTTATCTAGTTTGTCGTTTAGTTTATTTTCTTAAACATATATGTATTGTGCATCCAGTAGAAGTAATTGATATGTGAATTATTTGAACTTCTACCCATGCTTATTCATACTATGAAAATGAAGTTTTCCATCAAGCTTCGCCCTCTCCCTCTTATCATCAAACTATGTTGAACAAGTTATATATAATGGAAATCATCAAGAAATGCTAGCCTAAAACATAGTAGTATTGCTTTAGTATATGCACTGTTCACGCATGCTTGTTAAACCTATAAATTCTTCTTAATTGTGGCGTGAGACAATTCTTGTGTGAGATAAACTGCGAGCTATTCTTGTGGCCGGCGGGCAATTCTTGGCGGTGATAAAGCTGATCGTGAGACAATTTCTTGGCGGCGGATAAATCTGATCAGCGTGAGACATTCTTGGCGGATAAACTACTGATCGTGTGGCGAATTGCAGCCCTCTGGCCTGAACAGTGCGGTCTGAGCAGTGCAGCCCTTACTGACAGTGCGGTGTGACAAGCATGGTCGTGAGACGGTGCAATGCAGTGGCGGCGGACATTCTGCAGCGGACAGGCTCGTAAGGGAAAAGAAGTTATTTTTAGAGGCGGGAGAGGATTTGGGGCTAGAGCGGAGATATAACGCGGGAATACGAAATAAATTTCGTTCGAAGAGAAATTAACCTAAGGGCGACCTTTAGGAAGCGATCGAAAACCGTTCTCTGAAAAGTCTCAATAGAATCGGTCAAATATACCGCTTCTAAAGGTTTTGCCTATAGAACCGGTCAAAATTTACCGCTTCTAAATGTTACCAATAGAACCGATCAAATTATACCGCTTCTAAAGGTTGTCAAACCGGTATCGGCCTTAAGGAGCGGTCAATAACCGCTTCTAATGGTCCCCAATAGAACCGGTCAAAAATGACCGCTTCTAAAAGTTAATCTTTGATGTATTTGATGTATTTGTGGTACTGGCCTTTACGAGCGGTCAAAAACCGCTTCTAAAGGTCCCCAATAGAACCGGTCAAAAATGACCGGTTCTAAAAGTTAATCTTTGATGTATTTGTGGTACTGGCCTTTAGGAGCGGTCAAAAACCGCTTCTAAAGGTCCCCAATAGAACCGGTCATAAATGACCGCTTCTAAAAGTTAATCTTTGATGTATTTGTGGTACTGGCCTTTAGGAGCGGTCAAAAACCGCTTCTAAAGGTCCCAAATAGAACCGGTCATAAATGACCGCTTCTAAAAGTTAATCTTTGATGTATTTTTGGTACTGACCTTTAGGAGTGGTCAAAAACTGCTTCTAAAGGTCTTTGATTCATTCTTTTCCAAACCTGTATTTTTGGTACCATTTTTTTCTAAATGGACGAAAAAAAGACAGTAGTGCTAATTAAAATCCAAGCCTATCAAATTTCGAAAATCTTCTTCTCATCTTGAAAAGAGTGGAAGAATCGTAAACTCATCTAAATCTGATAATGGAGAAAGAGCATCTTTGCACTGTTCGAGTTGCAAAGAATACGAACAATACAGTAACAAAAATAGAGGATGAAAATTTACTGAACATCTTCGAGAGTTTCATAATTCTAAATATAGTTTCAACATAATGAAAGAAAATACAAAAATCAACCAAAGTATTCATCATCTGTTTCATTGTTCACAACCGGAAGAACCTCAACTATTGAACCCTCAATGTCAGTTCTAATTAATTCAACATCTACTTTATTTACATCACTTAATATCGATTCCATATTATATAAATTATTATGAATAAAACACATTGTATCCATATCATCTTCATTGCCAATGTTGTACGTATCTCTTGGTGTGTGACGAATGGCACAATACCAATCCTCCTCCTTTGGATCACGAACATAATAAACCATTTGAGCTTGCGTAGCCAAAATAAAAGGTTCATGCCCATCAAGTTCTCCCGTATGTACCAAGCGTGAAAAATTCACCATTGTAAATCCAAATGGATCAATTTTCAAACCGGTAATAGTGTTAATCCAATCACATCGAAAAAGAACAATTCGTCCACAACCACCATAATCAAGTGAGATGACATCAGTTAGTTGACCATAATAGATTGACTCATGATCATCATCATGCATCGCCGGCACCATGACTCCGCTATTTTGCACTTTTTTGTTTTTTTCAGATTCTACCGTGCGAAATGCAAAACCATTTATGTTGAATCCATGATAACTAAATGCTCTTTGGATTTGGACCACGTGAAAGCACCCTAAGATCTAAGTCATCAATCCGTTCATTTACTCGATCAACCTGTAAGGTACACATATAATTTGTAAAGAAAAAAGTCACAAGTCTATTTAGTATGAATCTGTAATAAAATAAATAAATAACAAATATCACTTACTCGTTTTGCAAACCATTCTGGAAATTGCATTCTAACCATATCATCTAATTGAGAATTACTTGGGCGACGACCATATCTATGTCTTCTCTTCAGTTCATTTTTTAATTCACTGTTCAATGTCAACACTAATATATAATTAGAAAAATTAAAACATTATGAAAAAAATGAGATAGAATATGGTATTCAACATGTAATACTTACTCACGATATGGTTGCAAGGCTATACAATTAGAGAGAATATATCTATGACCTTGAGTTAAAGTTTTGTCATCCAAGGTAAGTACTTGAAGTCCTTTTGTTGGTCGCCCTACTTGTGGAAACATCGAAAGTGTGGGAAAGTCAATATTTGGTGTCTCTTTATGTCGTGTTCCATGATTGTTGAATGAGATGTTACCCTCTATATAACGTGAACAAAACACAACACATTCATCTGCTAAATATGCCTCTGCAATGTTGGCCTCTGGTCGTGCTTTATATAGAGCCGTTTGTTAACCGATTCTAAACATACGCAACAGAATCGAAAAATCATCCGCTTCAAAAAAAAAATCAATTGAAGCGGTATTAGCACCGGTTAAGAAAACCGCTTCTAAAAGCCCCTCCTTTACCATCATTTTCCCAACCGCTTCTAAATTTCCGATCCAAATGCCTCATTTTTTTGTAGTGTTAGTCCAACCAAACCTAGTTTCTCTCGGTCTGAGAATCCCATTCTCAAGCTCGTTTTAAATCCTTTGGATTACGCTCGTTGTGCGTGTGACCAAATAGGTTCTCGGTTTATGTTGGCCGTCTATAATTAACCATTAATTATAGAGCGATCATGAGTGGCACCTAGTAGTACATCATGATCCCCAATTAGCAAAAAGATCAGCGGTTGATCCGAACTATTTACGAAACCCTTCTGACTCGAATGAATCGTGCCCCATTCCCTTCACTCATCTTATACCCACTTGGTTCAGGACATGGTCTATAGTGTCAGTCCCCACTAGGCTGACTACGTCACACCTAGCCCAAGTATCATTTCCTCGTCCTACGGATTCTAGTTACTCCACATGTATCGAAGAGTACCTTACTCTCAACATGTAATGCTTTGGCCAAAGACTTTAGTAACAATCCGACGAGAGGCCATGGGTATACATCTCCTCGCAAGGAGTGGTGAATCCTTTATAGGCTATTCAAACACCTTCGATCACTTCGACTTATACCCAATCATCCCGGGTCCACATCTCCTTAGAGATGTTTACTTAAGATGTCAAAACATAAGTCTCCATGATCAAGATGACTTGAATACCGCAAGTCAAAGGAACATCGCACTTAAGCTACAGTAAGAACTTCATTGACATATCTATATATGCAGAGAACCATATGAAGTCTTACGGCTAGTCACTCCAATGAACTAGTTACCATAACTAGCATCCACGATTAACTCCGGACATCACTATGTCTCCAGCCAGTGAGAATCAGCTGCTTGGATACACCAAGGAGTATACCTCGTGCTAGTCTTGACAGAATTGATGGTGTCCAAATCCATCAATTCATCGACTAGGGATAATTCTGATACATCACAATTACACATGTAGAGATACTCACTAGTTGTGATCCAATCACAAATTCTCTCATGCTGTGAATCGTATCGTGGACATTCAGTAAATGAGTTTAAGATCCAATCAAATACATAAAACATGTATACTCAAATAGTGAATCTTCATTTATCATATAAATGGTTCATACATAAGGTGATTGCCTTAGGACATCTCTCATATATTACTAACAAACCCTTGGTCGCCATAACCAAGGTGAGTCAGAGTCGTGGGAGGAATGGCTTGGTGGATGCAAGAAGGGTGGATAATGCGAAAAAGCTAGGCGTGGAACCCTTGCGCGGTGGCAAGGAGAAGAGAGGGAGAGGCTTGTCAGGTCTAAAAAAAAAAAAAAAAAAAAAAAAAAAATAATAATAATAATAATAATAATAATAATAATAATGATAATAATAAAATATCTAGATATATATATATATATATATAACAATAATATAAATAAACGGGTATGTATAGTCGGAATGGGAAGTCTGAGTTAAAAAGGGATTCATATGATCGGTTCGGAGAAATATTTGGGCCTGAAGGGAGTGTTTGGATTAACTGAGGTTAGCTTAGGTTAAACATGGGTTAAATATGGGTTAGCTTAGGTTTGGATTAATCTGATTTGGCTTAACCCCAACGGAACGGCATTTATAAGCCATCAGCCGACCCTTTTCTTCCGCGAACCAATCTCCTCGTCGTCCATTCGCGCCGGCTCGGATCCACTTTGCTCTCGGCGATTTCTTACGGCTTCGCCTCAGCAGCTGCCGCGTGTCCGTCGTCCCGTCGGTGGTACATTCCCTCCATCGCCTATTCGCGCCCGGCTCGGATCCACTTTGCTCTCGGATTTCTTCGCCGGCTTCGCCTCAATCGGCGGCCATCCGTCGTCCTCAGTCATTTGTGCGGTAAGTAAATCTCGGGAAAAGGCTGGCGATAGAGGGTTGTATGTTAGTTAGAGATAGTTGAATCCGTGGAGCTTGAACGGGGGATTTCAGTTTCTTTCGTGCTTGAGCTTGAGGTTTGGTTTTCGAATGGATTCCGGGGTAGATGTAGATAGTTTTAGGCAGATAAATCGGTGATAACTGGGTTAAGGGGTTCTGCTGTTTTCGTGGATTCACGCTGGGCATTGGGCAGAGACGGTTTGTTAGGTTGGTGAGGGATTTACTGTGTGGATTTGGGGCAGAGGGTATGGTAGAACCTGGATGAATGTTGGCATCGGCTGGGATTGGAATCCGGCACCGATGGGTTCTGCAGCGGTGAACGGAGTATGGGATTTGTGAATCGGTCGGATCCTTAGTGGAGATGGGAAAGAAGGTGTAGTTGGTTGCGGTGTGGTAGAGGTCCACTCGGTGGGCTTGGAGGGGCTGTTCTAGGGTTTTCTCGGGAAATTCTCCTAGCTTTACAAAGGGATATAGCGGTGAGATAGTTTTAGGTAGGAGCTAATGGTTAGTATAAAATGAAGGAGTAATTGAAAAATTGGGGTTACAGGATTGTAGTGGAGACATCAATGTTAGTAGAGTAATTCTGTTATGTTCTTATTTCCTCTACACGCTTAGATAACGATTCGGAAGTTCTTTAATTATGTTGTAGTTGCTATGTAAAATATTATAATTACCATCTACCTGAGTATGAGGTTAGATGTTATATATATAAATGGGTGTCATTACCATCTACCTGAGTATGAGTGTAGATGCTATATGTAAATGTGTGTAATTACCATCTGCCTGTGTATGAGGTTGGATGCTATGTAGAGATATTTAGGATCATCCATGATGTGCCATGTTATTATTTAGTACAGTGTTCATCAAATCTTTCAAATGCCTATCTGCTATGTGTATCAGTTATGACTAACATCTACCTGTGTATGAGGTTAGATGCTATATCTATATATGTATGTTCATCCATCTGTACTTAAAGTTAGATGTTAGATTATACTGTTCTGTGATATCATCCATCTGTATACTGAGTTAATTGCTAGCTTAAAATGTTCAACTATATATAAAGTGATCAATATGATTGACTATGAGAAGAAATGTTAGATGTTCTTTATCTAGCTAATTGTATGTACATGAGTATTATTTGTTCCTGGAAGAGTTGGGCTTCCCGGGATGAGCTCCGGGAAGGGCCCACCCAAATTGACAGATTGACTGATGACTGATGACTGATCCCCTTGGTTCTTTCTAGAGGTACCTCAGGATTGCACAAGAAAACAAGGTTTTGACTGGCTCCGCATTTAAAATGCAAAATGTGAGGTACCACGAAGATTTATGATATATATAGTTAGCATGATAGAAAAGCATGGGTGCAATTACGGTCTTGTTATATTTACATGTTCCTTTATAGAAAATGATTGCGCTTCATGGTTGGGTACAGATAGTGAACTGGGAATTTGACATTTAGCCTACCATGGTGCTATATTCGCATATCTTGTATGTGTTAGGGATGCTAGGTCGAGTTGCATGCTATACATATATTTAACTTTATGATTCATGTTCTGAGTTTTGATTTTATTTCCTCTCCTCTTACGCCGTGCATTTATCCTTGATTTACTTACTGGGCTGTGAACTCATGATGTCACTAAATATTTATAGGTAGGGAGCTGAGTCCTCAGGCAGAGTTGGAGGACGCTGGGGTGATGTAACTGAGGAGATGGTGATGAGCATGCCACACGTTGTCCGGGACTTGGATGACTGCAGGACTGTCCGAGTGAGTAGGGATGAATTACTTCAGTAAGGTGCTGAGTGTAAAGGCTGTAATTGAGACTCTTACTTGAAAGTGAATAAAATAAAGAGGATTATTCAATCATGTGTATGTGATTTATTTTTAGATGAGGAGTCGGACTAAGGGTCTATATATAGGTATCAGGTTGGGTCTTTTCAGTTGGTATCAGAGCATCGATTCCAAAGGACAGTGTGGGCATGCCATCTCATCAAGGACTCGGATACAATCATCCCCGCGGTTGTAGGTTTTATACTTACTTTTCAAGTAGTAATCTTACTGTAATCATGTTTGAGTTTATGTACAAAATTGGAGATAATGGTGTCGATATTGCGTTTATAGGTGAATGGCGGGTCGAAGGAACAATGGGGAAGTTGGGCAGACTGGTCAGTTTCTCGCGGAGCTTGCGGCAATCATGCAGGAACAGAGTCGAATCCACGGAGAACAGATCCAACAGTTGTTGAGAGCCAGGGAGCAAGGAAATGCGCACGGCGGGCCTACAACCAGTGTGAACCCGGTTTACAAGCAGTTCAAGGATCTGGGTCCGACGGAGTTTAAGGGAAATATAGATCCTATCGCTGCAGAAGGATGGATTCGATCGTTGGAGACGATATACGACTTCATGCAGCTTACGGATGCTGACAAGGTGAGGTGTGCCATATTCATGTTGCGTGGCGATGCTCGGATATGGTGGGAGGGGGCACGCGCAGCAGTGGACCTAGCTACAGTTACTTGGGCTGAATTCAAAGAGGTATTCTATGGAAAGTATTTCATCACGACACCGTAACTCGAATGGCTAGAGAATTCTTAGAGCCAAGGATCGGACGGTGGTGAATACGTCAGAGAATTCGAGAAGGGGCGGTATTTTGTACCCATGATTGCAAGTCAACCTGCGGAGGAGCTGAAACATTTTACTGAGGGACTGAGGGCAGCGATTCGACATGATGTCAGGCTGAGCCGAATTACCACCTTTAGGGAGGCTGTGGATCAGGCTCTGATGTCAGAGAGGGACAGAAATGACATGATGAGGGAAGTACAGAACAAGAGACCGAGTTACCAGGGAAGGGAACCTCAGGCACCGAGTCAGAAGAAGTTTGCGCCTGCCTGCTGAGGCAAGCGACAGCGGCATACAGACGCACAGCGACTGGAACCTCGACGACATACACATTGCTAAAAGCGAAAGAAAAATTGATGTCCCAAGTGTGAGAAGGTTCATGCGGTCAATGTTTAGTGGGTAGACATGTGCTATAAGTGCAAGAAAGGCGGGGCACTTTGCTATGAATCGCCCTCAGCTCACAGAGCCAACCAGAGGAAGGGTGTATGCCATGACACAGGAACAGGTGGATCCAGAATCGACCATCATCACAGGTAGAATTTCTATTGTCAATCTACCCGCTCATGCTTTAATTGATTCTGGAGCTACACACTCTTTCATATCTGTGGCTTATATCGCAAGATCGATATTTCATGTGATTGGATATCGGCTATCGCGTGTCCTTGCCTTACGGGAAGAACTGCCTAGTAATAGAATAGTGAGGAACTGCCCTATGAAGATGCAGGACTCTACAGTGTACGCCGACCTTATTGTGTTGGAGATGGTGGATTTCGATGTGATTCTGGGTATGGATTGGTGGCCGATGCACGAGGCAATTATTGATCAGACAAAGGGCAGTTAAATCAAATCGCAAAATGATGAATTTGTCATCTTCAATGCAACTTCCACACTAGGTCTCCCTCATATTGTATCCTCATGTAAAGCTCAGAAAATGTTGAACAAGGTGTAGCAGTTCCTAGTCAACATAATGAGTAGTGCGGAGGCCCCTAGACCAAATCTGGAGGAGGTAGAGGTAGTTCGGAACTTTCCCGAGGTGTTTCCAGATGACATTGCAGGTTTACCCCCTGTCCGGGAAGTCGAGTTTGGGATAGAACTAATAGCGGGAACTACCCCTGTGTCTAAAGCACCGTACCGTCTGGCACCCATCAAATGAAGGAACCAAGGCGCAACTACAAGAACTATTGGATAAGGGTTTCATCCGACCCAGTGTGTCACCATGGGGAGCGCCAGTGTTGTTCGTCCGTAAGAAGGATGGGTCGATGCGGCTGTGCATTGACTACAGAGAGTTGAATCGGGTTACAGTTAAGAATAAGTACCCGTGCCTAGAATCGATGATCTGCTTGATCAATACTGTATGCAATCGTATTCTCAAAGATTGATTTGAGGTCGGGTACCATCAAGCGGGTGAAAGGAGAGGATGTTCATAAAACTGCATTCAGAACTCGATATGGTCATTACGAGTTTCTGGTTATGCCGTTTGGGCTTACTAATGCCCCCGCAGCATTTATGGATTTGATGAACCGGATCTTCCAGCCATATTTGGATCAGTTTGTGATTGTCTTTATTGACGATATACTCATTTATTCCCAAAGTCGGAAGAACACCGACAACATCTGACGCTAGTGCTGCAGACTTTAAAGGATAAGCGCTTATACGCTAAATTCAAAGAAATGCGATTTTGGTTGAGGCGAGTATATCATTTCTAGGGCATATAGTCTCAGAGAAGGGAATAGAGGTGGATCGATTAAAGTGGAGGCAATCCGGAGTTGGGATACTCAAGAAATGTTACGTAAATTGAGTTTCTTGGGACTAGCGGGTATTATCGCAGATTCATTAAAAATTTTCACGCATTGCGCTACCTCCGACCGACTGACCAAGAAGGGGTGAGGTATGAATGGACCGCCGGTGTGAGAGGAGTTTTATGGAGTTAAAGGAAAGGTCGACGATGGCACCGGCAGCTTGCGCCTGCATAATTCCGGCGCTTGTGGTGTACACCGATGCCTCCAACACTGCCGGTCAGCATCGATGCGTAATGGGAGGGTCATCGCCTATGCGATCACGCCAGAAGGTGCATGAGCGAACTATCCTACACACGATTTAGAATTAGCAGCAGCCATATTTGCTTTGGAAGATTTGGCTACACTATCTTTACGGAGAAGCGTTGTGAGATCTACGGATCATAAAAGCTTGAAATATTTGTTTTCTCGGAAGGAACTGAATATGCGAGAGCGATGGTTGGAGTTGGTAAAGGATTATGATTGCAATATTAACTACCACCGGGTAAGGCAAATGTGGTGGCGGATCGAGTATAAGTTAGCGATCTTGTCGATTGACCACCCAACAAAGGTTGATATCGAAATTTCAACGGTGAAAGTGGAGGTGATAGCACGGTGTGGCGAGCTAGATTGGCGACAGCGGCGGTTAAATCAGTTCTGGAATCAGTTCAGGCGAGAACAAGCATCGGATCGACAATTAATGGAATGGAAAGCGCAGAGATGAGGCAAAGGGGCACCCTCTCTACTCGGTGGTTGATGGGATTGTGAGATACAAGGGCGCGTATGGGTGCCTAAGAAGGATCTCGAGAGAGAATCTCATGATGGAAGCCCACATTACCCGTACTCGGTTCACCCGTGACCGCGAAGATGTATAAAGATATCATTGTTATATTGGTGGCCGGGCATGAAGAGAGACATACTCAAGATGGTCCATGAGTGCCTTACACATCAGCGGTGAAAGGAGCACGGAGGCCATTGGATTGCTTGAACCGCTTAGATGCCGTGCGGAAGTGGGAAAATATTGCCATGGATTTCGTGGTAGGGTTACGATCTCGACTAAGGGATCAAATGCGATGTGGGTCATTGTGGATCGATTGTGAAGTCGGCACACTTCTGCCGGTGAAAACCACTTTCACTATGATACAATCTGATTTGTATATATACGGAAATAGTAAGGTTACATGGAATTCGGATCAGTTTGTCGGATAGAGATCCAAAATTTACATCCGGATGCGGAAGAGTTTGCAGAGTTAGGTACGAAACTTACTTTTAGCACCGCTTTCCATCCCCGGACCGGCCAGTCAATCGAGCGAGTAATTCAGATTTTAGAAGATATGCTCTGAGCTTGCATTATAGATTTGAAAGGGTGAGTCTAAATTGCCCTTGGTGGAGTTCACCTATAATAATAGTTATCAAGCCACCATCGGTATGGCTCCTTATGACGCTATCTGGAAGAAGGTGTAGAACCCATTGCATTGGGAAGAGGTGGGAGAGAGGCGATTTTGGGTCAGGAGATTGTGGCCTGTTGTGGAATTAGTGGCGAGATCAGGAGCGAATGCAGTCATTAAAAGTCGCCAAAGAGTTACGATTGTCGAAGGAGGGACTTGGAGTTCAGTGGGAGACCATGTATTTCTCAAGTGTCACCTATGAAGAAGTCGAGGTTTGGCGGAAGGGCAAACTCGGCCCGAGGTATATTGGGCCTTTGAGATTCTAGGCCAGGATTGGGACCAGGCATACCGATTGCACTACCACCCAACTGGCGGAGTTCATAATGTGTTTCATGTATCCATGCTCGGAGGTACCTATCCAACCCCGCACATGTAATTGGGCATGAGGCCATCTGATGGACACGGACCTATCTTACGAGGCAATACGGAAGAAATCTTGGATCATCAAGTCACGGAAGGTGAGAAATAAAGAAATCAGAATGGTGAAAGTTTTATGGAAATCGGCGCAAAGGAGGAAGCTACGTGGGAGACCGAGCAGACATGCGCGATTACCCCAATTATTTGGTAAGTCAAGTTCGAGGACGAAATTCTTTTAAGGAGGAGAGTTATCAGTCTAAAAAAAAAAAAAAAAATAATAATAATAATAATAATAATAATAATAATAATGATAATAATAAAATATCTAGATATATATATATATATATATATAACAATAATATAAATAAACGGGTATGTATAGTCGGAATGGGAAGTCTGAGTTAAAAAGGGATTCATATGATCGGTTCGGAGAAATATTTGGGCCTGAAGGGAGTGTTTGGATTAACTGAGGTTAGCTTAGGTTAAACATGGGTTAAATATGGGTTAGCTTAGGTTTGGATTAATCTGATTTGGCTTAACCCCAACGGAACGGCATTTATAAGCCATCAGCCGACCCTTTTCTTCCGCGAACCAATCTCCTCGTCGTCCATTCGCCGCCAGCTCCCAGATCCACTGCTCTCGGCGATTTCTTCCGCCGAAGCTCGCCTCAACGCTGCCGGCGGCCATCCGATCGTCCCCGTCGGTGGTACATTCCCTCCATCGCCTATTCGCCGCCAGCTCCCAGATCCACTGCTCTCGGCGATTTCTTCCGCCGAAGCTCGCCTCAACGCTGGTGGCCATCCGATCGTCCTCCGTCGACTGTACGGTAAGTAAATCTCGGGAAAAGGCTGGCGATAGAGGGTTGTAGGTTAGTTAGAGATAGTTGAATCCGTGGAGCTTGAACGGGGGATTTCAGTTTCTTTCGTGCTTGAGCTTGAGGTTTGGTTTTCGAATGGATTCCGGGGTAGATGTAGATAGTTTTAGGCAGATAAATCGGTGATAATCGGGTTAAGGGGTTCTATTGCTGTGGATTCACGCTGGGCATTGGGAAGAGACGGTTTGTTAGGTTGGTGAGGATTCTTGTGTGGATTTGGGGCAGAGGGTATGGTAGAACCTGGATGAATGTTGGCATCGGCTGGGATTGGAATCCGGCACCGATGGGTTCTGCAGCGGTGAACGGAGTATGGGATTTGACGAATCGGTCGGATCCTTAGTGGAGATGGGAAAGAAGGTGTAGTTGGTTGCAGCTGTGGTAGAGGTCCACTCCAGCAGGGCTCGGAGGGGTCATTCTAGGGTTTTCTCGGGAAATTCTCCTAGCTTTACAGTGGGATATAACGGTGAGATAGTTTTAGGTAGGAGCTAATGGTTAGTATAAAATGAAGGAGTCAGGGAAAAATTGGGGTTACTGGATTGTAGTGGAGACATCAATGTTAGTAGAGTAATTCTATGTTCTTATTTCCTCTACACGCTTAGATAACGATTCGGAAGTTCTTTAATTATGTTGTAGTTGCTATGTAAAATATTATAATTACCATCTACCTGAGTATGAGGTTAGATGTTATATATATAAATGGGTGTCATTACCATCTACCTGAGTATGAGTGTAGATGCTATATGTAAATGTGTGTAATTACCATCTGCCTGTGTATGAGGTTGGATGCTATGTAGAGATATTTAGGATCATCCATGATGTGCCATGTTATTATTTAGTACAGTGTTCATCAAATCTTTCAAATGCCTATCTGCTATGTGTATCAGTTATGACTAACATCTACCTGTGTATGAGGTTAGATGCTATATCTATATATGTATGTTCATCCATCTGTACTTAAAGTTAGATGTTAGATTATCTTTGATACGTGATATCATCCATCTGTATACTGAGTTAATTGCTAGCTTAAAATGTTCAACTATATATAAAGTGATCAATATGATTGACTATGAGAAGAAATGTTAGATGTTCTTTATCTAGCTAATTGTATGTACATGAGTATTAGTGGTGCCTGGACGGGTTGGGCTTCCCGGGATGAGCTCCGGGAAGGGCCCACCCAAATTGACAGATTGACTGATGACTGATGACTGATCCCCTTGGTTCTTTCTAGAGGTACCTCAGGATTGCACAAGAAAACAAGGTTTTGACTGGCTCCGCATTTAAAATGCAAAATGTGAGGTACCACGAAGATTTATGATATATATAGTTAGCATGATAGAAAAGCATGGGTGCAATTACGGTCTTGTTATATTTACATGTTCCTTTATAGAAAATGATTGCGCTTCATGGTTGGGTACAGATAGTGAACTGGGAATTTGACATTTAGCCTACCATGGTGCTATATTCGCATATCTTGTATGTGTTAGGGATGCTAGGTCGAGTTGCATGCTATACATATATTTAACTTTATGATTCATGTTCTGAGTTTTGATTTTATTTCCTCTCCTCTTACGCCGTGCATTTATCCTTGATTTACTTACTGGGCTGTGAACTCATGATGTCACTAAATATTTATAGGTAGGGAGCTGAGTCCTCAGGCAGAGTTGGAGGACGCTGGGGTGATGTAACTGAGGAGATGGTGATGAGCATGCCACACGTTGTCCGGGACTTGGATGACTGCAGGACTGTCCGAGTGAGTAGGGATGAATTACTTCAGTAAGGTGCTGAGTGTAAAGGCTGTAATTGAGACTCTTACTTGAAAGTGAATAAAATAAAGAGGATTATTCAATCATGTGTATGTGATTTATTTTTAGATGAGGAGTCGGACTAAGGGTCTATATATAGGTATCAGGTTGGGTCTTTTCAAGGCTGGCTAGGTTTTTCAACACAAAAAGTTATCCACGAAAAACGCTTATGCCATGTTTTTATAGAGAACACATTCTCCTAACGGTTATTGGTTCATAACGAAAACCCGTTAACCCGCTCCAATAACTTAAGTTAAAATAAACCGAACCTAGTTGGTCTATTTTAAGTTAAAATGAACCGAACGAACTTTAGTTCATTCGTTTAAAACAAACCAAACCCCTTTGGTTTATTCTTCACCATTGGATTAGAACCAAACCAATTTGGTTCATCCATCATGTCTTCATAAGACACGGCCCATCCATGCTTCCATTGCGACTGAAACAATTTCATGCTCGCTCCTTGTTTAGTCCAAACAAATCTAGTTTCTCTCGGTTTGAGAATCTCATTCTCAAGATCGATTTAAATCCTTCCAAATAAGCTCGTTGTGTGTGTGACCAAATAGGTTCTCGATTTGTGTTGGCCGTCTATAATTAACCATTAATTATAGAACAATCATGAGTGTCACCTAGTAGTATATCATGATCCCCATTAACCGAAAAGATCAACGGTTGATCTAGAACTATTTCTGAAACCCTTCAGCAGCTACAATGAATCGTGCCCCATTCCTTTCACTCATCTTATACTCACTTGGTTCAGGACATGATCTATTGTGTCAGTCCTCACTAGGTTGACTACGTCACACCTAGCCCAAGTATTACTTCCTCGTCCTTCGAATTCTAGTTACTCAACTTGTATACAAGAGTACCGTACTCTAAACATGTAATGCTTTGGCCAAAGACTTTAGTAACAATCCGACGAGAGGCCATAGGGTAAACATCTCCTCGCAAGGAGCAGTGAATCCTCTGTAGGCTATTCAAACACCTTTGGCTACTTCGACTTATACCCAATCATCCCGGGTCCACATCTCCTCGGAGATGTTTGCTTTAGATGTCAAAGCATAAGTCTTCATGACCAAGATGACTTGAATACTGTAAGTAGAAGGAACATCGCACTTAAGCTGCAGTAAGAACTTCATTGACATATCCATATATACAGAGAACCATATGAAGTCTTACAGCTAGTTACTCCAATGAACTAGTTACCATAACTAGCATCTACGATCAACTCTGGACATCCCAATGTCACCAGCCATTGAGAAACAGTTGCTTGGATAAACCAAAGAGTATACCTCATGCTAGTCTTAACATAATCGATGGCGTCCAAATCCATCAATTCATCGACTAGGGATAATTCCAATACATCACAATTACACATGTAGAGATACTCACTAGTTGTGATCCAATCACAAATTCTCTCATGTTGTGAATTGTATTACGGACATTCAGTAAATGAGTTTAAGATCTAATCAAATACATGAAAACATATATACTCAAATAGTGAATCTTCATTTATCAAATAAATGGTACAACCATAAGGTGATTGCCTTAGGACACCTCTCAAATATTACTAACAAACTCTCACTTGGCATAATGTCAATCGCCATGGTGTCCAATACCATTGGTCCTAATATGGCCCTCAAACTTACTTTGAGGTAAGACCTTAGTTAAAGGATTCGCTAATTTCTTTTCAGTGGGAATCTTCTAGATTTGTATTTCCTTCTTATTGATGATCTCTATGATCAGATGATAACGGCGAAGCACATGTTTGGATCATTGATGAGACAATATTAGGTTTAGAGACGAACTTCTCGATCCAAACCGCTTCCTTTAATGCTTCCAAAGCAGCAATGTATTCTGCCTCAGTGGCAGAATCTGCTATAGTATCTTGCTTGAAACTTTTCCAATTTATTGCGCCTCCATTTAAGGTAAATACGTACCCAGACTGAGACCTGGAATTATCCTTGTCTGTCTGGAAATTAGCATCCGTATACCCGCATATTACCATATCACCTTCTCCATATATTAGAAACACATCCTTAGTTCTTCTCAAGTACTTAAGGATCATTTTAATAGCCACCCAATGATCCATTCCTGGATCAGACTGGTATCTGCTCGTGACACTCAGAGCATACGATACATCGGGCCTCGTAGATAACATAGCATACATGATAGATCCTATTGCGGATGCTTAGGGAATCTTACTAATGCAAATCCTCTCGTCTTTTGTGCGCGGACACATAGACTTCGAAAGGTGTATCCCATGCCTGATAGGAAGAAAACCTTTCTTGGATTCCGACATGCTAAACCTCTTTAGCACTCGGTCTATATATGTATACTGCGAAAGACCAAGCAACCTATTCGATCTATCCCTATAGATCTTAATCCTGAGTATGTAAGTTGCTTCTCCTAGGTCTTTCATGAAGAACGTCTTGGACAACCAAATTTTAACTGACTGTAAAACAGAAATATTATTTCCTATAAGTAATATGTCATCGACACTAGGAACACGACTGCACTCCCACTAACCTTTTTGTACACACAAGGTTTGTCCGGATTTTGTAATAAATCAAACTTTTTGATTGTCTCATCAAAACAGATATTCCAGCTCCTGGATACTTGCTTCAGTCGATATATAGACTGTCGCAGTTTGCATACCTTAGTTTTATCAACCGATGTGAAACCCTTAAGTTGTATCATATACACATCCTGGAGTAGGTTTCCATTAAGGAAAGCTGTTTTCACATCCATCTGTCATATCTCATAATCATAATGAGCCATTATGGCTAGGAGCATCCGAATGGATTTAAGCATAGCAATAGGTGAATAGGTCTCGTCATAATCAACACCTTGGTTTTGACGATATCCTTTCGGCACCAGTCTAGCCTTATAGGTAATCACATTACCATCCATGTCGGTTTTCTTCTTGAAAACCCACTTTCACCCTATAGGCATTATACCTTCAAGTGGGTCAACCAAGTTCCAAACTTGATTTCATACATGAAATCCATTTCCGACTTCATGGCGTCAAGTCACTTATCCCTTTATGAACTTTTAAGAACTTCTTCATAACTGGTAGATTCCTCATCATCAATAAGTAACACGTCATTCGATTCACTTACAAGAAATCCATATCTCTCAGGAATGTTACGTGTTCTACCAGATCTACGAAGATGTGGTGTCACAATAGGTCCAGCCAATAGCTCATCACTATGAGTTATCGATTGTGGTGCTTCACCAGGTATCTCATCAATGTCTATTTGAGTTTCTCGAGCCTCCTCAAGCTCAATGACACTCCCACTATTTTCTTGCAAGAGAAACTCTTTCTCTAGAAACACAGCATGCCTTGAAACAAACACCTTTTGTTCCACAGGATGATAGAATTGGTAACCTCTTGTTTCCTTAGGGTATCCAATAAATAGACATTTATCAGACTTAGCATCTAATTTGTCTGATACAGTCCGCTTCACATAAGCAGGACAACCCCATATCTTCAAGTAAGATACATGAGGTTTCTTACTATTCCATATCTCATATGAAGTAGTAGAGACTACCTTGGTTGGCATTCTATTTAGCAAGTAAACATCTGTCTGAAGTGCATAGCCCCAAAAGGACTTGGGAAGATTGGCATGATTCATCATTGACCTGACCATGTCCAACAAGGTCCGATTATGCCTCTCAGATACACCATTATGTTGCGGTGTATATGGCGGAGTCCATTAAGATAATATACCATTGTCTCTTAGATAATCTAGAAACTCTTGACTTAAGTATTCACCACCTCGATCCGATCGAAGTATTTTAATATTCTTGTCATATTGTTTCTCTACATCATTTCAGAATTCTTTGGACCTTTCAAAGGCTTCAGACTTGTGTTTCATCAAGAACACATACCCAAACCGTGAGTGATCATCGGTGAAGGTAATGAAGTAGTTATAGCCTCCTAGAGATTGAGTTGACATAGGTCAGCAAACATCAGTATGTATTAGACCAAACAACTCTCCCACGGGTTCACCTTTTCCCATAAAAGGTAACTTAGTCATCTTGCCTTTTAAGCATGATTTGCATGTATCGTATGAATTTAATTCAAATGATTCCAGAATTCCACATCGGTGTAATTCGGACATGCATTTCTTGCTTACATGTCCAAGACGACAATGCCACATGTAGGAGGCTAATTGATTATCTTTTCGAGCACGCTTGTTGCTCGCTTCGATATTGAAAATGTCACTGGATACGTCCAACGTATAAATATCATTGCTTAAAGTTCCAGTCCCATAAAAAACTTCATTCAAGGTTATATAACAACAATTGTTACTAAACTTCAAATGGTAACCATTTCTATTCAAACAAGAAATAAAAATGATGTTCTTTATCAACAAAGGAACATAAAAACAATTGTCCAGTTCTAAGACAAGTTCTGTAGGGAGTTTCAACAAATATGTTCTGATGACGAGTGCAGCAACCTTTGTTCCATTCCCAACACGTAAATTTGACTCTCCCTTGATGAGTCTTCTTCTATTTATTACCCCATGTATGTCATTACATATATGTGTGCCACACCCAGTATCCAATACCCAAGTATCATAGGAAATAGAATGACAATCAATAACGAAGATATCTGAAGAAGATGGGACATCTGATGCCTTATTCTTCTTCACAGACTCAAGATAAATCTTACAGTTTCTTTACCAATGGCCCTCCTTGCCATAATGATGTCAAGTGCCCTTTTGAGCTAGTTCTGCTTTCTTCTTCCCCTTCTGTTGTTCCTTTGACTTCCTCTCAGAACCTTTCTTCGAGGAATCAACTAGGAGCACCATCCCCTGCTCATGTTTCACAGAAGGCTCCACAATCTTTAGCATATTGAGCAGTATCACAGATGAACCTTCTTGCATCTCAAAGGTGAAGAGGAGCTTGGAGACTTCGAACCTTTCGAATCTCACTTGCTCATCAAACAACCCATAAAGATGAAAGACTAAGGTATGAGCATCCATATACTCATGTTGCTTCCACAGATTGGGTACCATCACGGCTAGCATGATGCAACTCACTTGTTCAGAATCACTCACATGTTTTTGATAAGCCAACAATTGGTCTAGAGTTGCGTTACCACTAGGATGGGCAGGAAGAGGCTCTTCGAGGACATACGCAAGTTTTTCTGTCTTGAGAACAATTCTCAAGTTTCTAAGCCAATCCAAGAAGTTCGGCCCAGTCAATTTATTCGAATTCAAAATAGAGCACAAATTCAAAGACATCATGATCAAGCGATTAACCTAGAAATACAAATCAAACATATATGAGAAAATGATTTTAAAATGCATCAACATACATTTACAAAATCTCATTCATTTTTCGAATTTCAAAACCCCAAAATCACTTCGGGAGATCATAGGTTCATCTCCGAATGGGCTGATATCCAACATAGATATGAACAACCTTGGACAGAGTCCAACAAACCATTCATAGCTACAATGGTAGGTATCAAGTATACCGATTGCATATCACATATATGCAACTATCACAATGTGCTATCAACTAATTGAATGTTCACACATACATCGGGTTATTAACTCATTAACAAGTATGCATTATATGCATAGCACCCAACTTCACCTCCCTTCACATCGACCTTGGAGAGAGTCCAACAAATCAATGCTCCAAGTTAGAGCCAACCCATTAATCGAGAAATAGTTTTAATATAGTTAGAGTGCATTTAACCAATTAGCCCGAGTTGGAGAGAGTCCAATAACCAAAGCTAACGATTGACCTCTGACTCTTACCATATTAGTATTAAACTATTCCATGGTTTGAACATGTTCAGGTTCGAGCCGGGCTTGGAGAGAGTCCAATAACCCAAATAAGAAATAGAACTCCGATTCTAACCATATTAATGGAAGGTGTAGACTTTAATATTGTATAAGGGTTTTAATGTCTCATCCTCTTTGCATGCAAATAACTATTATCTACATGGCATGACATACATGACATATATCTATATGTCACGACACGCATGACATAATGATATGTATCTAATGCAATTACATGACATACAATTATTGCATGTAATTATTTCCTTATATGTCATAACTATTTATGGAAATAAAATATGTTTGAGATTTGATTCCCCAAATTAAATCATGATTAAATTAGGAAATAAATTTCCAAATCTAATCACATATTTTATTTATAGAAAATCTTAATTAAGGAAAGCCAAATTTAATTTAGGAAACAAATTTCCTAAATTGCCAAAACTATTTATGGAAATAAAATATGTTTTAGATTTGATTCTCAAATCAAATCATGATTAAATTAGGAAATAAATTTCCAAATCTAATCACATATTTTATTTATGGAAAGTGTTAATTTTCATAAATATTTCTAAACTTTTCAAAAGTAGAAGATTTCCATAAACACTTCTAAACTTTCCAAAATTAGAAAATTTCCATAAATACTTCTAAACTTTCCAAAAGTAGAAAATTTTCATAAATATAATTATGTCTATCGCAAAATAATTTTATAATTATGTCGAAACACAACCTGGGCTCTGATACCACTGTTGGATTTCTGGCACCGCGGCGAGTGTGTGTTCGAACTTATTTCGTAAACATGTGTGCAGCGGAAGAAATAAGAAATAATAAATCTAATTTATTACATCACACACACCACATGCATGTATAGTACAACATGTGTAGACATAATCGTAGTTTCAAATTTTGCAATAAAAGAAAATTACTCTACATATACCTGACTCATCACATGTAGCGGGAAAGACATCAACCGGAGCGACTCTCGCTAGAATCACCTCTATCTATTTCCACGCCGAGTATCGTCGGGATGACTTCACAAAGCCACGAGCCTCATCTTCGTACGAGTCACTAGCCTCGTGTCGAAGACGATGTGATCGAGAGAAGATCACAATCCGAATCAAAATTTGGATTCAAAAATGAGCCCTCAAAACTCGCTTCTCCGGAGAGGTATTTGTCAACTGTTTGACGAATCCGTCATCCTCCACCTATGAGGATTACCGGAGATTGAATCCCCGGCAAGGTAGCCGCTGTCGGAGCTCCAAACGTTGTCCAAACGACGCTCCGACACAAAGGAAACAAGCTGTCCAGAAAATTGGACAGCTTGGTGGAGGATGTTGTGCCGGCCAACCCTTGGTCGCCGGAACCAAGGTGAGTCGCCAGAGGGTCACCGGAGGAGTGGCCGGGAGCAGCTGGACGCCAGCAGCAAGGGTGGACAGTGGCAAAAAGCTGGGCGGCGTGGAACCCTTGGGCGGCGGCAAGGAGAAGAGAGGGAGAGGGTGGCTAGGTTTTCCAACACCAAAAGTTATCCACGAAAAACCCTTAAACCATATTTTTATAGAGAACACATTCTCCTAATGGTTATTGGTTCATAACCAAAACCCATTAACCTGCTCCAATAACATAAGTTAAAATAAACCAAACCGAGTTGGTCTATTTTAAGTTAAAATGAATCGAACGAACTTTGGTTCATTCTTTTAAAACAAACCAAACCCCTTTAGTTTATTCTTTATCATTGGATTAGAACCAAACCAATTTGGTTAATCCATCATGTCTTCATAAGACACGGCCCATCCATGCTTCCATTACGACTGAAATAATTTCATGCTTGCTCCTTGTTTGGCCTAACCAAATCTAGTTTCTCTCAGTCTGAGAATCTCATTCTCAAGATCGTTTTAAATCCTTCTGATTACGCTCATTGTGCGTATGACCAAATAGGTTCTCGGTTTGTGTTGGTCGTCTATAATTAACCATTAATTATAGAACAATCATGAGTGACACCTAGTAGTACATCATGATCCCCAATTAATCGAAAAGATCAAAAGTTGATCCAGAACTATTTCTAAAACCCTTCAGCAGCTACAATGAATCGTGCCCCATTCCTTTCACTCATCTTATACCCACTTGGTTCAGGACATGGTCTATTGTGTCACTCTCCACTAGATTGACTACGTCACACCTAGCCCAAGTATTACTTTCTCATCCTCCAGATTCTAGTTACTGCACATGTATACAAGAGTACCATACTCTAAACATGTAATGCTTTGGCCAAAGACTTAACAATCCGACGAGAGGTCATAGGATATACATCTTCTCGCAAGGAGCGGTGAATCCTCTGTAGGCTATTCAAACACCTTTGGCCACTTCGACTTATACCCAATCATCCTGGGTCCACATCTCCTCGGAGATGCTTCCTTAAGATGTCAAAGCATAAGTCTTCATGACCAAGATGACTTTAATACCGCAAGTCGAAGGAACATCGCACTTAAGCTGCAGTAAGAACTTCATTAACATATCCATATATGCAGAGAACCATATGAAGTCTTACAGCTAGTCACTCCAATGAACTAGTTACCATAACTAGCATCCACGATCAACTCTGGATATCCCAATGTCACAAGGCAGTGAGAAACAACTGCTTGGATAAACCAAAGAGTATACCTCGTGCTAGTCTCAACAGAATCGATGGTGTCCAAATCCATCAATTCATCGACTAGGGATAATTCCAATACATCACAATTACACATGTAGAGATACTCACTAGTTGTAATCGAATCACAAATTCTCTCATGATGTGAATTGTATTGCGGACATTCATTAAATGAGTTTAAGATCCAATCAAATACATGAAAACATGTATACTCAAATAGTGAATCTTCATTTATCAAATAAATGGTACAACCATAAGGTGATTGCCTTAGGACACCTCTCATATATTACTAATAAACTCCCACTTAGCCTAATGTCAATCGCCACGATATCCAATACCATAGCTCCTAACATGGCCCTCAAACTTACTTTGAGGTAAGGCCTTAGTTAAAGGATTCGCTAAGTTCTTTTCAGTGAGAATCTCGATTTGTATTTCCTTTCTATTGATGATCTCTATGATCAGATGATAACGACGAAGCACATGTTTGGATCATTAATGAGACAACATCAAGTTCAGAGATGAACTTCTCGATTCAAACCACTTCTTTTGCTGATTCCAAAGCTGCAATGTATTATGCCTCAGTGGTAGAATCTGTTATAGTATCTTTCTTGGAACTTTTCTAACTTATTGCACCTCCATTTAAGGTAAATATGTACCCAGACTGAGACCTGGAATCATCCTTGTCTATTTGGAAGCTGACATCCGTATACTCACATATTACCATATCACCTTCTTCATATATTAGAAACACATCCTTAGTTCTTCTCAAGTACATAAGGATAATTTTAATAACCACCCAATGATCCATTCCTGGATCAGACTGGTATCTACTTGTGACACTCATAGCATACGATACATTGAGCCTCGTACATAACATAGCATACATGATAGATCCTATTGCGGATGCATAGGGAATTTTACTCATGCAAATCCTCTCTTCTTTTGTGCACGAACACATAGACATTGAAAGGTGTATCCCATGCCTGATAGGAAGAAAATCTTTCTTGGATTCCGACATGCTAAACCTCTTTAGCACTCAGTCTATATATGTAGACTGCGAAAGAAAAAGCAACCTATTCGATCTATCCCTATAGATCTTAATCCCGAGGATGTAGGTTGCTTATCCCAGGTCTTTCATGAAGAAGATCTTGGACAACCAAATTATAACTGATTGTAAGACAGAAACATCATTTCTTATAAGTAATATGTCATCGACACTAGGAACACAATGTTGGTGCAATCGGCCCAGCAGTACCTTGATGGTATTTTGATGATAGATAAAACTCATGACATGGGATTGTCATGGGAAAGTCCAACATGGGTTGGCATGGAAAATCCAAGCATGGAGCTTGGTGTGGGAAAGTCCAACATGGGTTGGCATGGAAAATCCAAGAATGGAGCTTGGTGTGGAAGTCCAAAGCATTGCGAAGCCGTGCGCTTGGTGCTTGGCATGGGAAATCCAAAGCATTGCGAAGTCGTGCGCTTGGTGCTTAGTGAGAAATGCATTGCGAAGCCGTGCGCTTGGTGCATATGGGAAGTCTTAAGGACTTGGTAAGTTCACTAGGCTCAGGGTCCTTGAGTCGGTGAAGGATGGCATTGTGAAGCCGTACGCTTGGTGCATCTGAGGGACCGCCGGATGGGGAGCGAATGGAGTAAACCCAAAGGGAAGCATACTTCTAGGGCATGAAACGAGAAGGATGGCGTTGCGAAGCCGTGCGCTTGGCGCATCCGAGGGACGTAGGCCGAGGGAAGAGAGCTTCGGTGGGGAACTCCATGAGGAATGTGGACTTAGCCAAGTGGCTAAGATCGAGGTCGAGGCTCAAACAACTTGGTGTTCGAGGTTTTTTCGACAGCCGACCGCATAGGTGCCGGCTCGATCGGGTCCAAGTCCGACTAGGTTCGACTAGTGTAAGGTCGCTGGTGCTTGGCAATCGATCGCCATGGATCGGCAATGATCGATAGTCGATAGCAATGACCGCCGTGGGATGGCAATGATCGACAGCAGCCGATCGGCTGTGGGATGGCGTGATCGATGGAAGTGTCGAGAGCGTCGGCGCCCGTAGCCGACTAGGCATTATTAGGTCACTAGGTCCGATCCGTAGGAGATCCGCTGGAACTTGTCCGACGAGCTCGAGTTGGAGGATTTCGCCAAGCCTTTTGTGAAGCTATTGGAGGGGAATTGCTGCTGCATTCCATACCTTCAAGAGCCATCTAAAGCAAGCAACAAGCAAAGGATTCAAAGCTAGCGTTGTAAAGTGTTCTTTACGTGTATTTCGTATTTGTCTTTGTATTGCTTGTATTTCATTACTTAGTGTAATTGCTTGTGAGAGGTTTCTCCACCTCCGACGTGTAGTCGAAAAGGAGTGTTATAGTTAGTGTCGTGCGCATAACTAGAGCTCGAGGAGCTCGCCCGTGGAGTAGGAACCATTCGGTTCCGAACCACGTATATCGTGTGTGTTTGCATGTGCTTATTTGTTGTTAGTATTATTATTGTTTTATTGTTTCCGTTGCGCTAATGACAATCGTAGACGAGCACGTACGACGAACGAACGAATTACGACATCCATCGTACGAGGGCTATTCACCCCCCTCTAGCCGGCCGTACCGATCCCCAACAAGTGGTATCAGAGCAAGGTCGCTCTTCAAGGACTAACCGCCGCGAGAGCACTACAAATGGCCGGCTTCATCCATCCACCAAAGTTCGAAGGAGATTTCCTATGGTGGAGAAGAAAAATGGAGGTATATCTAGAAACCGATTTTGATTTTGTGCTAGTAGTAGAAAACAGTTTCAAATTGCCTAGGGATGAAAGAAATAGGCAAATTGAGAAGTCAAGGTGGACCCAAGACCAAATGAAGGAGTTCAAGACAAATCTCGAGGTAATAAAACTACTTAGTGATTTGTTACCTAATCATATTTTGTCTAGATTGGGTGACTATAGGGATGCAAAGGAATTATGGGAGAAAATAATGAAACTCCAAGAAAATTCCCAACCGGCACAAGTAGAGGAGAATGCCGAAGAAGAAGCACCCACAACATTTGAAGATGTTGATGATTTGGTGGAGACCTCCACCTCTAGCATTGAGGGGGAGGAAAGGCAATCTTCCATCCCGGAGCAAGAACAAGAAACATCCACATCCGGGAGAAGTGAAGATCATGAAGAGGCCTCCACCACCTCCCTAGGTAACTCAAGTATTGTAATTTTAAATAAAAATCACATAATATGCTTTGAGTGTAGGGAGAAAGGGCATTACAAGAGTAAATGCCCAAAATTGGCTAAAGAAAAGGCATCCACACCAAAAGTCAACCCAAAGTCAAAGGATGCCGGTGTTCCCAAAATCAAGAGCAAAGAGCACATTGTGTGCTTCAAATGCAATCAAAAGGGACACTACCGAAGCCAATGCCCTAGGGGGAGGAAGAAAGGGCAAGAAGGTGCAATTCATGTAGGGAGAGCTCCTAAAGCTAACCCTAAGGTACATTTAGTTAATGCACCTTTAATTCCTAAAGTCAAAGAGCATGCTAAAAATTATTTTAGTTCTCTTGCTATTATCAATGAAAAGCATGCTAAGAGAAACAATAAGGTTTATTGCTTAGGTGCCAAGCATGTTCATATAACTAAGGACAAACCTAGGACTCATAATTCTAGAAATATCTTGCCTAGGGAGTCAATTAGGAGAGTAGAAGAAAATTTGGGTATTAATCCCAAAAAGTCTAGGCACATGCCTAAGAAGAAGAGGTTTTCCCAAAAACCTAATGAAAATTCAAAAATGGGAAAATTAGAGCTAGAGAACCAAGTCTTGAGGTCAAGACTTGAGAGAATGGAGAAAGCCCTTAGAATCATAGAAAATTCAATTCTAGGGTCAAATGTCCAAAAGTCAAGACCTAAGGTTCAAAAACGGTCTAAGGGCAAGGAAGGTTTGGGTGACAAACCTAAGCCCAAGAAGACTTATCATAATGTTCCATTTAATTATGGAAATATTTCTAGGTCTAGGAAAACCAAGGCTAATAGGGAAGTCATCCCTAAGTCTAGCCATGGTATGTGTTTAGTGGCTAACACCTCAAAGAAATCAAATGTAGCCACTAAGAAGGTCAATGGAGGAGTCACCTCTAGAGTTGACCTAGGAAAGACCCAAAAGACTATGGCTTCAAAGCCGAAAAGGGTCATTAGGAAGGTATCTAGGGAAGTTATCCCTAGGGAATACCTTGTTAACCCAAGGAGCTCCAATAGATATTGGGTTCCTAAAAGCGTGATCGATTCACGCTAAATGGGTTAGGGTGTGTCAACCCTAAGTGGATGGGTAGTTAACCTAACCATAGTAGAGTTGACACATTAGGGTGTGCCAATATGGTTTGAGAAGTTAAAAATGATTTAAATTGGCACAATTAGGTCATAGAGGTATTGGTGTGCCATTCTGGGTTTTTGGCACACTAGGGAAATGAATGGCAATAAGGCAAAATAGAATTAATCCCTAAAAATGGCAAATTGATTCTAACACTTAGGTATTCTATACCTTAGTATACTTTACTTGCCATGATTTGTTTGCCTTGCCATGTCATGACATCATTATCATTTTTAATTATGAAAATGTCATGATAATGTTTAGACTTATGTTTGTATGTCATGTATGCTTAATTTTCATTTACATGCCATGACATCATGATATTGGCATATGTTTTTATCCATATCATATCTATGCCATAATCATATCATGCATGAATTAAAATGGAGTTAAGGACTATGGCATGATTTGATGGGAATCAAATAATATTGCCTAGAAATATGCATAAGACCATTTTAAAGAACAAAAACCCACATCTCACTAGATTAATCGCCTTGAATGTATTTTTACACATCTAGATATAAGTGAGATGTTTAAGGAAAAGAAATTAAAGGTTTGAAAAAATATTTTGAAAACATTTTGAAAAACCTTGGTGAAGTCTATCTTTTGATAGCTATCACCATTGAATGGGATGATACAAAGAGGGCTCTTTATTGAAGCTTTTCTAAACTTTTGAACTTTGTATCAATCTCCTAATTTAATGGGTAAAATAATTTTCCAATATTTTTCACCCATAATGTTTAGGATAAGTAATATGCATATAAAATTTCACGAATTTTAAATTTATGTATATTTACTTATGAATTTCGGAAATCCATTTCTAAAATCAAAATGCATATCTGATTATCGATCGACCGCCATGGATGGCAATCGATCGATAGTGAAATGGCGCCGATTGATTTACGATTTGATCATTTTAAACCTTGTTGGTTAGGTCCATGTTCAGCTAGGTTAAGGTCCCCTAACCACTCCTAACCCTAGGATATGCTTGGGAGAGCATTAGAGAGGGTGGAAATCCATTGGATATGGATTAGGAGTTGGGTTGAGGGTGAGTATCAATTTTAAGGTGGAAGAGAGTTCATTGTTGAACTTTGCCTTAATTTTGATTTGGTTAATATTCCTATTGGCTTAGGAACTCTCCAATGACATTGTTGGTGCAATGGTCAAGGGGGAGCAAGCCTCTAGGGGGAGGTATCCATCATGGGAAGATGGATGTGTATTTCCTCATGGGAGGAAAATTGGGTTGCCTCTCTTTAAGTGATATGGGATCACTAGAAAGATTGTAGGCATGTGTTCCTCCAAGGGAGAGATTGTAAGATCTCATTGGGATATGAGACATTCATACCCTTGGGGAGGACCTTTTTGATGTAATGTCAAAAAGGGGGAGAAGTTACCAAGTTACCAATTAAGGTTCGTTGGAATTCTCATTGGGATATGAGAATTGCCAATATGGGAGAATTGGTAGACTTGAGATGGTAGTTTTGTCAATCATCAAAAAGGGGGAGATTGTTGGTGCAATCGGCCCAGCAGTACCTTGATGGTATTTTGATGATAGACAAAACTCATGACATGGGATTGTCATGGGAAAGTCCAACATGGGTTGGCACGGAAAATCCAAGCATGGAGCTTGGTGTGGGAAAGTCCAACATGGGTTGGCATGGAAAATCCAAGAATGGAGCTTGGTGTGGAAGTCCAAAGCATTGCGAAGCCGTGCGCTTGGTGCTTGGCATGGGAAATCCAAAGCATTGCGAAGCCGTGCGCTTGGTGCTTGGTGAGAAATGCATTGCGAAGCCGTGCGCTTGGTGCATAATGGAAGTCTTAAGGACTTGGTAAGTTCACTAGGCTCGGGGTCCTTGAGTCGGTGAAGGATGGCATTGCGAAGCCGTACGCTTGGTGCATCCGAGGGACCGCCGGACGGGGAGCGAATGGAGTAAACCCAAAGGGAAGCATACTTCTAGGGCATGAAACGAGAAGGATGGCGTTGCGAAGCCGTGCGCTTGGCGCATCCGAGGGACGTAGGCCGAGGGAAGAGAGCTTCGGTGGGGAACTCCATAAGGAATGTGGACTTAGCCAAGTGGCGAAGACTGAGTGTCGGAGGCTCAAACAACTTGGTGTTTGAGGTTTTTCCCGACAGCAGTCAACTGGCATAGGTGCCGGTTCGACTGGTCCAAGTCGACTAGGGTTCGACTGGTGTAAGGCTGCGTTTTGGTGCTTGGCAGTCGGCGCCATGGGTAGCGATCGGCCCGATGTCGGCAGCGATCGGCTCGCCGTGGGATGGATCGGTGATGGAAGTGTCGAGAAACAGAGCGCTCTCCGTGGCCGACTAGGCGATCGACTACTAGGTCACCGATCATTGCGGCCGGTGATCGGGTAGGAGATCCGTTGGAACTTGTCCGACGTGGATCTGGCCGTTGTGAGACAACGGACACGAGCGATCGGCCAGGGACTTTTGGCGGTCGGGATGAGCTCGAGTTGGAGGATTTCGCCAAGCCTTTTGTGAAGCTATTGGAGGGGAATTGCTGCTGCATTCCAGACCTTCAAGAGCCATCTAAAGCAAGCAACAAGCAAAGGATTCAAAGCTAGCGTTGTAAAGTGTTCTTTACGTGTATTTCGTATTTGTCTTTGTATTGCTTGTATTTCATTACTTAGTGTAATTGCTTGTGAGAGGTTTCTCCACCTCTGACGTGTAGTCGAAAAGGAGTGTTATAGTTAGTGTCGTGCGCATAACTAGAGCTCGAGGAGCTCGCCCGTGGAGTAGGAACCATTCGGTTCCTAACCACGTATATCGTGTGTGTTTGCATGTGCTTATTTGTTGTTAGTATTATTATTGTTTTATTGTTTCCGCTGCGCTAACGACAATCGTAGACGAGCACATACGACGAACGAACGAATTACGACATCCATCGTACGAGGGCTATTCACCCCCCTCTAGCCGGCCGTACCGATCCCCAACACACAACTGCACTCCCACTAACCTTTTTGTACACACAAGGTTCGTCCGGATTTTGTAAGAAATCAAACTTTTTGATTGTCTCATCAAAACGGATATTCCAACTCCTTGATGCTTGCTTCAGTCCATATATAGACCATCGCAGTTTGCATAACTTGGTTTTATCAACTGATGTGAAACCCTCAAGCTGTATCATATACATGTTATCGAGTAGGTTTCCATTAAGAAAAACTATTTTCACATCCATCTGTCATATCTCATAATCATAATGAGCCACTATGGCCAGGAGCATCCGAATGGATTTAAGCATAGCAATAGGTGAATAGGACTCGTCATAATCAACACCTTGGTTTTGACGATATCCTTTCGGCACTAGTCTAGCCTTATAGGTAATCACATTACCATCCATGTTGGTTTCCTTCTTGAAAACCCACTTTCACCCTATAGGCGTTATGCCTTTAGGTGGGTCAACCAAGTTCCTAACTTGATTTTCATACATGGAATCTATTTCTGACTTTATGGCGTCAAGCCACTTATCCCTTTCTGAACTTTTCAAAACTTCTTCATAACTGGTAGACTCCTCATCATCAATGAGTAACACGTCATTCAATTTACTTATGAGAAATCCATATCTCTCAGGAATATTGCGTGTTCTACTAGATCTACGAAGATGTGGTGTCACAATAGGTCCAGCCAATAGCTCATCACTATGAGTTATCGATTGTGGTGCTTCACCAGGTATCTCATCAATGTCTATTTGAGTCTCTTGAGCCTCCTCAAGCTCAACGACACTCCCACTATTTTCTTGCAAGAGAAACTCTTTCTCTAGAAACACAGTATGCCTTGAAACAAACACCTTTTGTTCCACAGGATGATAGAATTGGTAACCTTTTGTTTCCTTAAGGTATCCAATAAATAGACATTTATCAGACTTAGCATCCAATTTGTCTGATACAGTCCACTTCACATAAGTAGGACAACCCCATATCTTCAAGTAAGATACATAAGGTTTCTTACTATTCTATATCTCATATGGAGTGGTGGAGACTACCTTGGTTGGCATTCTATTTAGCAAGTAAACATCTGTCTGAAGTGCATAGCCCCAAAAGGACTTGGGAAGATTGGCATGATTCATCATTGACCTGACCATGTCCAACAAGGTCCGATTATGCCTCTCAGATACACCATTATGCTGCGGTGTGTTGGATTGAGAAGCGTCGCTAGAGGGGGGTGAATAGTGATCGTAAATCTTTTCGACGTTTCGTTCGAGTAGACAATTAAACGAGTAAGAGCAGCGGAAAATAAAGGAACACGTTTATTTTTACTTGGTTCACAACCCAGCGGTTGCTACTCCAAGGCCCTATCGATCCTAGACCGCATACGGAGGGCAAAGCACTATAACGTCTCCTCCTCGTTGGAGGTAGGAGACAACGATCACAAAAACCGAATGTACGAGGATGAGGCAACAAACCTACCTCACCTCGTTACGATTAAAATAAAGAATACAATAAAAATAATTACTTACTACTGCTGCCGACGAAGGAGATTTGAACTTGTCGTTGCGTCGGCGTTATGACGGCATTGGAGCGTTGGCGTTGTAGGAGCACTTGATGAATATACTTGATGATTCTTAGAGTTGGAATCCTCCCCTCCTTTTATAGATTTTGGCCTCTGAATATGTCTCCTCTTTTTTCGGAACAGATCACGAAGTTGTCCAAATTTTATCGCGAAGTGGCCGCGTCAAACCTTATCCGTTTTGATCTAGCGCAAAGGCGGTCGATTGCCATCGATCGGCCGATGAGCATCCGATCGGCCTTGATGTCCAGCGGATCATTGATCGGCACCCACTTCCTGCAGATGAAGAGGTTAGCTCAAAAAATGATAAATGCGACGGTTTCTGACCGTCCGATCTCGACCTAGACCTTCCACGGGAAGTATTAATCGGATCGCCGCCTACGATCATCCTCGTAAAGAGGACACGACCTTACAATCTCTCACTCACACGAGCTTACCTCAATAGTAGCTCTCGCTTCCGGCCTTCCACTCGATTCCTTCGGCTCCCTCCGAAGTCACTCGAGTGTCGCCTGACCACCGCGGCTTCCTCCGGGAGTCGCTAGCCTTCAACTCCAGCTTTAGCACTTTTCTGCACACTTGATTTAGCTCGTGAGATAACGATGTAAACTTAACTTTGTGTCTTTGCCATAATCAAAACACAGGTTCGATTATCTAGTGCCCCTACACCAACACGGTGTATATGATGCAGTCCATTGAGACAATATACTATTATCTCTTAGATAATATAGAAACTCTTGACTTAAGTATTCACCACCTCGATCCGATTGAAGTATTTTAATACTCTTGTCATGTTTCTCTACTTCATTTCTTAATTCTTTGAACCTTTCAAAGGCTTCAGACTTGTGTTTCATCAAGAACACATGCCCAAACCGTGAGTGATCATCGGTGAAGGTAATGAAGTAGTTATAGTCTCCTAGAGCTTGAGTTGACATAGGTCCACATACATCAGTATGTATTAGACCAAGCAACTCTCCCACGGGTTCACCTTTTCCCATAAAAGATAACTTAGTCATCTTGCCTTTTAAGCATGATTTGCATGTATCGTATGAATCTAATTCAAACAATTCCAAAATTCCACATCGATGTAATTCGGACATGCGTTTCTTGCTTACATGTCCAAGACGACAATGCCACATGTAGGAGGCTAATTGATTATCTTTTCGAGCACGCTTGTTGCTCACTTCAATATTGAAAATGTCACTGGATACGCCCAATGTATAAATACCATTGCTTAAAGTTTCAATCCCATAAAGAACGTCATTCAAGGTTATATAACAATAATTGTTACTAAACTTCAAATGGTAACCATTTCTTTTCAAACAAGAAATAGAAATGATGTTCTTTATCAACGAAGAAACATAAAAGCAATTGTTCAGTTCTAAGACAAGTCCTATAGAGAGTTTCAACAAATATGTTCTGATGGCAAGTGAAGCAATCTTTGCTCCATTCCCAACATGTAAATTTGACTCTCCCTTGACGAGTCTTCTTCTATTTCTTAGCCCATGTATGTCATTACATATATGTGAGTCACACCCAGTATCCAATACCCAAGTGTCATAGGAAATAGAATGACAATCAATAACGAAGATATCTGAAGAAGATGGGACATCTGATGTCTTATTCTTCTTCACAGACTCAAGATAAATCTTGCAGTTTCTTCGCCAATGGCCCTCCTTGCTATAATGATGCCAAGTGCTCTTATGAGCTAGTTCTGCCTTTTTAGCCTTTTTCTTCTTCCCCTTCTGCTGTTCCTTTGACTTCCTCTCAGAACCTTTCTTCGAGGAATCAACTAGCAGCACCATCCCCTGCTCATGCTTCATAGAAGGCTCCACAGTCTTCAGCATGTTGAGCAGTACCACAGATGAACCTTCTTGCATCTCAGAGGTAAAGAGGAGCTTGGAGACTTTGAACCTTTCGAATCTCACTTGCTCATCAAACAACCCATAAAGATGAAAGACTATGGTATGAGCATCCATATACTCATGCTGCTTCCACAGCTTGGGTACCATCGCGGCTAGCATGATGCAACTCACTTGTTCAGAATCACTCACATGTTTTTGATAAGCTAACAATTGGTCCAGAGTTGCGTTACCACTAGGACGGGCGGGGAGAGGCTCTTCGAGGACATACGCAAGCTTTTTTGCCTCGAGAATAATTCTTAAATTTCTAAGCCAATCCAAGAAGTTTGGCCCAGTCAATTTATTCGAATTCAAAATAGAGCACAAATTCAAAGACATCATGATCAAGCGATTAACCTAGAAATACAAATCAAGCATATATGAGAAAACAATTTTAAAATGCATCAATATACATTTACAAAATCCCATTCATTTTTCCAATTTCAAAACTCCAAAATCACTTCAGGAGATCATAGGTCCATCTCCGAATGGGATGATATCTAACATAGATATGAACAACCTTGGAGAGAGTCCAACAAGCCATTCATAGCTACAATGGTAGGTATCAAGTATACCGATTGCATATCACATATATGCAACTATCACAATATGCTACCAACTAATTGAATGTTCACACATACATCGGGTTATTAACTCATTAACAAGTATGCATCATATGCATAGCACCCAACTTCACCTCCCTTCACATTGACCTTGGAGAGAGTCCAACAAGTTGATGCTCTAAGTTAGAGCCAACCCATTAATCAAGAAATAGTTTTAATATAGTTAGAGCGCATTTAACTAATTAGCCGGCTTGGAGAGAGTCCAACAACCAAAGCTAACGATTGACCTCTAACTCTTACCATATTAGTATTAAACTATTCCATGGTTTGAAGATGTTCAAGTTCAAGCCGGGCTTGGAGAGAGTCCAACAACCCAAACAAGAAATAGAACTCCAGTTCTAACCATATTAATGAAAAGTGTAGGCTTTAATATTGTATAAGGGTTTTAATGTTTCATCCTCTTTGCATGCAAATAATTATTATCTACATGGCATGACATACATGACATACATCTACATGTCACGACACGCATGACATAATGATATACATCTAATGTAATTATATGACATACAATTATGACATGTAATTATTTCCTTATATGTCATAACTATTTATGGAAATAAAATATGTTTGAGATTTGATTCCCCAAATCAAATCATGATTAAATTAGGAAACAAATTTCCAAATCTAATCACATATTTTATTTATAGAAAATCTTAATTAAGGAAAGTCAAATTTAATTTAGGAAATAAATTTCTTAAATTGTCAAAACTATTTATGAAAATAAAATATATTTTAGATTTGATTCCCAAATCAAATCATGATTAAATTAGAAAATAAATGTTCAAATCTAATTACATATTTTATTTATGGAAAGTGTTAATTTTCATAAATACTTCTAAACTTTCCAAAAGTAAAAGATTTTCATAAACACTTCTAAACTTTTCAAAATTAGAAAATTTTCATAAATACTTCTAAACTTTCCAAAAGTAAAAAATTTCAATAAATACAATTATGACTATCACAAAATAATTTTACGATTATGTCGAAACACAACCAGGGCTCTGATACTACTGTTGGGTTTCCGGCACCACGACGAGTGTGTGTTTAAACATGTTTCGTAAACATGTGTGCAGCGGAAGAAATAAAAAATAATAAATCTAATTTATTACATCACACACACTACACGCATGCATAGTACAACATGTGTAGACATAATTGTAGTTTCAAATTTTGCAATAAAAGAAAATTACTCTACGTATATCTGACGTATCGCGTGTAGCGGGAAAGACATCAACCAAAGCGACTCTATCTAGAATCGCCTCTATCCATATCCACGCCGAGTATCGTCGGGATGACTTCACAAAGCCACCAGCCTCATCTTCGTACGAGTCACTAGCCTCGTGTCGAAGACAATGTGATCGAGAGAAGATCACAATCCGAATCAAAATTTGGATTCAAAAATGAGCCCTCAAAACTCGCTTCTCCGGAGAGGTATTCGTCAACTGTTTGATGAATCCTTCATCCTCCACCTATGAGGATTACCGGAGATCGAATGCCCGATAAGGTAGCCGCTGTCGGAGCTCCAAACGTCATCCAAATGACGCTCTGACACGAAAGAAACAAGCTGTCCAGAAATTTGGACAGCTTGGTGGAGGATGTTGCGTCGGCCAAAGAGGATGTCCGGCCAACCCTTGGTCACCGGAACCAAGGTGAGTCGCCGGAGGGTCGCCGGAGGAGTGGCCGGCAGCAGCTGGACGCCAGCAGCAAGGGTGGATGGCGGCAAAAAGTTGGGCGGTATGGAACCCTTGGGCGGCGGCAAGGAGAAGAGAGGGAGAGGGTGGCTAGGTTTTCCAACACCAAAAGTTATCCACGAAAAACCCTTAAGTCATGTATTTATAGAGAACACATTCTCCTAACGATTATTGGTTTATAACCAAAACCTGTTAACCCGCTCCAATAACTTAAGTTAAAATAAATTGAACCGAGTTGGTATATTTTAAGTTAAAATGAACCGAAAGAACTTTGGTTCATTCGTTTAAAACAAACCAAACCCCTTTGGTTTATTCTTCACCATTGGATTAGAACCAAACCAATTTGGTTCATCCATCATGTCTTCATAAGACATGGCCCATCCATACTTTCATTGTGACTGAAACAATTTCATGCTCGCTCCTTGTTTGGTCCAACCAAATCTAGTTTCTCTCGGTCTGAGAATCTCATTCTCAAGCTCATTTTAAATCCTTCCGATTACGCTCGTTGTACGTGTGACCAAATAGATTCTCAGTTTGTGTTGGTCATCTATAATTAATCATTAATTATAGAACAATCATGAGTGGCACCTAGTAGTACATCATGATACCTAATTAATCGAAAAGACTAACGGTTGATCCAGAATTATTTCTGAAACCCTTCAACAGCTACAATGAATCGTACCCTATTCATTTCACTCATCTTATACCCACTTGGTTCAGGACATGGTCTATTATGTCAGTCCCTACTAGGTTGACTGCGTCACACCTAACCCAAGTATTACTTCCTCATCCTTCAGATTCTAGTTACTGCACATGTATACAAGAGTACCATACTCTAAATATGTAATGCTTTGGCAAAAGACTTTATTAACAATCCGATGAGAGGCCATAGGGTATACATCTCCTTGCAAGGAGCGGTGAATCCTCTGTAGGCTATTCAAACACCTTTGGCCACTTCGACTTATACCCAATCATCTCGGGTCCACATCTCCTCGAAGATGCTTGCTTAAGATGTCAAAGCATAAGTCTTCATGACCAAGATGACTTGAATACTGCAAGTCAAAGGAACATCGCACTTAAGCTGCAGTAAGAACTTCATTGACATATCCATATATGCAGAGAACCATATGAAGTCTTACAGCTAGTCACTCCAATGAACTACTTACCATAACTAGCATCCACGATCAACTCCGGACATCCTAATGTCACCAGCCAATGAGAAATAGCTGCTTGGATAAACCAAAGAGTATACCTCGTGCTAGTCTCAACATAATTGATGGCGTCCAAATCCATCAATTTATCGACTAGGGATAATTCTAATACATCATAATTACACATGTAGAGATACTCACTAGTTGTGATCCAATTTCAAATTCTCTCATTCTATGAATCGTATTGCAGACATTCAGTAAATGAGTTTAAGATCCAATCAAATACATGAAAATATATATATTCAAATAGTGAATCTTCATTTATCAAATAAATGGTACAACCATAAGGTGATTGCCTTAGGACACCTCTCATATATTACTTACAATTCCTATATATATAAAGGCATTTGTTTTTGGTTATTATACTTACTTGTATTGGTGTCAAATAACTAAGTATAATAACGTCCTTGAGTAGAAGGTTCTTATCTATATCAATCGATTAGCTGAATCGATAATGAGATGATATAGAGAATACTACTCTTAATCATTCCTAGTCAAGTATTAACATTCAGAGACAATGTTAATGCGAAGAAACTAGCATATAAGTCAACTCGATGACTTGATCTCACAAGTCATGGATATGAGATATCAAGTTGACACATGGGTATACATTGGAGAATGTATACTGAATGACTCGCCATGAGAAAGTATCATGGATCATTATATGAGTGTCATATACTTTCTCATGTGGCTATTAGTATGACTATTAGTCCTTGGACCTGAAGTCACCATGGTTCCCTACATAAGGAGTTGCATACTTTAGCTTCGTCAAACGTCACCCGTAAATGGGTGGATTTTAAAGGCGATTACTGGGTATGTAACAAATTATGCGGAGGGATGTAAGTGATGTAGATGAGATCTATCCCTCCTATATGACGGGAGTGACATCATGATTCTTGATAGAGTGAGACCACTAAGTGTATGACCATGCCTAAATGAGTCAATATGAGATATTGAGCTCATTTGATTAGAGTGAGTCTACTTGGAGTTCAACATATAGATTGTATAGAGGATGATGCGGTCTATGCCTCAATTAGTCAATCTAGATGTCAAGGATAGAGGGACATTGTCACATATTGTGAGAGTCACAATTAGTAGTCACACAGGTGATGTTGGATCTCAACATTCTTATAACTTGGGTAGCAATAATGTGTTGCTTGATACCGCTCATTGCTTATGTTTCTAAATCAGTTTAGGAGCATTGCCAACGTTACAAGAACCTATAGGGTCACACACAAAGGGCAATTAGATGGAGATTAGGTTCATATGATGGACCATGAGGATTTAGTTCATGTGATGAACCAAATTGGATTAAGAGTAATCCAAATTAGACTAATTGAGTTGGACTCAATTTGATTCAAGTGTTGAATGAGTCTAATTTAGATTTGATTCATTGAGTCAATTTAAACTAGTGAATAGAGATTCATTAAATTAAAGTGACTTGAATCAAATAGTTGGATTTGATTAACCATGGGAGATAAGAGGTCAAGTTTGACTTGACTTGAGAGGGAAGATGAAAGGTCAAGTTTGACTTGACCAAATGCCACATCATGATGACTTGGCATGGGGCCGTCCACATCATCATTGACACATCATGGGGTGCCAACTCATGAGGAAGACCAAGAGCCATGACTCTTGGTATTAAATGGTTTAAACCTCCATGAAGTGGTCGGCCACATTAAGGAGCATTAGTGAGTGGAAATTGATTAGATCATCTTCTTCCTTCTTTCCTCTCCTCTCTAGCTCTCTCCCTCATCCTTCTTGCCGTTGACTTCTAAGAGTGCTAGCACACTCTAAGTTGTCTTCTCCACCTATTGTTCATGTCGATACTTGTAGAGGAGTGTACACTTGACACTCTACGAGATTCGACAAAGCATTTGGACGAGCGGGATAAGCGAAGGGCGTCGCTAAAAGGGTAATGCTCTTCTCATGTAGATCTAAGATAGATCTAAGTTTTCTTAACATGTACATGAATTCAAGTTTTAATTTATCTTCGCACAGATCCGTGGCCGACTTCCGAGGTTTCCGCAATGCAAAAAGCGGTTTTTGCGGCTAGGATAGTCCAACATATCAAGCACAAGAGTAAATAAGAGTAGAGTCAAGGTAACATGATCATTTATTTAAATTTGTATGCATTAAAACTACCTGACCAGGGTAGGAAATTACCCACCTACTATAATGCTCGTAGTAATAAAATCCTCACGGCCGTGGATCCATCTCGTATCCACGTCCTGCACATTTCAAACATTGTGGTTATGTTCAAGCATACGACAATCGATATATAAATTCACTATTCTATAGTTTCTATATTTGCGTCCCTTTATCGAATATGAATTAGAAGCCCAAATAGTCAGACTTGACCATTTAATTTAACCCACCATTTTCAATTAGCAAAAGTGCTAACCAACTCATCCAACACCATATCCACTTAACAAAGTCAATCTCATGAAGATTTAATCTTTTTACACTTAATTTGATGTAATAGGATCACCAACAAATTAAGTATAAATATAATTCATATTCACCCCAATACACATCTCTATTCGTAGCCCAAATAAAGCTACTGCTTCATAGCCGGTCAAACACCCAAACAAAACCTCACAATAGACCAACCTCCACTCACAACCTACTCCATCCCTCCGATCACTCACAACTGCATGATAATAGAAATTCAAACATCAACAATCACTAATGAACATGTGATAAACCAAGCTTACCTACGGTTGGAACTTTCCCCCAATTGCTCAGTTTGCCCGATCAGTTCCTTGCTGCCCTAGTTTCGACAGAGATCGCGAATCAGCTTCCAACCGCCTGCTGTAACCACAATCACAGCCACATAGTTCCACCAATTTAGATACCTAACTATTTAACCACTTCATTCAACCCATCACCCATCGGTTCCTCCCCACACAATAACAGAAATTAGCAATCAACAACAGCTAGACAGAAGATAAATCACGCTTACCTGCTGTTGTAATTTCCACCGGCAGCCAATCCCCAACACCGACAGAAACCCCTCCTATTCTCTTGTTCACCATTCTGCCCAAATCACAATTTAGGTCACACGAGAGAAATCACAGATAGGAGCTGCATCCTTGTCCCAAAAGAAAGAAACGATCACTCTTACCTTGTTCCAGCGCTGATCGACAATAGAGATTAGTAATCACGAGGGAAAAACTCGAAGATGGCTTCCCTATTCGCCGACCAAGATCTCTGGTGCCCTTGCTTCGGAGAAAACCTCCACCCAGCTCAAGCTTGGCACTCCTCCCTCTAGCCAGACCTTCCACCGAGCATAGGACAACGTTGGCAGCCGGCTATTCGGCGAGGAAGAGCTGCGGAGGTCATCGAGGGGCCTGATCGATGGGTTCGCTCGGCACAGGGAAAAGGAACGGCTGAGTGAAGATTGGAGGTGCGAGAAGAAAGCAGACGAGCGAGGAGGTCTTCATTTCAGAGAGAAGCAGAAGATGAACGAGAAGAGCTGCAATCGAGAGAGAAGGGGTTAATCGCGGCTGGCTGGGAAGAAATGCCCGAGTAATGAAGGATTCCGACGAGATAAAAACTAGACGGCGGCTCGGCGTTAAGTGAGAAATGGGTCGTATTTAGGTAGCTTAACGGGTTGAATTTGGGCAACTTAACGAGTTGGATTTCAGACCCATTAAGCCTTTTAACTCCCTCTAAATAAAGAGGGTCTTAGAAATCTCCATTTAAGTCCAAGAAAATTTCTAAAAATTCATGGAAAATTCCATAGGGTATTCTTTTAATTACCCAACATTTATTTATTTTTTCTGTGGTATTTTATAGTGTTAAACCTCAATGTTGAGGTATAACAGTAGATTACCAGTTAGGTTCAGTCGATTGGGCTTCGTTTGTAGGCAAACAAAAGCAAGGTAACCTCGACCAGTGCCTCGACTGGGTTGTAGTCAAGGTGGCACCTCGACTGGTAAGGTGGAGTTGGGCGATGGGACTTGGAAAGCCAAGATAGTGCTTTGGAAGCACTAGACCAACACCTCGACTAGGGTTGAGTCGAGGTGGCGCCTCGATTGGAGTGGGCACAAGAGCAACCACTCAAAAGCGAGGCAGGCTTGACCAACATCTCAACTAGATGCTAGTTGAGGTGGCGCCTCTATTGGATCACTCGATTGGATCCAACATAGGCATTAAAACAGTTGATCAGAAGCAAGGCAAACTCGACTAGTGTCTCGACTAGCGAAGCAATCGTTGCGTTGCAATGTTCGGAATCGAGAGGCTTCAATGGGGCTATTTGTAGGGAAGCTCATGGACGTTTTAGGGGTTGTCCTTGGAGTTCTTGAGGGGGAAAAACTGTTACTTTTCGGACCTTCAAAGCACCTCAAAGCAACCAAATCATCTAGCAATGAAAAGCACTCTTGTAAAGTGGTTTTTGTGTTGTATTTCATTATTACTTTGTATTTGGTTGTTTCTTCTTGTGAACTCCTTATTGTAAGAGGTTTCTCCACCTCTGTATTGTTTCCGAGAAGGATAAGGTTTAGTGGTGGTGTGCATCACTAGAGCTCACTAGGGCTCGACCGTGGAGTAGAAACTAGGGTTCCGAACCACGTAAAATCTATGTGTTGTGTTTGTGCTTGTATTTGTATTAGTATTTGTATTTCTGCTACGTCCTAACGATTATAGACAAGCACGACGAATCCAAGAGAAGAAATCAACGAATTGCTATCACCCCCCCTCTAGCGACGCCAACGATCCTACATCGGCAAACATCATATGTAACAAGATGAACTATAAAGTCGATCACTGGGTATGCAATGAATTATGAGGAGAGATGTTAGTGATGGAGATGAGATCTATCCCTTCCATATGACAAAAGTGATATCTATGGGCCCCTTGTTAAAGTAGGACTACTAAAATGCATGATCATGCTCAAATAAGTCAATATGAGATATTGAGCTCATTTGTTTGAGGTAGTATACTTGGAGATAAAGAAATACAAAAATTGATAAGAGAATGACACGATCTATATTGATCAATCTAGATATCAAGGAGAGAAGGATTGAGTCATACAAGATAATAGTCACATAAAGGTTATGTCAGATCTCAACATTCTTTTCATTTGGTAAGCAATGATGCATTACTAGATATCACTCATTGTTTATGTTTTTAAAAGGGGTTTAAGAGACATTGCCAATATTACGAGAGTCTATTAGGTTACACACAAAGAATATGTTATTTTGGAGATGAGTTCATTTTAGTTTGATTAAAAGGAACCATTAGGCTCATTGAATGGACTAGATTGAGTTAGACTCATTGCTTGGCCGAAACATGAGTTAGACTCGAATTAAACTAATTAAAGAAGATGAATGGATATGGATTCATCATGCATGATTAATATGGATTAATCATGAATAGAAGAAGATGAATGAATTTGGATTCATAATGCATGATTAATGTGGATTAATCATGCATTGAAGAGGGAATATTGATGCGGGACGGGTGAAATATGTTCCCTCCTTTTTCAATGCAGTGAAGCATTGAGGGAGATCTCAGAGGGTTTTCACAGGCCGCAGTCAGTAGAGAATAAGAAGATGAAGCAGATGAAACGCAAGAAACCCACATCAGCACTCGAGACTCAGACACAAGATGTAACGTGGTTCGGAATAAGGATTCCTACTCCACGGAGGTGAGCTTTTCTCACCAGATGCAGTGCCTAAACACCTTCACTATGAAGGTCCTCCTTTACGAAAAGCAAGTTCCCGAAGGTGGAGGAGAAAGACCTCTTACAGTGATATCACAAAACGAGAAAAATACAAGAGATGTAACAATCGACAGATCTCCATCCTTCTTCTCTAGCGAGGCAGTTGTCGCTCTCCTTCTTCTCCTGCATCCCCTTCTCTCTTGCTGGGTGGGAATAATTGCGGATCTTTTCTTCCTCCTCGCTTCCTCCCTTTTATCTTCCCCTTTCCTTCATCGTAACGTCGTGGGTTATCTCCATCGTACACGTGGCCACCACCTTCCCCTGGAGAATAATTACATGTATATAAGGAGTGAAGACTCCTTGGAATATTGCGTGGGGCCTCCCAGGCCGTTGCCTAACACCTTTTCCTCTACTTTTCGGAAAACTAGGTTAGAATATCTCCCTCAACCCTCCGCATTGAGTGAAGCTAGCTTAGGTCTATAGCCCACGGGTGCCCTAGCCCTAGGATTCCTCATCAACCCGAACCAATTCCCCTTTTCCCCGCACCAGACTTCCTTCGTATAACCGTATCGATCAGGCTAAGTCGACCCTTTATCCATCCCGTCGGCTTCTGAAATTATCTTGCTGAACCAATTCTTGCTCCACTCTTTAGTGAAGTTCCTTCCGTCTCTTCTTTGTTGTACCAATTGCTTCTGCTAACTCTCCCGTGCCAATTGTTTTCGATATTCTCCCGTACCAATGACCTCTGATATTTGCGCCCGGACCAATAGCCTCTGATATTTGCACCCAGACCAATGCTTCCTTTTCTCCCTTCACTGAACTGAATATTTTGGCTCGGATCATGGGCCCCCACTAACCCTTCTATTAGGGATTATGTAGAAAAGGTACCAGCAGTATCATTAGTCAACCCCGAAAAATAGTCAAGCGAAGTTATAAGCTTGACTTTCCAAATGTATATGAAGTTTCTGACCTACTCTTCATTTCTCAACTTAGATCCATCCGTTCCCTTATACCTCCCTTAGGTATACTTAAGGAGGCCCGATGGGCTTATGGGCTCCGCTTCTTCTTCTCTTTTTGTGCAGTTGAATCGTCATGGAAAACCCTATATAAACCCCTGCCTTCTCCTTTTAGGTATCGTTTAGTGTGCTTAACAATCCAGCCTGTTCTTCTCCTTCCGTGATTTTCACCCGTGGCTTCTGACCCAGTCCTTCCTTTCCCCACATGATTCTTCCTTAACCTCCGAGTAAGTGCTCTGCTTTGTTCGCACCCATGGCTCCTAGGACCATCTCTTCACCCGCCTGGTATGAACATACCATAACCCAGTTAGATTGTAACCATTATTTCTTTAATATTAAGAACAACTACATAAACCCCTCTATAAAATGTTGTTTCACGACTAAACTGCATCGGCCTCATAATCCTCCCTCCGGCTTGTCATGCTTTTTCTCCGAACAATTTCTTAACGGCCTATCCTTGCCGGTACCATCGGTCTATTTGGACCTTCTAAACTTCTATGGACTACCCCTGAACCAATTCACCCCCAACTCCTTTCAAATTTTATCGGGAGCTCACATAGTATTCCAACACTTGAACCTTTCTTTAACCCCTGAAATATTCCATTGCTTCTTCCAACTAAAATCTTCTAAGGCAGGTCTCTTCTATCTATCTAGCCGTTCAGACTGCCAATTCTTGGTGAACCTACCCACTTCCCACAAGGGCTGGGAAGAATTGTATTTCTTTGTACAGCTTCCCAAGTCTCTGCCCTATTCTAATACATGGAAGGTAGCCCTTCCTGAATTGCCTCCCTTCTGGGAAATGAGGATCAAATTCCCCTTCCCGGAAGTGTATAGAGTATTAGGAGAGTTACATTACTGCTCAAACCATCTAATAGAAACTCCTCTTTTAAGCCACTTTGGATTGTCTCCCCTACCTTTGACGACTTCGATTGCTATAGGTAGGGTGATACTTACCCTGCAATATGACTTCTTTTCTAGGTTATTCATTTTTCTTATCAATATACCTTACAGATAATCTAATGTAGAAGGCTTTGGTGGAAGGGGAGACGATTGAGGTGGCCAAGAAGAAGAAAACATCGACTAAAAGAGGCAAGTCGGTAGTAGCTCTGTCATCCCCCCGGAAAAAGCTGCGGCTCATCAAGAAAGGAGCCTCAAGTTCATCGGCTCTTCTTCCCTTATCTTCCGACCAGCCGGGGTCTCAACCCCTAACCATTTATGAGCCAAGAAGGGGAGGCAGTACCTCCCCTGTCCCTTCTTCATCTCCCCAAGGAGGGGATTCTCCCTCCCAATTTCTTTATTCCTCCCCATCTGCACAAAATTCACCCCTACCTTCTCATACAGAATCCCTCTCAGCTCCTATACCTTCCGACTCAAGAGCTGCTCCTACCCCCCTTCGTCATATCAGACCCCCATCCTCCTCTGAAGGGGAGGATCCTTCCCTTCCTATTCCTCCGAGGGTCACGTTGGGATAGATGCTGTAGATTAGTCACCCCTCGGATGTTAAATTCTTCAATCATTTGGGCATACATGGCCCATGTGAACAAGTGAGCAAACTGCAAGCAAGGTATATCTACTCTTTCTTTTCCTCCTCTTCATTATGGGTATCTCTATATGCCGATATATCCGATAACTTTTCCTTCCATTCAGTGCCTCCACCCAAAGATAACAACATGGTGGTTCTACTGCCCAATTCCAATCTAGTGTGGAAACTCGCCACTTTGCCGCCGTATCACAACAAAAAGAGCTCGTTCGGCGGTTGAACGAGCAAGAGGCCAAGGAAGCGGACTTTAGGGGCCAGTGCGAAGATGCCATGATGCAACTAGCCCTGGTCCGAAGCGAGAAAGAGGAGCTGCAACGAAAAAATGAAGAACTTGAGCAGCGCCTCTTTTTGCAGTCCAGCGAACTGCAACAGGTAGACGTCCTGACCCGTGAACTGGGGGAGTACAAGGGATCTCTTTGGGATGCCATGACCAAGGCTGCTGACTCCTCGACCACTATTATGCAGCTTCAGCAAGAGCGACACCGGCTTGAATTGGAACGTCGAGCATGGGAAACCACCAAGGAATCCTGTACAGAGAAATGGCAGGAGCTTTCCTCCATGGTGGCAGCTCTTTCTCACACCTTATCGCCGGTGGCTCAGCAACAGTCTACCCTCCACCAGGAGTACCTAGAAGCTCTTTCAACCTTGGGGCAGCAAGCTATAAAGGCAGCCACCGAAAGAGATGCTTTAATGGCAATAAAAGTCAAGCCTGTGGTTCGACATCGTGACCAATCAAGGAGCAAGAAGCCGACCTCAAGGGACGCTATGTCAAGAAGGGGGTAGACTTATTTATACTAGACTTATGTCAACAAGGATACCCGCCTCCTGGTACGGACACCAGCTATTTAGATCCTACGGAGGCGCTAGCTAAGTGTCCACCCGAACTTTTTGAGTTGTAATTTCTACTATTCTCCTTTTTGGTAATTTTGTCATTAGCCTTTCTTTTGCTTTAGAATGAGGAATTTGTCCATATGTTTAATTATCATTGTCTTGTCATGTTTCTTGACGGATCGGGAATTCTGAACTAATTTTAAACTCCTCCCTTTTTATACCGTTATCTCTTTTCCCGTATCATATGGCGCAATCACCTCGTTGGTTCGGGCTTATTGGAAAAATCTTGGAATAACATTATTCACCTCCGCCCCAATTTCGATTCGGGAATCCGCTTGAAGTATCTTGCTTGATACTATTCACATCCGTCCCGGTTTCGGTTCGGAGGTTCGCCTGAAGTATTTTGCTTGATATTATTCACATCCGTCCCGATTTCGATTCGGAGGTCCACCTGAAGTATCTTGCTTGATATTATTCACATCCGTCCCGATTTTGGTTCAGAGACTTGCTTTAAGTGACTCTTGCTTATTGGTTTTCCCCATTCCTTTTGCCGCCGAGATCGTGATCAATCTCTTCGTCTTCTTCACCTTCCCAAGAACTTCTGTCGTCGCTTTTCTTCCATTATAAATCATTGCCCTCCATGTCTCCCTACTCATATCTCACTATCATGGCTTCAGAGGGGCACCCCATCGAAATTTCTTCAACTTCAGAATCTCTCGAGCTGCAGGACTGGGTTTCTGAAGACACTGAAGATTCAGAGACCCGCTCAATTGCCACTTCCGCTTTTCGTCCTCTTCCTTTTCCACCTCACACTCCAACTCCAACCCCTCCTACAGGGAGGTCCTTTCATGCTCCCTTCCCTTCCTTCCGCAATAGAGTGTGGAATCCTCCCTTCACCTGGGAGTATACAGTGGGAGACCCCCATGCCGTTGATGAACTCCCTCCACTTCCACCAGCGCTGGCTTTCATCCCAGTCCCCCCGGTGGAAGCTCATCCTTCTCCGTTCGATGAAGGTCCATCAGTTTCTCCTCCGTCCCAAGGCGGGCGCTTCAAGGTCATCTTGGCACCTTCTCCCCCCAAAGAGACCTCTCCCGCCTCGTCTGTTAGGAGTAATCAGAGAAAATCTGTATAAATCAAATTAATGTAATCATTTCAAATATATCAATAAAAACGAGGGAGGGAACTTGATATTTGCTTTTGTCTTTTTCTCGTAGAAGGTTTCTGTCTTCAAAAGGACGGTAATCTGGTCCGAACATGCCTTCTTCTGCCATCGCCCGGGGATTCGGACCCTCTTAATTACAGTTATAGTCCCGTCGACCTTCCCACTACTACCCCCACATTTCCTCTTCTTTACTGGCATTTATGGTCCCTATTTCTTCTACCAATAAATGCACTTTTCCCCTTCGTCGCTATAAAAGTCCCCGACCCTTACCTGATAGCTTCCATCCATTCCTTTTCTCTTTATTTGCCATGGATGTAATATCCAACAGGTGGCATTTCCTCTCCTTCTGAAGAACAGATAAATGATCGCCGATACATAGCTAGCCTGGAGGAGCAAGTGAAGTACTTACAGAAACGGCTGAAGGAAACTTCCGCCAGTAATCGCTCCCTACGCCAACAATTGGTCGAGTCCCAAAAGGAATTGGCCAAACAGATCTTCCTGCAGCAGTCTTATCGGCGGCAACTATTGTGCCAACCTCAACCATACAAGGGAGTTCCCTCCGTTCCTCCCAACAAAGAACTGTAATACTCAAGATGTATAAGGGTTTCTGTTTGTTATTTTCCCTTGTAAATGACTCAAAATATGTAATTCTTTCGCATCAATGAACTTTCCCAGTTTATCTTCTTTCTCCAGTATCTTCGGAATTGTGTCACGCTTTACTTCTTTCGTATTCACATAGACTTACATATAACTGAGGCATATTTCGGCTCTTCCGCCTTTTTACTCTGCTTGGTATATAGAACCATTAAATGAATTGACTCTGCTATTTTGCAAGAATAAAACAATATAAAGTTAAACAAGGACTTCAACTTCTCCCCCTTTACGGGGACAAAAGGTAATATATAACTGAGGAAATCTCAGCTCCTCCATTCCGCCACCACACGGGGATATCTTCCGCTTCGCGGGGATAAAAATTTTGAGAATAACCGAAAGAATTTCGGTTCTTCCGTTCCTCCACCACACGGGGATATCTTCCGCTTCGCGGGGATAGAAATTTTGTATACATAATATATAACCGAGGAATTTCGGTTCTTCCGTTCCGCCACCACACGGGGATATCTTCCGCTTCGCGGGGATAGAAATTTTGTATACATAATATATAACCGAGGAATTTCGGTTCTTCCATTCCGCCACCACACGGGGATATCTTCCGCTTCGCGGGGATAGAAATTTGGTATACATAATATATAACCGAGGAATTTTTGCCATGGGATAGAAATTTTTTCTATATAATATATGGCTCAGAAGCCATCAACGTAAAGGAGGAAACATTTTCATATCATCCCTCTTTTGTGCTTGTCTTCTGAAGGGGAACGCCTATATCTGCCCCTTCTTATGCAAATGAAAGCTTTAGTACATACTGGGCTATTTAGAAAGAATAACCCTTTTTTTCCTTTTCACTTGGGGCCTCCTTTACCACAGACGATGAGCCCAATAATGATTACAAGCCCACTCTCCTCCCTTTTATAGGGGATCCTTTTGTCTTCATTTCTTTTTCAATCTTCCTCCCCTTGCCTTTTCATCTCCTTCTTCTCCGTCTGTTCGTTCCTCCGTCGCCATATTCTGTTGCCTTAATCCCTTTTTTCAGCCCTTTCTATTTATTTTTAGACCTTCAAAATGCATTCTACCTTCTTCCAGGAAATAGCGGGTCGTTATCCACATCGCAAGAAGAAAACCGGTTAGCCGTCGGCTTTGTCTTCTTCTTCACTTTCCCCGATCACCACCACACCTGCTTCATCTCGTCCGTCTTCTTCTCTTCCCCCTGCATCCCTTTTTACTTCCATCCCGGAGGAAATCGAGACAATTAGTCCTTCCTCGATTTCTCCGGCATTTACAAACCCTAGCTCTTATGCTTTTTCTCCCTCTGCCACCAATATTCAGAAGTCGCCTTCTCCTTCACTGCAACCTGTGGATGAACCCGGGGAGGATGCACTTCCATGTCAGCTGACGACAGAGGCTGGCTCACCCCGTCCTTCTATCTCCCCTGAATATCATTCTTCCTCTGAACCCATGGCGGTTGATATCCCCTTACCGCAAACTTCCCCCTCCACTCATCGCCTGAAGAACCCTTCTCCTCCCACAAATATCATCCCCCTTCTCCCCCTCACCAGTGAACTTCCCACCTCAGTATTATCTGTCCCATCTTCTTCCTTTTCTCCCAGGAGTCTTCGGATCCTGAACTTAGAGGAAGTGGTTCCTCGCATGGAAAGCCTACGCCATGCTCTGGATTTGGTATGTTTTCTCGATTAGCTCTCTTAGCTTTGTCTTACTAACCGATTTCTTTTTCACAACTGGCATGCAGGCCTTGACCAACCATCAAGAGTTGGATCGCTCCCTCCATCAATATCGGGCTCAAGCTCAAGAATGGGAGCGACAACAACGGGAAGATTTAGCGAATACTCAAAATCGAGAACGGCTCCTGTTGCAACAATTGCACCTGTGCCAGGAGCAATTATCCGAGGCTCGCCAACAAATTCAGAAGGATGCTGATACCATTGCAGCGTTAAGGGAACAACAACGTCCAGGTGTGCAGCCACCCGTCCCCCAGCGGGAAGTCCAACTGGCTCCTCTTGATAAGGAGTCTTCCTCGGCTCAAGAATTAATACGTCTCCAAGGGCAGGTAGCAGAGCTCCTCAAGGGGAAGCAACAGGATTCTGACGCCATCGCTCGCCTTCAGGTTCAATACCGGCGAGCACAGGATAAGATAGGGGACCTCCGCACCCGCTTGTGCAAGGAGGTACAAGAAAACTCATCCCTCATAAATTCTAGGGTGCATGCTCACGCCCGTCTACGCAGGCAAGAGACTTCTCTCCAGAGGCTGGGCACTGAACTCGCCCGGACCAGATCTTATTCTGAAGCAGTGGAGGGGATTTCAGCTTCTATGCGTCAAAACATGGTGGAGATGATGCACCTTGTGCAGCAGGACCAAAGTTCCCGAGCCGATGATGTTTCCATCCTAGCCGATGCTATTATGGAGGTGTCGCGACGCTATGTGGACGTGCGTCGAAAACTTCAAGAGCAACAAGAAAAATGCGAGAGGTCGATCGAGAGTTAAGCCCGACCGTCCGAACCGCCAGAGAGACTCATCATTTTGTCAGCGCCACTTATCGAGACGAATTTAATGAAGGTTCTAAGATGCTAACCAAGGATTACCTCCTCCAACTTATCCTTCATTTTCTTTAAATTGGGAGGCTGGTTTTCGACGTTATCCTCCCGACCGATTTAAACTGTAATTCGATATCTTGTTTTGAAATGGGAATTTCCTTTCCATTTTCTTTCTCTTCTTCATGATTGATAATCAGTACCGTATTGCTCTTGTAAATAACTCATTAATGAAATTTGGAGAGTACTTAACATCTAATTAACGCGATCACGTTATGAGTACACTCTTCGTAGTCTCATAATTTCTCTTCTTCTATTTTCTACTCCTCATACAGTGTGAAAAAGTTTTAAATAAATGGCATTCCAAGGTCGTGGAAGCTCTTTGCCTTGGTCATCTTTCAGATAATATGTCAATTTCGCTACGCAAATACTGCTATTTCATAAGGTCCTTCCCATTGAGCTAGCTTAATGGGGTCTCCAAATGGATTAACTTTACGCAAAACCCAATCCCTTCTTGAAATCTTCGAGGCATTACTTATTAAAGGCTCTGGCCAGACTTTGCTTGTAGACTTCCGCTCGCCTCCGTGCCATTTCTCGCTTTTCTTCCACCAAGTCCAATTCAGTGCTTTGGATAAGTTGGTTCTGATTTGGTTCGCACGCCTTTATCTGAGCACTATTTAACAAAACTTCGACCGGAATAACAGCTTCCGTCCCGTACACCAAACTAAAGGGAGTTTCTCCTGTTGTTGTCTTGGGTGTAGTTCAATAGGCCCACAGGATGCCTGATAACTCTTCTACCCAGTTCCCCCTCTGAGCCCCCAATTTGGTCTTTAATCCTTGAATGAGGATCCTGTTAGTCACCTCCACTTGCCCGTTCGCTTGAGGGTGAGCGACCGAAGTAAAAGCCTGCTGAATGTTGAGACTCTGGCACCATTCTTGGATCTTTTTCTTGAACTGCCAGTCCATTATCACCGACTATTTTCCGAGGAATAGTATCGACAAACAATGTTTCTCCATAAGAATCAGATACGACATTCTCAGTAATTTTGGCTAAGGGCTCTGCCTTCACCCATTTGGAAAAATAATCCACAGTCACCAATAAAAACTTCTTCTGTAGGTGCCGCTGGCATCGGACCTACTATATCCATCCCCCATTGATTGAAAGGACAAGAAGAGACTACGACTTTTCGAACTTGCTATGCTTCCGATAAGCGGGACAAGCTTGCACCATACGAGCAAAGATTCACTGGAGAGTAGGCCAAAAATATCCTGCTAATAGGGTCTTTCTTGCTAAAGCTCTCCCTCCTAAATGATTGCTGCAACAACCTTCATGAATCTCCCGGAGCACCCATTCTGCATCCTCCTTTCCCAAGCATTTCAATAAGGGTCGTCCGAAAGAAGTCTTGTACAAATCTCCATTTAAGAGGGTGAACCGTGTGGCTCGGCTTATTAAAGCGGATGCCGCTATTTTTTCTTCAGGGACCTTCCTATGCCGTAAATAAGCTATGATGTCAGTCCTCCAATCAAGAATTAGGCTTGATTCGGGTGCATCTTCCTTCACGCTGCATATTGCTAGGGAAGTATGAATTTTCGTATGGACCGTTTCCGAGGACTTCATTCCTTCCACAGCACTAGCCATCCGAGCCAATTCATCTGCCTTCCCGTTATTCTCCCGCGGAATTTGCTTTAAGAGGACCTAACGGAATTGAGCCTTTTCTTTCTCAAAAGCCTTCAAGTACTTATGCAGCCTTTCCTCTCGAACCGCAAAAGAACCTTGAAGTTGTGATATCACCAACTGAGAATCCGAATGGATTACAATGGAAGAAGCCCCCACCGCTTTTGCAGCCTGCAATCCCGCTAGAATGGCTTCATATTCCGCCTCATTATTAGATGCCCGATATTCCAAGCGAACGACTAGTCGAGTTTCTTCACCATCAGGGAAATTAATAGAATACCGACGTCGCTGCCCGCAGATCCTGAAGAACCGTCTACGAATATATTCCGTGCCCCTGATCCCTCCTCTTTGGCTGTCGAACCCTCTTCCGAGCCGCAGGGTACCTCTGCTAGAAAATCAACAAGCACTTGGGCCTTGATAACCGTTCGAGGTTGGTAGTGAATATCATACTCGCTTAGTTCTACCACCCATTTGGCCAATCTTCCAGAGAAATTGGGCTTAGTGACGACCTTGCCCAATTTGCTATGTGTTAGAACGGTGATGGGATGAGCCAAAAAGTACGGCCTTAATTTGTGGGCGGTTAGCACTAGGATATACTCCAACTTCTCCAGCTCTGTATAATGGAATTTCGCCCCTTCAGGATATGGCTGGTATAATAAATAGACTACTGGTGAGATCCTTCTTGTTTCAATAATACCGAACTAACGACTCCCTCTGAGACGGCCAGATACATCCATAACGGTTCTCCGGCTATTGGTTTGGCTAGCAGTGGGAGTCCAGCCAAATATTTCTTCAACTCCTGGAAAGCCTGTTCACATTGATCATCCCACTGAAATTTAGTAGCCTTGTGCAGGATCTTGAAGAAAGGCAGTCCTTTGTCCGCTGATCTGGCTATGAATCGTGATAAAGAAACGATCCTGCCCACCAGCTTCTGGGTTTCCCATAGATTAGAGGGTGACTTCATGTTACATAGTGCTTGCACCTTCTCAGGGTTGGCTTGTAACACTTCCTTAGTCACGATGTACCCCAAGAACTTGCCGATCTTTACTCCGAACAGGCATTTGTTAGGGTTTAGCTTCATATTAAACCGTCTTAATGTAGCGAAGGTTTCATTTAAGTCCTTGACTAAATCCCGAGTGGTCTTCGATTTGACTAATATATCATCCACGTAGACTTCCACATTTTTCCCTTTCTGTTCTGCAAAGATTTTATCCATAAGGCGTTGATAGGTGGCCCCTGCGTTCTTTAATCCGAACGGCATTACCACATAAGCGTATAACCCTCCTGCAGTCACAAAGCTAACCCTCTTTTGATCTTCTTCGGCCAAAGGTATTTGATGATATCCTTGATATGCATCCATTAGGGACACCACTTCATATCCCACAGTAGAATCCACCAATTGATCAATACGAGGCAAGGGGTAGCAGTCTTTAGGGCACGCTTTATTTAAATCACGAAAATCGATACACATCCTCCATTTCCCCGAAGGCTTGGGGACAGGACTACATTGAAACCCATTCGAAAGCTGGATCTCCTTTACATGACCAGCTTTTAGCAATTTGTCCACTTCTTGGCTATGACCTTGTCCTTTTACGGTCCAAAATATCGCCTCTTACATTTGGGGGACTCCTTTAGTGATATTGAGATGGTGTTGACCATTCGAGGGTTGATCCTCATGAGATCATGCACGTCTTTTGCGAAGATGTCTTCATTTTCGTTCAGGCAAGCCACCAGCTCTTCTTTGGTTTCCAGCTGTTGTGCCACCCGTGTGGCCTTTCCTGGAGCGATTTCCACCAGTTCACCTTCCTCTATTTTGCCATCCTTGGGGGGGATTCCTCCAGGACGCAGACATCAATGATGATGACAGCTTTGCCTTTGAGGTCATTGGTTCGGGCTTTCTTCTGATCGTCCCGAACCATTTGCACGTAGCAGCTCCTGGAGGCCTTATGTTCTCCACGGACTTCTCCCACCGATGGACCCACCGGAAATTTCACCACGGTGGTGCGGAAGTCACGGCCTGAAAAGGGTGAGAAAGGATGCCCAAGAATAGCGTTATAAGTGGACGGGCGTCCTGATGAGAAAAGGATTATCTTGGTTTTTGTGGGCTTTCGCCCAGTCGAGAAAGGCAATGAAATCGCCTGTAGGGTGTACTACATGTCTGTGAATCCAAGAGGGGTGGCCACATCTTCTAGAGCATTCCCTGCATCTGTCAGAAGGCTTCCTGAAAGAGGATGTTGACGGAACTTTCTGAATCGACCAACACCCGGGCCACTTCATAATTAGCCAAGGATATGCGAATAACCAAGGCGTCCGTATAGGGCAGTAGGACACCCTGTAAATCTTCTGGCCCGAATGAAACGAGCGGTGCAGCTTGAATAGTTTGGTCAGTGGTGATGGCCAAACTCTCCAGGAGACGGGCATACGACTTCCGTGCTCGGTTGGAGTCCCCATCAGTAGGTCCTCCAGCTATAACATGAATAACTCCTCGTGTGGGAGCGTCATCTAAATTGGATGAAGGGCCCTCACCTGATGGGCCTCCTTGGGAAACAACCTCTTGGGATGGCGTTTGAGGGAAAGTGACTTGAGGTTGTTGATTATAGGGCCCTGGATGAGTTACATTGGGTCGGGAGCCTCGCCGTGCCGGTCCTCCTGCCTGGAGCCTTACTTGTGGATATGCAATATGGAGGCTATCCAATTCCTCTTGTAACTTAAAACATCGGCCACTACTGTGGCCGTATTCCGTATGATATTGGCAGAAGAATGGGGCAGGGGGGTTACTTGGGATCCCCCTGTATCCTAAGGGTCATGCAGTGCCGCTGGTCATAGAATTCCATTTCTCGTTCTTTCCAAGTCCTCATAGGAGGAAGCGCTTCAGCGGCCATGATTTGTAAGGGCGGACGGGCGAGCACTGGCGATTGGGACGAGGCCTCGGAACCTCCCGCCGAAAAGGTCTTGTATACTCGCCGAGGAGCACTTGAGGAGCATCGAACGAGCTCTTTCCTTGGGATCTGCGGCAAATTGCTCACCTCCTCCGCATTTTAATCCTTCTTCTTCGCGGATAAACTGCTCCGCACGACTTAGTAGCTCCTCATAACTATCCGCAGGTTGCCTTAACAAGGAACTGAGGAAGGGGCCCTCCTTCAGCCCATGCTGAATAGCGCCCCTGAAAGATTCGGATCGGGTGGAGGGGATTCCCCTAGCTGCAGAAGTGAATCGGTGAATATACCCCCTAAGGGATTCTGAGGGTCCCTGGGTGATATGCATTAACATAGAGGCGTCCTGTTTATATGCCTTACAGCTGACAAATTCCCGGCTGAACATTCTCTGGAAATTAGCGAAACAAGTGATGGATCCTAGGGGCAGAGTATTGAACCACTTTTGTGCCGAGCCAATTAGGGTGGTTCGAAAGACTCGGCACTTGAGAGCGTCAATATAACAGTGGAGCGAGCCCGCTCCGTCAAATTGAGATATGTGCTCTTCGGGATCCGTCGAACCGTCATACTTATTGATCTGAGGATTTCGGAAGTAAGATGGAGGGAGCTCAGAGAGAATATCCATTGTAAAGGGACTGAGCTCGTATATTTTCGGAGGTCGGGTTGATTGACTCTCGCCCTGTTCTTCCCGGCGTGTTTGGGTGAAGGGCATAGTGTTCTGAGGCGTTCTTCCCCCAAGTCCGCCTCTAGGTAATATTTTCACATTGACGGCTGTACGAGATGGAGGAGACATTTCTGGGGGTGGGCCTCTGGAAGAAGGTTCACCGGAATGCGGATGCAGATATCCGGTCCTTCTCCTTTCCCTAGCGAGGGCTTTTGTAATAGCGTCATCCACCAGGGCCTTCAGCTGCGATGGTAGAAGGGTGATGGGGCGCTCTTCCGCTGCAGAGGTAGCAGGTTGTTGTACTTCTTCAGGTTGCATCTCGACGTCCAGCTCAAATGTTCCCACAGACGGCGCCAACTGATGCGGGACGGGTGAAATCTGTTCACTCCTTTTTCAATGCAGTGAAGCACTGAGGGAGATCTCAGAGGGTTTTCACAGGCCGCAGTCAGTAGAGAATAAGAAGATGAAGCAGATGAAACGCAAGAAACCCACGTCAGCACTCGAGACTCAGACACAAGATGTAACGTGGTTCGGAATAAGGATTCCTACTCCACGGAGGTGAGCTTTTCTCACCGGATGCAGTGCCTAAGCACCTTCACTATGAAGGTCCTCCTTTATGGAAAGCAAGTTCCCGAAGGTGGAGGAGAAAGACCTCTTACAGTGATATCACAAAATGAGAAAAATACAAGAGATGTAACAATCGACAGATCTCCATCCTTCTTCTCCAGCGAGGCAGTTGTCGCTCTCCTTCTTCTCCTGCGTCCCCTTCTCTCTTGCTGGGTGGGAATAATTGCGGATCTTTTCTTCCTCCTCGCTTCCTCCCTTTTATCTTCCCCTTTCCTTCATTGTAACGTCGTGGGTTATCCCCATCGCATAATGTGGCCACCACCTTCCCTGAGAATAATTCCACATGTATATAAGGAGTGAAAACTCCTTGGAATATTGCGTGGGGCCTCCCAGGCCGTTGCCTAACACCTTTTCCTCTACTTTTCGGGAAACTAGGTTAGAATATCTCCCTCAACCCTCCGCATTGAGTGAAGCTAGCTTAGGTCTATAGCCCACGGGTGCCCTAGCCCTAGGATTCCTCATCAACCCGAACCAATTCCCCTTTTCCCCGCACCAGACTTCCTTCGTATAACCGTATCGATCAAGCTAAGTCGACCCTCTATCCATCCCGTCGGCTTTTGGAATTATCTTGCTGAACCAATTCTTGCTCCACTCTTTAGTGAAGTGCCTTCCGTCTCTTCTTTGCTGTACCAATTGCTTCTGCTAACTCTTCCGTGTCAATTGTTTTCAATATTCTCCCGTACCAATGACCTCTGATATTTACGCCCGGACCAATAGCCTCTGATATTTGCGCCCGGACCAATGCTTCCTTTTCTCACTTCACTAAACCGAATATTTTAGCTCGGATCATGGGCCCCCACTAACCCTTCTATTGGGGATTATGTAGAAAAGGTACCAACAGTATCAAATATAAAAAGATGCAAAATCTTTCATATTCATATGATGCATATAAAAGGTCTTTGGATCATGATGCTTAGTAAGGTGCTTTTTGTTCATCTTCTAGTCTTCTTGGCCAAAATTTTTTCCCTCTCCTTTTGGGAAAAAGTTTTTGTGGGGTTTCTAGCACAATCAAAGGCTTTTTCTTCTCCAAAGAGAATGTTCGTGTGAATACCATAGAAGCGCGGCCATCCTGATCGCGCTGAGATCCATTTGAATAGTTATTGTCGAAATTGTGAAGGACTACACATCAAGAGTAATCTCTCAGTTAGATGTAGTTGTAAGAACGATCAGTATTATGTATACACATGGATCTCTGGATGGATCTAATTTTCGTTGCCTTTTTATGATGGTTTTTCGCATAAGATCCCTACAATTGCTGATGAGGATAACCCTCCAAGTCAGGCGCTCAGGAAGCCTCATCGAATATTCCTCCAAATGATCATCCCCTACTGGTCCTCTAATTGACTATGGTAATGATAAGTCGGGTCTATGTGGCACACCATGTGGAAGTTCAGTGTAGAACTTGCCCCCTAATGACCTATCTAAAAGGTATCACAGAGGGGAGTCATGGGGAGGAGAAAAGACATCTTTTGGCCACTACATAAAGAAGGTGATGATGAGGTAACAGAAGGGAGGACTCTGAACACTCTTTTCATCTTTTTCGACTACATACCATTCTTACAGCTTCTTCAACATCTTCTCCCTGTCTAACTTAAGCATTAGAGGGTTGTAACTAGAATCCCGACGGCCGTCTGACTCGTGTTTACTTCGACAGGAAACTGTTGTTGAGGATCGTGAGATCCCGTCCTTTTTCGAGTCTTCCTCGGAAGGGAATCATAAGCGAGACGCATCAATTAATTTTAATTGTGTTGATCTAATTTTTTTTTAAAAAAATATTTATTACTTTTTATTGGTTTCATTTTTTCCTTTTATAAAAATTAATATTTAATAATATATAAGAGCTTTCTTATGTTTGTAAATGTGCAAAAAATAGAAGAAATAATATAGTATAGTTTTTATCTCCTCATCTCTCCTTTTTATAACTTTTCCAATTTTCTACTAACAAATACACGAGAAATCGAAGCAAATTACGAAATATCTTTATTGATACCTTAATGCTACATATTTTATAGAAATGAGATATCTTGACGGTAGCATACTTCCTTAACACTCCTTTCAAAGCAAAGATGCAATGACAATGAAACTCTAGTATGGAATTGGCAAACAGAACATATTTAAATCAAGTGTATGTATCATCATCAGATACAATCATCCCAGAGCTCTTCAATAGATTTGTAGGGTCCCTTCTCAGAGACAAGCTCCAGACCTTGCAAACTTTTGCGCTGAGGAATCCTACTGATCTTGTCCCTCTCTTCTTCAGTCAGCTCCCAATTCAGTATGTCCAAATTCTCCAGCATTTCATTCTCTTTAAAGGTTTTAACTATCACAACGCCCCCTTGCTCAAATACCCACCTCAAACATATCTGCATGCACGCAATCAATGTTGCATTAGCAATGAAGTCCCACTTATGTCTGTAGAGTTGGCCTTCATATGGTATTAAGATCCGGTTGAGAGGACGATAATCCAAAGCTAAAGTGTTAAGAAATAGAAGTCAAATATATTCGGTTTTTTAATACAGGTCCAAACTTTAGACAGTATTTTTTTACCTGAGCAACACTCTTTCCTTTAGTTTTGGCAATTTCGTGCAGAACATCACACTGCATAACCCAGTCTTTGCCCCACCCAGTTCCGTTGCCTCCCAAAGGTGAGAAAGCACAGAGTTGAATGCCTTTGGCCACACAGAACTCCCTCAACTTCTTTTGTTGCCAAAGAGGATTTACCTCCACCTAATTATTATCATGTATAAAAAATAATCAAACTTTGTCGAGAGAAGATAAACTTATTTACTCTCAAAAGAGTCAGAGAGAAGAAATACAATCCTTATTCATTTTCCTTAGCATATACATCAGATATTTATGCGCAACATGCAAGCTGATTTTCTTGGAATTATGGGTAATAATTCTATTTAAAAAATGAGACCAATTATCCTGCAATCCTTAAGGATGATTCTATTCAAAACATCGAGTAATTATCCAACAATTACGAAGAACAATTCTATGACAATTTATGTTCAAAACTGAAATTTCTGAAAATAATTCAGTTTGCATCTAACAAGATGTTGAACGTCAGATGTAACAGGAAATTCAAGATTAACGTAAGTTAAATTGAATGGCATGCTTGACTGCAAGAAAGATTTGCATTAAGCTTATGAATTTCCCCGTAATTATGGGGAATAATTTCATTTAAAACATGATATAAATCATCCTTCAATCACGGGCATAGCTCTATTTAAATTCATGAGATTATTATCCTACTATTATGGAGAAAAATTATATGTTAATTTGTGTTCACAGATCCCAGATAATAAAAACTTTTCAAGGCTTTTCTTCCCTTTAAACTCCGACAAAAGCAAACAAAACCTCGATGTTAAATCAACAATAGTCATCATTATCTGTATATTCTGTCTGATTTAATATACGCATATCGACATCAACAAGCCATGAAAGTTCAAACTTATTTTTGATCAGGTATATGGATACCATGCAATGTCATCAAGTAGTAGGCAGATCTCAATTTACCTGGTTGACCGCAGGAGGAATTTCAGCCGTAGCGAGCAATGTCTCAATCTTCTTGCCCGAGAAGTTACTGACCCCTATGGATTTGGTGAGTCCCATCTTTTGACACTCCTCCATGGCCCTCCACACGGAGGTCAAGTCAATGGGCATGAGTTCATCCTCAGTTATTATGGCAGGATGGCCTTGGGGTTTGGCAGAAATTGGAAAGTGAATGAGATAAAGGTTAAGGTACTCCAATTGAAGGTTCCTAGAATTGCAACAAAATTCCTAAGTTTAATTTAATTTCCTCGTTAAGAATTCTATAAATCAACTGATTACTTGAGGGTTCTTTGAAGTGCAGGAAGCACAAGATGCGCTTGGGTGTCCCTGATCCAGAGCTTGGATGTGATGAAGAGCTCGTCCCGAGAGGCGATGAGCCCCGTGCTGAGCGCTTCGGCCACAGCCTGCCCCACCGGCTCCTCCGACCCGTAGATCGCGGCGGTGTCGAAGTGGCGGTAGCCAAGCTCGATGGCGCGAAGCACGGCGGCTCGCGTGGACTCGGTGGCCGACAGGGGGAAGGAGGCGGTGCCCAATCCGATGCGGAGCATGGGCGTGGAGCCGGAGCGCAGGGTTATCTGTGGGACTGCCATCGCCCTCGAGAGCTCGTCTGGAAGGGAAGCGGGAGGAGTCAGCGGGAAGTAGGGAGCTTAATTATTAGTAACCAACTGGGTTGGTCAAACAATGGGGCTCCAGTACCCACTATAAATAAATAATGAAACCCGATAACGCGGATAGAAAATTTGTTATCTATTTCAGATTTCAGTTAGCGTATTTAGGTTAAACATCAAAGTGTTGGAAATTTCATACGCAAGGTGCTTAGACTTGGCAAAAAGCATTTTGGGTGTTAACTGTTAAGGGCCCATCAATTTTATGGTAAGTTAATATTCGTATATGAAACATAATTGTAATACTTAATAACCCACTAAGGTGATTAATAAACCCGTACAGCGCGTATAGAATATTTAAGATGCTTTTTTATAATCCATTTCACTTACAGACAGCATTAGCAATATTCACTTTTTCTCCGTATGTCTAAGGCTTTTTCTCCATTTATCTAGAAGACTCCAACGGTCTGTGCATTTAGGATTTCTTTTCCATTAACCTAAAATGGCTTTAGCAACCAACTAATTGTGTAAAAGCAAGGTAATTGGTTTGCAGCCACTAAATAAGGGCGCCGAATGAAAGACCAAGCTACCATGAATTCACAGCTCTCTTTGTGAAGTGCAAGGCCAAATTTGCCTCCACGGGACGCCATGTACACCGTGATATTACAATAGTTATATCATGACTATCTTGAACACAACTTTATCGTCCAATGAATCTATTTATTTATTTATTTTTAATCCTTTCCTGTTCTAATTATTGAATTTTTTTTTCTTTTTCACTAAGATTTCTTTTTCCTTCTCCATTGTTATTTAAGCTAGACAGAGCTTAAGACTTGTCATCTTGTGAACCGAGCACTCAATACTTAAATTCAACGGCAACGACAATAACAATAATGATAATAATACAAAGATATCCTTACCATGATTTTAATTTTGATTTTTCAATTCAAAGTTTCTGATAATCAAGAAGCCAACGAAAAATCTTCCCTTTCTATGACGATTAATGTTTTGGAGATAGGACTTGACTTTTGTGAACTAAATATCACTACAGGATAAATTAGAAGGAAAATACATTTTTATCCTACTTCAGTCTCATTCAAGACGAATTAAAAATACATTTTTAAGTCAAACAATTTGACCAAAAGTTATTTGACTAGAAGTAAATAAAGCTAGAGAAGCAAGTATGTGTAGATCATGAATTTTGTCGTCAGTGTGTTTGATTCAAACCTTAAAAATTACAGCGATGAATATTAAACAATTGATGAAAGTATCTTCCTCTTTTGTAATGGATTCAAACCCTGCTTCCTTAATAATTTTCAATCAATCAGATTAAGCCTAGTTTATTTGCCGGGAAAAATTATTTGTGAAAAAATATTTTTAGTTTTTCAAAAGATAGATATTTTTTTATTATTTGGATATGTTATTAAAATTGTTGATTTTTTTAGAAAAAAAAAGAGAATTTTTTTTATACTTGATTGGATAGATTAAATAGTTTGACACGAGATAAATTATTTGTATTGATTACCCAATTAAAATGCTAATCTAATCAACCCAACCAGATTAACTAGGTCATCATGACTAATCAATTTGTTTAAATCGATTAGATTGTCTAAACCAAATAATTCATCTAGTTCTCTATATCATGACTATTGTATTTATTCAACTTTTAGTCAATTTAATTCATCTAGACTATTCTTCTTCTCGAACTACTCTATTAGCATAGTTGAACTGAAGGAATTAACTTGTGTTTATCTTGCCAAACCGAATGAATCAACCCACCTAGCTAGCGTAGATTGACCGGTTAATCCTATACACTTGACTTGGTTAACTCACCTAGGAACCTTCTTCCTATAAATAATTGCATCGAAGTGCTTATTAGAAATTGAGGTATTTATTCATACAATAAAGATATTTTGTATTAGTGGAAAGAAATAACTTTTATTTTTTTAGGAAAAAGTACTTTTTTTTTCTTCCAAAAACCGACTATAACTAAAAGAAAATTTTCGTTAAATAAAATAATAATAATCTTGATTTCCAATCGCACAACATATTGAAACTTTTGAAAATCCTTTCCGAGAAACAAAAATACCTAACTTATTAAAGAATTATCAGGAATTTTTATTTTTATCAAACACACACTTATTTGAATTTTGTAACAAATGAAAGCTACTTCACAACTAATTCATTAGTGACGCCTTTTTTGTTCCGTAGATTTTTTTTTTCCTCCAAGGCCTATCGCACTTGGCAATGAGACTATATCTCGTTCTTCAATTATATCTATTATTTTTTTTTAATTGACATCACATATTCAAAATTTTAATCTAATTATTAATTAATTTTAAAAATAATCGATCTGTCCATAAAATTTTTTCAGAGGTCATCACAATAAATTAAAAAATATTCACAATGCATGACTCAATATTCTAACATTGTAAAATTTATCATTCAATTTAAAAAAATTCTTATAAATACTTTGTAATTGAAAATCAAACTCAAAATGTCTAAAAGAATTCGACGATTTATTAAACAGCGTACGTGAAGTTTAGAATTACCCAAATAATTGTAGGGAAATCTCGTATGCCAAATGACATATGCGCAACGGAAAATAGGATCCCTTCCAAGTGATCCATGCGAAAGCAAACTCGTATAAAATAAATTTCTCTAAACCAAACCTATCTTATAGGAGAGGATTACCTTTGTTGCGTGCCCTTGTTAATCCCGCTTTTCCTTTCGGTTTGTTGGATCTTTAGCACGTTCAAGTGTCCGTGCCTCTATACGTATCCACACGAGCACGCTCTTGTCTCACAAAAGGAAAACTAGAAGAGCTCTCCTTTACTTCTTGCTAGAGAAGTCCCTAAAGGAGAGGAAGAGAGGGAAAAGGAGAAAGGAAGAAGAAGACTCCTCTTCTTGCTAGCCTACACTCACAAACCCACACAACTAAAGCTTCCACCAAGCTTTCTCACCACTAACACAACCAAAGCTTCCACCAACAACAAAAGCCAATGCACACTTTGGCCGGCCACTTAGGGTGTCTTTTATAGGGTTGGAAAAACCCTTTCACCTCCACACATTCAATGCAATCCATTGCATTGAGACATATCCTTGTTTGGCCGGCCACTTAAGGAGACAAAAACCAATTTGTCTTCTTCCACCTCATCTAGCTTAGGTGGATGCTTAGGTGGCATGCTTATGTGGCATTCTTATGTGGCTTTCATGCATGTTGAATTAATCTTATTAATTCAATTAAGCTTATGTTATCATATTGAATTAATCTTATTAAATCAATAAGGTAACATATTGAATTAATCTCATTAAATCAATTAGCTAAAATTTATTGCTTTAAAGTCCAAAAACCATTTTGTACTTAAGCTTATTCCCAAATTATTCTAGTCAAACTAGAATACTCTAATTCCTCTAATTATCATGCTCTTTGTGTGTAACCCTATAGGCTCTCATAACGTTGGCAGTGGATCTAAACTCTTTTAGATACACAAGCAATGAGCGGCATCTAGCAATACATCATTGCTACCCAAGTTATGAGATAAGTCAAGATCCGACTAACCTTTCCGTGACTACTATAATATATGACCGTGTCCTTCTATCTGATATCGACGATCAATGAGGCATAGATCGCGGTCATCCTCGATCAATCTATGTGTTTCTTGATCCTCGAGTAAACTAACTCAAACAAATGAGCTCAATATCTCATATTGACTCATTCGAGCATGGCCATGCGCTTTTAGTAGTTCTACTCAATCAAGGCCCACCGATATCACTGGCCATATATGGAAGGGATAGATCCCATCTACATCACTCACATCCCTCCGCATAATTTGTTACATACCCAAGAATCGCTTTATGGTCCACCCTGTTACGGGTGACGCTTGACGATACCAAAGTACATAACTCCTTATGTAGGGAACCGTAGTGACTTCGTGTCTAAGGACTATTCATACCAATAGTCACATGAGAAAGTTTATGACACTCATATAACGATCCATGAAACTTTCTCATGTGGGTCGGGCCAAGATATATTCTCCAATATATACCCATGTGTCAACTTGATATCATATATCCATGACTTGTGAGATCAAGTCATCAATTGACCTACATGCTTAGTCTTTATGTATTAATATTGCCCTTGCATATTAATACTGACTAGGAACATTTAGGAAAGTGTTCTCATCCTCTCATAATCAATTTCGCCAATTGATGTGTCAGAGATAAGAACCTACTTTTCTAGGGCATTATTATATTTAAATTAGTGCACAAGCAAGATGTAAATATAATAACCAACTTTGCCTTTATAGAATATGATACAAAATGTTCCTATTCAACCATCACATGATTGGTTCTAGGGCTTTAACTAACAATCTCCCACTAGCACTAGTACCAATCACTATGATATCTAATACCTAGTGACCTAGTGTGACCATCATGCTTCCTCTCGTACAAAGCCTTGTCAATGGATCTGCGATGTTAGCTTCTCGGTATCAGCATATCCTCACATCTCCTCTATCGATGATCTCGAATGAGATGGAAGCGCCGCAAAGATGTGTTTGGTCCACGATGTGATCGAGGTTCCTTAGCTCGCACAATAGCCCCATTGTTGTCACAATAGAGGTCTATTGATCTCGCAATGCTAGGAACTACCCCAAGTTCATCGATGAACTTATGAGCCAAATACCTCCTTTGCTGAGATGCCGCAATATACTTCATTGTAGAATCAATCGCGTGTCCTCGCTCGAACTCTTCCACCACAGCCCACCATTCGTGCAAAACACGTACTCGATTGCGATCTATAGTCATCCTTGTCTGCTTGGAAGCTTGCATCATCGTAACCCTTTACGCTTAGCTCCTCATTGCCTTCCAAATATCGTGAAATATTCTTTCGCTCTTCGTAAGTACTTAAGAATATTTTTGACCGCTATCCATGACTTTCACCGATCCGATCGGTATCTACTCGCCATGCTCAAAGCATACGAGATGTCGTGAGTGCATAAAGCATGGCGCATATGATAGACCCTATAGCTGATGCATAAGGGATCTTATCCATGCGATCTCTCTCCTCCTTAGAAGAGGGACATTGAATCTTCGAAAGACTCACACCATGTGATAAAGGCAGAAACCCTTTCTTAGAATTTTGCATAGCAAAACGATCTAGCACTTTATCAATGTAATGTACTCGACTTAGGCCAAGTAATCTTCTAGATCTATCTCTATAGATCTTGATGCCTAGAATATAGGTAGCTTCACCTAAGTCCTTCATCGAGAAACAATTCCCAACCACATCTTCACAGCATCCGGAGTGAGGGAATATCATTTCCGATGAGAAGTATGTCATCTACATACAAGACAAGAAATACAACTGTGTTCTACTATTTCTCTTGTAGACACAAGGCTCATCTTCATTCTTGATGAAACCAAACTCTTTGATTGCATCATCGAATCAAGATTCCAAATTTCGAGAGGCTTGCTTTAGTCCATAAATGGACCTTTGCGGTTTGCATACCTTTCCAGATGCTTTGATCTTCAAAACCTCGTGTTGTGTCATGTACACATCCTCGAGTAGCTTTCCATTCGTAAAAGCGGTTTTGACATCCATCCGCCAGATCTCATAATCATGGTAGGTCAATAGCAAGTATGATCCAATGGATTTAAGCATCGCGAATCGTGAAAAGGTTTCTTCATAGTCAATACCATGAATTTGTTTGAATCCTTTAGCCACCAATCTACCTTTATAGGTATGCTTATTACCATCCATGTCGCCTTTACTTTAAAGACCCACTTACACCCAATGGGTTTTACCCTTCGTGGATCAACCAAAGTCCATACTTGGTTAGTGTACATGGATTCCATTTCGGATCTCATGGCCTCTAGCCATTTCTCTAACTGGGCTCATCATAGCTTCTTATAGGATGTAGGCTCGCCAAGATCGATAAGCAATACATCACCGCTGTCACCAAGAGAAAAGAATATCTCTCGGGTTGTGACGGATCCTATTAGATCTACGAAGAGGTTGGTCTACTTGAATGTGTGTTTGTTCCACAACTCTTTGGGCAACAATTTCATCCACAACACTTTGTGGTTCCTGCTCATTTTCCATCAAGCCTTAGTGTTATCATCATCTTGAACTTCTTCAAGATGAATTTTACTCCCACTAGTATTTCTAGAAATAAATTCTCTTTCTAGAAAGACAGCATTTCTGGCAACAAACACCTTGCCAAGTGTGGGATTGTAAAAGTAATATCCCTTAGTTTCCTTGGGATATCCTATAAAATAACACTTATCTGATTTGGGTCCTAGTTGATCCGAGACTTGACGCCTAACGAAGCTTCACAACCCCAAATCTTTATAAAAGACATTTTGGGACTCTTCCCGTCCCATATCGTATATGGTGTCTTTTCTACGACTTTGATGGAACGCGATTAAGTGTGAAAGCTACTGCCTCTAGAGCTAAACCCCAAAAGGAAGTAGGTAGATCACCTGCTCATCATTGATCGTACTCATATCTAATAGAGTACGATTTCTCCTCTCGATACACCATTCCATTGTGGTGTTCCAGGTGGAGTGAGTTGGGATATTATCCCACACTCACCAGTGATCACGAAACTCTTGACTAAGGTATTCACCACCTCGATCCGATCAAGTAGCTTAATACGCTACCAAGTTGGTTTTGTACTTCATTCTTGAATTCTTGAACTTTTCAAAGGATTCTCGACTTATGTCTCATCAAATATAAGTAGCCAAATCTACTCATATCATCGCTGAAAGTAATAAAGTACTTATAGCCTCCTCTGCTTCGACATTGAAAGGGCCACATACATCAAGATGTATGAGTCCTAACAAATCTGCCGCCTTCTCGCCATGTCCACTAAATGGAGTTTTAGTCATCTTTCCTAAAAGACAAGACTCGATACCTCATATGATTCAAAATCAAATGAGTCCAATAATCCATCTTTATGGAGTTGGGATATGCGTTTTCATTTATGTGACCTAGGCGATAAAGGTTGTAGATATGTCCGGTTCAAATCATTCGATTTGAACCGCTTGGTATTTACGTTATAAATTGGGTTATCTAAATCTAGAACATAGAGACCATTCATAAGTGGTGCATTACAATAGAACATTTCATTTAAATAAATGGAACAACATTTGTCCTTTATTATAAAAGAAAAGTTTTTCTTGTCTAAACAAGATACGTAAATTATGTTCTTTGTTAATGCGTACATAGAAGCACTCCTCTAGTTCTAAGATAAGGCAAAGACAAAGAATATGTTCCTACACTACAAGAAGAACTTTTGCGCCATTGCCTACTCAGAGGTCCACGCCACTTTGCCATTATTCTACTATTTCTCCCTCGCACATTAGTACAAATGTGAGATGCACATCCCAGATCTAATACCCATGTAGAAGAAATAGATAGATTAACTTCTATAACGTGTATACCGAGGCGTAAGTCCCACTTCTCTTGTTCTTTACTTCCTCAAGGTAGACTTTAGCCCGGTTCCGCTTCCAAAGGTCCACCTCACCGCAATGGAAGCAGCCCCTTCCTTAGGTACTTTACCTTTACCCTTTGAAGTGGATGAATTGGCCTTGCCTTTGGCTTGGTCTTACCCTTGCCTTTACCACCTTTGTCCTTCTTGACCATTAGTACATTACTAACTTTCTTCTTGAGATTTGGTTCTAGCTCAACATGCCGAGAATCTCAGCAAAGGTTTATCAATTTCATTCATGTTATAATTCATGACGAATTGATTGTATGCTTCCTGCAACGATTGGTAGGATAACATCGCTTGCCAATTCTTGGCTGCTGGAAAACCTAGTCTTTCAAGGTTCTCAACGCATCCAATCATTTTGAGTACGTGAGTTCCTACAGGTGTTCCTTCTTGCATCTTGCATGCAAAAAGAGCCTTAGACACTTCAAAACGCTCGTGCCTAGCTTGTCCTTGATATAGTTGTTTCAAATGCTCAACCATATCATAGGCATCCATGTTCTCATGTTGCTTCTGAAGCTCAGAGTTCATGGTGGCAAGCATAAGGCATGACACATCTAATCGCGCCATCTTGATGCTTCTTATAAGCATCCTTTTCAAAGACGAGTGGCCGAGGGGCGGTATTTCTGGGTAGCCTCGCTCTAGGACATATAGTTTATGCTCTTGCTTGAGGATAATCCTCAAGTTCCTATACACCAAGAAAGTTTGTCCATTGAGCTTGTCCTTCTCAAGGACAGATCGCAAGTTGAGGGGGTGTGTCGTGTTAGATGACATGGTGATCTACAACATTAAAAATGCAAAGTTAAGTATCATACCTAAATCATTTAATTAGGCCTTTAATTAAATGAGGCTCCCACTAAATTCTCATAGCTACTATTTAGCTATAAATTTATATGGGATAAAGATCCACATCATAATTGCCTTGAGTTAGCTTTGGCTAATCGCCCAAGACGAGTATAATTAGGTAGGCAATCTTTTGCCAATTACATCTGATGTAACTCTTTAATAGCTTTGTTAAGTTTTAGATTAGTTTAGTGTTTATTCCTAAACCAAATTCCAGCCGTATGTCAGGCACATGTGGCCTTCTTGGATATCTGAGCAACGACCACTTCTAAGACAAAGTCGATGTTCTAAATCACACAAAACTAATGTTAACACTTATGTTCAAAGTTAATATATGCCTCTACTTTCTTAACCAATTAAGAAATACTTAATTAAGTCTACCAAGACTGAGAAGCGGGACATCACGATTGTCCACTCGCACCCCTCCAAGATAAAATGCATTGCTTTGCTTTGGCAAACCCAATAACAAATGATCGAGGAAGTAGTGAGTACCAACTTTGGTAGGCATATCGTTTAGACTTATTAAGAAATAAACATGTATCATATACATATTAGCATACATCACATATAAGCTAAACTAATCATGCATCACATACAAGCTAAACTAACATGCATCACATACATATTAAACTAACGTGTCATGGTTATGGCCCTTATTCTACAATCTTCTCAAGCCAATGAAAAGATTGATTGGTCAACCTAGGGATAGCATCTTCTCCTAAGTGCTTCCTTTTGGTTGTCTTGTGTGTTGACTTCCTCCTTGTAACCTCATCTTCCAATGGACCCTCCATCCTTGTTTTGTACATTACAAAAGGAGAAATACTCGAGTTACATTCGAGTCTAAAACTAATTTTACAACAAGAATATTAGGAGAAAGGCACGACACGCAGCCGTATTAAGAATTACAACACACAATCACAAACTTTTTGGGACTAGGCCATAACCATGCACCATGTCATTTTAACTTTTAAAGACATTGGATATTTTATTATGTTTGAAAATTTGCTAATGCAATTATCAACTCATAATAAAATTTATCCTACTTCTATATCACATATAAAATAGAAAACCTATTTTTATACGATCTTTCAAGTGGCTCTGATACCCTTTGTAGGGAAATCTCGTATGCCAAATGGCATATCAAGACGGAAAATAGGATCCCTTCCAAGTGATCCATGCAAAGCAAACTCGTATAAAATAAATTTCTCTAAACCAAACCTATCTTATAGGAGAGGATTACCTTTGTTGCGTGCCCTTGCTAATCCCGCTTTTCCTTTCGGTTTGTTGGATCTTTAGCACGTTCAAGTGTCCGTGCCTCTATACGTATCCACACGAGCACGCTCTTGTCTCACAAAAGGAAAACTAGAAGAGCTCTCCTTTACTTCTTGCTAGAGAAGTCCCTAAAGGAGAGGAAGAGAGGGAATAGGAGAAAGGAAGAAGAAGACTCCTCTTCTTGCTAGCCTACACTCACAAACCCACACAACTAAAGCTTCCACCAAGCTTTCTCACCACTAACACAACCAAAGCTTCCACCAACAACAAAAGCCAATGCACTCTTTGGCCGGCCACTTAGGGTGTCTTTTATAGGGTTGGAAAAACCCTTTCACCTCCACACATTCAATGCAATCCATTGCATTGAGACATATCCTTGTTTGGCCGGCCACTTAAGGAGACAAAAACCAATTTGTCTTCTTCCACCTCATCTAGCTTAGGTGGATGCTTAGGTGGCATGCTTATGTGGCATTCTTATGTGGCTTTCATGCATGTTGAATTAATCTTATTAATTCAATTAAGCTTATGTTATCATATTGAATTAATCTTATTAAATCAATAAGGTAACATATTGAATTAATCTCATTAAATCAATTAGCTAAAATTCTCATTAAGCTTAAAGTCCAAAAACCATTTTGTACTTAAGCTTATTCCCAAATTATTCTAGTCAAACTAGAATACTCTAATTCCTCTAATTATCATGCTCTTTGTGTGTGACCTATAGGCTCTCATGCGTTGGCGGTGGACCTAAACTCTTTTAGATACACAAGCAATGAGCGGCATCTAGCAATACATCATTGCTACCAAGTTCTGAGATAAGTCAAGATCCGACTAACCTTTCCGTGACTACTATAATATATGACCGTGTCCTTCATCCTTGATATCAGTTGATCAATGAGGCATAGACCGTGTCATCCTCGATCAATCTATGTGTTTCTTGATCCCCGAGTAAACTAACTCAAACAAATGAGCTCAATATCTCATATTGACTCATTCGAGCATGGCCATGCGTTTTAGTAGTTCTACTCAATCAAGGGCCCACCGATATCACTCCGTCATATGGAAGGGATAGATCCCATCTACATCACTCACATCCCTCCGTATAATTTGTTACATACCCGAGAATCGCCTTTATGGTCCACCTACGGGTGACGATTGACGATACCAAAGTACATAACTCCTTATGTAGGGAACCGTAGTGACTTCAGGTCTGAGGACGATTCATACCAATAGTCACATGAGAAAGTTTATGACACTCATATAACGATCCATGAAACTTTCTCATGGCGGGTCAGTTCAGTATATATTCTCTAATATATACCCATGTGTCAACTTGATATCATATATCCATGACTTGTGAGATCAAGTCATCAATTGACCTACATGCTAGTCTTTATGTATTAATATTGCCCTTGCATATTAATACTCGACTAGGAACATTTAGGAAAGTGTTCTCTACAGCCTCTCATAATCAATTCTGCCAATTGATGTGCTGTAGATAAGAACCTACTTTTCTAGGGCATTATTATATTTAAATTAGCTGGCACAAGCAAGATGTAAATATAATAACCAATCCTTTGCCTTTATAGAATATGATACAAAATGTTCCCTATTCAACCATCACATGATTGGTTCTAGGGCTTTAACTAACAATAATGCACCATACTTTCATATTTATCAAATGACGCACTTAATTTTCTTTTTATCCCTCCCACCAAATAGAACTTTTAATGCTGAGATTTTGCAAGCATCCGAGCTACAATTAGAAATCTCAGGCTATCCAAACATTCCCTCTAAACGAGCCAACATTAGCGTCTTTCTCTCTTTAGCTTCCGAAAAAATCTTCCAGACTCAGGGCACAAATCTTCCGAACTTCTTACACTCCATTTTTCGTCCAGCATGATTTCTCGAGCTTCCGAGTTTTAGGATTTTCGACGAGATACTTCGAGGTAATCTCGTGTCGTCTTCTCATTTAACTATATGTGTTACCCATTTCTTACTCGGTTTAAGGGTTTCCGTTGAAAGTCGTACATCTCATAAGCTTTCTATCTACCATTCATTATTGGAGAATGAGTCAAGAATCTGGTTCAACCTCTCTTTCACCGGCCAAGGTATGTCTCGCATTCCTTACTTTAGTCGAATATGAAGTACGCCATTTATTTTAAATATTTTTTCGATTATGATTTTGGAAACTCCGCCCATGATAAGTTAACCTTATCGTGGCCGATCCCAAGCTCGGATAAAGGAGGAGGGTTGCGTTAGGTTGCCAGTCAGCGTTAAACTAAGACAAATGTTCAATGAATGGATCAATCAAACATGATTTTGGAATGATTTCAAATATTCAAATACAAATGGATGATTTGTTTAATCTGTATCTGAATTAGATAATTAGATCCCTGAGATTTTTTTCACAGGATTATTGCAAAGCATTGCGGATTCTCTAATTTGTTATATACAATTACAAAATGAAGGAATAAATCAGGTTTTTAAAATTTTGTATTTCCAAATTTTTAGGGAAAAAATGAGTGTGCGAAGAAATTTAAATGGACTAGTGTTTTAGGCCACTTTATTAAATTTTTTGGAGGTCCAAGTGCTAAAGGAAAGCAACGTCCGTCTGTTTGTTTATATGAAAGGCACAGAGAGATCATTAAATAAACCTCATTTGCTATTTTTTTTGATTATACAAGACATTTCACAAATCCGTGACATATTAGTCAATATATTTCAAAGTTGGGATTCGACAAGTCAAAGCTTTAAATTTTTAACTGTGTCAGTTGCTTTCACCAGAAGAGATGTGTCCCTTTTGCTCGGTATTACAGATAGAGGGGTTTCTGTTCCCCTGAATTTAACTAATGCATCAGGTGTTCTTTTCATTTCTCAATTCTCCAAAAAAGAACCAACTAGATCAAAACTAGAGTATTTGCTTAAAACTTTTTCTACTAGAGTAGAATTAGATGAAGATGTTTTGGTATTTTGTGAGTTGTATATTTTGTATATATTTGCTTGTGTGTTGTTCTGTACTACAACATATAAGGTTCCCATAGGTCTTGTAGATATTGTAGATGATTTTGACAATATAGGTAGTTTCAATTGGGTTGAAGTCATCCATCAATTTATGACTCCACAATTACCTACTATTGGAGATCTACGTTCATCTACTAATACAGTTGCGCAGAACAGCCGAATTTCTTACCTAAAGGGATTTGTCGACCTTTTGGCTGTAAGTTCTTTCTTACTAATTTATTTTTTCTTTTATATTTACATAAGTATGTAACACTTTAGATATGAGCAGACTTGGTTTCTAGAACATGTCCCAATCCAGAGACCATCCAATACTGAAGGGCCACAAATAAATAAGTGGAGGGCAACTCCTTCACATATTAGCAAGGTGAGAAATTTATTGGAGCAAGTCTCACCTGAACAGGTAAATAGAAGACCACAACTTAACATTTTTTTTATTTTCGTTATCTAAATAATTGTTAATTTTTTGATAGGTTATTGTTGAACTAGTATGTATCCGTAGTGAAATTATATTGCTTGATAAGGTTGACTATTATATTGAAAATACTCCCCATCCAATAGAGATATCGTCATCACAAACTATACAAGAAAAATACCCTACTACTGAATGCCATGAGTGTTTAGTTTATCAGAGACAACTCAAAGAGTTAAAAATGGAAAACATGACACTAACTGAAAAGGTAAAAGAACTAATTGAAATTATAGGAAGAGAAGGTATGGAGGCTGAATCAAATAACCCTGAAGTTGATCCTCAACCTCAATCGGAACCAATTGCCACCATAACAAGACAACAAGATAAAACCCGCTATGATTACAGGGATACTCCCGGTGATAGTTCACTATGGGAAAAATTGGTACCTCAAAGGAAAAAAAAAAGACAAAAATTTATGATGTTGAGGTATTAGAAGGGCAACCTGAGAAAGATGTAAATGAAGCAGAAGTTTTTGGGAAGAAGGGAAAACAAATAATTGGTATGTATGAATTGCAAGCGAGGGATACTATCTCTATTGTGGAAGAAGAATATGAAAAAGATCTTGAGAGGGAGGAAGCAGGAATTGATAAACTTAACCAAATGAGAATGGAAGCCATTTTGGTAAGTCAGAATACAAAGAAAATTAGTTTTTGTTAATTTTTTAAAATTACTAATCTAATTTTTTTATTATAGTATGTCAAGAAAAAAATGTAAGATGTCAAAGAAGCAAAACAAGATGCTGATGTGTCCTAATTGCTAAAAAGTTTAGAAAAAATAAAGTATGGTAGTTACATCCACCATTACATTCGAAAATTTTGTTACAATAATATAGAAAGTGCAAATATTTATTTACCATTAAATTTTTTTTGTAGGCCTATTATAGGTTATGTTTGGGAGGAAGGTCCTTTTTCATTAACTCTGAATTCTTTATACTCTAAAGTTAGTAGATCTGTTTTCACAGTTGGGGAGGTTATTGTTGGTGCAGTAGGCACCTAAGTCGAACCTGAGTTTTGATTATAGCAAACGATACAAAGTTAAACTTATGTCGTTATCTCACGAGCTGAATCGAGTGTGCAGAAGATTGCTAAAGCTGGAGCTGAAGGCTAGCGACACCCGGAGGAAGCCGGGTGGTCGGGCGACACTCGAGTGACTTCGGAGGGAGCCGAAGGAATCGAGTGGAAGGCCGGAAGCAAAAGCGACATGGTAAGTATCAAGGTAAGCTCGTGTGTGCGAGCGTAAGTGAGGTCGTATCCTCCTTATGGGGATGGTCTTAAGCGTAGATCCGACCAAAGACATCCCATTGATGGTCTAGGTCGAGATCGGACGGTCGAAGGCCGTCGAAATAATATTTTCTTTGAGCTAACTTTGCCTTGCAGCATCTTGATGCTTGGAGGACTCGACGCCCTTCATCGATCGGTTTATCGTCGAAGACTTTCGTGATGCTACCATCGATCGATCGATGATGGCCATCGATCGTGATGGTCAATGATCAGCTTCGAGGAGTCAAGGCTTATCACCCCATTTCAAGGAGGTTTTGTGTCCATTTGTGATTGGTTGAAGACCCATTCGATGAGGGGCTCAAAGGCTATAAAAGGAGGGCTTGTCTTAGGGTTTTTCATCAATTAAAAAGGCTTCCAAGTGCTTAGATCGCTCGACTCTCGACATCCCTACGACGAGCCGGGGGACGTCGACTAGAGCTTCAACCTCCAACCTTTGAAGTCGTCGGTAACGAAAGTTTAAATTGTATTTCAGTTTATTTTTTAGTAAAGCTTTCATTATAACGAGGAGAGGGGGAGTGTCCCTCTACCTCGAGTTTTTGTCATTTTGTGTATCCGTCTAACTCCTACCTCCAACGAGGAGTTCTTTAGTAGTTTGCCCTCCGTACGTGGTCAAGGACCACTAGGGCCTTGGAGTAGTAGCCTTCGACTACGAACCAAGTAAAACCCTTGTGTCTATTGTCTCGCTTGTTTTGTTTTTATCTTCCGCTGTGTCTACTCGCATTTTAACGAACGATTTTGAACGAAAAATTTCTATCGCTATTCACCCCCCCTCTAGCGATCCGCTCGATCCAACAATTGGTATCAGAGCCAGGGGCGCTCAGATTCGGTGCAACCACCAATCGAGCAATTTTCTTTTTGTATTTATTGTTTTAAGATTTCTCCCACACTACTAATCCAAGACCAAGTCTTGGTACATAGTTTTTGGTTGTGTTTTTTGCAAGTACTAATCACCTTCGGAGTACCTCACGATAAAACGAGCATAACTTTTGCTACAAGGGGACTCACGAAACGATCTACCCACCAAATCGAAGCTCTTTGAGAGATATACACTTCTTACTGGTGTTTACCCCCCGTAACAAGCTGTTTTCATCCTCAAAAATTGACGTTTATTAGCCTTTCGGGGACATCGAAGGTTGTGAGTACTTACTTTTTATTTAGTTTCTTATTTCTTTGCTTAACTTTCTATTTCTCACTTGTTTCTTTTTATTTCCTGCACCACTAATCCAAGGCGAAGTCTTGGAACCCTTTTTTGTGTTTTTTGTATTTTTTTTGTGCAAGGTTTTCCTTCCAAATGGCCCATCTCGAGGGTTTTAGCACCGTCCGACCTCCGTTTTACAACAGAGATGACTTCCGTTATTGGAAGGGTCGGATGGAATGCTTTCTTAAAACCCAAATTGAGATGTGGATCATAATCCAAACGGGATTCACACTTCCGACTAACGAAGTGGGTGAATCCTTGGATTATGACCAATGGACCATTGTGACAAAAAGACAAGTCGAAGTCGACGCTAAGGCAACTCAAATCCTTCAATGCGGCCTATCCAAGGAGGAGCTAAATTGCGTCGGCCCCTTCATAAGTGCAAAGGATCTTTGGACAAAACTAGTGGAGCTACACGAAGGGACCGATGAAGCCAAGGTATGTAAGCGTGATCTTCTATTCAATAAACTATATAACCTAAAAATACAGAAACACGAGTCCGCGACGCAACTCCACGCCCATGTCCAAGACATAGTCAACAACCTACACGCAATCGGACAAAAGGTCGAAAACCACGACCTTATAAGGTATGTCCTAAACTCTTTTCCGAGGACTACCTTGTGGGCATCCATGGTCGATGCCTACAAGGTCTCCAAGGATCTTTCTAAACTTAGTTTAGATGAACTTTTTTCTGATTTCGAACTTCATGAGCAGGCTAACTCGGAACCCGAGAAGGGTATAGCACTTTTTGCAGGTTCGAGGAAGAAAACCGCAAGCAAGCCACCCCCGAAGGAAGAAGAGGATGAGTCAGATTCGGAGGTCGACTCGGAAATGGAAGCCGAACTAGTCAACCTAGTTCGGAGGATAGTCAAGGGCCGAAAACGAGCCGTCACTCGACCCAACGAAGGTGAGCCTAAAAGTTCAAACATAAGATGTTATGAATGCAACAGGTTTGGACACATTAAGTCCGAGTGCCCAAAACTCAAGAGCAAGACACCAAAACATAAAAAGGCACTCAACGCTACTTGGGAAGAAGCCTCCGAGGAAGAAGACAATGATCGAGTCCTTATGGCTAAACCGGTGGAATCGGAGAACCGAAAGTAATCGTAAACCAAGACGAGTCAGACTACGAAACACTGTTCAAGACAAGCCACGGATACACATCCGGTTCAAAAGATACACTCAAGGTAAGTCGGTCTCTTATTACTACTCTTTATAGTGCAATTAAGTTTTTAAATAAAAAGTTAGCTAAGTCCGAGTCCAAGGTCGAGACCCTGGTTGAGGAAGTTAAACTCCTCAAACACGAGGTCTCCCTAACCTCTTCGACTAGTCGAGTTCAAGAGAAGGACTCAACTCGAGTTGAAAAACTCGAAGTTGAGAACTCACTCTTGAAAAGTCAAGTCGAAGATCTTAGGAATACGTTGGAAAGGTTTACTTTGGGATCCAAAGGACTTGACCTCCTACTTGGATCGCAAAGGGCCGTGTACAACAAGGCCGGGCTAGGGTTTAGCTCAAACACGACCAATAAGTCGTATATGTCAATCGTAAGTAGACATAGAAAACGTGTCCAAGCATGGGTCCCTAAGACCACCTTGATTTCAAACTTAGGATCAAACCAGTACTGGGTTCCCAAGGACCAAATCCACTATGTGGAGAGACCGAATCGATTCAACGGTCCAGGGGGAGCTAGTACGAAATTTGTTTGTGTTTTAACTTAGAAATTACATGCTTAGGTTTTTATTTAGTTTGATTTTCCTTTTTAGAATGGTTAGATAGGACTATAACTCGTCAATACTTGATAACATAGTACCAGGACGCGGCGAGATGATAGTACGCTAGGAAAGCAGAGTCTTGTGTATTCGGGCTAGATAAGGCGTATCTAGTTCAGTGCACTTGACCGAGCGGAACTAGCTGAAGCTACCTCACCGTATCCTAGACTAGTTAGACCAGGAAGTGGTCTTAGGTGAGTCAAGTCTCTATTTTCTTGAAAATGGCTTTGTCTAAGGAAGTGGTCGTTGTTCCGATCAAAGAAGGCCTCTGTGCCTCGCCACGACCTGGAAGCCATGATCTTGAAAAGGTGACTTGATGAGCCTAAGGTCAAATCCGAATCTAACGCAAGGTTGACAAGTGTTTAAGTCATTAAACTTAATTCAACTAAAAAAATTGGAAGTCATCTCACAAGAACATATAGGATTAACATGTTTGATCATATAGACATGGGTGAGATGATTTAGGTTAATAATCTTCAACCAATTTTTAATAAATCCAATATCCGATCCAACTACCTTGCGTGTAGGATCAATGGATGTTGGACAGTGGTTGCTCCCGACACATGACCGGGGATCAACTCAAGTTTTCGAAGCTTCGATTCAAACGACAAGGATCGGTGGCCTTCGGAAATAACGGCAAGCTCAAAATCATCGGATCAGGTGATATTGAGCTCAATTCAAATTTTGTTATTCAAAATGTTTTATTAGTAGAAAATTTTCAATATAATTTACTTAGTGTAAGCCAATTGTGTGATAATAACTATAAGGTCATATTTCTAGAAAATGAATGCGTAATTAAGACAAACGAAACCTCTAAAACAATTCTTAAAGGGACTAGAAATAACAACATTTACACTATCAACTTAACTAACTCCTCAACTAAGTGTCTTATGACACGAAGAAGAGGAATCGTGGTTGTGGCACGCGACTCGGTCACTCACACCCAAGACTCATCCACAAGATGAGTCAAAGTGATTTAGTCAGAGGTTTGCCTAACCTCAACAACTTGGATAATAAAATATGTAATGCTTGTCAACAAGGTAAACAATCTAGGACACAACATCAACTAACTAGTCAAGAACGAACCAAAAGTGTGCTTGAGCTCCTACACATGGATCTATTTGATTCACACGGAGCTAAGTCACTTAACAGAAGTAAATTCTGCTTAGTCATAATTGATGACTATTCTAGATTTACTTGGGTTAGGTTCATCAAACACAAAAATGATACCCTAGATCAATTAATCAATCTATTTAAGTTAATAGAAAATCAACAAAGCATTAAAATCAAAAGACTTAGGACTGATCATAGTGGTGAATTCGAAAACCATAGGTTTACAGAATTCTGTAACCTAAATGGATACCACCACGAGTTCTCTTGCCCTAGAACTCCACAACAAAATGGCCTAGTAGAACGCAAAAATAGAACCCTACAAGATGTAGGGATGTATACTGAAAAGTCTATCTTTTCTATAAACATCTTTATTTTTGAAATAAGAATCACATGATCATTGTTTGCATATATTTATGCATATTGTCTAATACGTTACATTGTAGATAACATGGTGTGTGGTGTCACATGGGAGATCATGTTATCGGCTCCTTGTAAAGTATAAGTAAAGGCTCACAATCGAGATGACTTTGGACAAACCATCGGAATGGTTGTAGTGTGATTTGGTATTGGTTTGTCTTGACCATAGAATCACACTAGTGCACTTTGTGTGTATTGAGCAGGACCGACACAGAGGTGATTCGATTTATTGCTGACTACATAATCAAATCGGACCTCAGATATTATTTAGTACATGCTCTTAATCCCGATATAATAACGGGTACATATACTTGGTACTCATCTCTTTGATTTACCAATGAGCGAGATTTATAGATTAAATCGATAGACTCGGTAAGTTGGGAGATGATATTATTTATATGGTGTGCCATTGATTATAGGAGGAAACTGTGTCCTATATATTAGGATGATGATGTCCCCTTGAGGAGCTCATAAGGTTCATCATGTAAACCCAGCAGGTGGACTTGGTCCGGCATGATGAAAAGGTTGAGTGGTACTACTCAAGGAGTTAGATGTTGATTAATTAATGGTTAGTAAATTAATTAATCGACGGACATTCGAGATCTTAAACACGGGGAGAAAATGTACAAATAATATATGGAGCCCATATTATCATATGGGGGTTGGTGAGGTAGATCAATGATGGACCTTTAGTGGATTGGACCATCATTAGTGGATCGGACTTTATGTGGGCTTGATCCATGGGTGGCCAAGACCCAACTCCTCCTCATGGTCCCTAATGTAGCCTATTAACACCTCATGATGCTTAGATCGAAAGGATAGAAACAAATCTCGAGATCCAAAGGTAGAGATTAAATCTCTAGATCCGACGGTTGAGATTAAAACTCTAGATCCGACGGTTGAGATTAAATCCCTAGAACCAATGGATGAGATTAATTCATGGCTTATCCCTAACTCTATAAAAGGATGGCATGGAGTTGGCGTGGAGAACAATTGAAGAGAGCTAGGGTTTTTGGAGTTGGCGGCAAGGTTAGGAATTAGGGTTTGGAGCTTGGGCGGCACCTATTAAGGAAAGTCTTTCCTTAGTTGTTCTTCTTCCCCAAGCTGCGGCCCATCTTCTTCCTTCAGACCTTGGCCAGCGTCCAAAACAAGCCTTCTCCTTCTCCTTGGCTGGTGGAACAAAGGTTTAGGGTCTTCCTTGGAGCTTTTGGCCGTACACCCAAAACTCCTTCTCTTTCCTTCTTTGTTGGCGGCAAGGATACTCCTTGCTTCTTGTTGGCTGGTTTTAGGGAGGTAAATATCCTTGTTTCTATTCTTTCTCTTGCTTTGGAAGAGCAAGGAAGGAAGTGTTGCGATCTAGGAGCTTCAACTTTTGGTGGATCGTCGCCCACACGACGTCCAAAAGGAGGAAGGTCATACATTAGAAGACTAGGAGGTATACCTATTCTTCTTTCTCATTTATTCATTGCTTGTATTTATTTTTGATTTATGAGCATGTTATATTTCTGTAAATGTCTAAATAATACTTGGATCCAGTATAAACAAAAACCGGCGATCCGGACATCGTCTATTCCGCGGCTACTCGTAGAATAGAGGATGGTCGCTTGAACAACTAGTTTGTTCAAGTGACCTCTCTAAACGAATAGCACGACGATGACTTGGTTGCTTTGGGAATCCCTGTTGTCTAGGATTAAATTTTTAATCCGGGGACAGCGAAGGGATCACCATGGTCAAGCAACCGAGGCGAAGGGGAAGCGAAGTTTCCCCTCACGGATCAACCCCAACATTTGGTATCAGAGCCAAGGTTTCCGGTTTTGTGTGTTTAGGATTCGGTTAATTTTTATGCACTTTTTCATATATTAAATGTGTCGGATAATAGTAGGATATGCGTAGTTTAACTCTTTGGTTGCAGGCATAAGATCCGACTATTATGGCATGTGTGTGTATGTGATTGTATGTGTGTAAATGTTTATTTTGTTGAATCCTCGGGGTTGACGAGGCTAGAATTTAGTTTTTGTAAATTAAATACGGCATTGTTTAGCCGCTCTTTATTTTATTTTACTTTCGATCTAAATTTCATGTACACTCCCTCGTGGAGTATAGGATCGATGGATGTAAATTAAAATAGGATTTAGTCTCGGCTCGGATCTCAGGATGGCTCGTACATGGCGTAGGAGGAGCGGACGAGATGGCGATGCGACAGGAGTCATATTGAAGACAAAAGCCATAATAGTTGGAAAATAATTTATTTTTCATATTTATTGATTTTTGTATGATATGCATGTCGTAGGCTAGAAAAATTCCTCAATTTCAAATTACTAAGTGGGAGAGGGATATTTTTTAAATTCCCACGGCCTCCATTACAATTTGACAAGTGATGCAAACAAACTTGCGCGTCGGCTCTGAGTGCCTTCCTCCCCATCGGATGGGTTTGTTTGCGGATCACAAGGTCGATAATGGTTATAGAAAATTATTTAGGAGCGTGTGTATTTCCATATCGGTAAGGCACATAATCCGAGATAATTCCCTTAGAATCGTGTAATGGTGCACACTTAGATACAAATAAAAAGTATCCTCCCCATCGGAGTCACTGCTTTTATTTGTAGGGCCAAAGAGGAACCAACTATTAATTTTATTTGTCAAAAAGTAAGGTTGACAAGATAATAAAATTAATGGGTTAAACCTCCTCTTACAAATGTAGAATTCGTATACGTTCACACTATCGTGACATGCGATATTCTCGGTGTTTGAGGTGTTGGTTGATTTCAAAATTTTATTGTTTGAGGAATCAATAATTTTTATTGAAATCTACAGTAATAATAAGCATGTTGTGTGTGCTTGAAAATTCCTCATTTTCAATTTACTAAGTGGGAGAGGGATATTTTAATTAATTCCCTGCCTCCATTACAATTTGACATGTGATGCAACAAACTTGCGTCGGCTGAGTGCCTTCCTCCCCCTCGGTTGAGTTTGATTTCGGATCACTAGGTCAAATAATGGTTATAGGAAATTATTTAGGAGCGTGTGTACTTCCCCATCGGTAAGGCACATAATCCGAAATAATTCCCTTAGTACCGTGTAATGGTGCACACTTAGATGCAAATAAAAGTATCCTCCCCATCGGAGTCACTGCTTTTATTTGTAGGGCCAAAGAGGAACCAACTATTGATTTTATTTGTCAAAAAGTAAGGTTGACAAGATAATAAAATTAATGGGTAAAACCTCCTCTTACAAATGTAGAATTCAGATACGTCCACACTATCGTGGCATACGATATTCTCGGTGTTTTGAGGTGTTGGTTGATTTCGAAATTTTATTGTTTGAGGAATCAATAATTTTTTGAAATCTAAAGTAATGATCTATGTGATTCTTAGGATTTTCAAAAATGACTTTCAGTCCACTTACTATGATACTAAAGGAAATAAACTTACTGTACCCAAAACAATGTTGATTGGAAAAGAATCTAGATATTGTCTTATCTACTAAAGAGTACAAGTATGCACTCTTCGAAGAATGTTCTCAAGCCATGGTTGCTCAAAAAGGTTTCTCCTTCTAAGCCGAAAGGCAAGAAGAAGAAGAAACAAGGTGAAGCAAAGATGGTGGGAGGATCTCTAGGAGGAGTGAAGAAGTAAAGGCAAGTACTTCACTTGCAAGGTGATGGACATTGGAAGAAGGATCGTCCCAATCCAAAATGTAACATAGGTATATCTTTTGGACTAGTCATTGAAACATGATTAGCGGTGATATCTACCGGCACCTGGTGAGTAGATACGGGGGCCACTAATCATGTCTGCAACAATTTGCAGGGGTTCTAGGAAACTCGATGACTAGTTGAAGGGGAGATTACCATTTACTTGGGCAATACCATGATGGTGGCGGCTATTGCAGTGGGAGAAGTTTTATTTATCTCTTGAAAATAATAAAACTTTGGTTCTGGAAAATTCCCTTTATGTACCTTTATTTAGAAAGAATTTAGTTTCAGTTTCTAAATTATTATGGATGGATATTCTATTTCTTTTAATGACAGAGTTGTTATAAAAAGGAATAGGGAGAATATCTATTCAGGTACATTAATAGAAAATTTGTACACACTTGAACCAAAAGCTCCCACGATGCAAATTGAAGTTAATAACTCATCTTCTAATTCTAATAAGAGAAAAGAACCTTCGAAGATGAACCAAACATATCTTTGGCATCTTAGGCTTGGTCACATTAACCTAAGCAGAATTCAAAGGTTGATAGCTGATGGACCTTTGGGTTCATTAGTGGTGGAGGATCTCCCAACCTATGAATCTTGCTTGGAGGGTAAGATGACCAAGAGGCCTTTTAAGGCCAAGGGGTATAGAGCCAAAGATGTGTTAGAAATGGTTCATTCTGATTTGTGTGGTCCTATGGCTATCTAGGCAAGAGGTAATCTTGAATATTTCGTCTCTTTTGTAGATGATTATTCAAGATGTGGATGACACTACGATCTGATCGTGGTGGTGACAACCTCTTGGGAGAGTTTAGGAACTACTTATCAGAGGTTGGGATTCAATCCTAAATTGACTGCACCTGGCACACCCCAGCAGAACGGTGTAGTAGAGCGAAGGAATAGGACTCTTATGGAGATGGTTAGATCGATGATGAGTTATTCTGACTTGTTTTATAGTCCTAGAGATCAGAGGGTGATCGTTAACTCGAATGCCAGATTTCTAGAGGAAGACTATGTGATAAGCCACAAGCCCAAAGGTAAAATTGTTCTGGAGGAGTTAAAAAGGGAAGTCACTTCTTTAGTACCACCGGTACAAGAGGACATACCATATGTCACTGCACCGCGTGTCACAGAGGATACACAGAAGATACCTCGTCGTAGTGGGAGGGTTGTTAGACAACCTCTTAGATTCATGTTTTTGGACAAATCTTCTGATTTGGTCCCTAACAAACATGAACCTGATCCCTAGACATACGACAAGGCAATCCAAGATATAAATATAGCATCTTTGCAAAGTGCAATGAATACTGAGATTGAATCTATGGATTCAAGACAGGTCTGGGAGCTCTAATGCATAGCAACTCATATGGATTATGAGGTGTGACAGATGGATATCAAGACAACATTCCTTAGTGGAAGTCTTGAGGAATCCATCTACATGAAGCGACCAGAGGGATTCATTGCTAAAGGCAAAGAGCGTATTGTATGTAAGCTTAATCGGTCCGCTGATGGACTGAAGCAAGCTTTGAGGTCTTGGAACATCTGCTTTGATGAGGTAAATCCAGACTTATGGATTTATTCAAAGTCCGGATGAGTCTTGTGTATACAATAGATGTGACGGAAATGTAGTGGTATTTCTTGTACTATACGTAGATGACATTTTGTTGATTGGCAACAATATCAAGGTGTTATCGGACGTAAGGGTATGGTCGTCCAAACAGTATGATATGAAGGACTTGGGAGAAGTGGGTCACAACCTTGGGATCAAAGTTGTTGTGCTTATCCCAAGCTTCATACATAGACATGGTTTTGGATCGTTTTAGCATACAAAACTCCAAGAAGGGTTTTCTACCTTTCAGGTATGGAGTTACTTTATCTAAGGAGATGTGTCCTAGATCATCTGAGGTGATAAAGGAGCTGGAGGCGGTTCCTTATGCTTCGGCAGTAGGAAGCCTCATGTATGCTATGTACGAGACAAGATATCTGCTTTGCCGTGGGCATGGTTAGCAGATATCAGAGTAATCCAGGACAGGGACATTGGACTGCGGTAAAAGCATATATTGTAGTGCCTGAGAAGGACTAGGGATTATATGCTAGTTTACCGTGCATACCAATTACTCCCTGTGGGTTGCATGGATTGCGATTTCCAATCAGATAGGGATAAGATAAGTCTACCTCGGGTTTTGTGTTTACTTTGGGAGGTGGAGCCATTGTATGGAGGAGTGTCCAGCAGAAATGCGTGGCGGACTCCACCATGGAAGCTGAGTATCTGGGCCCCATGGCGGCCAAAGAAGTATGGCTCAGAACTTCGATGGACTTAGATGTGATTCTGGTTTGCCCGGAACTATCACAATTTATTGTGATAACAATGGTGCAATTGCAAACTCAAGGAACCACAAGCCCATAAGGCTGATACGAAAATCGTAAAGGAGGTAGAATTCTTTATGTCGCCTAGATTGCATCAGAGGATGACCTGGTAGACCCTTTCACTAAGGCCCTTCTAGCGAGAGCTTTGATAGGCATGTGGAGGGAAGGGGAATCAGATGTATGGCAGTAAGAGCACAGCATAGTCTTTTAGTATAAGTGGGAGATTGTAGGGATGTATACTGAAAAGTCTATCTTTTCTATAAATATCTTTATTTTTGAAATAAGAATCACATGATCATTGTTTGCATATATTTATGCATATTGTCTAATACGTTACATTGTAGATAACATGGTGTGTGGTGTCACACGGGAGATCATGTTATCGGCTCCTTGTAAAGTATAAGTAAAGGCTCACAATCGAGATGACTTTGGACAAACCATCGGAATGGTTGTAGTGTGATTTGGTATTGGTTTGTCTTGACCATAGAATCACACTAGTGCACTTTGTGTGTATTGAGCAGGACCGACACAGAGGTGATTCGATTTATTGCTGACTACATAATCGAATCGAACCTCAGATATTATTTAGTAAATGCTCTTAATCCTGATATAATAACGGGCACATATACTTGGTACTCATCTCTTTGATTTACCAATGGGCGAGATTTATAGATTAAATCGATATACTCGGTAAGTTGGGAGATGATATTATTTATATGGTGTGCCGTTGATTATAGGAGGAAACCGTGTCCTATATATTAGGATGATGATGTCCCCTTGAGGAGCTCATAAGGTTCATCATGTAAACCCTGCAGGTGGACTTGGTCCGGCATGATGAAAAGGTTGAGTGGTACTACTCAAGGAGTTAGATGTTGATTAATTAATGGTTAGTAAATTAATTAATCGACGGACATTCGAGATCTTAAACACGGAGAGAAAATGTACAAATAATATATGGAGCCCATATTATCATATGGGGGTTGGTGAGGTAGATCAATGATGGACCTTTAGTGGATTGGACCATCATTAGTGGATCGGACTTTATGTGGGCTTGATCCATGGGTGGCCAAGACCCAACTCCTCCTCATGGTCCCTAATGTAGCCTATTAACACCTCATGATGCTTAGATCCAAAGGATAGAAACAAATCTCGAGATCCAAAGGTAGAGATTAAATCTCTAGATCCGACGGTTGAGATTAAAACTCTAGATCCGACGGTTGAGATTAAATCCCTAGAACCAATGGATGAGATTAATTCATGACTTATCCCTAACTCTATAAAAGGATGGCATGGAGTTGGCGTGGAGAACAATTGAAGAGAGCTAGGGTTTTTGGAGTTGGCGGCAAGGTTAGGAATTAGGGTTTGGAGCTTGGGCGGCACCTATTAAGGAAAGTCTTTCCTTAGTTGTTCTTCTTCCCCAAGCTGCGCCCATCTTCTTCCTTCAGACCTTGGCCAGCGTCCAAAACAAGCCTTCTCCTTCTCCTTGGCTGGTGGAACAAAGGTTTAGGGTCTTCCGGCCACACCCAAAACTCCTTCTCTTTCCTTCTTTTGTTGTTGGCAAGGATACTCCTTGCTTCTTGTTGGCTGGTTTTAGGGAGGTAAATATCCTTGTTTCTATTCTTTCTCTTGCTTTGGAAAAGCAAGGAAGGAAGTGTTGTGATCTAGGAGCTTCATCTTTTGGTGGATCGTCGCCCACACGACGTCCAAAAGGAGGAAGGTCATACATTAGAAGACTAGGAGGTATACCTATTCTTCTTTCTCATTTATTCATTGCTTGTATTTATTTTTGATTTATGAGCATGTTATATTTCTGTAAATGGCTAAATAATACTTGGATCCCGAGTATAAACACAAAAACCGGCGATCCGGACATCGTCTATTCCGCGGCTACTCGTAGAATAGAGGATGGTCGCTTGAACAACTAGTTTGTTCAAGTGACCTCTCTAAACGAATAGCACGACGATGACTTGGTTGCTTTGGGAATCCCTGTTGTCTAGGATTAAATTTTTAATCCGGGGACAGCGAAGGGATCACCATGGTCAAGCAACCGAGGCGAAGGGGAACCGAAGTTTCCCCTCACGGATCAACCCCAACACAAGAAGCCGCTAGGACAATGTTAAATGAGTACAACCTACCCGATAGGTTTTGGGCGAAAGCCGTGAGTACAGCATGCTATGTCCAAAATAGGATCCTTATGGTAAAAAGGCACCTTAAGACCTCATACGAGATTTATCATGATAAAATACCTAACATCAAGTACTTTAGGGTATTTGGGTGTAAGGTACATATCCTAAACACTAAGGATTACCTAGGAAAATTTACATTCAAAACCACGACTGGAATCTTTCTAGGATACTCGACTACAAGCTGGGCTTATAGAGTATATAACCACGACACCCTTAGAGTCGAGGAGACTATCAATGTAGTATTTGATGAAGGACATGAACCTACAAAACCCCCAACAACCCCAATTAGCGAGCCGATTCATACTAGACCTAACTCTGATCTGGAGATCAGGTCTATTGTTAATCCTAACCTTAGTCAACCAAGTCACTCTATTGATCAAGTGATAGATGACTCCAACCAAAGTAGAACTCAAACAAGCCATCCTATGGATCAAGTTGTAAACTCAAACCAAAATCCAACTAGGACTCAAACGAATCATCTTATTGACCAAGTGATAGGTGATCCAAGTCTAGGAGTTCGAACTAGAGCCTCATACCGAAACCTTAGTCAAATATCTTTGATTTCTAAAATTGAAGCTCTTCTTGACCCCGATTGGATTATTCAATGCAAGAAGAGTTGGCTCAATTCACTAGGAACGAAGTATGGGAATTAGTACCACCACCTAAAGATAAAACAATCATTGGAACAAGATGGGTGTTTAGAAATAAAATTGATGATAAAGGTGAAGTAGTTAGAAATAAAGCTAGACTAGTTGCTAAAGGGTTTAGTCAAGTCGAAGGTTTAGATTACGACGAGACCTATGCCCCAGTAGCTAGATTAGAATCCATTCGAATGCTATTAGCATATGCAGCACATCGAGGATTTAAATTGTTTCAAATGGATGTGAAATCTGCATTCTTAAATGGATACATTAAAGAAGAAGTTTACGTTAGTCAACCCTCCAGTTTCGAAAGTTTAGACAAACCCGATCATGTCCTTAGGTTAAAGAAAGCTCTTTATGGACTTAAACAAGCTCCTCGAGCTTGGTACGAGAGACTTTCGATTTATCTTAATTCCAAAGGTTTTAACCAAGGTGTAGTTGACCCAACTCTTTTCGTAAAAACCTTAGGTAAAGACATATTCATAGCCCAAATCTACGTAGATGATATTATTTTCGGAACCACCAACTCAATCCTACTAAATGAGTTCATTTCACTTATGGAAAGTGAATTTGAAATGAATTTAGTGGGTGAGTTAAGCTTCTTTTTAGGTCTACAAATTAAACAAACTAAAGATGGAATATACCTACATCAACGCAAATATACTAGGGAATTAATTAAACGGTTTGGAATGCAAGATGCTAAAATTATTAATACCCCAATGGCAACTAATGTCAATATAGAAGAAGATTTAATCGGAAACTCAATTGATATAAAATACTATAGGAGCATAATAGGGAGTCTCCTTTACTTAACTGCAAGCCGACCTAATATCCTATTTGCAGTAAGTATGTGCGCAAGGTTCCAAACCTGTGCCAAGGAGTCTCACCTAACTCTAGTTAAACGTATCCTTAGATATCTAAAGGGTACACTTAATGTCGGTATTTGGTACCCTAGATCTACCAAGTTCGAACTAATCGGCTACTCTGATTCGGACTATGTCGGTAGTAAGCTCGATAGAAAGAGTACGAGTGGTTGTTGTTAACTTCTCGGCTCGAGTCTAGTGAGTTGGTGCAGTAGGAAGCAACACTGTGTTGCTTTATCTACCACCGAAGCCGAATACATCGCGATGGGTGAGTGTGTCACGCAGCTTCTTTGGATGAAGCACACTCTCCGCGACTTTAAGTTAGACTTTACGAATACTAAACTTCACGTAGATAACATTAGTTCAATTAATCTTACAAAGAATCCGATATGTCACTCTAGGACCAAACATATAGAGGTCAAACACTATTTCATTCGAGAACATGTGGCCAACGGAGCCATACAACTCGAATACGTCGAATCAAAGTCTAACTTAGCAGACCTATTTACTAAACCCTTACCCGAAGCTGAATTTAGTCTATTAAGACGAAAATTGGGCATGTGCGTAGTAGAATAGGAACTTGCAAATTATATTTTCTTACTACTATTTCTTAATTTTCATTTTTTATGGAATTAGTATAGGACATACCTTAGATATCATGCACCTAAAGATTTAAGGAGCCAATACATCTCACAACCCATAGGACTAATGTGTTTGTGTACTTACCCACGTAGATGGGCGTGAGATGTTAGGACCTTACTCCTGGTTCCAGATGTAGAGCTAGTGCATCGTTATGAACCATGGAATATAATCATACATACTAACCGACTCTAACCAGGACTGGTTGATCTTTCATATCAATCAAGCCAAATATGAGTCGAACATTTTATAGACGAACTTATTTTCAGTATATTATTTTCAAAATAATGTGGAACATGCTTGGACTTTATATTTAACACTTATTTTTGTTTTTGACACACACCCTCACTCTTTTCGATATATGGCAAAAGGGGGAGAAAAATGCCAAAGTTAAGGGGTCAAATTTTTTTTTATAACTTAACTCTTACTTTATATTTAAACCAAAAGTTAACTTTAAGTTTTGAAAACTTATTAAGACCAAGTTAAGATAATTCTTAACTTAAACTTATTTGTGCCATCAATGTTTTACTCATTTTTAATGTTTTACTTAAGGGGGAGAAAGGGCCAAGTTAAGAAGAACTCTTAACTTAAATGTTTTACTAAGGCCAACTTTAAGTAATGTTAAGAAACCCTCAAAGGGGGAGGATTAAGGTCTTTCCTCAAGACTCACCTCTCAAGGGGAGGTTTCAAGGGGGAATGCTTGAAGAAAATCCTTACTACTCCAACTTAATCTTCTTTATTTTTTTGTTGTTTCTAATACATTATTCTTCATGCTTGTTATTTACTTAACTTTGTATGTGGGTTTGCCATAAATCAAAAAGGAGAGATTGTTGGTGCAAGAGGCACCAAGTCGAACCTCGAAGCTTTTGATTATAGCAAACATACAAAGTTGAAATAGTTATCTCTATCAGCTGGAATCAAGAGCAAATACGTGTAACTGAAGTTGGAATGCATACTGAAAGCCTAGCTCTTTTTGTATGAACATTTTATTTTGAAATAAGAATCACATGATCATTATTTGCATTTTATATATTCATTATATATGTGTGCATATTGTCTAATATTTTACATTGTAGATAACATGGTGCTTGGTGTGGCACAGAAGATCATGTTATCAGTACCTTGTAAAATATAAGTAAAGGCTCACAACCAAGATGGTTTTGGACAAACCATTGGCATGGTTGTAGTGTAGCTTGGTATTGTTTTATCTTGAACATAGAGTTACACTAGTACACTTAGGTGTATTGAGTAGGACCGACATAGAGGTGATTCAATTTAGTACTGACTACATGATTGAATCGGACCTCGGATATTATGTTGTACATGCTCTTAATCCCGATATAATAACGGGCACATGTACTTAGTATTTATTTCTTTGATTTACCAGTGGGTGAGATTTAGATGGATTAAATCAATATGCCCGGTAAGTTGGGAAATAATATTATTTACATGGTGTGCCGTTGATTATAGGAGGAAACCGTATCCTATATATTAGGTTGATGATGTCCCCTTGAGGAGCTCATAAAGATCATCACGTAAACCCAGCTGGTTGACTTAGTCAACGTGATGATAAGGTTGAGTGGTACTACTCGAGGAATTAGATGTTAATTAATTGATGGTCAGTGAATCAATTAATTGACGGACATTCGATATCTTAAACACGGGGAGATTAATGTACAAATAATATATGGAGCCCATATTGATTTATGGGGGTTGGTGAGGTAGTTCAATGATGATCCTCTAGTGGAATGGAACATCATTGATGGATCAAGTTTGTGTGGTTCCGATCCATCGGGTGGCCAAGACCCAACTCCTCCTTATGGTCCCTATCGTAGCCTAATATAATCCTTGTGAAGTCTATATCCAAGAATGTAAAACAAAACCTAGAACCAACGGTTGGGATTAAATCCCTAGATCCGATGGTTGGATGAAACCCTAGAATCAACGGTTGGGATTAAATCCCTAGATCCGATGGTTAGGATGAAATCCTAGAATCGACGGTTGGGATTAAATCCCTAGATCCGACGGTTGGGATAAAACCCTAGATCCGATGGTTGGGAAGAAACCTTAGATCCGACGGTTGGGATGAAATCCTAGATCCGACGGTTGGGATTAAACCCTAGATCCGACGGTTGGGATAAAACCCTAGATCCGACGGTTGGGATTAAACCCTAGATCCGACGGTTGGGATAAAACCCTAGATCCGACGGTGGAGATTAAATCCCTAGATCCGACGGTGGAGATTAAAGGAGACTTAAGCCCTATTCTATAAATAGATGCTTAGGGTTGGGCGGCAAGAAGAATCAAGGAATTGGAGTTAGGGTTTGGTTCATCCACAAGTGGGTGGCTAGGGTTCATTGGGCGGCTAGGGTTTTGGAGCAAAGCTTGGGCGGCAAGCTTCTTCCTTCAAGTTGATTGCCGGCGCCCATCCTCCTCTATCATTCCTTGGCCGGCACCCATCATAGAGCCCTCTACCTTCTTCCTTGGCCGGCGGTTCTCCTCCCATTGGTGGCCGGTTCTCTTCCTCCTCCCCATTCTCCAAAGTGGCCGGCGGCAACACTTCTTGAAGTTGGCCGGCGCATCATCCAATAGTTCCTTGGCCGGCGGTTACACCAAGTTCCATAATTTGGTGGCCGATTCTAGATAGGAAGGTATTTGTGGTTTCTTCTCTTTGTTCGCAGTGGACAAGGTAGAGAAGAAAGTGATCTAGAAGGCTTCTACTCGTGGAGGATCTTCGTCCACACGTCGTCCACGAGAAGGATAGGACATACGGTAGAAGATCGTAAGGTATAAAGTTATTTTAACTTTATGTACAGATCTGAGCATGTTCTTATTTGTTTTGATTATGCATGTGTGTGTATGAATATATATTGTATAATCATGGACCCCGAAGACAAACACAAAAACCGGCGATCCGTCCGTCGTCTCTTCCGCGGCTAACCAACTAGAAGAGTTGTGTTGCTTGAACAACTAGTTTGTTCAAGCGACCACTCAAGTTGTTAGCACGACGATGAAAAGGTTGTGCTAAGGAAGCTCATCCCATCCGGATTAATTCTTTCATTAGTGAAAATTTTAATCCGGGGACATGGGAGCCAATGAGCCTCCGAAGCATCTACCTACAACTGGTATCAGAGCCACGGTTTCCGGTTTTGTGTGTTTTGGATTCGGTTAATTTTTTATGCACTTTTTCATATATTATATGTGCTGGATAATAGTAGGATATGCGTAGTTTAACTCTTTGGTTGCATGCATAAGATCCGACTATTATGGCCATGTGTGTGTATGTGAATGGATGTGTGTAAAAATTTATTATTTGAATCCTCGGGGTTGACGAGGCTAGATTGGTATTTAATTTTTGTAATTAAATACGACATTGTTTAGCCGCTCATTTTAGTTTACTTTCGATCTAGATGATTTGTACACTCCTTCGTGGAGTATAGGATCGATGGATGTAAATTAAAATGTTTTATCTCGGCTCGGAACTCTTTGGTGACTTGCGCACGGGAAAAGATGGAGCGGACGAGGTGGCGACACGACGGGATGCATATTGGAGGACAATGCCATAATAGTTGGAAAAATTCTGTTTTTTCCATATTTATTGCTTATTTGTTTTATATGCATGTTGTGTATGTTTAAAATTCCTCGATTGCAATTTACTAAGTGGGAGAGGGATATTTTAATTAATTCCCGCGGCCTCCATTACAATTTGACGCGTGATGCAACAAACTTGCGCGTTGGCTTTGAGTGTCTTCCTCCCCATCGGATGGGTTTGTTTGTGGATCACTAGGTCAAATAATGGTTATAGGAAATTATTTAGGAGTGTGTGTACTTCCCCATCGGTAAGGCACATAATCCGAAATAATTCCCTTAGTATCGTGTAATGGTGCACACTTAGATGCAAATAAAAGTATCCTCCCCATCGGAGTCACTGCTTTTATTTGTAGGGCTAAAGAGGAACCAACTATTAATTTCATTTGTCAAAAAGTAAGGTTGACAAGATAATAAAATTAATGGGTAAAACCTCCTCTTACAAATGTGGAATTCGTATACGTCCACACTATCGTGGCATGCGATATTCTCGGTGTTTTGAGGTGTTGGTTGATTTCGGGATTTTATTGTTTTGAGGAATCAATAATATTTGAAATCTAATATTTTTTTGATCATTGTGATTTTTAGGATTTTCAAATGGCTTTCAACCCACTTGCTGTGATTTTAAAAGAAAACAAACTTACTGGTTAAAACTACATTGATTGGAAAAGAAACCTGGATATTGTCTTAATTGCGGAAGAGTACAAATTTGTACTCTTCGAGGTCTGTCCTCCTAAGCCCACCGATGACTCTGATGAAAAGGAGAAAGAACGTTATGAGAAATGGGTTAAGGCAGATGAGATGGCGCGGTGTTACATTTTGGCATCTATGTCAAATGTGCTGCAACATCAGCATCAGGCCATAGCCACTGCTTATGACATGATGTTCAATCTCAAGGAACTTTTCGGACATCAGAGTAGGGCGGCTAGGCAGGAGGCAATGAGAAACTTGATGACGACCACCATGGTCGAGGGAACACCCGTTAGGGATCATGTTCTCAAGATGATGGCTCATCTTAATGAGATGGAAGTCCTCGGAGCTGAGATCGATGGGGAAACCCAGGTCGATATCATTCTCCAGTCTCTGCCTAGGAGTTTTGAGCAGTTCCGCCTCAACTACAACATGAACAAGAGGTTGTATTTGTTGGCGGAGCTTCTGACAGAACTCCAGGCGGCAGAGGGGCTTTTTCGTCAGAGTTCTCAAGCCATGGTCGCTCAGAAGTGTTGGATCGAGAAGCGTCGCTAGAGGGGGGGTGAATAGCGATCATAAATCTTTTCTTTTTCGTTCGTTCGATACGCGAAGTAAGCATAGTGAAAAATAAATGAACATGTTTATTTTACTTGGTTCACAACCCAGCGGTTGCTACTCCAAGGCCCTATCGGTCCTAGACCGCGTACAGAGGGCAAAGCACTAAAACGTCTCCTCCTCGTTGGAGGTAGGAGACAACGATTACAAAAACCGAATATACGAGGATGAGGCAACAAGCCTACCTCACCTCGTTATGAAGATAAAAATACAGAATATAATATCAAAAATATTACTTGAATCTGCTGCCGATGAAGAAGATCAAAACTTGGCGTCGCGTCGGCGTTATGACGGTGTTGAAGCGTTGGCGTTGTAGGAGCACTTGATGAATAATTGATGTGATTTGGAGATGAATCCTCCCCTCCTTTTATAGACTTTAGCCTCTGAATTTGTCTCCTATTTCTTTGGAACGGATCATGAATTTTTCCAAATTTTTATCGCGAAGTGGCCGCGTCAAACGTTATCCGTTTTGACCTAGCGCAAAAGCTGAATCGTCGCCATCAGTCGACTGATGCCTCTCATCGATCGATGATGACGATCGTGATGCATCTCATCGATCAGCGATAACGATCGTACTTAATGTCCGGTGATCATTGCCGGCTGGCCACTTCCCTGCAGTAAGAGATTAGCTCGGAAAATGATAAATACGACGGTTTCTAACTGTCCGATCTCGACCTAGACCTTCCACAGGAAGTCTTAGTCGAATCGTCGCCTACGGTCGTCCCCGTAAAGAGGACACGACCTTACAATCTCTCACTCACACGAGCTTACCTCGATAGTAGCTCTCGCTTCCGGCCTTCCACTCGATTCCTTCGGCTCCCTCCGAATTCACTCAAGTGTCGCCCGACCACCACGGCTTCCTCCGGGTGTCGCTAGCCTTCAGCTCCAGCTTTAGTACTTTTCTGCACACTTGATTTAGCTCGTGAGATAACAATATAAACTTAACTTTGTGTCTTTGCCATAATCAAAACACAGGTTCGATTATCTAGTGCCCCTGCACCAACAATCTCCCCCTTTTTGATCTATGGCAAACCAACACAAAGTTAAGGGAAATTAAAGCATAAAACACATATAGTAGATGATGAATGCCATTCCCAAAAACTCTCCCTTAACCAAAACTCCCCCTTAACCCTAGGTGAGTTTTGAAAGAGATACTTTAGTTTTCAAAAACAAATTTTGTGTTTCAAAATGAAATTTTGTGTTACTCCCCCTTAACTTTCGCTCTTCTCCCCCTTTTGCCATAAATCAAAAAAGAGTGTTGGGGTTTTTGTATAAAATAGGGGTTTAAAACAATGTCGTTTATGAATGCATCTAGATAAATCAAATATGAGTCCAAGCATGCATCTAGCAATAGTTAGATAGATTGGTTCGAGGTGTGTCCCTCTGCACCAATAATCTAAAGATTTATAATATAACCCTTAAGATTAGTTTGCTCTCCCCCTTAGTCAAATATATGAAGTATAAGAGATGTAGGGGGCGCTAAACTTTGGCCTCAGAGTTATTAAGTACAATAGTTGAGAAAATAAGTAGTATTTTGAAGGGATTGTTTCAAGTATATTTCAATTATCCTTAACATCTCACCCATTCTATGTGTCTCATAATTTGTTCACCTTATATGTTTTGTGAGATGATTTTAAATTGATTAAAGATAGTCAACCTTGGGTTAGATTCAGATTTAACCTTTAGATCGTTAAGTAACTTTTCGAGAAACTGGCTTCCAGGTCGTGGCGAGGCACTGGGTCTTCTTTGATCGGAACAACGACCACTTCCTTAGACAAAGCCAAATTCAAGAAAATATCACTTAAGTCACTTAGGGTTACTTCTGGTCTAACTAGTTTAGGATCTGAGGTAGCTTGCTAGTTCCACTCGGTCAAGTGCACCAAGCTAGATCGCCTTATCTAGATCGAATACACGAGACTTTGTCTCCTAACGTACTATCATCTCGCGTCACGATACTATATTATCAAGAGTTGACTAACTAGTTATTTATGAAAAGAGGCTCCCGAGGCTCAATCTTTTTCAAGGATTTTAGTTGGTTATACGTATTCTAAGTAAGTTCACAAGTTAACGAAATTCTAAGCATGCAATGGTTTTGCTAAGTAGGTATACTATTTTAGTGTTAGCTCCCCTAGACCATTGATCCAATAAGGTCTATTCAAATAATAAACTTGATCCTGAGGAATCCAATACTTATTAGTCCTAATATGTGAATTTAATAAAACCTTTGGGACCCATGCTTGGACTCTTTGATGACTACGATTTACGATAGACATATAAGACCTATTCATAGTCTTTGACTTAAATCCGAGTCCGGCTTTGTTGTACACGGCTCTTTGGGTTCCAAGTAGTCGGTTAAGGTTCTTAGATCCCAACGTGAACTTTTCCAACCTAGCCTCGACCTCTTGAACTTGGTCTTTCAGGAGAGTATTCTCCTTCTCAAGTTTTTCAATTTGAGTTGAGTTTCTCTCTTGAACTTGACTAGTTGAAGAGATTAGAGTAGCCTCTTGCTTGAGGGTTTCAACCTCCTCAAGTAACGACTCAACCCTAGACTCGGACTTAGTTAATTTCCTATTAAGCAGTTTAATTGTACTGTAAAGTGTACTAATTAAAGAGAAATCAAACTTAACTTTCCCTTTTGGTCCGGCTTTGAGTTTTCTCTCGAAATAGTCTTCGGGGTCGGAGTCGGAGTTGTAGTTGGACTCGGCTTCGGACTCGGACTCCTCCGTTCTTGCCATGTAAGCTATGTCTTCTCTGTTGTCCCAAGTTGCATGGAAGGCTTTCCTTGCTCCCTTTTTCTTTTGGTTCTCATTCTTCAATTTCCTTCTTTCTTGTTGAACTATTCTCCGCACAATATTGACTATTATGGCCTCCTCTTCGGATTCGGATTCGTCTTCGGGTTCGAGTTCATCTACTTGCCTAGTAGGTGGCTTGCTTCTTTGTCCTGCAAGTAGAGCAATACCTCTCTCGGCCCGGATCACGTTAGTTTGCTCGTGAAGTTCAAACTCGGAAAATAATTCATCTAACCTAAGCTTCGATAGGTCCTTAGAGACCTTGTAGGCATCGACCATGGATTCCCACAAGGTAGTCCTAGGAAATGAATTAGAAGCGTACCTTAGTAGGTCACGGTTTTCGACCTTGTGTCCGATGGTGTGTAGGCCATTGACAATGTCCTGGGCCTTGGCGTGTAGTTGCGTTGCCGCTCGTGTTCCGCATCTTGAGGTTATACAACTTATTGAAAAGAAGGTCACGTTTACATACCTTAGCATCGGACGTTCCTTCGTAGCTCAATTAATTTATTCCATAGGTCCTTAATGAATGGTCCGATGCGGTTGAGTTCCTCCTTGGACAAGCCGCATTGCAATATTTGGGTTGCTCTTGCATCGGCTTCGATTTGCCTCTTGGTTGCATTTGTCCACTTGTTGAAATCCAATGGCTCTCCTTGATCATTGGTGGGTAAAGCAAAGCGATTATGGATTATTATCAAGTCTCGACTTGTGTTTTCAAGAAACACTCCATCCGACCTTTCCAATACGGAAATCATCTCCGTTAAAGAACGGAGGGGTGGTGCTATATCCTCAATGTGAGCCATTAAGTATCTTGCAAAACACAAATAAAAACCAAAGAGAATTCCAAGACTTGGTCTTGGATTAGTAATCTTGAAATAATAGGAAAAAAAAACAGAAATAAATAAGGAGGATAAGAAACTAACAAAAATTTGAAACTTACGACCTTCGATGTCCCTGAAAGGGTACTAAACGTTGGATTTTGGGGCTGGAAATAGCTTGTTACGGGGGTAAACCCCCAGTAAGAAGTGTAGATCTTTCAAAGAGCTTCGATTTGGTGGGTAGATCGTTTCGTGAGTCCACTTGTAGCAAAAGTTATGCTCATTTGATCGTGAGGTACTCCGAAGGAGATTAGTACTTGCAAAAACACAACAAAAAACTATGTACCAAGACTTGGTCTTGGATTAGTAGTGCGGGAAACAAAAACCTAAGAAATATACGAATCGAAAAATACGAAAATAAAACCAAAACGTGCTAGATTGGTGGTTTCACCAAATCTTAGCGCCCCCGCTCTGATACCAATTGTTGGATCGAGAAGCGTCGCTAGAGGGGGGGTGAATAGCGATCATAAATCTTTTCTTTTTCGTTCGTTCGATACGCGAAGTAAGCACAGCGGAAAATAAATGAACACGTTTATTTTACTTGGTTCACAACCCAGCGGTTGCTACTCCAAGGTCCTATCGGTCCTAGACCGCGTACGGAGGACAAAGCACTAAAACGTCTCCTCCTCGTTGGAGGTAGGAGACAACGATTACAAAAACCGAATATACGAGGATGAGGCAACAAGCCTACCTCACCTCGTTATGAAGATAAAAATACAGAATATAATATCAAAAATATTACTTGAATCTGCTGCCGACGAAGAAGATCAAAACTTGGCGTCGCGTCGGCGTTATGACGGTGTTGAAGCGTTGGCGTTGTTGGAGCACTTGATGAATAATTGATGTGATTTAGAGATGAATCCTCCCCTCCTTTTATAGACTTTAGCCTCTGAATTTGTCTCCTATTTCTTTGGAACGGATAATGAATTTCTCCAAATTTTTATCGCGAAGTGGCCGCGTCAAACGTTATCCGTTTTGACCTAGCGCAAAAATGACGCCATCGCCATCGGTGATGCCTCTCATCGATCGATGATACGATCGATGCATCTCATCGATCAGCGATAATCGATCGCCAATGTCCGGTGATCGCCCGGCTGGCCACTTCCTGCGAAGAGATTAGCTCAGAAAATGATAAATACGATGGTTTCTAACCGTCCGATCTCGACCTAGACCTTCCACAGGAAGTCTTAGTCGAATCGTCGCCTACGGTCGTCCCCGTAAAGAGGACACGACCTTACAATCTCTCACTCACACGAGCTTACCTCGATAGTAGCTCTCGCTTCCGGCCTTCCACTCGATTCCTTCGGCTCCCTCCGAATTCACTCAAGTGTCGCCCGACCACCACGGCTTCCTCCGGGTGTCGCTAGCCTTCAGCTCCAGCTTTAATACTTTTCTGCACACTTGATTTTGCTCGTGAGATAACAATATAAACTTAACTTTGTGTCTTTGCCATAATCAAAACACAGGTTCGATTATCTAGTGCCCCTGCACCAACAAGAAGGTTTCTTCCTCTAAACCGAAAGGTAAGAAGAAGAAGAAGCAAGGTGGAGCGAAGAAAGTGGCAGTGGGACCTCAGGCAGGAGTGAAGAAGCCGAAAGGCAAGTGCTTCACTTGCAAGCAGACTGGACATTGGAAGGCGGACTGTCCTCGCCGAAAGAACAAAGGTATATCTTCTTGTTTAGTTGTTGAAACATGTTTAACGGTGTTATCTACCAGTGCCTGGTGTGTAGATACAGGAGCCACTGATCATGTCTGCAATACTTTGCAGGGGTTCCAGGAAACCCGACGACTAGCTGAGGGAGAGATTATCGTCTTCATGGGCAATGCATCAAAGGTGGAGGCTATTGCAGTGGGAGACGTTTATTTATCTTTTGATAGGAATAAATTTTTGGTTTTAAGAAATTGTCTTTATATACCTACTTTTAGAAAGAATTTAATTTCAGTTTCTAAATTATTTATGGATGGATATTCTGTTTCTTTTAATGACAAGGTGGTTATAAAAAGGAATAGGGAGATTATCTGTTCTGGTACATTGGTTGACAATTTATATACTCTTGAACCAAAAACTCCCACGATGCAAATAGAAGTAAATAGCTCATCTTCTAAATCTAATAAGAGAAAAAAACCTTCGCAAATGAACCAAACATATCTTTGGCACCTAAGGCTTGGTCATATTAACCTAAGTAGAATTCAAAGGTTGATAGCTGATGGACCTTTGGGTTCATTAGTGGTGGAGGATCTCCCAACCTGCGAATCTTGCTTGGAAGGTAAAATGACCAAGAGGCATTTCAAGGCCAAGGGGTATAGAGCCAAAGATGTGTTAGAATTGGTTCATTCTGATTTGTGCGGTCCTATGTCTATCCGGGCAAGAGGTGGTTTTGAATATTTTATCTCTTTTATAGACGATTATTCAAGATATGGATACATTTACTTGATGCGCCACAAGTCTGAATGCTTTGACAGGTTCAAAGAATTCAAGGCTGATGTGGAGAACCGTCAAGGTAAAAGTATCAAGACATTATGATCTGATCGTGGTGGCGAGTACCTCTTGGGAGAGTTTAGGAGTTACTTATCGGAGGTGGATTGATCCCAATTATCACTTTGGCACACCCAGTGAGAATGGTGTGGCGGAGGCGAAGAACGAGGACTCTTATGGAGATGGTCGGATCTATGATGAGTTATTACAGTTACGATTCGTTACGGGGTTTGCTCTGGAAGCAATGACACACATTACGAACTTGGTTCCATCTAAGTCGATACCCTCTACTCCTGAGTTGTGGGTGGCGAAAGCCTAGTCTAAGACATGTCCAGTTTAGGGTAGTCGACACTCAAGGGAGATGCCGGTAAGTTGGAATCTCGCATGTGCGCGCTTGTTTGTTCTACCCTAAGGGAACGAAGGGTGGTTTATTCTATAGTCCTAGAGATCAAGGTGATCGTGAGTACGAATGCCGATTTCTAGAGGAGGACTATGTGATGAACCACAAGCCCACAAGTAGGATTGTTCTCAGGAGATGACAGGGAAGTCCGAATTTCGCACTACCTGTGACAAGAGATGTCACAAGTCATCGTGACCGCGTGAGCAATACGCAACTGAGGCACCTCGTCGTAGTGGTAGGGTTGTTAGACAACCCGATGATTCATGTTTTTGGGAGAGTCTTGGACTTAGTCACAGTGAACATGAACTGATCACTGGACATATGATGAGGCAATCCAAGATAGAGATCATATCTTGGCAAAAGCGATGAATTCGAGATAGAATCTATGGATTCTAATCAGGTTTAGGAGCTAGTAGAACCACCCGATGGTGTAAAAACCATTGGATGCAAGTGGATCTACAAGAGAAAGAGAGGAGTAGACGGGAAGGTAGAGACCTTCAAAGCTAGGCTTGTTGCGAAAGGGTATACTCAGAAAGAGGGTATCGATTATGAGGAGACCTTTTTGCCGGTAGCTATGATTAAGTCTATCCGGATTCTCTTATCTATACTGCTCATATGGATTATGAGATTTGGCAGATGGATGTCAAGACAGCTTTCCTTAACGGAAGTCTTGAGGAGAACATCTATATCACGGCAACAGGAGGATTCATTGCTAAAGGCAAGAGCATCTTGTATGTAAGCTTAATCGGTCCATTTATGGATTGAAGCAAGCTTCTAGATCTTGGAACATCCGCTTTGATGAGGTAATCAATCATATGGATTTATTCAAAGTTCGGATGAGCCTTGTGTATACAAGAGATGTGATGAAGCGTAGTGGTGTTTCTTGTACTATATGTAGATGACATTTTGTTAGTTGGCAACAATATCAAAGTGTTATCGAGACATAAGTATGGTTGTCCAAGCAGTTTGACATGAAGGACTTGGGAGAAGTGGGACACATCCTTGGGATCAAAGTTATAAGGGATCATGAGAAAAGGATGTTGTGCTTATCTCGAGCTTCATACATTGACACTATCCTTGCTCGTTTTAGCATACGAGAACTCAAGAAAGGTTTTCTACCTTTTAGGCATGGAGTTCCTTTATCTAAAGATGTGTCCCAAAACATCAAAGGAGATAGAGGACATGAAGGCGGTTCCTTATGCTTGTAGTAGGAAGCCTTATGTATGATATACGAGACCAGGATATCCGCTTTGCCATGGGCATGGTTACAGATATCGTCGAGTAATCTCGAGTGACATTGGATGCAGAAAGCATATATCAAGTACCGAGAAGGACTAGGATTATATCTTTGGTTCAAGGCAGATCAATTAGTCCTCGTGGGTTACTGATTCAGATTTCCAATCAGATAGGGACAAGAGTAAGTCTACCTCGGGGTTTGTGTTTACTTTTGGAGGTGGAGCCATAGTATGGAGGAGTGTCAAGCAGAAATGCGTGGCGGACTCTACCATGGAAGCTGAGTATGTGGCAGCCTCTGAGGCAGCCAAGGAAGCTGTATGGCTCAGGAACTTCTTGATGGACATGGATGTGATTCCTGGTTTGCCCAGAACTATCACAATTTATTGTGATAACAGTGGTGCAGTTGCAAACTCGAAGGAACCACGAGCCTATAAGGCGAGTAAACACATAGAGCGCAAGTACCACCTCATACGAGAGATCGTAAAGCGAGGAGAAGTTGCTGTCGCCAAGATTGCATCAGCGGATAACCTGGCGGATCCATTCACTAAGGCCCTTCCAGCGAAAGCGTTTGATAGGCAAGTGGAGGACATGGGGATCAGATGTATGGCAGAGTGATGACAGCATAGTCTTTTAGTATAATTGGGAGATTGTTGGAATGTATACTGAAAGCCTAGCTCTTTTTGTATGAACATTTTATTTTGAAATAAGAATCACATGATCATTATTTGCATTTTATATATTCATTATATATGTGTGCATATTGTCTAATATTTTACATTATAGATAACATGGTGCTTGGTGTGGCACAGAAGATCATGTTATCAGTACCTTGTAAAATATAAGTAAAGGCTCACAACCAAGATGATTTTGGACAAACCATTGGCATGGTTGTAGTGTAGCTTGGTATTGTTTTATCTTGAACATAGAGTTACACTAGTACACTTAGGTGTATTGAGTAGGACCGACATAGAGGTGATTCAATTTAGTACTGACTACATGATTGAATCGGACCTCGGATATTATGTTGTCCGTCGATGATGGCCATCAATCGACTGATGGTCAATGATCAGCTTCGAGGAGTCAAGGCTTATCACCCCATTTCAAGGAGGTTTTGTGTCCATTTGTGATTGGTTGAAGACCCATTCGATGAGGGGCTCAAAGGCTATAAAAGGAGGGCTTGTCTTAGGGGTTTTCATCAATTAAAAAGGCTTCCAAGTGCTTCCGATACGCTCCGACTCTCCGACATCCCTACGACGAAGCACTGCCGAGACGACGACTAGAGCTTCAATCTCCAACCTTTGAAGTCGTCGATAACGAAAGTTTAAATTGTATTTCAGTTTATTTTTTAGTAAAGCTTTCATTATAACGAGGAGAGGGGGAGTGTCCCTCTACCTCGAGCTTTTGTCATTTTGTGTATCCGTCTAACTCCTATCTCCAATGAGGAGGAGTTCTTTAGTAGTTTGCCCTCCGTACGTGGTCAAGGACCACTAGGGCCTTGGAGTAGTAGCCTTCGGCTACGAACCAAGTAAAACCCTTGTGTCTATTGTCTTGTTTGTTTTGTTTTTATCTTCCGCTGTGTCTACTCGCATTTTAACGAACGATTTTGAACGAAAAATTTCTATCGCTATTCACCCCCCCTCTAGCGATCCGCTCGATCCAACAGTTATCGATATATTTTGTTCAATTCTTTTTAGGAGGGCCTCTGTTGGAGGATCGGTGGCCGGCTAGAGGGGGTGAATAGCCTTCTTTATAGATGGTGGAGTTCGATCGCTTAATTATCTATGTACAAGGTTAGCGCAACGGAATATTTGCTAAACAAAAACAATTAAGCTAATGCAAAAGACTAAGAGAGAACAAATGCAAACACCGAAGACGTAACATGGTTCACAGCCCTTGCTGTTAGTCCACGACCCGATTTGTTCCAGGTGAATCATGCCTAAACCAATTCCACTAGTCTCTCCTTTGCACCAAGCTAGGTGGAGGTAAACTATTCTTACACAATCTCCCTCTTTGCAATATGATTGAAATAATAGCAAGAAAGAGGGAAGAATACGTTTAAGCACTTGGGAGTATGATTGGAGTTCAAGCATTAACCATCCCAAGTGATCCAAGGCCCCTTCTTATAGGGAAGAGGCGACCCATCAATGATTATCGCCAGTAGCCGTTGCCTCGCAACGACTTCATCCATGTTGGATTCCAGCCAACGACTCCTACATTAGTCGAATGATCTTCCCATCAGTCGACTGATAGAGCCAACAATCGAGTGGTCGACGAGATCACTCGACTGCCAAAGCTTCTGTGCCCGAACTTGCCTCAATCAATCGACTGTTGTCCCTTGGCAATCGACTGATGGTGTCGGCAGTCGACTGCCATCCTTTGGCAGTTGACTGTTCAGCCAGAACTAGTTCAGTCGAACACCGATTGAGTCCATTCAACCTAGAGCAGTCAACTGCTACCTATAGCAGTCGACTGGTGTCGAGTAAAATCTCAAACCAACCTTTTGTTGACAATCCAACACTTGACTTAGCCATTCAACCAAGTTCACCTATGAGCTATCCCTTCCTGGGTTACAATTGCTCACTCTTATCTCCCTTGGAGTCCTTCGCCTTGAAGCTCTCTTCATCCGGTCACGTTTCTCGGATGCACCAAGCGTACGGCTTCGCAATGCCATCCTTCATGTCTCGCCCTGAAGTCTGCTTCCTTGGCTTCACTCCAATTCTCCTCGTCTGGCGGTCCCTTGGATGCACCAAGCGTACGGTTTCACAATGTCATCCTTCACCGACTCAAGGACCGAGTCATGATATGGTGATCTTGCCAATTCTTTGTCAAACTAACCATGTGTGAATTATTAAGTCCTGCACGACTTCAACACACATATCAAATCCATAAACATCCTAACTTAAACCTTTGCCACACACATCAAAACACATCATTCATGAGTTGATTGCCCTAACAATCTCCCCATTTTTGATGTGTGACAATCATGTTTAAGTTAGGTGAAACATTAATCAAAATACATAAGGAAGGAAAGCATGTAAAACATGGATATCGAATATGAATATCAAACTCCCCCTTAATGCATGCAACTCCCCCTTAACACATGCTAATTTCTCCCCCTGACATGATTAACTTAAACTCTCATATTTCTCCCCCTTTAACACCATCAAAAACATCTAACATAAGTTATATAAGCATGACATCAAGTCTAAGGAATGAAAATCAGTTTAAAACCTCATAAAAATAGCTTACTGTGCTCGTACATAGTACATCAGTCGACTGAATCAGAGCATCAGTCGATTGGTACCTAATTTTCAGAATTTTTGATTTCCAAAGTCAAACTTCAGAAATGCATTAAAAATTATAAAAAATTCAAAAAATCATGAAATTTGGGGAACATATTTCTAATATGTTTCTTTATTACTGAAAAATAGTTGTTCATAAAAATTCATTCTATTTTCAAAAATTAGGTAAAAATTCAAAAGTTTAAAAATAACTCAATTTTGTATCAACTTGAAAGCTAGTTTTGCCCTAGAATTGTTTTAAAACATGAACTTGTAGATTATCAAACAAACAATAGTTTTAAAATATTAGAAATATTCAACCATGATCTTTGGGCAATATGTCTATGAATTAAACATATGCTCTCCCCATGATTGGTCTATTATTGCTATCATGATACCTATAATGACTCATCAAAATGTTATAATCATAAGTGAGTCATTTGTATCATCCTAACATCTCACCCATGCTATGTTTTCAATCAAGTTAGTCTATAGTGAGTGTGAGATGTACCTAAAGGTATTATACTTAACCATCAATTTTCATGCAATTCTACCAAGGTTAAGTATCTATATCCTAAAACACCCAACATGATCATAAAAACACATATTATCAATCATGATCAAATATTTTCAATTATTGCATATCATAATCATAAATAAAACAATATTCATGATTCCATATTATGATCACATTATCATCACCCAACACTATAAATCAAAAATCATCACCCACATCCTTATAAGTCAACCATCTTACATGATATAAAATAAGTTCACTCATGGTTGACTATCCTAGGATTTTCCTAACCCTTAAAGATGGATTTGGAAACCCAATACAAGTTCTTTCCAATAGAGTTCACCAAATACTCCTTAGGGATCCATTTCCTTGCTACCATTGTTGTTTTAGTTTGACCCCTAGCAATTAGGCAATGGTAGGTCTTCTCATTTTTGTTTCCCTTATAGCTTAGGCCTTTCTTATTAAAGCTATCCTTTCGGTTCCCAATTATCATGTTCAAAGTGTTGGAGCCAATAGTGAATTTTTCTAAGGCCTTGGTTAGATGATCTACCTTTTCCCTTAAGGCCTTGTTTTCTTCAATACATACATCATTAACATTAAGAGGCATATAATCATCATGTGAGCATGCATTTGCTAGTCTTTCTTCTAGGGCCTTAATTTGATCAAACATGCATTTATTTTTCTTCTTACTCCTAAATAAATCTCTAGTAAGACTAGAAATCATAGAAATAATTTCTTGAGTAGGAAGATTTTTTACCATACCTACCATATCTTCCTCCTCCGATGAGGATGAGGATGAGGATGAAGCTCCCCCTTCACTTGAGCTCTCCTCACTTGAACTTGTTTCTTCTTTTTCCGAGAAGGTGGAGTCCAAGTCTTCTATTACCATAAGTGCAAGGCTTGTGAAGGCTTGATCTTACTCCGATGAGGATGGATCATCCCATGTCACTTTGTGTGCCTTGACTTTCCCTTTTTCTTTTGATTCCTTCTCATCATCCTTCTTCTTGCTCCCTTTATTCTTGTCTTCTTTCTTTCTCCTCTCTTCCTTGCTTTTGTTCAAGAGGGGACAATCATTCCATATGTGTCCCTCTCCTTCGTAATTATAGAAAATGATCTTCCTCCTTGGCCTTCTTCCCGTATCATGAGATTTATTAAAATTAAAATTCTTAAGTGCACGTCTCACCTTTCTTACCATGTAGGCCTCCTCATTGATATCAATGGAGGAAGAGGAGGAATCTTCATTAGATGAAGACTGTCATGCCTCGGGGGAGTCCCTACCAGATGAAAATTCGACAGCATCTCCTCTGTATGGGTGACAATACGAATCTTGTATACAAGACACACACAGCCTACTATACATTGGTCAACACGACTGGAACATAAACCACACATACATATCATATATGGCCTCAGGCCAACAACCAAAGTAAATAAAAAGTCTACAACATCTAGACTTACCTTTTCTGCCATCTAAGCAGGAATACACAACCAAAACGAATGGAATAAAAGTCCATAAGGACATATCAAATACCACCAAAACATCCACGAGTAAACCCAAAACACAAGTCTTACACATGTCTTCAAGTCAATATAACCGAAACCATAAGACAAAAAACAAAATCATTATGATGAGGGGGATTGGCATCTGGACTCTCCTGACAGTGTCAACCTGAAATAGATATAAAACAACGGAGTAAGTTCAACGAACTCAACGAGTATCAAGTCGACATGCATAGTAAGATATATGTAACAATAATAATCATGCCAGTGCAGTCTCCTGATCAATAATAGGAAATGCAAGAAAGAAATACGGAAAGACTGTACTTACCTGAATCTCCTATCCTGACATAGGAGTGTGAGCCATACTAGCAGAAATAAGGTCATCAGACCAAATACATGATGTATCCTATATGCATGTCAATCATATGCAACAACAAGGGCATCAACCAAAATGCAGCAAACACAAATCCATGCAATATGCATGCGATGCAAATGATATTGTCACCCCTGACGCCAGTCAGCCGCCTCACACGCGATGGTGAAGCCGAGTGGGTAGGGCTATGATAACTGTGCACTCTTCCATCACTGCTCCTGAATGACCGAGTGGATAAGATGCTGTCGGAGTACACCTATCCTCCTACCACAAATAGAGTGGGGGAGCAAAGCTCTCATCTCCCGGTGACATAGACCAAAGGAGGGATCTCTGCTCACTACCACGCTGCATCATCGCTACCCATGAGCGGACCAGCGGAGCCTGACAGAGCTACTGCACACACCCTCCTGATGTACAACTAACTCATGAGTGGCTGTGTGTGCAGATCATGTAACTTGTTGCAGGCTCAACAACAAAGGAACTGCCGACCAGCCATCATGCAATCAAGCAAGATGGTGCTTGACACTAAAGTATGTAAGACCAACCAATATACGTCTCCAAAAAATATGTACAAAAAATAATGAGTACATATCAATGACCTAGGTATATAGGAAAAGTATATCTAAAAGCTAATCAAGTGCATGTCACAACTCCCAAAATAAGTACACATGGTAGGTATCAAGATAATATCGACTAAGATAGAAATGCATCCATCGGGTATGGCACAGTGACATACAAGGGCAGATAAGACATAAAAATTACCGTGAGCTATAGCCAACTAAGCATATCAACATGACAATATCTAAAAGATAAGTCAAAGTACCAACCTGCTATAATGCTCGTAATAATGAAATCTTCACGCACACGGACCTGTCTCGTATCCACGTCCAAGCCTAGCTTTGCTGTCACAACTTCTTGTTTCAAATTTCAGGATCTCAAATCCTCAATTGGAGCTTACTTATCTTTGTTTCAATTAGCGATAGCTTATCCACAATCACTCATCCCCTGCTGATCACTAAAAGAATCAGATACAATTGAGCGCCCCCGGCTCTGATACCAATTGTTGGATCGAGCAGATCGCTAGAGGGGGGGGGTGAATAGAAATAGAAAATCTTTCGTTCGACTTTGTTCATTAAAACACGAGTAGACACAACGGAAGATAAAAACAAAATAAACGAGACAATAGACACGAGGGTTTTACTTGGTTCGTAGCCGAAGGCTACTACTCCAAGGCCTTAGTGGTCCTTGACCATGCACGGAGGGAAAACTACTAAAGAACTCTTCCTCGTTGGAGGTAGGAGTTAGACAGATACATGAAATCACAAAAGCTCGAGGTAGAGGGACACTCCCCCTCTCCTCGTTATAATGAAAGCTTTACGAAATAAGTAAATTGAAATACAATTGAAACTTTTGTTACTGACGACTTCAAAGGTTGGAGGTTGAAGCTCTAGTCGTCGTCTCGGCAGTGCTTCGTCGTAGGGATGTCGAAGAGTTGGAGCGTATCGGAAGCACTTGGAAGCTTTTTAATTGATGAAAAACCCTAGGACAAGCCCTCCTTTTATAGCCTTTGAGCCCCTCATCGAATGGGTCTTCAACCAATAGGAATTGGGCACAAATCTTCTTGAAAAATGGTGATAGAACTTGACTCCTTGAGGATGATCCTTGACCATCAGTCCAATGCTGACTGTAGGCAGTCGACTGAAGGTCAACAGTCGAGTCCTCCAAGCTGACAGTCGACTGATGTTAGCTGCAAGGCAAAGTTAGCTTAACAAAAATATTATTTCGACGACCTCCGACCGTCCGATCTCGACCTAGACCACCTATAAAATATCTTTAGTCAGATTTACGCTTAAGATCATCCCCATAAAGAGGATACACCCTCACTTACTCTCGCACACACACGAGCTTACCTCGATACTTACTGTGTCGCTTTCGCTTCCGGCCTTCCACTCGATTCCTTCGGCTCTCTCCGAAGTCACTCGAGTGTCGCCCGACCACCGCGGCTTCCTCCGGGTGTCGCTAGCCTTCAGCTCCAGCGTTGACATTTTCTGTACACTCGATTTAGCTCGTGAGATAACAATATAATCTTAACTTTGCATCTTTGCCATAATCAAAATACAGGTTCGATCATCTGGTGCCCCTGCACCAACAATCTCCCCCTTTTTGATCTATGGCAAACTTATGCAAAGTTAAGGAAAAATGTAATGTGGAAAATGAGTAAATGTAAATGATGCACTCAAAAAATTTTAAATTTTAAATTTTTGTTCTCCCCCTTAACTTGTGCTCTTCTCCCCCTTTTTCCATAAATAAAAAAGATTTGGGGTTTTATATAAAAAGTAGGGGTTTTTAACAAAAAAAGGTAGCATGCATAACAATATGTAAAGATTATCTAACATGAGTCCAAGCATGTGTCTCGATTTACTTTGGTTCGAGGTATAACCCTCTGCACCAACAATATAAGTCTTGAGACTAATTTGATTTTCAGAATACTTATAAAATTAGCTTTGAGTTTCAAAATACATATACGCTAATAACTTTTGGAAATATACAACCCTTAGGGTTAGTTTGCTCTCCCCCTTAATCAAGTATATAAGGTACAGAAGAGTTAGGGGGCGCTAAACATTGACCTAGAAGGTTGTATATTTAGAGTTTTGTCCAAGTATAAGTACACATTTAAGCTCGATAGTTTGAAAAATAGATAACATTTTTGAAAAGATTATGCAAATTGAAATTGTTCCTTATTTATCTCACCCTTTCTAAGTGTCTTAGAATTGGTTCACCTTATATGTTGTGTGAGATGATTCCAATTTTATCTTGATTAAGTTTTAATGATTTGAAACTAATCAACCTTGTGTTAGATTTGGATTTGACCCTAAGCTCATCAAGTCACCTTTTCAAGATCTTGGCTTCCAGGTCGTGGCGAGGCATAGGGGCCTTCTTTGATCGGAAAAATAACCACTTCCTTAGACAAAGCCAATTTCGAGAAAATAGTAACTTGACTCACCTAAGACCCCTTCCTGGTCTAACTAGTCTAGGATACGGCGAGGTAGCTTCAGCTAGTTCCACTCGGTCAAGTGAACTGAACTAGATACGCCTTATCTAGCCCGAATACACGAGACTCCATTTTCCTAGCGTACTATCATCTCGCCGCGTCCTAGTACTAGCATTGACGAGTTATAGTCCTATCTAACCATTCTAAAAAAAATGTTTAGGTTATCGGATGTACTATTTTGGTATTAGCTCCCCCTGGATAATATGGTCTGGTCAAGTAATGAACTTGATCCTGGGGAATCCAAAACCTATTGGTCCTTATATGTGAGTTTAATAAAGTTGTTGGGACCCACGCTTGGAATCGATGATGACTATGATTTACGATAGACATGTAAGATATATTCGTAATATTTGAGCTATATCCGAGTCCGACTCTATTGTACACGGCTCTCTGAGTTCCAAGAAGTCGGTTAAAATTCTTGGACCCCATCGAGAACTTGTTCAATCGAGCTTCGAGCTCTTGGACTCGTCCTTTCAAGAGAGTTCTCTTCTTCTAGTTTTTCTACTCGAGTTGAGTCCTCCTCTTGAACTCGACTAGTCGAAGAGTTTAGGGGTGCCTCTTGTTTGAGGGTTTCAACCACCTCAACCAAGGACTCGACCCTAGACTCAGATTTAGCTAATTTCCTAGTTAGCAATTTAATTGTATTGTAAAGCGTATGAATTAGTGAGCGGTTAACCTTAATTTTCCCTTTTGGTCCGGTTTTGAGTTGCTTCTCGAAGTAGTCCTCGAGTTCGGAGTCGGTGTTATAATTGGATTCAGATTCGGACTCTGACTCGGACTCTTCGGGTCTTGCCATACACGCTATGCCGACGCCTTCTTCGTTGTCCCATGTTGCATGAAAAGCCTTCTTTCGATTCGATTTGAATTTTGCCCTCTTTTGGTTCTTTAGTAGCCTCCTTTCCCTCTGAATGATCTTCCGCACTACGTTCACTATTACTTCCACCTCTTTGGATTCAGACTCTGATTCGTCTTTGGGTTCGAGTCCATCTTCTTGCTTGGTAGGTTTCTTGCTTCTTTGTCCTGCAAGTAGAGCAACACCACTCTCGTCCCGGACCATGTTAGTTTGCTCGTGAAGTTCAAACTTGGAAAATAATTCGTCTAACCTAAGCTTCGAAAGGTCCTTAGAGACCTTGTAGGCATCAACCATGGATGCACACAAGGTAGTCCTAGGAAATGAGTTAAGAATGTACCTTAGGAGGTCACGGTTTTCGACCTTGTGTCCGATGGTGTGCAGGCCGTTGATAATGTCCTGAACGCGGGCGTGTAGTTGCATTGCCGTCTCACATTCCTACATTTGTAGGTTATACAATTTATTAAGTAGCAAGTCACGCTTACTTACCTTCGCGTCATTAGTCCCTTCGTGTAGTTCTATGAGTTTTGTCCATAGATCCTTTGTGCTGATGAAGGGTCCGATGAGGTTGAGCTCTTTCTCAGACAAACCGCATTGCAATATTTGGGTTGCTCTTGCATCGGCTTCGATTTGCCTCTTGGTTGCATTGGTCCACTTGTTGAAATCCAAGGGCTCGCCTTGATCATTGGTGGGTTGAGAAAAGCTGGTTTGGATGATTATCCAAGACTCGACTTGTGTTTTTAGAAAACACTCCATCCGACCTTTCCAGTAACGAAAATCATCTCTGCTAAAGAACGGAGGTCGGGTGGTGTTGTACCCCTCAATGTGGGCCATAAAGAAAAACTTGCACACACAAAACAAAAAAACAAAAAAAAACTTGCCAAGACTCGAGTCTTGGATTTAGTGGTGTGGGAAATAAAAAAAACAAATGAGAAATAGAAGGTTAAACAAAGAGATAAGAAACTTAAACAAAAAGTAAGTACTCACAACCTTTGAAGTCCCCGAAGGGTACTAAACATCGATTTTTGAGGATGAAAACAGCTTGTTACAGGGGTAAACCCCCTATAAGAAGTGTAGATCTCTCAGAGAGCTTCGATTTGGTGGGTAGATCGTTTCGTGAGTCCACTTGTAGCAAAAGTTATGCTCATTTGATCGTGAGGTACTCCGAAGGCGATTAGTACTTGCAAAAACACAACCAAAAACTATGTACCAAGACTTGGTCTTGGATTAGTAGTGTGAGAGAAATCTTAAAACGATAAATACAAAAATAAAAATGCTCAATCGGTGGTTGCACCGAATCTGAGCACCCCCGGCTCTGATACCAATTGTTGGATCGAGCGGATTGCTAGAGGGGGGGGGGTGAATAGCGATAGAAAATCTTTCGTTTGACTTCGTTTGTTAAAACACGAGTAGACACAATGGAAGATAAAAACAAAACAAATGAGACAATAGACATGAGGTTTATACTTGGTTCATAGTTGAAGGCTACTACTTCAAGGCCCCAGTGGTCCTTGACCACGCACGGAGGGCAAACTACTAAAGAACTACTCCTCGTTGGAGGTGGGAGTTAGATGGATACACGAAATCACAAAAGCTTGAGGTAGAGGGACACTCCCCCTCTCCTCATTATAATGAAAGCTTTACGAAATAAGTAAACTGAAATACAATTGAAACTTTCATTACTGACGACTTCAAAGGTTGGAGGTTGAAGCTCTAGTCGTCATCTTGGCAGCGCTTCGTCGTAGGGATGTCGGAGAGTTGGAGCATATCGGAAGCACTTGGAAGCTTTTTAATTGATGAAAAACCCTAGGACAAGCCCTCCTTTTATAGCCTTTGTGCCCCTCATCGAATGGGTCTTCAACCAAAAGAAATTGGGCACAAAACTCCTTGAAAAATAGTGATAGAACTTGACTCCTCGAGGCTGATCCTTGACCATCAGTCGACTGATGACCATCATCAGTCGACTGATGGCAGCATCAGTCGAATGCTGACCGCAGGCAGTCGACTGATGGTCGGCAGTCGAGTCCTCCAAACTGGTAGTCGACTGATGCTAGCTGCAAGACAAAGTTAGCTTAACAAAAATATTATTTCGACTGCCTTCGACCGTCCGATCTCGACCTAGACCACCTATAGGATGTCTTTGGTTGGATCTACGCTTAAGATCATCCCCATAAAGAGGATACGACCTCACTTACTCTCGCACACACACGAGTTTACCTCGATACTTACTGTGTCGCTTTCGCTTCCGGCCTTCCACTCGATTCCTTCGGCTCCCTCTGAAGTCACTCGAGTGTCGCCCGACCACCACGGCTTCCTTTGGGTGTCGCTAGCCTTCAGCTCCAGCATTGACACTTTTCTGCACACTCAATTTAGCTAGTGAGATAACAATATAATCTTAACTTTGCATCTTTGCCATAATCAAAACACAGATTCGATCATATGGTGCCCCTGCACCAACAACAACGATGGACAACTCGTGCTCCACATCAAACCTTGCTGCAGAGATGAATAGTCGACCGCTCGCAGAGATAGGCTCACAGGACATCCCTGATCCAGTTCAAGAAAGTCACAGAGCAATGGCATTGTGAGCAGAGGTAATTGCAGCATTGAGATTGCAGGGCTTGAGGTCCGCACCGAAAGACTCAGCGACGACGATCTGGCTCGAGTGATGGTGATGAGGTGGCATTTGATCAATCTCACAGCGGCTGGAGACGTGCGATCCATTGAAACGGGGATAAAGAGGAGAAAAGATGTCGCGTCCGCACTTGTGGCGGCACACGAATGGGAAGCGACACTGTCGGTGCAGGGGCCGATGCGGCGATGTGGCTGTCACCCATGGCGACGGTGACCTAGGCACCGGGAAAGGCTACGACATCGGTGGCAGAGGAGTCGGCAGAGGATGGCCATGGATGGGGGCGGCGAGCTCACAGAGGCCGCGACAGCTGGCCGTGTGCGCGCGACGCATAAGACGACGACTGGCTGGTGCTGCGATCGCCCGTGGAAGGAGGCGGCAACGGTGAGGCAGAGAGTAAAGGGATCGGGCTCGAGTGAGGGCGGCACGCGGGCATAGGGAAGGGTAGCTCTGATACCAAAGAAATTGTCACGCCCCGAGGGAGTCCCCGCAAGACAAAAATCGTATTCGTCTGTACAGGTAGCATCTCCCCTGTATGGGTGACAATACAAATCTTGTATATAAGTCACACACGACCCACTATACATCGGTCAACACGACCGAAACATAAACCACACATACATATCATATATGGCCTCAGTCCAACAACCAAAGTAAATAAAAAGTCTACAACATCTAGACTTACCCCTTCTGCCATTTGAGCAGGAATACACAACTAAAACGAATTGAATAAAGGTCCATAAGGACATATCAAATACCACATAAACATCCATGAGTAAACCCAAAACAAAAGTCTTGCACATGTCTTCTAGTCAATATAACCGAAACCATAAGACTAAAAACAAGACCATTACGACGAGGGGGATTGACATCTGGACTCTCCTGACAGTGTCAACCAGAAATAGATAAAAAACAATGGGGTAAGTTCAACAAACTCAGTGGGTATCAAGTCGACATGCATAGTAAGATATATCTAACAATAATAATCATGCCAGTACAATCTTCTAATCAATAATAGAAAATGCAAGGAAGAAACGCGGAAAGACTGTACTTACTTGAATCTCCTATCCTGACATAGGAGTGTGAGCCATACAAGCAGAAATAAGGTCGTCAGACCAAATACATGATGTATCCTGTATGCATGTCAATCATATGCAACAACAAGGGCAGCAACCAAAATGCAGCATACACAAACAAATGCCATCCATGCAATATGCATGCGATACAAATGACATGGTCACCCCTGATGCCAGTCAACCACCTCACACGTGATGGTGAAGCCGAGTGGGTAGGGCTATGACAACTATACACTCTGCCATCACTACTTATGAGTCACCGAGTGGATAGGATGCTGTTGGAGTACACCTATCCTCCTACCCCAAACAGAGTGGGGGAGCAAAGATCTCATCTCCCAGTGACATAGACTAAAGAAGGGATCTCTGCCCGTTACCACGCTGCCTCACCGCTACCCATGAGCGGACTAGCGGAGCATGACAGAGCTACTACACACACCCTCCTGATGTACTACTAACCCATGAGTGGCTGTGTATGCATATCATGTAACTGGCTACCGGCTCAACTACAAAGGAACCGTTGACCAGCCAGCATGCAATCATGTAAGATGGTGCATGACACTAAAGCATGTAACACCAACTAATATACGTCTCCAAATAATATGTACAAAAAATAATGAGTACATATCAATGACCTAGATATATAGGATAAGTATATATAAAAGCTAATCAAGTACATGTCACAACTCCCAAAATAAGTACACATGGCAGGTATCAAGATAAAATCGACTAAGATAGAAATGCATGCATCGGGTATGACACAGTGACATACAACGACAGATAAGACATAAAAATTACTACGAGCTATAGCCAACTAAGCATATCAACATTACAATATCTAAAAGATAAGTTAAAGTACCCGCCTGCTATAATGCTCGTAATAATGAAATCTTCACGCCCACGGATCTGTCTCGTATCCACGTCCAAGCCTAGCTTTGCTGGCACAACTTCTTGTTTTAAATTTCAGGATCTCAAATCTGACCACTTAACCACGATCTGAGAAATCGATCCCAATTCCAAAAGTTCCTTTACCTCAATCGGAGCTTACTTAGCTTTGTTTCAATTAGCGATAGCTTATCCACAATCACTCATCCCCTGTTGATCACCAAAAGAACCGGATACGACGATGGACAACTCGTGCTCCACATCAAACCTTACTGCAAAGATGAACAGCCGACCGCTCGCAGAGATCGGCTCACAAGACATCTCTGATCTAGTTCGAGAAAGTCACAGAGCAATGGCATCATGAGCAGAGGTAGTTGCGACATTGAGATTGCAGGGCTTGAGGTTCGCACCGAAAGTCTCAGCGATGACGATCTGGCTCGAGTGATGGTGATGAGGTGGCAATTGATCAATCTCACGGCGGCTTGAGATGCGCGATCCGTTGAAATGGCAATGAAGAGGAGAAATGATGTCGCGTCCGCAGCTGTGGGGGCACACGAATGGGAAGCAACGCTGTCGGTGTTGGGGCCGATGCGGCAACGTGGCCGTCACCTATGGCGACGGTGACTTGGGCACTGGGAAAGGCTGCGGCGTCGGAGGCAGAGGAGTCAGCGGAAGATGGCCACGGATGGGGGTGGCGAACGCATAGAGGCCGCGGCTACTGGCCGTGTGTGCATGATGCACAGGGAGACGACTGGCTAGTGCTGCGATCAGCCATGAAAGGAGGCGGCGACGGTGAGGCAGAGAGTAAAGGGATCGGGCTCGAGTGAGGGCGGTGCACGGGCATAGGGAAGTGTAGGTCTGATACCAAATAAATTGTCACGCCCCCGTGGAGTCCCCGCCAGACGAAAATCTGATAGCATCTCCCCTCTACGGGTGACAATACGAATCTTGTATACAAGGCACACACGACCCACTATACATCGGTCAACATCACCGAAACATAAACCACACATACATATCATATATGGTCTCACGCCAACAACCAAAGTAAATAAAAAGTCTACAACATCTAGACTTACCCCTTCTACCATTTGAGCAGGAATACAAACCAAAACGAATCGAATAAAGGACCATAAGGACATATCAAATACCACCAAAACATCCACGAGTAAACCCAAAACAAAAGTCTTGAACATGTCTTCTAGTCAATATAACCGAACCCATAAGACTAAAAACAAGACCATTACGACGAGGGGGATTGGCATATGGACTCTCCTGACAGTGTCAACCATAAATAGATAAAAAACAACGGGGTAAGTTCAACAAACTCAGTGGGTATCAAGTCGACATGCATAGTAAGATATATCTAACAATAATAATCATGCCAGTACAGTCTCCAGATCAATAATAGGAAATGCATGGAAGATATGCGGAAAGACTGTACTTGAATCTCCTATCCTGACATAGGAGTGTGAGTCATACTAGTAGAAATAAGGTCGTCAGACCAAATACATGATGTATTCTATATGCATGTCAATCATATGCAACAACCAAGGCAGCAACCAAAATGCAGCAAACACAAACAAATGATATCCATGCAATATTCATGCGATGCAAATGACATGGTCACCCCTGACGCCAGTCAGCCGCCTCAAATGTGATGGTGAAGCCGAGTGGGTAGGGCAATGACAACTGTGCACTCTGCCATCTCTGCTTCTGAGTGATCGAGTGGACAGGATGCTGTCGGAGTACACTTATCCTCCTACCCCAAACTGACTGGGGGAGCAAAGCTCTCATCTCCCGGTGACATAGACCAAAGGAGGGATCTCTGCCTGCTACCACGCTGCCTCACCTCTACCCATGAGTGGACCAGAGGAGCTTGACAGAGCTACTGTACACACCCTCCTGATGTACCACTAACCCATGAGTGGCTGTGTGTGCAGATCATGTAACTGGCTACGGGCTCAATTACAAAGGAATAGCCGACTAGCCAGCATGCAATCATGCAAGATGGTGCATGACACTAAAGCATGTAAGACCAACCAATATACGTCTCCAAATAATATGTACAAAAAATAATGAGTACATATCAATGACCTAGGTATACAGGGAAAGTATATCTAAAAGCTAATCAAGTGCATGTCACAACTCCCAAAATAATTACATATGGCAGGTATCAAGATAATATCGACTAAGATAGAAATACATGCCTCAGGTATGACACAGTGACATACAACGACAGATAAGACATAAAAATTACTGCGAGCTATAGCCAACTAAGCATATCAACATGACAATATCTAAAAGATAAGTCAAAGGTCCCGCCTGCTATAATGCTCGTAATAATGAAATCTTCACGCCCACGGACCTGTCTCGTATCCACGTCCAAGCCTAGCTTTGCTGACACAACTTCTTGTTTCAAATTTTAGGATCTCAAATCTGACCACTTAACCATGATTTGAGAATCCGATCCCTATACCAATAGTTCCTTTACCTCAATCGGAGCTTACTTAGCTTTGTTTCAATTAGCGATAGCTTATCCACAATCACACCTTGCTGCAGAGATGAACAGTGCTGCACATCAAACCTTGCTGCAGAGATGAACAGTTGCCCGCTCGCAGAGATCGGCTCATAGGACAACCCTTATCTAGTTCGAGAAAGTCATAGAGCAATGGCGTCGTGAGCAGAGGTATTTGCGTCATTGAGATTGCAGGGCTTGAGGTCTACACTGAAAGACTCAGCGACGATGATCTGGCTCGAGTGATGGTGATGAGGTGGCAACTGATCAATCTCACGGCGGCTGGAGTTGCGCGATCCGTTGAAACGATGATGAAGAGGAGAAATAATGTTGCGTCAGCAGTTGTGGCAGCACACGAATGGGAGGCGACGCTGCCGGTGTAGGGGCCGATGCGGCGACTCAGTTGTCACTCATGGCGATGGCGACCTGGGCACCGAGAAAGGCTGCAGCGTCGATGGTAGAGGAGTCAATGGAGGATGGCCACGAATGTGGGAGGCGAGCGTACAGAGGCTGCGGTTGCTGGCCGTGTGCGCGCGACGCACGGGGTGACGACTGGTTGGTGTTGCGATCGCCCGTGGAAGGAGGCGGTGATGGTGAGGTAGAGAGTAAAGGGATCGGGCTCGAGTGAGGGCGGCACGTGCGGAGAAGAAAAGAAAAACGAGAGAAGATTAAGAAACTTAACCTAAGTTTTGATATTTATATCTTAGGTTAATTTAACCCATTAACTCTCAAAATAGGCTTTAATAAATCCTATTCGCTTTAACCCCAAGAAATATCCATAAGACTTTCATTTAAATCTAGAAAAACTTCTATAAATTTTTGAGAAATTATATATTAAATTTCTTAATTTAATACGGGGTAGTTCATTTTTTTGATATCTTATAAAGACGGTGCAATCTCCTTCTTCTTCTTCCCTTTTTCGGCCATAAGTGATACTCCCCTTGATGACTTGATTGACTCTTCTACTATACCTTCAAGTCCTGTCTCATTAAGCTCCATGGTGGAGAAAAACTCTTCTAGAGTGCTTATCTCTAGATTTTTTGAAATATAAAAGAAGTCCACCATAGAGCTCCACTTTGAGGACCGAGGGAATGCATCTATCGCCTTCATTATTATGTCCTGGTTGGAGAGTTTTTCACCTACACTTGATAAACCGATTATTATCTCCTTGAATCTAGAGTGTAGTGATAATACCTTTTCTCCCTTATCTAATTTTATATTGCTTAATTGTGAGCGGAGTAGGTCCCTTCTTGCAAGCTTTGCCTCGGAGGTGCCCTCATGAAGTTCTACAAGCTTTTCCCACATCTCTTTGGCGCTTGCGCACTCTCCTACCCGGTTGATCTCTTGTTGGGGGAGCATGTTGAAAAGGTGGTGCTTGGCCTTTGAATTTGCAAGGTGCTCCTCCCTTTGCTTCTTGGTTCACCTTGACTTTTCAATTGGTTCACCTTGACTTTTCAATTGGTTCACCCTCTTCGTTCCTAGGCATCTCAAAACCGCTTTCCTTTATTAGCATGATATTGATGCCGGTTTCAAAGAATACCTCCATACACTTCTTCCACCATGTAAATTCTCCCTCGAACTTGGGCAGATGGATGTTTAAGCCGACCATCTTTGTTGTCGTGCTTGTTGCGGCGGTGAGTCCGATGACAAGCAACCTTGGCTCTGATACCACTTGTTGGAGGATAGACGGGCATCTAGAGGGGGGTGAATAGCCTTCTTCGTAGATGGTGGAGTTTGATCGCTTAATTATCTACGTATAAGATTAGTGCAACGGAATATTTGCTAAACAAAAACAATTAAGCTAATGCAAAAGAAAAAGAGAGAACAAATGCAAACACCGAAGACATTATGTGGTTAACGACCCTTGCCGCTAGTCCACGATCCGATTCGTTCTAGGTGAATCACGCCTAAATCAATTCCACTAGTCTCTCCTTTGCACCAAGCTAGGTGGAGGTAAACCTTTCTTATACAATCTCCCTCTTTACAATATGATTGAAATAATAGCAAGAAAGAGGGAAGAAAACATTTAAGCACTTGGGAGTATGATTGGAGTTCAAGCATTAACCATCCCAAGTGACCCAAGGCCCCTTCTTATAGGGAAGAGGCTATTCTTCTCGTTGGGCACCGAGCAGTCAACTGATGCAACCATCAGTTGACTGCTGCTGTAGTCGTTGCCTCGCAACGACTTCATCCACATTGGATTCCAACCAACGGCTCCCACATCAGTCAACTGATTGAGCCAACAGTCGAGTGATCGATGAGATCACTCGACTACCAAAGCTTCTGTGCCTGAACTTGCCTCGATCAGTTGACTATTGTCTCTTGGCAGTCGATTGATGGTGTCGACAGTCGATTGCCATCCTTTGGCAGTCGACTGTTAGACCAAAACTAGTTCAGTCGAACACCTATCGAGTCCATTCGACCTAGAGTAGTCGACTACTACCTATAGCAGTCGACTGGTGTCGGGTAAAACCTCAAATCAACCTTTGGTTGAGCATCCGACACTTGACTTAACCATTCGGCCAAGTTCACCTATGAGCTACCCCTTCCCAGGTTACAATCGCTCACTCTTATCTCCCTTGGAGTCCTTTGCCTTAAAGCTCTCTCGTCCGACCACATTCCTCAGATGCACCAAGCGTACAGCTTCGCAATGTCATCCTTCGCGTCTCACCCTGAAGTCTACTTCCTTGGCTTTACTCTAATTCTCCTCGTCCGACAGTCCCTCGAATGCACCAAACGCACGGCTTCGCAATGCCGCCCTTTACCGACTCAAGGACCGAGTCATGAGATGGTGATCTTGCCAATGTTTTGTCAAGCTAACCATGTGTGAATTACTAAGTCCTACATGACTTCAACACACATATCATATCCATAAACATCCTAACTTAAACCTTTGACACACATATCAAAACACATCATTCATGGGTTGATTGCCCTAACAGCCTCCTCCTCATGTAGGTCATATAATAAGTCTGTTTATTGTAAGAAATTTAAATTATCTTGTAGTCTGATGATTTAAAATGTTATACTAAATGTTTAAATATTTTCCTCTATACACAATTGCAGTGAGCATTAAGAATGTCGTGGAAGACCGCCACGATACAAATCAGTAACACGGACATGAATGATGGAGAGGTTAGATATATTTTTATACCTCTAAATACTGACCAAACTCACTTTCACCTGTTGTGTATTGACACAAAAGCAATGACTTTCAATCATTACAACTCCTTTTCATATGGAGGAAGATCAAAAGATGATTTTGAAGCAGTTGTGAGTAGATAATTTTTTTAAATATGGATATTCCATCCATTGTTTCTGTAAATGAATAGTTATGTTAACTTAATCATTGTGTAGTAATAGGTATCCCAATTTAAAGGATATTCATCTAAGAACCTTGCAACAATTCATCCATGTTTACAAGCTTATTACCCCATCGACAACTGGGTTTCTGTTACAACTGATTGTCCCCAACAAGTAGCAAGGTACTAAAAGAAAAATAATGAACATGAAATTTTACTTTTGAATTGAAATATAAAATTTGTCATGTTTTTTTTACATCAATGATTGTGTCTTCTTTGTGATGCAATACATGAGATGTCTACTATATGGTGAGAAGATGGACATCAAACAAGCAAACATGGAAAAATTCAGAATAGATGTCTCAGTGTCAATTTTAAGGGATGAGTTCTTCATAATGTAATTTAAGAAAACTTTAGGTGGGAGTATGACAATGCATTTTTGTATTTGAGTTAATTATGAATTTTGTTAATTTGTAAATGCATTGCATAGATCAACAGTGATTGTAATTTTGATATATTGTTGAATATATTCTTGAATCTAACAAAACAAAGGTTTGGTTTTGATGTTGTGAAATTGAATGGAATGGAAGGGGACCTTTTTTTATATCTGGCAAGTTTATATTCCCTATTGTTGAATTTTGTTTAAATTTCTAGCACCACCTTATTCAAAATACAGGACCATGGTATTGCTGCGATTAAAATTCCCAGCACCACCTATCTATGTCAGGTTAAATGTCCATGTTGGAAATTTGAATCCCAGGACCATGGTGGTACTGGGATTTTAATCCCAGGACTTCGATGGTGCTGGGATTGAAATCCCAGGAACACAGTGGTCTAGAGATTTAAATTTCTAGCAACACGTCAAATTTCAAACTAGTTCTGATCCAAAAAGTGGTGCTGGGTATTATATTCCCAGGAACACAGTGGTCCTGAGATTTAAATTCCCAGCACCACGTACAATATCAAGCTGGATGAAAAAAAGATGGTGCTGGAAATTATTGTTGGTGTAATCGGCCCAGGTTGACTCGAGTTTGACTCGAGCAGTATTTTGATGATAGACAAAACTTATGACATGGGATTGTCATGGGAAAGTCTGACATGGAGTTGGCATGGAAAATCCAAGCATGGGGCTTGGTGTGGAAAAGTCCAAAGCATTGTGAAGCCGTGCGCTTGGTGCTTGGTGAGATATGCATTGCGAAGCCGTGCGCTTGGTGCATGTGAGAAGTCTTTGAGTGTTAGTGAAAGCCCTAGAGCCAATCATGTGATGATTGTTGTATGGACTTTATTGTATCATATTCCTATTTATAAAGGCATGGTTATTATATTTACTTGTATTGGAGCCAAATAACTAAGTATAATAATATCCTTGAGTAGTAGGTTCTTATCTATATCAATCAATTAGTTGAATCGATAATGAGATGATATAGAGAACACTACTCTTAATCATTCCAAGTCAAGTATTAACATTCAGGGACAATGTTAATGCATAGAGACTAGCATATAGGTCAACACGATGGCTTGATCTCACAAGTCATGGATATGAGATATCAAGTTGACACATGGGTATGCATTAGAGAATGTATACTGAATGACCTGCCATGAGAAAGTATCAAGGATCATATGAGTGTCATATACTTTCTCATGTGACTATTAGTCCTTAGACCTGAAGTCGCCGTGGTTCCCTACATAAGGTGTTGCATACTTTGGCTTCGTCAAACATCACCCATAAATTGGTGGACTATAAAGGAGATTACTGGGTATGTGACAAATAATGCGGAGGGATGTGAGTGATGTAGATGAGATCTATCCCTCCTATATGACGGGGGTGACATTGATATTCTTGATAGAGTGAGACCACGAAGTGCATGGTCATGCCCAAATATGTGAATATGAGATATTGAGCTCATTTGATTAAAGTGAGTCTACTTGGAGTTCAAGATATAGATTGTACCGAGGATGACATGGTCTATGCCTCAATTGGTCAATCTAGATGTCAAGGATAGAGGGACATTGTCACATATTGTGGGAGTCATAATTAGTAGTCACAAAGGTGATGTTGGAGCTCAACATTCTTATAACTTGGGTAGCAATGATGTGTTGCTTGATACCGCTCATTGCTTATGTTCCTAAATCGATTTAGGGACATTGCCAACGTTACAAGAAGCTATAGGGTCACACACAAAGGGAAATTAGTTGGAGATTAGGTTCATATGATGAACCATGAGGATTAGGTTCATGGGATGAACCAAATTGGATTAAGTGTAATCCAAATTAGACTAATTGAGTTAGACTCAATTTGATTCAAGTGTTGAATGAGTCTAATTTAGATTTGATTCATTGAGTCAATTTAAATTAATGAATAGAGATTCATCAAATCAGATTGACTTGAATCAAGTGGTTAGATTTGATCAACCATGGGAGATAAGAGGTCAAGTTTGACTTGACTTGAGAGGGAAGATGAATGGTCAATTTTGACTTGACCAATTGCCATGTCATGGTGACATGGCATGGGGGCCGGCCAATGATGGTATTCCACATCATCATTGACTTATCATGTGGTGCCACCTCATGAGGGAGACCAAGAGCCATTGGCTCTTGGAGTTACATGCATGCATGTAACCCCCACCCATTGAAGTGGTCGGCCACTCCACTTGATGAAGGTAATTCATTTGGTGGTAACTGTTAGTAATATATGAGAGATGTCCTAAGGCAATCGCCTTATGTATGAACCATTTATATGATAAATGAAGATTCACTATTTGAGTATACATGGTTTCATGTATTTGATTGGATCTTAAACTCATTTACTGAATGTCCACGATACGATTCAAAGCATGAGAGAATTTGTGATTGGATCACAACTAGTGAGTATCTCTACATGTGTAATTGTGAAGTATCAGAATTATCCCTAGTCGATGAATTGACGGATTTGGACACCATTGATTCTGTCGAGACTAGCACGAGGTATACTCTTTGGTGTATTCAAGCAGCTGATTCTCACTGGTTGGAGACATTGTGATGTCCGGAGTTAATCGTGGATGCTAGTTATGGTAACTAGTTCATTGGAGTGACTAGCTGTAAGACTTCATATGGTTCTCTACATATATGGATATGTCAATGAAGTTCTTACTGCAGCTTAAGTGCGATATTCCTTTGACTTGCGGTATTCAAGTCATCTTGATCATAAAGACTTATGCTTTGACATCTTAAGCAAGCATCTCTAAGGAGATGTGGACCCGGGATGATTGGGTATAAGTCGAAGTGATCGAAGGTGTTTGAATAGCCTATAAAGAATTCACCACTCCTTGCGAGGAGATGTATACCCATGGCCTCTCGTCGGATTGTTACTAAAGTCTTTGGCCAAAGCATTACATGTTTAGAGTAAGGTACTCTTCGATACATGTGCAGTAACTAGAATCCGTAGGAAGAGAAAATGATACTTGGGCTAGGTATGACATAGTCAGCCTAGTGGGGACTGACACTATAGACCATGTCCTGAACCAAGTGGGTATAAGATGAGTGAAGGGAATGAGGCACGATTCATTCGAGCTACTGAAGGGTTTCAGAAATAGTTCTGGATCAACCGTTGATCTTTTCGGTTAATTGGGGATCATGATGTACTACTAGGTGCAACTCATGATCGTTCTATAATTAATGGTTAATTATAGACGGCCAACATAAACCGAGAACCTATTTAGTCACATGCACAACGAGCGTAATCTGAAGGATTTAAAACGAGCTTGAGAATGAGATTCTCAGACCGAGAGAAACTAGGTTTGGTTGGACCAAACAAGAAGCGAGCATGAAATCGTTTCAGTCGCAATGGAAGCATGGATGGGCCGTGTCTTATGAAGACAAGATGGACAAACCAAAATGGTTTGGTTCTAATCCAATGGAGGAGAATAAACCAAAGGGGTTTGGTTTGTTTTAAACGAATGAACCAAAGTTGGTTCGGTTCGTTTTAACTTAAAATAAACCATCATGGTTTGGTTTAATTTAACTTAAATTTATGAAGCGGGTTAACGGGCCTTTGGTTATGATCCAATAACCATTAAGAGAATTTGTTCTCTATAAAATAGGGCTTAAGGGTTTTTGTTAAACCCTAATCAAAAGCCCTAACCTAATTGTGGCCACCCAACCTCTCCCTCCTCTCCATCTAGTCGGCGCCAACTCCTTGCCGCCACCCAACTCCTCCGACCGGTGACCAGCTGCTGCCGTCTTCTCCACTTGCCAGCGTCGAGCTGCTGCTGGAGGAGCTCCGATGTTCATCCTTGGCTCCGGCGACAAGGTGAGCACATTGCTTTCCTTATTTGGCCGGCGCAAGGTCTCCACCAAAGCTGTCAAGTTTTCTGGACAACTTGTTTCCTTCTTGTCGGAGCGTCGTTTGGATGACGTTTGGAGCTCCGACAGCGCCTTCCTTACTGGGGATTCGATCTCCGGTAATCCTCATAGGTGGAGGACGAAGGATTCGTCATACGGTTGACGAATACCTCTCTGGAGAAGCGAGTTTTTGAGGACTCGTTTTGGATCCGAATTTTGATTCGGATCGTGATCTTCTCTCGATCACGTCGTCTTCAACACGAGGCTAGTATCCCGTACGAAGACGAGGCTCGTGACTTAGTGAAGTCATCCCGAAGATACTCGGCGTGGATACGGATAGAGACGATTCTAGTGAGAATCGTTCCGGTTGATGTCTTTCCCGCTACACGTGATACGTCAGGTATACGTAGTTTAAGTTTCCTTTTATTGCAAAATTTGAATTTACGGTTATGTCTACACATGTTGTACTATGCATGCGTGTGATGTGTGTGTTGTAATAAATTAGATTTATTATTTTATTCCTTCTGCTGTGCACATGTTTACGAAAGATGTTCGAACACACACTCGCCGCGGTGCCGGAAACCCAACAGTGGTATTAGAGCCCAGGTTGTGTTTCGATATAATCGTAAAATGGTTTTGCGATAGTCATAATGATATTTCTGGAAATTTTCTACTTTTGGAAAGTTAGAAGTATTTATGGAAATTTTTCAATTTTGGAAAGTCTAGAAGTATTTATGGAAATCTTTTATTTTTGGAAAGTTAGAAGTATTTATGGAAATTGATATTTTCTATAAATAAAATATTTGATTAGATTTTGGAAATTTGTTTCCTAATTTAATCATGATTTGATTTGGGAAATTAAATCTTTAAATATTTTATTTCCATAAGTAGTTTTGATGATTTAGGAAATTGGTTTCCTAAATTGACTTTCCTTAATCAACTATTTCCACAAATAAAATATGTGATTAGATTTGGAAATTTGTTTCCTAATTTAATCATGATTTGATTTGGAGAATAAAATCTTAAACATATTTTATTTCCATAAATAGTTATGACATATAAGGAAATTTTGTACATGACATAATTGTATGCCATGTAATTGCATTAGATGCATATCATAATGCCATGCGTGTCGTGACATGTAGATGTATGTCATGTATGCCATGCCATGTAGATAATAGTTATTTACATGCAAAGAGGATGAGACATAAAAACCCTAACTCAATATTAAAGCCTACACCTTCCATTAATATGGTTAGAACCAGAGTTTCGTTTCTTGTTTGGGTTGTTGGACTCTCTCCAAGCCCGGCTCGAACTCGAACATGTTCAAACCATGGAATAGTTTAATATTAATATGGTAAGAGTCAGAGGTCAATCGTTAGCTTTGGTTGTTGGACTCTCTCCAAGTCGGGCTAATTGGTTGAATGCACTCTAACCATATTAAAACTATTTCTCGATTAATGGGTTGGCTTTAACCTGGAGCATCGGCTTGTTGGACTCTCTCCAAGGTCGATGTAAAGGGAGGTGAAGTTGGGTGCTATGCATATGATGCATACTTGTTAATGTGTTAACAACCCAATGTATGTGTGAACATTCAATTAGTTGATAGCACATTGTGATAGTTGCATATACGTGATATGCAATCGATATAGTTGATACCTACCATCGTAGTTATGAATGACTTGTTGGACTCTCTCCAAGGTTGTTCATATCTATGATGGATATCAGCCCATTCGGAGATGGACCTACGATCTCCCGAAGTGATTTTGGGGTTTTTGAAATTTGAAAAATGAATGGGATTTATAAAATGTATATTGATGCATTTTAAAATCATTTTCTCATATATGCTCGTTTTGTATTTCTAGGTTAATCGATTGATCATGACGTCTTTGAATTTGCGCACTGTTTTGGATTAAAACAAATTGACTGGGCCTAACTTCCTGGACTGGCTTAGAAACCTGAGAATTGTTCTCAAGGTGGAAAAGCTAACATATGTCCTTGAAGAGCCTCTTCCCAACCGTCCTAAGGACGATGCAACTCCAGACCAAATGTTGGTCTATCAAAAACATGTGACAGATTCTGAACTGGTGAGTTGCATCATGCTAGCTGCGATGGTACCTGAGCTGCAAAAGCAGCATGAGCATATGGATGCTAATACTATGGTCTTCCATCTTCATGAGTTGTTTGATGAGCAAGCGAGATCCAAAAGGTTCGAAGTCTCCAGGCTCCTCTTCACCACTAAGATGCAAGAAGGTTCATCTGTAGTGCAGTTTGTGCTAAAGATGAACGAGTACATCGAGCGGCTAGCTACCCTCGGGTTTGTGATGGATCATTAATTAAGTATTGACTTAATTCTGCATTGTTTGCCCAAGAGTTTCTCACAATTTGTGATGAACTATCGGATGAACAAATTAGAATCCACTATTCCTGAGCTCCTCAATATGCAGAAGACTGTGGAGCCTTCTGTGAAGCATGAGGAGAAGGCAATTTTGTTAGTTGATTCCTCAAAGAAAGGTTCTAAGAGGAAGGCAAAGGAACAGAAGAAAGGGAAGAACAAGAAGGCAAAACCAGCACAAAAGGGCACTTGCCATCATTGTGGCAAGGAAGGCCACTGGCGAAGAAACTGCAAGATTTATCTTGAGTCCATAAAGAAGAATAAGGCATCCGATGCCCCATCCTCTTCAGGTAATCTTCGTTATTGATTGTCATTCTATTTCCTTAGACACTTGGGTATTGGATACTAGGTGTGGCTCACATATATGTAATGACATACAAGGGCTAATGAATAGAAGAAGACTCGTCAGAGGGGAGTCAAATTTGTGAGTTGGCAATGGAGCAAAGGTTGCTGCGGTCGCCATCAGAACTTATTTGCTGAAGCTCCCTAGTGGACTAGTCTTGGAACTGGACAATTGCTATTATGTTCCTTCTCTAATAAAGAACATTGTTTCTATTTCCTGTTTAAATAGAAATGGTTTCCATTTGACGTTTAGTAACAATTGTTGTTATATAACTTTGAATGGCGTACTTTATGGAACTGGAACATTGAGCAATGGCATGTATATGTTGGACGTATCCAGTGACATTTTCAATATCGAAGCGAGCAACAAGCATGCTCGAAAGGATAATCACTTAGACTCCTACATGTGGCATTGTCGTCTTGGCCATGTAAGCAAGAAATGCATGTCCGAATTACACCGATGTGGAATTCTGGAATCGTTTGAATTGGATTCATACAATACATGTGAATCATGCTTAAAAGGCAAGATGACTAAGTTACCTTTTTCAGGAAAAGGTGAATGAGTGGGAGAGTTACTAGGTCTGATACATACTGATGTATGTGGACCTATGTCAACTCAAGCTTTAGGAGGCTATAGCTACTTCATTACCTTCACCGATGATCACTCACGATTTGGGTATGTGTTCTTGATGAAACACAAATCTGAAGCCTTTGAAAGGTTCAAAGAATTCAGAAATGAAGTAGAGAAACAACATGACAAGTTTATTAAAATACTTCGATCGGATCGAGGCGGTGAATACTTAAGTCAAGAGTTTCTTGATTATCTAAGAGACAATGGTATATTGTCTCAATGGACTCTGCCATATACACCACAACATAATGGTGTATCTGAGAGGCATAACCGGACCTTGTTGGACATGGTCAGGTCAATGATGAATCATGCGAATCTTCCCAAGTCCTTTTGGGGCTATGCACTTCAGACAGCTGTTTACTTGTTAAACAGAATGCCAACCAAGGTAGTCTCTACTACTCCATATGAGATATGGAATAGTAAGAAACCTCATGTATCTTACTTGAAGATATGAGGTTGTCCTGCTTATGTGAAGCGGACTGTATCAGACAAATTGGATGCTAAGTCTGATAAATGTCTATTTATTGGATACCCTAAGGAAACAAGGGGTTACCAATTCTATCATCCTGTGGAACAAAAGGTGTTTGTTTCAAGGCATGCTGTGTTTCTAGAGAAAGAGTTTCTCTTGCAAGAAAACAGTGGGAGTGTCGTCGAGCTTGAGGAGGCTCGAGAGACTCAAATAGACAAAGATGAGATACCTGGTGAAGCACAACAGCCGATAACTCATAGTGATGAGCAATCGGCTGGACCTACTGTAACACCACATCTTCGTAGATCTGGTAGAACATGCAACATTCCTGAGAGATATGGATTTCTCGTAAGTGAATCGAATGACGTGTTACTCATTGATGATGAGGAGCCTACCAGTTATGAAGAAGTGCTGACAAGTTCAAAAAGGGATAAGTGGCTTGAAGCCATGAAGTCGGAAATGGATTCCATGTATGAAAACCAAGTTTGGAACTTGGTTGACCCACCCGAAGGCATCAAGCCTATAGGGTGCAAGTGGGTTTTCAAGAAGAAAACCGACATGGATGGTAATGTGATTACCTATAAGGCTAGATTAGTGGCGAAAGAATATCGTCAAAAGCAAGGTGTTGATTATGACGAAACCTATTCGCCTGTAGCTATGCATAAATCCATTCGGATGCTCCTGGCCATAGCGGCTCATTATGATTATGAGATATGGCAGATGGATGTGAAAATATCTTTCCTTAATGGAAACCTGCTCGAGAACGTGTATATGATACAGCCTGAGGGTTTAACATCGGTTGATAAAACCAAGGTATGCAAGTTGCGATGGTCCATATAAGGATTGAAGCAAGCATCCAGGAGCTGGAATATCCGTTTTGATGAGACAATCAAAAAGTTTGATTTCTCACAAAATCAAGACGAACCTTGTGTGTACAAGAAGGTTAGTGGGAGTGCAGTCGTGTTCCTAGTATTGTATGTCGATGACATATTACTTATAGGAGACGATGTTTCAATCTTACAGTCAGTGAAGATTTGGTTATCCAAGACATTCTCCATGAAAGACCTGGGAGAAGCAACCTACATCCTCGGGATTAAGATCTATAGAGATAGATCGAAACGGTTGCTTGGTCTTTCGCAGTCTACATATATAGACCGAGTGCTAAAGAGGTTTAGCATGTCAGAATCCAAGAAAGGTTTCCTACCCATCAGGCATGGGGTACACCTTTCGAAGTCTATGTGTCCGCGCATAGAAGACGAGAGGATTTGCATGAGTAAGATTCCCTATGCATCCGCAATAGGATCTATCATGTATGCTATGTTATGTACAAGGCCCAATGTATCGTATGCTCTGAGTGTCATGAGTAGATACCAGTCTGATCCAGGAATGGATCATTGGGTGGCTGTTAAGACGATTCTTAAGTACTTAAGAAGAACTAAGGATGTATTCCTAATATATAGAGAAGGGGACATGGTGATACGCGGGTATACGAATGCAAGCTTCCAGACAGACAAGGATGATTCCATGTCTCAGTTTGGATACGTGTTCACCTTGAATGGGTGCGCAGTGAGTTGGAAAAGTTCCAAACAAGACACTGTAGCGGATTCTACCACTGAGGCAGAATACATTGCAACTTCGGAAGCAACAAAGGAAGCGGTTTGGATCAAGAAGTTCATTTATGAACTTGGTGTGATTCCAGCCATTGTTGAAGTAATACCGGTCTACTGCGAAAACAATGGAGCAATTGCACAGGTGAAAGAGCCAAGGTCTCATCAACGATCTAAACATGTGCTTCGCCGCTATCATCTTATCAGAGAGATCATCAGTAGGAAGGAAATACAAATCGAGAAAATCCCCACTGAAAGGAACTTAGCGGATCCTTTGACTAAGGCATTACCTCAAAGTAAGTTTGAGGGTCATGTTAGAGCTTATGGTATTGGATACCGTAGCGATTGGCATTAGGCCAAGTGGGAGTTTGTTAGTAATATATGAGAGATGTCCTAAGGAAATCGCCTTATGTATGAACCATTTATATGATAAATGAAGATTCACTATTTGAGTATACATGGTTTCATGTATTTGATTGGATCTTAAACTCATTTACTGAATGTCCACGATACAATTCACAGCATGAGAGAATTTGTGATTGGATCACAACTAGTGAGTATCTCTACATGTGTAATTGTGATGTATCAGAATTATCCCTAGTCGATGAATTGATGGATTTGGACACCATTGATTCTGTCGATACTAGCATGAGGTATACTCTTTGGTGTATCCAAGCAGCTGATTCTCACTGGCTGGAGACATTGTGATGTCCGGAGTTAATCGTGGATGCTAGTTATGGTAACTAGTTCATTGGAGTGACCAGCCGTAAGACTTCATATGGTTCTCTACATATATAGATATGTCAATGAAGTTCTTACTGTAGCTTAAGTGTGATGTTCCTTTGACTTACGGTATTCAAGTCATCTTGATCATAAAGACTTATGCTTTGACATCTTAAGCAAGTATCTCTAAGGAGATGTGGACCCGGGATGATTGGTATAAGTCGAAGTGATCGAAGGTGTTTGAATAGCCTATAAAGGATTCACCACTCCTTGCGAGGAGATGTATACCCATGGCCTCTCGTTGGCTTGTTACTAAAGTCTTTGGCCAAAGCATTACATGTTTAGAGTAAGGTACTCTTCGATACATGTGCAGTAACTAGAATCCGTAAGACGAGGAAATGATACTTGGGCTAGGTGTGACGTAGTCAGCCTAGTGGGGACTGATACTATAGACCATGTCCTGAACCAAGTGGGTATAAGATGAGTGAAGGGAATGGGGCACGATTCATTCGAGCTGCTGAAGGGTTTCAGAAATAGTTCTGGATCAACCGTTGATCTTTTCGGTTAATTGGGGATCATGATGTACTACTAGGTGCCACTCATGATCGTTCTATAATTAATGGTTAATTATAGACGGCCAACATAAACCGAGAACCTATTTGGTCACACGTACAACGAGCGTAATCCGAAGGATTTAAAACGAGCTTGAGAATGAGATTCTCAGACCGAGAGAAACTAGGTTTGGTTGGACCAAACAAGAAGCGAGCATGAAATCGTTTCACTCGCAATGGAAGCGTGGATGGGCCAAGTCTTATGAAGACATGATGGACGAACCAAAATGGTTTGGTTCTAATCCAATGGAGGAGAATAAACCAAAGGGGTTTGGTTTGTTTTAAACGAATGAACCAAAGTTGGTTCGGTTCGTTTTAACTTAAAATAAACCATCATGGTTTGGTTTATTTTAACTTAAATTAATGGAGCGGGTTAACGGGCCTTTGGTTATGATCCAATAACCATTAAGAGAATTTATTCTCTATAAAATAGGGCTTAAGGGTTTTTGTTAAACCCTAATCAAAAGCCCTAACATAATTGTGGCCGCCCAACCTCTCCCTCTCCATCTAGTCAGCGGCACCTCCTTGCCGCCGCCCAACTCCTCCAACCAGCGACCAGCTGTTGCCGTCTTCTCCACTTGCCGGTGTCGAGCTGCTACCAGAGGAGCTCCGGTGTTCATCCTTGGCTCCGGCGACAAGGTGAGCACATTGCTTTCCTTATTTGGCCGGCACAAGGTCTCCACCAAAGCTGTCCATTTTTCTTGACAGCTTGTTTCCTTTTTTGTCGGAGCGTCGTTTGGACGATGTTTGGAGCTCCGACAGTGCCTTCCTTACCGGGGATTCGATCTCTGGTAATCCTCATAGGTGGAGGACGAAGGATTCATCAAACGGTTGACGAATACCTCTCCGGAGAAGCGAGTTTTTGAGGGCTCGTTTTGGATCCGAATTTTGATTCGGATCGTGATCTTCTCTCGATCATGTCATCTTCAACACGAGGCTAGTAACCCGTATGAAGACGAGGCTCGTGACTTAGTGAAGTTATCCCGAAGATACTCGGCGTGGATACGGATAGAGACGATTCTAGCGAGAATCGTTCCGGTTGATGCCTTTCCCGCTACACGTGATACGTCAGGTATATGTAGTTTAAGTTTCCTTTTATTGCAAAATTTAAATTTACGGTTATGTCTACACATGTTGTACTATGCATGCATGTGATGTGTGTCTTGTAATAAATTAGATTTATTATTTTATTCCTTCCGCTGCGCACATGTTTACGAAACATGTTCGAACACATACTTGCCGCGGTGCCAGAAACCAAACAGTAACTCCATCTTCTTCTTCCTTGGATCTTCTTCCTCTCAAGCTCTCTCCCAATCCTCTATCTTGGCCAAACCATCCAAGGGGTGCTAGCACACTCAAGGTTGTGTTTTCTTCACCATTTGTCCGTGTGGATACCAATAGAGGAGTGTGCACTTGACACTCTTGAGTTCCGGCGAAGCTTTTGGAAGAGCGGGATAAGCGAAGGGTGTCGCTACGAGGGTAACGCTCTATCTTGTAGATCTAAGGTAGATCTAGGATCTTTAAACACATACATGTTTTTATATTTTTATATCTTCGCACGGATCCGTGGCCGGGCTTCCGAGGTTTCCGCAACGTAAAAAGCGGTTTTTGTGGCTTGGAAAACATCAACAGTGGTATCAGAGCCACGTGCGAAGCATGTATGCGTTTAATATTTGTAGTTTTTGTATTAGATATAAAAAATTACAGATTTTTAAGTTTCTATAAATTTCCTATTTTTATAGAATTTTTGGGTATTTTTTTCAAAGAGTCGAAGCAACAAGTGTTGGGACACTTGTAGGCTTCAACCGCCGAAAAAAACTCTCCGAAACAGTGAGTTCTCACTTTAGGTTTTTGGGACAGCGACTTAAGTCGCTGTAAGATCTAGTAGGGACACTTGCAAAGTTTATTTTTACGAGTAGGGGCGCTGTCCCTATCCCCGAAAGGGGCCTTGTCCCGTGATCGCGCCCTTGAAACCGATTAGCGGGACCATTACGGAGAGGTGACTCATAAAATTGAAAAAAATAGGAAAATTTATAGAAATTTTCTGTAAAATACATAATTTAGTATTATGTATAATTCTGTGATGGTCATGACCCAAGAACCCCAATATGATTGGATGATAATGTGTTGTAATTCATAATACGGCATGCGTATCATTTTTTGTGATTGTGCTTGTTGTATAGGGTATGCAACCTATGCGTCATGCCTCTTCTTTTAATATTCAAGTTGTAAATAGTTTTAGACTCAAATGTAACTCGATTTTCATATTTGTAATACAAAATGGAGCGGTGGAAGGTCCATTTCTAGACGGAGTTACGAGAAGGGTGCCGATGACACATGGCGGTCAAAGGAGGCGCTTGGAGAAGCCGCTAACCCTAGGTTGACTGTCCGATCTTCTCATTGGCTTGAGAAGATCGTAGTAGGGCCATGAACTAATCAAAATTTATTTATATATATGTATATATTGTTAGGGCAATCTCTTTCCGTGATATGGTTTTGATGTGTGTAGCAAAGGGTTTAAGTTAGGTTGATATTGTGATTTGATATGTGCGTTGAAGTCATGCAGGACTTAGTAATTCGCACATGGAGTCTTGGCGGGTTCACTACTCATAACCTCATTCTTGAGTCGGAGAAGGAGCATTGCAGAGCCGTGCGCTTGATGCTGCCGAGGGACCGTCGGACGAGATGACTTGAAGCGAAGCCAAGGAAGCAAACTTCGAAGGCAAGAGACGCGAAGGAGCATTTCAGAGTCCTGCGCCTGATGCTGCCGAGGGACGTGGCCGTGAACGAAGAGAGATTCGGCGAGGGACTTCGAGTGAGATGAGAGAATGAGTGAATTGTAAGTAGCTCATTAGGTGAACTTGGCCGAATGGCTAAGTGTCGGATGAGTTTTCCCGACATCAGTCGACTTCCATGAAATGGCAATCGACTGCTCTGAGTCGAACGCGGTTTGACAGGTATCTGACTAAGTGGATTTTGGCTCAACAATCGACTGCCATATGATGGCAGTCGACTACTGAAGGAAGCAGTCGATTGGTCAAGAGGGTTTGGGCCTAGACCGCTCGTGGCCGATGGGCGGTCGATTCTGAGTGTGATCGTGATGGATCCATCGATCGCCAAGTGTTTCGTTGGACTACAACAGTCGGGATTCGATGTGTTCGGAGGCTGTTGAAGTGATGACAGTCGACTACGAAGGGCGGCAGTCGACTGGTGGTGGCCAACGGGAAGAAATCAACCCTCTCTATAAAAAGAGAGGGTGTGGGCTTGTGGATGCCTAATGCTTATGTTCTAAGTGACCATCCAAGTGCTCTACAAGATTCAAACTCCTCTTAGTTTTCTTTCACATCTATTGTAAAAGAAGGAGTGTCTTTGAGTTGTAAGGGTTACCTCCACCTAGCTTAGTGCAAAGGAGAGACCGATAGTGATTTGGTTGCGGAGTGATTCACCGGGGACGAATCAGACCGTGGATTAGCGGCGTAGCCATGAACCATGTTATATTTCGGTGTTAGCATTGTTTGTATTCTTCATTATTTATTTGCTTGTCTTTATTAGTATTCTGCTTGCGCTAACAATTGTGTAGACGAGCAAATTCTACCATCCAACGACAAATGGCTATTCACCCCCTTCTAGTCGGCCGATCGACACCCTACATATATGTTGATATATATATATATATATATATATATTTGTAATGCTTGTATGTACGTGATGCATGCTAGTAGAATAATGCTTGTATGTATATGATGCATGCTAGGATATTTTTCTTGTATGTATATGATGCATCCTAGAATAATGCTTGTATGTATGTGATGCATGCTAGTGTAGGATAATAAAGGTCTCAATGCCTATATGATACACATTACGATTAGATTTGATCTTAATCGAATCAACTCGAAAATGCCTACCAAGTCCTTGATACCCATCACTACCTCGATCATTTGTAGTTGTTGAATCTGCCAAAGCAGAGCAATGCATATTATCTTGGTAGGGTGCGGAGGGACAATCTTGGTCTCGCCTATCACGGCTTGGGTTAGAGTAAGCTCAATTAGATTGAGTAAAACTAGTTAACTCAATTGGATTGAGTAGAACTATAGGCATATTCCAACCGTTGGAAAGATAGGATAAGGTCACATTTACACTAAATCTTGGGCGATTTAGCCAAATCTAACTCAAGGTCTTTTGTAAATATGGGTCTTGATCCTATAAACAAGAGTTGCATAGATATGTAATCGGTAATGTGTTACCCACCGATCATACTAAGTCTTGGGCGATTTATCCAAAGCAAACTCAAGGCTTAGTATGATATGGATCTTGTCCCGCAGGAATTATAGCTAGTTTGTATGAATCTAGTAAAGTGGTTTGACCACATCCATAACTCGATTCTACAAAATTCCTATAATTTAGTGGGAGAATCATTTGATTAAAGGTCTAATTAAATGATAAAAGGAATATGATATTAATTCTCTGCATTGTATGTTGTAGATTACTATGTCGACAAACACGAACACTCTCTCTCTGCGTTCTGTCCTTGAGAAGGATAAGCTCAATGGAGCAAATTTCATAGACTAGTACAGGAACCTAAGAATCGTTCTCACCAAAGAAAGGAAACTGTACGTCCTGAAGCAACCCATTCCGGAGGCACCTCCTGCCACTGCCTCGCGAGCTGACAAAGATGCTTACAAGAAGCATCAAGATGATGCATTAGATGTGTCATGTCTAATGCTCGCGACCATGAACTCTGAGCTTCAGAAGCAACACGAGTTCATGAATGCTTATGATATGGTTGAACATCTTCATCAACTATATCAAGGACAAGCAAGGCACGAGAGATATGAAGTCTCTAAAGCATTGTTTGGGTCCAAAATGCAAGATGGGACTCCCGTAGGTCCATATGTATTCAAGATGATTGGGTACGTAGAAAACCTACAGAGATTCGGATTCCCCCTTGGCCAAGAGCTGGCCACTGACTTGATCTTGTAGTCTTTGCCACAAAGCTACAATCAATTTGTCATAAATTACAACATGAATGAAAATGATAAGCCACTGCCTGAGATGCTCAGCATGTTGAGAACTGCTGAGCTCAACCTTAAGAAGGGAAAATCTGACTCCATTTTGATGGTGCAAAAGAAGAAAGGCAAGGGCAAGCCTAAAGGTAAGGGAAAGTCCCAAGCCAAGGGAAAAGGCAAAGGACTTAAACCCAAAGGAGGGGTGGCTAAGGAAGGGGCTTGCTTCCACTGCAAGGAAGCTGGACACTGGAAGCGTAACTGCAAAGCTTACCTGGAAGATCTTAAGAAGAAGAGAAGTGAGACTTCTACTTCAGGTATAAATGTTATAAAAGTCAATCTATCTATTTCTTCATCATGGATATTAGATACCGGATGTGCATCTCACATTTGTACCAATGTGCAAGCGCTGAGAAATAGCAGGGCATTGACAAAGGCTAAGGTGGACCTACGAGTAGGCAATGGAGCAAGGGTTGCTGCTATTGCTGTAGGAACTTATGATCTATCTCTGCCCACTGGGCTTGTACTAGAACTTGATGAATGTTGTTATGTGCCTGCTTTAACTAAGAACATAATTTTGATTTCTTGTTTGGACAAGAAAGGATTTACATTTATAATAAAGAACAAATGTTGTTCAGTTTATTTAAATGATATGTTCTATTGTAGTACACCTCTAATGAACAGACTCTAATTTCTAGACTTAGAGAGCCCCATATATAACATAAGTACCAAAAGGTTCAAGTCAAATGAGTTTAACCAAACCTATCTCTGATATTGTCGCTTAGGTCACATAAATGAGAGTCGCTTATCCCAGCTCCATAAGGATGGGCTGCTAGACTCATTTGATTTTGAATCATATGAGACATGCGAGTCTTGCCTTCTAGGAAAGATGACCAAGACTCCCTTTAGTGGACACAACGAAAGAGCAACAGACTTGTTAGGACTTATACATAGTGATGTATGTGGCCCTTTCAATGTTGCTGCTAGAAGGTGGTTACAGGTACTTCATTACATTTACTGATGACTTCAGTAGATATGGTTATGTGTATCTGATGACACATAAATCAGAAACCTTTGAAAAGTTCAAAGAATTCAAGAATGAAGTACAAAACCAACTTGGCAAGAGTATTAAGATACTTCGATCAGATCGAGGTGGTGAATACCTTAGCCATGAGTTTCGTGACTATCTAGCTGAGTGTGGGATTCTATCCCAACTCACTCCTCCTAGAATGCCACAGTGGAATGGTGTATCTGAAAGGAGAAATTGTACCCTATTAGATATGGTACGATCTATGATAAGTCACACAGATCTTCTTATATCCTTTTGGGGATATGCTCTAGACACAGCAGCCTTCACCCTTAACCGTGTACCATCCAAGGCTGTGATAAAGACACCATATATGATATGGACAGGGAGAAATCTCAAGATGTCTTTCATGAGGATTTGGGGTTGTGAGGTTTACGTTCGACGTCAAGTCTCAGACAAATTGGGATCCAAATTTGATAAGTGCTATTTTGTTGGATATCCCAAGGACTCGAAGGGATATTACTTCTACATTCTCAGTCAGCACAAAGTGTTTGTGACAAAGACTGGGGTTTTTCTAGAAAGGGATTTTGTTTCTAGAAAAACTAGTGGGAGTACGTTCGATCTTAAAGAAATTCAAGATAAGGACCATAGCATTGATACCTTGATGGAGGTTGAATAGGAACCACAAAGTGTTGTGGGTGATGAGGTTGTTGCACAAAGAGTTGTGGAACAACCACCTGTTCAAGTAGACCTACCTCTTCGCAGGTCTGATAGGGTATGTCGTCAGCCTGAGAGATACTCATTTTCCTTGTCTGACCATGATGACGTTATGCTCATTGAGAATGAGCCTACCTCCTATCGGGAAGCTGTAATGAGCCCAGACTCAGAGAAATGGCTAGAGGCCTTGAGATCCGAGATGGAATCCATGTATACCAACCAAGTATGGACTTTGGTTGATCCACCTGAAAGGGTCAAACCCATTGGGTGTAAGTGGGTCTTTAAGAGAAAGACTGACATGGATGGACATACACATACCTATAAGGGCCGATTGGTGGCTAAAGGTTTCAAGCAAATTCATGGTATTGACTATGATGCAACCTTTTCTCCAGTGGCGATGTTTAAGTCCATTCGGATCATGCTTGCTATTGCAGCATACCACGATTATGAGATCTGGCAGATGGATGTCAAAAACCATATTTCTGAATGGAAACTTGCTCGAGGATGTGTACATGACACAACCTGAGGGTTTTGTAGATCCACAACATACTAAGAAAGTATGCAAGCTGCAAAGGTCCATTTATGGGCTAAAGCAAGCTTCTCGGAGCTGAAATCTTCGATTCAATGATGTGATCAAATAGTTTAGTTTCATCAAGAATGAAGATGAACCCTGTGTCTACAAGAGGGTTAATGGGAACACAGTTGTCTTCCTTGTATTGTATGTGGATGACATACTGCTCATTGGGAATGACATCCCTTCGCTACAGTTTGTGAAAACTTGGCTGGGGATGTGCTTCTCAATGAAAGACTTAGGTGAAGCAGCATGTATTCTAGGCATCAAGATCTATAGAGATAGATCTAAGAGATTGCTTGGACTAAGTCAGAGTATATACATTGACACAGTATTACTATGGTTTGCCATGTAGAATTCCAAGAAGAGACTTCTGCCAATGTCACATGGTGTGAGCCTTTCGAAGACTCAAAGTCCCTCTTCTAGAGAGGAGAGAGACCACATGGATAAGATCCCTTATGCATCTGCTATAAGATCTATCATGTACGCCATGTTATGTACACGTCCTGATGTCTTGTATTCTTTGAGCATGATGAGTAGATACCAGTCAGATCCAGGTGAGCATCACTGGATAGCAGTCAAGAATATTATTAAGTACTTAGGAAGGACTAAAGAATATTTCTTGATATTTGGAGGCGATGAGGAGCTAGTTGTAAAGGGTTACAGCGATGCCAACTTCCAAACTGACCAGGATGATTATAGATCGCAGTCAGGGTTCGTATTTTACTTGAATGGTGGTGCTGTGAGCTGGAAGATTTTGAAGCAGGACACAGTTGCTGATTCTACAACAAAAGCCGAGTATATCGCTGCATCTGAGGCAGCAAAGGAGGCAGTTTGGATCCGCAAGTTCATTGCTGAGCTTGGGGTGGTTCCTAGCATAGCAGATCCTATAGAGCTCTATTGTGACAATAATGGAGCGATTGCACAGGCTAAGGAACCTCGCTCACACCAGCGGACCAAACAAATACTACGACGCTTCCATCTCATTCGAGAGAATATCGATAGAGGAGATGTGAAGATTTGCAGAGTACCCACAGAGGCTAACATCGTAGATCCCTTGACCAAGGCTTTGGCATAGAAAAAACATGATGGTCACACTAGGTCATTGGGTATTAAATACTACGGTGATTGACACTAGTGCTAGTGGGAGATTGTTAGTGAAAGCCTTAGAGCCAATCATGTGGTGATTGTTGTATGGACTTTATTGTATCATATTCCTATTTATAAAGGCATGGTTATTATATTTACTTGTATTGTAGCCAAATAACTAAGTATAATAATGTCCTTGAGTAGTAGGTCCTTATCTATATCAATCGATTGGTTGAATCGATAATGAGATGATATAGAGAACACTACACTTAATCATTCCTAGTCAAGTATTAACATTTAGGGACAATGTTAATGCATAGAGACTAGCATGTAGGTCAACACGATGACTTGATCTCACAAGTCATGGATATGAGATATCAAGTTGACACATGGATATGCATTGGAGAATGTATACTGAATGACCCACCATGAGAAAGTATCATGGATCATTATATGAGTGTCATATACTTTCTCATGTGGCTATTAGTATGACTATTAGTCCTTAGACCTGAAGTCATCATAGTTCCCTACATAAAGAGTTGCATACTTTGGCTTCGTCAAACGTCACCCGTAAATGGGTAGACTATAAAGCCGATTACTGGGTATGTGACAAATTATGTGGAGGGATGTGAGTGATGTAGATGGGATCTATATCTCCTATACGATGGGGGTGACATCGATATTCTTGATAGAGTGAGACCATGAAGTTCATGGCCATGCCCAAATGAGTCAATATGAGATATTGAGCTCATTTGATTAGAGTGAGTCTACTTGGAGTTCAAGATATAGATTGTACCGAGGATGACACGGTCTATGCCTCAATTGGTCAATCTAGATGTCAAGGATAGAGGGACATTGTCACATATTGTGAGAGTCACAATTAGTAGTCACAAAGGTGATGTTGGAGCTCAACATTCTTGTAACTTGGGTAGCAATGATGTGTTGCTAGATACCGCTCATTGCTTATGTTCCTAAATTGGTTTAGGGACATTGCCATTGTTACAAGAACCTTTAGGGTCACACACAAAGGGCAATTAGATGGAGATTAGGTTCATATGATGAACCATGAGGATTAGGTTCATGGGATGAACCAAATTGGATTAAGTGTAATCAAAATTAGACTAATTGAGTTATACTCAATTTGATTCAAGTGTTGAATGAGTCTAATTTAGATTTGATTCATTGAGTCAATTTAAATTAATGAATAGAGTTTTATTAAATCAAATTGACTTGAATCAAGTGGTTAGACTTGATCAACCATGGGAGATAAGAGGTCAAGTTTGACTTGACTTGAGAAGGAAGATGAATGGTCAATTTTGACTTGACCAATTGTCATGTCATGGTGACATGGCATGGGGGCCGGCCAATGATGGTGTTCCACATCATCATTGACTTATCATGTGGTGCCACCTCATGAGGGAGACCAAGATCCATTGGCTCTTGGAGTTACATGCATGCATGTAACCCCCACCCATTGAAGTGGTCGGCCACTCCACTTGATGAAGGTAATTCATTTGGTGGTAACTCCATCTTTTTCTTCCTTGGATCTTCTTCCTCTCAAGCTCTCTCCCAATCCTCTATCTTGGCCGAACCATCCAAGGGGTGCTAGCACACTCAAGGTTGTATTTTCTCCACCATTTGTCCGTGTGGATACCAATAGAGGAGTGTGCACTTGACACTCTTGAGTTCCGGCGAAGCTTTTGGACGAGTGGGATAAGCGAAGGGCGTCGCTATGAGGGTAACACTCTATCTTGTAGATCTAGGATCTTTAAACACATACATATTTTTATATTTTTATATCTTCGCAAGGATCCGTGGCCGGGCTTCGAGGTTTCCGCAATGCAAAAAGCGGTTTTTGTGGCTCGAAAAACCCAACATTGAGAACTTGGTAAGTTCACTAGGCTCGGAGTCCTTGAGTCGGTGAAGGATGGCATTGTGAAGCCGTGTGCTTGGTGCATCCGAGGGACCGCCGGATGGGGAGTGAATGGAGTGAGCCCAAAGGGAAGCATACTTCGTGGGCTTGAGACGCGAAGGATGGCGTTGCGAAGTCATGCGCTTGATGCATCCGAGGGACGTAGGTCGAGGGAAGAAAGCTTCGGTGGGGAACTCCATGAGGGATGAGGTGGACGTGACCAAGTGGCTAAGACTGAGTGTCGGATACTCAAAAAACTTGGTGTTTGAGGCTTTACCCGACATCAATCCGCCAAGGATGGCTGATTGGTGATCCAAGTTGACTAGGGTTCATCGTGTTAGATCGCATTTGTGGATCGGCATCATTGCGGGATGGCGATCGATCGATCCGATCGATCGGCCGATATAAATGATCGCCGAGGGATGATAACGATCGGTGATGAGAATGTCGTGGGCATAGAACGCTCCGTAGCCGACTGGGCAGTCGACTACTAGGTCACCAGTCGACTGATGGGCATGATCAGTCGACTGGTAGGTGATCCATTGGAACTTGTCCAACATGGATCTGGCCGTTGTGAGACAACGGCTACAGGGGCAGTCGATTGGGGTCTTTTGGCAGTCCATTGCTGGGTGCGAAATCAACTTGATGCAGGTTATAAATGGAGCTCAAGATGGAGGATTTCGCCAAGCCTTTTGGGAAGCTATTGGAGGGGAATTGCTGCTGCATTCCAGACCTTCAAGAGCCATCTAAAGCAAGCAACAAGCAAAGTGATCAAAGCAATCGGTGAAAGTTTTCTTGTGTATTGTATTTGTGTATTTGCTTGTATTTCTATATTACATTGTAATTGCTTGTGAGAGGTTTCTTCACCTTCGACGTGTTGTTGAGAAGGAGTGTTATAGTTAGTGTCGTGTGCATAACTAGAGCTCGGTGAGCTCGCCCGTGGAGTAGGAACCATTCGGTTCCGAACCACGTATATCGTGTTGTCTTTTGTGTGATTGTATTTGTTATTAGTATTCATATTTGTATTAGTATTCTGCTGCGCTAATGACAATTGTAGACGAGCACGCAAGAAGAATGATCATATTCCACCGTACGACAAAGGCTATTCACCCCCCTCTAGCCGGCCAACCGCGTCCCTACAAGTGGTATCAGAGCTAGGAGCTTGTCGAGGACTAACCACCAACACAAGCACCGCAAGATGGCTAGCTACAACCTCCAACCACCAAAATTCGAAAGAGATTTTCTATGGTGGAGAAGGAAAATGGAGGTATATCTCGAAACCGATTTCGATTTCATGTTAATTCTAGAAAATGGTTTCGAATTGCCTAGGGATGAAAGAAAAAGGCAAATTGAGATGTCAAGGTGGACCCAAGACCAAATCAAGGACTTCGAGACAAATCTCAAGGTAATCGAATTACTTCGTGATTTGATTCCTAACAATATTTGGTCTAGGTTGGGTAATTTTAGGGATGCAAAGGAATTAATGGATAAAGTAATGAAATTCCAAGAGAATTCCCAACCGACACAAGTAGAGGAGAATGCCGAGGAAGAAGCACCCATCACATTTGAAGATGTTGATGATTTGGTGGAGACCTCTACCTCTAGCATTGATGGGGAGGAAAGGGTCTTCATTCCGAAGCAAAGTCAAAACGAAGCATCTATCTCCGGAAGATGTGATCATGAAGAATCCTCCACCTCCCTAGGTAACTCAAGTGTTGTTATTTTAAATAAAAATCACATAATATACTTTGAGTGTAGGGAGAAAGGGCATTACAAGAGTAAACGCCCATAATTGGCTAAGAAAAAGACACCGGCACCAAAAGTCAACCCAAAGTCAAAGGATGCCGAAGTTCCCACAACGAGAAGCAAAGAGCACATTGTGTGCTTCAAATGCAATCAAAAGGAACACTACCGAAGCCAATGCCCTAGGGGGAGGAAGAACGGGCAAGAAGGTGTATCTCATGTAGGGGGAGCTTTTAAAGCTAACCCTAAGGTATATTTAAATTATGCACCTTCATTTCCTAAAGTTAAAAAGCATGCTAAAAACTATTTTAGTTCTCTTGCCATTATTAATGAAAAGCATGCTAGTAGAAATAATAAGGTTTATTGTTTAGGTGCTAAGCATGTTAATTTATCTAAGGATAAACCTAGGACCAAAACACTAGAACTATTTTGCCTAGGGAGTCAATTAGGAGAATTGAAGAAAATTTGGGTATTAATCCCAAGCAATCTAGGCACATGCCTAAGAAGAAGAACATTTCCCAAAAGATAAATGAAAATTCAAAATTGGGAAAATTAGAGCTAGAAAACCAAGCCTTGAGGTCAAGGCTAGAAAAACTTGAGAAGACCCTATCAATAATCACAAATTCGGTTAAGGGGTCCAATGTACAAAATTTAGGGCCTAGGGTTCAAAAACGGTCTAAGGGCAAGGAAGGTTTGGGTCACAAACCTAAGCCCAAGAAGACTTATCATATTGTTCCATTTAATTATGAAACAATTTCTAGGTTTTGAAAAACCAAGGCTGATAGGGAAGTTATCCTTGTGTCTAGCCATGGTGTGTGCTTAGTGGCTAAGGACTTAAGGAAAACCAAGAAAGCCACTAAGAAGGTCAAAGGAGGAGTCACCTCTAAAGTTTACCTAAGTAAGACCTAAAAAACTATGGCTTCAAAGCCTAAAAGGGTCATTAGGAAGGTATCTAGGGAAGTTATCCCTAGTGAATACCTTGTTAACCCAAGGAGCTCCAATAGGTATTGGGTTTCTAGAAGCATGATCGATTCACGCTAGATGGGTTAGGGTGTGTCAACCCTAAGTGGATGAGTAGTTAATCTAGCCATGATGAGTTGACACATTAGGATGTGCCAATGTACTTGAGAAGTTGAAAAATGATTAAATTGACACAAATAGGTCTTAGAGGTATTGGTGTGCCATTTTGGGTTTATGGCACACTTGGGAGATAATGACATTAAGGCAAAAATGGACTTAACCCTAGAAATGGCAATTTGGATTCAACACTTAGGTATTCTATACCTTAGCATATTTTACTTGCCATGATTTATTTGCCTTGCCATGTCATGACATCATTTTCATTTTTATCTCTAAAAATGTCATGATCATGTTTAGACTTATTTTTATATATCATGTATGCTAAAATTTCATTTACATACCATGACATCATGATTTTGGCACATGTTTAGTTATATCATATATATGCCATAATCATATCATGCATAAAATAAAATGAAATTAAGGACTATGGCATGATTTGATGGGAATCAAATAATATTGCCTTAGAATATGCATGAGACCATTAAAGAACAAAAACCCACATCTCACTAGATTAATTGCCTTGTATGTGTTTTACACATCTAGATACAAGTGAGATGTTTAGAGAAAATGAATTAAAGGTTTCAAAAACATTTTGAAAAACCTTGGTGAAGTCTATTTTTTGATAGCTACCACCATTGAATAGGATGATACAAAGAGGGCTCTTTATTGAAGCTTTTCTAAACTTTTGGACTTTGTATCAATCTCACTATTTTGTGGGTAAAATAATTTTCTAATATTTTTCACCCATAATAATTGTGATAAGTAATATACTTACAAAATTTCATGATTTATCAACGTATGTATATTTACTTACGAATTTCAGAACTTCATTTATGAAATTTAGAAAAATACAAGTGCAGTTATCAGTCGACTGCCATGGTGGCCAGTCGACTGATGGGGGTGGCAGCCGACTGGTTTCTGAATTCAGTCGACTGCCCAAGCTGATTTCGGGTAAACCTTGATGGTTAGGCCTATGTTCAGCTATGTTTTGGTCCCCTAACCACTCCTAACCCTAGGACATGCTTGGGAGAGCATTAGAAAGGGTGGAAATCCATTGGACATGGACTAGGAGAAGTGTTTAGGGAGAGTATCAATTTTAAGGTGGATGAGAGTTCATTGTTGAACTTTGCCTTAATTTTGATTTGGTTAATGTTCCTATTGGCTTAGGGACTCTCTAAGGATATTGTTGGAGCAATGGTCAAGGGGGAGCAAGCCTCTAGGGGGAGGTATCCATCATGGGAAGATGGATGTGTATTTCCTCATGGGAGGAAAATTAGGTTGCCTCTCTTAAGTGATATGGAATTATTACTAGAAAGATTAAGGGCATGCCAAGGGGAAGATTGTAAGATCTCATTGGGACATGAGACATTGAAACCCTTGAGGACCTTTTTGATGTAATGTCAAAAAGGGGGAGAAGTTACCAAGTTATCAATTAGGTTTGGAATTCTCATTTGGGATGTGAGAATTGCCAAAATGGGAGAATTGGTAGACTTGAGGGATAGTTTTGTCAATCATCAAAAAGGAGGAGATTGTTGGTGCAATCGGCCCAGGTTGACTCAAGTTTGACTCGAGCAGTATTTTGATGATAGACAAAACTTATGACATGGGATTGTCATGGGAAAGTCCAACATGGAGTTGGCATGGAAAATCCAAGCATGGGGCTTGGTGTGGAAAAGTCCAAAGCATTACGAAGTCGTGCGCTTGGTGCTTGGTGAGATATGCATTGCGAAGACGTGCGCTTGGTGCATATGGGAAGTCTTGAGAACTTGGTAAGTTCACTAGGCTCGGGGTCCTTGAGTCGGTGAAGGATGGCATTGCGAAGTCGTGCGCTTGGTGGATTCGAGGGACCGCCGGACGGGGAGCGAATGGAGTGAGCCCAAAGGGAAGCATACTTCGAGGCTTGAGACGCGAAGGATGGAGTTGCAAAGCCATGCGCTTGACGCATCCAAGGGACGTAGGCCGAGGGAAGAGAGCTTCGGTGGGGAACTCCATGAGGGATGAGGTGGACTTGACCAAGTGGATAAGATTGAGTGTCGGATGCTCAAACAACTTGGTGTTTGAGGCTTTACCCGACATCAGTCGACTGCCAAGGGATGGCAATCGACTGATCCAAGTCGACTAGGGTTCGATTGGTGTTAGACTGCATTTTGTGGCCTGGCAGTCGAGAGCAGTTGACTGCCGAGGTATGACAGTCGACTGATGGGAATGTCGCGAGCACAAAACGCTCCGTAGCCGACTGGGCAGTCGACTACTAGGTCACCAATCGACTGATGGGCATGATCAGTCGACTGGTAGGTGATCCGTTAGAACTTGTCCAATGTGGATCTGGCCGTTGTGAGACAACGACTACAGGGGCAGTCGACTGGGGCCTTTTGGCAGTCGACTGCTGGGCACGAAATCAGCTTGATGCAGGTTATAAATGGAGCTCAAGATGGAGGATTTGGCCAAGCCTTTTGGGAAGCTATTGGAGGGGAATTGCTGCTGCATTCTAGACATTCAAGAGCCATCTAAAGCAAGTAACAAGCAAAGCGATCAAAGCAATCAGTGAAAGTTTTCTTGTGTATTGTATTTGTGTATTTTCTTGTATTTCTATATTACATTGTAATTGCTTGTGAGAGGTTTCTCCACCTCCGACGTGCTGTCGAGAAGGAGTATTATAGTTAGTGTCGTGCGCATAACTAGAGCCGGTGAGCTCTCCCGTGGAGTAGGAACCATTCGGTTTCGAACTACGTATATCGTGTTGTGTTTTATGTGATTGTATTTGTTGTTAGTATTCATATTTGTATTAGTATTCCTCTGTGCTAACGACAATCGTAGACGAGCACGCAAGAAGAATGATCGTATTCCACCGTACGACAAAGGCTATTTATCCCCCTCTAGCCGGCCAACCGCATCCCTACAATTATATTCCCAGGAACATAGTGGTCCTGAGATTTAAATTCCTAGCACCACATATAATTTCAAGCTGGTCGAGACAAAAGGTGGTGCTGTGATTTATATTCCCAGAAACATAGTGGGCCTGAGATTTAAATTACCAGCACCACATACAATATCAAGTTGGTCGAAAAAGGTGGTTTTGGGAATTATATTCCCAGGAACACAGGGGTCTTGGGATTTAAAATCCCAGCACTACGTGCAATTTCAAGTTGGTTGAGATAAAAAGGTGGTGCTAGGAATTATATTCCCAGCAACACTGTAGTCTTGGGATTTAAATTGCCAGCACCACATGGCACGGGGTTTGATTTTTGAATTATGGCTGTGGAACCTAATAAAACCTTGAATATAAAAAATTTTGGACACGGATACACAGAGGGGCACTTTCCAAATCCACTGGACTTGGATTGGATCGAAGATAGGGTGAATAGGGCCATCAATGGGTTTTGACCAAAACCATTGATGGACTTAGAGGAGTCCAAATTTCAAAATCTTGACATGGAATGAAAGATCTTACAGCATGAATTTTTGATGTGTCGAGGAAACTTTGTTCTGATCCTTCTACCTCCCAGTTTTGGCCGCATGCCATGAATAAATTCACTCTGGGTTAGATAAAAGGTGGTACTGGAAATTATATTCCTAGAAACAGTGTGGTGCTAGGATTTATATTCTCAGGAACATAGTGGTCCTGGGATTTGAATTCCTAGCACCACGTACAATATCCAGCTCGCCTAGAAAAAGGTGGTGTTGGGATTTATATTCCCAAGAACAAAGTAGTCCTGAGATTTGAATTCCCAGCACCACGTACAATATCAAGATCCCCTAGAAAAAAGGTGGTGCTGGGATTTATATTCCCAGGAAGACAGTGGTGCTGAGAATTAAATTTCCAGCACCATGTACAATTTCGAACTGGCTGAGAAAATAGGTGGTGTCGGGAATTATATTACCAGGAACACAGTGGTCTTGGGATTTGAATTTCCAGCACCACGTACAATATCTAGCTCGCCTACGATTTTGAATTGGCCGAGAAAAAAGGTGGTGCTGGGAATTATATTCCCCGGAACACAATGGTCATGAGATTTGAATTCCCAACACCATGTACAATATACAACTCACCTAGAAAAAGATGGTGCTGGGATTTATATTCCCAGGAACTCAGTGGTCTTGGGATTTGAGTTCCCAGAACCACGTATAATTTATAACTGGCCGAGAAAAAAAGTTGTGTTGGGAATTATATTCCTAGGAACACAAAGGTCCTGAGATTTGAATTCCCAGCACCACGTACAATATCAAGCTCATCTAGAAAACTATGGTGTTGGGAATTATATTCCCAGGAACACATTGGTCCTAGAATTGAATTCCCAGCATCACGTACAATATCCGGCTCATCTAGAAAAAAGGTGGCATTGAGATTTATATTCTCAGGAACACAGTGGTGCAGGAAATATAAATTCCCACCACCACATACAATTTTGAACTGCCGAGAAAAAAGGTGGTGCTGGGAAATATATTCTCAGGAACACAATGGTCCTGGGATTTGAATTCCCAGCACTAGTACAATATCTAGCATACCTATGATTTTATACTAGTCGAGTAAAAAGGTGGTGTTGGGAATTATATTCCCAGAAACACAAGGGTCCTGGGATTTGAATTCCTAGCACCACGTACAATATCCAGCTTACCTAGAAAAAGGTAGTGCTAGGAATTATATTCCCAAGAACACAGTGGTCCTGGAATTGAATTTCCAGCACCACGTACAATATCCAGCTCGCCTAAAAAAAAGGTGGTGCTGGGATTTATATTCCCAAGAACATAGTGGTGCTGGGATATAAATTCTCAGCACCACATACAATTTCAATCTAACCGAGAAAAAAGACGGTGCTGAGAATTATATTCCCAGGAACACAGTGGTCCTGAGATTTGAATTCCCAGCACCACGTACAATATCTAGCTCGCCTAGAAAAAGATGGTGCTGGGATTTATATTCCCAGAAATATAGTGTTAGTGAAAGCCCTAGAGCCAATCTTGTGATGTTTGTTGTATCATATTCCTATTTATAAAGGCATGGTTATTATATTTACTTGTATTGGTGCCAAATAACTAAGTATAATAATGTCCTTGAGTAGAAGGTTCTTATCTATATCAATTGATTGGTTGAATCGATAATGAGATGATATAGAGAACACTACTCTTAATAATTACTAGTCAAGTATTAACATTCAGGGATAATGTTAATACAAAGAGACTAGCATGTAGGTCAACTCGATGACTTGATCTCACAAGTAATGGATATGTGATATCAAGTTGACACATGGGTATGCATTAGAGAATGTATACTGAATAACCCTCCATGAGAAAGTATCATGGATTGTTATATGAGTGTCATATACTTTCTCATGTGACTATTAATATGACTATTAATCCTTGGACCTGAAGTCACTATGGTTCCCTACATAAGGAGTTGCATACTTTGTCTTCGTCAAATGTCACCCATAAATGGGTGGACTATAAAGGCGATTACTGGGTATGTAACAAATTATTCGAAGGGATGTGAGTGATGTAGATGAGATCTATCTCTCCTATATGACGGGAGTGACATCGTTATTCTTGATAGAGTGAGACCACGAAGTGCATGGCCATGCCCAAATGAGTCAATATGAGATATTAAGCTCATTTGATTAGAGGGAGTCTACTTTGTTAGGAGATCGGTTGGCCGGCTAGAGGGGGGGTGAATAGCCCTCGTTCGATGGATGTCGTATTTTGCTCGTCTACGAAAACGTTAGCGCAAGCGGAAGCAATAAACTAAGACAAGCAAATAGAAGTAAAAGCAAAGACAATACAAACACGGAGATATAACGTGGTTCACGGCTACGCCGCTAATCCACGGTCCGATTCGTCCACGGTGAATCACTCCGAAACCCAATCACTATTGGTCTCTCCTTTGCACCAAGCTAGGTGGAGGTAACCTTTACAAACACTCCTCTTACAAATAGAATGGAAATAAGCTTGAGTAAGAGGATGGAAAGCTTTAGGGATCTTTTGGGAGAGTATTAGAGCATAAGCATTAGGCTCCCAAACCCTTACCCCCTTCCTTTTTATAGAGGAAGAGGGTTTCTTCCCGTTGACACAGGATCAGTCGACTGATGCCCTCGATCACCGATCGATCTCGTGAGCCGCTGCCCAATAACGGGCTTTCCACGCTGGATTCCATCCAGCGGTATTTATCGCATCGGTGATGGGACCATCGATCGTGATGCTCGATCGATCGAGTGCTCGATCAGTCGACTCCATTTTGTGCCGCGTTTCCATCGATCGCTTGCCTTCGCGGCGATCGGCCGACATCGACCGATCGATCGCGCATGGCAATAGCGCCAAGCCCTAAACCGGTCTTATACCGATCGATCAAACCATCGACTCAGAGCGTGGACCGCCATGACATGGCGATCGGCCGTGTCGAAAACCCATCCGACACTTGGCCAAATGGCCAAGTTTCACCTAAACTACCCCTTCGGTTACAATGCTCACTCTCATCCCTGAGTCCTCGCGAAGTTCTCTTCGTTGCGCCACGTCCCTCGGCTCGTGCACACACGGCTCTGCAATGCTCCTTCGCGTCTCTTGCCTCGAAGTCTACTTCCTCCGGCTTCACTCCAAGCTTCTCGACCGGTGGTCCCTCGGATGCTCCAAGCACACGGCTTCCGCAAAGCTATCCTTCACCGACTCAAGGCACGAGTCATGAGATGTGAAACTCGCCATGGCTCCATGTGCAAATTACTAAGCCCTGCATGACTTCAACGCACATATCAAATCAACATAACCAACTAACTTAAACCCTTTGCCACACACATCAAAACCTTATCATGGCAAGAGATTGCCCTAACAATCTCCCCCTTTTTGATGTGTGGCAATCCGTTTAAGTTAGGTAAACATTTGATAAAAATTTCTAAGGTAAGAAAAGCTTGTAAGTATAAACATGACATAGCAACATGCAACTCCTCCTTACTAAACAAATTTTCTCCCCCTATCATATATTTCTCCCCCTAAAATAATTAACTTAAACATAATTATTTCTCCCCCTTTGACACCATCAAAAAGATTAACACTAAGTTATAAAACCCATGGCATCAAGTATAGAATTGAAATACCACAAATTGAAAAAAAAAAAAAAAAAACTGAATTTGGCCTTCACTGTTCTGATTTTCAGGCCATCACGATCGTTCGATACCAATGACGGGCACATGATTTTCTGATTTTCGATTTTTCGTTAAAAATTCCAGAAAATTCGAAAAATCATAAAATTTGGGGAACACATTTCTTTTAAGTATTTCTATCAGTGAAAAATATATTTTCATGAAAAGTCATTATATTTTCTGATATTTACCAAAAATCCAAAAACTTTAAAAACTACTAGGTTTTTGATCATGAAAGTATCAAGTTTGACACCTAGTTTTGGTTCCAATTGTTTCAAAACATGAATACATGTATTTTAAAGTGAGGAATTGTTTTGAAAACATATGAAATATCCAACCATGATCTTTGGGCAATATGTCTATGAATTAAACATAAGCCTTCCCCATGATTGGTCTATTATTGCTAAATTGATACATTAAATGACCATCTAAATGCCATAAGCATTAGTGGACATTTGTATCATCCTAACATCTCACCCATGCTAAGTTTGCAATCAAGTTAGCCTATAGTGAGTGTGAGATGCATCCTAGGGGGTATTTGTGCATACTTAACCAATATATTCATGCAATTCTATCATGGTTAAGTATCAACCTAACATCCTGCATGATCATAATGACATATATGGATTAATTTCACATTATGATCATGAAATACACATTTTCATCAAATTATAACCAGCATTAGGTATTATATGATGATTATAAGTAAAGTATCACCTAAAGCATGATTTAAACCTATTTCTCATGATAACGTGCCAAATTTCAAAAACATAAATCATGATTGCAAATATACATAGCAATTACATTAATCATCATGATTTAAGCATTATTATCTATTTATGGGTACGTTATCATCACCCAACACTATCTAAAAAATGTTGTCCCGTCATCCTAGGTCAACCAAAATATGATATAGGTCAAGTTCATATAGTTGACTACCCTAGGGGTTTTCTAACCCTTAAGGATGGATTTTGGAACCCAAAATAAATTCTTTCCTATTGGGTTCACTAGAAATTCCTTGGGGATCCATTTCTTAGCTATTACTCTGTTTTTGTCTTGTCCCCTAGCAATTAGGCATTTATAGGCCTTCTCATTTTTCTTCTCTTTATATCCTAGGCCCTTCTTGTTAAAACTTGCCCTTTGGCTCCCAATTATCATGTTAAGGGTATTGGAGCCTATTGTGAATTTCTCTAAGGCTTTGGTTAAATAATCTACCTTTTCCCTTAAAGCCCTATTTTCATTTATACATGCATCACTAACATCTAATGGCATATATTCATCATGTGAGCATGCATCATCATGGCAAGAAGAAATATTTTCACTTAAGCATGCTTTTTCTAATTTTTGCTCTAATTCCTTAATTTGATTAAGCATGCTTTTATTTCTTTCATGCCAAATAAGTCCTTAGTTAAACTAGAAATTATGGAAACTATTTTCTTAGGAGAGGCTTTCGTTACCATAGTTTCCATATCCTCTTCTTCTTCTTCGGATGAGGAGGTAGATGAAGCTCCCCCTTCATTTGAGCTCTCCTCGCTTGTGCTTGATTCTTCATTTGAGGAGGAGGAGGAGCTATCCGAGTCATGAAGAGCCATTAGTGCTAGGTTGGAGTAAACATGCTCTTCTTCATCGGATGAGGAGGAGGAGGCAAGGTCATCCCATGTCTTGGCTTTGAGAGCCATGGACTTTCCTTTTCCTCTTGGCCTTCTTCTCCTCTTTCTTATTGCTACCCTTCTTCTTCTTCTTTTCTTCCTTCTTTTTCTTCTCTTCCTTGCTCTTGTTTAGGAGGGGACAATTGTCCCTTATGTGCCCCTCTCCTTGGCAAGTGTAGCATATGACCTTCCCCCTTGGTCTCCTTCCCCTATCATTAGATTTATGAAATCTAACATTCTTAAATGCACGCCTTACCCTCCTTACCATATAGGCCTCTTCGGTGCTATCCATGGAGGAGGATGAGGCTTCGTCATCGGAGGAGGAGGGAATTTCCATCTTCTTCTTTCCCTTATTTGCTATCAAGGCCACTCCTCTTGAAGGTTGAATTCTTGGTTCTTCTTGTATTCCTTCAAGTCTTGTTTCATGGAGCTCCATTGTTGAGAAGAACTCCTCCAAGGTACTTACTTCCAAGTTCTTGGAGATGTAGAATGAATCCACCATGGAGCTCCATCTTGAGGACCGGGGAAAAGCGTCTATGGCCTTCATTACCATATCCCGGTTGGATAACTTCTCTCCTACACTTGTTAGTCCAAGCAAAATCTCTTTAAACCTAGAATGCAATGAAGTTACCTTTTCTCCCTTTTCTAATTTGATGTTTGATAGTTAGGAGCGGAGGAGGTCTCTTCTTGCTAGCTTTGCCTCCGAGGTACCTTCATGAAGCTCTATTAGCTTCTCCCACATCTCCTTGGCACTAGAGCACTCCCCAATTCGGTTTATCTCTTGTTGGGGAAGTACGTTGAGGAGATGATGCTTAGCCCTTGAATTTGCAATGTGTTCCTCTCTTTGCTTCTTAGTCCACCTTGTCTTCTCTATTGGTTCACCCCTTTCATCCCTAGGCAACTCGAAACCATTTTCCATTATAAGCATAACATCAAAATCGGTCTCGAAGAATACCTCCATTCGCTTCTTCCACCAAGCGAATTCGCCGTCGAACTTCGGCGGGTAGATGTTGGAGCCGGCCATCTTTTTAATGAAGTGTTTGTCGTGGCGGTTAGTCCTTGACAAACGACTTGGCTCTGATACCACTTGTTAGGAGATCGGTTGGCCGGCTAGAGGGGGGGTGAATAGCCCTCGTTCGATGGATGTCGTATTTTGCTCGTCTACGAAAACGTTAGCGCAAGCGGAAGCAATAAACTAAGACAAGCAAATAGAAGTAAAAGCAAAGACAATACAAACACGGAGATATAACGTGGTTCACGGCTACGCCGCTAATCCACGGTCCGATTCGTCCACGGTGAATCACTCCGAAACCCAATCACTATTGGTCTCTCCTTTGCACCAAGCTAGGTGGAGGTAACCTTTACAAACACTCCTCTTACAAATAGAATGGAAATAAGCTTGAGTAAGAGGATGGAAAGCTTTAGGGATCTTTTGGGAGAGTATTAGAGCATAAGCATTAGGCTCCCAAACCCTTACCCCCTTCCTTTTTATAGAGGAAGAGGGTTTCTTCCCGTTGACACAGGATCGATCGGTGATGCCCTCGATCGATCGGCCCGATCTCGCTGCCTTAATCGGTACGCTTTCCACGTTGATTCCATCCAAGCTGTATTAGCATCGATCGTGATGGGACCATCGATCGAGTGCTCGTCGTCGACTCCATTACGTACCCGTGCAGTTCCATCGATCGGCCTTCGCGATCGGCTACGCATCGACATCGATCATTGCCGATTCCATGGCGATCATTGCCAAGCCCTAAACCCGATCTTATACGGTCGATCAAACCATCGACTCGGAAGCGATTGACGCCATGACATGGCGATGGCGTGGTGTCGGGAAAACCCATCCGACACTTGGCCAAATGGCCAAGTTTCACCTAAGAGCTACCCCTTCCCGGGTTACAATGCTCACTCTCATCCCTCGGAGTCCCTTGCCTTCGAAGTTCTCTTCGTTCGCGGCCACGTCCCTCGGCAGCATCAGGCACATGGCTCTGCAATGCTCCTTCGCGTCTCTTGCCTCGAAGTCTACTTCCTCCGGCTTCACTCCAAGCTTCTCGACCGGCGGTCCCTCGGATGCTCCAAGCGCACGACTTCCGCAAAGCTATCCTTCACCGACTCAAGGCACGAGTCATGAGATGTGAAACTCGCCATGGCTCCATGTGCGAATTACTAAGCCCTGCATGACTTCAACGCACATATCAAATCAACATAACCAACTAACTTAAACCCTTTGCCACACACATCAAAACCTTATCATGGCAAGAGATTGCCCTAACATACTTGGAGTTCAAGATATAGATTGTACCGAGGATGACACGGTCTATGCCTCAATTGGTCAAACTAATTGTCAAGGATAGAGGGACATTGTCACATATTGTGAGATTCACAATTAGTAGTCACAAAGGTGATGTTGGATCTCAACATTCTTGTAACTTGGGTAGCAATGATGTGTTGCTAGATACCGCTCATTGCTTATGTTCCTAAATTGGTTTAGGAGCATTGCCAACGTTACAAGAACTTATAGGGTCACACATAAAGGGCAATTAGATGGAGATTAGGTTTATATGATGAACTATGAGGATTAGGTTCATGGGATGAACCAAATTGGATTAAGAGTAATCCAAATTAGACTAATTGAGTTGGACTCAAGTTGATTCAAGTGTTGAATGAGTCTAATTTAGATTTGATTCATCGAGTCAATTTAAACTAATGAATTAAGTTCATTAAATCAAATTGACTTGAATCAAATGGTTGGATTTGATCAACCATGGGAGATAAGAGGTCAAGTTTGACTTGACTTGAGAGGGAAGATGAATGATCAATTTTGACTTGACCAATTTCCATGTCATGGGGCCGGCTAATGATGATGCTCCACATCATGGGGTGCCACCTCATGAGGGAGACCAAGAGACATTGGCTCTTGGAGTTACATGCATGCATGTAACCCTCTTATAGTGGGTTATGAAAGTGTGAAGTTAAGTTGTGTAACTTCATCTTCTTCCTTCTCTCTTCCCTCAAGCTCTCTCTTCCTCATCTTGCCGTGAGCCTCTAAGGGGTGCTAGCACACTCTAGTTAGCTTTTCTCCACCTATTTCTTTGTGGATACCGATAGAGGAGTGTACACTTGACACTCTCGAGTTTCGACAAGCCGTTTGGACGAGCGGGATAAGCGAAGGGTGTAGCATTGAGGGTAAACTCTTAACATGTAGATCTAGAGTAGATCTAAAGTTTTTAAACACGTACATGTAGTTTTATTTACCTTCGTATGGATCCGTGGCCGACTTCTGGGGTTTTCGCAATGCAAAAAGTGATTTTTGCGGCTCAGATAGTCCAACACATAGTGGTTCTGAGATTTGAATTTCCAGTACCACATACAATATACAACTCACCTAGAAATAAAGTGGTGCTGAGATTTATATTCCCAGGAACATAGTGGTCCTGGGATTTGAATTTCCAGCACCACATACAATTTAGAACTGACCGAGAAAAAAGGTGGTGCTTGGAATTATATTCCCAGGAACACAGTGGTCATGAGATTTGAATTTCCAGTACCACGTACAATATCAAGCTCGCCTAGAAAATGGTGGTGCTGAGAATTATATTACCAGAAACATAGTGGTGTTGGGAATTAAATTCCCAACACCATGTATGATTTCGAACTGACTGAGAAAAAAGGCAGTATTGGGAATTATATTCCTAGGAACACAGTGGTATTGGGATATGAATTCCCAGCACCACGCACAAAGTATGCAAAATCATTTAGCTTACAAAGTATACAAAATGCTAGTCACAAGACAATATACATTGTACAGATTTAAATCCCATCACAAAATTATAAAGTTGAAGTGGTTCACATATTTAACAACGTCTAAATTTTTTATAATTGTACAGATACTACACAATTTGGATTTAGACTTTGCATCTTGAGAATGACTTTTATAGGCAGACACCTTGGTGAAGTAAAAAATTTATAACTTTGTATACTATTACAACATATCCCAAATTACAACACAGTCATAATTGCAAACAAAAGTGTGAGCTGCGCATTATTCTATTCTCCACCAAAAATCTAAAGCTCCTCATACCTTGTTGTCTGAATCTTTTAGTGTAACCAAATAATAGACTCTCAATGTATCGTATTGTAAAAAATGCACAGTCATAGCTACAAAAAAATACAAATAATTAGTCCATTGCTAACTTATAAAATATGGTATTTACAAAGAATATTAAATGTCTTAAGAAGAGCTTTGTTTGGGACCCAGCACTCAACACATGGAAAAATTTGCATTACAAAATTTATTAGCCAGGCCAGGTTGCCAGTTCTCATAATACGAAGGGTGGATCTTTTTAAAGAATTCAACCTACACTCAAAAAAATGCTATCAATCTTCCATACACAAATGGTTTATTTAAGTAACATATAAAATAACACTGCTTACCGTTTCTTCAAATTTAATAGTGTAAGCTTTCCTGACGGACAATGAGTTGTAGTGGATAAACTCTGCATTTTGCAAGTCCACCACTAGTAGGTGGCAGTGGTCATCATGGATTATTGGAAAAAATATGTATCTGATTGGATCATCGCTTAGGGTTTTAAAAGTTTGTTGGAATGCTTGGGCGTACATCATATTAAACATATCCTGTGTATAAAAAAACCTGTCAAAACACCAAAGCTTTAAAGTTAATAATTCCATGCAAAAGGGACAAAAACTTATTGGGAATCTAACCCCACAGAATATTGAGCTATAGTACACCTTATCAGTCTCCTTGCACTCATCAGCTAAGACTGATAAATAAGCATTGATGCAATCCCCATGTGTCAAAACATTCCAATCAAATATTGTAAGGAAAGAGTCCATGTATAAGTTAATAGCATTCGTTTTCTATATTGGTCCTGATACTGTCACACTACATAAGGAAAGAGTTATTAGCAACTCTCAAAACATAAGATTACTATTATAAAGTGTATGATCTTACTCCATTTTTTTTTAGTTTCAATAAACACTCTCCGACTATTGGATCCATCTCATTGGTGAATTCTTTATAAGCTTGCTGTATACAAAAAAAATAGTTAGAATAAAAATATTTTCTCTGAAAAATAGGACTGGACAAGATAACTTATGCTCACCTCCAATATTCTTCTCTTGACTTCGTCGAGTGGTTGTTGTTTGTCCATGTAGACTTGTGTGAAAGTAGATAATATTTCAGGTTCACACTCCTCGACAGTTGATTTTCCTTTTTTATCCTGGATTGACTCCTGCTCAAAATTTGCCTCTTCAGGAGCGATATTAAGGTTTGATGAGGGATACTCAATAGCCTTGCTGGGGACTATTTGAGTTTCAACTCTCCTTCTTTTAGAAATGTTAGCAAACCATGCAGAAGGAATGCTTGTACTTGTTGGGGGTGATAACCATGAAGAGCCCTCTTCCACATATAAACCTTCCACCTAGTATATGCAGTAGAAGGTTGTTGGGTATGTGCAGCTTGTATGGGTTGTGATTGTAACCCCTCTACATCTCGGGATTGTCCTTTTCAGCAATTAATGCTTCTTTTTTACAAATTATATTATCCCTTTCACTTATCTCATTGTCCTTCCTGGTTCTGACCTCCTCCAATCGTTGAAGAAGCTCTTGTATTTTCTTTTCTTTTTCTTCGATGGTCGCATCCTTAAGTAGGGAGGTGCTGTCCAAGTTAGTCCTTGCTTCAACTAACTTAGTGCATAGAGTTGAAACTAGTTCTGCATTCTCCTGGCATACTGGACACACCTTTTCTCCTGCATCGAGCTGAGTTTCGGGTTGAGCAGTTGAAGCATAAATCCTAGGTGGAGAACTGTTCTGTATCAGATGCAGCTCTGACTGTGCTGGCATTATATCAACAATTATTTTATCTGATAGGAGACCATCTACCATCTTCTTAACAACCCTTACATTTGTGGAACTCCACCTCCATCTCAATATTCTTGGCAAAGCATGAGGGACGTGTGGAGGTAGGATACACAAATGCTCACACATCCATACCTGGAATGGCAAAATTAGTTGTTAATAGATATATTGATCTATACTCTTTGTGGAAAACATAAAATATATTCACTTACAGCCAATAAGTGTGTGAAACCCTTAAGCATTGGTCTCGTAGATCCACCATCAACCTCTGCTTTTGGTCTCAACGTCACTCTCATACCAATTGACTCCATTTGAGGAGCCATGTAGGTATAAAGTGCTTCGCACCAATTGTACCTGCCTAAGTTATCAAAATCGTCTACACAATCTATAAGTGATCGCATAGGTATTCTAGGCTTACTGCTGGTGGTAGTAAAAAACACACAAGAGAAAAAAAATATAAAATAAACAACTGACAATAAAATTTTTTAGATCCCAAATTATCTGGAGATCTGGAACTCTTCATTAATTCCTCCAGATGCTTGTTAGAACAATCAACTTCCATGAAATATTGCAAATATAGCTAACCAGAGGGAGCTTCATTGTTCATAGAAACTACGAGTCCATCATCTAGTAGACCAAGGATGATGGAGACATCAGTCTTTGTAAAATGTAATTTCTTGTCGTGGAATATAAAACATTTCTCCTCGCAGTCCCAATTATCAAACATATTTTGAACGAGGGGTTTGACATGGGTAATATCTGGAATGTCCAAACCCCACGCAAAAGGGGAGCTCCGAATCAGTGTTACTTCTCCCTCAGTCGGCGACACACTTGCAATAAATTTTTTAAAATGTGAAACGTTGATTTTCCAATTCATTCTCTTTGTTCTTCCTCACATCAATGCAAGGGTTCTTCCAGAACTATCACTTGATGTTTCAATAGTTGAAGCCATTGTGAACTGAAAAAACTACGTTAGGTTATGAACTAAATGCATTGTAATACAACGATTTGAAACTAATAGATGAAATGGATTGAAACATGTGTGCTGATAGAAACAAACGTTACCTCTGCTCAAATGGATTATTAAAACCCTAAACCCTATCAGGCCCGACTTAAAACGATATCGCTGATGAAAATATAAAAACCCTAGATGGGATGCATCTTCAACTATGACACAGGTTATGGTCAACGAAAGAAGTTAAGTAATCTACAAAACTTATGAACGCCTAAAATCTAAGCGTCAGGCAATTCCATAAGAGATAGATCGAAAGGATCGACAGAGAAATGAAATTTAGTCATTTGAACTGCCAACGGGGGGTTTTATATTAACGGGTCGGGTATGGTATCCCGGATTTTTATTACAGTTTTGCAAAATAGATCAACATTCAATTAGTTAGGCCATAAGTTTATAATGCCATAAGTTTCAGGTAGCCCGCGATAATGCAAAATAGAACAACATTCATTTAGTTAGGGCAACCAAAACAAATTTAGATATATATGACATAGACATTTAAGATGATCCAGGTACAGATCTAAGAGAATCCAGGATCGTTCCCTTGCCTTGATCGAGCAACCTCTCTTTTTGCCATCCATTTCTCCACCTGTGCCAAAGCAGCACGTACATTCTGCTCATGCTCGAGAATAACCTCCAAGCATTGGGTGGCCTCCTCCCGGTCACGGCTCGTGGTCTCCAAGTGCCTTCTCAGAACATCATGCTTCTTCTCCAGTGTTAGGATGAAGATGCACTGAGTCAGAGGAGGGGCCGAGGATCCCTCCTCAACGTTCGAGGAGGAAGAAGACTTCTCCCCAGGGTTGTGTTCGCCTCGGGAAGCCATGAAGGAGATGATCTATTGTAAAGGAAGGGGTTAAGAAGCTCCTCGATGATTTTTCACCTTATGTAGCCTAATGAAAAAGAGTTAATGAGGACGCCAAAGGGTTGGTTTGTGATATTCCTAATACACCATTCCCGCATACTTTTGTGCTAATGTGTGGGAAATTAGCAAACATTGACATTGTTTTGTCAGCATTGGTGCCAGAAAAAAATTGAATACAACTACCACACACAAATTAATTGCACAACAAGTATTTGATAAATAAGTCGTATAATATAAACATTGTTTCCTTTACAAATATTTACACAACCACTATTTACAATTAGGAATTAGTAGGCAGTGGCATTCTACAGGACCTCCTATTATGGAAAAGCTATTTGTATCTACTGCATTTATTTTTCACCTTCCCATTATGTTTAGACTCAATGCGTGCCTTTTTTCTTTGACCCGACTGCATAAGGCTACGAATAGGTAGAACTCCAAATTTTTTGTCACAATTAGGCCAAAATTTCTTACTTCGACATGGGTAAATACGATCCATGTAAGTGGCCTCCCAAGTTTCCCTTAAAATATAATGCTCACAATAATGGTTTGGATCCATGTTCCGATATATGATGATTGCAATAGCATGCGAGCAAGGAATTCTTAAATTTTAAAACTCACCGCAGATACAACTGCACCTCTCCAAATCAACAATATACAAAGAAGCTATTGTCTGTACTTCCATTTCTGTTTGTGAGTATGAGAATACTGAATATAATCGAGTTCTTTATCTCCTTTCATCAATCTCTTTAATGGCATAAGGTGTTAGAAAACCAAACTTTTTTTGAAGATTCTTCCCTATGGTTAAAGAACCATCGAGCAACCTTTCTTCTAGTATTATCAATTAAACTGGTGATGGGGAGCTTACGTGTTTCCTTGAATAATGCATTTAAACTCTCAGAACAATTAGTGGTTAACATTATGTACCTCCTCCCAGGAAAGTGTGTATTGGCCCATCTTTTTTAATCGATCTTTTATAGCCACGCATATGCATCCTTGTATTTTTCATGCATGTTCTACATTAATCGATCAAACTCAACTATTGTATTGGCTCTTGCTGCTGCCCAAAATAAACCTAATGAGGATCTATCCTGGGTATCTGTTACCATGTTACAAGACAAGTGATAGCAACAAAAAGCATGATGGGCAGATGGATATACTTTGTTAACTGCTGATATAATCCCCCGATGTCTATCTGATACAATGCTCAACAACTCTAGAAGGACAGCAAGGAATGTCTTTACATGATCCAAAAACCACTCCCAGGCAGATCCACATTCAACTTCGGCAATTCCAAATGCAACTGGCAGAATTTTTGCATTATCGTCAATAGCAGTTGCCATTAGCAACACACCAGGATACTTGCCGGTGATATATGCAGCATCAATTCCAATTAGCTTTCGCAAAAAAGACCTGAATACTCTTCCACAAGCACCAAATGCCCAAAAACATCGCTGGAATTGATTTTCACCATTCCTTAGTACTGCAACATAGGTATCAGGATCTCTAACTCTTAACTCACACAAGTACATTGGAAGATCAATATAGGCCTGATCAAAATCACCAACCACTCTTTTTAATGCTTCCTGTCTGGCTGTGTATGCTTTCTTGTATGAAATGTGAACACCAAACCTAGCTTGAATTTCTCTTTGAATTGAACTTGGTTTGTAATCATCAGAAGTAACTAACCATCCTACAATCTGGTTTGCTACAAATGTGGATGTGCAGGCATGGTGATCTATTGTTTCCCTAACCGTGTCACATTCGTGATGCTTTACATATTTTGTGACAGTGAACTCCATGTCTCCACTTGCAACTAATCTCCATGAACATGGCTGATTGAACAAAATAACTTTAATTCTATTAAGTCTAGTGTCAACTGGCTTGTATATGAAGTTTTTAAGCATCGCATGCCTTACTAGTGCATCTTTAAACTCTTGTCGGGAGGAAAAAACTTGTCTAGTAAAAAAATCATTTGGATCTGATGAACTGACAGCTGCCAATTATGTTATTCGTGGATTTAAAACATAGGGATCATAAGCAATTGGGAACACTTCCTCTAAGTCACTATACTGATATGGATTTAACTCACCTTCTTCATGTTGGATATCATCAGCTAAGAATTCTTCCGAAGGATTTGTATATTCTAACTGTTCTATCACTTGTATATCACTTACCTCCTCTTCACTTCAAGTTTCTTTAAAATATTCATCAACTACTGTAGTAGTAGTGACAAACTCTCCTTCGAGTATGGAAGAAGCTTATCTATTTATATCAAGGTGTTGATCACTGGTAATTTTATACCCCACATCAGTAAACTAAGATGAAGATGGAATATTACTTGGGGACACATTTATGGAGTCTTGATCATCTAACTCTCTATCCTTCAAATTTGATTCAATTGTTTCTAAAAATGAGAACACTTCATCAGGAAGTGGGTCATCCCTACAAAAGGGTTTTAAAATCAAAACAATTATATGTAGTGTGGTAACAATACTGGCACATAGGCTAAATTTTTTTAACTAGGGTTTAGAAGGCTAAGGACAAGTGGAGGATGAGAGTTTAGGGTTAGGTTTCCCAATTATGCACTTTACTAACCTACAAATTTAAGCTGGATAGGGCCATCAATGGGTTTTGATCGAAACCCATTGATGGACCTAGAGATGTTGAAATTAGGAACAATCGATATGGAATTGAAGAAGAAGGCATTTAGAAGGTTTATGCACAGAGGGATACTTAGTTCCAACATTCCTGCCAGCAGTTATGGGTGTGTGCCAATTGGCACACTCATCTGAATATTGGCACGGAGCATGAATGTTTAGAACTATGGTTTAGGAGCCTAAGGAAAGGTGGAGAATGATAGTTTAGGCCATGCTTGCACTCCACTCGCCTAGAGGACTTTATTTATCTCCGATATAAATTGCCAGCACCACCATTTATCTCGGCCAGGTTCCATGTCCATGGTGTTGGGGGTTTGAATCTCAAGACCATGGTGGTGCTGAGATATAAATTCCCAACACCATAATTTATCTCGATCAGGTAAATCTCCATGGTGTTGGGAGTTTTAATCGCAGGACCACAGTGTTGTTGAGGTTTCAATTCCTAGCATCACCTTTCATCTTGGTAACTTAAATCTCCCTGGTGCTGGGAATATAATTCCCAACACCCCATGGTGTTGCTGGGAGTTTGAATCCCAAGACCACGGTGGTGCTGGGATATAAATTCCCAGAACCACCATTTATCTCGACCAGTTCAATCTCTATGGTGCTGGGAGTTTTAATCGCATGACCACAGTGTTGCTGGGGTTTCAATTCTCAGCACCACCTTTCATCTCGTCAACTTAAATCTCCCTGGTGTTGGAAATTACATTCCCAGCACCATGGTGTTGCTGGGAGTTTGAATCCCAAGACCACGGTGGTGCTGGGATATAAATTCCTAGCACCACAATTTATCTCGACCAGTTCAATTTCCATGGTATTTGGAGTTTTAATCGCAGGACCATAGTATTGTTGGGGTTTTAATTCCCAGCACCACCTTTCATCTCAGTAACTTAAATCTCCCTGGTACTAGGAATTACATTCCCAGAACCCCATTGTGTTGCTGGGAGTTTAAATCCCAGAACCACGGTGGTGTTGGGATATAAATTCCCAGCACCACCACTTATCTCGACCAATTCAATCTCTATGGTGCTGAGACTTTTAATCGCAGGACCACATTGTTACTAGGGTTTCAATTCCCAGCACCACCTTTCATCTCGACAACTTAAATCTCCCTAGTGCTAGGAATATACTTCCCAGCACCATGGGGTTGTTGGGAGTTTGAATCCCAGGACCACGGTGGTGCTGGGATATAAATTCCCAACACCGCACCATCATTTATCTCGACCAGTTCAATCTCTATGGTGCTAGGAGTTTTAATCGTAGAACCACAATGTTGCTGGGGTTTCAATTCCCAACACCACCTTTCATCTCGACAACTTAAATCTCCCTAGTGCTGAGAATGTAATTCTCAGCACCATGGTGTTGCTGGGAGTTTGAATCCCAGGACCACAGTGGTACTAGGATATAAATTCCCAACACCACCATTTATCTCGACTAGTTCAATTTCCATGGTGCTGGAAGTTTTAATCGTAGGACCACAGTGTTGCTGGGGTTTCAATTCCTAGCACCACCTTTTATCTCGGCAACTTAAATCTCCCTAGTGCTGGGAATGTAATTCCCAGCACCATGGTGTTGTTGGGAGTTTGAATCCCAGGACCACGGTGGTGTTGGGATATAAATTTCCAGCACCACCATTTATCTCGACCAGTTTAATTTCCATGGTGCTGGGAGTTGATGTGAGCAAAACATATAGGATTTTAGGAGTAGTTTTTGCTCACATCTCATTTCATTTTATGTTTGTTTCATGCATATTTTACTTTGTTTTGCATGCATTTTCCTATTTTCTAGTTCAGAGATCTACTTTTGTTAATTTATGTGTAGGATGACATTTTTGGAGAAAAGTTAGAGCAATTTGTGGAGCACGAACCTTAGGGAACACACACTGGCCATGTCCCAAGACTTGGGCATATTTCCGAAGCGAAACGGATCAAAACAGAGGCTCCAGGAAAAGACACGGCAAGGCCATGTGAAAACACATGACCGTGCCTTTTTTCCAGCTCAATTTCCAACCGAGATTTCATCTGTTTTCCAGCCTTGCACACGACATGGTCGTGTGAAATTCACACGGTCGTGTGGTGACACCGCGAATTCAAGGAAATATTGGTTTTCAAGCATTTATGGAAAGCCAGAGCTGCCTCTATATATAGGAAACTCATCTAAGAGGTGAGGGATCATGAGGGAGCCGCCCTAGGGCTCCCAAACCCTAAGGAGGAGGCATGACGACCGGAACAACACTCCGAAGCCCTAAAAAGCTTCAGAGACTCGCAACGGGGAGGAAGGAAGCTGCTCGAGATCCAAGTTCTGCACCTCAATGCTAGAGAGAAGGGCCTCAACGCATTGTAATTTATATTCTTTCCATGCTTTATCTTGTATATTTGAATTTGACAATGCCTTGTGTTTCCTTTCTCGCATTCATGGAGTAGATTCTCTGATTCTAGGACTAGGGAGTAGTTAGTGTTGTGTTAGAACATGTTGGTTCAAAAATCTTTTTGTTCTTGAATCTATATTTGCAATTGGTGTTTGGTTTAGATCTTGGGCTATTGTTTTGGTTTTCTAGTCACTGTGCTTAGCTGATACGAGGGGTGACAACCCTCATATCAAAGATTTAGGGGAATTAAAGAAGAACCTAGGGGTTGGCCTCATCGTCGGTAACTGTGGGTAGAAGGATCCGATGGAGTAGGAAATGTGCCTTGTTTTCAACTCGTCGTAGGGATCGATTCGGCATCCTCATACTGACTATCCCTTCCTAAAGCCAGGGGTTAACCTGGTATGACAGAGGTAGCTTCTGATAGATGCGAAGGCTCATCGGGAGAGTGTATGATGTCCTTTCCACAAAACTGTAGCTAGATATCTAGACAAACCCAGTTGACAATGTGTTCTGCAACACACAAACGAAACCAAAATCCTAGAATCCATCTAAAGACTCGTAGCAACCCTTCTCTTCCTCTGTGTGACACTGTACTAGAGTTAGGACTGTCGACAACCCTCGCAATCACCCCCATTAGATTTGACTTTCGAACAATAATGTCCATTGAATAAATCAGTATTTAAATCTCAGTCCCTGTGGGATCGATAATCTATATTATTACTTGACGACACCCTTGTACTTGCGGGCATTGAGTGTGAGCACGCACTTCGAGTCCTCGACGGTCTTCATCACGAGATTTGAGGTCGTGTTCGCGTGCATCAGAAGTTTTAATCGCAGGACCACAGTGTTGCTGGGGTTTCAATTCCCAGCACCACCTTTCATCTCGCCAACTTAAATATCCCTGGTGCTGGGAATTACATTCCCAGCACAATGGGATTGCTGGGAGTTTGAATCCTTGGACTACGATGTTGTGAGAATTTGAATTAACAAAAACACCTTTTCTCTCGCCCAGGTTCAATCAGTCTAGTGCTAGGAGTTTGAATCCCAAGACAATGGTGGTGTCGGGATTTCAATTTCCAGCACCACCTTTTACCCCGAACTACTTGAACCTCTATGGTGCTGGAAGTTTTAATGCCAGGACCATGGTGGTGAGGGAATTTCAATTCCCAGCACCACCTTTTATCTCGAATTGCTTGAACCTCAATGGTGCTGGGAATTTGAAGTCCACCACTTTTTATCTAGGCTAGCTTCAATCTCCCTTGGCGCAAGGATTTTAAATTTAAGGGACACTGTGGTGCTGAAAATTTCATTCTCAGCACCACCTACTATCTCGGACAGATTCAATCTCCTAGTGTTGGGAATATCAATTAGGGAACTTCAGTAGTCCTGAGATTTAATTCAAAGCATCACCTTTTAAGTTAGGTAGAATTTGTTTAGGTGACGACAAAAGTTGGTTATGAACCTCCTACATCGCAATTATGGGTGCGTGCCAAACTTTGGTATGAAATTCCTACCTCGTATTTATGAGTGTGTGGAAAACTTGGATATCCAACCTCCTACAATGTATTTATTAACCTCATAGCAGTCTCAAGTATAAAAACATATACATACATGATAATACTATGTGAAGCAGATGGTGAATGAGCTGCGCCAACTTCTAGAAACCCTACCCCGATATTCTTTGGAGAAGTGATATCATTGACAATATCTAGACTTTCAGAGTTTCTACTAGCATTTTATCAAAAATATTTGGCTCAGTTTGTTTGCGGGGGAAATCTGTGTGTGGTGCTCATCAACAGTATAGAAAGCAGGGGACTCCCAAGCGGGTGGAAGTGACGTTTGGATGGCTTGGGATTTCCAATTGTGGCTTGGATGCCTGCAAATTCTCTCTTAGCATTAAATTACAAGTCTGTTTGGCGGGATGGGTAAAAAGGGAATTAAGTGCGCCATTTGGTAAATATAAAGGTATAGAACATTGTTTGGGCAATTCTAAATGTCACGTGCGCTATTTGGTAAATCGCCGAAAAAAATTATATAGATACCTGTTGTTGTGTATAGACTATTGTGTAGGAACGTTGGTGGCCGACTAGAGGGGGGTGAATAGCCCTCTTTCGTTGTACGATGGAATTGTTTGTCTACAAAAATAATTAGCACAATGGAAACAAAACTAAACAAGCAATAACGATAAACAAAAACAAAATCAATGCTAACACATGATATGACGTGGTTCACGGCTTTGCCGCTAATCCACGGTCCGATTCGTCTCCGGTGAATCACTCCGAAACCAATCCACTATTGGTCTCTCCCTTTAGCCCAAGCAAGGTGTGTTAGTAATATATGAGAGATGTCCTAAGGCAATCGCCTTATGTATGAACCATTTATATGATAAATGAAGATTCACTATTTGAGTATACATGTTTCATGTATTTGATTGGATCTTAAACTCATTTACTGAATGTCCACGATACGATTCACAGCATGAGAGAATTTGTGATTGGATCACAACTAGTGAGTATCTCTACAAGTGTAATTGTGATGTATCGGAATTATCCCTAGTCAATGAATTGATGGATTTGGACACCATCAATTCTGTCGAGACTAGCACGAGGTATACTCCTTGGTGTATCCAAGCAGCTGATTCTCACTGGCTGGAGACATTGTGATGTCTGGAGTTAATCGTGGATGCTAGTTATGGTAACTAGTTCATTGGAGTGACCAGCCGTAAGACTTCATATGGTTCTCTGCATATATAGATATGTCAATGAAGTTCTTACTGTGGCTTAAGTGCGATGTTCCTTTGACTTGCGGTATTCAAGTCATCTTGATCATGGAGACTTATGCTTTGACATCTTAAGCAAACATCTCTAAGGAGATGTGGACCCGGGATGATTGGGTATAAGTCGAAGTGATCGAAGGTGTTTGAATAGCCTATAAAGGATTCACCACTCCTTGCGAGGAGATGTATACCCATGGTCTCTCGTCGGATTGTTACTAAAGTCTTTGGCCAAAGCATTACATGTTTAGAGTAAGGTACTCTTCGATACATGTGGAGTAACTAGAATCCGTAGGACGAGGAAATGATACTTGGGCTAGGTGTGACATAGTCAGCCTAGTGGGGACTGACACAATAGACCATGTCCTGAACCAAGTGGGTATAAGATGAGTGAAGGGAATGGGGCACGAATCATTCGAGCTGCTGAAGGGTTTCAGAAATAGTTCTGGATCAACCGTTGATCTTTTCGGTTAATTGGGGATCATGATGTACTACTAGGTGCCACTCATGATCGTTCTATAATTAATGGTTAATTATAGACGGCCAACATAAACCGAGAACCTATTTGGTCACACGCACAACGAGCGTAATCCAAAGGATTTAAAACGAGCTTGAGAATGGGATTCTTAGATCGAGAGAAACTAGGTTTGGTTGGACCAAACATAAAGCGAGCATGAAATCATTTCAGTCGCAATGGAAGCATGGATGGGCCGAGTCTTATGAAGACGTAATGGATGAACCAAAATGGTTTGGTTCTAATCCAATGGAGGAGAATAAACCAAAGGGTTTGGTTTATTTTAAACGAATGAACCAAAAGTTGGTTCGGTTCGTTTTAACTTAAAATAAACCATCATGGTTTGGTTTATTTTAACTTATCTTAATGGAGCGGGTTAACAGGCCTAATGGTTATGATCCAATAACCATTAAGAGAATTAGTTCTCTATAAAAGAGGGCTTAATGGGTAATTAAGCCCTAATCCAAAACCCTAGCTTGGAGTTGCCGCCCAACCTAGTTGTGCCGCCCAACCTCCATTGCCGCCCAGCTTGTGGTGCTGCCGTCTAGCTCCTTGCCGGCGTCCAAGCTTCAGCCGATGATCCTCCAGCGACCCTCCGGTGATCTTCCTAGGCTTCGGTGAAAAGGTGAGCACTTGGCTTCCTTGTTTTGGCCGGCGCCTACTCCTCCACCAAGCTGTCCAGTTTTCTGGACAGCTTCTTCTCCTCTCGTTGGAGCGTCGTTTGGACGGCGGTTAGAGCTCCGACAGCGGCTAACTTACAGGGGATTCGATCTCCGGTAATCCTCTGAGGTGGAGGACGAAGGATTCGTCAATTGGTTGACGAATACCTCTCCGGAGAAGCGAGTTTGGAGAACTCGTATTAGGATCCGAATTTGGATTCGGATCGTGATCATCTCTCGATCACGTCATCTTCAACACGAGGCTAGTAACCCGTATGAAGACGAAGCTCGTGGCTTAGCGAAGTCATCCCGAGGAACTCGGCGTGGATACGGATAGAGACGATTCTAGCGAGGATCGTTCCGGTTGATGCCGTTCCCGCTACACGTCATACGAAAGGTATAATGTAGATAAATTTCCTTTTATTGCAAATTTAAATTTACGGTTATGTCTACACTTGTTGTAATATGCATGCGTGTGTTGTGTGTGTTGTAATAAATATAGATTTATTATTTTTATTGCTTCCGCTGTGTTCATGTTTACGAAACATGATCGAACACACACACGCCGCGGTGCCGGAAACCCAACAGTGGTATCAGAGCCCAGGTTGTGTTTCGACATAATCGTAAAAATGGTTTTGCGATAGTCATAATGTATTTCTAGAAATTTTCTAATTTTGGAAATTTAGAAGTATTAATGGAAATTTTTCAATTTTGGAAAGTCTAGAAGTATTTATGAAAATCATCAACTTTTGGAAAGTTGGAAGTATTTATGGAAATTGATATTTTCAATAAATAAAATATTTGATTAGATTCTGGAAATTTGTTTCCTAATTTAATCATGATTTGATTTGGGAAATCAAATCTTAAAAATATTTTATTTCCATAAGTAGTTTTAATGATTTAGGAAATTGGTTTCCTAAATAGATTTTCCTTAATCAAATAATTCCATGAATAAAATATGTGATCAGATTTGGAAATTTGTTTCCTAATTTAATTATGATTTGATTTGGAGAATCAAATCTTAAACATATTTTATTTCCATAAATAGTTATGACATATAAGGAAATTATATACATGACATAATTGTATGTCATGTAATTGCATTAGATGCATAACATTATACCATGCGTGTCGTGACATGTAGATGTATGCCATGTATGCCATGCCATGTAGATAATAGTTATTTTCATGCAAAGAGGATGAGACATAAATGTAGGGATGTATACTGAAAAGTCTATCTTTTCTATAAACATCTTTATTTTTGAAATAAGAATCACATGATCATTGTTTGCATATTTTTATGGTTATGCAATATTATCTAATACTTTACATTATAGATAACATGGTGTGTGGTGTCACACAGGAGACCATGTTATCGGTCCCTTGAAAAGTATAAGCAAAGGCTCACAACCGAGATGACTTTGGACAAACCATCGGAATGGTTGTAGTGTGGTTTGGTATTGGTTTGTCTTAACCATAGAATCACACTAGTGCACTTTGTGTATATTGAGCAGGACCGATTTAGAGGTGATTCGATTTATTGCTGACTACATAATCGAATTGGACCTCAGATATTATTTAGTACATGCTCTTAATCCCGATATAATAACGAGCACATATACTTAGTACTCATCTCTTTGATTTACCAATGGGCGAGATTTATAGATTAAATCGATAGACTCGGTAAGTTGGGAGATGATATTATTTATATGGTGTGCCGTTGATTATAGGAGGAAACCGTGTCCTATATATTAGGATGATGATGTCCCCTTGAGGAGCTCATAAGGTTCATCATGTAAACCCTGCAGGTGGACTTGGTCCGGCATGATGAAAAGGTTGAGTGGTACTACTCAAGGAGTTAGATGTTGATTAATTAATGGTTAGTAAATTAATTAATCGACGGACATTCGAGATCTTAAACACGGGGAGAAAATGTACAAATAATATATGGAGCCCATATTATCATATGGGGGTTGGTGAGGTAGATCAATGATGGACCTTTAGTGGATTGGACCATCATTAGTGGATCGGACTTTATGTGGGCTTGATCCATGGGTGGCCAAGACCCAACTCCTCCTCATGGTCCCTAATGTAGCCTATTAACACCTCATGATGCTTAGATCCAATGGATAGAAACAAAACTCTAAGATCCATTGGTAGAGATTAAATCTCTAAGATCCGACGGTTGAGATTAAATCTCTAGATCCGACGGTTGAGATTAAATCCCTTGAACCAATGGTGGAGATTAAACCAAGACTTATCCCTAAACTCTATATAAGGGTGGCTTAGGGATTGTTGGCGTAGAGAACACAAGGGATGAGGGGATTAGGGTTTGCTTCCTTTGGTGGCTAGGAATCCTAGTTGGTTTAGGATTGGGTTTGGTGGCTAGGGTTTTGGAGCAAGGGTGGGCGGCAACTAATGGAGGTTGTTCTTCTTCTTCCTTGGGTTGGCCGGCCACTATGCTGCTCCTATCTACCTTAGCTTGAACTTATCCTATTCTTCTTCCCCTCTTCCATGGCCGGATATAAGGTAAGTTAGGATTAGGGTTTGGGTGGCTAGGTTTTTGGGAGAAAAGGGTGGGCGGCAACTATAGGAGATGTTCTTCTTCTTCCTAAGGGTTGGCTGGCCATTATGGTTCTCCTCTTTACCTTGGCTTGAGCTCATCCTAATCTTCTTCCTCACTTCCATGGCCGGCCACAAGGTGAGCTTGGATTAGGGTTTGGAAGCTTAGGGTTTAGGAGGTTTGGGTGGCACCAAATAAGGAAAGTTTCTTCCTTTCTTATTCATGGTTTGGTGGCCGGCACCCATATCACCTTCTCCAACCCTTGGACAGCATCTAAAGACCCCTTGTCCCTCTCCTTGGGTGGTGGAAACAAGACTAAGGGGTTTCCCTTGATGTCTTGGTCGGTTTCCACCATTATCTCCTTCTCCTTGTTGGCGTGCAAGCATTTCTTTTGTTGCTTGTTGGTTGGCCATAGGAAGGAGATGAGCCTTGTTTCTATTCTTCCTCTTGCTTTGGATGAGCAAGGAAGGAAGATGTGTGATCTAGGAGCTTCGACTTTTGGTAGAGCGTCGCCCACACGACGTCCGAAAGGAGGAAGGACATACATTAGAAGATCGAGAGGTATATCGATTCTCTAATTTTATATGTTACATGTTTGTATTTGTTTTTCATTTATGAGCATGATATATTTCTGTGAATGGCTAAATAATATTTGGATCCCGAGTATAAACACAAAAACCGGTGATCCGGACATCGTCTATTCTGCGGCTACTCGTAGAATAGAGGATGGTGGCTTGAACAACTAGTTTGTTCAAGTGACCTCTCTAAACGAATAGCACGACGATGACTTGGTTGCTTTGGGAATCCCTTTTGTGTAGGATTAAATTTTTAATCCGGGGACATCGAAGGGATCACCATGGTCAAGCAACCGAGGTGAAAGGGAAGCGAAGTTTCCCCTCACGGATCAACCCCAACATTTGGTATCAGAGCCAAGGTTTCCGGTTTTGTGTGTTTAGGATTCGGTTAATTTTTATGCACTTTTTCATATATTATATGTGTCGGATAATAGTAGGATATGCGTAGTTTAACTCTTTGGTTAAAGGCATAAGATCCGACGATTATGGCCATATGTGTGTATATGATTGTATGTGTGTAAATATTTATTTTGTTGAATCCTCGGGGTTGACAAGGCTAGTATTTAGTTTTTGTAAATTAAATACGGCATTATTTAGCCACTCTTTATTTTAGTTTACTTTCGATCTAGATTTCATGTACAGTCCCTAGTGGAATATTGGATCGATGCATGTAAATTAAAATAGGTTTTAGTCTCGACTCGGATCTCCGAATGGCTCGTATAGGGCATAGGAGGAGCGGATGAGATGGCGATGCGACGGGAGTCATATTGAAGACAAAAGGCATAATAGTTGAAAAATAATTTATTTTTCATATTTATTGTTTTTTGTTAAGATATGCATGTCGTAGGCTAGGAAAATTCCTCAATTTTAAATTACTAAGTGGGAGAGGGATATTTTTATAAATTCCCGCGGCCTCCATTACAATTTGACAAGTGATGCAAACAAACTTGCGCGTCGGCTCTGAGTGCCTTCCTCCCCATCGGATGAGTTTGTTTGTGGATCACAGGGTCGAATATGGTTATAGGTAATTATTAAGGAGCGTGTGTACTTGCCCATCGTAAGGCACATAACCCGAGATAATTACCTTAGTACTAAGTAATGGTGAACACTTAGATGCAAATATAAGTATCCTCCCCATCGGAGTCACTGCTTTTATTTGTAGGGCCGAAGAGAAACCAACTATTAATTTTACTTGTCAAAAAGTTAGGTTGACAAGATAGTAAAATTAATGGCTAAAAACCTCCTCTTACAAATGTAGAATTCGTATACGTCCACACTATCGTGGCATACGATATTCTCAGTGTTTTGAGGTGTTGGTTGATTTTAAAAATTTTATTGTTTGAGGAATCAATAATTTTTTGAAATCTACAGTAATGATCTATGTGATTCTTAGGATTTTCAAAAATGACTTTCAGTCCACTTACTATGATACAAAAAGAAATAAACTTACTGTACCCAAATAATGTTGATTGGAAAAGAATCTAGATATTGTCTTATCTGCTAAGGAGTATAAGTATGCACTCATCGAAGAGTGTCCTCAAGCCATGGTTGCTCAAAAAGGTTTCTACTTCTAAGCCGAAAGGCAAGAAGAAGAAGAAACAAGGTGGAGCAAACGTGGTGGGAGGATCTCAGGGAGGAGTGAAGAAGCCGAAAGGCAAGTACTTCACTTACTAGCAGGATGGACATTGGAAGAAAGACTGTCCCAATCCAAAACAGAACAAAGGTATATCCTTTGGACTAGTCGTTGAAACATGATTAGCGGTGTTATCTACCGGCACCTGGTGTGTAGATATGAGAGCCACTAATCATGTCTGCAACACTTTGCAGGGGTTTCAGGAAACCCAACGACTAGCTAAAGGGGAGATTACCATTTTGGGCAATGCCATGAAGGTGGCGGCTATTGCAGTGGGAGAAGTTTTATTTATCTCTTGAGAAAAATAAAACTTAGGTTCTGGAAAATTCCCTTTATGAATCTTTATTTAGAAAGAATTTAGTTTCAGTTTCTAAATTATTATGGATGGATATTCTATTTCTTTTAATGATAGAGTTGTTATAAAAAGGAATAGGGAGAATATCTGTTCAGGTACATTTAAAGGAAATTTGTATACAAAACCTCCCACGATGCAAATTGAAGTTAATAACTCATCTTCTAATTCCAAAAGGAGAAAAGAACCTTCGAAGATGAACTAAACATATCTTTGGCTTCTTAGGCTTGGTCACATTAACCTAAGCAGAATTCAAAGGTTGATAGCTGATGGACCTTTGGGTTCATTAGTAGTGGAGCATCTCCCAACCTGCGAATCTTGCTTGGAGGGTAAAATGACCAAGAGGCCTTTCAAGGCCAAGGGGTATAGATCCAAAGATGTGTTGGAAGTGGTTCATTCTGATTCGTATGGTCCTATGTCTATCCAGGCAAGAGGTAGTTTTGAACATTTCATCTTTTTCATAGATGATTGTTCAAGATATGGATGACACTATGATCTGATCGTAGTGATGAAAACCTCTTGGGAGAGTTTAGAAACTACTTATTAGAGGTTGGGATTCGATCCCAATTGACTGCACCTGGCACACCCCAGCAGAACGGTGTAGCAGAGCGAAGGAATAGGACTCTTATGGAGATGATTAGATCGATGATGAGTTATTCTGACTTGTTTTGTAGTCCTAGAGATCAGAGGGTGATTGTTAACACGAATACCAGATTTCTAGAGGAAGACTATGTGATAAGCCACAAGCCCAAGAGTAAAATTGTTCTGGAGGAGTTAAAAGGGGAAGTCACTTCTTTAGTACCACCAGTACAAGGGGATATACCACATGTCACTGCACCGCGTGTCACAGAGGATACACAGATGATACCTCGTCGTAGTGGGAGGGTTGTGAGACAGCCTCTTAGATTCATGTTCTTGGGTGAATCTTTTGATTTGGTCCCTCGCAAACATGAACCCGATCCCTAGACATACGACGAGGCAATCCAAGATATAGATACAACACCTTTGCAAAGTGCAATGAATACTGAGATTGAATCTATGGATTCAAGTCAGGTCTGGGAGCTCTTGTGCATTGCAGCTCATATGGATTATGAGGTGTGGCAGATGGATGTCAAGACAGCTTTCCTTAATGAAAGTCTTGAGGAAAACATCTATATGGAGCAACCAGACGGATTCATTGCTAATGGCAAAGAGCGTATTGTATGGAAGCTTAATTGGTCCGTTTATGGACTGAAGCAAGCTTTGAGGTCTTGGAACATCCGCTTTGATAAGGTAAATCTAGACTTATGGATTTATTCAAAGTCCGGATGAGTCTTGTGTATACAATAGATGTGACGGAAACGTAGTGGTATTTCTTGTACTATACGTAGATAACATTTTGGTGATTGGCAACAATATCAAAGTGTTATCAGACGTAAGGGTATGGTTGTCCAAATAGTTTGATAGGAAGGACTTGGGAAAAGCGGGACACATCCTTGGGATCAAGGTTATAAGGGATCGCAGGAAAAGGATGTTGAGCTTATCCCAAGCTTCATACACAGACACAATAATGGATCATTTTAGCATGCAAAACTTCAAGAAAGGTTTTCTACCTTTCAGGCATGGAGTTCCTTTATCTAAGGAGATGTGTCCCAGATCATCTGAGGAGATAGAGGAGATGAAGGCGGTTCCTTATGCTTCGGCAGTAAGAAGCCTCATGTATACAATGCTATGTACGAGACCAGATATCTGCTTTGCCGTGGGCATGGTTAGCAGGTATCAGAGTAATCCAGGATAGGGACATTGGACTGCGGTAAAGCATATATTGAAGTACCTGAGAAGGACTAGGGATTATATGCTGGTTTACCGGGCAGACCAATTACTCCCTGTGGGTTACACGGATTCTGACCTCCAATTAGATAGGGATAACAGTAAGTCTACCTCAGGTTTTGTGTTTACTTTGGGAGGTGGAGCCATAGTATGGAGGAGTGTCAAGCAGAAATGCATGGCGGACTCCACCATGGAAGCTGAGTATGTGGCGGCCTCTGAGGCGACCTAAGAAGCAATGTGGCTCAGGAACTTCCTGATGGACTTGGATGTGATTCCTGGTTTGCCCAGAACTATCACAATTTATTGTGATAATAGTGGTGCAGTTGCAAACTCGAAGGAACCACGAGCCCATAAGGTAAGTAAAGAGCATAGAGTACCACCTGATACGAGAAATCGTAAAGGAGGTAGAAGTTGCTGTCGCCTAGATTGCATCAGAGGATGACCTGGTAGACCCTTTTCACTAAGGCCCTTCTAGCGAGAGCTTTGATAGGCATGTGGAGGGAAAGGGAATCAGATGTATGGCAGTATGAGAACAACATAGTCTTTTAGTATAAGTGGGAGATTGTAGGGATGTATACTGAAAAGTCTATCTTTTCTATAAACATCTTTATTTTTGAAATAAGAATCACATGATCATTGTTTGCATATTTTTATGGTTATGCAATATTGTCTAATACTTTATATTGTAGATAATATGGTGTGTGGTGTCACACAGGAGACCATATTATCGGTCCCTTGAAAAGTATAAGCAAAGGCTCACAACCGAGATGACTTTGGACAAACCATCGGAATGGTTGTAGTGTGGTTTGGTATTGGTTTGTCTTAACCATAGAATCACACTAGTGCACTTTGTGTGTATTGAGCAGGACCGATTTAGAGGTGATTCGATTTATTGCTGACTACATAATCGAATCGGACCTCAGATATTATTTAGTACATGCTCTTAATCCCGATATAATAACGGGCACATATACTTAGTACTCATCTCTTTGATTTACCAATGGGCGAGATTTATAGATTAAATCGATAGACTCGGTAAGTTGGGAGATGATATTATTTATATGATGTGACGTTGATTATAGGAGGAAACCGTGTCCTATATATTAGGATGATGATGTCCCCTTGAGGAGCTCATAAGGTTCATCATGTAAACCCTGCAGGTGGACTTGGTCCGGCATGATGAAAAGGTTGAGTGGTACTACTCAAGGAGTTAGATGTTGATTAATTAATGGTTATTAAATTAATTAATCGACGGACATTCGAGATCTTAAACACGGGGAGAAAATGTACAAATAATATATGGAGCCCATATTATCATATGGGGGTTGGTGAGGTAGATCAATGATGGACCTTTAGTGGATTGGACCATCATTAGTGGATCGGACTTTATGTGGGCTTGATCCATGGGTGGCCAAGACCCAACTCCTCCTCATGGTCCCTAATGTAGCCTATTAACACCTCATGATGCTTAGATCCAATGGATAGAAACAAAACTCTAAGATCCATTGGTAGAGATTAAATCTCTAAGATCAAACTGATTTGATTAAATCTCTAGATCCAACGGTTGAGATTAAATCCCTTGAACCAATGGTGGAGATTAAACCAAGACTTATCCCTAAACTCTATATAAGGGTGGCTTAGGGATTGTTGGCGTAGAGAACACAAGGGATGAAGGGATTAGGGTTTGCTTCCTTTGGTGGCTAGGAATCCTAGTTGGTTTAGGATTGGGTTTGGTGGCTAGGGTTTTGGAGCAAGGGTGGGCGGCAACTAATGGAGGTTGTTCTTCTTCTTCCGTGGGTTGGCCGGCCACTATGCTGCTCCTATCTACCTTAGCTTGAACTTATCCTATTCTTCTTCCCCTGTTCCATGGCGGATATAAGGTAAGTTAGGATTAGGGTTTGGGTGGCTAGGTTTTTGGGAGAAAAGGGTGGCGGCAACTATAGGAGATGTTCTTCTTCTTCCTAAGGGTTGGCCATTATGGTTCTCCTCTTTACCTTGGCTTGAGCTCATCCTAATCTTCTTCCTCACTTCCATGGCCGGCCACAAGGTGAGCTTGGATTAGGGTTTGGAAGCTTAGGGTTTAGGAGGTTTGGGTGGCACCAAATAAGGAAAGTTTCTTCCTTTCTTCTTCATGGTTTGGTGGCCGGCGCCCATATCACCTTCTCCAACCCTTGGACAGCATCTAAAGACCCCTTGTCCCTCTCCTTGGGTGGTGGAAACAAGACTAAGGGGTTTCCCTTGATGTCTTGGTCGGTTTCCACCATTATCTCCTTCTCCTTGTTGGCCGGCGGCAAGCATTTCTTTTGTTGCTTGTTGGTTGGCCATAGGAAGGAGATGAGCCTTGTTTCTATTCTTCCTCTTGCTTTGGATGAGCAAGGAAGGAAGATGTGTGATCTAGGAGCTTCGACTTTTGGTAGAGCGTCGCCCACACGACGTCCGAAAGGAGGAAGGACATACATTAGAAGATCGAGAGGTATATCGATTCTCTAATTTTATATGTTACATGTTTGTATTTGTTTTTCATTTATGAGCATGATATATTTCTGTGAATGGCTAAATAATATTTGGATCCCGAGTATAAACACAAAAACCGGCGATCCGGACATCGTCTATTCCGCGGCTACTCGTAGAATAGAGGATGGTCGCTTGAACAACTAGTTTGTTCAAGTGACCTCTCTAAACGAATAGCACGACGATGACTTGGTTGCTTTGGGAATCCCTTTTGTGTAGGATTAAATTTTTAATCCGGGGACATCGAAGGGATCACCATGGTCAAGCAACCGAGGTGAAGGGGAAGCGAAGTTTCCCCTCACGGATCAACCCCAACAATAAAAACCCTTAAACAATATTAAAGCCTACACCTTCCATTAATATGGTTAGAACCAGAGTTTCGTTTCTTGTTTGGGTTGTTGGACTCTCTCCAAGCCCGGCTCGAACCCGAACATGTTCAAACCATGGAATAGTTTAATACTAATATGGTAAGAGTCAGAGGTCAATCATTAGCTTTGGTTGTTGGACTCTCTCCAAGCTGGGCTAATTGGTTGAATGCGCTCTAACCATATTAAAACTATTTCCCGATTAATGGGTTGGCTTTAACCTGGAGCATCGGCTTGTTGGACTCTCTCCAAGGTCGATGTAAAGGGAGGTGAAGTTGGGTGCTATGCATATGATGCATACTTGTTAATGTGTTAACAACCCGATGTATGTGTGAACATTCAATTAGTTGATAGCACATTGTGATAGTTGCATATATGTGATATGCAATCGGTATAGATGATACCTACCGTCGTAGTTATGAATGGCTTGTTGGACTCTCTCCAAGGTTGTTCATAACTATGATGGATATCAGCCCATTCGGAGATGGACCTACGATCTCCCGAAGTGATTTTGGGGTTTTTGAAATTCGAAAAATGAATGGGATTTATGAATGTATAATGATGCATTTTAAAATCATCTTTCTCATATATGCTCGTTTTGTATTTCTAAGATTGATCATGATGTCTTTGAATTTATGCTCCATTTTGGATTCGAATAAATTGATCGGGCCGAGCTTCTGGACTGCTTAGAAGCTTGAGAATTGTTCTCAAGGTTGAAAGGCTTGCAAATGTCCTCGCGCTCTTCCGCTCGTCTAGTGATTTATGCAACTCGACCAATTGTTGGCCTATCGTAAACATGTGAGTGATTCTCGAACAAATGAGTTGCATCATGCTAGCCGCGATGGAACCCAAGCTACGAAGCGCATGAGCATATGGATGCTCATATCGTAGTCCTTCATCTTTGTGAGTTGGTTGATGAGCAAGTGAGATTCAAAGGTTCAAGTCTCAAAGCTCCTCTTCACCTCCGAGATGCTAGAAGGTTCATCTCGTGGTATCGCTCAATATGTCAAGACTGTGGAGTCCTTCTGTGAAGCATGAGCAGGGATTTGCTTAGTTGATTCCTCGAAGAAAGGTTCTAAGAGGAAGTCAAAGGAACAGTAGAAGGGAAAGAAGAGAAGGGCTAAGAAGGTAGAACTAACACAAAAGGAAACTTGCCATCATTATGGCAAGGAGAGCCATTTGCGAAGAAAGTGCAAGATTTATCTTGAGTCCGTGAAGAAGAATAAGGCATCGGATGCCCCATCTTCTTCAGATATCTTCGTTATTGATTGTCATTCTATTTCCTCAAACACTTGGGTATTGGATACTGGGTGTGGCTCACATATATGTAATGACATACATGAGCTCAGGAATAGAAGAAGACTCGTCAAGGGAGAGTCAAATTTGCGTGTTGGGAATGGAGCAAAGGTTGCCGCAATGCCATTGGAACGCATTTGTTGAAACTCCCTACAGGACTTGTCTTAGAACTGGACAATTGCTTTTATGTTCCTTCGTTGATAAAGAACATCATTTCTATTTCTTGTTTAAATAGAAATCGGTACCATTTGACTTTTAGTAACAATTGTTGTTACATAACTTTGAATGGAGTTCTTTATGGGACTGGAACTTTAAGCAATGGTGTTTATACGTTGGACGTATCTAGTGACATCTTCAATATCGAAGCGAGCAACAAGCGTGCTCGAAAGGATAATCAATTAGACTCCCATATGTAGCATTGTCGTCTTGGCCATATAAGCAAGAAACGCATGTCCAAATTACACCGATGTGGAATTCTGGAATCGTTTGAATTGGATTCATACGATACATACGAATCATGCTTAAAAGGCAAGATGACTAAGTTACCTTTTACTAGAAAAGGTGAACGAGTGGGAGAGTTACTAGGTCTAATACATACTGATGTATGTGGACCTATGTCAACTCAAGCATTAGGAGGCTATAGCTACTTCATTACCTTCACTGATGATTACTCACGGTTTAGGTATTTGTTCTTGATGAAACACAAGTCTGAAGCCTTTGAAAGGTTCAAAGAATTCAGAAATGAAGTAGAGAAACAACATGACAAGAGTATTAAAATACTTCGATCGGATCGAGGTGATGAATACTTAAGTCAAGAGTTTCTTGATTATCTAAGAGACAATGGTATATTGTCTCAATGGACTCCGCCCTATATACCACAGCATAATGGTGTATCTGAGAGGCGTAACCGGACCTTGTTGGACATGGTCAGGTCAATGATGAATCATGCGACTCTTCCCAAGTCCTTTTGGGGCTATGCACTTTAGACAGCTGTTTACTTGTTAAACAGAATGCCTACCAAGGTAGTCTCAACTACTCCATATGAGATATGGAATGGTAAGAAACCTCATGTATCTTACTTGAAGATATGGGGTTGTCCTGCTTATGTGAATCGGACAGTATACGACAAATTGGATGCTAAGTCTGATAAATGTCTATTTATTGGATACCCTAAGGAAACAAGGGGTTACCAATTCTATTATCCTGTGGAACAAAAGGTATTTGTTTCAAGGCATGCTGTGTTTCTAGAGAAAGAGTTTCTCTTGCAAGAAAACAGTGGGAGTGTTGTCGAGCTTGAGGAGGCTCGAGAGACTCAAATAGACATTGATGAGATACCTGGTGAAGCACAACAGTCGACAACTCATAGTGATGAGCAATCGACTGGACCTATTGTAAAACCACATCTTCGTAGATCTGGTAGAACACGCAATATTCCTGAGAGATATGGATTTCTCGTAAGTGAATCGAACGACGTGTTACTCATTGATGATGAGGAGCCTACCAGTTATGAAGAAGTGCTGACAAGTTCAGAAAGGGATAAGTGACTTAGTGTCATGAAGTCGGAAATGGATTCCATGTATGAAAACCAAGTTTGGAACTTGGTTGACCCACCTGAAGGGATAAAGCCTATAGGGTGCAAGTGGATTTTCAAGAAGAAAACCGACATGGATGGTAATGTGATTACCTATAAGGCTAGATTGGTGGCGAAAGAATATCGTCAAAAACAAGGTGTTGATTATGACGAAACCTATTCGCCTGTAGCTATGCTTAAATCCATTCGGATGCTCCTGGCCATAGCGGCTCATTATGATTATGAGATATGGCAGATGGATGTGAAAACAACTTTCCTTAATGGAAACCTGCTCGAGGACGTGTATATGATACAGCCTGAGGGTTTCACATCGGTTGATAAAACCAAGGTATGCAAATTGCGACGGTCCATTTATGGATTGAAGCAAGCATCCAGGAGCTGGAATATCCGTTTTGATGAGACAATCAAAAGGTTTGATTTCTCACAAAATCCAGACGAACCTTGTGTGTACAAGAAGGTTAGTGGGAGTGCAGTTGTGTTCCTAGTATTGTATGTCGATGACATATTACTTATAGGAAACGATGTCTTAATCTTACAGTCAGTGAAGGTTTGGTTATCCAAGACATTCTCCATGAAAGACTTGGGAGAAGCAACCTACATCCTCGGGATTAAGATCTATAGAGATAGATCAAAACGGTTGCTTGGTCTTTCGCAGTCTACATATATAGACCGAGTGCTAAAGAGGTTTAGCATGTCGGAATCCAAGAAAGGTTTCTTACCCATCAGGCATGGGGTACACCTTTCGAAGTCTATGTGTCCGCGCACAGAAGACGAGAGGATTTGCATGAGTAAGATTCTCTATGCATCCGCAATAGGATCTATCATGTATGCTATGTTATATACGAGGCCCGATGTATCGTATGCTCTGAGTGTCACGAGCAGATACCAGTCTGATCCAGGAATGGATCATTGGGTGACTGTTAAGACGACCCTTAAGTACTTAAGAAGAACTAAGGATGTGTTCCTAATATATGGAGAAGGGGACATGGTGATACCCGGGTATACGGATGCCAGCTTCCAGACAGACAAGGATGATTCCAGGTCTCAGTCTGGGTATGTATTCACCTAGAATGGAGGCGCAATAAGTTGGAAAGGTTCCAAGCTTGACGCTATAGCGGATTCTGCCACTAAGGCAGAATACATTGCAGCTTTGGAAGCAGCAAAGGAAGCGGTTTGGATCAAGAAGTTCATCTCTGAACTTGATGTGGTCTCATCAATGATCCAAACATGTGCTTCGCCGCTATCATCTTATCAGAGAGATCATCAGTAGGAACGAAATACAAATCGAGAAAATTCCCACTGAAAGGAACTTAGCGGATCCTTTGACTAAAGCATTACCTCAAAATAAGTTTGAGGGTCATGTTAGAGCTTAAGGTATTGGATACCGTAGCGATTAGCATTAGGCCAAGTGGGAGTCTGTTAGTAATATATGAGAGATGTCCTAAGGCAATCGCCTTATGTATGAACCATTTATATGATAAATGAAGATTCACTATTTGAGTATACATGTTTCATGTATTTGATTGGATCTTAAACTCATTTACTGAATGTCCACGATACGATTCAAAGCATGAGAGAATTTGTGATTGGATCACAACTAGTGAGTATCTCTACATGTGTAATTGTGATGTATCGGAATTATCCCTAGTCGATGAATTGATGGATTTGGACACCATCAATTCTGTCGAGACTAGCACGAGGTATACTCCTTGGTGTATCCAAGCAGCTGATTCTCACTGGCTGAAGACATTGTGATGTCCGGAGTTAATCGTGGATGCTAGTTATGGTAACTAGTTCATTGGAGTGACCAGCCGTAAGACTTCATAAGGTTCTCTGCATATATAGATATGTCAATGAAGTTCTTACTGTGACTTAAGTGCGATGTTCCTTTGACTTGCGGTATTCAAGTCATCTTGATCATGGAGACTTATGCTTTGACATCTTAAGCAAACATCTCTAAGGAGATGTGGACCCGGGATGATTGGGTATAAGTCGAAGTGATCGAAGGTGTTTGAATAGCCTATAAAGGATTCACTACTCCTTGCGAGGAGATGTATACCCATGGCCTCTCGTCGGATTGTTACTAAAGTCTTTGGCCAAAGCATTTCATGTTTAGAGTAAGGTACTCTTCGATATATGTGGAGTAACTAGAATCCGTAGGACGAGGAAATGATACTTGGGCTAGTGTGACGTAGTCAGCCTAGTGGGGACTGACACAATAGACTATGTCCTGAACCAAGTGGGTATAAGATGAGTGAAGGGAATGGGGCACGAATCATTCGAGCTGCTGAAGGGTTTCAGAAATAGTTCTGGATCAACCGTTGATCTTTTCGGTTAATTGGGGATCATGATGTACTACTAGGTGCCACTCATGATCGTTCTATAATTAATGGTTAATTATAGACGACCAACATAAACCGAGAACCTATTTGGTCACACGCACAACGAGCGTAATCCAAAGGATTTAAAACGAGCTTGAGAATGGGATTCTCAGATCGAGAGAAACTAGGTTTGGTTGGACCAAACATAAAGCGAGCATGAAATCGTTTAAGTCGCAATGGTAGCATGGATGGGCCGAGTCTTATGAAGACGTAATGGATGAACCAAAATGATTTGGTTCTAATCCAATGGAGGAGAATAAACCAAAGGGTTTGGTTTATTTTAAACGAATGAACCAAAAGTTGGTTCGGTTCGTTTTAACTTAAAATAAACCATCATGGTTTGGTTTATTTTAACTTATCTTAATGGAGTGGGTTAACAGGCCTAATGGTTATGATCCAATAACCATTAAGAGAATTAGTTCTCTATAAAAGAGGGCTTAATGGATAATTAAGCCCTATTCCAAAACCCTAGCTTGGAGTTGCCGCCCAACCTAGTTGTGCCGCCCAACCTCCATTGCCGCCCAGCTTGTGGTGCTGCCGTCTAGCTCCTTGCCGGCGTCCAAGCTTCAGCCGGTGATCCTCCGGCGACCCTCCGGTGATCTTCCTAGGCTTCGGTGAAAAGGTGAGCACTTGGCTTCCGTGTTTTGGCCGGCGCCTACTCCTCCACCAAGCTGTCCAGTTTTCTGGACAGCTTCTTCTCCTCTCGTCGGAGCATCGTTTGGACGGCGGTTAGAGTTCCGACAGTGGCTAACTTACCGGGGATTCGATCTCCGGTAATCCTCTGAGGTGGAGGATGAAGGATTCGTCAATTGGTTGACGAATACCTCTCCGGAGAAGTGAGTTTGGAGAACTCGTATTAGGATCCGAATTTGGATTCGGATCGTGATCATCTCTCGATCACGTCGTCTTCAACACGAGGCTAGTAACCCATACGAAGATGAAGCTCGTGGCTTAGCGAAGTCATCCCGAGGAACTCGGCGTGGATACGGATAGAGATAGCGAGGATTGTTCCGGTTGATGCCGTTCCCGCTACACGTCATACGAAAGGTATAACGTAGATAAATTTCCTTTTATTGCAAATTTAAATTTACGGTTATGTCTACACTTGTTGTAATATGTATACGTGTGTTGTGTGTGTTGTAATAAATATAGATTTATTATTTTTATTGCTTCCGCTGTATTCATGTTTACGAAACATGATCGAACACACACACGCCGCGGTGCCGGAAACCCAACAAGGTGGAGGTAAACCTTTACAACAATGAGAACACTCCTTTTACAATAGATGTGAAAGAAAACTAGAAGAAAGAGTTTCAGCTTTGTGGGGCACTTAGTAGGATGTTTAGAGCATGAACATTAACAATCTAAAAGCCCCCACCCTCTCTTTTTATAGAGAGGAAGAAAATATTTCCGTTAGACACTATCAGTGGACTGATGCTTTCATCAGTCGACTGATATCGACTCCAACGACTTCTGACTAGGCCAAATTCACAGGATCCATGGCCACCTTCTCCAACTGTCAGATTATCAGTCGACTGATGTTGACTTCCAGTTGAGTGACGACTAGATTTTGTGCCCGTGTATAGTGCAATCAGTCGACTGCTTCCCTTAAGCAGTCGACTGATGTCGACTTGATTCATCAGCTACACACCAGTCGATTGATGATCGACTTGGAGTAGTCGACTGCCATGTCATGGCAGTCGACTGGTGCCAAGTAAACCTCAAACTCAACATCCGTTTGAGCTTCCAGCGGTTGGGTAAACCTCAACCATTGCGGTCGAGCCTCTGACACTTAGCCATTCGACCAAGTTCACTTAATGAGCTACTTACATTTCACTCATTCTCTCATCTCACTTGAAGTCCCTCGCCGAAGCTCTCTTCATTCGCGACCACATCCCTCGGCAGCATCAAGCGCACGACTCTGCAATGCCCCTTCTCATCTCTTGCCCTCGAAGTCTGCTTCCTTGGCTTCGCTTCAAGTCATCTTGTCCGACAGTCCCTCGGATGCATCAAGCGCATGACTCTGCAATGCTCCTTTGTCAACTCAAGCACGAGGTTGTGAGTTGGTGAAACTTGGCAAAGCTCCATATGTGAATTACTAAGTCCTGTAAGACTCCAATGCACATATGAAATCCAATCATCCTAACTTAAATCCTTTGCCACACACATCATAACCATATCACATGGGTTGATTACCCTAACAATCTCTCCCTTTTTGATGTGTGGTAATCCGTTTAAGTTAGGTAAACAAATAACAATACACATAAGCAAGGAAAGCATTTAAGTAAAAACATGAGTATAACAACTCCCCTTTAAACATGCAACTCCCCCTTAAGACATGCTAAATTTTCCCTTTTAGCATGATTAACTTAAACCTATCAATTCTCCCACTTTGACACTATCAAAAACATTTTCTAAATGTAATACACACATGATATCAACTCTAAGGAGGAAAAATACCCAAAAACCAAACAAAACCTGATAAAATCATGTTACTGTGCTCGTGCACAGTACATCAGTCGACTGGTTCATACTATTAGTCGACTGGCACATAGATTTCAGGTTTTCTGATTTTCTAGATAAAATTCATAAATGCACTAGAAATTCCAAAAAATTCAAAAAATTATGAAATTTTGAAAATATATTTCTTTTAAAGTCCTTTATCTGTGAAAAATGAGTTTTCATTACTTATATTTTCAATGATTTGTCAAAAATCCAAAAGTTTAAAAAACAACTAGTATTTGATCATGTTTATATCAATTTTAACACCTAGTTTTGTATTAGATTGTTTCAAAACATGAAAACACAGATTTTAAAGTAAGAAATGGTTTTGAAAATATATGAAATATCTAACCATGATCTTTGGGCAATATGTCTGTGAATTAAACATAAGCCTTCCCCATGATTGGTCTATTATTGCTATTTTGATACTTAAAATGACCATCTAAATGCCATAGGCATTAGTGGACCATTTGTATCATCCTATCATCTCACCCATACTATGTTTTCAATCAAAGTTATCCTTATGGTGAATGTGAGATGTTCCTAAAGGTATTTATGTAGTTAACCTTCAAATTCATGCAATTCTACCCATGGTTAAGTATCACTATAATATATCATATGATCATAAAAATATATATGCATTGATTTCACATTATGATCATGAAACAAATGTATCCATCAATTTGTAATCATGCATTAGGTATAAAATCATGAGAATAAGTCAAGTATCACCTAAAGCATGATTTAAACTATTTATGGGTGCATTATCATCACCTAACACTCTCTTAAAAATTAAGTCCACGCCATCCTAAGTCAACCAAATAGTATGATATAAGTAAAATCCTTTTGGTTGACTAACCTAAGGTTTTCCTAACCCTTAAGGATGGATTTAGGAACCCAATACAAGTTCTTTCTTATAGGGTTCACTAAATATTCTTTAGGGATCCATTTTCTAGCTATTGTCTTGTTCTTGGCTTGACCCTTAGCAATCAAACATTTATATGCCTTTTCATTTGTCTTTCCCTTATATCCTAGGCATTTTCTATTGAAGCTTGCCCTTTGGCTCCCTATGATCATGTTTAATGTATTGGAGCAAATTGTGAATTTTTCTAGGGCCTTAGTCAAATGATCTACCTTTTCCCTTAAGACCCTATTTTCTTCAATGCATGCATCATTTACATCAAAAGACATGTAGTTATCATGTGAGCATGCATCATCATCATTAACATTTAAACATGTTGTTCTAATTTATTTTCTAGGGCCTTAATTTGATCTAGCATGCTCTTATTTTTCTTTTTGGCCCTAAACAAATCCCTAGTTAAGATAGAAATCATGGAAACTATTTTCTTGGGAGTTAGATTCATTACTATAGTTTCAATGTCTTCTTCTTCGGATGAAGAGGATGATGATGAGCCTCCCCCTTCACTAGAGCTCTCCTCACTTGTGCTTGAATTTTCTTGTTCAGAGGAGGAGGTGTCCAAATCGTCAAATGTCATTAGGGAAAGGTTTGTGACAAAAGCATTTTCTTCCTCCGATGATGATGATGAGGAAGGATCATCCCATGTCCTTGCCTTGAGTGCCTTGGCCTTCCCCTTTTCTTTAGTTTTCTTCTCTTCTTCCTTCTTCTTGCTCCCCTTATTTTCTTCTTTTCTCCTCCTTTCTTCTTTTCTCTTGTTCAAGAGGGGACAATCATCTCTTATATGTCTCTCTTGTTGGCAATTATAGCAAATGATTTTCCTCTTGTGCCTTCTCCTATCATAAGATTTGTTAAATTTTAAATTCCTTAAAGCACGCCTTACCTTCCTTACCATATAAACATCTTCATTTCTATTCATGGAGGATGATGAGGATGCTTCATCGGAGGAGGAGGGAGTCTCTTTCTTCTTCTTCTTCCCCTTGTTGGCTACTAAGGCTACTCCTCTTGATGGCTTGATACTTGATTCTTCACTTATTCCTTCAAGCCTTGTTTCATGGAGCTCTATGGTTGAGAAGAACTCCTTCAAGGTGCTAACTTCTAAATTTTTGAAGATGTAGAAGGAGTCCACCATTGAGCTCCACTTCGAGGACTGGACAAAGGCATCTATAGCCTTCATTATCATGTCCTGGTTTGATAGCTTTTCTCCTACACTTGTTAGTCCAATTAAAATTTCTTTAAACCTAGAATGTAATGAGATTACCTTTTCTCCCTTTTCAAGTTTGATATTTGTTAGTTGGGAGCGAAGAAGATCTCTCCTTGCAAGCTTGGCCTCGGAAGTGCCTTCATTGAGTTCTATGAGTTTCTCCCACATTTCCTTGGCGCTTGCATATTCCCCTATCCGATTTACTTCTTGTTGGAGAAGTACGATTAACAAGTGATGCTTGACTTTCGAGTTAGACAAGTACTCCTCCCTTTGCCTTTTTGTCCATCTTGTCTTCTCTATTTGCTCCTCATTTTCATCCCTAAGTATCTCAAAACTATTTTCCATTATTAATAGAATTTAAAAGTCGGTTTCGAAGAATACCTTCATGTGTTTCTTCCACCATACAAATTCTCCTTCAAACTTCGGTGGGTGAATGTTAGAGCCGGTCATCCTTGATTGTGCTTGTAGCGGCGGTTAGTCCGTTGACAAGCGTCTTGGCTCTGATACCACTTGTAGGAACGTTGGTGGCCGGCTAGAGAGGGGGTGAATAGCCCTCTTTCGTTGTATGATGAATTGCTTGTCTACAAATATAATTAGCGCAACAGAAACAAAACTAAACAAGCAATAACGATAAACAAAAACAAAATCAATGCTAACACACGATATAACGTGGTTCACGGCCTCGCCGCTAATCCACGGTCCGATTCGTCTCCGGTTAATCACTCCGAAACCAATCCACTATTGGTCTCTCCCTTTAGCCCAAACAAGGTGGAGGTAAACCTTTACAACAATGGGAATACTCCTTCTTTTACAATAGATGTGAAAGAAAACTAGAAGAAGGAGTTTCAGCTTTGTGGGGCACTTAGTAGGATGTTTAGAGCATGAACATTAACAATCTAAAAGCCCCCACCCTCTCTTTTTATAGAGAGGAAGCAAATCTTCCCGTTGGACACTATCAGTCGAGTGATGCTTTCATCAGTCGACTGATGTCGACTCCAATGACTTCTGACCAGGCTGGATTTGCAGGATCCGTGGCTGCCTTCTCCAATAGTCGGATTATCAGTCGACTGAAGTCGACTTCCAGTTGAGTGACGACTAGCTTTTGTGCCTGTGCACATTGTGATCAGTCGACTTCTTCCCTTAAGCAGTTGACTGATGTCGAATTGATTCATCAGCTACACACCAGTCGATTGACGATCGACTTGGAGCAGTCGACTGCCATGTCATGACATTCGACTGGTGCCGGGTAAACCTCAAACTCAACATCCATTTGAGCATCTGGCGGTCGGGTAAACCTCAGCCCTTGCGGTCGAGCCTCCGACACTTAACCATTCGGCCAAGTTTACTTAATGAGCTACTTATATTTCACTCATTCTCTCATCTCATTTGAAGTCCCTCGCCGAAGCTCTCTTCGTTCGTGGCTATGTCCCTCGGCAGCATCAGGCGCACGACTCTGCAATGCTCCTTCGTGTCTCTTGCCCTCGAAGTCTGCTTCCTTGGCTTCGCTTCAAGTCATCTCGTCTGGCGGTCCCTCGGATGCATCAAGCGCATGACTCTGCAATGCTCCTTTGCCGACTCAAGCACGAGGTTATGAGTTGGTAAAACTTGTCAAAGCTCCATGTGCAAATTACTAAGTCTTGTAAGACTCCAACACACATATCAAATTCAATCATCATAACTTAAACCCTTTGCCACATACATCAAAACTATATCACATGGGTTGACATATGGTGCTGGAGGACACATTTTCATAAATCATCTGTCATTTATTGATTTAACAATTTAAGTGTAATTTGTTAAATAATTTTAAAAAATTATAATTTATTGTAAATTCAGCGATCATTAATCGCTGATGATATATTTACTGTACAAATGCCATTTTTGTATATAAAAATATTTCTTTAAAGGTTAAAATACAATGTGCTCATAAAAACATTTCTTTGTGATCTATATCATTAATTCTCGACACGTAAAAGTCTCTCCTTGGCAAAGAAAAAACACACATATTGATGTTACAAATTCTATTGGAAAAGTCTTACTAATCAAGACCATTAGTTTCATCGACAATTTGTTGAATATAAATTCAAACTTTTTTATGAAGGGAAAAAGATTTTTTTTTAAATGTCATCAATATTGTATAGTTTTTTAAACTATTGAGTAGGATTTTATTAATCATAAAGTACCTTTAAATTTCCATTTTAAAATATTCGTATTGAAGGCTAAAACATTTATCTTACCTTTCTAAATTTATATAACTTTAATCATTACTTATTAATGAATATGGGGTATTTTGATAATAAAAATAAACTTCTAAAAAATATTTTATCATTAATGAAATCATGGATATTTATAAAAGGCTATTAAAGGTATCTCAATAATTACTGGAAGAATAAATAGCTTTCTAACTTTGACATCTAAGCAAGACAAATTAGCTTTGTACTTTTTAATCAAAATTGTTCTTGTCATTGTAGTCGAATGCTCATACAAATTTTATTGAAATTAAAAGTCAACTAGGTTTTTCTATCTTCGTTGATATTTTTTTTATCATTATGCTATGATTCATGGTAGCGTTTTCTTAAATATGAAGCATCGATAAATTCAACCAATCAATTTGGAAACCTAAAGATAAAACTCTTTATTTTTCAAAAAAAAAAAAAAAAAAAAGCAAAAACAAGCTTTATAAAGTAGGGGAATATTATATTCGTCTCCACGAACAAAATTAGATGATTAGTACGGTACAAAATTGTTGTAGTGGGCAAGGAACAATTCTTACCATGTGTAGGGTGTCGACCTTCCACCACATCTAAGTGCTAATAAGGTCAAAGAATTACCATGATTATTGTGGGACCAACGAGAGGGCTCCCAAAGAGAGATTTCCCTTTTGCTGCATAGAATATTATATTCAAACAAACTCAATAATTTTTTACTAGTTTTGTTTATAAGCTTTTTCATCATCATGATGTTCTTTAAATAGAATGCAATCAACAAATTCAACCAATTAATTTAACTTCCATTATTTCTCTCTCTCTATATATAGAGATGTTTCCGTCCTCATCAAACCTAAGTGTTTCATGAGCTTTAAGTTTTCCCCTAAGCTTTTCTTGTTTTTCTAGATTTTTGATCTCTTGTAGTGTCATGTTGTTGTTTTTCTCATTGGGTATGTATACATATTCACCTATGTCATCAAATATACCTTTTATTTTGGCTTCTCTATTTATTAGATTTTTTTCTGTCTTTTTCTTTGCCATCTCAAGATATTTCCGTCCTAGTATTTGAAGCATTCTTGAATAATCTACCTCTCTGTTCATGAGGTTTGTTTCTTGTAAATCTTTTTTTATCTTCTGTGTTTGTTAGGTACCCTGAGAATCTTACGCATAACTCACCTAGTCTATTTTTATACATGATGGACTACATAGGCTTTGTTATTTGTGTTTCTTCTTCTAGCTTTATGGTTCATTCTAAGCTAGCTAGCTCTTCTGAACTATATTCAAAGATTGCGTCCTTGAAAAACATGGATGTCAATGCCGGCTCATATATGCCATAAGAAAGGCAAGCAAAAACATGGATGCCAATGCCAACTCTTATATGCCATATATTGAACAGGTGTCAGAAACGTTTATCTAAATTTCTACTAGATCTTCATTTGTACATGTAACTAAAGTTGATTCTCTAGTAAATAGGTTTTTTTCTGTTAGGACAGGCTGATGAAAGATGCCCTTGTTGATTACAGGCATAACATGTTATGAGATTTGGATAAGGTTTCTTTGGATTAAATTTTTGGACATGTTTTTCTTTATTTAAATAGGGTTTTCTTGCCTTGCTCCTTCTAAGATAATATGTTTGTTTGGGTCATTTTTTAGGTTTTGGATTTATCCTTTCTCTTTGTGGATTAGCTCCATATTGTTGGGGTGTATATATTTGTTTACAAAATCCATATTATTGGTTTTGAGCTATTTTTGTATTTGTATGTAGGTGCATTTTTTTTTGAGTTTGTTTATTATGTGTTGTATTCTTAACCCTATGTTATTATATTCTTCTGGAACTTGCATAACTATCTAGCATTTATGTATTTCCTTGCCCAGTTCTCCTGATAGTTTGCTAAAAAGTCTTTCTTCTATATATGTATTGTAATAGTTGCCTAAAATAGAGGCTAGATGTAGGAAATCATTACAAAATTTCTTTATCATAGACCAATCAAACAATTGTATTTGTTCTAAATCTCTCATTGCTTCCTTTTGTCTAATTTCTAGGCTAGTATTAGCATCTCTAGTTGTTAAGATTCTATGTATGGCATAATAGAAATTCAGTGTGTTATTTCCCCTATTTGCTAGTTTTGCTACTTCTTCAGGGAATTTCTTTTTGTATGCTTCGCAAGATGATTGAGCTGTTTCTCCTAGATAGTTTTCTCCTATCCGGATCATGGCTTCTCCAATTTCTACATCGAGTTCATGTTTTGTGAGATAGTCTCTCTGTATTGAAACCATCCATTGTTTTGGGTAAGTTCATATAACTGGGGATCACATTCCGTTATATTTAATAATACTGCTCCTGTTCCAAAAAAATGTTACTTCTATAGGTCTTCTCCTTCCTATTGTTCATATAAACGGGTTGTTATTTATATAAGGAGGGGTTGCCCTTCTTGAGGGATGGCCTTGTCCATAATCTAATGTACCCATGGTACTTTCTGGATAAGTCTGGGGTCTTGAAGTAGTAGTGGATTCTGTATTCATGAAATTTGTATGTTTGTTATTCTGATAGGACTGGAGAAAATATAGGGTTTGATAGGAGAAACACATAGTCTGGTGAAAGAAAAAGGGCTCTATCTTTCGCAAGGAGGAATTGTAGACCTAAAATAAGTTGGAGATCCGTGTGGTTTAAGGGCCTTACCCACACATGGGGTAGAGGTACCGATTGGTTGTATTGTCCACAGTTATCGTTTCTAATGGAATTGTATTCTTTCGACTTGAGGAAATTTGTGCCTTTAAAACTAAGGGCTTCTATCATTCCATTAATATGAATCTTAAAGTTACTGCTTATGTAATTCATAGTTTTTCCTAAGAATACTATGTCTAGCTGAACATTTTTCCCTTTGGAAATTTTTGTATCCTTTGTCTTGTGCAATTATTTTTATATGTTTGACAAAATCTCTTAATGTCATGTTGAAATTAGGGCATATATATGTTATTTTGTTGTTGTTATTCATGTCGACTTCTATAAGTCCAATGATAGATTTTTCTTTATTTGAAAACCTGGAGTCATATAGAACCAATAGTACTTTTTGTTGGTGCAAGGGCACCAGATAATCGAACCTAGGTTTTGATTATGACAAAGATCCAAAGTTAAGGTCATATTGTTATCTCATGAGCTGAATTAAGTGTGCAGGAAATAGTTAAGCTAGGGCGAAGGTCAGCGACACCTGGAGAATCTCGAGTTGGAAAATCGTGGTGGTCGGGCAACACCTGAAGAACTTCGTGGGAGTCAAAGAACCTAGGTGGAAGATCGGAAGCAAAGCGACAGGTCATAAAGGACCAGAGGTAAGCACCAGTGCGAAGAGAGTGTTCTGTTTCCTCGGCACCGCGACGGGTGTGTGTTCAAACATGTTTCGTAAACATGTGCACAACGGAAGAAATAAAAACAATAAATCGAATTTATTACAACACACACACCACACGCATGCAAGATACATCATGTGTAGACATAATCACAGTTTCAAATTTTGTAATAAAAGGAAATTACACTAGTTATACCTGATGTATCACGTGCAGTGGGAATGACATCAACCGGAGCAACTCACACTAGAATTTCCTCTATCCATATCCACGCCGAGTACCGTCGGGATAGCATCGCCAAGCTACGAGCCTCATCTTCGTAGGAGTCACTAGCATCGTGTCGAAGACGATGTGATCGAGAGAAGATCATAATCAGAATCAAAATTCGGATGCAAAAATGAGTCCCCAAAACTAGCTTCTCCGAAGAGGTATTCGTCAACCGATTGATGAATCCTTGGTCCTCCACCTATGAGGATTGCCGGAGATCCAATCCCCGCCAAGAAAGTTGTTGTCGGAGCTCCAAACGCCATCCAAACGATGCTCCGACAAGAAGGAAGCAAGCTATCTAAAAACTGGACTGCTTGGTGGAGGACTTGGCGCCGGCCAAAGGAGAATGATCGGTTGGTCCTTGGTCACTGGAGCCAAGGAGGGTTGCCAGAGGATCGCCGGCAGCAGCAGGAGGGCAAGGGCGTCGAGGAGAAGGAAAGGAGGCTAGGGTTTCCAAAACCCTTGAACCAATTTATTCTCAACGAAAAACCCTTATGTCGTATTTTTATAGAGAACACATTCTCCTAACGGTTATTGGTTCAAAACCAAAACCCGTTAACTCGCTCCAATAACTTAAGTTAAAATAAACCAAACCGCATTGGTCTATTTTAAGTTAAAACGAACCTAACCAACTTTGGTTCATTCGTTTAAAACAAACCAAACCACTTTGATTTATTTTCCACCATTGGATTAGAACAAAACCAATTTGGTTCATCCATCATGTCTTCATAAGACTCGGCCCATCCATGCTTCCAATGTGACTGAAACAATTTCATACTAGCTCTTTGTTTGGTCCAACCAAACCAAGTCTCTCTCGATCTGAGAATCTTATTCTCAAACTCGTTTTAAATCCTTCGGATTATGCTCATTATGCATGTGACCAAATAGGTTCCCGGTTTATGTTGGTCGTATATAATTAACCATTAATTATAAAACGATCATGAGTAACACCTAGTAGTACATCATGATCCCCAAGTAACCAAAAAATCAACGGTTGATCCCAGGACCTTTTCTGAAACCCTTCAGCAGCTACAATGAATCATGCCCTATTCCATTCACTCATCTTATACCCACTTGGTTCAAGACATGGTCTATTGTGTCAGTCCCCACTAGGCTGACTACGTCACACCTAGCCCAAGTATTTACTTTCTCATTCTGCGGATTCTAGTTACTACACATATATCCAAGAGTACCATACTCTAAACATGTAATGCTTTGGCCAAAGACTTTAGTAACAATCCGACGAGAGGCCATAGGGTATACATCTCCTCCCAAGGAGCGGTGAATCCTCTGTAGGCTATTCAAACACCTTCGACCACTTCGACTTATACCCAATCATTCCGGGTCCACATCTCCTCGTAGATGCTTGCTTAAGATGTCAAAGCATAAGTCTTCATGACCAAGATGACTTGAATACCGCAAGTTGAATGAACATCGCACTTAAGCTGCTGTAAGAACTTCATTGACATATCCATATATACAGATAATCATATAAAATTTTATAGCTGGTCACTCCAATGAACTAGTTACCATAACTAGCATCTACGATCAACTCCGGATATCCCAATGTCTCTAGCTAGTGAGAAACAACTGTTTGGATAAACCAAAGAGTACACCTCGTATTAGTCTCAACAGAATCGATGGCGTCCGAATGTATCAATTCATCAACTAGGGATAATTCCAATACATCACAATTATACATGTAGAGATACTCACTAGTTGTGATTCAATCACAAATTCTCTCATGCTGTGAATCGTATTGCGGACATTCAGTAAATGAGTTTAAGATCCAGTCAAATACATGAAAAACATGTATACTTAAAGGGTGAATCTTTATTTATCAAATAAATGGTACAATCATAAGACGATTGCCTTAGGACACCTCTCATATATTACTAACAAACTCCCACTTGACCTAATGCCAATCGCTAGGGTATCCAATACCATAAGCTCTAACATGACCCTCAAATTGACTTTGAGGCAAGGCCTTAGTTAAAGGGTCCGCTAAGTTTCTTTTAGTGGGAATCTTCTCGATTTGTATTTCCTTCCTATTGATGATCTCCCTGATCAGATGATAGCAGCGAAGTACATGTTTGGATCATTAATGAGACCACATCAAGTTCAGAGATGAACTTCTTGATCCAAACCGCTTTCTTTGTTGCTTCCGAAGATGCAATACATTCTACCTCAGTGGTAGAATCCGCTACAGTGTCTTGCTTGGAACTTTTCCAACTTGTTGCGCTTCCATTTAAAGTAAATACGTGACCAGACTGAGACCTGGAATCATCCTTGTTTGTCTGGAAGTTGACATTCGTATACCTGTGTATTACCAAATCACCCTCTCCATATATTAGGAACACATTGTTAGCTCTTCTTAAGTACTTAAGGATTGTCTTAACAGTCGCCCAATGATTCATTCCTGGATTAGACTGATATCTGCTCGTGACACTCAGAGCATAAGATACATTGGACCTCGTACATAACATAGCATACATGATAGATCCTATTGTGGATGCATAGGGAATCTGACTCATGCAAATCCTCTCATATTCTGTGCACGGACACATAGACTTCGAAAGGTGTATCCCATGCCTGATGGAAAGGTAACCTTTCTTGGATTTCGACATGCTAAACCTCTTTAGCACTCGGTCTATATATGTAGACTGAGAAAGACCAAGCAACCGTTTCGATCTATCTCTATAAATCTTAATCCCGAGGATGTAGGTCGCTTCTCCTGGTCTTTCATGGAGAATGTTTTGGATAACCAAATTTTAACCGACTGTAAGACAGATATATCATTTCCTATAAGTAATATGTAATCGACATACAACACTAGGAACACGACTGCACTCCCACTAACCTTCTTGTACACACAGGGTTCGTCTAAATTTTGTGAGAAATCAAACCCGTTGATTGTCTCATCAAAATGGATATTCCATCTCCTAGTGCTTGCTTCAGTCCATAAATGGACCGTCGAAGTTTGCATACCTTGGTTTTATCAACCGATGCGAAACCCTCAGGCCGTATCATATACAAATCCTTGAGTAGGTTTCTGTTAAGGAAAGTCGTTTTCACATCCATCTGCCAAATCTCATAATCATAATGAGCCACTATGGACAGGAGCGTCCGAATGGATTTAAGCATAGCAACAGGTGAATAGGTCTCATCATAATCAACACCTTGCTTTTGACAATATCCTTTCGCCACCAATCTAGCCTTATAGGTAATCACATTACCATCCATGTCAGTTTTCTTCTTGAAAACCCACTTGCACCCTATAGGCTTTATGCCTTCAGATGGGTAAACCAAGTTCCAAACTTGATTTTCATACATGGAATCCATTTCTGACTTTATTGTGTTAAGCCATTTATCGCTTTATAAATTTTTCAAAACTTCTTCATAACTGGTAGGCTCTTCATCATCAATGAGTAACACGTCGTTCGATTCAGTTATGAGAAATCCATATCTCTCAGGAATGTTGCGTGTTCTACTAGATCTACAAAGATGTGGTGTCATAATAGGTTCAGCTGATGGCTCATCACTATGAGTTATCAATTGTGGTGCTTCACCAGATATCTCATCATTGTCTATTGGAGTCTCTTGAGCCTCCTTAAGCTCAATGACACTTCCACTGTCTTCTTGCAAGAGAAACTCTTTCTCTAGAAACACAGTATGCCTTGAAACAAATACCTTTTGTTCCACAGGATGATAGAATTGGTAACTCCTCATTTCCTTAGGGTATCCAATAAATAGACATTTATCAGACTTAGCATCCATTTTGTTTGGCATAGTCCACTTCACATAAGAAGGACAACCCCATATCTTCAAATAAGATAAATGAGATTTCTTACTAGCCCATATCTCATATGGGGTAGTAGAGACTACCTTGGTCGGGACTCTATTTAACAAGTAAATAGCAGTCTGAAGTACATAGCCCCAAATGGACTTAGGAAGATTCGCGTGATTCATCATCGACCTAACCATATCCAACAAGGTTTGATTTCTCCTCTCAGATGCACCATTATGCTGTAGTGTATACGGCGGAGTCCATTGAGATAATATACCATTGTCCCTTAGATAATCTAGAAACTCTTGACTCAAGTATTCACCACCTCGATCCGATCGAAGTATTTTAATACTCTTGCCAAGTTGTTTCTCTACTTCATTTCTGAATTCTTTGAACCTTTCAAAGGCTTCAAACTTGTGTTTCATCAAGAACACATACCCAAACCGTGAGTGATCATCGGTGAAGGTAATGAAGTAGTTATAGCCTCCTAGAGCATGAGTCAACATAGGTCCGCATACATCAGTATGTATTAGACCAAGCAACTCTCTCACCAGTTCACCTTTTCCCATAAAAAGTAACTTAGTCATCTTGCCTTTTAAGCATGATTCACATGTATCATATGAATCTAATTCAAACGATTCCAGAATTCCATATCGGTGTAATTTGGACATGCATTTCTTGCTCACATGGCCAAGACGACAATGCAACATGTAGGAGTCTAATTGATTATATTTTCTAGCATGCTTGTTGCTCGCTTCGATATTGAGAATGTCACTGGATACGTCTAACGTATATATACCATTGCATAATGTTCCAGTCCCATAAAGCACACCATTCAAAGTTATGTAAAAACAATTGTTATTAAAAGTTAAATGGTACCTATTTCTATTTAAACATGAAATAAAAATAATGTTCTTTATCAGCGAAGGAACATAAAAGCAATTGTTCAGTTCTAAGACAAGTCCTGTAGGGAGTTTCAACAAATATGTTCCGATGGCGAGTGCAACAACCTTTGCTCCATTCCCAACACGTAAATTTGACTCTCCCTTGATGAGTCTTCTTCTATTCCTTAGCCCATGTATGCTATTACATATATGTGAGCCATACCCAATATCTAATACCCAAGTGTTTGAGGAAATAGAATGACAATCAATAACGAAGATATCTGAAGAAGATGGGGCGTCGGATGCCTTATTCTTCTTCACGGACTCAAGATAAATCTTACAGTTTCTTTGCCAATGACCCTCCTTGCCACAATGATGGCAAGTGCCCTTTTGAGCTGGTTCTTCCTTCCTTGCCTTTTTCTTCCCCTTGTGTTATTCCTTTGATTTCCTCTTAGAATCTTTCTTTGAGGAATCAATAACAGCACCATCCCCTGCTCATGCTTCACAGAAGGCTCCACAGTCTTTAGCATATTAAGCAGTACCACAGATGAACCTTCTTGCATCTCAGAGGTAAAGAGGAGCTTGGAGACTTCGAACCTTTCAGATCTCGCTTGCTCATCAAACAACTCATAAAGATGAAAGACTATGATATGAGCATCCATATGCTCATGCTGCTTCTGCAGCTTGGGTACCATCATGGCTAGCATGATGCAACTCACTACTTCAGAATCAGTCACATATTTTTGATAGGCTAACAATTGGTCCAGAGTTGCATCATCACTAGGACGGGCGAGAAGAGGCTCTTCGAGGACATACGCTAGCTTTTCCACCATGAGAACAATTCTTAAGTTTCTGTTAGGACCTGTGCGCCCGCTAGAGGGGGGTGAATAGCGCGTTGTCGTACGATGATGGAATTTGATCGTGTGTTCGTCTCTACAATTTTGTTAGCACAACGGAAATAGAAAAGTAATAATGATAACGAAATGAACAACACACTAACACACGGATATAACGTGGTTCGGAACCAAAATGGTTCCTACTCCACGGATTGGGTTCGTATGAACCCTAGAGATGCCAATCACACACCACTATGACAAATACTCTTTCTCGACACAAGTCGGAGGTGGAGAAACCTCTTACAATAAGATTACAACTATAATCAAACAACAACAAGCAAATAAAATGAGATACAATGAAATATAAGTAAAGAGAACGCTTTATAAATGCCTTTCGATTGCTTGCTTGTTGATCGCTTGAATCGTGGTTGAAGACCCTGATTTGCAGCAGTAAATTGCCTCAAAAACGTCCAAGAAATCACTGCCAAAAACCCTCTCATCGAGGTCCTTTTATCCTTGCGCGCGACCTAGATTTCTGCCTATCAGTCAACTACCATAAGTCACCAATCGACTGATGCCACTGTTGCCGTGAGACAACGGCTCGATCCACGCTGAAAAAACTCCAACGGATCTCTTGGCGATCCACCGCGTGTAGTCGATCGCCTACGGCCATACGAGCATTCGTGTCATGGTGAACTAGCAATGATCGTCATCCTCGCGATCGCTATTGATATCGCCGATCGCTCCAATGAGCAGTCGACTACCAAAGCAATTTTAGCTCTTAAACGACAGTCGAACTCAAGTCGACTCACGGCAGTCGAACCGGCCATAATGCCAGTCGACTGCCAACCTCAAAAATGAGGTTTTAACCCAAGTATGGTGCCCCCATACTTGCTAGACCACCCTTAGCCTAGACCAAAGCCTTCTAGCCACCTCCATCAGCCTCACACCTCTCGGATCCCTCCAAGTCATCCATGACTTGTTCATCCATCGCGCTAGCCTCCAGGTGCTTCCCTCGGCTATGTCATGCTAATGGTGTCTACACCACCAAGCCACATTGGAATTACGCTGCCAAGACTCCGCTTGGACTTTACGCCGCCAATATCAATCCCCTTGGACTTCTCAAATGCCAAGACTCAAGCTTGGACTTTCCCTTGCCAACCCATGTTGGACTTTCCATGCCAAGACCATGCTTGGACTTTCCTTTGTGCCAAGTACTCAAGACTTGGACTTTCCCAAATGCCAAGTACCCATGACTTGGACTTTCCATGCCAAGTACCCATGACTTGGACTTTACCTTGCCAAGACCCATGCTTGGACTTACCCTTGATCACATGGTCAACCCTAGTCAACCATCAAAGTCTCCCTCGAGTCAAACTCGAGTCCGGTCAATTATAATCTGGGTCGATTGCTCCAACAATCTCCCCAACATATTAACCGACATCAATGTCAAACCACTTTGTCAAACATCCTATGTCAAACATCAAAATATCACTCGAGTCAAACTCGAGTCTGGTCAATCGTGACCTTGGCCGATTGCACCAACAATCTTTCCCTTTTTGATGTTTGACAAAAACAAACTTTGAGTTAGGCCCCTAACTCAAATTCCCTTACCAATTTTCCAAATTGGTAATTTTATCTTCTCCCCCTTTTTGACATACATCAAAAAGGTTATCTCTCCAAGGAGGTCAATGTCTCATGTTCCAATGAGATCTTACAATCTCCCCCTTGATTCAAAAATACCTAGGATGCCTACAATCTACCTAGTGATAAGTCCCATATCACTCAAAAGAGGCAATCCTATACTCTCTCCAAATTTCCAAATTGGGTTTCTCAAAATCCCATCAATTTTCCCAATTGATGATACTCTCCCAATAACTTCTCCCCCTTCAAGAAGAGAAACACATCCATCATCCCAAGATGGATAACTGCCCCTAAAGGCTTGCTCCCCCTTGACCATTGCACCAACAATGTCCTTGGGAAGTCCCTTGGCCAATAGAAACTCTAAACCATCCAAATTAAGGTTCTAAGTTCAAACTTGAACTTTCCATACCCTAAATTTGATACTTTGACTTAACACTTCTCCTAATCCATATCCAATGGATTTTCACCCTTTATAATGCTTCCCAAAGCATATCCTAGGGTTGAAAGTGGTTAGGGACCTTTACTGTGGCTGAAATTGGCTAAACAAATCTTGTTAAGACGAAATCAGACCTGGCAATGACTCTATCGAATCACGATCACACTCATCATCTACGCCACAAAGGGTCTGATCGATACAAATTTTAATTTCACCATCGTAATCTAGATTCAGAAAATCATAACTAATTATACGTATATCGAAAAATCATGAAATTTGATACGTATAATACCTATGACCAATACAATGGGTGAAAAATGTTTTAAAAATATTTTACCTGTAAAATAGCAAAATTGATACAAAATCCAAAAGTGACTAAAAACTTTAAAGTTTAAGCTCACTTTGTATCAATCTCATCAATGGTGATTGCTATCAAAAGATAGACTTCACCAAGGTTTTTCAAAATGATTTTAAAATATTTTCAAAACCTTATTTTGGATCATATTTTTTGGGCTCTATGCACATGACTTGTACACAAGCTTTCCCAATGATCCACAAATCATATAAGATGAGTTTGAGTTCATCTAGATGCAAAACCTATGCACCTTGAACTTAACTCATATCCTAGCATCTCACATGTATCTAGGGTGTATAAAATACACATACATGTCAATTTGATGTGAGATGTGGGTTTTGTTCTCCCTAATCTAGGGTTTCATGTATTCTCTAAGGCAACCCTACTTGATTCCCTTATAAATGGGACTTCAAGTCATGCCATAGTCCTTAATTCAATTTCAACCAAATTGTCTTAAATGCATGAATGATTATGGCATTAGAAATGATATAAATAAGCATATGCTCATAATCATGATGTCATGGCATAAGATGAAATCTAAAAACACATGACATTTGAAACCTTAATCCTAAACATGAACATGACATATAAAATGATTAAAATAAACATGATGTCATGGCATGTTATATGGCAAACAAAGCATGACATATAAAATATATAGGTGTAATAATACCTAAATTTTAATATTAATTGTCATTTGTTGGGATTAATCATATTTTGCCATATTAACCTAATCTCCCTAGTGTACCCAAAAAAAAAACCAAAATGGCACATTAACCTCTAAACCCAACTTGTGCCAATTTGATCATTTTATCAAAACTTCTCAATTAATATTGGCACATCCTAAAATCCTTTAGAATTCAAATCTAACCACATCCCAAGGTAACCATAACCTTGAAAATGACCTAAAATGCCACCTTTGCCATGGTTGAGTTAACTACCCATCCAATCAAGGTTGGCACACCCTAAACCCATCTTAGCGTGAATCAATTACGCTCTTAGGAACCCAAAATTGATTTGAGCTCCTAGGGTTAATTAGGTATTCCTTAGGGATACCCTCCCTAGATACCTTCCTAATGACCCTTCTAGGCTTATTAGCCTTGGTCACTTGGGTCTTGCCTAGGTTGACTCTAGGGGTAACTCCCCTTGCAACCTTCTTGGTGGCCACCCTAGGTTTCCTAGAAACCCTAGCCACTAGGCACAACCTTTGGTCAACCTTAGGGATGACTTCCCTATTGACCTTGGTCTTCCTAGACCTAGTTTGTGTCCCATAATCAAATGGAGCACTATGGTAAGCTACCTTAGGCTTAGGTTTGTGACCCAAACCATGCTTGCCCTTGGTTGACTTTTGACTCTTAGGTCCTTGGTGTTGACTTTCACTTTTGGACCTTTGACTTTGACCATTAGACCCTTTAAATTGGTTTTGTATATTCCTAAGGGTCTTTTCTAGTTTCTCAAGCCTTGACCTCAAGGCTTGGTTTTCTAGTTCCAATTGCCCAATTGATTTTTGATTAAATTCTTGGGCATGGGACTTTCTAGGCATATGCCTAGTCCATTTAGGGTTTAGACCTAGATGTTCTTGTACCTTCCTAATTGTCTCCCTAGGTAGGATTGGTCTTGAGTTATTTGACCTAGGTTTATCCTTAGATAAATTGTTTTTAGGGACATTAGTCCCAAATTTCTCCTTACTTTTGAAGTTAACACTTTTAGCTCCTAAACAAATATATTTATCTCTAGCATGCTTTTCATGGTGAATTGCGAGAGAATTAAAATTTCTAGCATGCTTTTGACTTTTAAATTTAGAAGGTGCATTATTTAAATATACCTTAGGGTTAGCTATAGAAGCTCCCCCTACTTGTAATGCTTCTCCCTGCCCCTTCTTCTTCCCCCTAGGGCATTGACTCCGATAATGCCCCTTTGAATTGCACTTGAAGCATATGATGTGCTCCTTGCTCTTTTGACTTGGGGCACCGACATCCTTGACTTTTGGTGCCGGTGGAGTTTTCCTAACCTTCTTTGGGCATTTGCTCTTATAGTGCATGGTTTCCCTACACTCAAAACATATTATATGCATTTTATTAACACATATGTTTGAGTTACCTAGGTCAATGGGGACCGGAATTGGACTTTGGGCTTCTTTATCTTGACCGGATGTCGAAGCTTCTTCTTGATGTTCCGGTGTGGAAGTTCTCTCCTCCTCCTTAGTCCTTGAAGTGGATGCTTCTTCCACTTCCTCCACCGATCCGGAAGTTGACTCCCTATCAACCTCCGAATCCTCAAGCTCTTTAGATGATGATGTACTTGCTTGAGCTTGAGAGGGTGAACACTCCTCTTCTTCTTCTTCTTCTTGGATTGATGATGGATTTTCATGAAGTTTTGCCACTTGGATTCACAACTCCTTAGCATCCATATAGTCCCCTACCATACACACAATTTCATTAGGGACCAAATCAAGAATAAATTTTACTACCTTCATGTTTTTCTCGAAGGCTTGGAGTTGATCTTCACTCCACTTCTTCTTCTTGAGGAACCCTCCCTTTGGTCCTATTGGATAGCTAAAACCCTCCATCAAGATAGACCATTCTTCGAAGTCCCTCATCATTAGGAAGTCTTCAATTCTTGACTTCCATTGCTTAAACCCTTCTTGTCCATAGAAGGTATAGGGGATAGGTGTGTTGATATCCCATCCCAAATGTCCTTGGATTTCCATCTTTCCCTCTAGCATCTTGACTCTGGGTTGTTAATCCGTAGAAGAGCCCCGGACTCTGATACCACTTGTAGGGACCTGTGCGCCCGCTAGAGGGGGGGTGAATAGCGCGTTGTCATACGATGATGGAATTTGATCGCGTGTTCGTCTCTACAATTTCGTTAGCACAGCGGAAATAGAAAAGTAATAACGATAACGAAATGGACAACACCCTAACACATGGATATAATGTGGTTCGGAACCAAAACAGTTCCTACTCCACGGATTGGGTTTGTATGAACCCTAGCGATGCCAATCACACACCACTATGACAAATACTCCTTCTCGACACAAGTCAGAGGTGGAGAAACCTCTTACAATAAGATTACAACTATAATCAAACAACAACAAGCAAATAAAATGAGATACAATGCAATATAAGTAAAGAGAACGCTTTACAAATGCCTTTCGATTGCTTGCTTGTTGATCGCTTGAATCGTGGTTGAAGACAGTGATTTGCAGCAGCAAATCACCTCAAAAATGTCCAAGAAATTGTTGCCAAAAACCTTCCCGTCGAGCTCCTTTTATCCTTGTGCGCGACCTGGATTTCCGCCTATCAGTCGACTACCATAAGTCACCAGTCGACTGATGCCACTGTTGCCGTGAGACAACGGCTCGATCCACGCTGGAAAAACTCCAATGGATCTCTTGGCGATCACACCGCAGGTCGATCGCCACGGCCACGGAGCATTCTGTGCTCGTATCGAACTAGCGCTGATCGCTGCCGGCAATGATCGGTCGAGCCGACATCACGATCGCTTCCAATGAGCGATCGCCAAAGTAATTTTAGCTCTTAAATGACAGTCGAACTCAAGTCGACTCACGGCAGTCAAACCGGCCATAATGCCAGTCGACTGCCAACCTCAAAAATGAGGTTTTAACCCAAGTATGGTGCCCCCATACTTGCTAGACCACCCTTAGCTTAGACCTAAGCCTTCTAGCCACCTCCATCAGCCTCACGTCTCTCGGATCCCTCCAAGTCATCCATGACTTGTTCATCCATCGCGCTAGCCTCCAGGTGCTTCCCTCGGCTATGTCATGCTAATGGTGTCTACACCACCAAGTCACATTGGACTTACGCCACCAAGACTCCGCTTGGACTTTACGCCGCCAATATCAATCCCCTTGGACTTCTCAAATGCCAAGACTCAAGCTTGGACTTTCCCTTGCCAACCCATGTTGGACTTTCCATGCCAAGACCATACTTGGACTTTCCTTTGTGCCAAGTACTCAAGACTTGGACTTTCCCAAATGCCAAGTACCCATGACTTGGACTTTCCATGCCAAGTACCCATGACTTGGACTTTACCTTGCCAAGACCAATGCTTGGACTTACCCTTGATCACATGGTCAACCCTAGTCAACCATCAAAGTCTCCCTCGAGTCAAACTTGAGTCTGGTCAATTATAACCTGGGTCGATTGCTCCAATAATCTCCCCAACATATTAACCGACATCAATGTCAAACGACTTTGTCAAACATCCTATGTCAAACATCAAAACATCACTCGAGTCAAACTCGAGTCTGGTCAATCGTGACCTGGGCCGATTGCACCAACAGTTTCTAAGTCAGTCCAAGAAGTTTGACCCAGTCAATTTATTCAAATTCAAAATAGAGCAAAAATTCAAAGACATCATGATCAAGTGATTAACCTAGAAATACAAATCAAGCATATATTAGAAAATGATTTTAAAATACATCAACATACATTTACAAAATCTCATTCATTTTTCGAATTTCAAAAACCCTCAAAATTAATTCGGGAGATCGTAGGTCCATCTTCAAATGGGTTGATATCCAATATAGATAAGAACAACCTTAGAGAGTGTCCAACAAGCCATTCTTAGCTACAATGTAGGTATCAAGTATACCAATTGCATATAACATATATGCAACTATCACAATGTGCTATCAACTAATTGAATGTTCACACATACATTGGGTTGTTAACTCATTAACAAGTCTGCATCATATGCATAGCACCCAACTTCACCTCCCTTCACATCGACCTTGGAGAGAGTCCAACAAACCGATGCTCCAAGTTAAAGCCAACCCATTAATCGTGAAATAGTTTTAATATGGTTAGAGTACATTCAACCAATTAGCCATGCTTGGAGTGAGTCTAACAATCCAAACTAACGATTGACCTCTGACTCTTACCATATTAGTGTTAAACTATTCCAATGATTTGAACATGTTTAGGTTCGAGCTGGGCTTGGAGTGAGTCCAACAACCCAAACAAGAAACAGAACTCTAACTCTAACCACATTAATGGAAGGTGTAGGCTTTAATATTGTGTAAGGGTTTTAATGTCTCATCCTCTTTGCATGCAAATAACTATTATCTACATGGCATACATCTACATGTCACGACACGAATGACATAATGATATGCATCTAATGAAATTACATGGCAAACAATTAAGGCATGTACAAATAGTATCCTTATTTGTCATAACTATTTTGGAAATAAAATATGTTTTAAATTTGATTTCCCAAATCAAATCATGTTTAAAATTAGGAAACAAATTTCCAAATCTAATCACATATTTTATTTATGGAAATTGTTAATTAAAGAAAGTCAAATTTAATTTAGGAAAAAAATTTCCTAATCATATTAGAAAATTTCTGATTTGAATTTCCTTATTTGTCACAACTATTTATGGAAATAAAATATGTTTGAGATTTGATTCCCAAATCAAATCATGATTAAATTAGGAAATAAATTTCCAAATATAATCACATATTTTATTTATGGAAAGTGTTAATTTCCATAAATACTTCTAAACTTTGCAAAAGTAGAAAATTTCCATAAATACTTCTATACTTTCCAAAAGTAGAAAATTTCCATAAATACTTCTAAACTTTCCAAAATTAGAAAATTTCCATAAATACAATTATGACTATCACAAAACAATTTTACGATTATGTCGGAACACAACATGTGTCACGCTTGCCCTTTTCGGACCCAGAATCCGGAGGGGCGGCGCGTGACGCGACCGTACATACCCACATACATACATACAGCGGAAGACTTTATACATATTTCGTACTTCTTACAGCGGAAGACTTTAGACATTTTTTTTTCTTTTAAACCATAAACATGCATTGACATATATATATATATATATACTTCTTCTTCTTCACATAGAGCATGCATCATAACATATATATATACTTCTTCTTACTTCTTCTTTACTTCTTCTTATCAACATAGAGCATGCATTATAACTTAGATAGATACTTAGTGCTTAGTTCAAGTTCTTAAACATCACCATCATAAGCAGACATAATAAGGACATCCATAAACATCATCATCATAGGTAAACACATATATATAGACCTAACGGATCTTCTCCACCATGCCACTACCACACACATTTGGCCCCTCCTGCTGCTCCCTTTAGTTTATCCATCCCTTACCCTTATCTGCAGTACGAGGGAAAGATAAACTATAAGCACATAGGCTTAGTAAGATCCAAATTCTACTCACAAAACCATGTATCGACATTAATCATGGCATGTAACATTCATAACATATAAGCATGTAACATTCATAACATATAAGTCATATAACATGTGACATACATATGAATCAACTTAACATGTAGCATAAGTAACGTGGTAAACATAACATGTCTCATCCATAGCATGGCAAAGATAACATGTATCATCTATAACATAGCATCATATCATGTGCCTTTGGGACTTAATTAAACATAACATATAACATATGTAATGAGCAAATCAACATAACATACAACATATATGTATGACCTATCAAACATAACATACATCAGGTGTAACATAGTGACATAACATGGCATATCAAACGTATCATACATCATATGTAACATAGTGACATAACATGGCATATCAGACATAACATGGCATATCAAACATAACATACTTCATATGTAACATATCAACATGGCATGTGAACATAACAATCTAACTATGTAACATATGCAAGATGATTTTGAAAACATATATTATAGGTACGTAAATATAAATCTCAACATATTTGGACCCGGCATTGTACCACTTCTTCATTATCATAGCACGCATCCCTAAATAGGCCCGAGGTAGCAAGTCTCGAACCTAATAGGTTACTAGGCCCGATCTTAGTCCGTCGACCTAGGGCAATCGTCATAGCGTAGAAGCCCATCCTAGGCCCGAGTCTTACTCCATCGACCTAAGGCATCTTGGAGCCCATCCCGCATTTAGGCCCGAGTCTTATTCCATCGACCTAGGGGCAATCATACATAGAAGCCCATCCTAGGCCCGAGTCTTATTCCATCGACCTAGGCATCTTAGGAGCCCATCCCTTTGGACCTTGTTAAGGTCTTGGTACAAGCCATGCAGGTAAAATACTTATATGCTTATTTTATAACATAGCTTATTTCATCTTGCAACATAGCATACTTCATTTCATAACATTTCATGCTTCACTTCATGAGCATATCATCTTTCATTTCATAACCATACCATTCTTCATTTCATAACATATCATTCTTCATTTCATCATCATGTCATATTTATGTCGTGAACATATCGCTTCGCTTTCATTTCATAATCTTATCTTTTCCATTTCATAACATATTTCAAATATCGCATACTCATAGACATGGCATAAGGCAAAAGTAAGTAAACACTAACCTAAGGCATGTCATCTTCATCTAGCATTATTTAGTATCACAAATCAACATGAATTCACCCAACATAAAACACATGTTAACCTATTCATTTAACTTAACAACAACTTCATATGTACATAAGACTTAAATTAAAACTTCATTTAATTCCCAAAAATACCTGATGGCCGTACGGTCCATAGGGGTTTCTAGGGTTATCCTTCATCCTAATTCATTTAACACAACCACAACTTCATTTGCACATAGAACATGAATTAGACTTCATTTAATCACCCATAATTCATGGTGGCCGAATGGTCCATAGGGTCTTCTAGGGTTATCTTTTAACCTAATTCATTTCATATAACAACAACTTCATTTGCATATAAAACATGGATTAAAACTTCATTTATTCACCCAAAACCTAGGTTGGCCGAATGGTCCAAGTAGGGTTTTTAGGGTTAACCTTTAACCTAATTCATTTCATATAACAACAACCTAATTCATTTCATATAACAACAACTTCATTTGCATATAAAACATGGATTAAAACTTCATTTATTCATCCAAAACCTAGGTTGGCCGAATGGTCCAATTAGGGTTTTTAGGGTTAACCTTTAACCTAATTCATTTCATATAACAACAACCTAATTCATTTCATATAACAACAACTTAATTCATTTCATATAACAACAACTTCATTTGCATATAAAACATGGATTAAAACTTCATTTATTCACCCAAAACCTAGGTTGGCCGAATGAACCTTAGTGGCTAATAGGGTTAGCTTTTGTCCTAATTCATTTTAAATCCTAACATCATCATATAGTTACTAAAACATAGCATATAACTTCATGGAAACCCTAAATCATAGCTTGGCCGAATTAACCATAGTGGTTATTAGGGTTAGCTTTTAACCTAAACCCTTTTTCCATCCTAACATCATCATCTACTTCCTAACGACATCTTCTTCTTACAAACATGACATAGAATTTCAATAAAACACCCAAAACTTCATTTTGGCCGAATATATCATATGAGTTTCTTTTACAAAATAGCAATCGGCTACCCAGTATGCGTGAGGGATACTTACATCCTTCGCTTTGCTTTGGGTGGGGAAGATGACCTAAGGAAGATCAAAACCTAGCCTTCTCTTGCTTGGATGGGGTTCGGCCAAAGGTGGAGAGGGAGCTAGAATTCGGTGAGAAGAAGAAGAAGAAGAGAGGAAGTGGCAAATTAGAACCTTCCCTCTTCTTTATAAAGGGAGGAAGAGAAGTTTCTCTTCTCTTTCTCCATGCCTCTTCATTTACCTTTATCACACTTATCTATAATCCCCCCCCTTCCTCTAATGATGTAATCCTATTGGGCTTCTGGTTAGTGGGTGCATCTATAGGGTTTGGCTATCTCTAGAGGTTTGGAGTTCAATTCCTAGGCCTTGCATCCATTTTTGGCTTATTTTCTTTTATTTTGGAAAAAAAAAAGCCCACATAAGCCCATGATCATCAAGCAAAAAATTCTTGTAAAATTGCTAGGAATTTTACGGGCGTTACAACATGGCTCTGATACCAATGTTGGGTTTCCTCGACACCGAGGTGGGTGTGTGTTCGAATATGTTTCGTAAACATGTGCACAATGGAAGAAATAAAAGCAATAAATGTAATTTATTACAACACAAACACCACACGCATGCAAGATACATCATGTGTAGACATAATCGCAGTTTCAAATTTTGTAATAAAAGGAAATTACGCTAGTTATACCTGACGTATCACGTGCAGCAGGAATGACATCAACCGGAGCAACTCACGCTAGAATTGCCTCTATCCATATCCATGATGAGTACCATTGGGATAGCTTCGCCAAGCTATGAGCCTCGTCTTCGTAAGAGTCACTAGGCTCGTGTCGAAGACGATGTGATTGAGAGAAGATCACAATCTAAATCAAAATTCGAATGCAAAAAAGAGTCCCTAAAACTCGCTTCTCCGAAGAGGTATTCGTCAACCGATTGACGAATCCTTGGTCCTCCACCTATGAGGATTCCGGAGATCCAATCCCCGGCAAGAAAGTTGTTGTCGGGGCTCCAAACGTCGTCCAAACGACGCTCCGACAAGAAGGAAGAAAACTATCCAAAAACTGGACATCTTGGTGGAGGACGTGGCGCCGGCCAAAGGAGAAGGGCCGACTGGTCCTTGGTCACCGGAGCTAAGGAGGGTCGCCGGAGGATTGCCGACAGCAGCAGGAGGCCGGCGACAGCAAGTGGCGTCGGTGGCAGCACCTCTTGGGCGGCAATGGCTTGGGCAGCAAGAGCAAGGAGGAGAAGGAAAGGAGGCTAGGGTTTCCAAAACCCTTGAACCAATTTATTCTCAACGAAAAACCCTTATGCCGTATTTTTATAGAGAACACATTCTTCTAAAGGTTATTGGTTCATAACAAAAACCTATTAACCCACTCCAATAAATTAAGTTAAAATAAACCAAACTGAGTTGGTCTATTTTAAGTTAAAATGAACCGAACCAACTTTGGTTCATTCGTTTAAAACAAATCAAACTACTTTGGTTTATTTTCCACCATTGGATTAGAACTAAACCAATTTGGTTCATCCATCATGTCTTCATAAGACTCGGCCCATCCATGCTTCCGATGCGACTGAAATAATTTTATACTCGCTATTTGTTTGGTACAACCAAACCAAGTCTCTCTCGATCTGAGAATCCTATTCTCAAACTCGTTTTAAATCCTTCAGATTATGCTCGTTGTGCGTGTGACCAAATAGGTTCTCGATTTATGTTGGCCATCTATAATTAACCATTAATTATAAAACAATCATGAGTGGCACCTAGTAGTACATCATGATCCCCAATTAATCAAAAAATCAACGGTTGATCCTAAAACTTTTTCTTAAACTCTTCAGCAACTACAATGAATCGTGCCTCATTCCTTTCACTCATCTTATACCCACTTGGTTCAGGACATGGTCTATTGTGTCAGTCCCTACTAGGCTGACTATGTCACACCTAGCCCAGGTATTTACTTCCTCGTCCTGCAGATTCTAGTTACTGCACATATATCCAAGAGTACCATACTCTAAACATTTAATGCTTTGGCCAAAGACTTTAGTAACAATCCCACGAGAGGCCATAGGGTATACATCTCCTTGCAAGGAACGATAAATCCTCTGTAGGCTATTCAAACACCTTTGGCCACTTTGACTTATACCCAATCATCCCGGGTCCACATCTCCTCGGAGATGCTTGCTTAAGATGTCAAAGCATAAGTCTTCATGACCAAGATGACTTGAATACCGTAAGTCGAAGGAACATCACACTTAAGCTGCTGTAAGAACTTCATTGACATATTCATATATGTAGATAACCATATGAAGTCTTATAGCTGGTCACTCTAATGAACTAGATACCATAACTAGCATTCACGATCAACTCCGGACATCCCAATGTCTCCAGCCAGTGAGAAACAGCTGCTTGGATAAACCAAAGAGTACACCTCGTGCTAGTCTCAAAAGAATCGATGGCGTCCGAATGCATCAATTCATCAACTAGGGATAATTCCAATACATCACAATTACACATGTAGAGATTCTCACTAGTTGTGATCCAATCACAAATTCTCTCATGTTGTGAATCGTATTGCGGACATTCAGTAAATGAGTTTAAGATCCAATCAAATACATGAAAAATATGTATACTCAAATAGTGAATCTTCATTTATCAAATAAATGGTACAACCATAAGGCGATTGCCTTATGACACCTCTCATATATTACTAACTTAGAGACGGTAAGGTCGTGTCCTTAGTACGGGGACGACCATAGGCGATGATCCGACTAAGACTTCCAGTGGAAGGTCTAGGTCGAGATCGGATGGTAAGGAACTGTCATATTTACCATTTTTTGTGCTAACCTCTTACTGTAGGGAAGTGGCCAGGTTGACAATCGACTACTGGCCATTGGGCAGTCGACTGTTGCACATCAGTCGACTGATGGAAGGCATCAGTCGACTGATGGCGACGAATCAACCTTTTGCGCTAGGTCAAAATGGATAATGTTTTATGCGGCCACTTCACGATAACATAAGGTGCCACCTCGTGATTAGTTCCAAAACTCGAGGGTTTCCATCTAGACTTATTCCAAGGCACAAGTCTATAAAAGGAGGGGAGGACTCCAACCCAAAGATCATCCATCTTGCTCTCAAAGTGCTCCCGCAATGCCAAAGCTCTAAACGTTGTAATGCCGATGCAACGCCAAGTTCAGAATCTCTTTGTCGACAGCAAGTATTGTTTTTATTTACTGTATTCGTAGTTTTAATTGTAACGAGGTGAGGTAGGCTTGTTGCCTCATCCTCGTGCTTTTATTTTTGTGATTGTTGTTTCCTACCTCCAACGAGGAGGAGACTTTATAGTGGATTGCCCCTTCGTACGCGGTCAAAGATCATGGAGCCTTGGAGCAGAAACCATTGGGTTGTGAACCAAGTAAAAATAAATTGTGTTATTTATTTTCCAGCTGTGCTTTCTCTTATTTTAACGTCGAAAAGAAAGATTTTACGCTCGCTATTCACCCCCCCTCTAGTGACGCTTTCGATCCAACAATTGGTATAAGAGCGGGGGCGCTAAGATGTGGTGAAACCACTAATCTAGCACTTTTTTTGGCTTTCTTTTCATATTTTTCGATTCATGAATTACTCCTATTATTTCTCCCACACCACTAATCCAAGACGAAGTCTTGGTACCCTTTTTTTTGGTTATGCATATGCAAGTATTTCTCTTTTGGAGTAGTTGACGGTAAAACGAGCATAACTTTTCGTACAAGTGAGCCCACAAAATGTGCTACCTACCAAATTGAAGCTCTCTTAGAGATCTGCATTCTTACAAGGGTTTACCCTCATAATAACCTGTCTTCATCCCCAAAAACCAATGTTTAGTACCCTTTCGGGGACAAAAGGTAGACAATTGAGATTTCATAAGGTATGCTCTTAATGCTTTTCCTAGGACCACCTTGTGGGCATCTATGGTTGATGTCTACAAGGTATCTAAAGATTTATCTAAGATTAGGTTAGATGAATTGTTTTCAGAATTTGAGTTACATGAACAACTAATGAGGTCTTGGTCGAGAAAGGTGTAGAGTTGTTTGTAGGACGAAGACGAAAAGCAAAGAGCAAGATACCTCCGGAAGAAGAAGAATCCGAATCGGAAGGTGAATCTGAATCGAAATTTAAAGAGGAGATGGAGGCCGAACTAGTCAATCTAGTTCGGAGGATGATCAAAAAGAAAAGGGAGCAATTGAAGAGCAACAAACCCCCACAAACATACACATGCTATGGTTGCAACAAGAAGGGCCATTACAAGTCTAAGTGCCCAAGACTCAAGAACAAGCCATCTCAATCCAAGAAAGCATTTCACGCAACGTGGGAGGAGGAAGAAGATCAACAAAATGACTTGATACTCATGGTAAAACCGGTAGAGTCTGAGTCCGAAGCTGACTACAAATCCAACTCCAACTCCAACTCCAACTCTGACTCCGACTCCGAGGATGAATTCGAGTCATGACTAAAAGACGGATGAAAAGAAAAGATTAAGGTAAGTCGTTCATTAATTGTAAACTTATATCATGCAATTAAGTTGCTAAATAGGAAATTGACTAAGTCTAAGTCTAGGGTTGATTCGTTACTTGAGGAGGTTAAAACCCTCAAGCAAGAGGCTACTCTAACCTCTTCAACTAGTCAAGTTCAAGAGGGAAACTCAACTCAAGTTGAAAAACTTGAGGAGGAGAATTCTCTCTTGAAAGGATGAGTTCAAGAGGTTGAGGCTAGGTTGGAATGGTTCACGTTGGGATCCAGGAATCTTAATCGACTACTTTGAACTCAAAGAGCCGTGTACAACAAAGCCAGACTTGGATTTAGGTCAAGGTCTACAAATAGATCTTATATGTCTATCGTGAATCGTAGTCATTAACGAGTCCAAGCATGGGTCCCAAAGGTTTTACTGAACTCACATATAAGGACCAATAAGTTTTGGATTCTCTAGGATCAAGTCCACTTTGTGGATAGACCATATTGGTTCAATGGTCTAGGGGGAGCTAACACTAAAATAGTATACCCACTTTCTTAGCAAAATCATTGCATGATTAGCTATTAGAATGACTAGATAGGACAAATAGGTAGTCAACCTTGATAATATAGTATCAGGATGCGGCGAGATGATAGTACGTTAGGGAAACAACGTCTCGTGTATTCGAGCTATATAAGGCGTATCTAGCTTGGTGCACTTGACTGAGTTGAACTAGCTGAAGCTACCTTGCCGTATCCTAAAATAGTTAGATCAGGAAGTAACCCTAAATGACTTAAGTGATATTTTCTTGAATTTGACTTTGTCTAAGGAAGTTGTCGTTGTTTCGATCAATGAAGGCCCCTGTGCCTCACCACGACCTGGAAGCCACTTTCTCGAAAAGTTACTTAACGATCTAAAGGTTAAATCTGAATCTAACCCAAGGTTGACTATCTTTAATCAATTTAAAATCATCTCACAAAACATATAAGGTGAACAAATTATGAGACATAAAATGGATGATATGTTAAGGATAATTAAAATATAACCTTTTCAAAATGCTATCTATTTTCTCAACTATTGTACTTAATGACTATTTTAACTCTCTAGGCCAAAGTTTAGCACCCCCTACATCTCTTATACTTCATATATTTGAATAAGGGGGATAGCAAACTTACCCTAAGGGTTATATTACAAACCTTTAAATTATTGGTGCAGGGGGACACACCTCGAACCAATCTATCTAAGTACTGCTAGACGCATGCTTGGGCTCATAGTTTATTTATCGTTAATAATTCTAGACACATGTTGTTTTTAAACCCCTATTTTATATAAAAATCCCGACACCTTTTTTGATTTATGACAAAAAGGGGAGAAGAGCGAAAGTTAAGGGGGAGTAATAAAAATTTAATTTTTAAAAAATTCAAGTTATCTCTTTAAAAACTCACCTAGGGTTAAGGGGGAGTTTTTGAAAGGACGTTTATCATTTACTTTACTTGTTTTATGCTTTAATTTTTTCCTTAACTTTGTGTCAGTTTGCCATAGATTAAAAAGGGAGATATTGTTGGTGCAGGGGCACCAGATAATCAAACCTAGGTTTTGATTATAGCAAAGAAAGATTTTACACTCCCTATTCACCCCCCCTCTAGTGACGCTTTCGATCCAACAATTGGTATCAGAGCGAGGGCGCTAAGATTTGGTGAAACCACTAACCTAGCACTTTTTTTGGCTTTCTTTTCTTATTTTCGATTCGTGAATTACTCCTATTATTTCTCCCGCACTACTAATCCATAACGAAGTCTTGGTACTCTGTTTTTTGGTTGTGCATATGCAAGTATTTCTCTATTGGAGTAGTCAACGGTAAAACGGGCATAACTTTTCGTACAAGTGGGCCCACAAAACATGCTACCTACCAAATTTAAGCTCTCTCAGAGATCTGCATTCTTACAAGGGTTTACCCTCATAACAAGCTATCTTCATCCCCAAAAACCAACGTTTAGTATCCTTTCGGGGACATCGAAGGTTGTAAGTGCGAAGTTTTTTGTTTAGTCTTTTATCTCTCGTTTGTTCCTTATTATTTCCCCCATTACTAATCCAAGACCAAGTTTTGGAGTTCCTTTTGGTTTTTATTTGTGTTTTGCAAGATAATTAATGACCCACATTGAGGGGTATAACACCACCCGACCTCCTTTCTTGAATGGAAATGATTTCCGTTATTGGAAAGGTCGGATGGAGTGTTTCTTAAAAACACAAGTCGAGACTTGGATAATAATCCAGACCTGCTTTGCTCTACCCACCAATGATCAAGGGGAGCCCTTGGATTTTGACAAGTGGACCAATGCAACCATGAGGCAAATTGAAGCCGATGTAAAAGCAACCCAAATGTTGCAATGCGGCTTGTCCAAGGATGAGCTCAACCGAATTGGACCATTCATTAGTGTCAAAGACCTCTAAAACAAATTAATTGATCTACATGAAGGGACGTACGATGCTAAGGTATGTAGAAGAGATTTACTATTCAATAAATTGTATAATCTAAAGATGCAAGATCATGAGACTACTTCGTAACTCCATGCACAGATCCAAGACATCTTGAATGGTCTACATGCCATCAGACAAAAGGTAGACAATCGGGATTTAATAAGGTACGCACTCAATGCTTTTCCTAGGACTACCTTGTAGGCATCTATGGTTAATGTTTACAAGGTATCTAAAGATTTATCTAAGATTAGGTTAGATGAATTGTTTTTGGAATTTGAGTTACATGAACAAACTAACACGGTCTTGGTCGAGAAAGGTGCAGCGTTGTTTGCAGGACGAAGACGAAAAGCAAAGAGAAAGATACCTTCAGAAGAAGAAGAATCCGAATCGGAAGGTGAATCCGAATCGGAATCTGAAGAGGAGATGGAGGCCGAACTAGTCAATCTAGTTCGGAGGATCATCAAAAAGAAAAGGGAGCAATTGAAGAGCAAGAAACCCCCACAAACATACACATGATATGGATGCAACAAGAAGGGCCATTACAAGTCTAAGTGCCCAAGACTCAAGAACAAGCCATCTCAATTCAAGAAAGCATTTCACGCAACGTGGGAGGAGGAAGAAGATAAAAAAAATGACTTGATACTCATGGAAAAACTGGTAGAGTCCGAGTCTGAAGCCAACTATAAATCTGACTCCGACTCCAAGGATGAATTCGAGTCAAGACTCAAAGCCGGATTAAAAGAAAAGATTAAGGCAAGTTGTTCATTAATTCCAAACTTATATCATGCAATTAAGTTGCTAAATAGGAAATTGACTAAGTCTAAGTCTAGGGTTGAGTCATTACTTGAGGAGGTTAAAACCCTCAAGCAAGAGGCTACTCTATCCTCTTCAACTAGTCAAGTTCAAGAGGGAAACTCAACTCAAGTTGAAAAACTTGAGGAGGAGAATTCTCTCTTTAAAGGATGAGTTCAAGAGGTTGAGGCTATGTTGGAAAGGTTCACGTTGGGATCCAAGAATCTTAACCGACTACTTGGAACTCAAAGAGTTGTGTACAACAAAGTCGGACTCGGATTTAGGTCAAGGACTACGAATAGATCTTATATGTCTATCGTGAATCGTAGTCATCAACAAGTCCAAGCATGGGTCCCAAAGGTTTTACTAAACGCACATATAAGGACCAATAAGTTTTGGATTCCCCAGGATCAAGTCCACTTTGTGGATAGACCATATTGGTTCAATGGACTAGGGGGAGCTAACACTAAAATAGTATACCCACTTTCTTAGCAAAATCATTGCATGATTAGCTATTAGAACGACTAGATAGGACAAATATTTAGTCAACCTTGATAACATAGTATCAGGATGCGGCGAGATGATAGCACGTTAGGGAAATATGTCTCGTGTATTCGAGCTAGATAAGGCGTATCTAGCTTGGTGCACTTGGCTGAGTTGAACTAGCTGAAGCTACCTCGCTGTATCCTAAACTAGTTAGACCAGGAAGTAATCCTAAGTGACTTAAGTGATATTTTCTTGAATTTGGCTTTGTCAAAGGAAGTGGTCATTGTTCCAATCAATGAAGGCCCCTGTGCCTCACCACGACCTGGAAGCCAGTTTCTCAAAAGGTTACTTAATGATCTAAAGGTTAAATCCGAATCTAACCCAATGTTGACTATCTTTAATCAATTTCAAATCATCTCACAAAACATATAAGGTGAACAAATTCTGAGACATAAAATGGGTGAGATGTTAAGGATAATTGAAATATAACATTTTCAAAATGCTATCTATTTTCTCAACTATTATACTTAATGACTATTTACAACTCTATAGGCCAAAGTTTAGCGCTCCTTACATCTCTTATTCTTCATATATTTGACTAAGGGGGAGAGCAAACTAACCCCAAGGGTTATATTACAAATCTTTAAATTATTGGTGTAGAGGGACACACCTCGAAACAATTTATCTAAGTACTGCTAGATGCATGCTTGGGCTAATAGTTGATTTATCGTTAATAATTCTAGACAAATGTTGTTTTTAAACCCCTATTTTATATAAAAACCCCGACACCTTTTTTGATTTATGACAAAAGGGGGAGAAGAGCGAAAGTTAAGGGAGAGTAATAAAAAATTAATTTTAAAAAAATTCAAGCTATCTCTTTAAAAACTCACTTAGGGTTAAGGGGGAGTGTTTGAAAGGACGTTTATCATTTACATTACTTGTTTTATGCTTTAATTTTTCCCTTAAATTTGTGTTGGTTTGTCATAGATCAAAAAAGGGGAGATTGTTGGTGCAGGGGCACCAGATAATCGAACCTAGGTTTTGATTATGGTAAAGATCCAAAGTTAAGGTCATATTGTTATCTCATGAGCTGAATTAAGTGTGTAGGAAATGGTTAAGCTAAGCCGAAGGTCAGCGACACCCGGAGAATCTCGAGTCGGGAACTATGGTGGTCGGGCGACACCTGGAGAACTTTGTGGGAGTTGAAGGACCTAGGTGGAAGACCGAAAGCAAAGCAATAGGTCATAAAGGACCAGAGGTAAGCATGAGTACGAAGAGAGATGGTAAGGTCATGTCCTATGTACTGGGATGACCGTAGGCGGCGATCCGACTAAGACTTCCAGTGGAAGGTCTAGGTCGAGATCGGACGGTAAGGAACTGTCATATTTACCATTTTTTATGCTAACCTCTTACTGCATGGAAGTAGCCAGGCTGGCAGTTGACTACTGCACATCAGTCGATTGATGGAAGGCATCAATCGACTGATGGCGACGAATAAACCTTTTGCGCTAGGTCAAAATGAATAATATTTGACGCGGCTATTTCGCTATAAGATAAGGTGCCACCTCGTGATCAGTTCCAAAAGTTGAGGGTTTCCATCTAGACTTATTCCAAGGCACAAGTCTATAAAAGGAGGGGAGGACTCCAACCCAAAGATCATCCATCTTGCTCTCAAAGTGCTCCTACAACGCCAAAGCTCTAAATGCTGTCACGTCGATGCAACGCCAAGTTCAGAATCTCTTCATCGGTAGCAAGTATTGTTTTTATTTACTGTATTCGTAGTTTTAATCGTAACGAGGTGAGGTTGGCTTATTGCCTCATCCTCGTGCTTTCATTTTTGTGATCGTTGTCTTCTACCTCCAACGAGGAGGAGACTTTATAGTGGATTGCCCCTTTGTACGCGGTCAAGGATCGCGTGGCTTTGGAGTAGCAACCATTGAGTTATGAACCAAGTAAAAATAAATTGTGTTATTTATTTTCCCGCTGTGCTTGCTCTTATTTTAACGTCGAAAAGAAAGATTTTACGCTCGCTATTCACCCCCCCCCCCTCTAGTGACTCTTTCGATCCAACACTTTCATTCCTACTTTCATACTTGTAAGCCCTCTGATCCCAAAAACTATTAATCCTAAATGTATGTAATTGTTTTGTTTGGTTAGAAGTTGTCTTTCGACTTCCTCGGTCATAAGAGTAAGACGTTCTTCATCCTCATCAGGTAGGTTAAGGGCTTCAACTCTGTGGTGTCTATAGATAGAGTTTGAAAAAGATAGCAAGTTCTGTCTGTATAGTCTCCTGGGATTTAAGATACTTAATTGTTCATTTGAAAATGTTTCTATTGTTCTATCTATATCAATTACTTCTTCAATTTGGTGTTGGTTTGTGTTGTGGTGTTGTAGGTTGTCTAGCTATGCTAGACTGGAGGGTGGTTCAAAAATAGATCTTCTTCCTCCAATGGTCCTAGATGTTCCAGAAAATAAGCCTATTGTTGTTCTATTCATTGTTTTTCGTGGTATGTTATAAATGAATAAGATGAAGGGTTTCTTCTAATTATTCCTCTCGTTGATAATTTTCCAAGATCCTTGCTAAGTGATTCGATGGACTGATTCCAATTTTTTATATTACCTACGTCCACTGTGTTCTGTTCTATGTGAAGGATTTTTGTTTCCAATATCGTGATCCTATGATGTAGTGATGTTAATAGTGCTATTATAGTATTGTTTTGTTGTATCTGGATTTGATCTACCTTCCCTAGAAGTTCTACCTTAATATAGCCGTCTTCCTTAGTTTTCATATAGTTGTATGAATATTCTAAGGCTTCTTCTTAATATGTATTTTTGAAACTTAGTTTGTTAATTTAAGGAGAAGATCCCCTAATTGTTCCTGTAGTTCTCTAAACTGGCACTCTATGGTTTTTAAGAATCTTTCAACTTTAACCAAGAGGTCTTTGTTTTCAATTCCAAAATTTCTAGGTTGATTTTCGTTTAGTACTCTAGTGAGGTTTAAGATGTTACTCCTTTTAGGTAGATTTATAAAGTTAACTTGATTTACCTTTCTGTTTAAACTTTCTAGAGAATTGTTCAGATATTCAATATTCTATTTAATCTCGTTAAGTTGGTTTCACCTGATAAACTACTTCCTATAGTATGATCTGCTATTGTATTTAGTTTGGAATTTGCTTTATAGAGGATGGTGATTCCAAGTTGGGGATCAACTTGAAACCATTGTAAGGCTTCTTGTAAAATGTGGAAAGTCGCCCTGCTTTCGGTAAGTTCCATGAGAAAGGACATCTAACGTCCCTTGATTATGAAATCTTAGCGGTTATTTACTGCCTTGAAGCATTTTACTTATTTATATGTGACAAAAATGCACCCAGAATCCATTGAATGGACTGCATTTACTTGTCTAGAAGGACATTTTGAATGGCTAGTAATGTCATTCGACATAAAAGTAGCACTTCAAATATTCCAACAAAAAATGGGTGACATTTTTGTAGGAACTTCAGTGACCGCTAGAGGGGGGGTGAGTGAATAGTGCATTTGTCGTAGGATGATGGAATTCGATCACGATTGTGTGCTTACTACAATTTGATTAGTACGTAGTGGAAATAATAGAAATAAAGCAATAACAAAATACAAGCACACAAACACGACAATATAATGTGGTTTGGAACCGAATGGTTTATACTCCACGGATTGAGCTCTACAAGCTCGAGTGATGACAACACCACTAATAGAACTCCTTCTTGACAACACATCGGAGGCAGAGAAATCTCGTACAAGTGTTTACAAAATAAATGAATAGATAGAAGTAAATACAAATATGAAATACACTACTAGTAAAGGAAAAATACTTTACAAATGCTCTTTTGATTGCATGATCTTTGGTTGCTTGAATTGCACTTGGAGACCCTGATTTGCAGCAACAAATCACTCCAAACATGTCCAACAATCGGTGCCAAAAATCCTCCTTCTGAGTTATTTTATAACCTGCAATCGGGCTGGATTTTTGCCTAGCAGTCGACTGATCGGGACCATCAGTCGACTGCCCCTGTATCCATTGTCTCACAACGGCATGAACCACATCAGATAAGTCCAATGGATAGACCATTAGTCGACTGATTATACCCATCAGTCGACTGATGGCTCAATCAGTCGAGTGTTCGGGCTGATCACTTGACTGGAGAACTCACTGTGCCTGAATTCTCGACCATCAGTCGACTGATCTCCATATCAGTCGACTGCTTAGGCCATCAATCGACTTCCCAATGTTGGCAGTCGACTGCTAGGCCATCTTCTCGCAGTCAAACCCTAGTTGAATCCCATCAGTCGACTGACTATAGTCCCAGTCGACTGATACACCTCAAACATGAAGTTTTAACCCAAGTATGGTGCCCCATACTTGCTAGACCACCCTTAGCCTAGACCTAAGCCTTATAGCCACTTCCGTCAGCCTCACGCCTATCGGATCCCTCCAAGTCATCCATGACTTGTTCATCCATACGCTAGCCTTCAAGTGCTTCCATCAGATATTGTCATGCTAACATGGTCTATACCGCCAAGGCACATTGGGCTTACATTGCCAAGACTTCGCTTGGACTTTACGTCGCTAACCATTAGACTTATGCTGCCAAGACTCCACCCTTGGACTTTACATCGCTAATATTCCCCTTAGACTTCTCAATTGCCAAGTACCCATGACTTGGACTTTCACCACCAAGACTACACCCTTGGACTTACGTGGCCAAGACTACACCCTTGGACTTCTCAATTGCCAAGACTCAAGCTTGGACTTTCCCTTTCCAACCCATGTTGGACTTTCCATGCCAAGACCCATTCTTGGACTTTTCCCATGACAATGGTCAAACCATCGTTAAAACATCAAGTATGACCTGGGTCGATTGCATCAACAATCTTCCCAATACATGTTAGACATCAATGTCAAACATCAAAATACTACTCGAGTCAAACTCGAATCTGGCCAATCGTGACTTGGGCCGATTGCACCAACAATTTTCAAAGAAGCCCAAAAATTTACATGTGTATACATAGATGATGTCCTGGTATTTTCAAAAACCAAACAAGAACATTTTTCCCATCTACATCTAGTATCCACTCTCATAGAAGCCAATGGCCTAATAATCTCTAAAAAGAAAATGCAGTTGTCCACTAAACATATAGAATTTCTGGGAACTGAAATAGGAAAGGGGAACATATCACTACAACCTTATATTATACAAAGGTTTTCTAATGAGGAAAATGATAACTCCACAACCATAAGGCTAAAAAGTGATTTCCTACATCTAGCCTCTATTTCAGGCAACTATTACAATATAGATGTAGGAGAAAGACTTTTTAGCAAACTATCAGGAGAACTGGTCAAGGAAATACATAAATCCTAGACAGATATGCAAGTTCCAGAAGAATATAATAACATAGGGGTAAGAATACAACACATAATAAACAAACTCAAAGAAAAATGCACCTACATACAAATACAAAAATAGCTCAAAAACCAACAATATGGATTTTGTAAACAAATATATACACCCCAACAATATGGAGCTAATCTGCAAAGAGAAAGGATAAATCCAAAACCTAAAAAATGAGCCAAACAAATGTATTATCTAAGAAGGAGAAAGACAAGAAAGCCCTATTTAAATAAAGAAAAACATGTCCGAAAATTTAATCTAAAGAAAACCTATTCAAATCTCATAACATGTTATGCCTGTAATCAACAAGGACATCTTTCATCAGCCTATCCTAACAAAAAAACCTATTTACTAGTGAAGCAACTTTAGTTTCATGTACAAATGAAGATCTAGTAGAAATTCAGACATATGTTTCTGACACCTCTTCAATATACTCAGTAATCATGGTCCCTGACCTAGAAGAAATTCCCCAAACAACTGATTACTCTTTAGTGATTTCATTTCTCAGAAATAATCAACCTGGACAATATCCCAGTGATCATTTTGGAACTAACAATTTAGACTTTGAAGAAATAGGATTTGACCAGCTAAGCATTTATGAGGACAATTATATGTTTAGACAAACCTCAACCCCATCAACCTGTTCTCATATTTGGGAATTAAAATCTGGAGAAGACCACATTCCCTGTTCTGTTTGTTGATATTTCCTATCCTTAGACAAAAGAGGAACATGTAAATATACAGGCAACAATTTTGTAATTCCTGTTTGTTTGAACAATACCATATAAGCATACCAGAATCATCTACTAATAAAAGTACGATTAAAACCACACTATTAGAAATTAGAATATCCGTGTTAGAAACAAGGATTAACATCCTAGAAAATGACATAGAGCTTTTAAGAAAGACTATACAGAGCTAGAACTTTGAAGGTTTTGAAGAAGAACAAATAAACATAATACGAGAATAACCTACATAAACTAATATGGTCTTCATCAAAACCCCAAGTATGTGTAACATGGGAAAATCAGTATACCCAAGTGTACAATGTATAATAAACATACAAGGACATGAATTCAAACTCCATGCCCTATTAGACACTAGAGAAACCAGTTCCACACTAGACTTAAAGGTCATATAGAATGTACTTGCCAAGAATATAATAAAATACACCTCAAAACCAATGTTTAACACCCAATTTGATGGTCAACACCTAGCCTGCCACACCTTCATAAAAAATGCTCATATCAAAATCTACAATAACTATGGACAATACAACCAATCGGTATCTCTACCCCATGTGTGGGTAAGGCCCTTAAAACACCTAGATCTCCAACTTATTTTAGGTCTACAATTCCTCCTTGCGAAAGATAGAGCCCTTTTTCTTTCACCAGACTATGTGTTTCTCCTATATCCTGAGCAGTGTATGTGATTTCCGAGCGCAGTAAGGAAGAGTAGTGCAATATTGTTTAGAGGTAAAGTATGATATTGACAGAGCAGTGAGTACTTTTCTTGAGCAATATATGTATTTCCTGATTAGTATATGTGTTTCTCGAGCAGTATGTATGATTCCTGATCACAGTAGGGGTGAGCAGGGCAGTGATTGTTTAGTGATTAAGTATGGTGTTAACAGTACAGTCTATGTGAAATCTCGAGCAGTTAGTGTATTTCCCGAGTAGTATATGAGCTTCTTGAGTAGTGTATGTGATTCCCGAGCGCAGTAAGGAAGAGTAGTACAATATTGTTCAGAGGTAAAGTATGGTATTGACATAGCAGTGAGTACTTTTCTCAAGCAATATATGTGTTTCCTGATCAGTATATGTGTTTCTCGACTAGTATGTATGAGTCTCAAGCATAGTAGGGGTGAGCAGGGCAGTGATTGTTCAGTGATTAAGTATGGTGTTAACAGTGTAGTCTATGTGAAATCTATAGGGATGTATACTGAAAAGTCTATCTTTTGTATGAACAACTTTATTTTGAAATAAGAATCACATGATCATTGTTTGCATGGTTATGAAATATTGTCTAATACATTACATTGTAGATAATATGGTATGTGGTGTCACATGGGAGATCATGTTATCGGCTCCTTGTAAAGTATAAGTAAAGGCTCACAACCGAGATGACTTTGGACAAACCATCGGAATGGTTGTAGTGTGATTTGGTATTGGTTTGTCTTGACCATAGAATCACACTAGTACACTTTGTGTGTATTGAGCAGGACCGACTTAGAGGTGATTCGATTTATTGTTGGCTACATAATCGAATCGGACCTCAGATATTATTTAGTACATGCTCTTAATCCCGATATAATAACGGGGACATATACTTAGTATTCATCTCTTTGATTTACCAATGGGCGAGATTTATAGATTAAATCAATAGGCTCGATAAGTTGGGAGATGATATTAATTATATGGTGTCGTTGATTATAGGAGGAAACCATATCCTATATATTAGGATGATGATGTCCCCTTGAGGAGCTCATAAGGTTCATCATGTAAACCCTGCAGGTGGACTTGGTCCGGCATGATGAAAAGGTTGAGTGGTACTACTCATGGAGTTAGATGTTGATTAATTAATGGTCAGTAAATTAATTAATCGACGGACATTCGAGATCTTAAACACGGGGAGAAATGTACAAATAATATATGGAGCCCATATTAATTTATGGGGGTTGGTGAGGTAGATCAATGATAATCCTCTAGTGGAATGGATAATCATTAGTGGATCGGACTTTATGTGGGCTTGATCCATGGGTGGCCAAGATCCAACTCCTCCTCATGGTCCCTATTGTAGCCTATTAACACCTCATGAAGCTTAGATCCAATGGATAGAAACAAAACTCCAGATCCAAAGGTAGAGATTAAATCTCTAAGATCCGACGGTTGAGATTAAATCTCTAGATTCGACGGTTGAGATTAAAATCCCTAGAACCAATGGTGGAGATTAAACCAAGGCTTATCCCTAACTCTATAAAAGGGTGGACTAGGGGTGGGAAGCAACACAATGGAGAGGAAAGGGGCTAGGGTTTTGGGCTGCAAAAGCAAGGGATGCTTAGGGTATTTGGGTGGCCACAATTAAGGAAAGTTTTTTTTCTTCTTCTTCCTTTGGTGGCCGAAACCCTTCCTCCTTCTTCTCTCCTTGGTTTGGTCAGTGCCCAAGCTTCTCCCTTTCATCTATGGCTTATGATGGATGGCATTAGGGTTGCTTCCCATGGGTGGCAACCAATTCTAGTTGGGATAGGAATAGGAGTGGGTGGCTAGGGTTAGAGTTTGGGTGTTGGTGGTGGGCGGCAACAAGGGAAGGAAGCTTCTCCTTCCTATTCCTAAGGTTGGACGACCCCTCTTCCTTCTTCCCTCTACCTTGGCCAAAGCTCAATCTATTCTTCTCCCCTTCATCCTTGGCTGGAAATTAGGAGAGCTTAGTTTAGGGTTTGGGCGGCAACAAGGAGAAGGAGTGTTTTCATTTCTCTTCTCCAAGTGTTGGCCGGCGCCCATGCCCTTGTTGTTTCTCCTTTGGTTGGTTTCCATACTCCATGTTCTCTTCCTTGGTCAGCGGCAACATCGAGTTTATTGACTTGGTGGCCGGTTCTAGATAGGAAGATGAGTTTTGTTTTATGATCTTTTTTTGTTCGGAATGAACAAGGAAAGGAAGATTGGTGATCTAGGAGGCTTCAACTTTTGGTAGATCGTCGCCCACACGATGTCCGAAAGGAGGAAGGACATACAATAGAAGATCAAGAGGTATAACAAGAGGTATAATCTTGTTTATTTTGATTAGTGTTCTTTTGTATTATGTTTATAATTGATTTTCTATTATATGCATGTTTTGTGTGAATGGTTACTTGCTTGTATTTGTTTTTCCAATTATGAGCATGATATAAATCTATATATGGATAAATAATACTTGGATCCCGAGCATAAACACAAAAACCGGCGATCCAGACATCGTCTATTCTGCGGCTACTCGTATAATAGAGGATGGTCGGTTGAACAACGAGTTTGCTCAAGTGACCTCTCTAAACGAATAGCACGACGATGACTTGGTTGTTTGGGCAATCCCTTGTGTCTACGATTAAATTTTTTTAATCCGGGGACATCGATGGGATCGCCATGAACAAACGACCGAGGTGAAGTGGGAAGCGAAGTTTCCCCTCACGGACTCGATAAGAAAAACCCTACAATTGGTATCAGAGCTTCCGGGCAAAACCTTTAAAATCTCGAGCGGTTAGTGTGTTTCTCGAGCAGTGTATGGGATTCTTGAGCGTAGTAAGAAAGAGTAGTGTAGTATTGTTCAAAGGTAAAGTATGGTATTGATAGAGCAGTGAGTACTTTTCCCTAGCAATATATGTGTTTCCCGATCAGTATATATGTTTCCTGAGCAGTATGTATGATTCTCGAGCATAGTGGGGGTGAGCAGGGCAGTGATTGTTCAATGATTAAGTATGGTCTTAACAATACAATCTATGTGAAATCCCAACCGGTTAGTGTGTTTCTCGAGCAGTATGTTTATTTCCCGAACAGTATATTTGTTTCCCGTACAATGTGTTCATTGCCCGAGGTGTATGTTCATTTCCCAGGCCACTTATGGGTTTCGAAGTTTCTTTCTGAATATGGCAAAATAAGAAGGAAGGGGTATGCTGAAGTATGGGAAGTAGTAGGAGGAGGTTGAAGATGATTAGTTTAATATATTTAAATATTTGTTTCTATATTTTGTTTAATTAATACGTGGTAGGGAAGCATACAGTGTATAAGGCATTTGAAGGAGATATTTTGAATTAAAGTGGGAAAAGTTGTTACAATGGACAGCTTGGCAAAGGGCATTAAAGTAAATTCACCTCAAGGAGAAGGCGGGGTGAACCATCTATAAAATGGTCAGAGGAGGAAAGGATCGAGGATGGTTGTTTCTTCGTTATTCGGTAGCTTAAAGATCTTCTTCTCACATCTTCTTCTTCATTCTTTCTGCATTACTATTTTTCTTCATACTCTTACTAACTTGAGCGTCGGAGTGGACGCGCCGGGAAGCTGTCCCATCTCTAACACTCCTCACCACGTGGCAGATTTCACATTACTCCAAGGATCCGAGGTAATTTAAGAGGAATATATCTCTTTATCTCATCTCTAACCTTCTTTGGTGATAGATACAACAATTCATAAGAAGGGGGAGGGAGATCTTAGCAGGCCGAAGAAGTTAGCACCATCAAATTGGCACCATATGTGGGAATTTGAACAAAAAGTCGTGATGGTGAACACTAGGAGGACGCTGAAGGAGCTGATGGAGGAGGAGAAATCTATCTTCAGTACTTCCAAGGGAGGCACCAACAAAAGGCATTGCGAACCCTTGTATAGGGAGAACCTTATGCAAATAATGGCCGAGATGATGGATCAAATGTCACAAAGGGCCACCACAAAGAAGATTAAAGAGGACGATGTATCTGCTGATGACTCTGAAGAAGAGGTGGTTGTTGGGAGATCGGTGAACGCTAGAAAGGGGTGAATGGTGCGTTCTCTTTCGTCGATGGAATTCGATTGCATTTGTCTCTACAATTTATTAGTTTGCACAGCGGAATATAGAAATATAAATGAAGACAAATACAAATACACGATCACATGAACACAGTGATATAACATGGTTCGGAACCCTAGTTCCTACTCCACGAGGTGATCTCGATAACGAGCTCTAGTGATGTACACACTACTCAATAAACTCTTTTTCGATAACACGTCAGAGGTGAAAAAACCTCGTACAAGCGATTACAACAGTAATACAATGAAATATAAGCAATTACAAGAAACACAAGTAAAGAAAACTTTACAAAAGATCTTTTGAATGCTTGCTTGGTTGATCGCTTGAGTCGTACTTGAAGACCCTGACTTGCACTAGCAAATTGCCACAAATTGCCCAAGAAATCGCTATTGAAATCCTCTCCATTGAGCTCCTTTTAAGCCTCCGTGCGACCTGGATTTCCGCCTGACAGTCACCTACCAACAGTGTCATTGTCTCACAATGAACTTGATCCACATTGGAATTCAAGCCAACGGATACACTAGCAGTCGACTGCCATTCCCAACAGTCAACTGCTCAAGCCCATAGCTAACTTGTCAGTCGGCTACCGAGCATTCTGCCTTTGGGATCAAAACCAGAAGCAGTCGACTGCCCTCTATGGCAGTCGACTGCTAATGGCCAAGTGACTACCCAATGCTGGCAGTTGACTGCCAAGGCTACTTGTCGTAGCCGAACGCCAGTTGACTCACGGTAGTTGATTGGTCATAATCTCAGTCGATTGCTCAGTGTCGACTCGGCTGCCAAGTGTCAAACACTTGACCAGTCGATTGATCCATAACTCCAGTTGACTACTACACCTCAACCATGAGGTTTACCTCAAGTATGATGCCCTCATACTTGCTAGACCACCCTTAGCCTAGACCCAAGACTTCTAGCCACCTCCATTAGCCTCACGCCTATTGGATCCCTCCAAGTCATCCATGACTTGTTCATCTATACGCTAGCCTTTAGATTCTTCCATCGGCTATTGTCATGCTAAGCTGGTCTACACCGCCAAGGCACATTGGGCTTACGCTGCCAAGACACACGCTTGGACTTTACACTGCCAACCATTGGACTTATGCTGCCAAGACTCCACCCTTGGACTTTATGCCGCCTATATCAAACCTTGGACTTCCCAATTGCCAAGTACCCATGACTTTGACGTTCACCGCCAAGACTACACACTTGGACTTACGTGGCCAAGACTACACCCTTGGACTTTCCATGTCAAGTACCCAAGACTTGGACTTTCCCATTGCCAAGACCCATGCTTGGACTTTTCTTGCCAAGACCCATGCTTGGACTTTCCATGTCAAGTACTTAAGACTTGGACTTTTCCATTGCCAAGACCCATGCTTGGACTTTCCATGCCAAGTACTCATGACTTGGACTTTACCATTGCCAAGACCCATGCTTGGACTTTTTAATTTCCAAGAATCAAGACTTGGACTTTACCATCATATGGTCAATCTCATGTCAACCATATAGTCAACCCATTGTCAAATAATGTCAACTCATCATCAAACATCAAAACACAAACATCAAAATACTACTCAAGTCAAACTCGAGTCTGGTCAATCGTGACTTAGGCCGATTGCATCAACAATCTCCCTCTTTTTGATGTTTGATAAAAACCAAATACTTTTGAGTTAGGACACTAACTCAATCCAATCCTCCCAATTGTCTAAATTGGAAATTCTCACATTCTCCCATCAATTTTCTCACAATTCTCCCCCTTTTTGACATACATCAAAAAGGCTCTCTCCAAGGGTGTCAATGTCTCATATTCCAATGAGATCTTACAATCTCTCCCCTTAGTCCAAAAACATCTAGGATGCCTTAACTCTTCCTAGTGATAAGTCCCATATCACTAAAGAGAGGCAATCCTCACTTCTCCAAATTCTCTAAATTCTCCCCCTTATGAGGAAGAACACATCCATCATCCCAAGATAGATAACCTCCCCGTAAAGGCTTGCTCCCCCTTGACCATTGCACTAACAATGTCCTTGGAGAGTCCCTAATCCTATAGGAACATTAAACCATTAAAATTAAGGTTGAAAGGTCAAACTTGAACTTTCACACACCTTAAAATTTGATAAATCACCCAAACAACTATCCTAATCCATATCTAATGGATTTTCACCCTTTATAATGTTTTCCAAATCATATACTAGGGTTAGGAGCAGTTAGGGTAGCCTAACATTGCTAAAACTAGGCTAAACAAACTTTGTTTACCCGAAATCAGTATTGACAGTCGACTGTGTCAGTCAACAATCGATTGCCCTTAACACCAGTCGGCTGCTATCCATGGCAGTCGACTGATTTTTGCAAGTGCATAAATCAGGTTTAGAAAATGAAATTCAGAAATACATAAGCAATTGTACATAAATAAAAAAATCACGCAAATGCCTATGTATAATACTTAAATCAATCATTATGGATGAAAAATATTTGAAAAATAAAATACCCATAAAATAGTGAGATTGATACAAAGTTAAAAAGCAAAAAAAACTTCATTGTTTTGAGCCTACTTTGTATCAACTTCATCAATGGTGATTGCTATCAAAAGATAGACTTCACCAAGGTTTTCTAAAATGTTAAAACCTTAATTTCAATCATGGTCTATGGGATAAGTATACATGACTTGTATACTGACTTTTCTCATGATTTGTCCATGATATAAGATGAGTTTGAGTTCATCTAGATGTAAGAACTATGCACCTAGAACTTAACTCATTTTCCTAACATCTCACATGTGTCTAGGGTGTATCAATATATACACACATTAATGTTATGTGAGATGTGAGTTTTGTTCATTCTAAACTGAGGCCTCATGCATTTTCTAAGGGAACACTATTTGATTCCCTTATATATGGGACTTCAAATCATGCCATAGTCATTAAATCAATTTTATTAATACATGAATGATGATTATGGCATAAATGATAACATAATTAAACATGTGCCAATATCATGATGGCGTGACATCTGATTAATCTAAACATACATGACATTAAAAACTTAAACCTAAGCGTTATCATGACATATAAAATGATGAGATGAGATATGATGTCATGACATGGAAATGGCAAACAAGTCATGGAAAATAAAATATAAAGGTATAAGAATACCTAAATTTTAGTATTAATTGTCATTTGTTAGGATTAAATTAATTTTTTTCCATATTACTACTTATCCCAAGTGTGCCAAAAACCCAAAAATGGCACACCATGACCTCTAAATCTAAATTGTGCCAATTTGATCAATTTTTTATAGTTCTCAAAATATATTGGCACATACTAAAATCCTTTAGGATATAAATTCAACCTTATTTCTAAAGTATCTCATAACCTTGGAAATGACCTAAGTGTCAACTTTGCTATGGTTGAGTTAACTACCCATCCATTCAAGGTTGACACAACCTAACCCATCTAGCGTGAAGGGATCACGCTCCTAGGAACCCAATACCTATTGGAGCTCCTTGGGTTAATTAGGTATTCACTAGGGATGACCTCCCTTGATACCCTCCTAATGACCCTCCTAGGCTTAGAAGCCTTGGTCAATTGGGCCTTGCCTAGGTTAACTCTAGGGGTAACTGTTGGGATGTATACTGAAAATTCTATCTTTTGTATGAACATCTTTACTTTTGAAATAAGAATCACATGATCATTGTTTTCATATTTATGGTTATGCATATTGTCTAATACATTACATTGTAGATAACATAGTGTGTAGTGTCACACGGAAGATCATATTATCAGTTCCTTGTAGAGTATAAGTAAAGGCTCACAACCGAGATGGTTTTGGGCAAACCATTGGTATGGTTGTAGTGTGATTTGGTATTGGTTTGTCTTGACCATAGAATTACACTAGTACACTTTGTGTGTATTGAGCAGGACCGACATAGAGGTGATTCGATTTATTGCTGACTACATAATTGAATCGGACCTCGGATATTATGGTGTACCTGATCTTAATCCCGATATAATAATGGGCACATGTACTTAGTATTTATTTCTTTGATTTACCAATAGGCGAGATTTATAGATTAAATCGATAGGCTCGGTAAGTTAGAAAATGATATTATTTATATGGTGTGCCATTGATTATAGGAGGAAACCATGTCCTATATATTAGGATGTTGATGTCCCCTTGAGGAGCTCATAAGGTTCATCATGTAAACCCTGCAGGTGGACTTGGTCCGGCATGATGATAAGGTTGAGTGATACTACTCATGGAGTTAGATGTTGATTAATTAATTGTCAGTAAATTAATTAATTGATGGACATTTGAGATCTTAAACACGGAGAGATATTTGTACAAATAATATATGGAGCCCATATTTATTTATGGGTTTGGTGAGGTAGATCAATGATAATCCTCTAGTGGAATGGATTATTATTAATGGATCAAACTTTATGTGGGCTTGATCAATTGGGTGGCCAAGATCCAACTCCTCCTCATGGTCCCTATTGTAGCCTATTAAAACCCTCATGAAGACTATATCCGATGGTGGAAAATAAATCTCTAGATCCGACGGTGGAGATTAAATCTCTTGATCCGACGGTTGAGATTAAATCTCTAGATCCAACGGTTGAGATTGAATCTCTAGATCCGATGGTGGAGATTAAAAGGTGGCTTAAGCCTAGCTCTATAAAAGGAGGGCCAAGGCTTGGGCATGGATATTCTTTTGGGAGATTAGGGTTTTGTTTCCTTTGGCTTGGGCGGCAAGAATCCTTGGAAAGCTAGGGTTTAGAGTTTCAAGGGTGGGCGGCAACTTGTTTGGTTTCTCCCTTAGGGCCGGCGGCAACATAAGAGAAGGATAAGGGTTTCCTCTTCTCCTTTGATCTTGGCCGGCTTCTCCTTTTCCTAGGGAAGCTCCTTCTTCTTCCATTGGAGCTCTTGGCCGGCGGCAACACTTCCTTCAAGGTTGGTCGGTGCTCCTCTTCCTCTCCTTGGCCGGTGGCAAGGATCAAGCTTGGAGCTTAGTGGTCGGTTATAGATAAGAGAAGAGTTTTTTTTCATTCTTCCCTTTGTTCAGAGTGAGCAAGGAAGGGAAGAATGTGATCTAGGAGGCTTCAACTTTTGGAAGATCGTCGCCATTCGACGTCCAAAAGGAGGAAGGACATACAATAGAAGATCAAGAGATATAACAAGAGGTATAAGCTTGTTTATTTTGATTATTGTTCTTTTGTATTATGTATATAATTGTTTACAATTGTATGTGGCTAATTTACTTGGATCCCAAAGACAAACACAAAAACCGGCGATCCGTTCATCGTCTATTCCGTGGCTAATCAAAGAAAAGAGGTAGGTTGCTTGAACAACAAGTTTGTTCAAGTGACCACTCTAATCGAATAGCACGATGATGGATTAGTTGCTTGGGTAATCCCTCTTTGTCAAGGATTAATTTATTTTAATCCGGGGACGTAGATGAGATCGCCATGCACAAGCGACCGAGTTGAAGTGGGAAGCGAAGTTTCTCCCTTCAAGTGGTATCAGAGCCACAGTTTCTGGTTTTGTTTGTTTAGGATTCAGTTAATTTTATGCACTTATCATATATAGTATGTGTTGGATGATAGTAGGATGTGCGTTGGCTAATTTTTTTGTTGCAGGCATAAGATCCAACTATTATGGCCATATGTGTGTGTATGTGATTGTATGTGTGTAATATTATTTGAATCCTCGGGGTTGACGAGGATAGTATTTAATTTTTGTAATTAAGTACGACATTGTTTAGCCACTCTTTTTATTTTAGTTTACTTTCGATCTAGTTTTCATGTACACTCCTTCGTGGAGTATAGGATCGATGGATGTAAATTAAAATAATTATTCTCTGCTTGGATCTTCGGATGGCTTGTACATGGCATAGGGAGGAGCGGACGAGATGGCGATACGACAGGAGACATATTGGAGAACAAAAGCCATAATAGTTGGAAAATATTTTTTTTTTCATTTTTATTGCTTCTTGTTTGATATGCATGTCGTGTGCTAGAAATATTCCTCAATTTTAAATTACTAAGTGGGAGAGGGATATTTTTATAAATTCCCACGACCTCCATTACGATTTGACATGTGATGCAAACAAACTTGTGCGTCGGCTCTGAGTGCCTTCCTCCCCATCGGATGAGTTTGTTTTGCAGATCACAGGGTCGAATATGGTTATAGGAAATTATTTAGAAGCATGTGTACTTCCCCATCAGAAGGCATATAACCCGAGATAATTGCCTTGGTACCGAGTAATGGTGAACACTTAGATGCAAATAAAAGTATCCTCCCTATCGGAGTCATTGCTTTTATTTGTAGGGCCGAAGAGGAATCAACTATTAATTTTATTTGTTAAAAAGTTAGGTTGACAAGATAGTAAAATTAATGGGTAAAACCTCCTCTTACAAATATAAAATTCGTATACGTCCACACGATCGTGGCATATGATATTCTTGGTGTTTTGAGGTGTTGGTTGATTTTAAAATTTTATTGTTTGAGGAATCAATAATTTTTTGAAATCTAATGTTTTGATCTATGTGATTCTTAGGTTTTTCAAAAATGACTTTCAACCCGCTTGTTGTGATACTGAAAGAAAATAAACTTACTGGACCCAATTATATTGATTGGAAGAGGAATCTTGATATTGTCTTGACTGCTGAGGAGTACAAATATGTACACTTCGAAGAGTGTCCTCCTAAGCCTGTGGATGATTTTGAGGAAAAGGAGAAGGAGAGTTATAAGAAGTGGATAAAGGCTGATGAGATGGTGCGGTGTTACATTTTGGCTTCTATGTCAAATGTATTGCAACATCAACATCAAGACATACCCACTGCTTATGACATGATGCTCAATCTCAAGGAGCTTTTTAGACACCAGAATCGGGCTGCTAGGTAGGAAGCCATGAGGAACTTGATGACGACCACCATGATCGAGGGAACACCCATGAGGGATCATGTTCTCAAGATAATTGCTCATTTGAATGAGCTAGAAGTCCTTGGAGCTGAGATCGATGAGGAAACTCAGGTTGATATCATTCTCTAGTCTCTACTTAGGAGTTTTGAGCAGTTTCGCTTGAACTACAACATGAATAAAAGGTTGTATTCGTTGGCAGAGCTTCTGACAAAACTCCAAGCGGTAGAGGAAATTTTTCGTCAGAGTGCTCAGGCTCAGGCCATGGTTGCCCAAAAGGTTTCTACTTCTAAGCCGAAAGGCAAGAAGAAGAAGAAACAAGGTGGGGCAAAGGTGACGGGAGAATCTCAGGGAGGAGTGAAGAAGCCGAAAGGCAAGTGCTTCACTTGCAAGCAGACTGGACATTGGAAGAAGGACTACCCCAACCGAAAGCAGAACAAAGGTATATCTTTTGGTCTAGTCGTTGAAACATGTTTAGCGGTGTTATCTACCGACACCTGATGTATAGATACGGGAGCCACTGATCATGTCTGCAATACTTTATAGGGGTTTCAAGAAACCAGATGACTAGCTGAAGGGGAGGTTACCGTTTACTTGGGAGATGCTACGAAGGTGGCGGCTGTTGCAGTGGGAGATGTTTATTTGTCTTTTGAGAGGAATAAAATTTTGGCTCTAAAAAATTGCCTTTATGTACCTTTATTTAGAAAGAATTTGATTTCGGTTTCTAAATTGTTTATGGATGGATATTCTATTTCTTTTAATGACAGAGTTGTTATAAAAAAATAGGGAGATTTTCTGTTCTGGTGCATTGATAAAAAATTTATATACCCTTAATCCAAAAGCTCCCACGATGCAAATAGAAGTAAATAACTCATCATCTAATTCTAATAAGAGAAAAGAACCTTCGAAAATGAACCAAACATATCTTTGGCATCTAAGGCTACATCATATTAACCTAAGCAGAATTCAAAGGTTGATAGCTGATGGACCTCTGGGTTCATTAGTGGTGGAAGATTTCCCAACCTGCGAATCATGCTTGGAAGGAAAAATGACCAAGAGGCCTTTTAAGGCCAAGGGGTATAGGACCAAAGATGTGTTGGAATTGGTTCATTCTGATTGGTGTGGTCCTATGTCTATCTAGGCAAGAGGTGATTTTGAATATTTGGTCCCTTTTATAGACGATTATTCAAGATATAGATACATTTACTTGATGCACCGCAAGTCTGAATGCTTTGATAGGTTCAAAGAATTCAAGGCTGATGTAGAGAAATGTCAAGGTAAAAGTATCAAGACACTACGATCTGATCATGGTGGCGAGTACCTCTTGGGAGAGTTTAGGAATTACTTATCAAAGGCTGGGATTCAATCCCAATTGTTTGCACCTGGCACACCCTAGTAGAATGGTGTAGCGGAGCGAAGGAATAAGACTCTTATGGAGATGGTTATATCGATGATGAGTTATTCTGAGTTACCAGATTCGTTCTGGGGGTATGCTCTGGATACGACATTGTATATTCTGAACTTGGTACCATCTAAATCAGTGTCTTCTACTCCCATAGAATTGTGGACTGGGCAAAAGCCTAGTCTGAGACATATTCGAATTTGGCAGAGTCTAGCACATGTGCTGAAGGCAGATGTTGGTAAGTTGGAACCTCGTACAGAAGTACACATGTTCATTGGCTATTCTAGAGGAACAAAGGGTGGTTTGTTTTATAGTCCTAGAGATCAGAGGGTGATCGTTAGCACGAACACTAGATTTCTAGAGGAAGACTATGTGATGAAGCACAAGCCCATGAGTAAGATTGTTCTGGAGGAATTGAGAGGGGAAGTCACTACTTAAGTACCACCGGTACAAGATGATATACCACAAGTGACTGCACTGCGTGTCATAGACGATACATAGGTGATACCTCATCGTAGTGGGAGGGTTGTTAGACAACCTGACAGATTTATGTTCTTGGGAGAATCTTCTGATTTGATCCCTGGCGAATATGAACCTGATCCTTGGACATATGATGAGGCAATCCAAGATAAAGATGCGGTATCTTGGCAAAGTGCAATGAATTCTGAGATAGAATCTATGGATTCAAATTAGGTCTGGGAGCTAGTAGAACAACCCAATGGTGTAAAATCCATTAGATACAAGTGGATCTACAAAAGAAAGAGAGGAATAGACAGGAAGGTTGAGACCTTCAAAGCAAGGCTTGTTGCGAAAGCGTATACTCAGAAAGAGGGTATCGATTATGAGGATACCTTTTCACCGGTAGCCATGCTTATGTCTATCTGGATTCTCTGATGTAATGCTACTCATATGGAATATGAGGTATGACAGATGAATGTCAAGAAAACTTTCCTTAATGGAAGTCTTGAGGAAAACATCTATATGAAGCAACCAGACGGATTCATTGCAAAGGGCAAAGAACATCTTGTGTGCAAGCTTAATCGGTCCATTTATGGATTGAAGCAAGCTTCGAGATCTTGGAACATCCGCTTTGATGAGGTGATGCAGTCTTATGGATTTATTCAAAGTCCGGATGAGTCTTGTGTATACAAGAGATGTGACAGAAATGTAGTGGTATTTCTTGTTGGTGCAATCGGCCCAGGTTGACTCGAGTTTGACTCGAGCAGTACCTTGATAGTATTTTGATGATAGACAAAACTCATGACATGGGATTGTCATGGGAAAGTCCAACATGGGGTTGGCATGGAAAATCCAAGCATGGAGCTTGGTGTGGGAAAAGTCCAAAGCATTGCGAAGCCGTGCACTTGGTTCTTGGTGAGAAATGCATTGCGAAGCCGTGCGCTTGGTGCATGTGGGAAGTCTTGAGGACTTGGTAAGTTCACTAGGCTTGGGGTCCTTGAGTCAGTGAAGGATGACATTGTGAAGCCGTGCACTTGGTGCATCCGAGGGACCACCGGATGGGGAGCGAATGGAGTGAGGCCCAAGGGAAGCATACTTCGAGGGAATGAGACGCGAAGGATGACATTGCGAAGTCGTGCGCTTGGTGCATCTGAGGGACGTAGGCAGAGGGAAGAGAGCTTCGGTGGGGAACTCCATGAGGGATGATGTGGACTTGGCCAAGTGGCTAAGACTGAGTGTCGGAGGCTCAAACTTGATGTTTGATGGTTTACCCGACGGTCGAATGCTCAAACAACTTGGTGTTTGAGGTTTTTCCCGACAACAGTCGACTGACATAGGTGTCAGTCGACTGATCTAAGTCGACTAGGGTTCGACTGGTGTTAGACTTACGGTTTTATGCTTGGCGATCATTGCCATGGTGTGATCGGCCCGATGTCGGCAATGATCGGTCGAGATGGCGATCGTGATGGGAGTGTTGCGAGCGCGAGCGCTCCGTGGCCGTGGGTAGTCATCTACTAGGTCACCGGATCATTGCCATGGGTGTAGTCGATTGGTAGGTGATCATTGGAACTTATCAGCGTGGATCGGCATTGTGAGACAAACGCTCAGGCGTCGAGCCTTTTGGCGCTTGATCATTAGCGCAAAAATAGCTTGATGCAGATTATAAATGGAGCTCAAGTGGGAGGATTTCGAAAAGACTTTTGTGAAGCTATTGGAGGGGAATTGTTGCTGCATTCCAGACCTTTAAGAGCCATCTAAAGCAAGCTACAAGCAAAGGGTTCAAAGCAAGCATTGTAAAGTGTTTTTATGTGTATTTTGTATTTGTCTTTGTATTGCTTGTATTTCATATATTACTTGTTGTAATAGCTTGTGAGAGGTTTCTCCACCTCCGACGTGTAGTTGAGAAGGAGTTTAGTTAGTGTCGTGCCCATAACTAGAGCTCGGTGAGCTCGCCCGTGGAGTAAGAACCATTCAGTTCCGAACCACGTATATGCTTGTGTATTGCTTGTGATTGTTATGTGTTGTTATTATTGTTATTATCATTGTTATTCTATTGCGCTAACAACAATCGTAGACAAGCAACGCAATGAGAACGAGCAAATTCCACCATCGAACAATTGAGGGCTATTCACCCCCCTCTAGTGGACAATACACACCGATCGATCCCCTACAAGTGGTATCAGAGCCAAGGTCGCTCTTCAAGGACTAACCGCCGCGAGAGCACTACAAGATGGCCGACTACAACATCCATCCACCGAAATTCGATGGAGATTTTGCTTGGTGGAAGAAACGGATGGAGGTATATGTTGAAACCGACTTTGATTTTATGATTATTGTAGAAAATGGTTTTGAGATGCCTAGGGACAAATCCAACAAGCCAATTGAGAAGTCAAGGTGGACCCAAGACCAAATTAAGGACTTCAAGATAAATCTCGAAGTAATAAAATTATTTAGTGATTTGTTACCTAATCATATTTGGTCTAGATTGGGTGACTATAGGGATGCAAGGGAGCTATGGACTAAGATAACAAAATTCTAAGAAAACTCCCAATCGGCACAAGTAGAGGAGAATGTCGAGGAAGAAGCACCCACAACATTTGAAGATCTTGATGATTTGGTGGAGACCTCCACTTCTAGCATTGAGGGGGAGGAAAGGGTTTCTATTCCGGAGCAAGATCAAAATGAAGCTTCTACCTCCAGAAGAAGTGAAGAGGCCTCCACCACCTCCCTAGGTGACTCAAGTATTATAATTTTAAATAAAGATCACATAATATGCTTTAAGTGTAGGGAGAAAGGGCATTACAAGAGCAAATTCCCAAAATTGGCTAAGGAAAAGGCATCAGCACCAAAAGTCAACCCAAAGTCAAAAGATGCCGGAGTTCCCTCAATTAAGAGCAAAGATCACATTGTGTGCTTTAAATGCAATCAAAAGGGGCACTACCGAAGCCAATGCCCTAGGGAGAGGAAGAAAGGGCAAGAAGGTGTATCTCATGTAGGGGAGCTCCTAAAGCTAACCCTAAGGTAAATTTAAATAATGCACCTTCAATTTCTAAAGTTAAAAAGCATGCTAAGAATTATTTTAGCTCTCTTGCCATTATTAATGAAAAGCATGATAAGAGAAATAATAAGGTTTATTGCTTAGGTGCCAAGCATGTTCATATAACTAAGGATAAACCTAGGACTCATAATTCTAGAAATATTTTTCCTAGGGAATCAATTATGAGAGTAGAAGAAAATTTGGGTATTAATCCGAAAAAGTCTAGGCACATGCCTAAAAAGAAGAGGTCTTCCCAAAAACCTAATGAAAATTCAAAAATGGGAAAATTAGAGCTAGAGAACCAAGTCTTGAGGTCAAGACTTGAGATAATGGAGAAAACCCTTAGAATCATAGAAAATTCAATTCTAGGGTCAAATGCCCAAAAGTCAAGACCTAAGGTTCAAAAACGGACTAAGGGCAAGAAAGGTTTGGGTCACAAACCTATGTCCTATCACAATGTTCCATTTAATTATGGAACTATTTCTAGGTCTAGAAAAACCAAGGCTAATAGGGAAGCTTTCCCTAAGTTTAGCTATAGTGTTTGCTTAGTGGCTAAGACCTCAAAGAAATCAAATGTAGCCACTAGGAAGGTCAAAGGAGGAGTCACCTCTTGTGTTGACCTAGGAAAGACCCAAAAGACTATGGCTCTAAAGCCTAAAAGGGTCATTAGGATGGTATCTAGGGAAGTTATCCCTAGAGAATACCTTGTTAACCCAAGGAGCTCCAATAGGTATTGGGTTCCTAAGAGCGTGATCGATTCACGCTAAATGGGTTAGGGTGTGTCAACCCTAAGTGGATAGGTAGTTAACCTAACCATAGTAGAGTTGACACATTAGAATGTGCCAATGTGCTTGAGAAGTTAAAAATGATTTAAATTGGCACAACTAGGTCTTAGAGGTATTGGTGTGCCGTTTTGGGTTTTTGGCACACTAGGGGGATAAATGACTATTAAGGAAAAAATGGACTTAACCCTAGAAATGACAATTTGGATTTAACACTTAGGTATTTTATACCTTAGTATATTTTACTTGCCATGTCATGACATCATTTTTATTTTTTATCTATAAAAATGTCATGATCATGTTTAGAACTATTTTTAGATGTCATGTATGCTAAAATGTCATTCACATGCCATGACATCATGATTTTGACATATGCTTTTATCTATATCATATTTATGCCATAATCATCATCATGCATATAACTAAAATGAAATTAAGAACTATGGAATGATTTGATGGGAATCAAATGATATTGCCTAGAAATATGCATGAAACCATTAAAAGATCAAAACCCCACATCTTACTAGAAACTTGCCTTGTATGTGTTTTACACATCTAGATATAAGTGAGATGTTTAGGAAAAAGAAATTAAAGGTTTCAAAAACATTTTGAAAAACCTTGGTGAAGTCTATCTTTTGATAGCTATCACCATTGAATGAGATGATACAAAGAGGGCTCTTTATTGAAGCTTTTATTAACTTTTGGACTTTGTGTCAATCTCTTATTTTAGTGGGTAAAATAGTTTTCTAATATTTTTCACCCATAATGATTGTGATAAGTAATATACATACCAAATTTCAAGAATTTTAAACCTATGTATATTTACTTATGAATTTTGGAAAGTCATTTTTGAAATTCAGAAAACTACAAATGCAGTTATGAGTCGACTGCCATGGTGGCTACGATCGGTGATGGCAATGTCGATTGACCGATTTCAAGTAAACCTTGTTGGTTAGGCCCATGTTCAGCTAGGTTAAGGTCCCCTAACCACTCCTAACCCTAGGATATGCTTGGGAGAGCATTAGAAAGGGTAGAAATCCATTGGACATAGATTAAGAGAAGGGTTTATGGAGAGTATCAATTTTAAGGTGGATAAGAGTTCATTGTTGAACTTTGCCTTAATTTTGATTAGTTAAAATGTTCCTATTGGCTTAGGGACTCTCCAAGGACATTGTTGGTGCAATGGTCAAGCGGGAGCAAGCCTCTAGGGGGAGGTATCCATCATGGAAAGATGGATATGTATTTCCTCATGGGAGGAAAACTGGGTTGCCTCTCTTTAAGTGATATGAGATCACTAGAAAGATTGTAGGCATGTGTTCCTCCAAGGGAGAGATTGTAAGATCTCATTGGGATATGAGACATTCATACCCTTGGGGAGGATCTTTTTGATGTAATGTCAAAAAGGGGGAGAAGTTACCAAGTTACCAATTAGGGTTCATTGGAATTCTCATTGGGATATGAGAATTGCCAATATGGGAGAATTGGTAGACTTGAGATGGTAGTTTTGTCAATCATCAAAAAGGGGAAGATTGTTGGTGTAATCGGCCCAGGTTGACTCGAGCAGTACCTTGATAGTATTTAAATGATAGACAAAACTCATGACATGGGATTGTCATGGGAAAGTCCAACATGGGGTTGGCATGGAAAATCCAAGCATGGAGCTTGGTGTGGAAAAAGTCCAAAGCATTGCGAAGCCATGCGCTTGGTGCTTGGTGAGAAATGTATTGCGAAGTCGTGCACTTGGTGCATGTGGGAAGTCTTGAGGACTTGGTAAGTTCACTAGGTTCGGGGTCCTTGAGTCGGTGAAGGATGGCATTGCGAAGCCGTGCGCTTGGTGCATCCGAGGGACCGTCGGACGGGGAGCAAATGGAGTGAGGCCCAAGGGAAGCATACTTCGAGGGCATGAGACGCAAACGATGGCGTTGCGAAGCCGTGCACTTGGCGCATCCGAGGGACATAGGCTGAGGGAAGAGAGCTTCGGTAGGGAACTCCATGAGGGATGATGTGGACTTGGCCAAGTGACTAAGACTGAGTGTCAGAGGCTCAAACTTGATGTTTGAGGGTTTACCCGATGGTCGGATGCTCAAACAACTTGGTGTTTGAGGTTTTGCCTGACAGCAGTCGACTGGTATAGGTGTCAGTCGACTGATTTAAGTCGACTATGGTTCAACTGGTGTTAGACTTGCGATTTTATGCTTTGCGATCGCCATGGATCGCAATCGGTGATGTCGGCCAGGGATGGCGGATCGGTGATCAAGATGTCGCGAGCAGTAACGCTCTGTTGCCGATTGGGCAGTCGACTACTAGGTCACCAATCGACTGCCATGGACTTGCAGTCGACTGGTAGGTGATCCGTTGAAACTTATCCAACGTGGATCTGGCCGTTGTGAGACAACGACTACAGGGGCAGTCGAATGGGGCCTTTTGGCAGTCGACTGTTGGGCGCGAAAACAGCTTGATGTAGGTTATAAATGGAGCTCAAGTGGGTGGATTTCGAAAAGACTTTTGTGAAGCTATTGGAGGGGAATTGTTACTGCATTCCAGACCTTCAAGAGCCATCTAAAGCAAGCTACAAGAAAAGGGTTCAAAGCAAGCATTGTAAAATATTCTTTATGTGTAATTCGTATTTGTCTTTGTATTTCTTGTATTTCATATATTACTTGTTGTAATAGCTTGTGAGAGTTTTCTCCACCTCCGACGTGTAGTCGAGAAGGAGTTATTTAGTGTCATGCGCATAACTAGAGCTCAGTGAGCTCGCCCATGGAGTAGGAACCATTCGGTTCTGAACCACGTATATGCTTGTGTATTGCTTGTGATTGTTATGTGTTGTTAGTATTGTTATTATCATTGTTATTCCACTGCGCTAATAACAATCGTAGATAAGCAACACAATGAGAACGAGCAAATTCCACCATCGAACGATTGAGGGCTATTCACCCCCCTCTAGCCGGACACTACACACCGATCGATCCCCTACATTTCTTGTACTATACGTAAATGACATTTTGTTAATTGGCAACAATGTCAAGGTGTTATCGGATGTAAGGGTATGTTTGTCCAAACAGTTTGATATGAAGGACTTGGGTGAAGTGGGACACATCCTTGGGATCAAGGTTATAAGGGATTGCAGGAAAAGGATGTTGTGCTTGTCTCAAGCTTCAAACATAGACACTATTTTGGCTCGTTTTAGCATGCAGAACTCTAAGAAAGGTTTTTTACCTTTTAGGCATGGAGTTCCTTTATCTAAAGAGATGTGTCCTAGAACATCAAAGGAGATAGAGGAGATGAAGGTGGTTCCTTAAGCTTCGGCAGTAGGAAGCCTCATGTATGCTATGCTATGTACGAGACTGGATATCTACATTGCCGTTGGCATGGTTAGCATATATCAGAGTAATCTAGGATAGGGACATTGGACTGCGGCAAAGCATATATTGAAGTACCTAAGAAGGACTAGGGATTATATGCTAGTTTACCATGCAAATCAATTACTCCCTGTGGGTTACACAGATTCTGACTTCCAATTAGATAGGGATAACAGTAAGTGTACCTCAAGTTTTGTGTTTACTTTGGGGGGGGGGTGGAGCCATTGTATGGAGGAGTGTAAAGCAGAAATGAATGGCGGACTCTACCATGGAAGCTGAGTATGTGGCAACCTCTGAGGCGGCCAAAGAAGCTGTATGGCTCAGGAACTTCTTGATGGACTTGGATGTCATTCCTGGTTTGCCCAAAACTATCACAATTTATTGTGATAACAGTGGTGCAGTTGCAAACTCGAAGGAACCACAAGCCCATAAGGCAAGTAAACACATAGAGCGCAAGAACCACCTGATACGAGAAATCGTAAAGCGAGGAGAAGTTGTTGTGGCTAAGATTGCATCAGAGGATAATCTGGCAGATCCTTTCATTAAGGCCCTTCGAGTGAGAGCTTTTGATAGGCATGTGGAGGGAATGGGAATCAGATGTATGCCAGTATGAGGATAACATAGTCTTTTAGTATAAGTGGGAGATTGTTGTGATGTATACTGAAAAGTCTATCTTTTGTATGAACATCTTTATTTTTGAAATAAGAATCACATGATCATTGTTTTCATATTTATGGTTATGCATATTGTCTAATATATTACATTGTAGATAACATGGTGTGTAGTGTCACACGGGAGATCATGTTATCAGTTCCTTGTAGAGTATAAGTAAAGGCTCACAACCGAGATGGTTTTGGACAAACCATTGGTAATGTTTGTAGTGTGATTTGGTATTGGTTTGTCTTGACCATAGAATTACACTAGTACACTTTGTGTGTATTGAGCAGGACCGACTTAGAGATGATTTGATTTATTGCTGACTGCATAATTGAATCGGACCTCGGATATTATGGTGTACATGCTCTTAATCCCGATATAATAAATTGCACATGTACTTAGTATTTATTTCTTTGATTTACCAATGGGCGAGATTTATAGATTATATCGATAGGCTCGGTAAGTTGGGAAATAATATTATTTATATGGTGTGTCGTTGATTATAGGAGGAAATCGTGTCCTATAAATTAGGATGATGAAGTCCCCTTGAGGAGCTCATAAGGTTTATCATGTAAACCCTGCGGGTGAACTTGGTCCGACATGATGATAAGGTTGAGTGGTTCTACTCATGGAGTTAGATGTTGATTAATTAATTGTCAGTAAATTAATTAATTGATAGACATTCGAGATCTTAAACACGGGGAGATATTTGTACAAATAATATATAGAGCCCATATTTATTTATGGGGTTGGTGAGGTAGATCAATGATAATCCTCTAGTGGAATGAATTATCATTAATGGATCGGACTTTATGTGGGCTTGATCAATTGGGTGGCCAAGATCCAGCTCCTCCTCATGGTCCATATTGTAGCCTATTAAAACCCTCATGAAGACTAGATCCGATTGTGGAAAATAAATCTCTAGATCTGACGGTGGAGATTAAATCTCTAGATCCTACGGTTGAGATTAAATCTCTAGATCCGACGGTTGAGATTGAATCTCTAGATCCGACGGTGGAGATTAAAAGGAGGTTTAAGCCTAGCTCTATAAAAGGAGGGCCATGGCTTGGGCATGGATATTCTTTTGGGAGATTAGGGTTTTGTTTCCCTTGGCTTAGGCGGCAAGAATCCTTGGAGAACTAGGGTTTAGAGTTTCAAGGGTGGGCGACAACCTGTTTGGTTTCTCCCTTAGGGCCGACGACAACACAAGAGAAGGATAAGGGTTTCCTCTTCTCCTTTGATCTTGGTTGGCTTCTCCTTTTCCTAGGGAAGCTCCTTCTTCTTCCATTGGAGCTCTTGGCCGGCGGCAACACTTCCTTCAAGGTTGGTCGGCGCTCCTCTTCCTCTCCTTGGCCGGCGGCAAGGATCAAGCTTGGAGCTTTGTTGTCGATTCTAGATAGGAAAAGAGTTTTGTTTCATTCTTCCCTTTGTTTCAGAGCGAGCAAGGAAGGGAAGAACGTGATCTAGGAGGCTTCGACTTTTGGAAGATCGTCGCCCACACGACGTCCAAAAGGAGGAAGGACATACAATAGAAGATCAAGAGGTATAACAAGAGGTATAAGTTTGTTTACTTTGATTATTGTTCTTTTGTATTATGTATATAATTGTTTACAATTGTATGTGGCTAATTTACTTGGACCCCGAAGACAAACACAAAAACCGGCGATCCGTACATCTTCTATCCCGGCTAATCGAAGAAAAGAAGTAGGTTGCTTGAACAATAAGTTTGTTCAAGTGACCACTCTAATCGAATAGCACGACGATGGATCGGTTGCTTGGGTATTCCCTATTTGTCAAGGATTAATTTTTTTTAATCCGGGGACGAAGATGGGATCGCCATGCACAAGCGACCGAGTTGAAGTGGGAAGCAAAGTTTCTCCCTTCAGTAACTCCCCTTGTAACCTTCTTAGGGGCTTCCCTAAGTTTCCTTGAAACCTTAGCCACTAGGCACACACTATGGTTACCCTTAACCTTGGTCTTCCTAGACTTATTGATGGTTTTGTAATCGAATGGAATATTGTGGTAGGTCTCATTGGGCTTAGGTTTGTAACCCAAACCTTTCTTGCCCTTGGGTGGACCTTGCCTCCTGGACCCTAGGTTTTGACTCCTAGATCCTTTAATTGAATTTGTCATTCTTGCAAGGGCCTTTTCAAGTTTCTCAAGCCTTGACCTCAAGGTTTGGGTTTCTAATTCTAATTGCTCAATTTTTGATTTTTGATTTGTCTTTGTCCATTGCCTTTCCTTTTAGTTATATGCCTACCCTTCTTAGGGTAAATGCCTAAATGATCTTCTACCTTTCTAATACTTTCCCTAGGTAGAATTGTTTTCGGAGTATTAGTCTCAAATTTCTCCTTAGTTCTAAAATTACAACTCTTAGCACTAAACAATAAAATTTATTATTTCTAGCATGTCTTTCATGAACAATAGCAAGATTATTCCTAGCATGCTTATTTTTATCATGAGAACTAGTAGGTGCATAACTAAAATATACCATAGGGTTTGCTTTAGAAGCTACCCCTACATGTGATACTCCTTCTTGGGCCTTGGTTGGCTTCCTCCCCCTAGGGCATTGACTCCAATAATGCACCTTTTGATTGCATTTGAAGCTCACCACGTGCTCCTTGCTCTTATGTGTTGGGGCACCAACATCCTTAATCTTTGGCACCGATTGAGCCTTCTTGACCTCCTTAGGGAACTTGCTCTTATAGTGCCCTTGTTCCCTACACTCAAAGCACATAATATAATTTTTATTTTTAATTAAGGTTCTTGCGTTACCTAGGTCGGTGGTGGAATTTTAAACTTATTCATCTTCTCGACCAGAGGTAGATGATTCCTCTTGAGTTTGCCCCGGTGTGGAAGTTCTTGTTAGTGAAAGCCCTAGAGCCAATCATATGATGATTGTTGTATGAACTTGTTGTATCGTATTCCTATATATATTAATAAAGGCATTTCTTTATTGTTATTATACTTACTTGTATTGGTGCCAAATAACTAAGTATAATAACGTCCTTGAGTAGAAGGTTCTTATCTATATCAATCGATTGGTTGAATCGATAATGAGATGATATAGAGAATACTACTCTTAATCATTCGTAGTCAAGTATTAACATTCAGGGACAATATTAATGCGAAGAGACTAGCATGTAGGTCAACTCGATGACTTGATCTCACAAGTTATGGATATGAGATATCAAGTTGATACATGGGTATGCATTGGAGAATGTATACTGAATGACCCACCATGAGAAAGTATCATGGATCATTATATGAGTGTCATATACTTTCTCATGTGACTATTAGTATGACTATTAGTCCTTGGACCTGAAGTCACCATGGTTCCCTACTTAAGGAGTTGCATACTTTGGCTTCGTCAAACGTCACCCATAAATGGGTGGACTATAAAGGCGATTACTGGGTATGTAACAAATTATGCAGAGAGATGTGAGTGATGTAGATGGGATCTATCCCTCCTATATGACGGGAGTGATATCATGATTCTTGATAGAGTGAGACCATGAAGTGCATGGTCATGCCCAAATGAGTCAATATGAGATATTGAGCTCATTTGATCAGAGTGAGTCTACTTGGAGTTCGAGATATAGATTGTATAGAGGATGACACGGTCTATGCTTCAATTGAACAATCTAGATGTCAAGGATAGAGGGACATTATCACATATTGTGAGAGTCACAATTAGTAGTCACAAAGGTGATGTTGGATCTCAAAATTCTTGTAACTTGGGTAGCAATGATGTGTTGCTAGATACCGCTCATTGTTTATGTTTCTAAATCGGTTTAGGAGCATTGCCAACATTACAAGAACCTATAGGGTCACATGCAAAGGGAAATTAGATGGAGATTAGGTTCATATGATGGACCAAGAGGATTAAGTTCATGTGATGAACCAAATTGGATTAAGAGTAATCCAAATTAGACTAATTGAGTTGGACTCAATTTGATTCAAGTGTTGAATGAGTCTAATTTAGATTTGATTCATTGAGTCAATTTAAACTAATGAATAGCGATTCATTAAATTAAATAGACTTGAATCAAATGGTTGGATTTGATCAACCATGGGAGATAAGAGGTCAAGTTTGACTTGACTTGAGAGGGAAGATGAAAGGTTAAGTTTGACTTGACCAAATGCCACTTCTTGATGACTTAGAAAAGGGGCCGGCCAATGATGATGTTCCACATCATCATTGACACATCATGGAGTGCCACCTCATGAGGGAGATCAAGAGCCATGGCTCTTGGTATTACATGGAGGTTTTTAATCCCCATTATGTGGCTGGCCAAACTAAAGAAGGGGCAAGTCGTGAATTGATTTCATCTTCTTCCTCTTCTCTGTTGGATCGAGCGGATCGCTAGAGGGGAGGGTGAATAGCGATAAAACTTTTCTTGCGTTTCGTTCGTTAAAAAAATAGTAGACACAGCGGAAGATAAAAGTAAACACAAGAGACAATAGTATTTTTTACTTGGTTCGTAGCCTTCAGCTACTACTCCAAGGCCTTAACGGTCCTAGACCGTGTACGGAGGGCAATTCACTAAAACACTCCTCGTTGGAGGTAGGAGTTTGACGATTACAAAAACCTTCGAAAATAAAAGATAGAGAGACAAACCCTCTCTTCTATTAAGATAAAATGCAACGATAGAAAACCTCGATTAACAATAGGAATTGAAATATGAAAGAGACGACAATTTAAAGTTATACCAACAACTAGAGAATAGAAATTAAGCTAGGGTTGTTGACAGCACTTCGTCGTTGTAGAGTCGTCGAAGAGTCACAGTGTTGTGGAGGCTTTAGGGCACTTAGAATTGATGAAATGGTGAGAAATGGACCTTCTTTTATAGCCCTAGAAGTCCCCTCCTCGAGCACATCAAAATCCTACATCAATGGCAACCTCACCCTTGAAGAAAGGGATGAGTTTTGACTCATCTCGAAGTTGATCCTTGACCAGCGGTTGAACTGATTTCTTGGTCGGTTGAACTGATGGATTAGCAGTTGAACTAATCCTTGGCCGGTTGAACTGATGGCTCAGCAGTTGAACTGATCCTTGGCCGGTTGAACTGATTGCCAGAATTTTCGACTGTAATAAAGAGTTAGCTCGAAATATAAGTGAATTCGACGGCCACTTGCCGTCCAATCTCAACATAGACCTTCCATGGGAAGTCTTGGTCAGATCGGCGCCTAAGGATGTTCTCGTATGGAGGACTCGACCTTACTTACGCTCACTCACACAAGCTTACCTCAACATTTACCTTTGAAGCCTTGCTTTCGGTCTACACCTGATTCCTTCGGCTCCCTCCGAAGTCCTCCCGGTGTGGCCCGACCACTACGGTTCTCTCCGAGTGTCACTGACCTTCGGCTTAGCTTAGCATTTTTGCATACTTGATTCAACTTGTAAGATAACAAAATGCACTTAACTTTGTGTATTTTCTATAATCAAAACTCAGGTTTGATTCAGGTGCCTACTGCACCAACAATCTCTCCCTTTTTTATCTATGGCAAACCAACACAAAGTTAAGTAAAATAAATTAAGTGAATTAAGAAAAATGAGTATGAGATATGCATGAATGAGCAGGAGTATATAAAAACTCTTTTTCAAGTGCTCCCCCTTGAGGAATCCTCCCCCTTGACCGAGGGTGAGTACTTGAGAAAGAGTTTTAACTCTCCCTCTTGATGTTTGCTACTTAAAAAGAATTAAGTAACCGAAATTACTTAATATTGGCCAAAGTATTTAAAATAAGTTTTAAGTTAAGAAATCAAAAAATTGATTTCTTAACCTTGGCCTTTCTCCCCTTATTTAAGTTCTAAAAATTAAGTTAAGTTAAGTAAACATTTATTTAACTTGGGTCATTAGAATATGTACTAAGTTAAGTTACCAAAAAATGACCCCTTAACTTTGGCCTTTTCTCCCCCTTTTGCCATAAATCAGAAAGAGCAAGGGTTTTTGAAAAACACGATTTTGAATATAGTTGTAAGTCCAAGCATGTTCCAAATAAATGTTAGGGCAATCTCTTGCCACGATAAGGTTTTGATGTGTGTGGCAAAGGGTTTAAGTTAGGGTGTTAGTGTGATTTGATATGTGCGTTGGAGTCTTGTAGGGCTTAGTAATTCGCACATGGAGCCGTGGCGAGTTTCACAACTCATGACTCGGTCCATGAGTCGGTGAAGGATGACTTTGCGAAAGCCATGCACTTGGAGCATCCGAGGGACCGCCGGACGAGGAGCTTTGAGTGAAGCCGGAGGAAGTAGACTTCGAGGCAAGAGATGCGAAGGAGCATTGCAGAGCCGTGCGCCTGATGCTGCCGAGGGACGTGGCCGAGGACGAAGATAACTTCGAAGGCGAGGGACTAGGAGAGATGAGAGTGAGCGAATGTAACCCAGGAAGGGGTAGTAGCTCTAAGGTGAAACTTGGCCATTTGGCTAAGTGTCGGATGGGATTTTCGACACCACGATCGCTATGGAATGGCACGATCGATCGCTTCGAGTCGAACGTGGTTCGACCGGGTATTCGACCGGGTTGTTTGAGGCCAGCCGCCGATCGCCATATGTGGGCGCCGATCGCCAAGACTTATCACCGATCGTTGAAGGCAACAATGATCGGGTGTCAAAGGTTTGCCACGTAACTGCTCAGAGCCGACCGGCGACTACGGAGGCAGCGAATGATCGATGAGGTCCATCAGTCGACTGCCAAGTGTTCCATTGGACTATAACGGTCGGGATCCGACGTGTTCGGAGACTGTTAGAGTGACGGCAGTCGACTGGTGGCGGCCAACGGGAAGAAAAACTTCCTCTCTATAAAAAGAGAGGGTATGGGTTTTTGGATGGCTAATGCTCTTACTCCAAATGACCATCCAAGTGCCCCACAAGCTTTAAACTCTTCTTACTTGCTTTTACTTCATTCTTATTGTAAGAAGAGTGATCTTGATTGTGAAGGTTACCTCCACCTAGCTTGGTGCAAAGGAGAGACCATTAATGGATTGGTTTTGGCAGAGTGATTCACCGAGGATGAATCGGGGACCGTGGATTAGCGGCATAGCCGTGAACCACGTTATACTATCGTGTTAGCATTTGTTTTCTTGTATTTGCATTTGCTTGTCTTTATTGTTTCCGTTGCGCTAATTAGTTTTGTAGACGAGCAAATACCGGCATCTAACGACAAAGGGATATTCACCCCCCCTCTAGCCGGCCGTTTCCATCTCCAACAAGTGGTATCAGAGCCAAGGAAAGCTTGTCGAGGACTAACCGCCACAACAAGCAACTTTCAAAATGGTCGGCTCCAACATCCATCCACCGAAGTTTGAAGGAGAATTCGCTTGGTGGAAGAAGCGAATGGAGGTATTTTTCGAAACGGATTTTGATATCATGATTACAATGGAATCCGATTTCGTTTTGCCTAGGGATGAAGAAGGGAAGCCAATAGAGAAATCTAGGTGGACCAAAAAGCAAAGGGAAGAGCACCTTGCAAACTCAAAATCCAAGCACCATCTCTTCAATGTGCTCCCCCAACAAGAGATCAACCGAATTGGGGAATGCTCAAGTGCCAAGGAGATGTGGGAGAGATTGGTTGAACTTCATGAAGGCACTTCAGAAGACAAACTTGCAAGGAGAGACCTCCTCCGCTCCCAACTATCAAATATCAAATTGGAAAAGGGACAAAAGGTAACATCATTAAATTCTAGGTTTAAAGAAATATTAATTGGGCTAACAAGTGTAGGAGAAAAGCTCTTCAACCGGGATATGGTAATGAAGGCCATAGATGCTTTTCCCCGATTCTCAAGATGGAGCTCCATGGTGGACTCATTTTATATCTCCAAGAACTTAGAAGTAAGCACCTTTGAGGAATTCTTCTCAACCATGGAGCTTCATGAAACAAGGCTTGAAGGTATACAAGAAGAGCCTAGAATCCAACCTTCAAGGGGAGTAGCATTGTTGGCAAACAAGGGGAAGAAGAAGATAGAGATTCCCTCCTCCTCCGATGACGAAGCTTCCTCCTCCTCCTCCATGGATAGCACAGAATAAGCCTATATGGTAAGGAGGGTAAGGCGTGCATTAAAAGGTTTTAGATTTAACAAATCAAATGATAGGAATAGAAGACCAAGGGGGAAGATCATTTGTTAAAATTGCCAAGGAGAGGGACACATAAGGGACAATTGTCCCCTCCTGAACAAAAGCAAGGAGGAGAAGAGAAAGAAAGAAGAAAAGAAGAAGAAAAAGGGGAGCAAGAAGAAAAAGGAAGAGGAGAAGAAGGCAAAGGAAAAGAGAAAGGCCAAGGCATTCAAAGCAAAGACGTGGGATGACCCTTCCTCTTCCTCTTCATCATCATCAGAAGAGGAGAACGCTTTCATCACCAACCTTGCTCTAATGGCATTTGATGACTCGGATTGCTCCTCCACCGAAAATGAAGAATCAAGCTCAAGTGGAGGGAGCTCTAGTGAAGGGGGAGCCTCTACATCCTCATCCGAAGAAGAAGAAGAGGACATGGAAACTATGGTAACTAATCTTTCACCTAGTAAAATAGTTTCTATGATTTCTAGCCTCACTAACGACCTATTTAGAGCTAATAAGAGCATGCTTGAGCAAATTAAGGACTTAGAAAATAAACTAGAAAAAGCATGCTTAAATGATGATAATATTTTTTCTAGCTTAAATGATGCATGCTCACATGATAACTATATGCCTTTGGATGTTAGTGATGCATGTATAGAAGAAAATAGGGCTTTAAGAGAGAAAGTAGATTATTTAACCAAAGCCCTAGAAAAGTTTACAATTGGCTCAAATACATTGAACATGATTATAGGGAGCCAAAGAGCTAGTTTTAATAAGAAAGACCTAGGTTATAAAGAAAGGAAAAATGAAAAGGCCTACAAATGCCTAATTTCTAGGGGACAAGATAGGAAGAAAGTAATTGCTAGGAAATGAATTCCTAAGGAATTTCTAGTGAACCCCATAGGCAAGAATATATTTTGGGTTCCAAAATCCATCTTTAAGAGTTAGGAAAACCCTAGGGTAGTCAACCATATGGACTTGACCTATATCATATCTTTGGTTGACTTAGGATGTCGGGACACATTTTTGAAATAGTGTTAGGTGATGATAATGCACCTATAAATAGATAAATAATGCTTAAATCATGATAATCAATGTAATTGCTATGTATATGTGCAATCATGATTTATGATTTTGAAATTTGGCACATCATCATGAGAAATAGGGTTAAATCATGTTTTAGGTGATACTTTGTATATTATCATGACATAATACCTAATGCATGATAACAATTCAATGAATACTTGTGTTTCATGATCATAATGTGAAATTAGTTCATACATGCCTTTATGATCATGAGGATTGTGAGGATGATACTTAACCTTGATAGAATTGCATGAATATAATGGTTAAGTATATTCAAATACCCTTTAGGATGCATCTCACACTCACTATAGGCTACTTTGATTGAAAACTTAGCATGAGTGAGATGTTAGGATGATACAAATGTCCACTAATGCCTACGGCATTTAGATGGTCATTTAAAGTATCAAAATAGCAATAGTAGACCAATCATGGGGAAGACTTATGTTTAAATCATAGACATATTGCCCAAAGATCATGGTTGGATATTTCATATGTTTTAAAAACAATTTCTTACTTTAAAATCCATGTATTCATGTTTTGAAACAATCCAAAGCAAGACTAGGTGTTAAAATGGATACTAACATGTTCAAAAACTAGTGGTTTTTAAAGCTTTTGGATTTTTGGCAAATCTCGGAAAATATAATAACTTTTTATGAAAAACTATTTTTCATTGATAGATACACTTAAAAGAAATGTGTTCCCCAAATTTCATGATTTTTTAAATTTTCTGGAATTTTTAATGCATTTCTGAATTTCGCCCAGAAAATCAGAATTTCGGAATTCATTGTGCCAGTCGACTGCCATACTGATAGCAGTCGACTGGTGGCCTGAAAATCAGACTAGTTAAGGCCGAATTCAGGTTTTAGACCAATTTTTGGTATTTTCCTTCTATGAGACTTGATGCCATGAGTTTATAACTTAGTGTTAATCTTTTTGATGGTGTCAAAGGGGGAGAAATGATTATGTTTAAGTAAATTATGATAGGGGGAGAAATATGTATGGGGAGTTTCATGGATTAAGGGGGAGTTGCATGCCGCTATATCATGTTTATGTTTACATGCTTTCTTACCTTAGAATTTCTATCAAATGTTTTTACCTAACTTAAACAGATTTCCACATATCAAAAAGGGGGAGATTGTTAGGGCAATCTCTTGCTATGATAAGGTTTTGATGTGTGTGGCAAAGGGTTTAAGTTAGGGTGTTAGTGTGATTTGATATGTGCGTTGGAGTCTTGCAGGGCTTAGTAATTCGCACATGGAGCCTTGGCGAGTTTCACAACTCATGACTCGGTCCTTGAGTCAGTGAAGGATGGCTTTGCGGAAGCCATGCACTTGGAGCATCCGAGGGACCGTCGGACGAGGAGCTTGGAGAGAAGCCGGAGGAAGTAGACTTCGAGGCAAGAGATGCGAAGGAGCATTGCAGAGCCGTGCACCTGTGTTGCCGAGGGACGTGGCCGAGGACGAAGATAACTTCGAAGGTGAGGGACTCCGAGAGATGAGAGTAAGCGAATGTAACCCGGGAAGGGGTAGTAGCTCTAAGGTGAAACTTGGCCATTTGGCTAAGTGTCGGATGGGATTTCCCGACACCAGTCGACTGCCATGGAATGGCAGTCGACTGCTCTGAGTCGAACGTGGTTCGACTGGTATTCGACTGGTTGTTTTGAGGCCAGCAGTCGACTGCCATATGTGGGCAGTCGACTGCCAAGACCATCAGTCGACTGCTGAAGGCGTGATCGGCCGTCGAAAGGTTTAGCCACGGCAGATTCGTAGGCCGGGCGTCGACTACGAGGCGTGATCGTGATGAGGTCCATCGATCGACCGCCAAGTGTTCTGTTGGACTACAGCGATCGGATCGCGTGTTCGGTGACCGCTTGGAGTAATGGCGATCTACATCGCCAAGGGCGCGATGGATGTGGCGGCCAACGGGAAGAAAAGCTTCCTCTCTATAAAAAGAGAGGGTATGGGCTTTTGGATGGCTAATGCTCTTACTCCAAACGACCATCCAAGTGCCCCACAAGCTTTAAACTCTTCTTACTTGCTTTTACTTCATTCTTATTTTAAGAAGAGTGATCTTGATTGTGAAGGTTACCTCCACCTAGCTTGGTGCAAAGGAGAGACCATTAGTGGATTGGTTTTGGCGGAGTGATTCACCGAGGACGAATCGGGGACCATGGATTAGCGGCATAGCTGTGAACCACTTTATACTATCGTCTTAGCGTTTGTTTTCTTGTATTTGCATTTGCTTGTCTTTATTATTTCCGTTGCGCTAATTAGTTTTGTAGACGAGCAAATACCGACATCCAACGACAAAGGGCTATTCACCCCCCTTCTAGCCGGCGATTTCGATCTCCAACAATAAATTTTTAAAATAGTATACAAAAAATACGCTCATCTATAAAATATTTGACTCATATTTGACTTGATTGATATGAAAGATCAACCAGTCCATGTCAGACTCAGTTAATATATATGATTATACTCCATGGTTCATAGCGATGCACTAGCTTTACATCTGGAACCAGGAGTAAGGTCCAAACATCTCACGCCCATCTACATGGCTAAGTACACAAACACATTAGTCCTATGTGTTGTGAGATGTATTGGCTCCTTAAATCTATAGGTGCATGATATCTAAGGTATGTCCTATGCTAGTTCCATAAAAATGAAAAAGTAAGAAATAGTAGTAAGAAAATATAATTTGCAAGTTCCTATTCTACTACGCACATGCCCAATTTTCATCTTAATAGACTGAATTTAGCTTCGGGTAGGGGTTTAGTAAATAGGTCTGCCAAGTTGGACTTCGATTTGATGTATTCGAGTTGTATGGCTCCGTTGGCCACATGTTCTTGAATGAAATGATGCTTGACCTCTATATGTTTGGTCCTAGAATGACATATCAGATTCTTACTTAGGTTAATTGAGCTAATGTTATCTACCTAGAGTTTAGTGTTTGTAAAATCTAACCTAAAGTCTCGGAGAGTGTGCTTCATCCAAAGAAGCTGAGTAACACACTCACCCATCGCGATGTATTCGGCTTTGGTGGTAGATAAGGCAACACAATGTTGCTTTCTATTGCACCAACTTACTAGACTCGAGCCGAGAAGTTGACAATAACCACTCGTACTCTTTCTATCGAGTTTACTACTGACATAGTCCGAATTAGAGTAACCGGTTAGTTCGAACTCAGTAGATCTAGGGTACCAAATACCGACATTAAGTGTACCCTTTAGATATCTAAGGATATGCTTGACTAGAGTTAGGTGAGACTCCTTGGCACAGGTTTGGAACCTTGCGAACATACTTACTGTAAATAGTATATCACGTCGGCTCGCAGTTAAGTAAAGGAGACTCCCTATTATGCTCATATAGTATTTTAAATCAATTGAATTTCCGATTACATCTTCTTCTATATTCACATTAGTTGCCATTGGGGTATTAATAATTTTAACATTTTGCATTCCAAAGTGTTTAATTAATTCCCTAGTATATTTGCGTTGATGTAGGTATATTTCATCTTTAGGTTGTTTAATTTGTAGACCTAAGAAGAAACTTAACTCACCTACTAAATTCATTTCAAATTCACTTTCCATAAGTGAAATGAATTCATTTAGTAGGATCGAGTTGGTGGTTCCGAAAATAATATCATCTACGTAGATTTGGGCTATGAATATGTCTTTACCTACGGTTTTTACGAAAAGGGTTGGGTCAACTACACCTTGTTTAAATCCTTTGGACTTAAGATAAACTGAAAGCATCTCGTACTAAGCTCGAGGAGCTTGTTTAAGTCCATAGAGAATTTTCTTTAACCTAAGAACATGGTCAGGTTTATCTAGACTTTCGAAACCGGGGGGTTAACTAACATAAACCTCTTCTTGAATGTATCCATTCAAGAATACTGACTTTACATCCATTTGAAACAACTTGAATCCTCGATGTGCAGCATATGCTAATAACATTTGAATGGACTCTAATCTAGCTACTGGGGCATAGGTCTCGTTGTAATCTAAACCTTTGACTTGACTAAACCTTTTAGCTACTAATCTAGCTTTATTTCTAACTACTTCACCTTTATCATCAAGTATATTTCTAAACACCCACCTTGTTCCAATGATTGTTTTATCTTTAGGTGGTGGTACTAATTCTCATACTTCGTTCCTAGTGAATTGAGCCAGTTCTTCTTGCATTGCAATAATCCAATCGGGATCAAGAAGAGCTTGGTCAATAGTTTTGAGTTTAATTTTGGAAATCAAGGAGATTTGACTAAGGTTTCTGTATGAGGCTCTAGTTCAAACTCGTAGGCTTGGATCACCTATCACTTGGTCGATAGGATGATTTGTTTGATTCCTAGTTTGGTTTGGGTTTGGGTTTGGGTCATCTACCACTTGATCAATAGGATGACTCGATTGAGTCCTAGTTTGGTTTGAGTCATCTACCACTTGGTCAATCGAATGACTTGGTTGACTTAGGTTGGGATCAATACTAGACTTGATCTCCGGATCGGAGTTGAGTCTGGTATGAATCGGCTCTCTAATTGGGGTTGTCGGGGGTTTTGTAGGTTCGTGTCCTTCATCAAATACTACATTGATAGTCTCCTCGACTCTAAGGGTGTCATGGTTATATACTCTATAAGCTCTACTTGTAGTCGAGTATCCTAGGAAGATTCCGATCGAGGTTTTGGATGTAAATTTCCCTAGGTAATCCTTAGTGTTTAGGATATGTACCTTACACCCAAATACCCTAAAGTACTTGATGTTAGGTATTTTATCATGATAAATCTCGTATGAGGTCTTAAGGTGCCTCTTTACCATAAGGATCCTATTTTAGACATATCATGTGATACTTACGACTTCCGTCCAAAACCTATCGGGTAGGTTATACTCGTTTAACATTGTCCTAGCGGCTTCTTGTAGGGTTCTATTTTTACGTTCTACTAGGCCATTTTGTTGTGGGGTTCTAGGGCAAGAGAACTCATGATGGTATCCATTTAGGTTACAGAATTCTGTAAACCTGTGGTTCTCGAATTCACTACCATGATCAGTCCTAAGTCTTTTGATTTTAAGGTTTTGTTGATTTTCTATTGGTATAAATAGGTTGATTAATTGATCTAGGGTATCACTTATGTGTTTGATGAACCTAACCTAAGTAAATCTAGAATAGTCATCAATTATGACTAAGCAGAATTTACTTCCATTAAGTGACTTAGCTCCGTGTGAATCAAATAGATCCATGTGTAGGAGCTCAAGAATACTTTTGGTTCGTTCTTGATTAGTTAGTTGATGTTGTGTCCTAGATTGTTTATCTTGTTGACAAACATTACATATTTTATTATCCAAGTTATTGAGGTTAGGCAAACCTCTGACTAAGTCACTTTGACTCATCTTGTGGATGAGTCTTGGGTGTGAGTGACCGAGTCGTCGGTGCCACAACCATGATTCCTCTTGCCGTGTCATAAGACACTTGGTTGAGGAGTTAGATTAATAGTGTAAATATTGTTATTTCTGGTTCCCTTAAGGATTGTTTTAGAAGTTTCATTTGTATTAATTACGCATTCATTTTCTAGAAATATGACCTTATAGTTATTATCACACAATTAGCTTACACTAAGTAAATTATATTGAAAATTTTCTACCAATAAGACATTTTGAATAATAAAGTTAGAGTTGAGCTCAATATCACCTGAACCGATGATTTTGAGCTTGCCATTGTTTTCGAAGGCTACCGATCCTTGTCGTTTGAATCGAAGCTTCGAAAACTTGAGTTGATCCCCGGTCATGTGTCGGGAGCAACCACTGTCCAACATCCATTAATCCTACACGCAAGGTAGTTGGATCAAATATTGGATTTATTAAAGATTGATTGAAGATTATTAACCTAAATCATCTCACCTATGTCTACATGATCAAGCATGTTAACCCTATATGTTCTTATGAAATGACTTCCAATTTTACTTGATTTAATTTTAATGATTTGAACACTTGTCAACCTTGCGTTAGATTCAGATTTGACCTAAGGCTCATCAAAACACCTTTTCAAGATCATGGCTTCCAGGTCGTAGCGAGGCACAGAGGCCTTCTTTGATCGAAACAACGACCACTTCCTTAGACAAAGCCATTTTCAAGAAAATAGAGACTTGACTCACCTAAAACCACTTCATGATCTAACTAGTCTAGGATACGATGAGGTAGCTTCAGCTAGTTCCACTCGGTCAAGTGCACCGAACTAGATACGCCTTATCTAGCCTGAATACACAAGACTCCACTTTTCTAGCATACTATCATCTTGCTGTGTCCTGGTACTATGTTATCAAGTATTGATGAGTTATAGTCCTATCTAGCCATTCTAAAAAGAAGAATCAAACTAAATAAAGAACCTAAGCATGCAATTTCTAAGTTAAAATACAAACAAGTTTTGTACTGGCTCCCCCTGGACCGTTGAATCGGTTCGGTCTCTCCACATAGTGGATTTGGTCCTTGAGAACCCAGTATTGGTTCGATCCTAAGTTTGAAATCAAGGCGATCTTAGGGACCCATGCTTGGACACATTTTGTATGTCGACTTACAATCGACATATACAACTTGTTGGTCGTATTTGAGCTAAACCCTAGTCCGACCTTGTTGTACACGGCCCTTTGCGATCCAAGTAGTAGGTCAAGTCCTTTGGATCCCAAAGTAAACCTTTCCAACGTGTTCCTAAGATCTTCGACTTGACTCTTCAAGAGTGAGTTCTCAACTTCGAGATTTTCAACCCGAGTTGAGTCCTCTCGAACTCAACTAGTCGAAGAGGTTAGGGAGACCTCGTGTTTGAGGAGTTTAACTTCCTCAACCAGGGACTTGACCTTGGACTTAGACTTAGCTAATTTCCTAGTTAAAAACTTAATTTCACTATAAAGTGTACTAATAAGGGATCGACTTACCTTGAGTGTATCTTTTGAACTGGATGCGTATCCGTGGCTTGTCTTGAATAGTGCTTCACTGTCCGACTCGTCTTCGGTTTTCGATTCATGTTCTGGTTCTGACTCCGTCTCCGATTCAATCGGTTTAGCCATGAGGATGCAATCATCATCTTCTTCCTCAGACGCTTCTTCCCACGTAGCGTTGAGTGCCTTTTTGTGTTTCAGTGCTTTTCTCTTGAGCTTCGGGCATTCGGACTTGATGTGTCCAAACCTGTTACACTCGTAACATCTAATATTGAAACTTTTAGGCTTACCTTCGTTGGGTCGAGTGACGGTTCACTTTCGGTCCTTGACTATCCTCCGAACTAGGTTGACTAGTTTGGCCTCCATTTCCAGGTCGACCCCCGAATCAGACTCATCTTCTTCTGCCTTCGGGGGTGGCTTGTTCGCGGTTTTCTTCCTCGAACCTGCAAAAAGTGCTATACCCTTCTCGGGTTCCGAGTTAGACTGCTCATGAGGTTCGAAATAAGAAAATAACTCATCTAACTTAAGTTTTGAAAGGTCCTTGGAGACCTTGTAGGCATCGACCATGGATGCCCACAAGGTAGTCCTAGGAAAAGAGTTAAGAACATACCTAATAAGGTAGCAGTTTTCGACCTTTTGCCCGATCGCGTGTAGGTTATTGACTATGTCTTGAATGCGAGCACGAAGTTGCATCGCCGTTTCATATTTCTTCATTTTTAGATTATATAATTTATTAAACAAAAGATCGTGCTTACATACCTTGGCTTTATCGGTCCCTTCGTGTAGCTCCACTAGTTTTGTCCAAAGATACTTTGCGCTGATGAAAGGGCCTACGCGATTAAGCTCCTCCTTCGACAAGCCGCATTGGAGGATTTGAGTCGCCTTGGCATCAGCTTCGACTTGTATTTTTGTAGCATTGGTCCATTGGTCATAATCCAAAGATTCACCCACTTCGTTATTCAGAAGTGTGAATCCCGTTTGGATTATGATCCACATCTCGATTTGGCTCTTAAGAAAGCACTCCATCTGACCCTTCCAATAACGGAAGTCATCTCCGTTGTAAAATGGAGGTCGGACAGTGCTAAAACCCTTGAGATGGGCCATTGATACAAAAATAAACAAGAGAATGAAGATGAAAAACCTAACAACAACACAAACAATCGAAATGTACCAAGACTCGTGTCTTGGATTAGTAGTGCGGGAGAAAAACTAAACGAATGAAATAAATTCAAAATAAATAGAATAAAAAAGAAAAAATATGTAAAAAAAACTAGATTGGTGGTTTCACCAAATCTTAGTACCCCCGGGTCTGATACCAATTGTTGGATCGAGCGGATCGCTAGAGGGCGGGGGTGAATAACGATAAAACTTTTCTTGCGTTTCGTCCGTTAAAACAATAGTAGACACAGCGGAAGATAAAAGTAAACTCAATGAGACAATAGTATTTTTTTACTTGGTTCGTAGCCTTCGGCTACTACTCCAAGGCCTAACGGTCCTAGACCGTGTACGAAGGGCAATTCACTAAAACTCTCCTCCTCGTTGGAGGTAGGAGTTTGATGATTACAAAAACCTTCGAAAACAAAAGATAGAGAGACAAACCCTCTCTTCTATTAAGGTAAAATGCAACGATAGAAAACCTCGATTAACAATAGGAATTACAATATGAAAGAGACGACAATTTAAAGTTATACCAACAACTAGAGAATAGAAATTAAGCTAGGGTTGTTGACAATACTTCGTCATTGTAGAGTTGTCGGAGAGTCACAATGTTGTGGAGGCTTTAGGGCACTTAGAATTGATAAAATGGTGAGAAATGGACCTTCTTTTATAGCCCTAGAAGTCCCCTCATCAAGCACATCAAGATCCTACATCAATGACCACCTCACCCTTGAAGAAAGGGATGAGTTTTGACTCATCTCGAAGTTGATCCTTGACCAGCGGTTGAACTGATTTCTTGGCCGGTTGAACTGATCCTGTTGGTGCAGTGAGGCACCGAAATCGAACCTGTGTTTTGATTATAGCAAAGACACAAAGTTAAGTCTATTTTGTTTTCTCACGAGCTGAATCGAGTGTGCAGAAGATTGATATAGCTGGAGTGAAGGCTAGCGACACCCGGAGAAAGCCGCGGTGGTCGAGCGACACTCGAGTGATTTCGGAGGGAGCCGAAGGAATCGAGTGGAAGGCCGGAAGCAAAAGCAACACGTAAGCATCAAGGTAAGCTCGAGTGTGCGAAAGTAAGTAAGGTCGTATCCTCTTTACGGGGATGATCTTAAGCGTAGATCCGACCAAAGACTTCTTATAGATGGTCTAGGTCGAGATCGGATGGTCGACGACCATCGAATTATGTTTTTGTTGTGCTAACCGTCAGGTCAAGAATCGATCGATAGCCGCTTATCACGATCGATGATGGCCATCAGTCGACTGATGATGGCCATCAGTCGACTGATGGTCAATGATCAGATTCGAGGAGTCAAGGATTATCACCAAATTTCAAGGGAAGATGTGCTCAAATTTGATTGGCTAGGGTTCCTCTCGAAAAGGGGCTCAAAGGGTATAAAAGGAGAGCCAAACATAGGGTTTCATCAACAATTCTAAGCCTCCAAAAAGTCTCCGCAAAGCTACAATTCTCTGACAACGAAGTCCTTCCTTCCGACGTCTAGGTTTAATTTTTCTTATTTGTCTTTGTACGTCGGTATTATTTTGTTATCAGTTGTTCATCTACTTTTCGGAGCTTTTATCGTATACGAGGAGAGGGGGATTGTCCCTCTACCTTAAAGTTTTTTTGTATCGATTAACTCCTACCTCCAACGAGGAGGAGTTCCTTTAGTGCTTCTGCCCTCCGTACGTGGTCAAGGACCACTAGGGCCTTGGAGTAGTAGCCTTCGGCTACGAACCAAGTAAAACCCTTGTGTCGATTGTCTCTTTTATTTTATATTTACATTTCTGCTGCAATTAATTTATTTTCTCTAGAGTTTTAACGAACGAAAGAAAAAGAAAAGGTTTTTCGCTATTCACCCCCCCTCTAGCGAACTGCATCGATCCAACAATTGGTATCAGAGCCGGGGGCGCTTAGATTTGGTGAAACCACCAATCTAACATTTTTTTTACAGATTTGTTTTTCGTTCGTTTAAATTTTTCTCCCACACTACTAATCCAAGACGAAGTCTTGGTACTCTTCGTTTGATTTTGTTTTGCAAGTATTTGCTTTTGGAGTAGCCGACGGTCAAACGGGCATAACTTTTTGTACAAGTTGACCCACGACACGGTCTACCTACCAAATCGAAGCCCTCGCAGAGATCTACACTTCTTATGAGGGTTTACCCCCGTAACAAGTTGTTTTCATCCTCAAAAATCGACATTTAGTAGCCTTTCGGGGACATCGAAGGTTGTGAGTACTTACTTTTTATTTAGTTTCTCATTTCTTTGCTTAACTTTCTATTTTTTGTTTGTTTCTTTTTATTTCCCACACTACTAATCCAAGACGCAAGTCTTGGTACTTTCGTGTGTTTTTTTTTCGTTGCTAGGTCTTCTTTTAGTCTCCTTGTTTTTTGTTCTAATGGCCCATCTCGAGGGTTTTAGCACCGTCCGACCTCCGTTTTACAACGGAGATGATTTCCGTTATTGGAAAGGTCGGATGGAATGCTTTCTCAAAACCCAAATCGAGATGTGGATCATAATCCAAACGGGTTTCACACTTCCGACTAATGAAGTGGGTGACTCCTTGGATTATGATCAATGGACCGTTGCAACAAAACGACAAGTCGAAGCCGATGCCAAGGCAACACAAATACTCCAATGCGGCTTTGTCCAAGGAGGAGCTAAATCGCGTCGGCCCCTTCATAAGCGCAAAGGATCTTTGGACAAGGCTAATCGAGTTACACGAAGGATCGGATCAAGCTAAGGTTTGCAAACATGATTTGTTATTCAATAAATTGTACACACTAAAAATGCAGGAACACGAGTCCGCGACGCAACTCCACGCCCGTGTCCAAGACATAGTCAACAACCTACACGCAATCGGGCAAAAGGTCAAAAACCATGACCTTATTAGGTATGTCCTAAACTCTTTTCCGAGGACTACCTTATGGGCATCCATGGTTGATGCCTATAAGGTCTCCAAGGACCTTTCTAAACTTAGATTAGATGAACTCTTTTCGGATTTTCAATTACATGAGCAGTCCAACTCGGAACCCGAGAGGGGTATAGCCCTGTTTGTAGGTTCAAAGAAGAAGAAAATCGCAAGCAAGCCACCACCACCTGAGGAGGAAGATGAGTCCGAAGAAGAAGTTGACCTGAATTGTTGCCAACTAATGAACCTAGCTCGAAGGATAGCCAAGGGACGAAAGCGAACCACAACTCGACCCAACCAAGGTAAGCCTAAAAGTTCTAATATTAGGTGTTATGAGTGTAACAGGTTTGGACATATAAAGTCCGAGTGCCCCAAGCTCAACCACCAAGCACCTAAGCACAAGAAGGCCCTCAACGCGACATGGGAAGAAGCGTCATTCGAAGAAGACGAAGACCACGTCTTCATGGCGAAATCAATTGAGTCAGACACGGAGACCGAACTTGAGTCAGAACCTGAGGATGACTCGGACTACGAAGCTACCTTCAAGTCAAGCCACGGATACGCATCCGGTTCAAAAGATACCCTTAAGGTGAGTTGAACTTTATTTAATACTTTACATAATATGGTTAGGTTTTTGTCTAGGAAGTTAGCTAAGTCCGAGTCCAAGGTCGAGACCCTTGTTGAGGAGGTTAAACTCCTCAAACACGAGGTCTCCCTAACCTCTTCGACTAGTCGAGTTCAAGAGAAGGACTCAACTCGAGTTGAAAAGCTCGAAGTTGAGAACTCTCTCTTGAAAAGTCAAGTCGAAGATCTTAGGAACACGTTGGAAAGGTTCACTTCGGGATCCAAAGGACTTGACCTCCTACTTGGATCTCAAAGGGCCGTGTACAACAAGGCTGGACTCGGGTTTAACTCAAACACGACTAATAGGTCGTATATGTCGATTGTAAGTCGACATAAGAAACATGTCCAAGCATGGGTCCCTAAGAACTTTTTGATTTCAACTCTAGGATCCAACCCGTACTGGGTTCCCAAGGACCAAATCCACTATGTGGATAGACCGAACCGATTCAACGGTCTAGGGGGAGCCAGTACAAAATATGTTTGTGCTTTAACTTAGAAATTGCATGTTTTAACTTAGAATGTTTATGCTTTAACTTAGAAATTGCATGCTTTAACTTAGAAAGTTTGTACTTTAAAACTTGTGAACTCACTTAGAACAAAAACATAACCAACTAAAATTTTTCGAAAAGATTGAGCCTCGGGGAGCCTCTTTTCAAAAACATAATCAACTAAAATTCTTCGAAAAGATTGAGCCTCGGGGAGCCTCTTTTCAAAAATAACTAGTTAGACGAGGAAATAATTGTAAGTAAGTCAAGTCATCATTTTCTTGAAAATGGCTTTGTCTAAGGAAGTGGTCGATGATCCGATAAAAGAAGGCCCCTGTGCCTCGCCACGACCTGGAAGCCATGATCTTGAAAAGGTAAACTTGACAAGCCTAGGGTTAAATCCAAATCTAACATAAAATTACTTGAACCTAAATCCACTTAATCAACTTAATTAGAAGTCATCTCAAAATAAACACATAAGTATAACATGCTTGATCATATAGACTCTGGTGAGATGACCTAGGGTTAACAACTTACAACCAATTTTCTTAACAAAAATCTAACATCCAATCCAACCACCTTGTGTGTAGGATCAATGGATGTTGGACAGCAGTTGCTCCCGACACATGACCGGGGATCAACTCAAATTCGCAAAGCTTCGATTCAAACGACAAAGATTGGTAGCCTTTGGGAATAACGGCAAGATCAAAATCATCGGATCAGGTGATATCGAGCTTAACACGAATTTTGTTATTAAAAATGTATTACTTGTAGAGAATTTTGAATATAACTTACTTAGTGTAAGCCAATTGTGTGATAATAACTATAAGGTTATATTTCTAGAAAATGAATGCGTAATTAATACCAACGAAACCTCTAAAACAATTCTTAAAGGAACTAGAAATAACAACATTTATACGATCAACTTAACCAACTCCTCAACTAAGTGTCTTATGACACGGCAAGAGGAATCATGGTTGTGGCACCGACGACTCGGTCACTCGCACCCAAGACTCGTCCACAAGATGAGTCAGAGTGGCTTAGTCAGAGGCTTACCCAACCTCAACAATTTGGTTAATAAAATCTGTAATGCTTGTCAACAAGGAAAACAACCTAGGACACAAAACAAGTTAACTAACCAAGAACGAACCTCAAGTGTACTTGAGCTCCTGCATATGGATCTATTTGATTCACATGGAGCCAAGTCACTCAATAGAAGTCAATATTGCTTAGTCATAATTGACGACTACTCCAGGTTTACCTGGATTAGGTTCATCAAACATAAAAATGATACCCTAGATCAATTAATCAATCTATTCAAATTAATCGAGAATCAAAAAGACCTTAAGGTTAAAAGACTTAGAAGCGATCATGGTGGTGAATTCGAAAATCAAAGGTTCACCGACTTCTGTAACCTAAACGGATACCACCATGAATTCTCTTGCCCTAGGACCCCTCAACAAAATGGCCTAGTGGAGCGGAAAAACCGAACTCTACAAGAAGCCACTAGGACCATGTTGAATGAATACGACCTACCTGATAGATTTTGGGCAGAAGTCGTTAGCACGGCTTGCTATGTCCAAAATAGGATCCTTATGGTAAAGAGGCACCTTAAGACCTCGTATGAGATTTATCACGATAAAAAACCTAACATCAAGTACTTTAGGGTATTTGGGTGTAAGGTACATATCCTAAACACTAAGGATTACCTAGGGAAATTTACATCCAAAACCACCACCGGAATCTTTCTAGGATACTCGACTACAAGTAAAGCTTATAGAGTATATAACCACGACACCCTCAGAGTCGAGGAGACTATCAATATAGTATTTGATGAAGGACATGAACCTACAAAACCCCCGGCAACCCCAATTAGCGAGCCGATTCATACTAGACCTAACTCTGATCCGGAGATCAGGTCTAGTGTTAATCCTAACCTAGGTCAACCTAGTCACTCTATTGATCAAGTGATAGATGACTCCAACCAAACTAGTGTTCAACCAAGTCACCCCATTGATCAAGCATTAGGTGACACAAACCCAACCCAATCTAGGATTCAGACTAACCACCCTATCGATCAAGTAATAGGAGATCCTAATCTAGGAGTTCGAACTAGAGCATCCTATAGGAACCTTAGTCAAATTTCCTTAATTTCAAAGATAGAACCCAAATCAATTGAACAAGCTCTTCTTGATCCCGATTGGATTATTGCAATGCAAGAAGAGCTAGCTCAATTTACTAGGAATGAAGTGTGGGAATTAGTACCATCACCTAAAGATAAAACGATAAATTGGAACAAGGTGGGTGTTTCGAAACAAGCTTGATGATAAAGGTGAAGTAGTTAGAAACAAGGCTAGGTTAGTCGCCAAAGGATTTAGCCAAGTCGAAGGCTTAGATTACGACGAAACCTATGCCCCAGTAGCTAGACTCGAATCCATTCGAATGTTGCTAGCTTATGCCGCACATCGAGGATTTAAGCTGTTTCAAATGGATGTTAAGTCGGCATTCCTAAATGGATACATTAAAGAAGAAGTTTATGTTATCCAACCCCCCGGATTCGAAAATCTAGATAAACCCGACCATGTTCTAAAACTTAAGAAAGCTCTCTATGGACTTAAACAAGCTCCTCGAGCTTGGTACGAGAGACTTTCAATCCATCTTAAGTCAAAAGGGTTTAACCAAGGCTTAGTTGACCCAACTCTCTTCGTAAAAACCTTAGGTAAAGAAATATTCATAGCTCAAATTTACGTAGACGATATAATTTTTGGATCCTCTAACTCAGCCTTACTAAACGAGTTCGTTTCACTCATGGAAAGTGAGTTCGAAATGAACTTGGTAGGCGAGTTAAGTTTCTTTTTAGGTCTACAAATTAAACAAACTAAGGATGGTATATACCTATATCAACAAAAATACACTAAGGAGTTAATTAAAAGATTTGGAATGCAAGACGCTAAGATAATAAACACCCCAATGACGATTAATGTTAACATAGGAGAAGACCTAGAAAGTAAGTCCATTGACTTAAAATACTATAGGAGTGTAATAGGGAGTCTCGTACTTATCGCAAGGACTGATATCTTATTTGCAGTAGTATGTGCGATTTCAAACCTGTGCCAAGGAGTCTCACCTAACCCTAGTTAAGCGTATCCTTAGATATCTAAAGGGTACACTTAATGTCGGTATTTGGTATCCTAGATCTACCGAGTTCGAACTAATCGGCTACTCCGATTTGGATTATGCTGGTAGTAAACTCGATAGAAAGAGCACGAGTGGTTGTTGTCAACTACTCGGCTCGAGTCTAGTGAGTTGGTGCAGTAGGAAGCAACATTGTGTTGCCTTGTCTACCACCGAATACATCGCGATGGGTGAGTGTGTCACTCAGCTTCTTTGGATGAAGCACACCCTCCGCGACTTTAAGTTAGACTTTACGAATACTAAACTTCACGTAGATAACATTAGTTCAATTAATCTTACAAAGAATCCAATATGTCACTCTAGGACCAAACATATAGAAGTCAAACACCATTTCATTCGAGAACATGTGGCCAATGGAGCCATACAACTCGAGTACGTCGAATCGAAATCTAACCTAGCAGACCTATTTACTAAACCCCTACCCGAAGCCGAATTTAGTCTATTAAGACGAAAATTGGGCATGTGAGTAATAGAATAAGAACTTGCAAACTATATTTTCTTACTACTATTTCTTATTTTTCATTTTGATGGAACTAGCATAGGACATACCTTAGATAACATGCACCTATAGATTTAAGGATCCAGTACATCTCACAACACATAGGACTAATGTGTTTGTGTACTTAGCCACGTAGATGGGCGTGAGATGTTAGGACCCTACTCCAGGTTCCAAGATGTAGATCAAGTGCGTCAATATGAACCTCGAGTATAAATATGCAACTAATATTAACCAACTCTAATCAGGACTTGTTGATAATATCATTTCAATCAAGTCAAACTAGAGTTGAACATTTAGATGAATTATTTTCACATACTATTTTTAAAATCATCATGCTTGGACTTAGGGTTTTCTTAAAACCCCCCCACTTTTTCCTTGATTTATGTCAAAAGGGGGAGAAAAGGGCCAAAGTTAAGGTTCAAGAAAAGGCCAAAGTTCAATTTCAAAATTTTGAAATTGATAACTTAACTTAAAACTTTGATTCCGCCTAAGTTAAGGGGGAGTAAGGTTTAGGTTTCAACTCTTGAATTGAAAACTTTAAAGGCCCAAGTTAAGAAATCAAAAGTTAAACCTTTTGAATAATTAACCTTTGACTTAACTTTTGATTACTTAACTTGCACTTATTTTGACTCTAAGAAGCCTAAGTTAAGTAATGTCATTTACTTAACTCATTATCTTTGTGTTTGGAGAACTAAAAGTCTTTTTCAAGTACTCACCCTAAGGAGGAGGTTCCTCTAAGGGAGAACTTGAGAAATATTTTTACTACTCCTACTTTTGCTTCTTGTCTTTCATCTTCATGCACTTAATTTCCATAACTTTGTGTGTTTTTGCCATATATCAAAAAGGGGAGATTGTTGGTGCGTGAGGCACCGAAATCGAACCTGTGTTTTGATTATAGCAAAGACACAAAGTTAAGTCTATTTTGTTTTCTCACGAGCTGAATCGAGTGTGCAGAAGATTGATATAGCTGGAGCTGAAGGCTAGTGACACCCAGAGAAAGCTGCGGTGGTCGAGCGACACTCGAGTGATTTCGGAGGGAGCCGAAGGAATCGAGTGGAAGGCCGGAAGCAAAAGCAACACGTAAGCATCGAGGTAAGCTCGAGTGTGCAAGAGTAAGTAAGGTCGTATCCTCTTTACGGGGATGATCTTAAGCGTAGATCCGACCAAAGACTTCTTATAGATGGTCTAGGTCGAGATTGGATGGTCGACGACCATCGAATTATGTTTTTGTTGTGCTAACTTTGACTTGCAGCAAGCATCGATCATTGCCGGCTTGGAGGACTTATCACGTAGTCAGCGCATTAGAATCGACCGATCGTGATCGCCATCGATCGATGATGGCCATCCGATCGTGATGGTCAATGATCAGATTCAAGGAGTCAAGGATTATCACCAAATTTCAAGGGAAGATGTGCTCAAATTTGATTGGCTAGGGTTCCTCTCGAAAAGGGGCTCAAAGGCTATAAAAGGAGGGCCAAACCTAGGGTTTCATCAACAATTCTAAGCCTCCAAAAAGTTTCCGCAAAGCTACAATTCTCCGACAACGAAGTCCTTCCTTCCGATGTCTAGGTTTAATTTTTCTTATTTGTCTTTGTACGTCGGTATTATTTTGTTATCAGTTGTTCATCTACTTTTCGGAGCTTTTATCGTATACGAGGAGAGGGGGATTGTCCCTCTACCTTAAAGTTTTTTTGTATCGATTAACTCCTACCTCCAACGAGGAGGAGTTCCTTTAGTGCTTCTGCCCTCCGTACGTGGTCAAGGACCACTAGGGCCTTGGAGTAGTAGCCTTCGGCTACGAACCAAGTAAAACCCTTGTGTCGATTGTCTCTTTTATTTTATATTTACATTTCTGCTGCAATTAATTTATTTTCTCTAGAGTTTTAACGAATGAAAGAAAAAGAAAAGGTTTTTCGCTATTCACCCCCCCTCTAGCGAACCGCATCGATCCAACAGATCCTTGGCCGGTTGAACTGATTGCTAGAATTTTCGACTGTAATAAAGAGTTAGCTCGAAATATAAGTGAATTCAATGGCCACTTGTCGTCCGATCTCAATATAGACCTTCCATGGGAAGTCTTGGTCGGATCGTCACCTAAGGATGTCCCTGTCTGGAGGACTCGACCTTACTTACGCTCACTCACACGAGCTTACCTCAACATTTACCTTTGAAGCCTTGCTTTCGATCTCCACCGGATTCCTTCGGCTCCCTCCGAAGTCCTCCCGGTGTCGCCAGACCACTACGGTTCTCTCCGAGTGTCGCTGACCTTCGGCTTTGCTTAACATTTCTGCATACTTGATTTAGCTCGTGAGATAACAAAATACTCTTAACTTTGTGTATTTGCTATAATCAAAACTCAGGATCGATTCAAGTGCCTACTGCACCAACATTCTCTTCTCCTTTCTTGTTCTCTCCCTCTCCTCCATTGCTGTGATCTTCTATGAGTGCTAGCACACTCTAAGTTGTTCTCTCCACCTTTTGTTCGTGTGGATACGTGTAGAGGAGTGTACACTTGACACTCTACGAGATTCGGCAAACCATTTGGACGAGCAAGATAAGCGAAGGGCATCGCTACAAGGGTAACACTCTTACCATGTAGATCTAAGGTAGATCTAGTGTTTCTAAACCAGTACATGTATTATATATTTTAATTTATCTTCACATGGATTCGTGGCCGACATCTGAGGTTTTCGCAGAGCAAAAAGCGGTTTTTATAGCTCGGATAGTCCAATAGTTCTCTCCTCCCCCCTCAATCCTAGAGGTGGAGGCTTCTCCTACTTCTTCCACTTCTTCTACCGATCTAGATGTCGAACACCTCTGGACCTCTGAATCATCACTTTCTTGTAAGGATGAGCTTTCTTCTTCGGGCTCTCTCTCTACTTGAGCCATGGATGGTTCTTCATAGAGCTTGGCCAATTTTTCCCATAGCTCCTTGGCATCTTGAAGTTCACCTAACCTAGACAAAACATCATTAGGAATTAAATCACTTAAAAATTTTATTACCTTCCTATTTTTCTCAAACTTTTGGAGTTGTTCCTCAGTCCATTTCTTAATCTTGAGGAATCCTCCCTTTGGCCCTCTTGGATATTCGAATCCTTCCATCAAGGCGGACTAATCTTCGATGTACATCATCATCATGAAGTCTTCAATCCTTGCCTTCCATTGATTGAAGCCTTCTCGTCCATAGAAGGTGTATGGGATTGGTGTGTTGATATCCCATCCCAATCGGTCGTTGGGTAACTCCATCTTCCTTCTTCCCTCTAGAGGTGCTCCCTTGGCTGTCAAACCTTGAAGAGCGGCCTCGCTCTGATACCACTTGTTGGGAGAACAGTGAGCGCTAGAGGGGGGGGGGGGGTGAATGACACGTTCTCTTTCGTCGATGGAATTAGATTGCGTTTGTCTCAATAATTTTTTAGTTTGCACAGCGGAATATAGAAATACAAATGAAGACAAACACAAATACACAATCACACAAACACGGAGATATAACATGGTTCGGAACCCTAGTTCCTACTCCATGGGGCGAGCTCGATAATGAGCTCTAGTGATGTACACACCACTACTCAATAAACTCCTTCTCTACAATGTGTCAGAGGTGGAGAACCCTCGTACAAGCGATTACAACAGTAATACAATGAAAAATAAGCAATTACAAGAAAAAAAATAAAGAAAACTTTATAAAAGATCTTTTGAATGCTTCCTTGGTTGATCGCTTGAGCCACACTTGAAGACCCTGACTTGCACCAACAAATCCCCTCAAATCGCCCAAGAAATCACTACCGAAATCCTCTCCGTCGAGCTCCTTTTAAGCCTCTGTGCGACTTGGATTTCCGCTTGGCAATCGACTACCAAAAGGCCTCAGTCGACTACTAATAGTGTCATTGTCTCACAACAGACTTGATCAACATTGGCATTCAAGCCAACGGATAGACTGACAATCGACTACCATTCCGAGCAATCGACTGCTCAAGCTCATAGCCAACTGCTTAGTCGCCTACCGAGCATTCTGCCTTCACGATCAAAATCAAAAGCAGTCGACTGCCCTCCATGGTAATCGATTGCTAATTGCCAGTCGATTACCAAGGCTACTTGCCGCAGTCGAATGCTAGTCGACTCACGACAGTTGACTAGTCATAATCCCAGTCAACTGCTTAGTGTCGACTCGGCTGCCAAGTGTCAAACACTTGACAAATCGACTGCTACACTTCAACCATGAGGTTTACCCCAAGTATGATGCCCTCATACTTGCTAGACCACCCTTAGCCTAGACCTAAGCCTTTTAGCCAACTCCATCAGCTTCATGCCTATTGGATCCCTCCAAGTCATCCATGACTTGTTCATCCATATGCTAGCCTTCAGGTGCTTCCATCGGCTATTGTCATGCTAAGCTGGTCTACATTGCCAATGCACATTGAGCTTATGCTACCAAGATACACACTTGGACTTTACGCCGGCAACCATTGGACTTATGCTGCAAAGACTCCACCCTTGGACTTTACACCGCCAATATCAAACCTTGGACTTCCCAATTGCCAAGTACCCATGACTTAGACTTTCACCGCCAAGACTACACACTTGGACTTACATAGCCAATACTATACCCTTGGACTTTCCATGCCAATTACTCAAGACTTGGACTTTCCTATTGCCAAGACCCATGCTTGGACTTTCCTTGCCAAGACCCATGATTGGACTTTCCATGCCAAGTACTCAAGACTTGGACTTTCCCATTGCCAAGACTCGTGCTTGGACTTTCTATGCCAAGTACTCATGACTTGGATTTTACAATTTCCAAGACCCATGCTTGAACTTTACCATCATATGGTCAATCCCATGTCAACCATATAGTCAATCCATTATCAAACAATAGTCAACTCATCATCAAACAATGAAACACAAACATCAAAACACTACTCGAGTCTGGTCAATCGTGACCTGGGCCAATTGCACCAATAGTGGTAAGAGTCGCTCGTCCGAAGAATGATTTCTCTCGCATCTACAAACAAGAAAAGGGGAAGAAAAAGAAGTGTGTAACTCTTCTTGAGAATTCACAGCCTGAGAGGGATGTGCCTATTGTAAGCACCATTGTGAAAATAGAACAGTCAAGTCCCTTTACTGAGGATATATTGAACGAAGAATTGCCCCAGCAGTTCCGAATGCCTCAAATGCCTAAATATACTAGTACTTCTGACCCTAAGGATCATTTAAGTAGATTTGAAAATTCTACTTTGTTGTACCGCTATACTAGTGGAGTTAAGTGTTGAGTGTTTCTTACTATATTAATAGGACCGACACAACAATGGTTTAGTGATTTGAAGTCGTAAAGTATTGTGTCATTCAAGGATTTTTCAACATTATTTTTATGACATTATTCTAGTTCTAAAAAATATCTGCCTCAACCACTAAATCTTTTTGATCTTAAACAGAGTGTGCAAGAAAGTTTGCGGCAATATGTGTAGAGATTCACACAGTCCGCGTGAGAAATTTCTGCTATGGAGTCTGGTATGATGGTAGGAGCCTTCACTCAAGGGATCAGAGAGGGGGATTTCTTTAAATCTTTAACCAAAAAGTCTCCTGCAAAATTTGATGATTTGTTATCCCGAGTAGAGAAATTTATTAATCTTGAGGATGCTCAGAAGTCTTGGCAAACTTATCAGAATTTCAAAATTTTAGAAATGCCAAAAAGGAGAATTGAATGGGTAAGACCTACTCAACCTTCAGAAGACAAATCTCTATATGCTCCTCAATTATGGTTTTCTAAGGAGAGAATGATGAATATTTGTATAGAATAGTAGTTATTGAGAAGACCCTTTGGAGCTGACAGAGGGCCTAGGAGATTATCGACTCCTACTTTGTGTGCCTATCATCAGGAATATGAGCATAATACTCAGAATTGTCAGCAGTTAGACTTTGATTTGTAGAGAATTACTGGGGCTCATCCCCACATTCGGAATCTGGTTATGAATCTAGTTCATTATCAACAGGAGTTTGGAGGAAGAAATTATGGTAGAAGAAATCTGAGGAGACCTTTTATAAACTGACCTATACAGTCTACTCAGATAAGGGAGATAGCCCCTGATTGGGGTAGTACCTGCTAATTAGCCTCCTATGAGAGGTTCTATTAATATGATTTCTGGTGGTTTCACTAATGGCGATTCTAACAGAGCCAGGAGAGACATAGCAGAGAAGAATGTGCAGTTGTTACCACTTTTCCTAGAACAAGAGGACCCATGTTAGGTTTTGATTCTAATGACTTAGAGGGAGTAATGAGCCCTCATACTAATGCCTTAGTTATTCAAGCTCTTATTGCCAATTTTGATGCGGCAAGAGTATTTGTAGACCCAGGCAGTTCAGTGGATATTCTGTATTGGTCAGCCTTAGAGCAAATGGGAGTTAATATCATTGATTTACAATCGGTCGACACTTCTTTATTTGGGTTTTTTTTGGTCATGAGGTGCAACCAATGGGCAAATTCAAATTACCTGTATCTTTAGGAGAAGAGCCAAGGAGAAGAATAGTACTTATTAATTTTACAATAGTTGATATACCTTCTTCTTATAATGCTATTCTAGGCAGACCTATTCTGAGCAGTTTATAGGCTATAACTTCTCCTTATCATCTGAAAATTAAGTTTCCTATTGGAAACGAAGTAGGGGAGGTTAAGGGTGATCAACAGCTCTCTCAGAGATGTTATATGATGTGAGCAAAACATATAGGATTTTAGGAGTAGTTTTTGCTCACATCTTGTTACATTTTGTGTTAGTTTCATGCATATGTTACTCTATTCTTGTACGCATTGCCTATTTTCTTGTTTGGAGGTTTGCTCGTTGTACTTTTATGTGTAGGTTAGCTTTTCTGGTAAAAAAGACGCATCTACGGAGCAAAAGAAGGACTTTCGTAGCTAGACACAGAGTGGGACACGGCCGTGTCCAATGGGCGAAGAACAACACCCCAGGGCCGCACACAGCCTGGCCATGTGGAAACACACGACCGTGTGGCGGCCTGACGGATTTGCGCGACTAGGGCTTTTTCTAAATTTTGCAGCAGTTCGAGGTGATGTCTATATAGGGATGGCTCCGCCCAAACCCTAAGGGGAGGCACGACGGCTAGGATGGCATGCCAAAGCCCTAAAAAGCTTCGGTAACTCGTAGCGGGGAGGAGGAATGCCGCCGGAGGTCCACAACTTGCAATACAATGCCGAAGAGAAGATCACGAAGCATCGTATATCTCTATTTCTGTGCTTTATTTCTATTGTATTCGAACTTAAACATGTTTTGTGATTATTCCTTCGTATTTATGGAGTAGTGCTTTTGATTCTAGGATTAGGGAGTAGCTTGTGTACATAAATAATGTTGGTTCATACTAAATTCTGGCCATAAGTTTGATTTGACAATTGGTAGTTTCTCTCTATTATATCTATGTGTGTTTGGCTTTCTTTCCGCTGTGCTTAGGCAATACGAGGTGGTGACAGCCCTCGCAATCTAAATTTAGGAGGTTTGATCCAAGGAACCTAAGGTAAACCTGACCTCCCGTAACAGGGGGGAGAAGGGAGCGGTGGAATCGGTCCACCGCAAGGATTGATTTGGTATCCTCATACCCTCTATCCCGTCCTTTTGGGCGGAGATAGCTCCCAGTGAATGCGGCGGCTCTGCTGGAGAGTGTATGATGTCCCTTCCCCAAAACTATAGGTAGACATTTAGATGACACCAATTGAAAACATTGTTCTGTGGTACACAAGCGAAACAGAAGTCCAAGAATTGCCTTTTAAGACTCCGGCACACTCTTTTCCTCCTCTGTGTGACACCGTACAGAGTAGGGTCCATTGATAATCCTCACCAACCGATTCTCTCAGAGATCTCATCTGAACAATCGCAACCATTTAGTGTATTGGTATTCGAATCCCAGTCCTTATGGGATCGATAAATCTTTATTACTTGACGACATCCGTGCACTTGCGGGCATTGAGCACGAGCGTGTGCTTTGAGTCCTCGACGGTATTCGTCGCAAGATTCGGGGTCACGTCCGTGCGCATCAAGTTTTTGGCGTCGTTGCCGTGGACTGTCGATTCGATATCAAATTGAATGGTGGTAAATTGGATCGGACTTAGGATTAGATTATTTACTTGCTTTATTTTCTTATAGTTTATCTTGTTTGCTTTAGTTCTATTTTTCATATTTGGTTTTTAATTTCAGCAGTAGTTTTTTTATTTACTTATTGCATCTTAGATTTTTATTTGCTAGACTTATTTATTTTCTGCTTTTAGCATTAGGTTAGCACTCTTAACTTTTTGGTTTGGTTTGTCGTATGCTTAGACGATTAGGGTCGGAAGGTCTAATTCTGATCGACTTAGAGATTGAGCGAACCTTTCACCGTCGGAGAGTAGTACAGCGAAAGATGGAAGATCAAGCTGCATCCGAGGTGAACATAGGAAGATGACCTCTGCGGGACTACGCAGCTCCTTGTGCTAGAGGATTCAGGCCGAGCATAGCTGGACCGTCTATTTCGACGAATAACTTTGAGCTAAAGCCGACACTTATACATATGGTCCAGCAGAGTCAATTCGGGGGAGCTGCGAATGAAGATCCAAATCGACATCTTGAGGCTTTTCTCGAAATCTGCTCAACTATGAAACTGAACGGAGTCCCTTCTGATGTGATCCGCCTGAGCCTGTTCCCATTTTCACTGCAGGATAAGGCTAAGGCTTGGCTTCACTCTCTACCCTCTAGCAGCATCACCATATGGGAGCAGTGTGAGTAGCAGTTTCTGAATAAATACTTCCCACCAAGTAAGACTACTCACATGTGCCATCTTATCACAAGCTTTCGCCAGAAGGAGGGGAATCCTTGTTCAAAGCATGGGATCACTACAAGGGGCTACTTTATCAATGCCCCCACCAAGGACTGGAGAGGTGGCTGGTGATCCACATTTTCTATAATGGGATCGCTTATGCCATAAAGATGTCCCTAGATTCTGCCGCAGTAGGAGCACTAATGAACAAGACCATAGAGGAGGCAGAGGAGCTTATCGAAGAGGTGGCACAAAACCACCATCAATGGGCTTCCAAACGTGGTCAACCCACGCCTGCAACAAGACAATACACTGTCAACTCCATGGACCACCTTTCGGCAAGGATGGACGTGCTCAACAGACGGTTTGAATCTTTGAATCTTTCATCTGCATGCGCAGCCATTGATTTTGGAGAGGGAGCGACAGCGTATCGTGAGGACCACTATGGAGGGCAGGGGACCTCAGACAAGCAGATTGAGCACTGTGACGCAATTGGGGACTATGATCAAAGGCCCCACAACCCATACTCTAATACCTACAATCTCGGATGGTGAAATCACCTGAATTTCTTCTACAAAAATAACTCGGGAAACCCCCAACCATCCAGAGGGTATGGGCAACAGTAGGGCAATGGGCAGCAACCACAGAAGTCCAGACTAGAACTGATGATGGAAGACTTCATCACTACCCAAACTAAGGCCAATGAGGAATTTTGTCGCCAACATCAGAAGTCTGAAGAAGCACTGAGAGACTTGAAGGCCACCGTTGACGGCCTTGCAAGTCATACCCGGATGTTGGAGACACAAGTGGCCCAGATAGTCCAGTCCATGTCACAACCTGTGAAGAGCTCTCCAGCGAGCCAAGGAAAAGAGGAAAGAGTGGGGAAGAGTAGCCAATTCGCCAAGGGGTGTGCATCCATGATTACCACCCTACCTAACCAAGCTGATTTTGAAGAGAAGATTCCAGTACAGCTTGAAGACCCTGGTGAATTTGTTATCCCCTGCTAGATTTATGGGGAGAGCTTCGACGAAGCACTATGCGACATGGGGTCATCAGTCAGTGTGATGCCCTATGCATATTTTCTGAAAATGGGACTAAGTCGGCTCCAACCAGCGAATCTTGGTATTCGTATGGGGGATGATTTAGTAAAGGAGCCCATTGGCCTCCTACCACACGTTCCTGTGATGATTGAGGATTTCGTGATACCCACGGACTTCATCATACTGGACACAGGACCGAATCCCCAGAATCCCATCATTCTGGAAAGGCCTTTTCTAGCAACTGCAGGGGCGTGCATAGATGTGAAGGCACATCAGATCTCCCTAGAGGTAGACGGAGAGATCATCCTTTTCAGCCTTTCAGAGCACAAAGCTCCTAACTTTGATGGCTTCACTATTAGCAGAATGAAGCCGGAACCTCCAGATCAAGATCCCGAGACGGATGAATGGAGGTTCACTGAACCACCAGAGCCGAGTTGATAGAAGAGTGTGGTCGAGCTAAACGACCTTAAACAAAGCGCTTCTTGGGAGGCAACCCAAGTTTAGTTTTAGATTTCCCTTTTCAATTGCATTGCATACATTTGTTTGATTTTAGTTTTTATTTCCATCACATTTAGAGTTAGGAATAGAAAAGAACTTTGCTAGGCAAAAATGAGACCCATATTAGCCTACACGGCAAAGTGTATGAGAAAATTTGGGCCATAGTGCATGAATGGGAGAAAAATGGGGACACACGGCCTGGCCATGTGTTTTCCCACGGTCGTGCCCGATTGACCAAAGGTGCACATGGCCTAGCCATGTGTTTTCACATGGCCGTGGCGTGCGAGGTTAAAAGGGGTGATCCGTGTGTTTTCACCCCAATTGCGTCGTGTGCTTCAAAAGTTCTTGCCCTAGCCATGTGATTTCACTTTCCCCTTCCTCTAGAAGCATTTCTAACCTCTAAAAAAAGGCAAAAGGAGCAAGGATGAGGAGGACCAAGATTGTAGCATCCTGATCCGGCGCCTCGGAGCGACGAACAAGGAGAGTCGACACCCCTCAAGCTCCGGAAGAGGGTAACACCCTACCCCCTTTACTTTTTCACAATAATGAACATAGAGATAGGTACAATATGCTCTCTACCCGTAAACTTACTGCTACTAGGTACTTAGATGAGGATTTACTAGAATCTTTAGGTTTGTTGGATGACATGCAAACACTATTTGCAAAAATGGGGTGGGAAGAGATTATGAGAATAAAGTACCTAACCTACCCCAGGTTAGTTTTGGAATTTTTGAGTTCTTTAAAGGCAGAAGTTTTAACGGGCAGAGAGAGCGAGGAGGGTAGGATAACTTTTAGGCATTTTAATATTGAGCATGAGTGGACCCTTCACCAATGGAACTAATTCTTTGGCTTGCCAAGAGTGGGAGAGAGAAGGATGAAGGGAGTTGCTTCGGAGGCTCATTGGGTCCCATGTCCCCGGATTAAAATTTTCACTAATGAAAGAACTAATCCGGATGGGATGAGTTTCCTTAGCACAACCAATTCATCGTCGTGCTAACAACTTGAGCGATCGCTTGAACAAACTAGTTGTTCAAGCAACACTACTCTTTTAGTTGGTTAGCCGCGGAAGAGACGACAAATGGATCGCCGGTTTTTGTGTTTGTCTTCGGGGTCCATGATTATACAAATACATGCATATGAGAACTAGTACAATCATGCATACAAGAACATGCTAAGATCAGAAATTAAAGTTATAAAACTTTTATACCTCACGATCTTCTACGGTATGTCCTATCCTCTTCGTGGACATCGTATGGGCAAAGATCCTCCACGAGTAGAAGCCTCCTAGATCATGTTCTTCCCTTCCTTGTTTGCTGCGAACAAAGAGAAGAACCAAACAAAACTCCTTCTCCTTTCTAGAACCGGCCACCAAGCCTAGGAGCTCAATGTAACTGCCGGCCAAGGAGTGAATGATTGGGCGCCGACCAACTTTGGATAGAAGATGTCGCCGGCCACCAAGGTGATGGATCAATGAACGCCGGCCAACCTTGAAGAGAAGATGCCGCTGACCAAGGAATAAGAGAAGGAACAATGAGGATGGGCGCCGGCCAAAACAAGTTAGAAGAAGATGGGCGCCGACTTTTCCTTTCCAAGAATTGCCGCCCAAGCCTCTCTTCCAAACCCTAGCCGCCCAACCTAAAACTCTAACTTCCTTGATGCTCTTTGCCGCCCAACCCTTAGCCTTCCTTTTATAGAGTTAGGCCTAGGCCTCCTTTAATCTCCACCGTCAGATCTAGGGATTTAATCTCCACCGTCGAATCTAGGGTTTTATCCCAACCGTCGAATCTAGGGTTTCATCCCAACCGTCGGATCTAGGGTTTCATCCCAACCGTCGGATCTAGGGTTTCATCCCAACCGTCGGATCTAGGGATTTAATCCCAACCGTCGAATCTAGGGATTTAATCTCAACCGTCGGATCTAGGGATTTAATCTCAACTGTCGGTTCTAGGGTTTCATCCCAATCGTCGGATCTAGAGATTTAATCTCAACAGTCGGTTCTAGGGATTTAATCCCAACCGTTGGTTTTAGAGTTTTGTTTTACATCCTTGGATCTAGGCTTCTTGAGGATTATATTAGGCTACGATAGGGACCATGAGGAGGAGTTGGATCTTGGCCACCCGATGGATCGGAACCACACAAACTTGATCCATCAATGATGTTCCATTCCACTAGAGGATCATCATTGAACTACGTCACCAATCCCCATAAATTATTATGGGCTCCATATATTATTTGTACATTCATCTCCCCGTGTTTAAGATATCGAATGTCCGTCAATTAATTGATTTACTAACCATCAATTAATTAACATCTAACTCTCCGAGTAGTACCACTAAACCTTATCATCATGTTGACTAAGTCAACCAGTTGGGTTTACATGATTAACCTTATGAGCTCCTCAAGGGAACATCATCAACCTAGTATATAGGACACGATTTCCTCCTATAATCAACGGCACACCATGTAAATAATATCATTTCCCAACTTACCTTGCATATTGATTTAATCCATCTAAATCTCACCCTCTGGTAAATCAAAGAAATAAATACAAAGTACATGTGCCCGTTATTATATCGGGATTAAGAGCATGTACAACATAATATCCAAGGTCCGATTCAATTATTTAGTCAGCAATTAATTGAATCACCTCTATGTCAGTCCTGCTCAATACACCTAAGTGTACTAGTGTAACTCTATGTTCAAGACAAAACAATACCAAGCTACACTACAACCATGCCAATGGTTTGTCCAAAACCATCTTGGTTGTGAGCCTCTACTTATATTCTACAAGGGACTGATAACATGATCTTCTGTGTCATACCAAGCACCATGTTATCTATAATGTAAAATATTAGACAATATGCACACATATAATAAATATAAAGTGCAAACAATGATCATGTGATTCTTATTTCAAAATAAAAATTTTCATACAAAAAGAGCTAGACTTTCAGTATACATTCCAACAATCTCCCACTTATACTAAAAGACTATGCTGTCATCACACTGCCATACATCTGATCCCCATGTCCTCCACATGCCTATCAAACGCTTTCGCTAGAAGGGCCTTAGTGAATGGATCCGCCAGGTTATCCTCTGATGCAATCTTGGCGACAGCTACTTCTCCTCGCTTTACGATCTCTTGTATCAGGTGCTACTTGCGCTCTATGTGTTTACTCGCCTTATGGGCTCGTGGTTCCTTCGAGTTTGCAACTGCACCATTGTTATCACAATAAATTGTGATAGTTTTGGGCAAACCAGGAATCACATCCAAGTCCATCAAGAAGTTCCTGAGCCATACATCTTCCTTGACTGCCTCAGAGGCTGCCACATACTCAGCTTTCATGGTAGAGTCCGCCACGCATTTCTGCTTGACACTCCTCCATACTATATCTCCACCTCCAAAAGTAAACACAAACCCTGAGGTAGACTTGTCCCTATCTGATTGGAAATACGAATCCGTGTAACCCACAGGGACTAATTGATCTGCCCGGTAAACCAACATATAATCCCTAGTCCTTCTCAGGTACTTCAATATATGCTTTACCGCAGTCCAATGTCCCTGTCCAGGATTACTCTGATATCTGCTAACCATGCCCACGGCAAAGCAGATATCTGGTCTCGTACATAGCATAGTATACATGAGGCTTCCTACTGCCGAAGCATAAGGAACCACCTTCATCTCCTCTATCTCCTTTGATGTTTTGGAACACATCTCTTTAGATAAAGGAACTCCATGCCTAAAAGGTAGAAAACCTTTCTTGGAGTTCTGCATGCTAAAACGAGCAAGGATAGTGTCAATGTATGAAGCTTGAGATAAGCACAACATCCTTTTCTTGCGATCCCTTATTACTTTGATCCCAAGGATGTGTCCCACTTCTCCCAAGTCCTTCATGTCAAACTGTTTGGACAACCATACCCTTACGTCTGATAACACTCTGATATTGTTGCCAACTAACAAAATGTCATCTACATATAGTACAAGAAATACCACTACGTTTCCGTCACATCTCTTGTATACACAAGGCTCATCCGGACTTTGAATAAATCCATATGACTGGATTACCTCATCAAAGCGGATGTTCCAAGATCTAGAAGCTTGCTTCAATCCATAAATGGACCGATTAAGCTTAAATACAAGATGCTCTTTGCCTTTAGCAATGAATCCCTCTGGTTGCCGCATATAGATGTTCTCCTCAAGACTTCCGTTAAGGAAAGCTATCTTGACATCCATCTGCCAAATCTCATAATCCATATGAGCAGCTATAGATAAGAGAATCCGGATAGGCTTAAGCATAGCTACCGGAGAAAAGGTCTCCTCATAATCGATACACTCTTTCTGAGTATACCCTTTCGTAACAAGCCTAGCTTTGAAGGTCTCAACCTTCCTGTCTACTCCTCTCTTTCTCTTGTAGATCCACTTGCATCCAATGGCTTTTACACCATCGGGTGGTTCTACTAGCTCCCAGACTTAATTAGAATCCATAGATTCTATCTCTGAATCCATCGCTCTTCGCCAAGATACCGCATCTCTATCTTGGAGCAGGGATCAGGTTCATGTTCACCAGGGACTAAGTCCAAAGACTCTCCCAAAAACATGAATCTCTCGGGTTGTCTAACAACCCTCCCACTACGACGAGGTGCCTCCTGTGTATGCTCTGTGACACGCGGTGCAGTGACTTGTGGTATCTCCTCTTGTACCGGTGGTACTGAAGTCGAGATTTCCTCTGTCAACTCCTCAAGAACAATCCTACTCTTGGGCTTATGGTTCATTACATAATCCTCCTCTAGAAATCTGGAGTTCATGCTAACGATCACCCTCTGATCTCTAGGATTATAAAACAAACCACCTTTCGTTCCCTTAGGGTAGCCAACAAACATGTACACTTCTGTACGAGGTTCCAACTTACCAGCATCAGCCTTCAGCACATGTGCTGGACTCCCCCATATCCGAATATGTCTCAGAGTAGGCTTTCGCCCAGTCCACAATTCTACAGGGTTAGAAGGTACTGATTTAGAGGGAACCAAGTTCAGAGTATACACTGCCGTATCCAGCGCATACCCCCAGAACGAAACTGGCAACTCTGAATAACTCATCATCGATCTAACCATCTCCATAAGAGTCTTATTCCTTCGCTCCGCTACACCATTCTGCTGGGGTGTGCCAGGTGCAGACAATTGGGATTGAATCCCAGCCTCTGATAAGTAATTCCTAAACTCTCCCAAGAGGTACTCACCATCGCGATCAGATCGTAGGGTCTTGATACTCTTACCTTGACGGTTCTCCACATCAGCCTTGAATTCTTTGAAGCTATCAAAGCATTCAGACTTGCGGCGCATCAAGTAAATGTATCCATACCTTGAATAATCGTCTATAAAAGAGACGAAGTATTCAAAGCCACCTCTTGCCTGGATAGACATAGGACCTCACAAATCAAAATGAACCAATTCTAACACATCTTTGGCTCTATACCCCTTGGCCTTGAAAGGCCTCTTGGTCATTTTACCTTCCAAGCAAGATTCGCAGGTTGGGAGATCTTCCACCACTAATGAACCCAAAGGTCCATCATCAATCAACCTTTGAATTCTGCTCAGGTTAATATGACCAAGCCTTAGATGCCAAAGATATGTCTGGTTTATTTTCGAAGGTTCTTTTCTCTTATTAGACTTAGAAGATGAGTTATTTACTTCTCTATGCATCGTGGGAGTTTTCGGTTCAAGAGTATATAAATTGCCAACTAATGTACCAGAACAGATAATCTCCCTATTCGTTTTTATAACCACTTTGTCATTAAAAGAAACAGAATATCCATCCATAAACAATTTAGAAACTGAAATTAAATTATTTCTAAAAGTAGGTACATAAAGACAATTTCTCAAAACCAAAACTTTATTCCTATCAAAAGATAAATAAACGTCTCCCACTGCAATAGCCGCCACCTTTGAAGCATTGCCCATGAAGACGGTAATCTCTCCCTCAGCTAGTCGTCGAGTTTCCTGGAACCCCTACAAAGTATTGCAGACATGATCAGTGGCTCCTGTATCTACACACCAAGCACTGGTAGATAGCACCGCTAAACATGTTTCAACAACTAAACAAGAAGATATACCTTTGTTCTTTCGGCGAGGACAGTCCGCCTTCCAATGTCCAGTCTGCTTGCAAGTGAAGCACTTGCCTTTTGGCTTCTTCACTCCTGCCTGAGGTCCCACTGCCACTTTCTTTGCTCCACCTTGCTTCTTCTTCTTCTTACCTTTCGGTTTAGAAGAAGAAACTTTCTGAGCAACCATGGCTTGAGTGCTTTGACGAAAAAGCCCCTCTGCCGCCTGGAGTTTTGTCAGAAGCTCCGCCAACGAATACAACCTTTTGTTCATGTTGTAGTTGAGGCGGAACTGCTCAAAACTCCTAGGCAGAGACTGGAGAATGATATCGACCTGGGTTTCCCCATCGATCTCAGCTCCGAGGACTTACATCTCATTAAGATGAGCCATCATCTTGAGAACATGATCCCTAACGGGTGTTCCCTCGATCATGGTGGTCATCATCAAGTTTCTCATCACCTCCTGTCTAGCCGCCCTACTCTGATGTCCGAAAAGTTCCTTGAGATTGAACATCATGTCATAAGTCATGGCTATGGCTCGATGTCGATGTTGCAAAGACATTTGACATAGATGCCAAGATGTAACACCGCGCCATCTCATCTGCCTTAATCCATTTCTTATAACTTTCTTTCTCCTTTTCATCAGAGTCATCGGTGGGCTTAGGAGGACAGACCTCGAAGAGTAGAAATTTGTACTCCTCCGCAGTTAAGACAATATCCAAGTTTCTTTTCCAATCAATATAGTTTGTTCCAGTAAGTTTATTTTCTTTTAATATCACAGCAAGTGGGTTGAAAGTCATTTGAAAAACCTAAGAATCACAATGATCAAAATATTAGATTTCAAATATTATTGATTCCTCAAAACAATAAAATTCCGAAATCAACCAACACCTCAAAACACCGAGAATATCGCATGCCACGCTGTGTGGACATATACGAATTCTACATTTGTAAGAGGAGGTTTTACCTATTAATTTTATTATCTTGTCAACCTTACTTTTTGACAAATAAAATTAATAGTTGGTTCCTCTTTGGCGCTACAAATAAAAGCAGTTACTCCGATAGGGAGGATACTTTTATTTGCATCTAAGTGTGCACCATTACACGATACTAAAAGAATTATTTCGGATTATGTGCCTTACCACTGTGGAAGTACACATGCTCCTAGATAATTTCCTATAACCATTATTTGACCTAGTGATCCGCAAACAAACCCGCCCTTAGGGAGGAAGGCACTCAGAGCCGACACGCAAGTTTGTTGCATCACACGTCAAATTGTAATGGAGGCCGCGGGAATTAATTAAAATATCCCTCTCCCACTTAGTAAATTGAAAATGAGGAATTTTTAAGTATACACAACATGCATATAAAATAAATAAGCAATAAATATGAAAAAAACAGAATTTTTCCAACTATTATGGCATTGTTCTCCAATACGCATCCCGTCGTGTCGCCACCTCGTCCGCTCCATCTTTTCCCGTGCGCAAGTCACCAAAGAGATCCGTGCAGAGATAAACTATTTTAATTTACATCCATCGATCCTATACTCCACGAAGGAGTGTAAAAATAATCTAGATCGAAAGTAAAGTAAAATGAGTGGCTAAACAATGCCGTATTTAATTACAAAAATTAAATACTAATCTAGCCTCGTCAACCCCGAGGATTCAAATAATATACATACAATCACACACAAAACAATCACATACACACAAATAGCCATAATAGTCGGATCTTATGCCTGCAACCAAAAAGTTAGCCTACGCACATCCTACTATTATCCGGCATACTCAATATATGATATGTGCATGAAAGTAACTGAATCCAAAACACACAAAACCGGAAACCTGGGCTCTGATACCACTTGAAGGGAGTTTCTTCGGAGGCTCATTGGGTCCCATGTCCCCGGATTAAAATTTTCACTAATGAAAGAACTAATCCGGATGGGATGAGTTTCCTTAGCACAACCAATTCGTCGTCGTGCTAACAACTTGAGCGATCACTTGAACAAACTAGTTGTTCAAGCAACACTACTCTTTTAGTTGGTTAGCTGCGGAAGAGACGATGGACGGATCGCCGATTTTTGTGTTTGTCTTCGGGGTCCATGATTATACAAATACATGCATATGCGAACTAGTACAATCATGCATACAAGAACATGCTAAGATCAAATATTAAAGTTATAAAAATTTTATACCTCACGATCTTCTACCGTATGTCCTATCCTCTTCGTGGACGTCGTGTGGGCGAAGATCCTCCACGATTAGAAGCCTCCTAGATCACGTTCTTCCCTTCCTTGTTCGCTGCGAACAAAGAGAAGAACCATACAAAACTCCTCCTTTCTAGAACCAGCCACCAAGCCTAGGAGCTCAATGTAACCGCCGGCCATGGAGTGAATGATTGGGCGCCGACCAACTTTAGATAAAAGATGCTGCCGGCCACCAAGGTGATGGATCAATGAACGCCGGCCAACCTTGAAGAGAAGATGCCGCCGGCCAAGGAATAAGAGAAGGAACAATGAGGATGGGCGCCGGCCAAAACAAGTTAGAAGAAGATGGGCGCCGACTTTTCCTTTCCAAGAATTGCCGCCCAAGCCTCTCTTCCAAACCCTAGCCGCCCAACCTAAAACCCTAACTTCCTTGATGCTCTTTGCCGCCCAACCCTTAGCCTTTTTTTTATAGAGTTAGGCCAGGCCTCCTTTAATCTCCACCGTCGGATCTAAGGATTTAATCTCCACCGTCAGATCTAGGGTTTTATCCCAACCATCGGATCTAGGGTTTCATCCCAATCGTCGGATCTAGGGTTTCATCCCAACCGTCGGATCTAGTGTTTCATTCCAACCGTCGGATCTAGGGATTTCATCCCAACCGTCGGATCTAGGGATTTAATCCCAACCGTCGGATCTAGGGATTTAATCTCAACCGTCGGTTCTAGGATTTCATCCCAACCGTCAGATCTAGAGATTTAATCTCAACCGTCGCTTCTAGGGATTTAATCCCAACCGTTGGTTTTAGAGTTTTGTTTTACAACCTTGGATCTAGGCTTCTTGAGGATTATATTAGACTATGATAGGGACCATGAGGAGGAGTTGGATCTTGGCCACCCGATGGATCGGAACCACACAAACTTGATCTATCAATGATGTTCCATTCCACTAGAGGATCATCATTGAACTACATCACCAACCCCCATAAATTAATATGAGCTCCATATATTATTTGTACATTCATCTCCCCGTGTTTAAGATATCGAATGTCCGTCAATTAATTGATTTACTGACCATCAATTAATTAACATCTAACTCCTCGAGTAGTACCACTAAACCTTATCATCATGTTGACTAAGTCAACCAGTTGGGTTTACATGATGAACCTTATGAGCTCCTCAAGGGGACATTATCAACCTAGTATTTAGGACACGATTTCCTCCTATAATCAACGGCACACCATGTAAATAATATCATTTCCCAACTTACCGGGCATATTGATTTAATCCATCTAAATCTCACCCTCTGGTAAATCAAAGAAATAAATACTAAGTACATGTGCCGGTTATTATATCGGGATTAAGAGCATATACAACATAATATCCGAGGTTCGATTCAATTATGTAGTCAGCAATTAATTGAATCACCTCTATGTCGGTCCTGCTCAATACACCTAAGTGTACTAGTGTAACTCTATGTTCAAGACAAAACAATACCAAGCTACACTACAACCATGCAAATGGTTTGTCCAAAACCATCTTGGTTGTGAACCTCTACTTATATTTTACAAGGGACTGATAACATGATCTTCTGTGCCACAATAAGCACCATGTTATCTACAATGTAAAATATTAGACAATATGCAGACATATAATAAATATAAAGTGCAAACAATGATCATGCGATTCTTATTTCAAAATAAAAATTTTCATACAAAAAGAGCTAGGCTTTCAGTATACATTCCAACAAAGGACCCCTAATGGGTACAACTCTCGTATGATTTGGACTGAGTTGACAGGGGAGCACGCTTATGACCAGTCTAGGGCCAAAGCATCGCGCCTCCAAAACCCCGTCTTTCGATACCTACACCGCATCATGGTGTTAGTGAAAGCCCTAAAGCAAATAATGTTATGATTGTTGTATGTACTTTATTGTATCATATTCCTATTTATAAAGGCATGGTTATTATATTTACTTGTATTGGTGCCAAATAACTAATTATAATAATGTCTTTGAGTAGTAGGTTCTTATCTATATCAATCGATTGGTTGAATCGATAATAAGATGATATAGAGAACACTACTCTTAATCATTCCTAGTCAAGTATTAACATTCAGGGACAATGTTAATGCGTAGAGACTAGCATGTTGGTCAACTTGATGACTTGATCTCACAAGTCAAGGATATGAGATATCAAGTTGACACATGGGTATACATTAGAGAATGTATACTGAATGACCCGCCATGAGAAAGTATCATGGATCATTATATGAGTGTCATATACTTTCTCATGTGGCTATTAGTATGACTATTAGTCCTTAGACCTGAAGTCACCATGGTTCCCTACATAAGGAGTTGCATACTTTGGCTTCGTCAAACGTCACCCGTAAATTGGTGGACTATAAAGGCGATTACTGGGTATGTAACAAATTATGCGCAAGGATGTGAGTGATGTAGATGAGATCTATCCCTCCTATATGACGGGAGTGACATCGATATTCTTGATAGAGTGAGACCACGAAGTGCATGGCCATGCCCAAATGAGTCAATATGAGATATTGAGCTCATTTGATTAGAGTGAGTCTACTTTGAATTCAAGATATAGATTGTACCGAGGATGACACGGTCTATGCCTCGATTGGTCAATCTAGATGTCAAGGATAGAGGGACATTGTCACATATTGTGAGAGTCATAATTAGTAGTCACAAAGATGATGTTCGAGCTCAACATTCTTGTAACTTGGGTAGCAATGATGTGTTGCTAGATACCTCTCATTGCTTATGTTCCTAAATCGGTTTAGAGACATTGCCAACGTTACAAGAACCTATAGGGTCACACACAAAGGGCAATTAGATGGAGATTAGGTTCATATGATGGACCATGAGGATTAGGTTCATGGGATGAACCAAATTGGATTAAGAGTAATCCAAATTAGACTAATTGAGTTGGACTCAATTTGATTCAAGTGTTGAATGAGTCTAATTTAGATTTGATTCATCAAATCAATTTAAATTAATGAATAAAGATTCATTAAATTAAATCGACTTGAATCAAATGGTTGGATTTGATCAACCATGGGAGATAAGAGGTCAAGTTTGACTTGACTTGAGAGGGAAGATTAAATGTCAAGTTTGACTTCACCAAATGCCATGTCATGATGATGACTTGGCATGGCCGGCCAATGATAATGCTCCACATCATCATTGACTTATCAAGTGGCGCCACCTCATAAGGGAGACCAAGAGACATTGACTCTTAGAGTTACATGCATGCATGTAACCCCCCCTCTATGTAGTGGCCGACCACTTGATTTGCATTAGATGTGAATTCATTTTTGATGTAACTCTATCTTCTTCCTCCTTGGATCTTCTTCCTCTCTTGCTCTCCCAATCCTTCTTGGCCAAAATTTCCATGAGTGCTAGCACACTCTAGGTTGAGTTTCTCGACCATTTGTCCATGTGGATACCAATAGAGGAGTGTTCACTTGACACTCTTGAGTTCCGGCAATTTGTTTGGACGAGCAGGATTTGCGAAGGGCGTCGCATCGAGGGTAACACTCTCAACTTCTAGATCTAAGGTAGATCTAGGTTTACTTAGCACATACATGTTTTTATTTTAATATATCTTTCCACGGATCCGTGGTCGGACTTCCGGAGTTTCTGTAATACAAAAAGCGGTCTTTGCGGCTCGGAAAATCCAACAGTGGTATCAGAGCCACGTGCGAAGCATGTATGTCTTTCATTTTTTTTGTAATTTTTGTATTTGATATAAAAATTACAGAATTTTATGTTTCTGTAAATTTCCTATTTTTATAGAATTTTTGGGTATTTTTCTCGAAGAGTCGAAGCAACAAGTGTTGGGACACTTGTCGGCTTCAACCACCGAGAAAAACTCTCCGAACCGGCGAGTTCTCGCTTTAGGTTTTCGGGATAGAGACTTAAGTCGCTGTAAGATTGTAGTTGGGACACTCACAAAGTTTATTTTGCAAGTAGGGATGGTGCCCCTATCCCCGAAAGGGGCCTTGTCCCGCGATCGCGCCCGAAAACCGCTTAGCGGGACCGTTATGGAGAGGTGACTCATAAAATTGAAAAAAATAGGAAAAATTATAGAAATTTTCTGTAAAAATACATAATTTAGAATTATGTATAATTCTGTGATTGTCATGACCCAGTGACCCCAATTTGATTGGATTATGATGTATTGTAATTCATAATACGGCATGTGTGCCATTTTTATAGTTATGCGTGTTGTATAGTATATGCGACCTGTGCGTCGTACCTCTTCTTTTGAAATTCTAGTTGTAAATAGTTTTAGACTCGAATGTGACTCGAGTTTCATATTTGTAATGTACAAAATGGAGCGGTGAAAAGTCTGTTGGTGCAGTAGGCACCTAAGTCGAACCTGAGTTTTGATTATAGCAAACGATACAAAGTTAAGCTCATGTCGTTATCTCACGAGCTGAATCGAGTGTACAGAAGATTGCTATAGCTAGAGATGAAGGCTAGCGACACCCGGAGGAAGCCGCGGTGGTCGGGCGACACTCGAGTGACTTCGGAGGGAGTCGAAGGAATCGAGTGGAAGGCCGGAAGCAAAATCGACATGGTAAGTATCGAGGTAAGCTCGTGTGTGCGAGCGTAATTGAGGTCGTATCCTCCTTACGGGGATGGTCTTAAGCGTAGATCCAATCAAAGACATCCCATCGATGGTCTAGGTCGAGATCGGACGGTTGAAGGCCGTCGAAATAATGTTTTCTTTGAGCTAACTTTGACTTGCAGTAAGCATCAGTCGACTGCCATCTTGGAGGACTTCATTGCCGTCAATCGATCGGCTGAGGTCGGCCTCGGCCCGATCTTGCCATCAATCGACTGATGATGGCCATCAGTCGACTGATGGTCAATGATCAGCTTCGAGGAGTTAAAGCTTATCACCCCATTTCAAGGAGATTGGTGCTCAATTGTGATTGGCTAGGGTTCCTCTCGAAAAGGGGCTCAAAGGCTATAAAAGGAGGGCCAATCCTAGGGTTTCTTCATCAATTCCAAGCTTCCAAAAGCCTCCGCAAAGCTACTGACAACGAAGTGCTTCTTCTCCGACATCTAGGTTTCATTTCCTTTATTTTTGTACGTCGGTTTTAGTTTTAGATTCGTTGTTCATTTACATTTGTCGAAGCTCTTTTTTCTATCATAACGAGGAGAGGGGGAGTATCCCTCTACCTCAAGTTTTTGTTCTTGTATCGATTAACTCCTACCTCCAACGAGGAGGAGTTCGTTTAGTGTTTTTCCCTCCGTGCGTGGTCAAGGACCACTAGGGCCTTGGAGTAGTAGCCGAAGGCTACGAACCAAGTAAAAAGAATTGTCTCTTTTATTTATTGCTTATCTTTTCCGCTGCAAATTAATTATTTACTCGGTTTTTAAACGAACGAACAAAAAGAAAGTTTTAACGCTATTCACCCCCTCTAGCATTTCAAATCGATCCAACAATTGGTATCAGAGCTGGGGGTTGCTAAGATTTGGTGAAACCACCAATCTAGCCATTTTACAGATTTTTTATTTTTTAATTCTGTTTTATTTCTTTTTGTTAGATTTTCTTCTGCACTACTAATCCAAGACGCAAGTCTTGGTACTTTTGTGTGTTTTTGTCGTTGCTAGGTTTTCATTTTAGTCTCCTTGTTCTTTTTGTTCTAATGGCCCATCTCGAGGGTTTTAGCACCGTCCGACCTCCGTTTTACAACAGAGATGATTTCTGTTACTGGAAAGGTCAGATGGAATGCTTTCTCAAAACCCAAATCGAGATGTGGATCATAATCCAAACGGGTTTCACACTTCCAACTAATGAAGTGGGTGAATCCTTGGGTTATGATCAATGGACCATTGCGACAAAATGACAAGTCGAAGCCGATGCCAAGGCAACACAAATCCTCTAATATGGCTTGTCCAAGGAGGAGTTAAATCGCGTCGGCCCCTTCATCAGTGCAAAGGACCTATGGACAAAGCTAGTGGAGCTACATGAAGGGACCGATGAAGCGAAGGTATGTAAGCGCGACCTTTTATTTAATAAATTATATAATCTAAAAATGCAGGAACATGAAACGGCAACGCAACTCCACGCTCGCGTCCAGGACATAGTCAACAATCTACACGCAATCTGGCAAAAGGTCGAAAACTGCGACCTTATAAGGTATGTCCTAGACTCCTTTCCGAGGACTACCTTGTGGGCATCCATGGTCGATGCCTACAAGGTCCCCAAGGATCTTTCTAAACTTAGATTAGATGAACTTTTTTCTGATTTTGAACTTCATGAGCAGTCTAACTCAGAACCCGAGAAAGGTATAGCACTATTTGCAGGTTCAAAGAAGAAAACCGCCTGCAAGCCACCCCCGAAGGAAGAAGAGGATGAGTCCGATTCGGAGGTCGACTCGGAAATGGAGGCCGAACTAGTCAACCTAGTTCGGAGGATAGTCAAGGGCCGAAAATGAGCCGTCACTCGACCCAACGAAGATAAGCCTAAAAGTTCAAACATAAGATGTTATGAATGCAACAGGTTTGGACACATTAAGTCTACATGATCAAACATGTTAATCCTATATGTTCTTGTGAGATGACTTCCAATTTTAGTTGAATTAAATTTAATGACTTAAACACTTGGCAACCTTGCGTTAGATTCGGATTTGACCTTAGGCTAATCAAGTCACCTTTTCAAGATCGTGGCTTTCAGGTCGTGGCGAGGCATAGAGGCCTTCTTTGATTGGAAAAACGACCACTTCCTTAGACAAAGCCATTTTTAAGAAAATAGAGACTTGACTCACCTAAGACCACTTCCTGGTCTAACTAGTCTAGGATACCGCGAGGTAGCTTCAGCTAGTTCCGCTCGGTCAAGTGCACTGAACTAGATACGCCTTATCTAGCCCGAATACACAAGACTCCGCTTTCCTAGCATACTATCATCTCGCCGCGTCCTGGTACTATGTTATCAAGTATTGACAAGTTATAATCCTATCTAACCATTCTAAAAAGGAAAAATTAAACTAAATAGAAACCTAAGCATGCAATTTCTAAGTTAAAACACAAACAAATTTTGTACTAGCTCCCCCTGGACCATTGAATCGATTCGGTCTCTCCACATAGTGGATTTGGTCCTTGGGAACCCAGTACTGGTTTGATCCTAAGTTTGAAATCAAGGTGGTCTTAGGGACCCATGCTTGGACACATTTTTTATGTCGACTTACAATCGACATATAGGACTTATTGGTCGTGTTTGAGCTAAACCCTAGCCCGACCTTGTTGTACACGACCATTTGCGATCCAAGTAGGAGGTCAAGTCCTTTGGATCCCAAAGTAAACCTTTCCAACGTATTCCTAAGATCTTCGACTTGACTTTTCAAGAGTGAGTTCTCAACTTCGAGTTTTTTGGAGTTGAGTCCTTCTCTCGAACTCGACTAGTCGAAGAGGTTAGGGAGACCTCGTGTTTGAGGAGTTTAACTTCCTCAACCAGGGTCTCAACCTTGGACTCGGACTTAGCTAACTTTTTATTTAAAAACTTAATTGCACTATAAAGAGTAGTAATAAGAGACCGACTTACCTTAAGTGTATCTTTTGAACCGGATGCGTATATGTGGCTCATCTTGAATAGTGCTTCGGTTTCCGATTCAAGTTTCGATTCCGACTCCGTCTCTGATTCCACCGATTTACCCATGAGGACTCAATCGTTATCTTCTTCCTCAGAAGATTCTTCTCAAGTAGCGTTAAGTGCCTTTTTGTGTTTTGGTTCCTTGCTCTTGAGTTTTGGGCATTCGGACTTAATGTGTCCAAACCTGTTGCATTCATAACATCTTATGTTTGAACTTTTAGGCTTACCATCGTTGGGTCGAGTGACGGCTCATTTTTGGCTCTTGACTATCCTCCGAACTGGGTTGACTAGTTCGACCTCCATTTCTGAGTCGACCTTCGAATCGGACTCATCTTCTTCTTCCATCGGGGGTGGCTTGCTGGCGGTTTTCTTCTTTGAACCTGCAAATAGTGTTATACCTTTCTTGGGTTCCGAGTTAGACTGCTCATGAAGTTCGAAATCAGAAAAAATTTCATCTAATCTAAGTTTAGAGAGATCCTTGGAGACCTTGTAGGCATCGACCATAGATGCCCACAAGGTAGTCCTCGGAAAGGAGTTTAGGACATACCTTATAAGGTCGCGGTTTTCGACCTTTTGCCCGATTGCATGTAGATTGTTGACGATGTCCTGGACGCAGGCATGGAGTTGCGTCGCCGACTCGTGTTCCTGCATTTTTAGGTTATATAGTTTATTAAATAGAAGATCACGCTTACATACCTTGGCTTCATCGGTCCCTTCGTGTAGCTCCACTAGTTTTGTCCAAAGGTCCTTTGCGCTTATGAAGGGGCCGACGCGATTTAGCTCTTCCTTGGATAAGCCGCATTGAAAGATTTGAGTTGCCTTAGCGTCGGCTTCGACTTATCATTTTGTCGCAATGGTCCATTGGTCATAATCCAAGGATTCACCCACTTCGTTAGTTGGAAGTGTGAATCCCGTTTGGATTATGATCCACATCTCAATTTGGGTTTTGAGAAAGCATTACATCCGACCCTTCCAATAACGAAAGTCATCTCCATTGTAAAACGGAGGTCGGACGGTGCTAAAACCCTCGAGATGGGCCATTAGAACAAAAGACACAAGGAGACGAAGATGAAAAACCTAGCAATGACAAAAACACACAAGAAAGTACCAAGACTCGCGTCTTGGATTAGTAGTGCGGGAAAAAAATTAACAAAATGAAATAAATCTGAAATAAACAGAATTAAAAAGAAAAAAAAATCTTCAAAATGTCTAGATTGGTGGTTTCACCAAATCATAGCAACCCCCGACTCTGATACCAATTGTTGGATCGATTTGAAATGCTAGAGGGGGGTGAATAGCGTTAAAAAATTTTCTTTCGAATTGGTTCGTTAAAACACGAATAGATAATTAATGGAAGCGGAAAGATAAGCAATAAATAAAGGAGACAACTATTTTTACTTGGTTCGTAGCCTTCGGCTACTACTCCAAGGCCCTAGTGGTCCTTGACAACGTACGGAGGGCAAAAACACTAAAGAACTCCTCCTCGTTAGAGGTAAGAGTTGATCGATACAAATAAGAACAAAGCTTGAGGTAGAGGGACACTCCCCCTCTCCTCGTTACGATAAAAGCTCTGAAAGATTAAAGTAATGAACTTAAAATAAAAGCTAATATCGACATTACAATAAGAAAGAAATTAAGACATAGACGTCGGAGAGAAAGCACTTCGTTGTCAGAAAAGTTGTAGCTTGGCGGAGGCTTTTGGAAGCTTTAGAATTGATGAAGAAACCCTAGGATTGACCCTCCTTTTATAGCCTTTGAGCCCCTTTTCGAGAGGAACCCTAGCCAATCACAATTGAGCACCAAAATCCTTGAAATGGGGTGATAATCCTTGACTCCTCGAAGCTAATCATTGACCATCAGTCGACTGATGGCCATCATCAGTCGACTGATGGCCATCATCAGTCGACTGATGGCAGCATCAGTCGAGTGCTGACCTTCGGCAGTCGACTGATTGACGACAGTCGAGTCCTCCAAGCTGGCAGTCGACTGATGCTTGCTGCAAGTCAAAGTTAGCTCAAAGAAAACATTATTTCGACGACCTTCGACCGTCCGATCTCGACCTAGACCATCAATGGGATGTCTTTGGTCGGATCTATGCTTAAGACCATCCCCGTAAGGAGGATACAACCTCACTTACGCTTGCACACACGAGCTTACCTTGATACTTACCATGTTGCTTTTGCTTCCGACCTTCCACTCGATTCCTTCGGCTCCCTTCGAAGTCACTCAAGTGTCACCCGACCACCGCGGCTTCCTCCGGGTGTCGCTAGCCTTCAGCTCTAGCTATAGCAATCTTCTGCACACTCGATTCAGCTCATGAGATAACGACATGAGCTTAACTTTGTATCATTTGCTATAATCAAAACTCAGGTTTGACTTATGTGCCTACTGCACCAACATGAAATTGATAAGCCACTGCCTGAGATGCTCAGCATGTTGAGAACTGCTGAGCTCAACCTTAAGAAGGGAAAATCTGACGCCATTTTGATGGTGCAAAAGAAGAAAGGCAAGGGCAAGCCTAAAGGTAAGGGAAAGTCCCAAGCCAAGGGCAAGGGAAAGGAACTGAAACCCAAAGGAGGGGTGGCCAGGGAAGGGGCTTGCTTCCACTGCAAGGAAGCTGGACACTGGAACCGTAACTGCAAGGCATACTTGGAAGATCTTAAGAAGAAGATAAGTGAGACTTCTACTTCAGGTATAAATGTTATAGAAGTCAATCTATCTATTTCTTCATCATGGGTATTAGATACCAGATGTGCATCTCACATTTGTACCAATGTGCAGGCGCTGAGAAATAGCAGGGCATTGACAAAGGGCGAGGTAGACCTACTAGTAGGCAATGGAGCAAGGGTTGCTGCTGTTGCTGTAGGAACTTATGATCTATCTCTGCCCTCTGGGCTTGTACTAGAATTAGATGATTGTTGTTATGTGCCTGCTTTAACTAAGAACATAATTTTGGTTTCTTGTTTGGACAAGAAAGGATTTACATTTATAATAAAGAACAAATGTTGTTCAGTTTATTTAAATGATATGTTCTATTGTAGTGCACCTCTAATGAACGGACTCTACTTTCTAGACTTAGAGAGCCCTATCTATAACATAAGTACCAAAAGGTTTAAGTCAAATGAGTTGAACCAAACCTATCTCTGGCATTGTCGCTTAGGTCACATAAATGAGAGTTGCTTATCTCAGCTCCATAAGGATGGGCTGCTAGACTCATTTGATTTTGAATCATATGAGACATGCGAGTCTTGCCTTTTAGGCAAGATGACCAAGACTCCCTTTAGTGGACACAGCGAAAGAGCAACAGACTTGTTAAGACTTATACATAGTGATGTATGTGGCCCTTTCAATGTTGCTGGTAGAGGTGGTTACAGGTACTTCATTACATTTACTGATGACTTCAGTAGATATGGTTATGTGTATCTTATGACACATAAATTAGAATCCTTTGTAAAGTTCAAAGAATTCAAGAATGAAGTACAAAACCATCTTGGCAAGAGTATTAAGATACTTCGATCAGATCGAGGTGGTGAATACCTTAGCCATGAGTTTCGCGACTATCTAGCTGAGTGTGGGATTCTATCCCAACTCACTCCTCCTGGAACACCACAGTGGAATGGTGTATCTGAAAGGAGGAATTGTACCCTATTAGATATGGTACGATCTATGATAAGTCACACAGATCTTCCTATATCCTTTTGGGGATATGCTCTAGACATAGCAGCCTTTACCCTTAACCATGTACCATCAAAGGTTGTGATAAATACACCATATACGATATGAACAGGGAGAAATCCCAAGATGTCTTTCATGAGGATTTGGGGTTGTGAGGCTTGTGTTCGACGTCAAGTCTCAGACAAACTGGGACCCAAATCCGATAGGTGATATTTTGTTGGATATCCCAAGGATACAAAGGGATATTACTTCTATATTCCCAGTCAGCACAAAGTCTTTGTGGAAAAGACTGGGGTTTTTCTAGAAAGGGATTTTGTTTCTAGAAAAACTAGTGGGAGTACATTCGATCTTGAAGAAATTCAAGATGATGACCATAGCACTGAGGCCTTGATGGAGGTTGAACAGGAACCACAAAGTGTTGTGGGTGATGAGATTATTGCACAAAGAGTTGTGGAACAACCACATGTTCATGTAGACCTACCTCTTCGCAGGTTTGATAGGGTACGTCGTCAGCCTGAGAGATACTCATTTCTCTTGTCTGACCATGATGACGTTATACTCATTGAGAATGAGCCTATCTCCTATCAGGAAGCTATGATGAGCCCAGATTCTAAGAAATGGCTAGAGGCCATGAGGTCCAAGATGGAATCCATGTACACTAACAAAGTATGGACTTTGGTTGATCCACCTGAAGGGGTCAAACCCATTGGGTGTAAGTGGGTCTTTAGGAGAAAGATTGACATGGATGGACTTACGCATATCTATAAGGGCCGATTGGTGGCTAAAGGTTTCAAGCAAATTCATGGTATTGACTATGATGAAACCTTTTCTCCAGTGGCGATGTTTAAGTCCATTCGGATCTTTCTTGCTATTACAGTATACCACGATTATGAGATCTAGCAGATGGATATCAAAACCGTGTTTTTGAATGGAAACTTACTCGAGGATGTGTACATGACACAACCTGAGGGTTTTGTAGATCTATAGCATACTGGTAAAGTATGCAAGCTGCAAAGGTTTATTTATGGGCTAAAGCAAGCTTCTCGGAGCTGGAATCTTCGATTCTATGATGCGATCAAACAGTTTGGTTTCATCAAGAATGAAGATGAACCCTGTGTCTACAAGAGGGTTAATGGGAACAAAGTTGTCTTTCTTGTATTGTATGTGGATGACATACTACTCATTGGGAATGACATCCCTTCGCTACAGTCTGTGAAGACTTGGCTGGGGACATGCTTCTCAATGAAGCACTTAGGAGAAGAAGCCTATATTCTAAGCATCAAGATCTATAGAGATAGATCTAAGATATTTCTTGTCCTAAGTCAGAGTACATACATTGACATGGTATTACTACGGTTTTCCATGCAGAATTCCAAGAAGGGACTTCTACCGATGTCACATGGTGTGAGTCTTTCGAAGACTCAAGTCCCTCTTCTAGAGAGGAGAGAGACCGCATGGATAAGATCCCTTACGCATCTGCTATAGGATCTATCATGTACGCCATGTTCTGTACTCGTCCTGATGTCTCGTATGCTTTGAGCATGACGAGTAGATAACAGTCAGATCTAGGTAAGCATCACTGGATAGCAGTCAAGAATATTCTTAAGTACTTGAGAAGGACTAAAGAATATTTCTTGATATTTGGAGGCGATGAGGAGCTAGCTGTAAAGGGTTACAGCGATGCCAGCTTCCAAACTGACCAGGATGATTATAGATCATAGTCAGGGTTCGTGTTTTGCTTGAATGGTGGCGCTGTGAGCTGGAAGAGTTTGAAGCAGGACACAATTGCTGATTCTACAACAAAAGCCGAGTATATTGCTTTATCTGAGGCAGCAAAGGAGGCAGTTTGGATCCACAAGTTCATTACTGAGCTTGGGGTGGTTCCTAGCATAGCAGATCCCATAGAGCTCTATTGTGACAACAATGGAGCGATTGCACAGGCTAAGGAACCTCGCTCACACCAACGGACCAAACACATACTACGGCGCTTCCATCTCATTCGAGAGATTATCGATAGAGGAGATGTGAAGATTTGTAGAGTACCCACAGAAGCTAACATCGCAGATCCGTTTACCAAGGCTTTGGCACAGAAAAAACATGATGGTACACTAGGTCATTGGGTATTAGATACTACGGTGATTGGCACCAGTGCTAGTGGAAGATTGTTAGTGAAAGCCCTAGAGCCAATCATGTGATGATTGTTGTATGGACTTTATTGTATCATATTCCTATTTATAAAGGCATGGTTATTATATTTACTTGTATTGGTGCCAAATAACTAATTATAATAATGTCCTTGAGTAGTAGATTCTTATCTATATCAATCGATTGGTTGAATCGATAATGAGATGATATAAGGAACACTACTCTTAATCATTCCTAGTCAAGTATTAACATTCAGGGACAATGTTAATGCGTAGAGACTAGCATGTAGGTCAACTTGATGACTTGATCTCACAAGTCATGGATATGAGATATAAAGTTGACACATGGGTATACATTAGAGAATGTATACTGAATGACCCGCCATGAGAAAGTATCATGGATCGTTATATGAGTGTCATATACTTTCTCATGTGGCTATTAGTATGACTATTAGTCCTTAGACCTGAAGTCACCATGGTTCCCTACATAAGGAGTTGCATACTTTGGCTTCCTCAAACGTCACCCGTAAATGGGTGGACTATAAGGCCAATTACTTGGTATGTAACAAATTATGCGGAGGGATGTCAGTGATGTAGATGGGATCTATCCCTCCTATATGACGGGAGTGACATTGATATTCTTGATAGAGTGAGACCACGAAGTGCATGGCCATGCCCAAATGAGTCAATATGAGATATTGAGCTCATTTTATTAGAGTGAGTCTACTTGGAGTTCAAGATATAGATTGTACCAAGGATGACACGGTCTATGCCTCGATTGGTCAATCTAGATGTCAAGGATAGAGAGACATTGTCTCATATTGTGAGAGTCATAATTAGTAGTCACAAAGGTGATTTTGGAACTCAACATTCTTGCAACTTGGGTAGCAATGATGTGTTACTAGATATCGTTCATTGCTTATGTTTCTAAATCGGTTTAGGGACATTGCCAACGTTACAAGAACCTATAGGGTCACACACAAAGGGCAATTAGATGGAGATTAAGTTCATATGATGGGCCATGAGGATTAGGTTCATGGAATGAACCAAATTGGATTAAGAGTAATCCAAATTAGACTAATTGAGTTGGACTCAATTTGATTCAAGTGTTGAATGAGTCTAATTTAGATTTGATTCATCAAATCAATTTAAATTAATGAATATAGATTCATTAAATTAAATTGACTTGAATCAAATGGTTGGATTTGATCAACCATGGGAGATAAGAGGTCAAGTTTGACTTGACTTGAGAGGGAAGATGAAAGGTCAAGTTTGACTTGACCAAATGTCATGTCATGATGATGACTTGGCATGGCCGACCAATGATGATGTTCCACATCATCAATGACTTATCAAGTGGTGCCACCTCATAAGGGAGACCCAGAGACATTGCCTCTTGTAGTTACATGCATGCATGTAACCCCCCCCCCCCCTCCATGTAGTGGCCGGCCACTTGATTTACATTAGATGTGAATTCATTTTTTGTGTAACTCCATCTTCTTCCTCTTTGGATCTTCTTCCTCTCTTGCTCTCCCAATCCTTCTTGGCCAAAATTTCCAAGAGTGCTAGCACACTCTAGGTTGAGTTTCTCGACCATTTGTCCGTGTGGATACCAATAGAGGAGTGTTCACTTGACACTCTTGAGTTCCGGCAAATTGTTTGGACGAGCGGGATTTGCGAAGGGCGTCGCATCGAGGGTAACACTCTCAACTTCTAGATCTAAGGTAGATCTAAGTTTACTTAGCATATACATGTTTTTATTTTAATATATCTTCGCACGGATCCGTGTCCGGACTTCCGGGGTTTCCGCAATGTAAAAAGCGGTTTTTGTGGCTCGGAAAATCCAACACACGGCCAGTACCATATTTGGTCATGGGGAGAGTGATGGTGTAGTTAGAGCCAGTGAGCTACTTTACTTTTGGGATATGCTACAAGAAAGGAGTAGCATCGATGTAGGGTCCCACTTCATTAGACACTTAGTGAAGATAGGCAAAGTAGCACGCGGAGAGATCACTGTGGGAGGCCTACTTACCCACATTTGGGATGGGGTACGACTACACAACAATGGAGAGTATAGAGGGGATCCCTAGGATCGACCTAGGATTATGCATGACCATGAAGATGATTGTAAGAGAAGGAGACTCCTTATACTTTGTAAGGAAAAATCTTACAGCCCTTAGGCTCCCTGACCCGGATTGTATCACCATCGCTATACGTGCCAACTGGCGCTTAGACCTGATAGTGGAGTCCCCTCCACATGAGGGACTATCCACATCAGCGCCCATCTCTCCACCTTTATATCACTCTACCTCTAGTCCACACATGCATAGGAGCCCACTTAGTCCACACCGACATGAGCCTACACCTGCACCACCATCTTTTTCTACTTTTGAGCAGGACACTGGTACGTCGACCTATTATTTCTCGGAGTTTTGATTGCGCCTCGATGACATTTACACAGAGCAGTAGACGCAGAGGCAAAGATGGGAGGAGCAGAGCGCTTTTCAGCAGGCGGAGTTCTAGAGATTCCAGGAGCATTTCTAGTGGGATGAGGAGTTTTACGATGAGGCCTGTATATACTTCCAGGAGGAGGCTATTTGTCGCCAGGAAGAGGCAGCCTACCGCAGGGAGATGTGGCAGCACATGCATGCCCAGTAGGTGCAGTGGGCTAGGGAGGAGGAGCACCGAGCAGCTGCTGCATCCACCAGTTCCCAGATTGACCACATGTATATGTGGCATCAGCGGCTCAGCAGTAGGTTCTCCCAAGATCTAGAGATGCTCAGGCTCCCAGACTTTCCACCTCGTCCACCATATTAGAGGTATATTTTTATTTAAGTCTAGGGGGGAGACCCCAAAATCTATTTTGTTTTGTTTCCTAACAGTAGTTTCTTTTCTGGTATTTTCATTTGTTCATGCATGCATGAGTTGTTTAGTTCCTTTCAGTACTTAATTTTTGGTGTCTGTAAAGCTACCTCAGTAGTATTTTTGAAAGTTGCTTGCATGAGTTGTTCCCATAGGTAGCTTAACTCCATTTATATTGTGGTATTTTATTCTATTCGCTCTATTGCATGTTCTAGACCTACACTGGTTAGCTTTATTTTTGCACTTACACCTGTTGAACATTCTGAAAGGGAAAATCTAGTACATACCTAGTTATGATTCACTTCAGTAGTCTAGTACTTTGGAATCCATAGGTGACTCTTGGTTTGGTGTTTTAGTTACTGGAGATGCTCAAATTGTGTAAGTCCATTTGGAAAAAATCAAAATCCCTGTGAGCCAAAAAATAAAAGAGAAATAAAAGAAAAAAAAGGGAGAGAAAAAGAAATGACAAGGAAAAAAAGGGAGAGAAAAAAAAAGAGATTGAGAGGGATAAAAAATAGTTGTTGTAGGTGGAAATGGCTAGGTGCCCCTTTCAGATCGAGTTAGGTTACTGGGGAAACACCTCCCAATTTCTCTCAATACCGAACATGCCTTTAAGACTTTATGCTAGATCTAGGGAATGACCCTTGCTTTGGGCAGGTAAGTACCTAAGAGCCGATAACCTTAGGAAAGCTATGGGGTGATGACTTAACTCACCATGAAATGGGAATCCCCTAAGAATGATTCGCCTAGCACGAGCACGAGGAGCTAACTTAGTGAATTTTTAGAATATATCTGTTTTGCTTTGATTGAAAATACCACCTGATAAATTTAGTTAGCATGCTAATTATGGAACAATATCTTTTTAAAATTTTATGGCACTGAGGTTTGCTTGAGGACAAGCAAAGATTTAAGTCTGGGGGAAGTGATGTGAGCAAAATATATAGGGTTTTAGGAGTAGTTTTCGCTCACATCTTGTTATATTTTGTGTTAGTTTCATGCATATGTTACTCTATTCTTGCACGCATTGCCTATTTTCTGGTTCGGAGGTCTGCTCGTTGTACTTTTGTGTGCAGGTTAGCTTTTCTGGTAAAAAAGATGCATCTTCGGAGCAAAAGAAGGACTTTCACAGCTAGACGTAGAGTGGGACACGGCCAGGGCATGTGGATTCACACGGCCGTGTCCAATGGGTGAAGAACAACACCCCCGGGCCGCACACGGCCTGGCCGTGTGGAAACAAATGACCGTGTGGAGGACCAACGGATTTGCGTGACTAGGGCTTTTTTCGGATTTTGCAATGGCCCAAGGCGATGTCTATATAAGGATGGCTCCACCCAAACCCTAGGGGGGAGGCACGATGGCTAGGACGACATGCCAAAGCCCTAAAAATCTTTGGTAACTCGTAGTGGGAAGGAGGAACGCCAATGGAGGTCCACAATTTGCAATTCAACGTCTGAGAGAAGATCACGAAGCATCGTATATCTCTATTTCTATGCTTTATTTCTATTGTATTCGAACTTAAACATGTTTTTTGATTCTTTCTTCGTATTTATGGAGTAGTATATTCGATTCTAGGATTAGGGAGTAGCTTGTGTACATAAACAATGTTGGTTCATATTAAATTCTGGCCATAAGTTTGATTTGACAATTGGTAGTTGCTCTCTATTATATCTACGTATGTTTGGCTTTTTTTCCATTGTGCTTAGGCGATACGAGGTGGTGACAACCCTCGCAATCTAAATTTAGGAGGTTTAATCCAAGGAACCTAGGGGTAAACCTGACCTCCAATCTGGGGGAGAAGGGAGTGGTGGAATCAGAAACGGTCCACCGCAAGGATTGATTTGGCATCCTCGTACCCTCTATCCCGTCCTTTTGGGCGGAGATAGCTCCTAGTGAATGCGGTGGCTCTGCGAGAGAGTGTATGATGTCCCTTCCTCAAAATTGTAGGTAGACGTTTAGACGACGCCAATTGACAATATTGTTCTGTGGTACACAAGCGAAACCGAAGTCCTAGAATCACCTTTTAAGACCCCAACACACTCTTTTCCTCCTCCGTGTGACACCGTACAGAGTAGGGTCCACCGATAGTCCTCACCAACCGACTCTCTCAGAGATTTCATTCGAACAATCGCAACCACTTAGTGTATTGGTATTCGAATCCTAGTCCCTGTGGGATCGATAAATCTTTATTACTTGACGACATTCGTGCACTTGCGGGCGTTGAGCGCGAGCGTGCACTTTGAGTCCTCGATGGTATCTGTCATGATATTTGGGGTCACGTCTGTGCGCATCATTATATAGATACTATCCGAATGGGATAGAAGGGTAAATTTGTTAAAAAGTCTTTTTATAAGTCTAAGTTTGGAGACACAGTGTGTGTCATTTAGAAGGGGGTTGCTGAAGAAATAAGAGAGCCTGATAAAGAATCAATCATATCATATGATAAGTGTGTTGATCATGTTACATTTATAGCTTGGGACCTTCCTTTACAGCTTAAAGCTGATTTAATACAATGCCTCGTTAAAAATATTGATATTTTTGCATGGTTTCCATAGGACTTATTTGGAATTGATCCTACGGTCATGGAGGATAGACTGTATATTTTACCTACTGTAGCTCTTGTAAAATAGAAATGTCGACACTTTGGAGCTGGGAAGGATGCTATTATTAAAGAGGAAGTATATAAGTTTTTGAAAGCAAGACATATCAAAGAAGTGCAGTATCTAACCTAGTTATCTAATCTGGAGCTACTGCGGAAGCCATCGGGAAAATGGAGAATGTGTGTGGACTTTGGAGATCTAAACAAAGCTTGTCCCAAAGATTGTAATCCTTTGCCTCACATTGATCAATTAGTAGATTCCATTGCAGGGCATCAATTTATCTCAATGATGGATGCTTATCAGGGGTACCATTAGATACAATTGGCTTTGGAAGATCAGAATAAAGTTAGTTTTATTACTGCAGAAGGGACTTTCTATTATGTGGTTATGCCCTTCGGGTTAAAAAATGCTGGGGCTACTTATCAAAGATTAATGGATAAGATTTTTGAGAAGTAGTTGGGAAGGAATGTAGAAGTATATGTGCATGATATCTTGGTTAAAACTATATGTCTCAAACAGTTAATATTAGATTTAGAAGAAACTTTTAGCACTTTGCGTAAGTATAAAATAAAATTGAATCCAAAAAAGTGTGTATTTGGAGTTACTCAAGGTCGTTTCTTGGGGTATGTTGTTACTGAGCAAGGTATAAAAGCTAATCCTATTAAGATTGATGCAATTCAAGAAATACAACCTTCAATAAATTTAAAAGAGGTACAGAGGTTGTGGGGAAGAATTACTTCTTTATCTCGGTTTATATCCTAGTCAGCAGATAGAAGTCTTCCCTTCTTTAAGATACTAAAGAGGAACACTAAGTTTCATTAGAATAAGCACTACGATCGGGCTTTTCAATCCCTGAAGGAATACTTAGTTGAGCCACCTTTTTTAGCTAAGCCTCAGCCGAAAGAAATGTTATGGATATATTTAGATCTTTCGGAAGTTGTTATGAGCTCAGTGCTGGTCCGGGAAGATAGGGGTCAGCAACATCCAATTTATTATATCATCTATCTATTGAAGGGACCTAAAATTTGTTATACTAATTTAGAGAAGTTAACTTGGGGATTGGTTCTAACTGCTCGGAGGCTATGACCCTATTTTCTATCGTATTAGTTGGTGGTGCTCACTGATACTCCTCTGGGCAGAATACTTACTCACCTAGAAGCTATGGGAAAACTTATTAAATGGGCTACAAAGTTTAGTGAATATTATATTACTTATCATTCTCGTACCTCTATTAAAGCTTAGGCATTAGCTGATTTTTTGTTAGAGCCTATGCATAAGGAGGAGTCTGAGCCATGGATGATATATGCAGATGGATCTTCTAAAAAGGAAGGTTGTGGTGTAGGGGTAATTCTAATTTCATCGCATGGAGAAGAGGTTAAATTGGCAGTTATATTGCATTTCAGAGCCTCTAATAATGAAGTTGAATATGAAGCTCTACTTATTTCTTTACGAGCTGCTAAAAATATAGGAGCCGAGCGGGTGATAGTACATATGGATTCTCAATTAGTATTATAGTAGATCGGGGGAGGTTTTGAGGTTAAAGATGATAAATGTAGAAGTTATTGTGAGTTAGTAGAAAAGGCTAAGGGAGATTTCTCAGAGGTATTGATCATAAAAGATCATTAGAATGGAAAATCAGAAATATGTTGAATTGACACAGTTGGCTAGTTCTTTGGGGAATTGGAGTACTCATAAGGTGATTGCACAAGTTGAATTACTGCCTCAAGGGGAAAGAGCAGGAGAGTTAATAGAGGATGATTGGAGAAAGGAGTTAGTCTCATTCTTTCAAGATAAGAAGATGCCAAGAGATCTTGTAAGGGCTCGATAATTTAAACAGCGGATAGTTCATTTATGTATGATAAAAGGAATTCTATATAAAAGAACTTGTGTCGGACCTTTATTGCGTTGTCTAGGAAAAGCAAAAGCAAGCTATGTTCTGAAAGAGGTGCATGAAGGAGCCTGTGGAAGTCATATAGGAGGTCGGACATTGGCTCAGAAGATGTTGTTAGCTGGATATTTTTGACCTACCTTAATGAAAGATTCTATACAGTTGGTTCAACAATGTGAAAGTTGTCAAAGGCATCATAATTAGCAGCATCAACCTACCGAGTATATGAAAGCAGTAGTATTATCTTGTCCTTTTGATCAATGGGGCATGGATATAGTTGGGCCATTTCTAGTCGGGACAGGTCAAAAGAAGTTCTTGTTAGTAGCCATTGATTATTTTTCTAAGTGGGTAGAAGCTAAGCCTTTAGCTCATATTACTGAGCAAATGGTATTGAAATTTTTGTGGAAAAATATTGTGTGTCATTTTGGTATTCCTAGGAGGTTGATATCTGATAATGGTCGACAATTTCAGGGTAAAAAGTTAGTAGGATGGTGTCAAGACTTTAAGATTGAACAAGGATTTACATCAGTAGCTTACCCTCAAAGTAATGGACAGACTGAGATAACCAATAGAGAATTAGTACATGGATTGAAAACTAAGTTGGAACATGTGGGAGGTAGCTGGGTAGAGGAGTTACCTAGTGTACTCTGGTCTTTCTGAACTACTCCTTAGAGGGCTACGAGAGCAACTCCCTTTAGTATGGTGTATGGCTCAGAAGTAGTACTGACTGTGGAAGTGGGAGTAGAGTCTGCCCGAGTATTGACTTATTTCCCGAGTGATAACAGTGCAGCTCGGCATATGGAACTAGACTTGATTCAAGAAGGGAGGGAGGCTGCTTTATATAATGCTGAGAGGTATTGATCGCAAATAATTAAATCTTATAATAAGAAGGTAGTGCCTCGTTCTTTTCAGGTGGGAGACTTAGTGGTAAAGAAAGTGCTACCCGAGGGGTCTAAGGGTAAGCTGAGACTCAAATGGGAAGGACCCTTCCATGTGGAGAGCCGAGCGGGAATAGGAGCTTATTACTTGAGGGATGCTCAAGGAAGGATTTTGACAAGGCCTTGGAATGTATATCACTTACACCCTTATTTTAGTGGATAAAATATTGTAAAATCTATGTTTTTTTTTAAGAATAATACAATGTAAAAAATTCATATATTGTATTGCAAATGTTATGATAAATACAAGTTACATTTTTTCAGTATTGGACGGCAAAAAAAAGATAGTAAATCAGGAGGAGTGCAGTCAATTGTGTTGCCAATGTCCAAAAAGCTGGTAGAGTGCTCGGGAGGTTGATAATCGGCTACTTTGAATTGATTGATACAATTTTGGAAGCCCCATTAAAGGAAGGAAAACCACTATCCAAGAGCATGTCGTTTATAGCAGCTGAAGTCCAGGAGTTTTCATAAGTACTGGTTTCTGCTTGAAGAGGTTGGGCTTTTAAAATATCTAGAGTGTTTTGTAAATGAGAAGTCTTGAAGTGAAGGGCTGATAGTTCTGCTCGATCGGCTTGTGCCTTTATATAGAAAGCTTGCATTTCTCATTCAAGTCTTTGATAGGCTTGTTGTAATGTCAATTCTCTGGGTTGACATTCTTGTAATTATTTTTTGAGATTATTAGTGTATTGTGACCATTGATTGTTTAAGTGAGTTATGCTTGTGATACCCTGTAGAAATAGATGTCAGTATCAAGAAAAATAAGTAAAAGAAATTTTATGCTGACCTCATTAATACTGGATAATAAGGAATCTGGCAGATCAGGTGTTGAGAAGGAAGAGAGAGGGTTTGTGGAGTTTGATGAGTGGGTAAAGGTTGGATGGAAAGTGTTAGCGGTTGGGGATGTAGTTGAATAGGATTTATACGGGAAGGTGGTGGAGTATGTTAGGTAGCTTATAGTAATAATGATTCTGAAAAAGAAACAAGTAAACACTTACATGGGTCATAACAAGTATGTAGAGGTACAGTCAGAAGCGATTGTTATCGAGCGTGTAAGTCGACTACAGAGGATAACTAGTTCTGATTAATGACAATGCCGATCTAGTCAATAGCTGGTTCATGTTGAATCGTTCTTCTAATAACAATAAAATCATCATATGATATTCTTCATTATCTCAGTAAGAGCCTAGGGAAGGGCGAGGAGGAAGAGTAGTTAACCATGTAGAGGAAAAAGGAAAGGGAGAGAGAGATGTACAAAGAAGTAATGTTCCTTCCATCCTTTGTGAGAGGAAGGGATACCAATAAGGAATTGAAAGTCCAACCGAGCTTGGAAGTAAAAAATGCCTATTTCTGATGATTTTATTTGGAAAAAGCTATGGAAAAGAAAGGACAAAGGAGTAATTGATAAAAAGGATGTGATAAGATAAAAATCTAGCATTAAACGGAAAGAGTTGGGGCTTAATTGATTTAGAGGGATAGAAAAATATTTAGAAACTTCTAAGAGCAAGGGACGAATGGGGGAAAAATAGACCTACCTCTATTTGATCAGAGAAGAAGGCTTTGGTATGTCAGGGGGTAGGTGAGGGTGCTCGGTGGAGTTAGCTGCAATAATGTGGTAGTCGGACGAAAGTTGTATGCAGAAGGAAAGGGTTCGACAGTGCTCTCCTATTATTTTGCAGCATGTGGAAGTGAACCATGGACAAGGAATTGAGGAAAGAGTCTGCATTTTCTTGAAGGTATAAGATGATGGTCAATCTTGGAAAGTTTCTTTTCATTTTAAAGAGGAAGGGATTGCTTATGTATTTATAGGGGAAAAAGGGGATGAAAAGGAGAGAAATAACAACTTTTCCTTCTCAGTTTGGAGAGGTGGGATTATGGAATCATATGATATAAGTTGGTTAGGGTGAAGATGATAGGTAAGTGAGGAATTCAATTTTTATAGAGGTAAGACTAGGGTATATCAGTTTCTATTTGGAAAGGAATAGTATGGGTCATTTTTGATACAGTAGATGATGTATCAGTTTTTGGGGATTTCATTATAGGGCATATATACATATTATGAGATAAAGTTTGGAAAAGTGAATGGCCATAATATAAGTTAGGAAGGGCATTTACCACAAACAAAGGATAATAAAAAAAAGGAATTATGTGCAGTATGTGCAGGGCAGATTCAGGAAGGAAAACTAAGACATTTATTGCAAATATGGAAAGCTAAGACATTCATTGCAAAACATGTTCAAAAATAGTAAGTGTTACAAAAGTAATGTTTCATTACAAATATTCATGAATTATAGGATGTTTATTACAAGTACTACTACTCAAAATCAGTATCCGAGTCAGTATTGAAAGCCTCCGGGGGGAACTTCTTATAAGCTTCTTCTATGTTGAGCTCATGGTTGGGCATACCTAGTATGAAATATTTTCTTTCATTCGCTACTTGGAGTGCACCCTCAAACCCTCTCTAGAAGTATTTACTGTACTTCTTAGCTATTTTAGATAGAATTCTAGTCTGTTATGCTGTTCATCTTTCGGCTTCTGTCTCTTTTAATTGGGACAACTCTTGGTTTAGATGACTGGCTTGGATAGCTTGTTCATTTGTAGTATTGCACAGTGTCTGAAAATGATGCATCAATGTATGAAAGTGAAATTGGAACTCATCTAGTCCATTGAAGGTTGTCTTTGAGTTCGATAAAAGCATCTTTGAGATCTTCCATAGGCTAGAAGCACTTGCCTGACTGGAGATGCTAGTCACTTTCCTTTTGTTCCCATTTCCGAATTTCTGATCGTTGGAAGGTTATGGTCCTGTATGATATTTCAGCACGTTCCTTAGCAATCTGATATCAGTGTTCTAGAGAGAAATTTCTTTTTTCATAGCTTGCATGTCTTGTTTGTGTTAAGCAGATATCTTCTTATTCTCTGCTAGTAGTTGGTCCCGATCGACAGATAGAGTTTCTACTTGAAATTGCAGCCATTGTATTTTTTTGTTGAAGTTCAGTTTCTTTTGTTAACCGATCAGGAGAAGAGGGGGGCTGGTTTGTGTGCCCAGGTTAATTGTTGTGATTTCTTCGGGGTTGGTCTGGGTGCCCATAGTAGAGTTGAAGGAACATATGACATTGTTGAGGGTTTTAGTGGTTCTGAATAGGAGGTGGACGGTCTGTATTGATGACTCTGATATTCAGATAACCATTGTTCGAAGGATTGCAGCTTGGAGGTACTCTGGAAAATATAGGGAAGTACTATAAAATGAATTGTTTGTATAGGGAAATAATTAATAGATAAAGAAACTTACTGTTCGAAGGCTTTCTTGTAATTCTCGAATGATGTGAGGAGTATCAGAGAAAGGGGGGAAGAATGTAGGTTGCAATAGGGTAGAATCTGATATGGTGGGAAGAGTATCAGAAAGGATGATAGGTGAAGGAAGTATAGGAAGAGAATATGAAATAGGCATAATAGGAAGAGAAGAGAGGAGATGGCTGGGGTAAGAATCTGACACTGCTTGTACCAGCAGGTCTAATGGTGAAGAGGTTGTAAGTTCTGGATTTATTGGGCTTGAAGAAAGTAGGGGTTTTTGTTGCTGAGTGGGAAATAAGGAGGCAAAGGGAAGATCATCTGTGGAGGAGGAAGAGGAAGGGGATGAGGAGAGTTCAATAGGTTTATTGAGGGTATCAGTAGGAGAACTATGGGCAAGTGTGTCGGAAGGGGGTAGAGATTATGATGGAGGAATTGAGGAAGATGGTTCTGAGAAAGAGGAAGTGGTAAGAAAAGGAAAGAGATTGGGAATTTGTTATGGGAGAGGAGGTGGAATAAGATCGGAATAAATTAAAGTGATGGGTGGTTGATCAGGCTTACCGATTGTTATAATGGGAGTTGGAGACAACTCAGTGGGAACCTGTGATATAAAAGTATAAGTTATTCTGTCAGGAATGGAATCAAGAAATTCAAAGTAATCAGTAATGAAGGAGTAAGGATTAGTTACTGAAGTGGGTGGCTTAGGGATGGTAAAGGAAGTAGTTGCTGGATTGGTTCTTTTTCTTTTCCTTTGTTGTTTGGCCAGAGTCCTGACAATGGCTACACTCATCATATCCTCTACAAAACAGAATATTGGAGGACATTTTAAAGTAAAATCAGTAACTATACAGAATCTAATATTGATATATATATTGGAAAGTAGAAATTGTAGTTGTTTGGCACGAGGTGACAATATTAGTTTAGTGTTTGTGCAGGTTAGGTGATTAGTCGGTATATAAAAGTAAGTATAGTGGATATCTAAATCAAGACATCAGTATATTTCGTAAAGAAGTATGTGGTATTAATATATGTTTCAGATCAGTATGGTAAATGAGCATGGTATGGTGCTAGTATGCAGATTATAAGGAATAAAATATAGTATTGTTACATATATAAAGACAATTACAGTAAATGAAACTTACCAATGGGGTGTGCATCTTACGACTGAATGGGTGATAGTCCATAATAGGACAAGTTAGGTTTTGTAGTAGTTCGTTGATGCTGAAATGTTTGTTCTTAAGTTTGGCTTCGAAGGAAGGGAAGTTAATGGCAACTTTAATAGTCTTAAGGTCAGGAAGATCTCCAAGGGTGGTTCTCCAGCGATAGGAAAATTGAAGGGGGGGATCCATGGAGGCAAAGAAATATAATTCCTTCCAACCCTTATGGGAAGTAGGCATATCGATCAGGAATTGATAACCTTGGCGTTCCATGAAAGAGAACACACATGAGTCAGCCATTTTTAGTTGATAAAGACAATGGAATATGTGTGGAATTTGGGGAATGTCGAGGTGTTGAAATACAATGATGGTTCCGACGAGAATGCGGATGGAGTTTGGGGTTAATTAGTTGATCGGGAGGCCATAATAGGTGAGGAAGTCAAAGAGAGGTTTTGGGACAGGAAGGCGGAGGCCTTCTTTTATATGCCATGTGAAAAGGGTGTTGGTGTCGGGCAGAGGAAGATGAGGTTGTTGGTGACGATTAGGGATGATAGCGGTGAAACCCTCAGGGATGTATTTAGGTTCACGGAGGAAGAATGAATTGTTAAGGGTCAGTTGGTTAGGCATGGTTTCATACTAGGGAATGGTGGAGGAGGGGGAGGCCATGGAGAAGAGTTGGTCACAGAAAGTTTGAAGATGTCGGAGAAGGGGGGATCTAGGGTTTCAAGTGCAAGTAGAGGTTGAATGGCGTGTTAATGAGGGCATGGGTTTTTTAAGGAAAAATCATAAACTGTGGTTAAGTTCAAGCACACGACAAATATATAAATTTACTACTACCTCATTCCTATATTCTCACCCTTTTATCGAATACGAATTAGAAACCCTGATCTCCCACTCTTCGCAACCCCAACTATACCCAGTTCACATTTCATATCTACATTCATATCATAGCTCATACCTGCAAACAACTGCTGCATCAACCGAACCAACATTCAACTCACCGTTCTCAGCTCCACACCCGAACATCCCCAAACATAGCAACACAAACCACATCCCACAACCAAATCACAACAAGCGACCAATGTGCAACATACAAAAACATGATAGAATCATAGATCAACACAAACTTACCTCAACCTCGATCCACCACTCCAATCCACACTGCCATCGAACCTTTTGAACTCCAAAAATCGGCACCAACCCCCCAATTGACAACAACCATCCATAGAAATCAAAGTGGGCAGAAGAGAAAGGAAAGATCGAGATATACCAATGCCTGAAGCTACATCGGCGGCACTCCTCCCCAACCACTCTATTCACCAGAAAAATTGCTATTGCCCCTTTCTCCACAAGCCCACCAGGTGTGACCCGATAAGAAGAAGAAGACAATGAGATTGATATCATGAACTATCCCACAACTTGATCTAATGAGGAAACTCAAAATCGAAACCCAACAAGACCTGTGGGAGAAGCTTCCTGTCGCGATGGAAATGTCGCTGATCAGCTCACGTGAAAGGGTTGATGAGTGCCAAAGAGGAAGGAATCGGTTAACCCGCGGCAAGAGCAACCAGCTATGGTGGCACCGTCGTCGAATCAATCGACCAAGGAGACCGACAAGAGCTAGGATTGGGAGAAATTGGGAAGGGCTGAAAGAAAGGTTGCGACTGGGGAAAGAGCTCAGGAAAAAAAACGGCGGAGAAGAATGAAAAAAAAATGGAAGAAAAAAAGATTTGGATCGACTTTAAGAAAAGAACCGGATCCCCTTTTATAAGCCTTAAACCTAGGTTAGGTTTAATTAATCCCTAACTATCTCTCATTAATTTAATTATCCCAATAATAAGTTTTCTAATTAAAGAATAATAAAGATATTATTCTATAGAAATTTATTTGTGGTATTTTACAATGGTGGTGTCGTTGTGCTTGTGTAGTCCAGCAGCTGCTCGGGTGGAGATCTCCGACGACGAAGCGGCGACAACTGGCGGATGAGAAGAGGCAGTAGAAGAAAGGATCGGGAGAGGGTGATGACGAGCTAGGATCGGGAGAGGGTGACGATGAGCTAGGATCGGGCGGTGATGAGCATGAGCACGGGGAAGAGGAGTGGCAACGAAGAAATGGGAATTGGGAAAGTGGAGGATCAGAAAAAATGAGAAAGAAATCGGATTCAAGCCAACTTAAATAGGTAAACAAACTTAGGCTTAAAGGAGGCTTGGTTTAAACTATTAAACACTTGATTAATCCCATACTAATCTAATGATCCCAAGAAGCTTATTAGTCTTTATCCCTATAAAAAATCATGAAAATTCTACTCAAATCTAAAAAAATTCCTAAAAATATTTGGAAAATTCTATAATGTAATTTCTTAATTAACCGGTGCTATTTTCTTATTATTTTATTTTATGATATTTTACAATCCCCGTGTTGTCTAGTACACCCAGGGTGTGCTGGATTCTAGATCAGTTGGTATGGTTGTATTGAGCGACTTGATCTTGGTGTGATTGCTCTAATGACTTCGTTATTGTTAATCTTGCATTCTAAATAAAAAATTAAACTGAAAGCAATCGAAAATGCTAGAACAGAAATTGCAAATGTTTAAAAAAGAAAACTTGGGTTCTTTCCCAAGAAGTGCTTATTTTAGGTCGTAAGCTCGACCCATATTATTGTTCATCTTGGATCAAAACTCATGCTTCTTCCTCATTTGAGCGGAGGGCATATGTAACAAGCTAATTTGTGAGGAATTTTGTTATTCTTGGCTCTCATCCTTATGAGTTCCTCCAAGTAATACCTATGATTCTTTTACTTTTCTCCTTTCTAGTTTATCCTGCAGCAAAATTCTTTAACAGATGGTGAGTTAAGAGAATTAGAAAAATTAAATTCAATTTTCTCATCTTCGATTTCAAAAGATAGTCTTTGATTGTTGATATCAATTATGGTTCCAGTAGTAGCTAAAAAAGGTCGTCCTAGGACAATGGGATTTTCAAGATTTTCTCCCATATCCAGGACAAAGAAATCAGTGTGTATTTTAAAATATTCAATTGCTATCAGGATGTCTTCTAGTAGGCCTAAGGGTTGCTTTAGCAAATGATCTACAAATCTTAAAGTTATATTCGTGGGTTTTAATCCACTCGGCCTTAAATATTCATATAATGCAGATGGTAGAAGATTTACACAAGACCCTAAATCACATAAAGCATAATCAAAATTAATTCCATAGATTGTACAGGGAATTGGAAATTCACCTTGTCCTTCAAGTTTAGAAGTGTATTTATTTTGAATTACTAGATTGTTTCCTTTTATCAAGATGATGGTTGCACAATCCTGAGTTGCTTTTTGTTCATCCAAGAAAGGCTATTCTTCAGTAAGTATTGTATTGCAATGTTCTACTGGATTTGCTTCAGCCTTTGTAGGGAACCACCCCAGTATTTTTGAAGATGAGGTAGCTATCTATGATATTTGTGTTTCCAATAATTTAGTATGAATAGCTAAATTATCGATGTTACTTGCTAGTTGTTGGAGTGCTTTTGTCGTTTCCTTATGTTTAACTCATTATTTTGAGTAGTCTGTGCTTCAATAAATTTCTCCATCATTAACTCCAATGCAGGCTTTTGCTTACATTGAGGACCTGAAGATTGTTCTGGAATGTTTTTTTCGTATTGAGGTTGATTGTTCCTGTACAAATAATTTAGATGGTTCCTCCACCATGGATTGTAAGTATTGGAGTAAAGATTGTTTATAGGTCGCTAGTTGAAATTGTTTAGGGTGTCGACATGTTCGATGGATGTTCTTGAAGATGGGGCAAGTCCTATCTGTTAATTTTGAGTTGCATGACCTAAAATTCCACATATCTCACAAATAATATTAGAAGAATTTATTGCATTCATTGATGCATGCGAACATGACCTCAAATCTAGCGATGGAAATCGTCGAGGACTTGTAGCGGGCCCTCGTGCTCAACACCTGCAAGTGCACGGATGTTATCAAGTAATAAATAGATTATCGATCCCACAGAGACTAAGATTCGAGTACCGATTGTTCAGTAGACGTTATTGTTCAGAGTTTAATTCTAAAGGTTGTGATTACAAGGATTGTCGGTGGTTCTAACTCTAGTATGGTGTCACACGGAGGAAGGGAAGGTTGGTTCGAGGTTCAAAAAGAGATCCTAGGACTTCGATTTCACTTGTGGAACATGGAACATGCTAATCAATTAATGTAGTTTGGTTCTCTAATTAGGGTCTTGTGGAAGGGACATCATATATTTTCCCAATGAGCTTTCGCATCTATCGGGAACTACCTATCCTTAATCAGGCCAACCCTTTCATTAAGATAGGATAGATGGTACGAGGATGCCAAATCAATCCCTACGAGGAGTTAGAACGTGTCCCGTTTCCTACTCCATCATACCCTTCTACCTACAGTTACCAGAGATGAGGACAACCCCTTGGTTCCTCTTTAATACCCCTAGATCTTTGATACAAGGGTTGTCACCCCTTGTATCGGCTATGCACAATAGATAGAAAACCAAAATACAATTTTCATCGAATCAAACAAACACGTACTATGAATAGAAATCCTAAAATAGAATTTACATTCGATCTAGCATGTTCTACGTACACAAGTTGCTCACTAATCCTAGAATTGAAGATTCTACTCCATAGACGAAAAAGAAAGAACACAATCCATAATAGAATAGATCATTACAGTGCAGGAGATGAATAGAAAGTAAATTTCACTACTCTTTGGTTCTTCTCTTCGACGTTGGAGCACAGGATGGGATCCTTGAAAGGATTTCCCTTGTCGAGTACATGAGGGGAAACTTCGCTTCCCCTTCACCTCGGTTGCTTGACCATGGTGATCCCTTCGATGTCCCCGGATTAAAAAAAATTTAATCCTAGACAAAAAGGATTCCCAAAGCAACCAAGTCATCGTCGTGCTATTCGTTTAGAGAGGTCACTTGAACAAACTAGTTGTTCAAGAGACCATCCTCTATTCTACGAGTAGCCGCGGAATAGACGATGTCCGGATCGCCGGTTTTTGTGTTAATGCTCGGGATCCAATTATTATTTATCCATTTATAGAAATATAACATGCTTATATTTGTAAAACAAAAACAAGCAATGAATAAAAGAGAAAGAAGAATAGGTATACCTCTTGGTATTCTAATGTATGACCATCCTCCTTTTGGACGTCGTGTGGGCGACAATCCACCAAAAGTCGAAGCTCCTAGATCGCAAAACTTCCTTCCTTGCTTTTCCCAAGCAAGAGGAAGAAGAGAAAAAATGTTTTTCTCCTTTCAAAACTCAACCAACAAGGAGCTATCAAAGCCCTTGCTGCCGGCCAACTAGAAGGAGAAGGAGATGGTGGAAAGCTACCAAGACACCAAGGGAAACCCTATATCTTGTTTCCACCACCAAAGTAGAAGAAGAAGGAGGCTTTGGGCACCGGCCAAGGCAAGAAAAAAGCTGGGGGAAGCTGCTGGACGTTGGCCCAAAGAGGAAGAAGAAGAGAGAAAGAACCTTCCTTATTTGGTGCCACCCTAGCCTCCAAACCCTAACCCTAATCCCAATCCTATCTCAACTAGGATTGCCCTTCTCTTGCCGCCCAAGCCTTGCTCCCTTTCAATTGTCATCCACGCCAACTCCCCATGCCCTCCTTTTTTAGAGTTAGGGATAAGTCATGAATTAATCTCCTCCATTGGTTCTAGGGATTTAATCTCAACCGTCGGATCTAGAGATTTAATCTCAACCGTTGGATCTTAGAGATTTTATTTCTACCAATGGATATTAGAGTTTTGTTTCTATCCTTTGGATCTAAGCATCATGAGGTGTTAATAGGCTACATTAGGGACCATGAGGAGGCGTTGGGTCTTGGCCACCCATGGATCAAGCCCACATAAAGTCCGATCCACTAATGATGATCCAATCCACTAAAGGTTCATCATTGATCTACCTCACCAACCCCCATATGATAATATGGGCTCCATATATTATTTGTACATTTTCTCCCCGTGTTTAAGATCTCGAATGTCCGTCGATTAATTAATTTACTGAGCATTAATTAATTAACATCTAACTCCTTGAGTAGTACCCCTCAACCTTTTCATCATGCCGGACCAAGTTCACCTATAGGGTTTACATGATGAACCTTATGAGCTCCTCAAGGGGACATCATCATCCTAATATATAGGACACGGTTTCCTCCTATAATCAATGACACACCATATAAATAATATCATCTCCCAACTTACCAAGCCTATCGATTTAATCTATAAATTTCGCCCATTGGTAAATCAAAGAGATGAGTATTAAGTATATGTGTCCGTTATTATATCGGGATTAAGAGCATGTACTAACTAATATCTGAGGTCCGATTCGATTATGTAGTTAGCAATAAATCGAATCACCTCTATATCGGTCCTGCTCAATATACACAAAGTGCACTAGTGTGATTCTATGATCAAGACAAACCAATACCAAATCACACTACAACCATTCCGATGGTTTGTCCAAAGCCATCTCAGTTGTGAGCCTTTACTTATACTTTTCAAGGGGCCGATAACATGATCTCCTATGTGACACCACACACCATGTTATCTACAATGTAAAGTATGAGACAATATTGCATAATCATAAAAATATGCAAACAATGATCATGTGATTCTTATTTCAAAATAAAAGATGTTCATACAAAAGATAGACTTTTCAGTATACATCCCTACAATCTCCCACTTATACTAAAAGACTATGCTGTTCTCAATGTGCCATACATCTGATCCCCATTCCCTCCACATGCCTATCAAAAGCTCTCGCCGGAAGGGCCTTAGTGAAAGGATCTGCCAGGTTATCCTCCGATGCAATCTTTGCCACAACAACTTCTCCTCTCTTTACGATTTCTCGTATCAGGTGGTACTTGCGCTCTATGTGTTTACTAGCCTTATGGGCTCGTGGTTCCTTCGAGTTTGCAACTGCTCCACTATTATCACAATAAATTGTGATAGTTCTGGGCAAACCAGGAATCACATCCAAGTCCATCAGGAAGTTCTTGAGCCATACAACTTCTTTGGCTGCCTCAGAGGCCGCCATATACTCAGCTTCCATGGTGGAGTCCGCCACGCACTTTTGCTTGACACTCCTCCATACAATGGCTCCACCTCCCAAAGTAAACACAAAACCTAAGGTAGACTTACTGTTATCCCTATCAGATTGAAAGTCAGAATCCGTGTAACCCACAGGGAGTAATTGGTCTGCCCGGTAAACTAGCATATAATCCCTAGTCCTTCTCAGGTACTTCAATATATGCTTTACTGCAGTCCAATGTCCTTGTCCTGGATTACTCTGATATCTACTAACCATGCCCACGACAAAGCAGATATCTAGTCTCGTACAGAGCATCGCATACATGAGGCTTCCTACTGCCGAAGCATATGGAACCGCCTTCATCTCCTCTATCTCCTCAGATGATCTAGGACACATCTGCTTAGATAAAGGAACTCCATGCCTGAAAGGTAGAAAACCCTTCTTGGAGTTCTGCATGCTAAAACGCTCCATAATCGTGTCTATGTATGAAGCTTGAGATAAGCACAACATTCTTTTCTTGTGATCCCTTATAACCTTAATCCCAAGGATGTGTCCCACCTCTCCCAAGTCCTTCATATCAAACTGTTTGGACAACCATACCCTTACGTCCGATAACACCTTGATATTGTTGCCAATCAACAAAATGTCATCTACGTATAGTACAAGAAATACCACTACGTTTCTGTCACATCTCTTATATACACAAGACTCATCCGGACTTTGAATAAATTCATAAGACTGGATCACCTCATCAAACCGGATGTTCCAAGACCTCGAAGCTTGCTTTAATCCATAAATGGACCGATTAAGCTTACATACAAGATGCTCTTTGCCCTTAGCAATGAATCCCTCTGGTTGCTTCATGTAGATGTTTTCCTCAAGACTTCCATTAAGGAAAGCTGTCTTGACATCCATCTTCCACACCTCATAATCCATATGAGCTGCTATGCATAAGAGAATCCGGATAGATTTAAGCATGGCTACCGGCGAAAAGGTCTCCTCATAATCGATACGCTCTTTCTGAGTATACCCCTTCGCAACAAGCCTCGCTTTGAAGGTCTCAACCTTCCCATCTATTCCTCTCTTTCTTTTGTAGATCAACTTGCATCCAATGGTTTTTACACCATCGGGTGGTTCTACTAGCTCCCAGACCTAATTTGAATCCATAGATTCAATCTCAGCATTCATTGCACTTTGCCAAGATTCTGCATCTTTATCTTGGATTGCCTCGTTATATGTCCAGGGATCAGGTTCATGTTCGCCATGGACCAAATCAAAAGATTCTCCCAAGAACATGAATCTATCAGGTTGTCTCACAACCCTCCCACTACGACGAGGTATCACCTGTGTATCCTCTATGACACGCGGTGCAGTGACATGTGTTATATCCTCTTGTACCTGTGGTACTAAAGAAGTGACTTCCCCTTTTAACTCCTCCAGAACAATTTTACTCTTGGGCTTGTGGCTCATCACATAGTCTTCCTCTAGAAATCTGGCGTTCGTGCTAACGATCACCCTCTGATCTCTAGGACTATAAAATAAGCCTCCCTTCGTTCCCCTGGGATAGCCAACGAATAAGTGTACTTCTGTACGAGGTTCCAACTTACCAGTATATGCCTTCAGCACATGTGTTGGACTCCCCCATATCCGAATATGTCTTAGACTAGGCTTTCGCCCAGTCCACAACTCTGTGGGAGTAGAAGGCACTGATTTAGATGGAACCAAGTTTAGAATGTACATCGCCGTTTCTAGAGCATATCCCCAGAATGAATCTGGCAAGTCAGAATATCTCATCATCGATCTAACCATCTCCATAAGAGTCCTATTCCTTCGCTCTGCTACATCGTTCTGCTGGGGTGTGCCAGGTGCAGTCAGTTGGGATTGAATCCCAGCCTCTGATAAGTAGTTCCTAAACTCTCCCAAGAGGTACTCACCACCACAATCAGATCATAGTGTCTTGATACTTTTACCTTGACGTTTCTCCACATCAGCCTTGAATTCTTTGAACTTTCAAAGCATTCAGACTTGTGGCGCATCAGGTAAATGTATCCATATCTTGAGTAATCATCTATAAAAGAGACGAAATACTCAAAACCACCTCTAGCCTGGATAGACATGGGACCACACAAATCAGAATGAACCAATTCTAACACATCTTTGGCTCTATACCCCTTGGCCTTAAAAGGCCTCTTGGTCATCTTACCCTCCAAGCAAGATTCACAAGTTGGGAGATCCTCCACCACTAATTAACCTAAAGGTCCATCAGCTATCAACCTTTGAATCCTGCTTAGGTTAATGTCACCAAGCCTAAGATGCCAAAGATATGTTTGGTTCATCTTCGAAGGTTCTTTTCTCTTATTGGAATTAGAAGATGAGTTATTAACTTCAATATGCATCGTGGGAGGTTTTGGTTCCAGTGTGTACAAATTTCCTATCAATGTACACGAACAGATAATGTCCCTATCTCTTTTTATAACAACTCTGTCATTGAAAGAAATAGAATATCCATCCATAAATAATTTAGAAACTGAAATTAAATTCTTTCTAAATAAGGGTACATAAAGGCAATTCTTAAGAACCAAAAGTTTATTTTTCTCAAAAGATAAATGAACATCTCCCACTGCAATAGCCGCCACCTTCGTGGCATCGCCCAAGTACACGGTAATCTCCCCTTCAGCCAGTCGTCTAGTTTCCTGGAACCCCTGCAAAGTATTGCAGACATGATCAGTGGCTCCCGTATCTACACACCAGGTGTCGGTAGATAACACCGCTAAACATGTTTCAACAACTAGACCAAAAGATATACCTTTGTTCTTGTGGTTGGGGCAGTCCTTCTTCTAGTGTCTAGTCTGCTTACAAGTGAAGCACTTGCCTTTCGGCTTCTTCACTCCTCCCTGAGTACCTCCCACCGCCTTTACCCCGGTTTGTTTCTTATTCTTCTTGCCTTTCGGCTTAGAAGCAGAAACCTTCTGGGTCATCACGGCATGCGCCTGAGCACTCTGACGAAATAGTCCCTCTGCCACCTGGAGTTCTGTCAGAAGTTCCGCCAATGAATACAACCTCTTGTTCATGTTGTAGTTGAGGCGAAACTGCTCAAAACTCCTAGGAAGAGACTGGAGTATGATATCGACCTGGGTTTCCTTATCGATCTCAGCTCCTAGGACCTCCAGCTCATTCAAATGAGCCATCATCTTGAGAACATGATCCCTCACGGGTATTCCCTCGATCATGGTGGTCGTCATCAAGTTTCTCATGGCCTCTTGCCTCGCATCCTGATTCCGGTGTCCGAAAAGCTCCTTGAGATTGAGCATCATATCATAGGCAGTGGGCATGGCTTGATGCTGATGTTGGAGTACATTTGACATAGATGCCAAAATGTAACACCGTTTCATCTCATCGGCCTTGATCCACTTCCTATAGCTCTCTCTCTCCTTTTCCCCAGAATCATCTGCAGGCTTGGGAGGGCACTCTTCGAGGAGTACATATTTGTATTCCTCAGCAGTCAAGACAATGTCTAGATTCCTCTTCCAATCTACATAGTTGGGTCCAGTAAGTTTGTTCTCTTTCAGTATCACAGCAAGTGGGTTGAAAGTCATTTTGAAAGAAAACCTAAGAATCACATAAATCAAAACATTAGATTTCAAAAAATTATTGATTCCTCAAATAATAAAATTTTAAAATCAACCAACACCTCAAAACACCGAGAATATCGTATGCCATGATAGTGTGGACGTATACGAATTCTACATTTGTAAGAGGAGGTTTTACCCATTAATTTTACTATCTTGTCAACCTAACTTTTTGACAAGTAAAATTAATAGTTGGTTCCTCTTTGGCCCTACAAATAAAAGCAGTGACTCCGATGGGGAGGATACTTATATTTGTATCTAAGTGTTCACCATTACTCTGTACCAAGGTAATTATCTCGGGTTATGTGCCTTACAATGGGCAAGTACACACGCTCCTTGATAATTTCCTATAATCATATTCGACCTTGTGATCCGCAAACAAACCCATCCGATGGGGAGGAAGGCACTTAGAGCCGACGCGCAAGTTTGTTTGCATCACTTGTCGAATTGTAATGGAGGCCGCGGGAATTTATAAAAATATCCCTCTCCCACTTAGTAATTTGAAATTGAGGAATTTTCCTAGCCTACGACATGCATATCAAACAAAAAGTAATAAATATGAAAAATAAATTATTTTCCAACTATTATGGCTTTTGTCTTCAATATGACTCCCATCGCATCGCCATCTCGTCCGCTCCTCCTACGCCATGTATGAGCCATCCGGAGATCCGAGCCGAGACTAAATCCTATTTTAATTTACATTCATCGATCCTATACTCCACGAGGGAGTCTACATGAAATCTAGATCGAAAGTAAAATAAAATAAAATAAAATAAATAGCGGCTAAACAATGCCGTATTTAATTTACCAAAAACTAAATACTAGCCTCATCAACCCCGAGGATTCAAAAAAATAAATATTTATACACATACAATCACATACACACATATAGCCATAATAGTCGGATCTTATGCCTGCAACCAAAGAGTTAAACTATGCATATCCTACTATTATCCGACACATATAATATATGAAAAAGTGCATAAAAATTAACCGAATCCTAAACACACAAAACCGGAAACCTTGGCTCTGATACCATTTGATAGGATTTCCCTTGTCGAGTCCATGAGGGGAAACTTCGCTTCCCCTTCACCTCGGTTGCTTGACCATGGTAATCCCTTCGATGTCCCCGGATTAAAAAAAATTTAATCCTAGACAAAAGGGATTCCCAAAGCAACCAAATCATCGTCGTGTTATTCGTTTAGAGAGGTCACTTGAACAAACTAGTTGTTCAAGAGACCATCCTCTATTCTACGAGTAGCCGCGGAATAGACGATGTCCGGATCGCCGGTTTTTGTGTTTATGCTCAGGATCCAATTATTATTTAGCCATTTACAAAAATATAACATTCTTATATTTGTAAAACAAAAACAAGCAATGAATAAAAGAGAAAGAAGAATAGGTATACCTCTTGGTATTCTAATGTATGACCTTCCACCTTTTGGACGTCGTGTGGGTGACGATCCACCAAAAGTCGAAGCTCCTAGATCGTAAAACTTCCTTCCTTTCTTTTCCCAAGCAAGAGGAAGAAGAGAAAAAATGTTTTTCTCCTTCCAAAACTCAACCAACAAGGAGCTATCAAAGCCCTTGCCGCCGGCCAACTAGAAGGAGAAGGAGATGGTGGAAAACTACCAAGATACCAAGGGAAACCCTATATCTTGTTTCCACCACCAAAGGAGAAGAAGAAGGAGGCTTTGGGTGCCGGCCAAAGGCTGGAAAAAAGCTGGGGGAAGCTGCTGGACGTTGGCCCAAAGAGGAAGAAGAAGTGAGAAAGAACCTTCCTTATTTGGTGCCACCCTAGCCTCCAAACCCTAACCCTAATCCCAATCCTATCTCAACTAGGATTGCCCTTCTCTTGCCGCCCAAGCCTTGCTCCCTTTCAATTGTCATCCACGCCAACTCCCCATGCCCTCCTTTTTTAGAGTTAGGGATAAGTCATGAATTAATCTCCTCCATTGGTTCTAGGGATTTAATCTCAACCGTCGGATCTAGAGATTTAATCTCAACCGTTGGATCTTAGAGATTTTATTTCTACCAATGGATATTAGAGTTTTGTTTCTATCCTTTGGATCTAAGCATCATGAGGTGTTAATAGGCTACATTAGGGACCATGAGGAGGAGTTGGGTCTTGGCCACCCATGGATCAAGCCCACATAAAGTCCGATCCACTAATGATGATCCAATCCACTAAAGGTTCATCATTGATCTACCTCACCAACCCCCATATGATAATATGGGCTCCATATATTATTTGTACATTTTCTCCCCGTGTTTAAGATCTCGAATGTCCGTCGATTAATTAATTTACTGACCATTAATTAATCAACATCTAACTCCTTGAGTAGTACCACTCAACCTTTTCATCATGCCGGACCAAGTCCACCTACAGGGTTTACATGATGAACCTTATGAGCTCCTCAAAGGGACATCATCATCCTAATATATAGGACATGGTTTCCTCCTATAATCAACGGCACACCATATAAATAATATCATCTCCCAACTTACCGAGCCTATCGATTTAATCTATAAATCTCGCCCATTGGTAAATAAAAGAGATGAGTATTAAGTATATGTGCCCGTTATTATATCGGGATTAAGAGCATGTACTAACTAATATCTGAGGTCCGATTCGATTATGTAGTCAGCAATAAATCGAATCACCTCTATATCGGTCCTGCTCAATACACACAAAGTGCACTAGTGTGATTCTATGGTCAAGACAAACCAATACCAAATCACACTACAACTATTCCGATGGTTTGTCACAAGTCATCTCGGTTGTGAGCCTTTACTTATACTTTTCAAGGGGCCGATAACATGATCTCCTATGTGACACCACACACCATGTTATCTACAATGTAAAGTATAAGACAATATTGCATAACCATAAAAATATGCAAACAATGATCATGTGATTCTTATTTCAAAATAAAAGATATTCATACAAAAGATAAACTTTTCAGTATACGTCCCTACAATCCTCTAGTCATCTTCTTCCTACCCGTTGTGAGTGTCTGAAACTTTTTAGGGAGTCGGTGTGTCGTCCCGACCGTCGTGCCTCCCTCTTAGGGTTTAGGAGTGACCTTCCTTATATATACTTGAGGTCGGCAAACCTGAATTCATGAAAAAAACCTAGTCGCACCAAAAAATCCCAGCACCACATAGCCAGGGCGTGTGTTGCGCTAGGCTGGTGGGGTGCGACTGTGTGATTTCACACGGTCGGGCCGTGTTTCCCTTCGTTCTGCTTGTCAAATGCCTTCCTTTTGCTCCAAAAGTGTGCCTTTTATCCTATGAAATGTTGTCCTGCACACAAAAGCACAAAGAGCAGATCTTCGAACTAGAAAATAGGAAATGCATGCAAAATAAAGTACCATATGCATGAAACAAGTTTAAAATACAACGAGATGTGAGAGAAAAGTACTCCTAAAACCCTATATATTTTGCTGACATCAATTCCCCAAGACTTAAATCATTGCTTGTTCTCAAGCAAACCTTAGTGCCATAAAATTTTAAAAAGCATTTCTCCATACTTAGCATGTCAACTAGATTTATCAAGTGGTATTTTCAATAAAAGCAAAATAAATATGTTCTAAAAGTTCACTAAGTTAGCTTCTTGTGCACATGCTTAAGCGAATTGTCTTAAGGGATACATCGTTCCATGGTAAGTTAAGTTGTCATCTTATATCTTTCCTAAGGTTTTCGGCTTTTAGGCACAAGTCTTCCCTAAGCAAGGATCGTTCCCTAGATCTAGCACAAAGTCTTAAAGACGTGCTTGGTATTGAGAGAAATTAGATGGTGTTTCCCCAGTAACCTAACTCGGTCTCAAAGGGGCACCTAATTATTTCCACCCACGATAATTGTTTTTTTCACTGGGATTTTGATTTTTTCTAATGGGCTTACACAATCCGAGCATCTCCAGTAACTAAAGTGCTAAACCTAGAGTCACCTATGGATTCCAAAGTACTAGACCACTGGGATGAATCATAACTATGTATGTACTAGATTCTTCCTTCAGAATATTCGTCAAGTGTATGTGTAAAAATAAAATCTAACCAGTGAGAGTCTAGAACATTCATCAGAGCATATAAAGTAAAATACCATGAGATAAATAAAGTTAAGCTACCTATGGAAACAATTCGCAAAGAAATCTTAAAAATACTACAAAGGCCACTTAAAGATAGCAAAAACTAAGTGTTGAAATAAACTAATCACTCTACGCATGGATAGATGAATGCAAACTAAAACTAAAAATGCAAGTATCAAGAAAGAAACTACTGCTAGAAACAAAATAAATCAAAACTTCGGGTCTCCCCCCCCCCCCCCAGACTTATATGAAGCTATACCTCTAATATGGTGGTCGAGGTGGGAAGTCCGGCAGTCTTGCCATGTCGGGCTACTGGGAAAACCTGGTGCTCATCCATTGATGTCACATATACATGTGGTCGATCTAAGAGCTGGTGGATGCAGCGGTTTCTCTGTGCTCCTCCTCCCGGGGCCACTGTGCCTGCTAGGCCTTCTCCTGGCGATTGGCATCCTCCTCCTGGAAGTAGATACGAGCCTCGTCGTAGAACTCCTCGGCCCATTGGAAATGCTCTCGTAAGCCATGAAACTCTGCCTGTGTGTAGGCGCTCTGCTCCTCCCATTGCTGCCTCTACATCTGCTACTCGGTGTATATGTCATCGAGGCACGATCGACACTCGAAGAAATTATAGGCGGATGTACCTGTATCCTTCTCAAAAGTAGACAAAAGTGGTGGTGCAGGTGTAGGCTCTCTCCGTGGACTAGGTGGGATCAAAATGACTTTTGCTTCTACCTAGCAAGTTCTTTCTAATCTGATTTAGTTCACACAAATGCTAAATGCTAGAAATCAGAATCTAAATTATGCAATAAAGTCAAAAAACAAGTAAAAACTAAACTTGGGTTGCCTCCCAAGAAGAGCTTTGTTTAAGGTCTCTTAGTTTGACTGATGTGAGCAAAACATATAGGGTTTTAGGAGTAGTTTTCGCTCATATCTCATTACATTTTTGAAGGGAAAACGATGTGCTTCCCGTTTCTTTTCTTCGGTAGCTTGTGCATGGTGATCCAATCTCATGCCCTCGGATTAAAATTTTATTAGTTAAAACTAATCCGGAAGGAGATGGATTGCCCAAGCAACCGATTCATTATCATACTATTAGATTTGAGCAATCGCTTGAACAAACTTATTGTTCAAGCAACCTAACCCATTTTCTCGACTAGCCACGGAATAGATGATGTACGGATCGCCAGTTTTTGTGTTTATCTTCGGGGTCCATGTCAATCAATAACAAAGAAATACAAAACAAGAATCAAAACTAAACAAGATTATACCTCTTGTTTTACCTCGTGATCTTTTTTTCTATTCCTATCCTCTTTTTGGACGTCGTGTGGGCGACGATCTTCCAAGAATCGAAGCCTCCTAGATCACGTGTCTTCCCTTCCTTGCTCGCTCCGAACAAGGGAAGAACAAACTTCCTTCTTCCCCTTGCTTGAGCCAACCACCAAACACTAAGCTTGGTGTCCGCCGTCCCTAAGGAGAGGGAGAGGATATGCTGGCCAAGACAAAGGAAGAAGGCACCCTATCCTTTGTTGTCGTCGGCCCTAGGAGAGGTGGAAGAGGCGCCGGCCAAATCCCAAGGAAGAAGGTATGTTGCCACCGGCCCTTGGAGAAGGAGAGGAGGCATCGGCCAAGAGAGGAAGAAGATGCAAAACCCTAGCCACCTTTTGTTGCCACCGGCCCTAGCCCAACTCTTGTTGCCACCCAAGCCTCTCCAACGCCAACCCTAGCACAACTTGTTCTTCTTGCCGCCCAAGCCTTTCCAACCCTTTTTTTATAAATCTAGGCTTCATGAGGTATTTATAATAGGTTACAATAGGGACCATGAGGAGGAGTTGGATCTTGGCCACCCAATGGATCCTAACCACACAAAACCCGATCCATTAATGATGATCCATTCCACTAGAGGATCATCATTGATCTACCTCACCAACCCCAAAAATAAATATGGGCTCCATATATTATTTGTACAAAATATCTCCCCGTGTTTAAGATATTGAATGTTCATTAATTAATTAAATTATTGACAATTTAATTAATTAATATCTAACTCCATGAGTAGTACCACTCATCCTTATCATCATGTTGGACAAAGTCCACCTGCATGATTTACATGATGAACTTTATGAGCTCCTCAAGGGGACATCATCATCCTAATATATAGGACATGGTTTACTCCTATAATCAATGACACACCATATAAATAATATTATTTCCCAACTTACCAGGTCTATTGATTTAACACATAAATCTCTCCCATTGGTAAATCAAAGAAATAAATACTAAGTACATGTGCCCGTTATTATATCGGGATTAAGAGCATGTACACCATAATATCTAAGGTCCGATTCAATTATATAGTCAGTACAAATTGAATCACCTCTAAGTCGGTCCAGCTCAATACACACAAAGTGTACTAGTGTAATTCTATGGTCAAGATAAATCAATACCAAATTACACTACAACCATGCCACTGGTTTATCAAAAATCATCTTGGGTGTGAGCCTCTACTTATACTCTACAAGGAACTGATAACATGATCTTCTATGCGACACCACACACCATGTTATCTACAATGTAGAGTATCAGACAATATGCATAAATATAAAATGCAAACAATGATCATGTGATTCTTATTTCAAAATGATGATGTTCATACAAAGGCTAGGCTTTCAGTATACATCCCAATAATTTTCTATTTGTTTCATGCATATTTTACTTTATTTTGCATTCATTTCATATTTTCTAGTTCGGAGATCTATTCTTTGTACTTTTTATGCAGGATAGCATTTAATGGCGAAAACAACGCACTTTTAGAGCAAAAGAAAGACATTTTGTAGCTAGACGCAAAAGGGGATACGTTCAGGGTGTGTGGCTACACACAATCGGGTCCAAGGGTCGAAATTGGCCACCACAACACCAGACACAACCTGGCCATGTGGAAACACACGGACGTGTGGCGCTGCACGATTATAATGCGATTCGGTTATTTTCCAGGTTTCAGGGAGATCCAAGCTGATGTCTATATAAAGGAGGCTACGCCCAAATCCTAGGGAGAGGCATGATGGCTGGGACGACACTCCAACGCCCTAAAAAGCTTCGGGACTCGCAACGGGGAGGAAGAAAGGCACCGGAGATCCAAGTTCTGCACTTCAACGTCGGAGAGAAGAGTCACATCACATTGTAATTTCTGTTCTTTGCATAATATCCATTGTTTATACGAACATGATCATTCTTTGCATTTCTCCTCTCTTATTTATGGAGTAGAATCTCTGATTCTAGGACTAGGGAGTAGATTGTGTTGAGTTAGAACATGTTGGTTCAAGTATCTTTTCGTTCTTGAATTTATATTTGTAATTGGCGTTTGGTTTAGATCTATAGAAATTGTTTTGGTTTCCTATCTATTGTGCTAGCCGATACGAGGGGTGACAACCCTCGTATCTAAGATTTAGGAGAATTAAGGAGGAACCTAGGGGTTGGCCTTGTCTCCCGTAACCGTGGGTAGAAGGATGCGATAGAGTAGGAAGCGCGCCCCATTTTCGACTCATCGCAAGGATTGATTCGGCATCCTCATACCGACTATCCCATCCTAAGGCCAGAGGTCGACCTGGTATGGTAGAGGTAGCTTTCGATAGATGTGAAAGATCATCGAGGGAGTGTATGATGTCCTTTCCACAAAACCATAGCTAGAAACCTAGACAAAACCCAATTGACAACGTGTTCTATGACACACAAACAAAACTGAAATCCTATAATCCCTTCCAAAGACTCGCAACTAGCTTTTTCTTCTTCCATGTGACACCGTATTGAGTTAGGACCGCCGTCAACCCTCACAATCACAACCCTTAGAACTGAATTCCGAACAATAATGTCCACTTACCAAATCGGTACTCGAATCTCAGTCCCTGTAGGATTGATAATCTTTTTTATTACTTGACGACATCTGTGCACTTGTGGGCATTGAGTGCGAGCGTGTGTTTCGAGTCCTCGATGGTCTCCGTCACGAGATTTGAGGTCGCATTCGCGTGCATCAAGTTTTTGACACCGTTGTCGGAGACTGATTGATTCGATATCGAATCAAGAAGTGGATAATTGGATCGGACTAAGGATTAGATTTATTTACTTGCTTTACTTGTATTACTTTCTTTTATTTTTATTTACTTCAATTTTAGTTTTTTAATATCTAGAGTAAGTTTAGATTTATTTCAATAATTACATTGCATTAATCTTTAGTTAAATTTTCTATATTTGATTTAGTATTAGTTTAGACTATTTTCTATTTTAATTAAGTATTAGGTAATACTCCTAATTTTGTGGCTCGGTTCCTCGTATGCATAGACGCTTAGGATTGAAAGGCCTGATTCCGATTGATCTAGAAATCGAACCTATCATCGTCGGAGAACTGAACAGAAGAGGATGGAGGACCAAGCTGCATCCGAGGTGAATATACGTAATCGACCTTTGCGGGATTATGCAAACCCTAGTGCTAGAGGATTTTGGCCGAGTATAGCTGGACCATCCATTTTATAAAACAACTTTGAGCTGAAATTGACACTCATACACATGGTCCAACAGAGTCAATTCAGGGGAACTGCGACTGAAGACCCGAACTAGCACGTGGAGACATTTTTGGAAATCTACTCAACAATGAAGATTAATGGAATCCCTATAGACGCGATCTGCTTGAGCCTATTCCCGTTCTCATTGCAGGATAAGGCTAAGGCAAGGCTTCACTCCCTGCCTTCGGGAAGCATTACTACCTGGGAGCAATGTGAGCAGCAGTTATTGAATAAATACTTCCAACCTAGCAAGTCTGCTCACATGCGCCATCATGGATTGGAAAGGTGGCTGGTGATCCACATCTTCTATAATGGGATCACGTACGCCACAAAGATATCCCTCGATTCTTCCACAGGAGGAGCACTTATGAACAAGACTATCGAGGAAGTGGAGGAGCTAATAGAAGAGGTGGCCCAGAACCACCATCAATGGGCCTCCGAACGTAGTCATCCAGCTCCTACCGCGGGAAGATATGTTGTCAACTCCATGGGCCACATGGTAGTGAGGTTGGACGTGCTTAGCAGACGGTTCGACTCTTTCAATCCTCTTTCTGCATGTGCTGCCAATGACTTTGGAGAAGGAGCAGTAGCGTATCGAGAGGACTACTATGGAGGGCAAGGTGGCTTAGAAGAGCAGATTGAACATGTCGATGTTGTTGGAGACCACAATCAAAGGCCCAATAACCCATATTCTAGCACTTACAATCCCGGATGGAGGAACCACCAGAATTTTTCCAATCGAAATAACTCGGGGAATTTCCAATCGTCCGGAGGATATGGGTAGCAATAGGGTAATGGGCAGCAGTAACCACAGAAGTTTAGGCAAGAATTGATGATGGAAGACTTCATTGCTACCCAAACAAAGGCCAATGAAGAGTTTCGACGCCAACATCAAAAAATGGAAGAGTCACTTAGGAATTTGAAGGCTACTGTTGATGGTCTTGCAAGTCACACACGAATGTTGGAAACAAAAGTGGACGAGATAGCCCAAACCATATCGCAACCTATGGATAGTTCTCCATCACTACCCGAGCCGAGTCAAGTCAAGGAGAAGAGAATATATGGTGAAAGAGTAGGTCCGAAGAACAGATCCACCAAGCGGTGTGCAGCCATCATATATAAGTTACAAAATCAGGCTGAAATTGAAGATAAAGTTCTACCACAGCTTGAGGACCCTGGTGAATTTGTTATCCCCTGCTCAATTTATGGGGAAAGCTTCGATGAAGCACTATGCGACTTGGGGTCATCAGTGTTAGTGCAATCAACCCGTGATATGGTTTTGATGTGTGTGGCAAAGGGTTTAAGTTAGGATGATTGGATTTGATGTATGTGTTGGAGTCTTGCAGGACTTAGTAATTCACACAAGGAGCCATGGTGAGTTTCACATCTCATGACTCGGTCTTTGAGTCGGTGAAGGATGGCTTTGCAGAAGCCATGCACTTGGAGCATCCGAGGGACCGCCGGACGAGGAGCTTAGAGTGAAGCCGGAGGAAGTAGACTTCAGGGTGAGACGCAAAGGATGGCTCTGCAGAGTCGTACGCTTGGCGCATATGAGGGATGTGGCCGGATGAAGATAACTTCAAAGTCGAGGGACTCTGAGGAATGAGAGTGAGCGAATGTAACGCGGGAAGGGTAGTGCTCTTAGGTGAAACTTGGCCGAATGGCTAAGTGTCGGATAAGATTTCTCGACATCAGTCGACTGCCATGAAATGACAGTCGACTGCTATGAGTCGAACGGGGTTCGACTGGTGTTCGACTTGTGGGTTTTGGCCCGTGAATGATCGCCATGGAATGGCAATCGATCGCAGACCATCGATCGACCGCCGCGTGGCTGATCGATGAAGGCATTCGCAGGCACAGAACTGCTCATAGCCGACTGACCAGTCGAATACAGAGGCATCAATCGACTGATAGTTACATCAGTCGACTGCCAAGGGTTCCATTGGACTACAACGGTCGGGATCTGTTGTGTTCAGAGGCCGTTGTAGCGGCGCCAGTCAACTGCCAAAGGCAGCAGTTGACTGATAGCGGCCAACGGGAAGAAATCAACCCTCTCTATAAAAAGAGAGGGTGTGGGCTTTTGGATGGCTAATTCTTATGCTCCAGACTATCATCCAAGTGCTCCACAAGTGTTAAACTCCTTCTTCTAGTTTCTTTCACATCTATTGTAAAAGAAGGAGTATTCTTGAGTTGTAAGGGTTTACCTCCACCTTGCATTAGCTAAAGGGAGATACCAATAGTGGATTGGTTGCGGAGTGATTCATCGGGGATTAATCGGACCGTGGATTAGCGGCGAGGCCGTGAACCACGTTATATTTTTTGTTAGCATTATTTATCTTTGTGTTTGTTCTTAATTGTCTTTGCTTTGTACTTTCCGCTTGCGCTAACGTTTATTGTAGACGATTAAGAACGATTTCCATCTACGACGGAAGTGGGCTATTCATCCCCCTCTAGCCGGCCAACCGATCGACCCTACAAGTGGAATCAGAGCCAGGTTGCTTGTCAACGGACTAACCGCTGCAACAAGAACTACAATCAAGGATGGTCGGCTCCAACATTCACCCACCGAAATTTGAAGGAGAATTCTCTTGGTGGAAAAAGAGAATGGAGGTATTCTTTGAAACCGATTTCGATATTATGCTTATAATGAAAAATGGTTTTGAGATGCCTAGGGACGAAGAGGGTGAACCAATAGAGAAGTCAAGGTGGACTAAAAAGCAAAGGGAGGAGCACCTTGAAAATTCAAAGGCCAAGCACCACCTCTTCAATGTGCTCTTCCAATAAGAGATCAACCAGATTGGGGAGTGCTCAAGTGCCAAGGAAATGTGGGAGAGATTAGTGGAACTTCATGAAGGCACTTCGGAGGCCAAGCTTGCATGGAGAGACCTCCTCCGCTCCCAACTATCAAACATCAAATTGAAAAAGGGAGAAAAGGTAACATCATTACATTCTAGGTTTAAAGAAATTTTAATTGGGCTAACAAGTGTTGGAGAAAAACTTTTGAACCGGAATATGCTTATGAAAGCAATCGATGCATTTCCCCAGTCATCGAAATGGAGTTCAATGGTGGACTCCTTCTACATGTCAAGGAACCTAGAAGTAAGCACCTTGGAGGAGTTCTTCTCAACCATGGAGCTCCACGAAACAAGGCTTAAAGGAATAGTAGAAGAGCCTAGAATTCAACCTTCAAGAGAAGTAGCTTTGATGGCCAACAAAGGGAAAAAGAAGATGGAGACTCCCTCCTCCTCCGATGAAGCATCCTCCTCCTCCTACATGGATAGCACGGAAGAAGCTTATATGGTAAGGAGGGTAAGGCGTGCATTAAAAGGTTTTAAATTTAATAAATCTAATGATAGGAGAAGAAGACCAAGGGGGAAGATAATTTACTACAATTGCCAAGGAGAGGGACACATAAGGGATAATTTGTTAGGGCAATCTCTTGCCGTGATATGGTTTTGATGGTGTGACAAAGGGTTTAAGTTAGTTTGATATGTTGATTTGATATGTGCGTTGAAGTCGTGCAGGACTTAGTAATTCGCACATGGAGCCGTGGCGAGTTTCACATCTCATGACTCGTGCCTTGAGTCGGTGAAGGATAGCTTCATAAGGTCGCGCTTGGAGCATCCGAGGGACCGCCGGACGAGAAGCTTGGAGTGAAGCCGGAGGAAGTAGACTTCGAGGCAAGAGACGCGAAGGAGCATTGCAGAGCCGTGCGCCTGATGCTGCCGAGGGACGTGGCGAGAACGAAGAGAACTTCAAGGCGAGGACTCAGAAATGAGAGGAGCGATTGTAACCCGGGAAGGGTAGTTTAGGTGAAACTTGGCGTTTGGCCAAGTGTCGGATGGGTTTCTGCCATGTCATGGCGATCAATCAGTGTAGCTCGGCGGTATCTGGGTTTGTGGCGCGATCGGCCGCCATCGTTAGCGGTCGGCGCCAAGACCAATGATCGGCTGCTGGCGGCGATCGGTAGTCAATAGGGTTTTGGCCACAGAACCGCTCGTAGCCGACTGGGCAGTCGACTACGGGGTCAGCAGTCGACTGGTGAGGTCCATCAGTCGACTGCTAAGAGTTCCGTTGGACAACAACGGTCGGCATCCGACGTGTTCGGAGGCCGTTGTAGTGACGGCAGTCGACTGCCATGGGCGGCAGTCGACTGATGGCGGCCAACGGGAAGAAGTTAGCCCTCTCTATAAAAAGAGAGGGTGTGAGCCTTTGAAAGGCTAATGCTTAAGTTCCAAACAATCTTCCTAGTGCCCCACAAGCTCTAAACTCTTCTTACTCGCTTTTAATCCATTCTATTTGTAAGAAGAGTGATCTTGGTTGTAAAGGTTACCTCCACCTAGCTTTGTGCAAAGGAGAGACCGATAGTGATTGGTTTTGGCGGAGTGATTCACCGTGGACGAATCGGACCGTGGATTAGCGGCGTAGCCGTGAACCACGTTACATCTTGTGTTAGCATTGTCTATTTCCTTTGCTTTGTTTTTATTTGTTTAATTTGCTTGTATTGTTGTTTCCGCTTGCGCTAATCTAATTGTAGACGAGCAAATTCCGATAACCAACGAACGAGGGCTATTCACCCCCCTCTAGCCGGCCATCCGATCTCTCACATAATTGTCCCTTCCTAAACAAGAGCAAAGAAGAAAGGAGAAAGAAAGAAGAAAAGAAGAAGAAGGGGAGCAAGAAGAAGTAAGAGGAGAAGAAGGCCAAAGAAAAAGGGAAGGTTAAGGCACTAAAAGCAAGAACTTGGGATGACCCCTCTTCATCATCATCATCATCATCGGAGGAAGAAAACACATTTGTCACAAACCTTGCTTTGATGGCATTTGACGACCTAGACTCCTCCTCCGAAAATGAAGAAGCAAGCTCAAGTGAGGAGAGCTCTAGTGAAGGGGGAGCTTCATCATCCTTCTCATCCGAAGAAGAGGACATGGAAACTATGGTAACGAACCTCTCACCAAGTAAAATAGTTTCCATGATTTCTAGTCTTACTAAGGATCTATTTAGAGCCAAAAAGAAAAATAAAAGCATGCTTGATCAAATTAAGGATTTAGAACAAAAATTAGAAAAAAATATGTTTTAATGATAATAATGATGATGCATGCTCACATGATCTTTATATGCCATTAGATGTAAGTGATGCATGTATGGAGGAAAATAGGGCTTTAAGGGAAAAGGTAGACCATTTGACCAAAGTCCTAGAAAAATTCACTATTGGCTCCAACACCCTTAACATGATCATAGGGAGCCAAAGGGCAAGCTACAACAAGAAAGACCTAGGATATAAGGAAAATAAAAATGAAAAGGCCTATAAATGTTTAATTGCTAGGGGTCAAGATAAAAAGAAGAAAATTTCTAGAAAATGGATCCCTAATGAGTATTTAGTGAACCCCATAGGAAAGAACTTATTTTGGGTTCCAAAATCCATCCTTAAGGGTTAGGAAAACCCTAGGATAGTCAACCATATGGACTTTACCTATATCATATTTTTGGTTGACTTAGGATGATGGGACATAATTTTTGAAATAGTGTTGGGTGATGATAATGTGCCCATAAATTTATAATAATGCTTAAATCATGATAGTTAATGCAATTGCTATTTATGTTTGCAATCATGATTTATGATCTTGATATTTGGCACATAGTCATGGGCATTAGGGTTCAAATCATGCTCTAGGTGATATTTGACTTTTTATCATAATTCATACCTAATGCATGATATTAAATTAATGAATATATTTGTTTCATGATCATAATGTGAAATCAATACATATATATCTTTATGATCATATGGTATGTTAGGATGATACTTAACCTTGGGTAGAATTGCATGAAATTAATGGTTAAGTATATACAAATACCTTAGGTTCATCTCACACACACCATAGGCTACCATGATTGAAAACATAGCATAGGTGAGATGATAGGATGATACTAATGGTCCACTAGTGCCTATGGCATTTAGATGGTCATTTAAGGTATCAAATAGCAATAATAGACCAATCATGGGGAAGGCTTATGTTTAATTCATAGACATATTGCCCAAAGATCATGGTTGGATATTTCATATGTTTTCAAAACAACTTCTTACTTTAAAATTTGTGTGTTTATGTTTTGAAACAATCCAAACCAAAACTAGGTGTTAAAAGTGATACTAACTTGATCAAAAACCTAGTTGTTTTTGAAGCTTTTGGATTTTTGGCAAATCTTTAAAAATATAATGATTTTTCATGAAAACTATTTTTCATTGATAAAGATAGTTAAAAGAAATGTGATCCCCAAATTTCATGATTTTTTGAATTTTTTGAAATTTATAGTGCATTTTTGAATTTCGTCTAGAAAATCAGAAAACCTGATTTCCTTGTGCCAGTCGACTGCCATTCTGATAGCAGTCGACTGATGTATTGTGCACGAGCACAGTAACCTGATTTTATCAGGTTTTTGATTATTTTTGGTTTTTGTTTCTCTCTAGGCTTGATGTCATGCCATATAAACTTTGTTTAATCTTTTTGATGGTGTCAAAGGGGGAGAAAAATATATGTTTAAGTAAGGGGGAATGTATTTAGGGGAAGTTTCATGTATTAAGGGGGAGAGTTGCTAATCATGTTATTTACATGCTTTCTTTCCTTAATATTTTATCAAATATTTTTACCTAACTTAAACGGATTGCCACACATCAAAAAGGGGGAGATTGTTAGTGCAATCAACCCGTGATATGGTTTTGATGTGTGTGGCAAAGGGTTTAAGTTAGTATGATTGGATTTGATGTGTGCGTTGGAGTCTTGCAGGACTTAGTAATTCACACATGGAGCCTTGGTGAGTTTCACATCTCATGATTCAGTGTTTGAGTCGGTGAAGGATGGCTTTGCGGAAGTCGTGAGCTTGGAGCATCCGAGGGACCGCTTGACGAGGAGCTTGGAGTGAAGCCGGAGGAAGTAGACTTTAGGGCGAGACGCGAAGGATAGCGCTGCAGAGTTGTACGCTTGGCGCATCCGAGGGACGTGGTCGGACGAAGATAACTTCAAAGGCAAGGGAATCCGAGGAATGAGAGTGAGCGAATGTAACCCGGGAAGGGTAGTGCTCTTAGGTGAAACTTAGCTGAATGACTAAGTGTCGGATGAGATTTCCCGACACCAGTCGATTGCCATGAAATGGTAGTCGACTGCTCTGAGTCGAACGGGGTTCAACTGGTAGATTTTTGGCCCAACAGTCGACTGCCATGGAATGGCAATCGATTGCCAGACCATCAGTCGACTTCCAAAGGTGGCATTCGACTGATGAAGGCAGTCGCAGGCACAGAACCACTCGTAGCCGACTCACCAGTCGACTACAGAGGCATCAGTCGACTGATGGTTACATCAGTCGACTGCCAAGGGTTCCGTTGGATTTCAATGGTCGGGATCTGACGTGTTCAGAGGCCGTTATAGCGGTGCCAGTCGACTGCCAAAGGTAGCAGTCGACTGATAGCAGCCAACGGGAAGAAATCAACCCTCTCTATAAAAAGAGAGGTTGTGGGCTTTTGGATGGCTAATCCTTATGCTCCAAACTATCATCCAAGTGCTCCACAAGTGTTAAACTCCTTCTTCTAGTTTCTTTCACATCTATTGTAAAAGAAGGAGTATTCTTGAGTTGTAAGGGTTTACCTCCACCTTGCATTGGCTAAAGGGAGAGACCAATAGTAGATTGGTTGTGGAGTGATTCACCGGGGACGAATTAGACCTTGGATTAGCGGCAAGGCCGTGAACCATGTTATATTATTTGTTAGCATTGTTTATCTTTGTGTTTGTTCTTAATTGTCTTTGCTTTGTACTTTCCGCTTGCGCTAACGTTTATTGTAGACGATTAAGAACGATTTCCATCTACGATGAAAGTGGGCTATTCACCCCCTCTAGTCGGCCAATCGATCGACCCTACAATCAGTTAGCGTGATGCACTATGAATTATACCTAGAGATGGGGCTGGGTAGTATACAACAAACGGGCATAGGTATTCACATGGCAGATGACACGATCAAGGAGCCTGTTAGCATGTTAAAACATGTACTTGTGGTCATTGAGAATTTCGTGATACACACGAATTTTATTATACTGGACACAAGACCAAATTCTGAAAATTTCATCATTTTGGGAAGATCTTTTCTGGCAACTACGAGAGCAATTATAGATGTAAAGGTGCACAAGATCTCCTTGGAGGTTGACGGGGAGATCATCATCTTCAATCTGTTAGAGTGTCGAGCTCCCTTCCTAGAAGGCTACACTTTCAGTAGGTTAGAGTCGAACCCACCAGATGTTAACTTCAAGATAGATGAATGGAGGTTCACAGAACCTCCAGAGCCAAGTTAAGACAATGGAGTAGGGTCGAGCTAAAAGACCTTAAACAAAGAGCTTCTTGGGAGGCAACCCAAGTTTAGTTTTTAGGTGTTCTTTTCATTGTATTGCATTTATTTGGTTAATTTGAACTTTGATTTCCATTCATTTAGCATTTTTAACATGAATTAAGACTAGAAAGAACCTGCTAGGTAAAATTAAAAATCACTTTAAAACCACACGACTGAGGGAGTAAGGAGAATTCGGACCGTTGTGCACCATGAGAAGGAAACGGGGGACACACAGCCTAGCCGTGTGTTTTCACACGACCGTGCCCCCGACCCTCAATGGCGCACATGGCTTGGTCATGTGTTTTCACACAATCGTGGCGTGTTACGTTTAAGAGGCCAAGTCGTGTGTTTTCACGCAAAATGCACCGTGTGCTTTGATTCCTCTTGCTCTAGCCATGTGAATCCCTCTTCCCCACCACCTAGAAGCCTTTCCAACCTTCAAGGGAGGCCAAAAAAAGTAAAGATGAGGAGGACCAAGCAAGTGGCATCTCGATCCGGTGCTTCAGAGTGAAGGACAAGGAGAATGGATGCCCGTCAAGCTCCGGAGGAAGGTAACGCTATTCCAACCCTCCGTTTTCGAACTAATAAGCATAGGGATAGATATGACATGCTTGCTACTAGAAGAATCACCAGAACTAGGTATCTTGATGAAGATTTACTAGAATCTCTAGGTTTGCTAGGTGATATTCAATCCCTATTTGTAAAAATGGGGTGGGGAGAGATAATGGGGATAAGACACCCAACCTACCCTAGGATAGTTTTAGAGTTTTAAAGTTCTTTAGAAGCTGAGGTTTTAATGGGTAGAGAGAGCAAAGAGGGTAGGATTACCTTTAGGTTATTTAACATTGCGCATGAATGAACATTACACCAATGGAACACATGATTTGGCTTGCCTAGTGGGGGAGAGAGAAGAACTCCTATTGGGTTTAACTCTCGGATCTTTTGGATCGAATTGATAGGAGAGCATGCATACAACCCTTATAGGGCCAAAGCATCGCGCCACCAAAACCCTATTTTCCAATAACTACACCAAATAATGGCAAGTACTATTTTTGCTCGTTGGGAGAGTGACGATGTAGTACGAGCTAGTGAGTTGCTTTGCTTGTGGGACATTCTACTGTTGGTGCAGTAGGCACCTAAGTTGAACCTGAGTTTTGACTATAGAAAACGATACAAAGTTAAGCTCATTTTGTTATCTCACGAGCTAAATCAAGTGTACAAAAAAGTGCTAAAGCTAGAGCTGAAGGTCAGCAACACCCGGAGAGAGCCGTGGTGGTCAGGCGACACCGGGATGACTTCGGAGGGAGCCGAAGGAATTAGGTGGAAGACCGAAAGCAACAGCTACAAGGTAAATGATGAGGTAAGCTCGTGTGAGTGAGCACAAGGAAGGACATGTCCTCTATACGGGGATGTTCTTAGGCGATGATCCGACCAAGACCTCCCATGGAAGGTCTAAGTCAAGATCGGATGATATATGTCAATTTAATTCACTTGTATTAACTGTTTTTTCGAGCTAACTCTTCATTGCAACTGGAAAACCTACCATCAGTCGACTGAGGGCTTGTATCGATCGGTGATCTATCGAATGAATGGTAAGGGTATGATCATTGTTGGTCAAGGATCAGCTTCGAGAAGAGTCAAAGCTTATATCCATTTTTGAAGGGATAGGAGGCTTGCTCTCATTTGTTGAAGATGTGAACATCTAGGGTTTCCAAGGCTATAAAAGTAGGGCTTCTCCACCCTATTTCAATCATCAAAATATCTCCAAAAATTCTCGGTTACGATACTCTTCTACGATGACCTTGCGACGACGAAGTGCTACCGCATCTCCGACGACAAGTGCTTAATTTCATTACTTTATTCAGTCATTGTTATTCTCTTTTATTGTCATCTATCTTTTTATCATGTTTTAATCGTAACAAGGAAAAGGGGAATGTCCCTCTACCTTGAGCTTTTTCATCGATTGTATTCGCTTACTCCTTCCTCTAACGAGGAGGAGTGTTTTTAGTTGTTTGCCCTTCGCACGCAGTCTAGGACCGTTAGGGCCTTGGACTAGCAGCCGAAGGTTGTAAACCAAGTAAAAACAAACGAGTATTTTTACCTTTCCGCTGCATTTACACTCACTTTCATTATTTTATATTGAACAATCGAGCGAACGAATTTTGTCTTGCGCTATTCACCCCCCCCCCCTCTAGTGTTCTAAACGATCCAATAATTGGTATCAGAGCCGGGGGTGCTAAGATTTGGTGAAACCACCAATCTAGCTTTTTTACAGATTTATTTTCATTTTTATTTCTGTTTATTTCAAATTTTTTACAATCTCTTTCGTTCAATTAGATTTTCTCCTGCACTACTAATCCAAGACGCGAGTCTTGGTACCTTCCGTTTGTTTTTGTCGTTGCTAGGATTTTTTTGCGTCTTTCTTGCTCTTTTTTATCAATGACCCATCTCGAGGGTTTTATCACCATCCAATGTCTGTTTTACAATGGAGATGACTTCCGTTATTGGAAGGGTCGGATGGAGTGCTTCCTTAAGACCCAAATCGAGATGTGGATCATAATCCAAACGGGATTCACACTTTCGACTAACGAAGTGGGTGGATCTTTGGATTATGATCAATGGACCAATGCTACAAAAAGGCAAGTTGAAGCCGACGCCAAGGCGACTCAAATCCTCCAATGCGGCTTGTCCAAGGAGGAGCTTAATTGCGTCGGCCCCTTCATCAGTGCAAGGACTTGCGGACCAAACTAGTGGAATTGCACGAAGGAACCGATGAAGCAAAGGTATGCAAACGGGACCTTCTCTTTAATAAATTATATAATTTAAAAATACAGGAACATGAGACCGCGACTCAACTACACGCCTGGGTACAAGACATCATCAACAACTTGCATGCCATCGGACAAAAGGTCGAAAACCACTACCTAATAAGGTATGTCTTGAACTCATTTCCTAGGACAACCTTGTGGGCATCCATGGTCGATGCCTACAAGGTCTCTAAGGACTTATCAAAAATTAGGTTAGATGAATTATTTTTAGAATTTGAACTCCACAAATAGTCTAACTCGATACCCGAGAAAGGTATAGCTCTCATTGCAGGTCAAAAGAAGAAGCTCGCAAGTAAGCCACCCCCGAAGGACGAAGAAGATGAGTACGAGTCGGAGGTCGATCCAGAGATGGAGACCAAACTAGTTAACCTAGTTTGGAGGATGATCAAGAGCCGAAAATGACCCGTCACTCAACCCAACGAAGGTAAATCTAAAACTACTTCTAACGTTAGGTGCTATGAATGCAATAGGTTCGTACATGTTAAGTCGGAATGCCCGAAGCTTAAAAACAAAGCACCGAAGTTCAAAAAGGCACTCAATGCTACGTGGGAAGAGGCATCGGATGAAGAAGACGATTACCTCGTCTTCATGGCTAAACCAACTGAATCGGAGCCAGAGTCCGAATTTGAACCCGAGGATGAGTTAGACTATGAATCTCTATTCAAGACAAGCCATGGATACGCATCCGGTTCAAGAGAAACTCTCAAGGTAAGTCGGTACCTCATTAGTACCTTATACAATGCAATTAAGTTTCTAACTAGGAAGTTAGCTAAGTCCGAGTCCAAGGTCGAGACCTTGTTCGAGGAGGTTAAACTCCTTAAACACGAGGACTCAACTTGAGTTGAAAAGCTTGAAGTTGAGAACTCACTTTTGAAAAGTCAAGTCGAAGATCTTAGGAACACGTTGGAAAGGTTCACTTTGGGATCCAAGGGACTTGACCTCTTACTTGGATAGCAAAGGGTCGTGTACAACAAGGTCGGGCTTGGGTTCATCTCAAATATGATTAACAAGTCGTATATGTCAATCGTAAGTCAAAATAGAATAGATGTCCAAGCATGGGTCCCTAAGAACACTTTGATTTATCAATTAGGATCCAACCAGCACTGGGTTCTCAAGGACCAAATCCACTATGTGGAAAGAACGAACCGATTCAATGGTCTAGGGGGAGCTAGTACAAAACTTGTTCGTGCTATTACTTAGAAATTGCATGTTTAGTTTCTCTTTCTTTTCTTTTTTAGAATGGTCAGATAGGGACTATAACTCATCAATACTTGATAACATAGTATCAGGACATGGCGAGATGATAGTACGCTAGGAAAGCGAAGTCTTGGGTACTCGAGCTAGATAAGGCATATCTAGTTCGGTTCACTTGACCGAGTGGAACTAGCTGAAGCTACCTTGCCGTATCCTAGACTAGTTAGACCAGGAAGTGGTCTTAAGTAAGTAAAGTTACTATTTTCTCGAAATTAGCTTTGTCTAAGGAAGTGGTCATTTTTTGATCAAAGAAGGCCCCTGTGCCTCGTCACGACCTGGAAGCCAAGATCTTGAAAAGGTGACTTGATGTCAAATTCGAATCTAACGCAAGGTTGACTAGTTTCGATTTATTAAAATTAATCAAGTAAAATTAATCAAGTAAAATTAAATTCATCTCACAAGAACAGATAAGGATAACATGTTTGATCATGTAGAAATGGGTGAGATGATCTAGGTCTAATAATTTACAATCAAATTTTAAATTCCAATATTCGATCCAACTACCTTGCATGTAGGATCAATGGAAGCTGGATAGTGGTTTCTCCCGACACATAACCGGGGATCAACTTAAGTTTTCAAAGCTTCGATTCAAGCGACAAGGATCGGTATCCTTTGGAAATAACGACAAGCTCAAAATCATCGGATCAAGTGATATTGAGCTCAACTCAAAATTTATCATTCAAAATATTTTACTAGTTGAAAATTTCGAATATAATTTACTTAGCGTAAGTCAACTGTGTGATAATAACTATAAGGTCATATTCCTAGAAAATGAAGGCGCAATTAAAACAAATGAAACCTCTAAAACAATCCTTAAAGGAACTAGGAATAGCAACATCTATAATATTGATCTATCTAACTCCTCAACTAAGTGTCTTATGACACAGCAAGAGAAATCTTGGTTGTGGCACTGACAACTCAGTCACTCTCACCCAAGACTCGTCCACAAGATGAGTCAGAGTGACTTAGTCAAAGGTTTGTGTTTGTGCAATTAGCCCAGGTCACGATTGACCAGGACTCAAACTTGCCTCGAGAGATGTTTTGATGTTTGACAAAAACATATGACAATGTGATTGTCATGGGAAAGTCCAAGTCTAGAGTACTTGGCATGGAAAGTCCAATATGGGTTGGCAAGGAAAAGTCCAAGCATGGGTCTTGGCATGGAAAGTTTAACATGGGTTGGCAAGGTAAAGTCCAAGCTTGAGTCTTGGCATTTGAGAAGTCCAAGGGGTTTGATATTGGCGGCGTAAAGTTAAAGCGGGAGTCTTGGCAGCATAAGTCCAATGGTTGGTGGCGTAAGTCCAATGTGCCTTGGCGGTGTAGACACCGTTAGAATGACATAGCCGATGGAAGCATCTAAAGGCTAGCGCATGGATGAACAAGTCATGGATGACTTGGAGGGATCCGAGAGGCATGAGGCTGATGGAGGTGGCTAGAAGGCTTAGGTCTAGGCTAAGGGTGGTCTAGCAAGTATGGGGGCACCATACTTGGGTTAAAACCTCATGTTTGAGGTGTGCCAGTCGACTGGTGTCATATGGCAATCGACTGGTGTGAGTCAACTAGGGTTTGACTAGAAGATCATCATGTGATCAGTCGATTGGTGCTCGATATTTCAGGCACAGAATGGAGTCTCACTCGACTGTTGGGGCTAGCAGTCGAGTGAAGGCTCGATCAGTCGACTGATGGACATGATCAATCGACTGAAGTCCTATCCATTGAATTTTTCAGCGTGGATTACACTATTGTCTCACAGCAATAGTGTCATCAGTCGACTGATGGTCCCAAGCAGTCGACTGATCGATGATTTTCAGCCCAGGCAGAAGCCTTAAATCGAGCTCGTGGAGGAGAAAATAAAAATAAAAAAGGTTCTTTGAGGTGTTTTGGGGCGAGTTGCTACTGCAATTCAGGGTCTCTAAGTGCTACTCGATCAACCTAACAAGCGAGCATTCAAAAGAGTTGTGTAAAGTTTTCTTTGCATCTCTTGTTGTATTTCATATTGTATTTGCTTGTTGTATTTAGTTTATTTTTGTAAACTATTGTAAGAGGTTTCTTCACCTTTGACATGTGTCAAGAAGGAGTTTTTGCATAGTGGTGTGTGATTGGCATCGCTAGAGCTCTTTAGAGCTCAATTCGTGGAGTAGGAACCATTCGGTTCCGAACCACGTTAAATACTTGTGTTTGCATATTTGTCTATTTCGTTATTGCTTTATTATTATTATTTCGCTGTGTGCTAACGAAGTTTGTAGACGAACACGAACGATTTCCATCAGAGCCCGGGGCTCTTCTACAGACTAACCGCTGGGAGCAAAGATAAAGACGCTAGAGGGTGAAGATGGAGTTTCAAGAGAATTTCGGCCGAGACACTAACACACCACCATCTTATGAGGACTATAGATTTGAAGGCTTCAACTCATGGAAAATAGGAATTGAGAATTTCCTAATGATGGTGGATATCAAGCTTTGGTCCGCCTTGATAGAAGGTTGTGAATTTCCAATAGGCAAAAAGGGTGGAATCCTCAAGGTTGAAAAAATAGACCAAGGAACAACTCAAAGAGTTCAAGACAAATATTAAGGTAATCAAAATGATAAGTGATTTAATTCCTAATAATTTCTTTTCCAAGTTAGGTGAATACAAGGATGCCAAGGAGCTTTGGAGCGAGTTGGCAAAGTACCATGAAGGACCATCATCGGCTTCAAGTGAAGAACAATCATAAGAGGCTGAAGAGTGCTCATCGGCTCAATCGGAAGATGTCGATGAAGGGAGTTCATCATCCTCACAAGCAAGTAAGGATGCGGAAGTTGAGGAGGAGTCAACTTCCGGATCAGTGGAAGAGAAGGTGGAAGAATTAGAAGAAACCTCCACCTCTAGGATTGAGAGGGAGGAAGTTAGATCACCTTCCATGCTGGATCAAGAGGTAGCCTCAACATCCAGTCAGGATGAAGAAGCTCAAAATCCGGCCACCATCGACCTAGGTAACTCAAGCAATTTGGTTTTAAATAAAATATATATAATTTTCTTTGAGTGTAGGGAAAGTGAGCATTACAAGAGCAAATGCCCAAAGAGAGTAAGAAAAGCTCCACCGGTGCCCAAAAGTCAAGAAAAATCAAAGGAAGCCGGTTCTCCAACCATCAAAAGCAAGGAGCACATTATATGCTTCAAACGTAGTCAAAGAGGGCACTATAAGAGTCAATTCCCTAAGGGGAGCAAGAAGACTCGAGAAGAAGCTACACATGTAAGGGGAGCCTCTAAGGTAAACCCTAAGGTAAAATTCAATAATGCTTCTACTTTAGTTAATAGGCAAAAGTATTCTAGGAATTTCAATTCCCTTGCAATTTATCATGAAAATCATGCTAGGAACAATAAATATTTTTGCCTAGGAGCTAAGAATATTCATTTCAATAATAAGGAGAATTTTGGGACTAATGTCATTAAAATAAATTTATCTAAAGACAAATCTAGGTCAAATAATTCTAGACCAATTCGACCTAGGGAGACAATTAGAAAGATACAAGAGCACCTAGGTTTCAACCCCTAATGGACTAGGCATATGCCTAGGAAAAATCATGCCCAAGGATTAAATCAAAATTCAAAAATTAGGCAATTAGAGGTTGAAAATCAAGCCTTGAGGTCAAGGCTTAAAAAACTTGAAAAGACCCTTAGGATTATGCAAAATCAAGTTAAGGGGTCAAATAGTCAAACCATAGGGTCTAGAAGTCAAACTCAACACCTAGGGCCTAAGAGACAAAAGTCAACCAAGGGAAAGAAAGGTTTGGGTCAAAAACCTAAGCCTAAGATGACTTATCATAGTGTTCCATTCGATTATGGAACACAACCTAGGTCTAGGAAGACCAAGGTCAATAGGGAAGTCATCCCTAAGGTTGACCAAGGTATGTGTCTAGTGGCTAGGGTTTCAAGGAAACCTAGGGAAGCCACTAAGAAGGTTGCAAGGGGAATTACCCCTAGAGTCAACCATGCAAGACCCAAATGACCAAGGAGCCTATAAGGGTCATTAGGAAGGTATCTAGGGAGGTCATGCCTAAGGAATACCTAGTAAACCCTAGGAGCTCAAATAGGTTTTGGGTTCCTAAGAGCGTGATCGATTCACGCTAGATGGGTTTAGGGTGTGTCAACTTTAAATGGAAGGGTAGTTAACCTAACCATGGTAAAGGTGGCAATTTAGATTATTGTCAAGGTTATGGATACCTTGAAAATATATTTGATATTATGATCCTAAAAGATTTTAGGATGTGCCAATACATTTTTGGAATTATGAAAAATCAATTAAATTGGCACAACTTAGGATTAGAGGTCATAGTGTGCCATTTTGTGTTTTTGGCACACTTGGAAGATTAGTAGAAATATGGCAAAATATACTTAATTATATCAAATGGTAATTAATATTAAAATTTAGGTATTCTTATACCTATACCTTTTATTTGTCATGTCTTGATTGCCATATAACATGTCATGACATCATGTTTAATTTTTATCATTTATATTTCATGATTATGTGTAGGATTAAGGTTAATAATGTCATGTGTTTCTAGATTATATCATATGCCATGACATTATGATCATTTGCCATGTTTAATTATGTTATCATTTATGCCATGATCATTCATGCATTTAAGTTAATGAAAATTGATTTAAGGATAATGTCATGACTTGAAGTCCCATTTATAAGGGAATCAAGTAGAGTTGCCTTAGAGAATGCATGAAACCCTAGATTAGGAGAACAAAACCCACATCTCACATCACATTGACATGTATGTGTATTTATACACCCTAGATACATGTGAGATGCGAGGATATGAGTAAGTTCAAGGTGCATAGTTTTTGAATCTAGATGAACTAAAACTCATCTTATCTTAATTGTGGATCATTGGGAAAGCTTGTGTACAAGTCATGTATATTGAGCCCAAGGAATATGATCCAAAATAAGGTTTTAAAAACATTTTAAAATCCTTTTAGAAAACCTTGGTGAAGTCTATTTTTTGATAGCAATCACCATTGATGATGTTGATACAAAGTAGGGCCAAAAAATTAAAAATTTCAATGGTTTTGAACTTTGTGTCAATTTCACTATTTTATGGGTAAATTATTTTTCTATCATTTTTCACCCATTGTATTAGTCATAAGAATTATACGTATGAATTTTCATGATTTTTTAATATACGAATAATTATTTATGAATTTCGACTGACTGATAATCAAATTAAAAATTTCGATTATCAATTGATCGCCCTTGGTGGCAATCGATAGAGTGGCAATGATCTCTGATAGAGTCGACTGCCAGGCTGATTTCGGGAAAAATAAGGTTGTTTAGCTCATTTTCAGCCATGGTAAAGTTCCCTAACCACTCCTAACCCTAGGATATGCTTTGGGAAGCATTATAAAGGGTTAAAATCCATTGGATATGGATTATGAGAGGTGTTAGGATGATGTATCAAATTTAAGGTGTGGAGAGTTCATGTTTGATCTTTGAACCTTATTTTTAAGGGTTTAGAGTTCCTATTGGCTTAGGGACTTCCCAAGGACATTGTTGGTGCAATGGTCAAGGGGGAGCAGGCCTTTAGGGGGAGGTATCCATCAAGGGATGATGGATGATATTTTTCCTCATGAGGGGGAAAATGGGATTTTGAGAAACCCAATTTGAAAATTGGGAGAGTGTATAGGATTGCCTCTCTTGAGTGATATGAGACTTATCACTAGGAAGATGGTAGGCATCCTAGGTATTTTTGGACCAAGGGAGAGATTATAAGATCTCATTGGAACATGAGACATTGACCTCCTTGGAGAGAACCTTTTTGATGTTAGTCAAAAAGGGGGAGAACTTATTGGGAGAATGACATCAATTGGGAAAATTGATAGGGATGATTGGTTTGAGTTAGATGGTCTAACTCAATGGTTTGCTTGGTTTTTGTCAAACATCAAAAAGGGGGAGAATGTTGGTGTAATCGGCCCAGGTTACGATTGACCAGGACTCGAGCTTAACTCGAGAGATGTTTTGATGTTCGACAAAAACACATGACAATGTGATTGTCATGAGAAAGTCCATGTCTTGAGTACTTGGCATGGAAAGTCCAACATGGGTTGATAAGAATGTAGGGATGTATACTGAAAAGTCTATCTTTTGTATGAACATCTTTATTTTGGAATAAGAATCACATGATCATTGTTTGCATATTTTTATGGTTATGCAATATTGTCTAATACTTTACATTGTAGATAACATGGTATATGGTGTCACACAGGAGACCATGTTATCGGCCCCTTGAAAAGTATAAGCAAAGGCTCACAACCGAGATGGATTTGGACAAACCATCGGAATGGTTGTAGTGTGGTTTGGTATTGGTTTGTCTTGACCATAGAATCACACTAGTGAACTTTGTGTGTATTGAGCAGGACCGACTTAGAAGGGATTCAATTTATTGCTGACTACATAATCGAATCGGACCTCAGATATTAGTTAGTACATTCTCTTAATCCCGATATAATAACGGGCACATATACTTAGTACTCATCTCTTTGATTTACCAATGGACGAGATTTATAGATTAAATCGATAGGCTCGGTAAGTTGGGAGATGATATTATTTATATGGTGTGCCGTTGATTATAGGAGGAAACCGTGTCCTATATATTAGGCTGATGATGTCCCCTTGAGGAGCTCATAAGGTTCATCATGTAAACCCTGCAGGTGGACTTGGTCCGGCATGATGAAAAGGTTGAGTGGTACTACTCAAAGAGTTAGATGTTGATTAATTAATGGTCGGTAAATTAATTAATCGACGGACATTCGAGATCTTAAACACGGGAAGAAAATGTACAAATAATATATGGAGCCCATATTATCATATGGGGGTTGGTGTGGTAGATCAATGATGAACCTTTAGTGGATTGGATCATCATTAGTGGATCGGACTTTATGTGGGCTTGATCCATGGGTGGCCAAGACCCAACTCCTCCTCATGGTCCCTAATGTATCCTATTAACACCTCATGATGCTTAGATCCAAAGGATAGAAACAAAACTCAAAGATCCATTGGTAGAGAATAAATCTCTAAGAACCGACGGTTGAGATTAAATCTCTAGATCCGACGGTTGAGATTAAATCCCTAGAACCAATGGAGGAGATTAATTCATGACTTATCCCTAACTCTATAAAAGGATGGCAAAGGGATTTGGCGTGAACTGCATGATAGCATAGCTAGGGTTTGGGCGGCAAGAAGGAATCCTATTTGAGATAGGATTAGGATTCGGGTTTGGAGGCAAGGGTGGCACCAAATAAGGAAGGTTCTTTCTCTCTTCTTCTTCCTCTTTTGGCCAACGTCCAGCACCCTTCCCAGCTCTTTTCCATCCTTGGCCGGCACCCAAAAGCTTTCTTTTCCCTCTCCTTACGTGGTGGAAACAAGATATAGGGCTTCCCTTGGTGTCTTGGTTGTTTTCCACCATCTTCTCCTTCATCTAGTTGGCCGGCGGCAAGGATAAGTTTGGTTCCTTGTTGGTTGTTTCTAGTGAGGAGAAAAACCTTGTTTCTATTCTTCCTCTTGCTTTGGAAGAGCAAGGAAGGAAGATTTGGCATCTAGGAGCTTCGACTTTTGGTGGATCGTCGCCCACACGATGTCTAAAAGGAGGAAGGTCATACATTAGAAGATCGAGAGGTATACCTATTCTACTTTCTTCTTTTGTTTGTTGCTTGTTTTTATTTTTCAATTATAAGCATGTTATAAATCTATAAATGGCTAAATAATACTTGGATCCCAAGCATAAACACAAAAACCGGCGATGCAGACATCGTCTATTCCGCGGCTACTCGTAGAATAGAAGATGGTCGCTTGAACAACTAGTTTGTTCAAGTGACCTCTCTAAACGAATAGCACGCCGATGACTTTGTTGGGATGTATACTGAAAGCCTATCTCTTTGGTATGAACATTTTATCTTGAAATAAGAATCACATGATCATTGTTTGCACTTTATATTTATATATGTGCATATTGTCTAATACTTTACATTGTAGGTAACATGGTGCTTGGGTGTGGCATAGAAGATCATGTTATCAGTCCCTTGTAGAGTATAAGTAAAGGCTCACAACCAAGATGGTTTTGGACAAACCATTGGCATGGTTGTAGTGTAGCTTGGTATTGTTTTATCTTGAACATAGAGTTACACTAGTACACTTAGGTGTATTGAGTAGGACCGACATAGAGGTGATTCAATTTGTTGCTGACTACATAATTGAATCGGACCTCGGATATTATGTTGTACATGCTCTTAATCCCGATATAATAACGGACACATGTACTTAGTATTTATTTCTTTGATTTACCAGAGGGTGAGATTTCTATGGATTAAATCAATATGCTCGGTAAGTTGGGAAATGATATTATTTACATGGTGTGCTATTGATTATAGGAGGAATCCGTGTCCTATGTATTAGGTTGATGATGTCCCCTTGAGGAGCTCATAAGGTTCATCATGTAAACCCTGCAGGTTGACTTAGTCAACATGATGATAAGGTTGAGTGGTACTACTCGAGGAGTTAGATGTTAATTGATTGATGGTCAGTAAATCAATCAATTGACGGACATTCGATATCTTAAACACGGGGAGATGGATGTACAAATAATATATGGAGCCCATATTAATTTATGGGGGTTGGTGAGGTAGTTCGATGATGATCCTCTAGTGGAATGGAACATCATTGATGGATCAAGTTTGTGTGGTTCCGATCCATCGGGTGGCCAAGACCCAACTCCTCCTCATGGTCCCTATCGTAGCCTAATATAAACCTCATGAAGTCTAGATCAAATAATGGAAAACAAATCTCTAGATCCGACGGTTGGGATTAAATTCTTAGAACCGACGGTGGAGATTAAATCTCTAGATCCGACAGTTGGGATTAAATTCCTAAGAACCGACGGTAGAGATTAAATCTCTAGATCCGACGATTGGGATTAAAACCCTAGAACCGACGGTTGAGATTAAATCTCTAGATCCGACGGTTGGGATTAAAACCCTAGAACCGACGGTGGAGATTAAACCAAGGCCTAAACCCTATCTCTATAAAAGGGTGGCTATGGGTTGGGCGGCAACAGGTTTTTAGAGGTTGGATGATTGATGCTAAGGAGATTAGGGTTTAGCCTCCAATTGCTTGGGCGGCAAGCAACCCTAGGAGGAAACCCTAATTAGGGTTTGGCTCTTTTGGGTTGGGCGGCCAAGGTGAGGAAGAAGAGTGGGCGGCAACCTATGGAGGAGCTTGTCTTCTTCCATGGAGGTGGCTAGCTCCTAGATCTCTTCTCTCCACCATGCTTGGGCGGCAAGGAACCCTATGGAGGAAACCCTTATTTGATTAGGGTTTTGGCTCCTTTGCATGGGCGGCCATGGATGGGAATGAAGGTTGGGCGGCCACTTGTGGAGGAGTTTCTCTTCTTCCTTGGAGGTGGCTAACTCCTAGATATCTTCTATCCACCATGGTTGGGCGGCAAGAAAGCCTAAGGAGAAACCCTAATTAGGGTTTCCTCCTTAGGTTGGGCGGCTAGGGATTGCAAGGAAGTTGGGCGGCAACTATAGGAGAGGAGGTCTTCTTCTTCCTAGGGTGTGGCCGACTCCTTCCTCTATTCCCTCCACCGTGGCCGGGGCCCAACATATTCCTTTTCTCCTATTCACTCCATCTTGGCCGGCGGCACCAAAACTAGGGTTTGTCCCTAGTTCGGTTCCTTGGTTGTTTCCATATTATTCTCTCTATTCTTGGGGCCGGAGGCATCAATCCTTTATGGATTGGTGGTTGGCTCAAGCAAGAAAGGAAAGAGAGTTCTTCATTCTTTGGATTGAAGAAGATCTAGGATGCTTCAACTTGTGGAGGATCTTCGCCCACACGAAGTCTACAAGGAGGTTAGGACATACGATAGAAGATCAAGAGGTATAAAAGTTTTATAACTTTTATTATTGTTCTTTGCATGTTCTTATTGATATGCTAGCTTATGTTCTTTATGTTAGTGTATGTTGATTATACTAGTTTACATTTGTATGTATTTGTATAATCATGGACCTCGATAAGAAACACAAAAACCGGCAATCCGTCCGTCGTCTCTTCCGCGGCTAACCGACTAGAAGAGTTGTGTTGCTTGAACAACTAGTTTGTTCAAGCGATCGCTCAAGTTGTTAGCACGACGACGAATTGGTTGTGCTTAGGAAACTCATCCCATCCGGATTAGTTTTCATTAGTGAAAATTTTTAATCCGGGGACATGGGAGCCTATGAGCATTCCGATGTATAGCACATTGCCAACAGACTTGGTTTCTTTGGCAATCCCTTTTGTCTAGGATTAAATTTTTTTTAATCCGGGGACATCGAAGGGATCGCCATGGACAAGCTACCGAGGTGAAGTGGGAAGCGAAGTTTCCCCTCACAGACTCGATAAGCAAAACCCTACAATTGGTATCAGAGCTTCCAGGCAAAACCTACAATTGGTATCAGAGCCAAGGTTTCCGGTTTTGTGTGTTTAGGATTCGGTTATTTTTTATGCACTTTTTCATATATTATATGTGCCGGATAATAGTAGGATATGCATAGTTTAACACTTTGGTTCAAGCTATAAGATCCGACTATTATGGCCATATGTGTGTATGTGATTGTATGTGTGTAAATATTTATTTTGTTGAATCCTCGGGGTTGACGAGGCTAGTATTTAGTTTTTGGTAAATTAAATACAACATTATTTAGCCGCTCTTTATTTTATTTTACTTTCAATCTAGATTTCATGTACACTCCCTTGTGGAGTATAGGATCGATGGACGTAAATTAAAATAGATTTTAGTCTCGGCTCGGATCTCCGGATGGCTCGTACATGGCGTAGGAAGAGCGGACGAGATGGTGATGTGACGGGAGTCATATTGAAGACAAAAGCCATAATAGTTGAAAAATAATTTATTTTTCATATTTATTGCTTATTGTTTGATATGCATGTCGTAGCTTAGAAAATTCCTCATTTTCAAATTACTAAGTGGGAGAAGGATAATTTTATAAATTCCCACGGCCTCCATTACGATTTGACATATGATATAAACAAACTTGCGCGTCGGCTCTGAGTGCCTTCCTCCCCATCGGATGAGTTTGTTTGTGGATCACAGGGTCGACTATGATTATAGGAAATTATTAAGGAGCGTGTGTACTTGCCCATCGTAAGGCACATAACCCGAGATAATTACCTTGGTACCGAGTAATGGTGAACACTTAGATACAAATATAAGTATCCTCCCCATCGGAGTCACTTCTTTTATTTGTAGGGACGAAGAGAAACCAGCTATTAATTTTACTTGTCAAAAAGTTAGGTTGACAAGATAGTAAAATTAATGGGTAAAACCTCCTCTTACAAATGTAGAATTCATATACATCCACACGATCGTGGCATGTGATATTCTCGGTGTTTAGAGGTGTTGGTTGATTTTGAAATTTTATTGTTTGAGGAATCAATAATTTTTTGAAATCTACAGTAATGATCTATGTGATTCTTAGGATTTTCAAAAATGACTTTCAGTTCACTTACTATGATAATAAAGGAAATAAACTTACTATACCCAAATAATGTTGATTGGAAAAGAATCTAGATATAGTCTTATCTGCTAAGGAGTACAAGCATGCACTCTTCGAAGAGTGTCCTCAAGCCATTGTTGCTTAAAAAGGTTTCTACTTCTAAACCGAAAGGCAAGAAGAAGGAGAAACAAGGTAGAGCAAAGGTGTTGGGAGGATCTCAGGGAGGAGTGAAGAAGCCGAAAGGCAAGTACTTCACTTGCAAGCAGGATGGACATTGGAAGAAGGACTATCCCAATCCAAAGTAGAACAAAGATATACCCTTTGGACTAGTCATTGAACCATGATTAGCGGTGTTATCTACTGGCACCTGGTGTGTAGATACGGGAGCCACTGATCATGTCTGCAATACTTTGCAGGGGTTCTAGGAAACTAGATGACTGGCTGAGGGGGAGATTACCGTATACTTGGGCGATGCCATGAAGGTGGCGGCTGTTGCAGTGGGAGATGTTCATTTATCTTTTGAGAAAAATAAACTTTTGGTTCTTAAGAATTTCCTTTATGTACCCTTATTTAGAAAGAATTTAATTTCAGTTTCTAAATTGTTTATGGATGGATATTCTATTTCTTTTGATGACAGAGTTGTTATAAGAAGGAATAGGGACATTATCTGTTCGGGTGCATTGATAGGAAATTTGTATACACTTGAACCGAAACCTCCCACGATGCAAATTGAAGTTAATAACTCATCTTCTAATTCCAATAAGAGAAAAGAACCTTCGAAGATGAACCAAACATATCTTTGGCATCTTAGGCTTGGTCACATTAACCTAAGCAGAATTCAAAGGTTGATAGCTGATGAACCTTTGGGTTCATTAGTGGTGGAGGATCTCCCAACCTGTGAATCTTGCTTAGAGGGTAAGATGACCAAGAGGCCTTTTAAGGCCAAGGGGTATAGAGCCAAAAATGTGTTAGAATTGGTTCATTCTGATTTGTATGTCTATCCAGGCAAGAGGTGGTTTTGAGTATTTCGTCTCTTTTATAGACGATTACTCAAGATATGGATACATTTACCAGATGCGCCGAAAGTTTGAATGCTTTGACAAGTTCAAAGAATTCAAGGCTGATGTGGAGAAACGTCAAGGTAAAAGTATCAAGACACTACGATCTGATCGTGGTGGTGAGTACCTCTTGGGAGAGTTTAGGAATGACTTATCAGAGGCTGGGATTCAATCCCAATTGACTGCACCTGGCACACCCCAGCAGAACGGTGTAGCAGAGCGAAGGAATAGGACTCTTTTGGAGATGGTTAGATCGATGATGAGTTATTCTGACTTGCCAGATTCGTTCTGGGGATATGCTCTAGATACGGCGGTGTACATTCTGAACTTAGTTCCATCCAAATCAGTGCCTTCTACTCCCACAGAGTTGTGGACTGGGCGAAAGCCTAGTCTAAGACATATTCGGATATGGGGGAGTCCAACACATGTGTTGAAGGCGGATGCTGGTAAGTTGGAACCTCGTACAGAAGTACGCTTGTTTGTTAGCTATCCTAGAGGAACGAAGTGTGGATTGTTTTATAGTCCTAGAGATCAAAGGGTGATCGTTAGCACGAACGCCAGATTTCTAGAGGAAGACTATGTGATGAGACACAAGCCCAAGAGTAAAATTGTTCTGGAGGAGTTAAAAGGGGAAGTCACTTCTTTAGTACCACCGATACAAGAGGATATACCACATGTCACTGCACCGTGTGTCACATAGGATACACAGGTGATACCTCATCGTAGTGGGAGGGTTGTGAGACAGCCTGATAGATTCATGTTCTTGGGAGAATCTTCTGATTTGGTTCTTGGCGAACATGAACCTGATCCCTGGACATGCGACGAGGCAATCCAAGATATAGATACAACATCTTGGCAAAGTACAATGAATGCTGAGATTGAATCTATGGATTCAAATCAGGTCTGGGAGCTAGTAGAACCACCCGATGGTGTAAAAACCATTGGATGCAAGTGGATCTACAAGAGAAAGAGAGGAATAGATGTGAAGGTTCAGACCTTCAAAGCGAGGCTTGTTGCGAAGAGGTATACTCAGAAAGAGGGTATCGATTATGAGGAGACCTTTTCGCCGGTAGCCATGCTTAAGTCTTTCCGAATTCTCTTATGCATAGCAGCTCATATGGATTATGAGGTGTGACAGATGGATGTCAAGACAGCTTTCCTTAATGGAAGTCTTGAGGAAAACATCTACATGAAGCAACCAGAGGGATTCATTGCTAAGGGCAAATATCATCTTGTATGTAAGTTTAATCGGTCCATTTATGGATTGAAACATGCTTCGAGGTCTTGGAACATCCGGTTTGATGAGGTGATCCAGTCTTATGGATTTATTCAAAGTCTGGATGAGTCTTGTGTATACAAGAGATATGACGGAAATGTAGTGGTATTTCTTGTACTATACGTAGATGACATTTTGTTGATTGACAACAATATCAAGGTGTTATCAGATGTAAGGGTATGATTGTCCAAACAGTTTGATATGAAGGACTTAGGAGAGGTAGGACACATCCTTGGGATCAAGGTTATAAGGGATCGCAGGAAAAGGATGTTGTGCTTATCCCAAGCTTCATACATAGACACGATTATGTAGCGTTTTAGCATGCAGAACTCCAAGAAGGGTTTTCTACCTTTCAGGCATGGAGTTCCTTTATCTAAGGAGATGTGTCCTAGATCATCTGAGGAGATAGAGGAGATGAAGGCGGTTCCTTATGCTTCGGCAGTAGGAAGCCTCATGTGTGTGATGCTCTATACAAGACCAGATATCTGCTTTGCTGTGGGCATGGTCAGCAGATATCAGAGTAATCCAAGACAGGGACATTGGACTGCGGTAAAGCATATATTGAAGTACCTGAGAAGGACTAGGGATTATATGCTAGTTTACTAGGCAGACCAATTACTCCCTGTGGGTTACATGGATTGCGACTTCCAATCAGATAGGGATAACAGTAAGTCTACCTCAGGTTTTGTGTTTACTTTGGGAGGTGGAGCCATTGTATGGAGGAGTGTCCAGCAGAAATGCGTGGTCGACTCCACCATGGAAGCTGAGTATGTGGCGGCCTCTGAGGCGGCCAAAGAAGTTGTATGGCTCAGGAACTTCCTGATGGACTTGGATGTGATTCCTGGTTTTCCCAGAACTATCCCAATTTATTGTGATAATAGTGGTGCAGTTGCAAACTCGAAGGAACCACGAGCCCATAAGGCTAGTAAACACATAGAGCGCAAGTACCACCTGATACGAGAAATTGTAAAGGAGGTAGAAGTTGTTGTTGCCTAGATTGCATCAGTGGATGACCAGGTAGACCCTTTCACTAAGGCCCATCTAGCGAGAGCTTTGATAGGCATGTGGAGGGAAGGGGAATCAGATGTATGGCACTATGAGGACAGCATAGTCTTTTAGTATAAGTGGGAGATTGTAGGGATATATATTGAAAAGTCTATCTTTTGTATGAACATCGCTATTTTGGAATAAGAATCACATGATCATTGTTTGCATATTTTTATGGTTATGCAATATTGTCTAATACTTTACATTGTAGATAACATGGTGTGTGGTGTCACACAGGAGACCATGTTATCGGCCCCTTGAAAAGTATAAGGAAAGGCTCGCAACCGAGATGGCTTTGGACAAACCATCGGAATGGTTGTAGTGTGGTTTGGTATTGGTTTGTCTTGACCATAGAATCACACTAGTGCACTTTGTGTGTATTGAGCAGAACCGACTTAGAGGTGATTCGATTTATTGCTGACTACATAATCGAATCGAACCTCAGATATTATTTAGTACATGCTCTTAATCCCGATATAATAACGGACACATATACTTAGTACTCATCTCTTTGATTTACCAATGGGCGAGATTTATAGATTAAATTGATAGGCTCGGTAAGTTGGGAGATGATATTATTTATATGGTGTGCCATTGATTATAGGAGGAAACCATGTACTATATATTAGGATGATGATGTCCCCTTGAGGAGCTCATAAGGTTCATCATGTAAACCCTGCAGGTGGACTTGGTCCGGCATGATGAAAAGGTTGAGTGGTACTACTCAAGGAGTTAGATGTTGATTAATTAATGGTCGGTAAATTAATTAATCGACGGACATTCGAGATCTTAAATACAGGGAGAAAATGTACAAATAATATATGGAGCCCATATTATCATATGGGGGTTGGTGTGGTAGATCAATGATGAACTTTTAGTGGATTGGATTATCATTAGTGGATCGGACTTTATGTGGGCTTGATCCATGGGTGGCCAAGACCCAACTCCTCCTCATGGTCCCTAATGTAGCCTATTAACACCTCATGATGCTTAGATCCATAGGATAGAAACAAAACTCATAGATCCATTGCTAGAGATTAAATCTCTAAGAACCGACGGTTGAGATTAAATCTCTAGATCCGACGGTTGAAATTAAATCCCTAGAAACAATGGAGGAGATTAATTCATGACTTATCCCTAACTCTATAAAAGGATGGCAAAGGGATTTGGCGTGAAATACATGATAGGAGAGCTAGGGTTTGGGCGGCAAGAAGGAATCCTATTTGAGATAGGATTAGGATTAGGGTTTGGAGGCAAGGGTGGCACCAAACAAGGAAGGTTCTTTCTCTATTCTTCTTCCTCTTTTAGCCAACGTCCAGCACCCTTCCCAGCTCTTTTCCAGCCTTGGCCGGTGCCCAAAAGCTTCCTTTTCCCTCTCCTTTGGTGGTGGAAACAAGATATAGGGCTTCCCTTGGTGTCTTGGTTGTTTTCCATCATCTTCTCCTTCATCTAGTTGGCCGGCTGCAAGGATAAGTTTGGTTCCTTGTTGGTTGTTTCTAGTGAGGAGAAAAACCTTGTTTCTATTCTTCCTCTTTCTTTGGAAGAGCAAGGAAGGAAGATTTGGCATCTAGGAGCTTCGACTTTTGGTGGATCGTCGCCCACACGACGTCTAAAAGGAGGAAGGTCATACATTAGAAGATCGAGAGGTATACCTATTCTACTTTCTTCTTTTTTTTGTTGCTTGTTTTTGTTTTTCATTTATAAGCATATTATAAATCTGTAAATGGCTAAATAATACTTGGATCCCGAGCATTAACACAAAAACTGGTGATCCGAACATCGTCTATTCCGTGGCTTCTCGTAGAATAGAGGATGATCGCTTGAACAACTAGTTTGTTCAAGTGACCTCTCTAAACGAATAGCACGATGATGACTTGGTTGCTTTGGCAATCCCTTTTGTCTAGGATTAAATTTTTTTTAATCCAGGGACATCAAAGGGATCGCCATGGACAAGCTACCGAGGTGAAGTGGGAAGCGAAGTTTCCCCTCACAGACTCGATAAGCAAAACCCTAGAATTGGTATCAGAGCTTCCGGGCAAAACCTATAAAGAAAAAGTCCAAGCATGGGTGTTGGCATGGAAAGTCTAATATGGGTTGGCAAGGGAAAATCCAAGCTTGAGTCTTGGCATTTGAAAAGTCCAAGAGGTTTGATATTGGCGGCGTAAAGTCCAAGTGGGAGTCTTGGCAGCATAAGTCCAATGGTTGGCGTCGTAAGTCCAATGTGCCTTGGCGGTGTAGACACCATTAGCATGACATAGCAGATGGAAGCACCTAAAGGCTAGCGCATAGATGAACAAGTCATGGATGACTTGGAGGGATTCGAGAGGCGTGAGGCTGATGGAGGTGGCTAGAAGGCTTAGGTCTAGGCTAAGGGTGGTCTAGCAAGTATGGGGGCACCATACTTGGGTTAAAACCTCATGTTTGAGGTGTGCCAGTCGACTGGTGCCATATGGAAGTCGACTGGTGTGAGTCAACTAGGGTTCGACTACGGGAAGTGACCTAGCAGTCGACTTCCAGAGGTGGGCAGTCGACTGATTGGCCGAGCAGTCGACTAATCATGTGATCAGTCGACTGGTGCTCGGTATTTTGGGCACAGAATTGAGTCTCACTCGACTGCTGGGGATAGCAGTCTAGTGAAGGCTCAATCAGTCGACTGATGGACATGATCAATCGACTGATGTCCTATCCATTGGATTTTTCCAGCGTGTATTACACCATTGTCTCACAGCAACAGTGTCATCAGTTGACTGATGGTCCCGAGCAATCGACTGATCAGCAATTTCCAGCCCAGGCAGAAGCTTTAAATGGAGCTCGTTAAGTAGGAAATAAAAAAAAAGGTTCTTTGAGGTGTTTTGGGGCGGGTTGCTGCTACAATTCAGGTCTCCAAGTGCTACTCGATCAACCTAGCAAACAAGCATTCAAAAGAGTTTTGTGTAAAGTTTTTTTTACATCTCTTGTTGTATTTAGTTTATTGTTGTAAACTATTGTAAGAGGTTTCTTCGCCTCCGACTTGTGTCGAGAAGGAGTTATTGCATAGTGGTGTGTGATTGGCATCGCTAGAGCTCTTTAGAGCTCGATCCGTGGAGTAGGAACCGTTCTATTCCGAACCACATTAAATACTTGTGTTTGCGTATTTGTCTATTTCGTTATTGCTTTATTATTATTATTCTGCTGTGTGCTAACGAAGTTTGTAGATGGACGCGAATGATTTCCATCTCGCTACTAGCACGACGCTATTCACCCCCCCCCCCCCTCTAGCAGTCAACATTTCCTCTACAGTGTGCCCAACCTTAACAACTTAGACAATAAAATTTGTAATGCTTGTCAACAAGGTAAAAAATCTAGGACACAACATCAACTAACTAATCAAGAATGAATCAAAAGTGTTCTTGAGCTCCTATATATGGATCTATTCGATTCACATGGAGCTAAGTCACTTAATGGTAGTCAATTCTGCTTAGTAATAATTGATGACTATTCTAGGTTTACCGTGGTTAGGTTCATCAAACGTAAAAGTGATACCCTAGATCAACTCATCAACTTATTTAAACTAATCGAAAATCAAAAGAACCTTAAAATTAAAAGACTTAGGAGTGATCACGGTGGTGATTTCGAAAACCACAGGTTTATAGATTTCTGTAATCTAAATGGATATCACCATGAATTCTCGTGTCCTAGAACCCCATAACAAAACAGTCTAGTCGAACGTAAAAATAGAACCCTACAAGAAGCCACTAGGACAATGTTAAACGAGTATAACCTACCCGATAGGTTTTGGGCAGAAGCCATTAGTACGGCTTGCTATGTCCAAAATAGGATCCTTTTGGTAAAGAGGCACCTTAAGACCTCGTATAAAATCTATCATGACAAAGTACCTAACATCAAGTACTTTAGGGTATTTGGATGTAAGGTACATATTTTGAACACTAAGGATTACCTAGGAAAGTTCACCCCCAAAACATCTACCGGAATCTTCTTAGGATACTCCACTACAAGTAGAGCCTATAGGGTATACAACCATGACACCCTTAGAGTTGAAGAGACTATTAATGTAGTGTTCGATGAAGGATACGAACCTACAAAACCCATAGCAACACCAACTACCGAACCGACTCATACAAGACTCAACTCCGACCTTGAAATCGAGTCTAGTTTTAATCCTTACCCAAGTCCAATGAGTCATCCAGTCGACCAAGTCATAGGTGACCCTAACCCAAGTCAAATTAGGATTCAAACGAATCATTCTATCGACCAAGTGATAGGTGATCCTAGCTTAGGGGTTCAAACTAGATCATCTTATAGAAACCTTAGTCAAATCTCCTTGATTTCAAAAACCGAACCCAAAACCATTGAACAAGCTCTTCTTGATCCCGATTGGATTATTGCAATGCAAGAAGAGCTAGCTCAATTCACTAGGAACGAGGTTTGGGAATTAGTACCACCACCTAAAGATAAATTAGTTATTGGAACAAGGTGGGTCTTCCGAAACAAAATTAATGACAAAGGTGAAGTAGTTAGAAATAAGGAAAGGTTAGTCACCAAAGGTTTCAGTTAAGTAGAAGGATTAGATTACGATGAAACCTATGCCCCCGTAGCTAGACTAGAATCCATCCGAATGTTGTTAGCCTACGTTGCACATCGAGGATTTAGGTTATTTCAAATGGATGTCAAGTCAGCATTTTTAAATGACATATTAAAGAAGAGGTATACGTTAGTCAACCCCTAGGATTCGAAATCCTAGATAAACCCGACCATGTCCTTAAACTAAAGAAAGCTCTCTATGGACTCAAACAAGCTCCTCGAGTCTAGTACGAGAGACTTTCAATTTATCTTAAGTCTAAAGGGTTTAACTAAGGCTAGTCGATCCAACCCTCTTCGTAAAAACCATAGGTAATGAAATCTTCATAGCCCAAATTTACATAGACGATATCATTTTCAGAACAACCAATTCGATCCTACTAAATGAATTCATTCCGCTTATGGAAAGTGAATTTGAAATGAATTTAGTAGGTGAATTGAGTTTCTTTTTAGGACTACAAATTAAACAAACTAAGGATGGAATATACTTACATCAACAAAAATATACTAGAGAATTAATTAAATGTTTTGGAATGCAAGATGCTAAAACTGTCAATACACCCATGGCAACTAATGTCAATATAGGAGAGGACTTAGAAGGAAAGTACATCGACCTAAAATACTATAGGAGTGTGATAGGAAGTCTTCTATACTTAACCATGAGTTGACCTGACATTTTATTAGCGATAAGTATGTGCGCAAGGTTTCAAACCTGTGCCAAGGAGTCTCACCTAACTTTAGTTAAGCGTATCCTTAGGTATCTAAAGGATATGCTAAGCGTAGGTATTTGGTACCCTATATCTACTGAGTTTGAACTAATCGGCTACTCTGACTCGGACTATGCCGGTAGTAAACTCGATAGGAAGAGCACGAGTGGTTGTTGTCAACTTCTTTGCTCAAGTCTAGTGAGTTGGTGCAGTAGGAAGCAACATTGTGTTGCTTTATCTACCACGGAAGCAAAATACATCTCGATGGGTGAGTGTGTAGCTCAGCTTCTTTGGATGAAGCACACTCTTCAAGACTTTAACTTAAACTTCAACAACATTAAAACTCACATAGATAATATTAGCTCCATCAACTTAACCAAAAATCCTATTTTCCATTCTAGGACCAAATATATAGAAGATAAACACAACTTTATTTGAGAACATGTAGCTAACGGAACTATTAAACTCGAATATGTGGAATCCAAGTCAAACCTAGCTAATCTTTTTACCAAGCCACTACCCGAAGCCGAATTTAGTCTACTAAGACGAAAATTAGGTATGTACGTAATAGAGTAGGACTTACATTCTTTTTATATACTCTAGTATTTACTTCTCTTTTCATGTTAATGGAACTAGCTTAGGGCTTACCCTAGATATCATGCACCTATAGATTTAAGGAGCCAATACATCTCACAACACATAGGACTAATGTGTTTGTGTACTTAGCCACATAGATGGGCGTGGGATATTAGGATCTTACTCCTGGTTCCTGATGTAGAGCTAGAGCTTCGCCATGAACCACGGAGTATAATCATATATATTAACCGACTCTGACCAGGACTTGTTGATCTTTCATATCAATCAAGTCAAATAAGAGTTGAACATTTAATAGATGAGCTTATTTTTAGTATATTATTTTCAAAATAATGTGGAACATGCTTGGACTTAGAACTTAAACTTAATACTTATATATTTTTTTTTCAAAACCCCTCTTTCCGACTTACGGCAAAAGGGGGAGAAAAGGCCAAGGGATCATTTTTTTTAATACTAAGGCCAACTTTAAGTAATTGTTAATTACTTAAACTCTTCCTAAATAGCAAACATCAAGGGGGAGGATTAATATCTTATTTCAAGACTCACCCTTGGTCAAGGGGGAGGTTTCCTCAAGGGGGAGTACTTGGAAGAAGATCTCTATTACTCCTATTTAATATTTGATTCTTCATGCATATTATTTCTTTAACTTTGTATTGGTTTGCCATAGATCAAAAAGGGGGAGATTATTGGTGAAGTAGACACCTAAGTCGAACCTAAGTTTTGATTATAGCAAACGATACAAAGTTAAGCTCATTTTGTTATCTCACGAGCTAAATCAAGTGTACAGAAAAGTGCTAAAACTAGAGCTGAAGGTCAGCGACACCCGAAGGGAGCCGTGGTAGTCGGGCGACACCAGGATGACTTCAGAGGGAGCCAAAGGAATACGGAGGAAGTCCGGAAGTAGAAGGTACAAGGTAAATGTTGAGGTAAGCTCGTGTGAGTGAGAGCAAGGAAGGTCGTGTCCTCTGTACGGGGATGTTCATAGGCGACGATCCGACCAAGGCCTCCCATGGAAGGTCTACGTCGAGATCGGATGGTATATGGCCATTTAATTCACTTGTATTAACTATTTTTTTTGTGCTAACTCTTTGTTGCAGCTGGAAAACCTGCCATCAGTCGACTGAGGGCTTGTATCAGTCGATTGATCCATCAACAGTCGACTGGTAAGGGTAGCAGTCAACTGTTGGTCAAGGATCAGCTTCGAGGAGAGTCAAAGCTTATCTCCATTTTTGAAGGGATAGGAGGCTTGCTCTCATTGGTAGAAGATGTGAACATCTAGGGTTTCCAAGGCTATAAAAGTAGGGCTTCTCCACCCTATTTCAATCATCAAAAGCTCTCCAAAAAGCCTCCATTATGATACTCTTCTACGATGACCTTGCGACGACGAAGTGCTACTGCATCTCTGACGACAAGTGCTTAATTTCATTGCTTTATTCAGTCGTTATTATTCTCTTTTATTGTCATCTATCTTTTGATCATTTTTTATATTGGGATGTATAGTGAAAAGTCTATCTTTGTATGAACATCTTTATTTTTGAAATAAGAATCACATGATCATTGTTTGCATATTTATGGTTATGCATATTGTCTAATACATTACATTGTAGATAACATGGTGTGTAGTGTCACACGGGAGATCATGTTATCAGTTCCTTGTAAAGTATAAGTAAATGCTTACAACCGAGATGATTATGGACAAACCATTGGTATGGTTGTAGTGTAATTTGGTATTGGTTTGTCTTGACCATAGAATTACACTAGTACACTTTGTGTGTATTGAGCAGGACCGACTTAGAGGTAATTCGATTTATTACTGACTACATAATCGAATCGGACCATAGATATTATGTTGTGCATACTCTTAATCCCGATATAATAACGGACACATATACTTAGTATTCATTTCTTTGATTTACCAATGGCGAGATTTACAGAGTAAATCGATAGGCTCGGTAAGTTGTAAAATGATATTAATTATATGGTGTGCCGTTGATTATAGGAGGAAATCGTGTCCTATATATTGGGATGATGATGTCCTCTTGAGGAGGTCATAAGGATCATCATGTAAACCCTGCAGGTGGACTTGGTCCGACATGATGATAAGGTTGAGTGGTACTACTTGTTAGTTATAGCTCTAGAACCAATCATGTGATGGTTGAATAGGGAACATTTTGTATCATATTCTATAAAGGCAAAGGATTGGTTATTATATTTACGTCTTGCTTGTGCCAGCTAAATTAAATATAATAATGCCCTAGAAAAGTAGGTTCTTATCTACAGCACATCAATTGGCCGAATTGATTATGAGAGGCTGTAGAGAACACTTTCCTAAATGTTCCTAGTCAAGTATTAATATGCAAGGGCAATATTAATACATAAAGACTAGCATGTAGGTCAATTGATGACTTGATCTCACAAGACATGGATATATGATATCAAGTTGACACATGGGTATATATTAGAGAATATATACTGAACTGACCCGCCATGAGAAAGTTTCATGGATCGTCATATGAGTGTCATAAACTTTCTCATGTGACTATTTGTATGAATAGTCCTCAAACCTGAAGTCACTACGGTTCCCTACATAAGGAGTTATGTACTTTGGTATCGTCAAACGTCACCCGTAACAGGGTGGACCATAAAGGCGATTACTGGGTATATAACAAATTATGCGGAGGGATGTGAGTGATGTAGATGAGATCTATCCCTCCCATATGACGGGAGTGATATATGTGGGCCCCTTGATTGAGTAGAACTACTAAAATGCCTGGCCATGCTCGAATGAGTCAATATGAGATATTGAGCTCATTTGTTTGAGTTAGTTTACTCAGGGATCAAGAAACACATAGATTGATCGAGGATGACACGGTCTATGCCTCATTGGTCAATCTGATATCAAAGATAGAAGGACACAGTCATACATTATAGTAGTCACGGAAAGGTTAGTCGGATCTTGACTTATTTCGTAACTTGGGTAGCAATGATGTATTGCTAGATGCCGCTCATTGCTTGTGTATCTAAAAGAGTTTAGATCCACTGCCAACGTTATGAGAGCCTATAAGGTCACACACAAAGAGCATGATGATTAGAAGAATTAGTGCATTCTAGTTTGACTAGAATAATTTGGGAATAAGCTTAAGTACAAAATGGTTTTTGGACTTTAAGCTTAATGAGAATTTTAGCTTATATATTTAAGGATATTAATTCAATATGCTAAGCTTATTAATTTAATAAGATTAAATAAATATGTTATCATGATAGCCTAAGCTTAATTGATTTAATAAGATTAATTCAATATGTTACCTTATTGATTTAATGAGATTAATTCAATATGATAACATAAGCTTATTGAATTAATAAGATTAATTCAACATGCATGAATGCCACATAAGCATGCCACCTATGCTTGATGAGGTGGAAGGAGTCAAAGGGTTTTGACCTTTGGAATTTCTCCACATGTGGCCGGCCAAACAATGCAATTGATTGCATTGAATGTGATAGGAGGTGAAAGGTTTTTTCAATCCTATAAAACACTCCATGGGGTGGCCGACCAAGGTGGTGGAAGCTTGAGGCTTGGAGAGAGCTTGGTGGTGAGAGGCTTTGGTTGTGTGGCTTTTGTGAGTGTAGGCTAGCAAGAAGAGTGGTCTTCTTCTTCTTTTCTCTTTTTCCCTACCTTCCTCTCCTTTAGGGACTTCTCTAGCAAGAAATAAAGGAGAGCTCTTCTAGTTTCTTTTGTGAGACAAGAGCTTGCTCGTGTGGATACATATAGAGGCACGGACATTTGAATGTGCTAAAAGATCCAACAAACCCAAGGAGAAGCGGGATTAAAAAGGGCATGCAACAAAGGTAATATTCTCCTATAAGATAGGTTTTGAGAAAATTATTTTTTTTTGTACGAGGTTTTCTTTCGCAAGGATCACTTGGAAGGGATCCTATTTTTCCGTTGCGCATATGCTATTTTACATAAAAAAATCCCTACACTACTTATGGAGTTAGATGTTGATTAATTAATTTGCAGTAAATTAATTAATTAACGGACATTCGAGATCTTAAACACAGGGAGATAAATGTACAAATAATATATGGAGCCCATATTAACTTATGGGGGTTGGTGAGGTAGATCAATGATAATCCTCTAGTGGAATGGATTATCATTAATGGATCAGACTTTATGTGAGCTTGATCCATTGGGTGGCCAAGATCCAACTCCTCCTCGTGGTCCCTATCGTAGCCTATTAAAACCCTCATGAAGCCTAGATCCAATGATGGAAAATGAAACTCTAAGATTCGAAGGTGGAGATTAAATCTTGAGATCCAATGGTGGAGATTAAATCTTTAGATCTGATGGTGGAGATTAAAACTCTAGATTCGACCGTTGAGATTTAATCCCTAGATCCGATGGTTGAGATTAAATCCCTGGATCTGACGGTGGATATTAAAGGAGGCTTAAGCCTAACTCTATAAATATAGGGTAAGGGTTGGGCGGCAACAACAATCTTGGAGATTATTGCTTTGGGCGGCTAGGGTTTGGAGAGCTTTGGGAGGCTAGGGTTTGGTGGATACTTTGGCGGAAAAACCTTCTCCTTCCTAGGGTTTTGGCCGGCGCCCCTTTCCTTTTCTCAACCTTGGCTGGTGCTCAACCTCTTCTTCCTCTTCTCCTTGGCCGGTGAAAACAAGGGTAAGGGTGGTTCCTTGGAGCTCTTGGCCGGTGCCCACTTCCTCCTCTATTCCTTGGCCGGCAGCATCATCAAGTCTCTTGACTTGGTGGTCGGTCTTTGATAGGGAGGAGTTTCGTTTCTATACTTCTTCTTGTTCGGAGGCTTCATCTCTTGGAGGACCGTTGCCCACACAACGTCCAAGAGGAGGATAGGACATACGATAGAAGATCTTGAGGTAAACAAGAGGTATAAATCTTGTTTTGTTTTCCTTGTTTGTTTCTTTGTATATTGTATGTATGGCATGTGGCTAAATTTACTTAGACCCCAAATACAAATGCAAAAAATGGCGATCTGTACATCGTCTATTTCGTGGCAATTCGAATAATAGAAGTTGGTTGCTTGAACAACAAGTTTGTTCAAGTGGCTACTCTAATCGAATAGCACGATGATGGAACAGTTGCTTTGATAATCCCTCTTTGTCGAGGATTAATTTTTAATCCGGGGACGAAGACAGGATCGCCATGAACAAGCGACCGAGCTGAAGTGGGAAGCGAAGTTTCCCCTCCCTTCAAGTGGTATCAGAGCAACGGTTTCCGATTTTGTGTATTTAGGATTTGGTTACTTTTATGTACTTTTCATATATTATATGTGCTGGATAATAGTAGGATGTGCGTAGGTTAACTTTTTGGTTGCAGACAAAGGATCCAACTATTATGGCCATATGTGTGTATGTGATTGTATGTATGTAATTGTATATTTTTTGAATCCTCAGGGTTGACGAGGCTAGTATTTAATTTTGTAATTAAGTACATCATTGTTTAGCCACTCATTTTATTTTAGTTTACTTTCGATCTAGATTTCATGTACACTCCTTCGTGGAGTATAGGATCGATGGATGTAAATTAAAATAGTTTTTCTCGGCTCGGATCTCCTGATGGCTTGTACATGGCGTAGGGAGGAGCGGATGAGATGGCGATACGACGGGAGGCATATTGAAGATAAAAGTCATAATAGTTGGAAATTTTTTTTTCATATTTATTGCTTCTTTTTTGATATGCATGTCGTAGGCTAGGAAAATTCCTCAATTTTAAATTACTAAGTGGGAGAGGGATATTTTTATAAATTCCCACGGCTTCCATTACGATTTGACATGTGATGCAAACAAACTTGCACGTCGCCTCTGAGTGCCTTCCTCCCCATCGGATGAGTTTGTTTCTGGATCATAGGGTCGAATATGGTTATAGGGTATTATTAAGGAGCGTGTGTACTTCCCCATCGGAAGGCACATAACCCGAGATAATTGCCTTAGTACCAAGTAATGGTAAACACTTAGATGCAAATAGGAGTATCCTCCCCATCGGAGTCACTGCTTTTATTTGTAGGGATAAAGAGGAACCAACTATTAATTTTATTTGTCAAAAAGTTAGGTTGACAAGATAGTAAAATTAATGGGTAAAACCTCTTCTTACAAATGTAGAATTCGTATACGTCCACACGATCGTGGCATATGATATTCTTGGTGTTTTGAGGTGTTGGTTGATTTTAAAATTTTATTATTTGAGGAATCAATAATTTTTTGAAATCTAAAGTTTTAATCTATGTGATTCTTAGGTTTTTCAAAAATAACTTTCAACCCACTTGCTATGATACTAAAGGAAAATAAACTTACTGTACCCAATTATGTTGATTGGAAAAGGAATCTAGATATTGTCTTAACTGTTGAGGAGTACAAGTATGTACTTTTCGAAGAGTGTCCTCCTAAGCCTGTGAATGAGCTGGAAGTCCTTAGAGCTAAGATCGATGGGGAAATCCAGGTCGATATCATTCTCCAGTCCCTACCTAGGAGTTTTGAGCAGTTTCACCTGAAATACAACATGAATAAGAGGTTGTATTCGTTGGTGGAGCTTCTGATAGAACTCTAGGTGGCAGAGGGGCTATTTCGTCAGAGTGCTCAGGCACAGGCCATGGTTGCCCAAAAAGTTTCTACTTCTAAGACAAAATATAAGAAAAAGAAGAAACAAGCTGGGACAAAGGTGGCGGGAGGAACTCAGGGATGAGTGAAGAAGCCGAAAGGCAAGTTCTTCACTTTCAAGCAGACTGGACATTGGAAGAAGGACTGTCCCAACCGGAAGCAGAACAAAGGTATATCCTTTGGTCTAGTCGTTGAAACATGTTTAGCAGTGTTATCTATCGGCACCTGGTGTGTAGATATGGGAGCCACTGATCATGTCTGCAATACTTTGTAGGGGTTCCAAGAAACCAAACGACTAGCTAAAGGGGAGATTACCATTTACTTGGCAATGCTACGAAGGTGGTGGCTATTGCAGTGGGAGATATTTATTTATCTTATAAGAGAAATAAAGTTTTGGTTATGGAAAATTGCATTTATGTACCTTTATTTAGAAAGAATTTGATTTTGATTTCTAAATTATTTATGGATGAATATTCTATTTCTTTTAATGATAGAGTTATTATAAAAAGGAATAGGGAGATTATCTGTTCTGATGCATTGATAGGAAATTTATATACACTCGAACCAAAATCTCGCACGATGCAAATAGAAGTAAATAACTCATCTTCTAATTCCAATAAGAGAAAAGAACCTTCGAAGATGAACCAAACATATCTTTGGCATCTAAGGCTAGGTCATATTAACCAAAGTAGAATTCAAAGGTTAATAGCTGATGGACCTCTGGTTTCATTAGTGGTGAAAGATTTCCCAACCAGAGAATCTTGCTTGGAGGGTAAGATGACCAAGAGGCCTTTTAAGGCTAAGGGGTATAGAGCCAAAGATGTGTTAGAATTGGTTCATTCTGATTTGTGTGGTCTTATGTCTATCCAAGCAAGAGGTGGTTTTGAATATTTTGTCTCTTTTATAGATGATTATTCAAGATATGGATACATTTACTTAATGTGCCGCAAGTCTGAATGCTTTGACAAGTTCAAAGAATTCCAGGTTGATGTGGAGAAACGTCAAGGTAAAAGTATCAAGACACTACGATCTAATCGTGGTGGTGAGTACCTCTTGGGAGAGTTTAGGAATTACTTATCAGAGGCTGAGATTCAATCCCAATTGTCTTCACCTAGCACACCCCAACAGAATGGTATAGCAGAGCGATGGAATAAGACTGTTTTGGAGATGAGTAATTCTGAGTTGCCAGATTCGTTCGGGGGATATGCTCTAGATACGACAGTGTATATTCTGAACTTGGTACCATCTAAATCAGTGCCTTCTACTCACATAGAATTATGGATTGGGCGAAAGCCTAGTCTAAGACATATTCGGATTTGGGGGAGTCCAGCATATGTGCTGAAGGCAGATGCTGGTAAGTTGGAACCTCGTACAGAAGTACACATGTTCATTGGCTATCCTAGAGGAATGAAAGGTGGTTTGTTTTATAGTCTTAGAGATCAGAGGGTGATCGTTTACACGAATGCTAAATTTCTAGAGGAAGAATATGTGATGAACCATAAGCCCATGAGTAAGATTGTTCTGGAGGAATTGAGAGAGGAAGTCATGTCACGCCCGCCCTTTCCAAGGGTCCGGAGGGGCGGCGCGTGACGCGATCGTACATACATACATTACAGTGGAAGACTACATATATCGTACTTCTTACAGCGGAAGACTTTAGACTTATTTTTTTTTTCTTTTAAACATAAACATGCATCGTCATTTCATAGATACTTCTTCTTAACATAGAACATGCATCATTATTTCATAAGTACTTAGGGGCTAGTTTATGTCCATAAACAAAATCATCTTAGGGAAAACGTGCATAAGGAACATAACTGATCTCCTCCACCATGCCACTACCACACACACTTTGCCCCTCCTGCTGCTCCCTTTAGTTTATCCACCCTTTACCCTTATCTGCAGTACAAGGGAACATAAATTATAAGCACATAGGCTTAGTAAGATCCAGTCCTACTCACAAAAATCATACATCAACATTAAGCATAGAGTAGTGACATGATCATATAACACATATAAGCATAACATGTAAACATATATAACATAAGCAAACATAACATGTAAACATACATAACATAAGCAAGCATAACATGTAAACATCCATAACATAAGAAAGCATAACATGTAAACATACATAACATAAGCAAACATAACATGCAAACATACATAACATAAGCAAGAATAACATGTAAACATACGTAACATAAGCAAACATAACATGTAAACATATATAACATCATGAGCAGGCATAACATAAACATAACATCATAACATAAGCAGACATAACATAAAGGTATATGCAGAATGCTCTTCGAAAACATATATCATAGGTATATGAACATAAATCTCAACATATTGGGCCCGACATTGTACCACATCATCATCATCATAGCGCACATCCCTAATAGACCCGAGGTAGCTAATCCCAAACCCACTAGAGTTCTAGGCCCGTACTAAGTCCGTCGGCCTAGGGGCAACATAACAGAAGCCCATCCTAAGCCCGTACTTAAGACCGTCAGCCTAGGGCATCTGGGAGCCCATCTCGTACTGGGTTCGTACTACGACCATCGACCCAGGGGCACGTAGGAGCCCATCCCTTGGACCTTGTTAGGGTCCTGGTACAAGCCATGCAGAAAGTAAAATACATACATGCTTCTTATCATAACATATCATATTTCATTTCATAAACATATCATATTCCTTATCATGGCATATCATGTTTTTCTTCTTCATATCATAACATACTTCTTCTTCATAACATATCATATGGCTTTCATAACATATTTCTTCTTCATATCATATCATGTTTCTTTAATGCATATCATGTTCCCTCTTTATAACACATCATACATTCATACAATCACAAGGTAATGAGCATAACATGAACACAACCATCACACCCATATAAGCATGGCATAAGGCATAAACATCATGAACAAATATACATGGAATGACCTAAACTTCATGGAGTTCTAACAAGTTTTTGAACACCAAACAACTGATATATGGTCTATATATGTTCTAACTAACCACATGTTAATTCTTTACACATAAAGCATGGCATGGGAGGCACTTAGGGTTTTTAAATAAGTTTTTGGCTGAGGGGTTCAAGAAGTCCTAAGATCCATTTCTTAAATCAAGCTTAGCTTTCACATGTTACTTATATCTACATTCAAAACATAACATGGTAATTTATAGAACATAGTATGTTAGGCTTAAATGGGTCTTGGCCGAGGGGTTCAAGAAGACCTATGATCCATTTCTTAAATCAAGCTTAGCTTTCACATGTTACCTATATCTACATTCAAAACATAACATGGTAATTTATAGAACATAGTATGTTAGGCTTAAATGGGTCTTGGTCGAATGATATTAAAGGACATAGGGCTCAACCACTTAACTCTAGGTTAGCTAACAAAATATTACCTTCATCTACCATCAAAACATAGCATGAACCTATCTCTAACATAGCATAGAACATGTTACCTTCTTCTAACATCAAACATGGCATGAACTCATTTAAAACCTAGCATAGAACATGTTATCTTAATCTAGCATCAAAACTTAGCCTAAGCTCATCTAAACATGGCATAAAAAAAGAACACATAGGGGTCTAAAGTGGCTTGGCCGAATGGTCCAAGGCTTAGGGTTCATCCACTTAAATCTAGGTTAACCAAACATCATGTTATCTTCTTTTACTATCAAAAAATAGCATGAACTTGGCTATAACATGGCATAAAAAAAACATATAAGGGTCTAAAGTGGCTTGGCCGAATGGTCCAAGGCCTAGAAGTTCATCCACTTAAATCTAGGTTAACCAAACATCATGTTATCTTCTTTTACCATCAAACATAGCATGAACTTATCTATAAAAAGAACACATAGGGGTCTAAAGGGGCTTGGCCGAATGGTTTTAAAAATCATAAAAGTTCAACCACTTAACCTAATTCATCTAGTATCCTATCTTCATCATGCTTATACAAGATATGGCATGGATCTTCATGGAAAACTCAACAAGGTCTTGGCCGAATGGTCCCTTGGGTTTTTAAGGTCAAACACTTAACCTAATCCATCTAGCATCCTATCTTCATCATGTTCATACAAGATATGGCATGGATCTTCATGGAAAAAACTTAAACAAGGTCTTGGCCGAATGGTTTCAAGAGGATTAAGACAAATACATCAAACGAAAACTACTTGTATGCAGGTGAGGGGGATACATACTTCCTTCGCTTTGCTTTTTGGTTGGAAGATGACCTAAGGGATGCCAACTTAGCCTTCTTCTTGCTTGGGTAGGTTTCGGAAAAATGGAGAGGGAGAGGAATAGATTTCAGTGAGGAAGAAGAAGAGAAGAGGGAGAAGTGGAGAAGTGGCTTTTCTCTTGTCCCTTCATTCCCTATTTATTCTCTTGAAGTGTCCCTTAGCCTCCCTTACCCTTAACTATCATTTCCCATATTCCTCTAATAGCACAACCCTGCTGGGCTTCTCGTTATTGGATGCATCTTTAGGGCTTGGCTTTCTAGTTTGAGGTTCAATTCCTAGGCCATGCATCCTTTTTGGCTCCTTTCCTTTTATTTTTGAAAGAGCCCACATAAAGCCCATCATAATCATGTCAAAAATTCTTGTAAAATTACTAGAATTTTTATAGGCATTACAATCCTTCATACCTTTTAAAAGTTTCATCCTCAAAACTTAGAACAATTCTGGGTACTTCTGTTTCATGTCCTCCTCGCGTTCTCAGGTAGCTTCTTCGTACCATTGATTTTGCCACAGGACCTTTACTAAGGGCACCTCTTTGTTCCTTAGCCTCTTGACTTCTCGATCTAGTATCTGGATAGGTCGACTTTCATAACTCAGGTCCTCTTGAACTTGCACTGTTTGTGGCTCGATCACTTGGTCCGCACTGGAAATGCATTTCTTGAGCATCGAAACATGGAATACATTGTGAATAGCCAACATCTCTTGAGGCGGCTCTAGCTCGTAAGCTACCTTGCCAACTCTCTTCAATATCAGATATGGTCCCACGTAGCGCGGACTCAGCTTACCCTTCCTTCCGAATCTCATCACTCCCTTCATAGGGGCCACTTTGAGGATTACCAGATCCCCGACTTCGAATTCTAACGGTCTACGCCGCATATCTGCATAGCTCTTTTGCCGGCTCTGAGCAGTCTCAATTATTTGGCGGATATTCTGTATAGCTCGGGTGGTGTCATCAATGAAGTCTGTCTGGAGTCCCATCCCCTTCTTTTCACCACCCTCGTACCAGCATATAGGAGATCTACATTTCCTCCCGTATACAGCCTCATAGGGCACCATTCCAATAGTAGCTTGGTAGCTATTGTTGTAGGCGAATTCTGCCAAGCATAAGTATCGGCACCAGCTACCTTTGAAATCCAGGGCGCAAGCTCGTAACATATCCTCTAGTACTTGATTTACTCTTTCGGTCTATCCGTCCGTCTGAGGATGGAAGGCGGTACTGAACAATAGCTTCGTGCCAAGTGCCTTCTGAACACACTCCCAAAAATGGGAAATAAAACGACCATCTCTGTCAGAAATGATGGTCTTAGGAATTCCATATAATATGATAATTTCCTTAGCATATAACTAAGCCAGTTGCTCAGTCGAATAGGTCATCTTGATGGCTAAGAAATGGGCAGACTTCGTCAATCTGTCCACAATTACCCATATAGCATCATATCTGTTTGTCGTCTTGGGCAATCCTGAGATGAAATCCATAGAAATATCATACCATTTCCATTCTGGAATCTGGATCGGTTGTAGTGTTCCTCCAGGCCTCTGGTGTTCGGCTTTAACCCTCTGGCAGGTCTGGCAAGTACTGACATACTGAGCCACATCTCTTTTCATTCCGAACCATCAGAATTTTCTTTTCAGGTCTTGGTACATCTTGGTGGTTCCAGGATGCATCACATAAAGAGTTCTGTGAGCTTCCTCAAATATCTTCTGCCATAATTCTGGGTCATCAGGAATACACAAGCGATCCCTGAGGTAGAGTATTCCACTGTCAGAGATATGAAACCCATCATCCTTTCCTTCTAGGACCTCTTTCTTGATCCTCTGAATGCTCGGGTCACGGGTTTGCTTTTTCAATATATTGTCGAACAGCATCGGTGCTATCGTCATGGTTGAGAGCTGTCCAGAAATGATTTCAACCCCGTAACGCATAATCTACTTTTCTAAGGGCCGAGATAACACTGATAGAGACATCAAGGCAGCGCAGGACTTCTGGCTGAGTGCATCAGCCACCTTGTTTGTTTTTCCTGGATGGTAGAAGATCTCGCAGTCATAATCCTTGATGAGCTCGAGCCATCTGCATTGTCTCATGTTCAGGTCCTTCTGTGTGAAGAAATATTTCAGACTTTGGTGGTCTGTATAAATCCTACACTGAGCTCCATATAGATAATGCCTCCATGTTTTGAGAGCAAAAACCATGGCCGCTAGCTCTAAATCGTGGGTGGGATAATTCCTTTCATGTTCCTTGAGTTGATCTGAGTCCCAACTTGGAAGCGTCGCTATACATGTCGAAGCCTTCATTACTGTCTGGAAGAGCGAGGACTGGAGCGCTGGTCAGTCTCTTTTTCAATACTGTGAAACTCTTCTCGCAAGCGTCCATCCATTCATACTTTTTGTTCTTTTTGGTGAGGACTGTCATAGGGGCTGCAATTCTAGAGAAGTTCTCTACAAATTTCCTGTAGTAGCTTGCTAGCCCAAGAAAGCTTCTGATCTCGCTGGCATTCTTTGGTTGGTTCCAATTACTCATAGCTTCTATCTTTATAGGGTCTACCATCACTCCGTGCTTGGATATAACATGACCCAAAAATGATACTTGATTGAGCCAGAATTCGCATTTGGAGAACTTTGCATACAACTGCTTTTCCCGAAGAATCCGTAATACCATCTCCAGGTGTTCTGCATGCTCTTCGGGGGTTCTCGAATATATCAGTATATCGTCAATGAAAATGATTACAAATTTATCGAGAAATGCCAAGAATACCCGATTCATCAAATCCATGAACAGAGCAGGTGCATTCGTCACTCCGAAGGGCATAACTACGAACTAGTAATGTCCGTATCTTGTCCGGAAGGTCGTCTTTGGTATATCATCTGATTTAACTTTTACTTGATGATAGCCAGACCTCAGGTCAATCTTAGAGAAGACGGTGGCACCCTTTAGTTGGTCAAACAGGTCATCAATCCGCGGTAAAGGGTACCGGTTCTTGATCATCACATTATTCCGTGCTCGGTAGTCTATGCACATTCGCATAGATCCATCTTTCTTCTTCACCAACAGCACTGGAGCTCCCCATGGAGAGCGACTTGGGCGAATAAGTCCCTTGTCGAGTAACTCCTGTAGCTATCCCTGAAGTTCCTTCAATTCAGTCGACGCCATACGGTAAGGTGCTTTAGAGATCGGGTTAGTACCAGGAATCAATTCGATCTCGAATTCAATTTCTCTATCTGGGGATAACCCTGGTAGTTCATCTAGGAATACCTCTGGGTAGTTGCATACAACTCTGACATCTTCTAGCTTCTGGTCTTTGGCTTGACTTGTATCAACTATATGTGCCAGAAACCCAGTGCATCCACTGTCTAACATCTTGCGTGCTTGTAGAGCTGATAGAAATTTATTGACTCTTCTCCTTGGCTCTCCAATAAATTCAAACATAGGTTCCTCCTACGGCTGGAAGACCACTTTTTTTCTATGGCACTCGATCGAAGCACCGTACTTGCTTAAGAAATCCATGCCCAATATAATATCATAATCCTGCATGTTGAGCACTATCAGATCACAGTAGAGCTCTCTGTCTGTGATTCTGATGGGTGCAGCTCACAGCATATGAGTGGAGGGCATTACTTCTCCCGAGGGCAGAGTGGTTAAGAACTTACGATCCAAAGCTTGTGGTGGTATGTCTATCTTTCCAGTGAAGTGTGTAGAAACAAACGAATGTGTTGCCCCAGTATCAAATAATGCAGTAGCATGCTGACAGAAAATAAATATCTGACCTGTGACAACCGTAGAAGCGTTCGCCACATCTTCTTGGGTTAGAGAGAATACCCTGGCATATGTCATAACTGGCGGGGCTTCCAGTCTCCCTTGGTTGATCGGGGTACCTTCGATTGCAGCCTGCATCTGGTGTAGCTGTGGAGGAGCACTCCTGTACTGGGCATACTGCTGCCTTCACTCAGTGCCTTCTTTTGCTGCTTAATGTTGTTCAGATAATGTTCGGTAATCAAGGCACTACTGAATAGCTCCTCTGCGGTCTGCGGTCTATGAACTCCGCTGGCCACATTCAGAGCTATTTCGGGTCGGAGCATCTTCAGCATGAGTCTGACCCTTTCTCTTTTCGTGCTAACCAACTCTGGGCATAGGTATGCGAGTCGGTTAAATCTCTTCACGACTTCGTTGACTGATAGGTCGCCTTGTCGGAACCCGGTGAACACGTCGTAATTCTTGTTGGTTACCCTTATATGGAAGAATTCTTCGAAAAATTCATACTCGAAATCCGTCCATCTCATCTGATTTACTTGCCTCTTTGCTTTAACCTGTTCCCACCACATCCGAGCATCTCCTGAAAGACAGAATGATGCACACTTAATCTTCTCGCATTTGGGCCAGTCCAGTAGCTCCACGATGCTTTCCACCGTCTTGAACCAGGCCTGGGCGTCCCATGGTTCCAAAGATGCGAGAGAAATTTTTCCCGGCCTGCCATTGGATCGAGTAAAGCTTCGCCGAACCATCGGGCCAGGGCCCACTGGTGGGGCGGTAGGGTTTCCTCGCTGATTCATTAAGGCGTTTAATACTTGCTGCTGCTCTGTGACTTGACGCTGGAGTTCAGTAACCACGTGTGTAAGGTCATGTGGGGGTGCTATCTCATTAGCTCTACTACTGCATCTTCCAGACATGTTTATCTTCATATATTAAAGTAAAGATAGTATAAGTTTATCTTTCATTTATCTACGCATAGTTAAACTGTAAGCTAGCATAAGGGTATCATACATATTTCAGGCATACATATTTTCAGGCATATTGAAGCTAGAGGCATTTGTTATCATACATGAAAGAAATAAAGTAGGCATAGAAATGATGTGTGTGTAGTGGAAAGGTAGATCTGCACTGATACCAACCTGTCACGCCCGCCCTTTCCAAGGGTCCGAAGGGGCGGCGCGTGACGCGATCGTACATACATACATTACAGCGGAAGACTACATACATCGTACTTCTTACAACGGAAGACTTTAGACTTTTTTTTTTCTTTTAAACGTAAACATGCATCGTCATTTCATAGATACTTCTTCTTAACATAGAACATGCATCATTATTTCATAAGTACTTAGGGCTTAGTTCAAGTCCATAAACAAAATCATCTTAGGGAAAACGTGCATAAGGAACATAACAGATCTCCTCCACCATGCCCTACCACACACACTTTGCCCCTCCTGCTGCTCCCTTTAGTTTATCCACCCTTTACCCTTATCTACAGTACAAGGGAACATAAACTATAAGCACATAGGCTTAGTAAGATCCTGTCCTACTCACAAAAACCATACATCAACATTAAGCATAGAGTAGTGACATGATCATATAACACATATAAGCATAACATGTAAACATATATAACATAAGCAAACATAACATGTAAACATACATAACATAAGCAAGCATAACATGTAAACATACATAACATAAGCAAGCATAACATGTAAACATACATAACATAAGCAATCATAACATGTAAACATACGTAACATAAGAAAACATAACATGTAAACATATATAACATCGTAACCAGAAATAACATAAACATAACATCATAACATAAGCAGACATAACATAAAGGTATATGCAGGATGCTCTTCGAAAACATATATCATAGGTATTTGAACATAAATCTCAACATATTGGGCCCGACATTGTACCACATCATCATCATCATAGCGCACATCCCTAATAGACCCGAGGTAGCTAATCCTGAACCCACTAGAGTACTAGGCCCGTACTAAGTCCGTCAGCCTAGGGGCAGCATAACAGAAGCCCATCCTAAGCCCGTACTTATGACCGTCGGCCTAGGGCATATGGGAGCCCATCCCGTACTGGGTCCGTACTACGACCGTCGACCCAGGGGCACGTAGGAACCCATCCCTTGGACCTTGTTAGGGTCCTGGTACAAGCCATGCAGAAAGTAAAATACATACATGCTTCTTATCATAACATATCATATTTCATTTCATAAACATATCATATTCCTTATCATGGCATATCATGTTTTTCTTCTTCATATCATAACATACTTCTTCTTCATAACATATCATATGGCTTTCATAACATATTTCTTCTTCATATCATATCATGTTTCTTTAATGCATATCATGTTCCCTCTTTATAACACATCATACATTCATACAATCACAAGGTAATGAGCATAACATGAACACAACCATCACACCCATATAAGCATGGCATAAGGCATAAACATCATGAACAAATATACATGGAATGACCTAAACTTCATGGAGTTCTAACAAGTTTTTGAACACCAAACAACTGATATATGGTCTATATATGTTCTAACTAACCACATGTTAATTCTTTACACATAAAGCATGGCATGGGAGGCACTTAGGGTTTTTAAATAAGTTTTTGACCGAGGGGTTCAAGAAGTCCTAAGATCCATTTCTTAAATCAAGCTTAGCTTTCACATGTTACCTATATCTACATTCAAAACATAACATGGTAATTTATAGAACATAGTATGTTAGGCTTAAATGGGTCTTGGCCGAGGGGTTCAAGAAGACCTATGATCCATTTCTTAAATCAAGCTTAGCTTTCACTTGTTACCTATATCTACATTCAAAACATAACATGGTAATTTATAGAACATAGTATGTTAGGCTTAAATGGGTCTTGGCTGAATGATATTAAAGGACATAGGGCTCAACCACTTAACTCTAGGTTAGCCAACAACATATTACCTTCATCTACCATCAAAACATAGCATGACCCTATCTCTAACATAGCATAGAACATATTACCTTCTTCTAACATCAAACATGGCATGAACTCATTTAAAACCTAGCATAGAACATGTTATCTTCATCTAGCATCAAAACTTAGCCTAAGCTCATCTAAACATGGCATAAAAAAAGAACACATAGGGGTCTAAAGTGGCTTGGCCGAATGGTCCAAGGCTTAGGGTTCATCCACTTAAATCTAGGTTAACCAAACATCATGTTATCTTCTTTTACTATCAAAACATAGCATGAACTTGGCTATAGCATAGCATAAAAAAAACATATAAGGGTCTAAAGTGGCTTGGCCGAATGGTCCAAGGCCTAGAAGTTCATCCACTTAAATCTAGGTTAACCAAACATCATGTTATCTTCTTTTACCATCAAACATAGCATGAACTTATCTATAAAATGAACACATAGGGGTCTAAAGGGGCTTCACCGAATGGTTTTAAAGGTTCTAAAAGTTCAACCACTTAACCTAATTCATCTAGCATCCTATCTTCATCATGTTCATACAAGATATGGCATTGATCTTCATGGAAAACTCAACAAGGTCTTGGCCGAATGGTCCCTTGGGTTTTTAAGGTCAAACACTTAACCTAATCCATCTAGCATCCTATCTTCATCATGTTGATACAAGATATGGCATGGATCTTCATGGAAAAAACTTAAACAAGGTCTTGGCCGAATGGTTTCAAGAGGATTAACACAAATACATCAAACGAAAACAACTTGTATGCAGGTGAGGGGGATACATACTTCCTTCACTTTGCTTTTTGGTTGGAAGATGACCTAAGGGATGCCAACTTAGTCTTCTTCTTTCTTGGGTAGGTTTCAAAAAAATGGAGAGGGAGAGGAATAGATTTCGGTGAGGAAGAAGAAGAGAAGAGGGAGAAGTGGAGAAGTGACTTTTCTCTTGTCCCTTCATTCCCTATTTATTCTCTTGAAGTGTCCCTTAGCCTCCCTTACCCTTAACTATCATTTCCCATATTCCTCTAATAGCACAACCCTGCTGGGCTTCTGGTTATTGGATGCATCTTTAGGGCTTGGCTATCTACTAGAGGTTTGGGGTTCAATTCCTAGGTCATGCATCCTTTTTGGCTCCTTTTCTTTTATTTTTGAAAGAGCCCACATAAAGACCATCATAATCATGCCCAAAATTCTTGTAAAATTACTAGAATTTTTACAGGCGTTACAAGTCACTGCTTCAGTACCACCGATACAAGAGGATATACCACAAGTCACTGCACCGCGTGTCACAGAGGATATATAGGTGATACCTCATCGTAGTTAGAGGGTTGTTAGATAGCCTGATAGATTCATGTTGTTGGGAGAATCTTCTGATTTGGTTCCTGACGAACATGAACCTGATCCCTGGACATATGATGAGGCAATCCAAGATAAAGATGAGGTATCTTGGCAAAGTGCGATGAATTCTGAGATAGAATCTATAGATTCAAATCAGGTCTGGGAGCTAGTAGAGCCACCCAATGGTGTAAAAGCCATTGGATGCAAGTGGATCTACAAAAGAAAGAGAGGAATAGATGGGAAGGTTGAGACCTTCAAAGAAAGGCTTGTTGCAAAGGGGTATACTCAGAAAGAGGGCATCGATTATGAGGAGACCTTTTTGCCGGTAGCCATGCTTAAGTCTATTCAAATTATCTTATGTATTGTTGCACATATGGATTATGAGATATGGCAGATGGATGTCAAGACAACTTTCCTTAATGGAAGTCTTGAGGAAAACATCTATATGAAGCAACCAGAGGGATTCATTGCAAAGGGCAAAGAGCATCTTGTGTGCAAGCTTAATCGGTCCATTTATGGATTGAAGAAAGTTTTGAAGTCTTGGAACATCTGCTTTGATGAGGTAATCCAGTCTTATGGATTTATTCAAAAGTCCGGATGAGTCTTGTGTATACAAGAGATGTGACGAAAACGTAGTGGTATTTCTTATACTATACGTAGATGATATTTTTTTAATTGGCAACAATGTCAAGGTGTTATCAGACGTAAGGGTATGGTTGTCCAAACAGTTTGATATAAAGGACTTGGGAGAAGTGGGACACATCCTTGGGATCAAGGTTATAAGGGATCGCAGGAAAAGGATGTTGTGCTTATCTCAAGCTTCATACATAGACACTATTATGGATCGTTTTAGCATGCAGAACTCCAAGAAAGGATTTCTACCTTTCAGGCATGGAGTTCCTTTATCTAAGGAGATGTGTCCTAGAACATCTAAGGAGATAGAGGAGATGAAGGCGGTTCCTTATGCTTCGGTAGTAGGAAGCCTCATGTATGCTATGCTATGTACGAGACCGAATATCTGCTTTGTCGTAGGCATGGTTAGCAGATATCAGAGTAATCCAGGACAGGGACATTGGACTGCGATAAAGCATATATTGAAGTACCTGAGAATGACTAGGGATTATATGCTAGTTTACCAAGCAGAACAATTACTCCCTGTGGGTTACACAGATTCTGACTTCCAATCAGATAGGGATAACCGTAAGTCTACCTCAGGTTTTGTGTTTACTTTGGGAGGCGGAGCCATTGTATGGAGGAGTGTCAAGCAGAAATGCTTAGCGGACTCTACCATGGAAGCTGAGTATGTGGCAGCCTCTGAGGCGACCAAAGAAGTTGTATGGCTCAGGAACTTCTTGATGGACTTGGATGTGATTCCTGGTTTGCCCAGAACTATCATAATTTATTGTGATAATAGTGGTGCAGTTGCAAACTCGACGGAACCACGAGCCCATAAAGCAAGTAAACACATAGAGCACAAGTACCACCTGATACGAGAAATCGTAAAGCGAGGAGAAGTTGCTATAGCCAAGATTGCATCAGAGGATAACCTGATAGATCCTTTCACTAAGGCCCTTCCAGCGAGAGCTTTTGATAGGCATGTGGAGGGAATGGAAATCAGATGTATGGCAGTATCAGGATAGCATAGTCTTTTAGTATAAGTGGGAGATTGTTAGGATGTATACTGAAAAGTCTATCTTTTGTATGAACATCTTTATTTTTGAAATAAGAATCACATGATCATTGTTTGCATATTTATGGTTATGCATATTGTCTAATACATTACATTGTAGATAACATGGTGTGTAGTGTCACACGGGAGATCATGTTATCAGTTCCTTGTAAAGTATAAGTAAAGGCTTACAACCGAGATGATTATGGACAAACCATTGGTATGGTTATAGTGTAATTTGGTATTGGTTTATCTTGACCATAGAATTACACTAGTACACTTTGTGTGTATTGAGCAGGACTGACTTAGAGGTGATTCGATTTATTGCTGACTACATAATCGAATCGGACCTCAGATATTATGTTGTGCATACTCTTAATCCTGATATAATAACAGGCACATATACTTAGTATTCATTTCTTTGATTTACCAATGGGCGAGATTTATATAGTAAATCGATAGGCTCGGTAAGTTGGAAAATTATATTATTTATATGGTGTGTCGTTTATTATAGGAGAAAACTGTGTCCTATATATTGGGATGATGATGTCCCCTTGAGGAGCTCATAAGGAGCATCATGTAAACCCTGCAGGTGGACTTGGTCTGGTATGATGATAAGGTTGAGTGACACTACTCATGGAGTTAGATTTTGATTAATTAATTATCAGTAAATTAATTAATTGATGGACATTCGAGATCCGAAACACGGGGAGATAAATGTACAAATAATATATAGAGCCCATATTAACTTATGGGGGTTGGTGAGGTAGATCATTGATAATCCTCTAGTGGAATGGATTATCATTAATGGATCAAACTTTATGTGGGATTAATCCATTGGGTGGCCAAGATCCAACCCCTCCTCATGGTTCCTATCATAGCCTATTAAAACCCTCATGAAGCCTAGTTCCGATGATGGAAAATAAAACTCTAAGATCTGAATGTGGAGATTAAATCTCGAGATCCAACGGTGGAGATTAAATCTTTAGATCCGACGGTGGAGATTAAAACTCTAGATCCAACGATTGAGATTAAATCCCTAGATCCGATGGTTAAGATTAAATCCCTGGATCCGATGGTGGAGATTAAAGGAGGTTTAAGCCTAACTCTATAAATATAGGGTAAGGGTTGGGCGGTAACAATAATCTTGGAGATTATTGCTTTGGGCAGCTAGGGTTTGGAGAGCTTTGGTTGGCTAGGGTTTGGTGGAGACTTGGGCGGCAAAACCTTCTCCTTCCTAGGGTTTTGCCCAGCGCTTAACCTCTTCTTCCTCTTCTCCTTGGCCGGTGGAAACAAGGGTAAGGGTGGTTCCTTGGAGCTCTTGGCCGGCACCCACTTCCTCCTCTATTCCTTGGCCGGCGGCATCATCAAGTCTCTTGACTTAGTGGCCGGTCTTAGATTGGGAGGAGTTTCGTTTCTATACTTCTTCTTCTTCGGAGCGAGCAAGGAAAGAAGATCGTGAACTAGGAGGCTTCATCTCTTGGAGGACCATTGCCCACACAATGTCCAAGAAGAGGATAGGACATATGATAGAAGATCTTGAGGTAAACAAGAGGTATAAATCTTGTTTTGTTTTCCTTGTTTATTTCTTTGTATATTGTATGTATGGAAGTGGCTAAATTTTCTTGGACCCCGAATACAAAAGCAAAAACCGGTGATCTGTACATCGTCTATTCTGCGGCTATTCGAATAATATAAGTTGGTTGCTTGAACGACAAGTTTGTTCAAGTGACTACTTTAATTGAATAGCACGACGATGGAACGATTGCTTTGGTAATCCCTCTTTATCGAGGATTATTTTTTAATCCAATGATGAAGACGGGATCACCATGAACAAGCGACCGAGTTGAAGTGGGAAGCGAAGTTTCCCCTCCCTTCATTTTAATCGTAACAAAGAGAGGGGGAGTGTCCCTCTACCTTGAGCTTTTTCATCTATTGTATTCGCTTACTCCTTCCTCTAACGAGGAGGAGTGTTTTTAGTATTTTTCCCTCTGTACGTAGTCTAGGACCGTTAGGGCCTTGGACTAGCAGCCGAAGGCTATGAACTAAGTAAAATCAAACGAGTACTTTTTCCTTTCCACTGCATTTACTCTCACTTATATTATTTTATATCGAACAATCGAATGAACAAATTTTGTCTTGCGCTATTCACTCCCCCCCCCCCTCCTCTAGCACTCTAAATGATCCAACAACTACAAGAAAGGAGTAGCATTGATGTAGGGTCTCATTTCATTAGACACCTAGTGAAAATGGACAAAGCAGTGAGAGGAGAGATTATTGTGGAGGGGGAGGGGGCTAGTTACCCACATTTGCCATAGGATGGGATACAACTACACCGCGCTAGATAGCATAGAGGGGAGCCCTAGGATCGACTTAGGAGTGTGTATGGCCATGAAGATGATAGTGAGAGAGGGACACCCTTGTGCTTTGTAAGGAAAAATCTATCATCTCTTAGGCTCCCCGACATCGATCGTACCACCATCACCACACGCGTCAACTAGCACTTAGACCTGATAGTGGAGTCCCCACCATATGAGGGACCATTCACATCAGCACCGATCTCTCCCCCCTTGCATCACTCTCCCTTCAGTCCACACATATATAGGAGCCCACCTAGTCCACATCAATATGAGCCTTCACCTGCACCACCTCCTTTTTCTACTTTTGAGAAGGATGCAGGTACATCTGCCTATGATTTTTCAGAGTTTCAATTGCGCCTTGACGACATATATGCTGAGCAGCAGACGTAGAGGCAATGATAGAAGGAGCAGAGTGCTTACATGCAGGTAGAGTTTCAGGGCTTCCGAGAGCACTTCCAGCGGGCTAAGGAGTTCTACGACGAGGCCTGCATCTACTTCCAAGAGGAGGCTGCCCATCGCCAGGATGAGGCCACCTACCGCCAAGAGATGTGGCAGCACATGCGTGCCCAGTAGGCACAGTGGGCCCGGGAGGTGGAGCACAGAGCGACCGCTGCATCCACCAGCTCTCAAATCGACCACATGTACATGTGACATCAGCGGTTGAGCACCAGGTTTACCCAGGAGCCTGACTTGCCGAGACTGCCGGACTTCCCACCACAACCACCATATTACAGGTACAGTCTCATATATGTTAGTGCAATCGGCCCAGGTTGACTCGAGTTTGACTCGAGCAGTACCTTGATAGTATTTTGATGATAGACAAAACTCATGACATGGGATTGCCATGGGAAAGTCCAACATGGGGTTGGCATGGAAAATCCAAGCATGGTGCTTGGTGTGAAGTCCAAGGGGGAAGCCTTGGCATGGGAAAGTCCAAAGCATTAAGAAGTCGTGCGCATGGTGCTTGGCATGGAAAATCCAAAGCATTGCGAAGCCGTGCACTTGGTGCTTGGTGAGAAATCCATTGCAAAGCAGTGCGCTTGGTGCATTTGGGAAGTCTTGAGAACTTGGCAAGTTCACTAGGTTCGGGTCCTTTAGTCGGTGAAGGATGGCATTGCGAAGCCGTGCGCTTGGTGCATCCGAGGGACCGCCGGACGGGGAGCGAAAGGAGTGAGCCCAAAGGGAAGCATACTTCTAGGGCATGAGACGCGAAGAATGGCATTGCGAAGCGGTGCGCTTGGCACATCCGAGGGACGTAGGCCGAGGGAAGAGAGCTTCGGTGGGGAACTCCATGAGGGATAAGGTGGACTTGGCCAATTGGCTAAGACTGAGTGTCGGAGGCTCAAACTTGATGTTTGAGGGTTTACCCGACGGTCGGATGCTCAAATAACTTGGTGTTTGAGGTTTTGCCCGACATCAGTCGACTGGCATAGGTGCCGGTTCGACTGATCCAAGTCGACTAGGGTTCGACTGGTGTAAGGCTAGGGTTTTGTGCTTGGCGATCATTGCCATGGACCGGCAATGATCGATGGGAGTGTGCGAGGCGGCCGTGGCCGTAGGCGTCGACTACTAAATCACTGATCGGATGAGCATCATCAGTCGACTGGTAGGTGATCCATTGAAACTTGTCTGACATCAATCTGGCCGTTGTGAGACAACGGCTACAGGGGCCGTCGACTAGGGCCTTTTGGCAGTCGACTGCTAGGCGCGAAAATAACTCAATGCAGGTTATAAAAGGAGCTCGAGATGGAGGTTTTTGCAATGGTTTTTGTGGAGCTATTGGAGGGGAATTACTGCTGCATTCCAGTCCTTCAAGAGACAATCAAAGCAAGTAACAAACAAGTGATCAAAAGCAATCGGTGAAAAGTGTTTCTTTTGTATTGTATTTGTATTCTTGTTTGTATTTGTATATTACTGTTGTAATTGCTTGTGAGAGGTTTCTCCACCTCCGACGTGTAGTCGAGAAGGAGTTTAGTTAGTGTCGTGCGCATAACTAGAGCTCGGTGAGCTCGCCCGTGGAGTAGGAACCATTTGGTTCCAAACCACGTATATCTTGTGTTTTGTGATTGTGTATTGTTGTTAGTTTCATTATTATTGTTATTTCGCTGCGCTAACAACAATCGTAGACAAGCAACGCCACAAGAATGAGCGAATTCTTCCACCAAACGATTGAGGGCTATTCACCCCCCTCTAGCCGGCCGTTCCGATCCCCAATAAGTGGTATCAGAGCCGAGGTCGCTCTTCAAGGAATAACTACCGCGAGAGCACTACAAAATGGCCGGCTTCATCCAACCACCAAAATTTGAAGGAGATTTTCTATGGTGGAAAAGAAAATTGGAGGTATATCTAGAAACCGATTTTGATTTTTTGCTAATCTTAGAAAACGGTTTCAAATTGCCTAGGGATGAAAGAAATAGGCAAATTGAGAAGTCAAGATGGACCCAAGACCAAATAAAGGACTTCAAGACAAATCTTGAGGTAATTAAATTGCTTGGTGATTTGTTACCTAATCATATTTGGTCTAGTTTGGGTGACTATAGGGATGAAAAGGAATTATGGGAGAAGATAATGAAATTTCAAGAAAGTTCCCAATCAGCACAAGTAGAGGAAGATGTCGTGGAAGAAAGCCCATCCACTTTTGATGATGTTGATGATTTGGTGGAGACCTCCACCTCTAGCGTTGAGGGGGAGGAAAGGATTTCAATTCCGGAGCAAGATCAAAATGAAGCTTCTACCTCCGGAAGAAGTGAAGAGGCCTCCACCAACTCCCTAGGTAACTCAAGTGTTGTTATTTTAAATAAAAATCACATAATATGCTTTGAGTGTAGGGAGAAAGGGCACTACAAGAGTAAATGCCCTAAATTGGCTAAGGAAAAGACATCAACACCAAAAGTCAACCCAAAGTCAATGGATGCCGGTGTTCCCAAAATCAAGAGCAAAGAGAACATTGTGTGCTTTAAATGCATCCAACGAGGACATTACCGAAGCCAATGCCCTAGGGGGAGGAAGAAAGGGCTAGAAGGTGTATATCATGTAGGGGGAGCTCCAAAAGCTAACCCTAAGGTACATTTAGTTAATGCACCTTCAATTCCTAAAGTCAAAAAGCATGCCAAAAATTATTTTAATTCTCTTGCTATTATCAATGAAAAGCATGCTAGGAGAAACAATAAGGTTTATTGCTTAGGTGCTAAGCAAGTTAGTTTCTCTAAGGATAAACCTTGGACTCATAATTCTAGAAATATTTTACCAAAAGAGTCCATTAGGAGAATTGAAAATCACCTAAGTGTCAACCCCAAGAAATCTAGGCACATGCCTAGAAAGAGTCCTTCCCAAAGAAAGAATGAAAATTCAAAATTGGGAAGATTAGAGGTGGAAAATCAAGCCTTGAGGTCAAGGCTATACAAATTGGAGAAGACCCTAGCAATAATAAAAAATTCGGTTCAAGGGTAAATACACAAAAGTCAAGGCCTAGGAAACAAGAAAAATCTAAGGGCAAGAAGGGTTTGGGTCACAAACCTATGTCCTACCATAATGTTCCATTTAATTACGGGACAACATCTAGGTCTAGAAAAACCAAGCCTAATAGGGAAGCTATCTCTAAGTCTAGCCATGGTGTTTTCTTAGTGGCTAAGGACCTAAGGAAAACCAAGAAGGCCACTAAGAAGGTCATTAGGGGAGTTACCTCTAGAGTTGACCTAGGAAAGACCCAAAAGACTATGGCTTCAAAGCCTAAAAGGGTCATTAGGAAGGTATCTAGGGAAGTTATCCCTAGGGAATACCTTGTTAACCCAAGGAGCTCCAATAGATATTGGGTTCCTAAGAACGTGATTGATTCACGCTAAATGGGTTAGGGTGTGTCAACCCTAAGTGGATGGGTGGTTAACCTAGTCATTGTGAGTTGACACATTAGGGTGTGCCAATATGGTTTGATAAGTTAAAAATGATTAAATTGGCACAATTAGGTCTTAGAGGTATTGGTATGTCATTTTGGGTTTTTGGCACACTAGGGGGAATGATGGTATTAAGGCAATATGGGATTAATTCCTAGAAATGACATTTTGGATTTAACACTTAGGTATTTTATACCTTAGTATATTTTACTTGCCATGATTTGTTTGCCTTGCCATGTCATGACATCATTATCATTTTATCTATAAAAATTTCATGATCATGTTTAGATTTATGTTTAGATGTCATGAATGCCTAGATCTCATTTACATGCCATGACATCATGATATTGGCATATGCTTTTACTTATATCATATCTATGCCATAATCATATCATGTATATAAATAAAATGAAATTAAGGACTATGGCATGATTTGATGGGAATCAAAGAATATTGCCTTAGAAATATGCATGAGAACATAAAGAAAACAAAACCCACATCTCACTAAAAACTTGACTAGTATGTGTTTTATACATCTAGATATTGGTGAGATGTTTAGGAAAAAGAAAATAAATGTTTTAAAAAACATTTTGAAAACATTTTGAAAAACCTTGGTGAAGCCTATCTTTTGATAGCTATCACCATTGAATGGAATGATACAAAGAGGGCTCTTTATTGAAGCTTTTCTTAAATTTTGAACTTTGTATCAATCTCCTAGTTTAATGGGTAAAATAATTTTCTGTTATTTTTCACCCATAATGTTTGTGATAAGTAGTATACATACCAAATTTCAAGATTTATCTACTTATGTATATTTACTTATGAATTTCAGAAAGTCATTTCTGAAATTTAGAAAAATCTGATTATCGATCGTACCGAGTCGGTCGTGATGAGTGTCACGATGTTTCTAACTTGGATCGAAAATCTTGATTCGGCTAAACCTTGTTGGTTAGGCCCATGTTCAGCTGTGTTTTGGTCCCCTAACCACTCCTAACCCTAGGATATGCTTGGGAGAGCATTAGATAGGGTGGAAATCCATTGGATATGGATTAGGAGTTGGGTTGAGGGTGAGTATCAATTTTATGGTGGATGAGAGTTCATTGTTGAACTTTGCCTTAATTTTTTTTTGTTTAATGTTCCTATTGGCTTAGGGACTCTCCAAGGACATTGTTGGTGCAATGGTCAAGGGGGAGCAAGCCTCTAGGGGGAGGTATCCATCATGGGAAGATAGATATGTATTTCCTCATGGGAGGAAAATTTGGGTTGCCTCTCTTTAAGTGATATGGGATCACTAGAAAGATTGAGGGCATGCCAAGGGGAAGATTGTAAGATCTCATTGGGATATGAGACATTGAAACCTTTGAGGACCTTTTTGATGTAATGTCAAAAAGGGGGAGAAGTTACCAAGTTACCAATTAGGGTTCGTTGGAATTCTCATTGGGATATGAGAATTGCCAATATGGGAGAATTGGTAGACTTGAGATGGTAGTTTTGTCAATCATAAAAAAGGGGGAGATTGTTGGTGCAATCGGCCCAGGTTAACTCGAGTTTGACTCGAGCAGTACCTTGATAGTATTTTGATGATAGACAAAACTCATGACATGGGATTGCCATGGGAAAGTCCAACATGGGGTTGGCATGGAAAATCCTAGCATGGAGCTTGGTGTGAAAGTCCAAGGGGGAAGCCTTGGCATGAGAAAGTCCAAAGCATTGCGAAGCCGTGCGCTTGGTGCTTGGCATGGAAAATCCAAAGCATTGCGAGCCGTGCGCTTAGTGCTTGGTGAGAAATGCATTGCGAAGCCGTGCGCTTGGTGCATTTGGGAAGTCTTGAGAACATGGCAAGTTCACTAGGCTCGGGTCCTTGAGTCGGTGAAGGATGGCATTGCGAAGCCATGCGCTTGGTGCATCCGAGGGACCGTCGGACGGGGAGCGAATGGAGTGAGCCCAAAGGGAAGCATACTTCTAGGGCATGAGACGCGAAGGATGGCATTGCGAAGCCGTGCGCTTGGCGCATCCGAGGGACGTAGGCCGAGGGAAGAGAGCTTCGGTGGGGAACTCCATGAGGGATAAGGTGGACTTGGCCAAGTGGCTAAGACTGAGTGTCGGAGGCTCAAACTTGATGTTTGAGTGTTTACCCGACGGTCGGATGCTCAAACAACTTGGTGTTTGAGGTTTTGCCCGACATCAGTCGACTGGCATAGGTGCTGATTCGACTGATCCAAGTCGACTAGTGTAAGGCTAGGGTTTTATGCTTGGCAGTCGACTGCCGAGGGATGGCAGTCGACTGATGGGAGTGTTGCGAGCACAGAACGCTCCATAGCCGACTGGGCAGTCGACTACTAGGTCACCAGTCGACTGATGGGCATCATCAGTCGACTAGTAGGTGATCCGTTGGAACTTGTCTAACGTGGATCTGTCCATTGTGAGACAACGGCTACAGGGGCAGTCAATTGGGGCCTTTTGGCAGTCGACTGCTAGGCGCGAAAACTACTCGATGCAGGTTATAAAAGGAGCTCGAGATGGAGGTTTTTGCCATGGTTTTTGTGGAGCTATTGGAGGGGAATTGCTGCTGCATTCCAGTCCTTCAAGAGCCAATCAAAGCAAGCAACAAATAAGTGATCAAAAGCAATCGGTGAAAAGTGTTTCTTTTGTATTGTATTTGTATATTACTGTTGTAATTGCTTGTGAGAGGTTTCTCCACATTCGACGTGTAGTCGAGAAGGAGTTTAGTTAGTGTCGTGCGCATAACTAGAGCTCGGTGAGCTCGCCCATGGAGTAGGAACCATTTGGTTCTGAACCACGTATATCTTGTGTTGTGTGATTGTGTATTGTTGTTAGTTTCATTATTATTGTTATTCCACTGCGCTAACAACAATCGTAGACAAGCAACGCAATGAGAATGAGTGAATTCCGCCACCAAACGATTGAGGGCTATTCACCCCCCTCTAGCCGGCCGTTCCGATCCCCAATAATATAAGTCTGGGGGGCCCCAAGTTTTGATTTATTTTGTTTCTAGCAGCAGTTTCTTTGCTGCCATTTGCATTTTTAGTTAGCATTCATTCGTTAATACATAGAGTTTTTAGTTTCGTCAGTACTTAATTTTTGCTATCTTTAAGCTGCCTTAGTAGTATTTTTAAAGTTTTCTTCATGAGTTATTTCCATGGGTAGCTTAACTTCATTTACCTCATGGTATTTTATTTTATTTGCTCTAATGAATTTTCTAGTCTTACACTGGTTAGTTTTTATTTTTACACCTACACATGATGAACATTCTGAAAGGGAGAGTCTAGTACTTTGGAATCCATAGGTGACCCTATGTTTAACATTTTAGTTACTGAAGATCCTCGGATTGTGGAAGCCCATTCAGAAAAATTAAAAAACAAAAAATAATAAAAATAGTTGTCGTGGGTGGAAATGGTTAGGTGCCCCTTTGAGACCGAGTAAGGCTACTGAGGAAACACCTACCAATTTCTCTCAATACCGAGCACACCTTTAAGACTTGGTGCTAGATCTAGGGAACAACCCTCGCTTTGGGCAAGTAAGTGCCTAAGAGGTGGAGACCTTAGGAAAGCTATAGGATGACGACTTAACTTACCATGGAATGACTATCCCCTAAGATGATTCACTTAGCATGAGCACGAGGAGCTAACTTAGAGAATTTCTAGAGCATCTCTATTTTGCTTTGATTGCAAATACCACTCGATAAATCTAGTTAACATGCTAAGTATGAAACAACACCTTTTAAAATTTCATGGAACTGAGGTTTTGCTTGAGGACAAGCAAAGACATAAGTCTGGGGGGATTGATGTGAGCAAAACATATAGGATTTTAAGAGTAGTTTTCGCTCACATCTCATTACATTTTATGTTTGTTTCATGCATATTTTACTTTGTTTTGCATGCATTTTCTATTTTCTGGGTTGGAGATCTGCTCTTTGTACTTTTGTGTGCAAGTAAGCATTTTATGAGGAAAACGACACACTTTCAAAGCAAAATGACATTTTGCAACTGGACACAGAACGGGACACAACCAGGGCACGTGGCTACACACGACCGTGTCCAAGGGTCGAAATTGGCCACCACAGCACCACACATGGTATGACCGTGTGGAAACACACGGTCGTGTGGCGCTGCACGATTACGATGTGATTCAATTATTTTCCAGGTTTCAGCGAGATCTAGGCTGATGTCTATATAAAGGAGGCTATTCCCAAACCCTAGGGAGAGGCACGACGACTGAGAAGGCGCTATGATGCCCTAAAAAGCTTCGAGAACTCGTAATGGGGAGGAAGAAAGTCGTCGGAGATCCAAGTTCTACACTTCAACGCCGAAGAGAAGAGTCACATCACATTATAATTTTGTTCTTTACATAATATCCATTGTTTATACGAACATGATCGTGCTTTGCGTTTCTCCTCTTTTATTTATGGAGTAGACTCTCTGATTCAAGGACTTGGGAGTAGTTTGTGTTGAATTAGAACATGTTGGTTCAAATATCTTTTCGTTCTTGAATTTATATTTGTGATTGGCATTTGGTTTAGATCTATAGCTATTGTTTTGTTTTTCTATCTACTGTGCTAGCTTATACGAGGAGTGACAACCCTCGTATATAAGATTTAGGAGAATTAAGGAGGAACCTAGGGGTTGGCCTCGTCTCCCGTAACCGTGAGTAGAAGGATGCAATAGAGTAGGAAGTGCACCCTGTTTTCAACTCGTCGCAGGGATCAATTCGGCATCCTCGTAGCGACTATCCCGTCCTAAGGTCAGGAGTCGACTTGGTATGGCAGAGGTAGCTTCCGATAGATGCAAAGGCTCATAGGGGGAGTGTATGATGTCCTTTCCACAAAATCGTAGCTAGAAACCTAGACAAAACGCAATTGACAATGTGTTCTGCGACACACAAACAAAACTGAAATCCTAGAATCCCTTCCAAAGACTCACAACTAGCTTTTTCTTCTTCCGTGTGACAACATATTGAGTTAGGACCGCCGTCAACCCTCGCAATCAAAACCCTAAGAACTGAATTCCGAACAATAACATCCACCTACAAATTGGTACTCAAATCTCAATCCCTGTGAGATCGATAATCTTTTTTATTACTTGACGACATCCGTGCACTTGCGGGCATTGAGCGCGAGCACGTGCTTCGAGTCCTCGACGGTCTCAGTCATGAGATTTGAGATCGCGTTCACGTGCATCATTGACCACACTCCATTGTTTCAACTCGGCTCTGGAGGCTCTGTAAACCTCCATTCATCTGTCTCGAGATCTGGATATGCCCTAGATACTTCTTTAATCGTTGTCCATTTACCTTGATTTCTCCTTATTCTTTACTCTAAATATCAACTATACCATATGGGTATGCCTTTTTTATCCAAAATGGTCCTGACCACCTCGACTTTAGCTTCCGTAGGAAAAGTTTTAGTCTGGAATTATATAGGAGAACTAAGTCCCATTCTTTAAACTCCCTCCTCAAGATATGTTGGTCATGCCACTTCCTAGTCTTTTCCTTATATGCCTTACCTTGCTCATAAGCATCTCTTCGAATTTTGTCTAACTCACTTAACTGTAGTTTCCTTTTTTCTCCTGCCGCATAGTAGTCCAAATTTAGCTTCTTGATGGCCCAGTAGGCTTTGTGTTCTAATTTAACAGGGAGGTGACAAGGCTTCCCATAAACTAAGCGAAATGGGGTCATGCCTATTGGGGTCTTGTAGGCTGTGCGGTAGGCCCAAAGAGGATCATCCAGCTTTTGTGCCCAATCTCTCCTTAATTCCATAACAATCTTTTCTAGAATACTTTTGATCTCTCGATTTGAAATTTCTACCTGTCCGCTCGTTTGTGGGTGGTATGCTATCGATACTTTGTGGATTGCCCCATATTTGTGTAGTAACTTTTCAAATTGCTTTTCGATGATGTGAGAACCTCTATCGATGATTACGACTCTGGGAACTCCGAATCTAGGGAATATATTTCTTTTGAACATTTTTATTATAGTCCTAGCATCGCAGTGGGGCGATGCTATGACCTCCACCCATTTGTAGACATAGTCCATGACTACCAGGATATATCTATTTATGTCAGAAGCAGGAAAGTGACCCATGAAATCTATTCCCCACATGTCAAAGAGTTCTACTTCTAATATAGTGCTTGCCGACATCTCATGTCTCCTACCTATATTCTCTGTTCACTGGCACTGATCGCATGATACTACGTAGTTATGTGTGTCTCTAAATAGACTAGGCCAGTAAAACCCTACCTGAAGTATCTTCGCAGTTGTTTTTGAGATTCTAACATGTACCCCATATGCTGAGGAATGAAAATGAAAAAGAATGCTCACCACCTCCTCTTCTGGTACACATCTTCGATAAATGCTATCTGCAAATTTTCTGAACAGGAAAGGATAATCCCATATATATTGCTTAACCTTTGTAAAGAATCTCTTCCTTTGTTGGGTTGTGTATCCTGGCGGTATTACTCTTCCTACCAGAAAGTTCACCAGGTCTGCATACTAGGGGGTGGTAGACTTAGTAATATCCATGATAGTGTCGTCCCGCAGGGCATCATTTTGGGTACTATCTCCCTCTTCCAATCTGCCGTCTATTGGCATACACGATAAGTGGTCTGCAACGACATTGTCTGAGCCTTTTTTATCCCTGATTTCTATATCAAATTCTTGTAATAATAAGATCCAACAAATGAGGCGGGGTTTAGCATCCTTCTTACTCAGCAAGTAGCGAATCGCTGTATGATCAGTGTAAACTATCACCTTTGACCCTACTAAGTATGATCAGAATTTGTCAAATGCTAACACGATTGCTAGCAATTCTTTTTCAGTCGTAGCGTAGTTGATCTGTGCTCCATTCAATGTTATGCTAGCATAGTGAATAAAGTGCATCTTTTTCTCCTTATATTGCCCTAGTACTGCACCTACTGCATAATTACTAGCGTCACACATAACCTCAAATGGTAGGCTCCAATCAGGGGGTTGTATTATTGGGGATGTTACTAAGGCCTTTTTTTATTTCTTCAAATGCTACTAAACATTGTTGATCGAAAACAAAATCTGTGTCCTTAGCTAGCAGATTTGTCAGGGCCTAGTTATCTGAGAAAAATTCTTTATAAACCTTTGATAGAAACCTGCATGCCTAAGAAAGCTCGGGCACCCTTCACATCTCTAGGTGGCGACAACTTTTCAATTACTTCGACCTTCACCTTATCTACTTCAATACCACTCCCTGATATCTTATGCCCTAGAACTATCCCTTCAGTTACCATGAAGTGACATTTTTCCCAATTCAAAACCAAGCTATTTTCTTCACACCTTTGCACGACCCTTTCTAGATTCTTCAGACATGCATCAAAACTTGTTTCGTAGACTGAAAAATCATCCATGAATACCTCCATGATTTGTTCAATCATATCTAAAAAAATAGTTATCATACCACGTTGGAAGGTGGCTGGGGCATTACATAGGCTAAAGGGCATTCTTCTGTATGCAAAGGTTCCATACGGGCAGGTGAAGGTAGTCTTGTCTTGGTCATTAGGGTGGATTGGGATTTGGAAAAACCCTGAGTACCTGTCAAGGTAGCAAAAATAGGAATGTTTAGCGAGGCACTCCAACATCTGGTCGATGAATGGTAGTGGAAAATGATCCTTCCTTGTTGCTTTATTTAGTTTACGATAATTTATACACATTCTCCACCGCGTTACCGTTCGAACAGGGATCAACTCATTCTCTTCATTTTTGACTACTGCATTTCTGCCTTTCTTTGGGACTACATGCACCGGACTTACCCACTCACTATCTGAAATTGGATAGATTATTCAGGCATCCAATAATTTAAGCACTTCTTTTTTCACAACCTCCTGCAAGTTTGGGTTAAGTCACCTCTGATGCTCTACAGTTGACTTACACCCGTCCTATGCATGCAGAGAGATGAGATTATTCCCTTTATATCATCGATGGTGTAACCCAACACTTTCTTGTATGTCCTGAGTACCCCTAGCAACTCCCCCATCTCTGCTTCACTCAATCTGGCATTTACTGTTAGGTGGCCGCATCGGAGGCTCATTGGCTCCCATGTCCCCGGATTAAAATTTTCACTAATGAAAGAATTAATCCGGATGGGATGAGCTTCCTTAGCACAACCTATTCGTCGTCGTGCTAACAACTTGAGTGGTCGCTTGAACAAACTAGTTGTTCAAGCAACACAACTCTTCAAGTTGGTTAGCCACGGAAGAGACGACGGATGGATCGCCGGTTTTTGTGTTTGTCTTCGGGGTCCATGATTATACAATATATATTCATACACACACATGCATAATCAAAACAAATAAGAACATGCTCAGATCTGTACATAAAGTTAAAATAACTTTATACCTCACGATCTTCTACCGTATGTCCTATCCTTCTCGTGGACGACGTGTGGGCGAAGTTCCTCCACGAGTAGAATCCTTCTAGATCGCTTTCTTCTCTACCTTGTCCGCTGCGAACAAAGAGAAGAACTCACAAATACCTTTCCTATCTAGAACCGGCTACCAAATTAGGGAATTTGGTGCAACCGCCGGCCAAGGAGCAATGGATGATGCGCCGGCCAACTTCAAGAATTGTTGCCGCCGGCCACTTTAGAGAATAGGGAGGAGGAAGAGAACTGGCCACCAATGGGAGGAGAACCTCCGGCCAAGGAAGAAGGGGGAAGCTTCTAGGATGGGCGCCGGTGAAGGAATTATCAATGGAAGTGGGCGCCGGCAATCAACAAGATGGAAGAGGTTGCCGCCCACTTTGCTCCAAACCCTAGCCGCCCAAAACCCTAGCCGCCCAAAACCCTAACTCCAATCCTTTTCATCAATCTTGCCGCCCAACCCTAAGCATCTATTTATAGAATAGGGCTTAAGCCTCCTTCAATCTCCACCTTCGGATCTAGGGTTTTATCCCAACCGTCGGATCTAGGATTTCATCCCAACCGTCGGATCTAAGGTTCCATCCCAACCGTCGGATCTAGGGTTTTATCCCAACCGTCGGATCTAGGGATTTAATCCAAACCGTCGATTCTAGGATTTCATCCTAACCATCGGATCTAGGGATTTAATCCCAACCGTTGGTTATAGGGTTTCATCCAACCATCGGATCTAGGGATTTAATCCCAACCGTTGGTTCTAGGTTTTGTTTTACATTCTTAGATCTAGACTTCATAAGGATTATATTAGGCTACGATAGGGACCATAAGGAGGAGTTGGGTCTTGGCCACCCGATGGATCGGAACCACACAAACTTGATCCATCAATGATGTTCCATTCCACTAGAGGATCATCATTGAACTACCTCACCAACCCCCATAAATCAATATGGGCTCCATATATTATTTGTACATTAATCTCTCCATGTTTAAGATATCGAATGTCCGTCAATTAATTGATTTACTGACCATCAATTAATTAACATCTAATTCCTCGAGTAGTACCACTCAACCTTATCATCATGTTGACTAAGTCAACCAGCTGGGTTTACATGATGAACCTTATGAGCTCCTCAAGGGGACATCATCAACCTAATATATAGGACACGCTTTCCTCCTATAATCAACGGCACACCATGTAAATAATATTATTTCCCAACTTACCGGGCATATTGATTTAATCCATCTAAATCTCACCCACTGGTAAATCAAAGAAATAAATACTAAGTACATGTGCCCGTTATTATATCGGGATTAAGAGCATGTACAACATAATATCCGAGGTCCGATTCAATCATGTAGTCAGTACTAAATTGAATCACCTCTATGTCGGTCCTGCTCAATACACCTAAGTGTACCAGTGTAACTCTATGTTCAAGACAAAACAATACCAAGCCACACTACAACCATTCCAATGGTTTGTCCAAAACCATCTTGGTTGTGAGCCTCTACTTATATTTTACAAGGAACTGATAACATGATCTTCTGTGCCACACCAAGCACCATTTTATCTACAATGTAAAATATTTAGACAATATGCACACATATATAATGAATATATAAAATGCAAACAATGATCATGTGATTCTTATTTCAAAATAAAATGTTCATACAAAAAGAGCTAGGCTTTCAGTATACATTCCAACATTTACAATCACCGGGTAAGTTAAAGTGGGACCCAAAAATTCATACCTGAGATTCGGGGGAAGTGGCTTCATCTTAGGCCTTGGGCTCTTCTCTATTATCACCTGACCCACTTCTTCTTCTTTTTCTTTGGATCCCGAAGATATAGAAGCTTCTTTCGCCCAGTACTCTCTCTCCTCATCTTCTCCCTGTACTTGGCAGGCCACTTCAAACTTACTTGTCTCTGTTATGGATAGCGATTCCTGAAGATCTTGTTCACTATTTGCCCACATTTCAAGGGTCCACACCATTATCTCTATAATGCGATAGGCATCATTTATGTTCTTTTTCATCAATACCCCTCCTCTGGTTGTATCTAAAAGGTTTTTGGATGAGCCATTGTTCCCGGAATAAAAAATTTAAACGAGTAACCAGTCCTGTAATCCATGGTGTGGGCATCGAAGAGTCAGTTCTTGGAGTCTGTTATACTTCCTTCCGGTAAAGTGCAAATCCATTGCCTAGCATTACCTTTTAGGGAGAATGGGAACGTAATGAGGTTGATGGCATCTGTCGAAACTCCTTCATATTACACCGTGTCGCAGTATGCCAGGAATTCTTCAAGATGTTGATAAGGCTCCTCAATCTGAGTTCCTCTAAATTGTCTCTTTTGAATAAGGACGATTAATATAGGGTTTATTTCCCAGCTTACGGCTTGGATTCGGGGAATAATTATGCAGGAGCTCCATGCCTTTCGTCAAGGCACTATGTAATCTCTCAATAGTCAGGCGGGCCATGTTAGCATGATAGCGTTCCTTGTTGAGTAGGGATTAGTAGGTCATACATAATGGATAAACTAAACCTAAGGGTTGAACCAAATGCTAGTCTAAATACTAAATCAAATGACAAAAATTTAAACTAAAGGTTGATGAATGCAACTACTAAAATTAATCTAAACTTAATCTAGATATCTAAAACTGAAGTAAATAAAATAAAAATAAAAATAAAGCAAGTAAATAAATCTAACCTAAGTTCGATCCAACTATCCACCTCTTGATTCGATATCGAATCAATCAGTCCCCGGCAACGGCGCCAAAAACTTGATGCACGCGAATGCGACCTCAAATCTAGCAACGAAAACCGCCGAGGACTCGAAGCGCGTGCTTGCGCTCAACTCCCGCAAGTGCACAAATGTCGTCAAGTAATAAATAGATTATCGATCCCACAGAGACTGAGATTCGAGTACCGATTATTTAGTTGATGTTATTGTTCGGACTTTAATTCTAAAGGTTGTGATTATGAGGATTGTCGTCGGTCCTAACTCTAGTATGGTGTCACACGGAGGAAGGGAAGGTTAGTTCGAGGTTCAAAAAGAGATCGTAGGACTTTGGTTTCACTTGTGCAACATGGAACACACTAATCAATTAAATGTAGTTTTGTTCTCTAATTAGGGTCTTGTGGAAGGGACACCATACACTTTCCCAATGAGCTTTCGCATCTATCGGAAACTACCTATCCTTAACCAGGCCAACCCTTTCGTTAAGATAGGATAGACGGTACGAGGATGCAAAATCAATCCCTACAAAGAGTCGGAACGTGTCCCGTTCCCTACTCCATCATACCCTTCTACCTACGGTTACCGAAGATGAGAACAACCCCTTGGTTCCTCTTTAATTCCCCTAGATTTTTGATACAAGGGATGTCACCCCTTGTATCGGCTATGCACAATAGATAGAAAACCAAAACACAATTTTCATCGAATCAAACAAACACGAACTGTGAATAGAAATCCTAAAATAGAATTTACATTCGATCTAGCATGTTCTACGTACACAAGTTACTCCCTAATCCTATAATTGAAGATTCTACTCCATAGATGGAAAAGACAAAACAAATTCATAATAGAATACATCATTACAGTGCTGGAGATGAATAGAAAGTAAATTTTAGTACTCTTTGGTTCTTCTCTTCGACGTCGGAGCACAGGATGGAATTCTCTAGCCATCTTCTTCCTCTCCATTGCAAGTTTCTGAAGCTTTTTAGGGCATCAGTGTGCCATCCCAACTATCATGCCTCTCTCCCAGGGTTTGGGCATGACCTTCCTTATAGAGACTTGAGGTCGACACTGCTCGAATTCATGAAAAAAACCTAGTCACACCGAAAAATGCCGGCGCCACACGGTCATGTAGATCCACATGGCTAGGTCGTGTGTGGCGCTGGGTGGGTGGGGCACGGTCATGTGATTTCCCACGACCGGGCTGTGCCTCCCTTCATTTTGCTTGCCGAATGCATTCCTTTTGTTCCAAAAGTGTGCCTTTTATCCCGTAAATTGTTGTTCTGCACACAAAAGCACAAAGAGAAAATCTCTGAATTAGGAAATAGGAAATGCATGAAAAATAAAGTACTATATGCATGAAACAAGTATAAAATGCAGCGAGTTGTGAGCGAAAACTACTCCTAAAACTCTATATGTTTTGCTCACTTCATTCATATTAAAGTGTTCAAATTTGTGAGATAATACATCTAATTGTGCAGTGAATAAATCTATAGTGCTTACCTCATATTTACCTGGGGTACGAGTAGATACTCCCTTCTCGGTTACCCACTGGTTGTGGTTAAGTGTGATATTTTCAATAATATTGAAGGCTTCGTCCAGTGTTTTACTCATCAGGGCTCCTCTTGGAGCTAAATCTTGAGAGACTTTTGTAGGATAGGAGATACCATTATAAAAGGTATGGATGATAAGTCATTTCTTCAATCCGTGATGTGGACATTGCTGCAATAGCCATTTGAATCTGTCCCAAACTTTAAAGTGATTCTCCATCTTTTTGCATGATGTTTGTTATTTGATGGTGAAGATTTGCTATTTTTCTTGGGGGAAAATATTTTTCTAGAAAATTTTTTTCTAGCTGATCCCATGTTATAATGCAATCCATAGGAAGAGAATGCAACCATGCCCTTGCTTTGTCCCGTAAGGAGAAGGGAAATAATCGCAGTCTGATAGCACCTACAGAGGCTCCATTAAATTTTAAATTTTCACAGAATTCTAAGGATACCTCTAAATGTAGATTAGGATCCCTTGAAGGCATTCCTCTGAATAGATACTATTGAATCATGGATAGAAGTGCAGGGTTCAGCTCGAAAATATTGCCTTCTATTGGGGGTTTTAGGATGCTTGATCTTAGCCCCCTTGTACTTGCCATTGTGTAATCATGTAAAGGTTTGTTTTCTTCATTCGTCGCCATTTTAAAGGTTGGAGTTTCTTCTAGTCTCTTTAGGAGTCTTCGTCTAGCGAGGAGAGTTCTTTTGATTTCAGGATATAGCTCCATCAACTCCCTGGTAGACTTGTGCATACAACAAGAAGAGCGACTCAAGATAAAATAAGTGTGATAGATGAAATAAATGAAATAAAATAAAATAGAATAAAATAGAAAATAAATAAAAATCTTGATTAATCTAATTGCAATCAAATTGATATTAACACAGTCCTCGACAACGGTGCCAAAAACTTGATGTCGTGAATCCATAAGCACAAGGTCATCATCAAGTAATAAAATATCGATCCCATAGATACTGGTCAAGTACTAGATGAATGCAAGGAAATATTATCTAGAAGATTAAATAATTAAGTGAAGGTTGAAGGAGAGAAGGAAAATAGACGATCGAGACACAAGTATAGGACTAGTTTATGAAGCAATCTTAGAAATTTGGTTTCAATACAATGTCTAATGTCTTGGCAACTCTGTTGGGTTTCCCCAGCACCGCGACGAGTCTGTGTTCGAACATGTTTCATAAATATGTGCACAACGGAAGAATTAAAAGCAATAAATCTAATTTATTACAACACACACCACACACATGCAAGATACAATATGTGTAGACATAATCGCAGTTTCAAATTTTGCAATAAAAGAAAATTATGCTAGTTATACCTGATGTATCACGTGCAATAGGAATGACATCAATCGGAGCAACTCTCGCTAGAATTGCCTCACCAAGCTATGAGCCTCATCTTTGTATGAGTCATTAGCCTCGTGTCGAAGATGATGTGATCGAGAGGAGATCACAATCCGAATCAAAATTCAGATGCAAAATGAGTCCCCAAAAACTCACTTCTCCGGAGAGGTATTCGTCAATCGATTGACAAATCCTTGGTCCTCCACCTATGAGGATTACCGGAGATCTAATCCCCGGCAAGGAAGTCGCTGTCGGAGCTGCAAATGTCGTCCAAATGATGCTCCGACAAGAAGGAAACAAGCTATCCAAAATTGGACAGCTTGGTGGAGGACTTGGTGTTGGATCGAGAAGCATCGCTAGAGGGGGGAGGGGTGAATAGCGAGCGTAAAATTTTTCGTTTCATTCGTTCGATATACGAGCAAGCATAGTAGAAAATTAAAAAGACAAGTTTATTTTTACTTGGTTCACAACCCAACAGTTGCTACTCCAAGCCCCTACAATCCTTAACCGCGTATGAAGGGGCAATCCACTATAAAATCTCCTCCTCGTTGGAGGTAGGAGATAACGATCACAAAACTGGAAGTACAAGGATGAGGCAACAAGCCTACCTCACCTCGTTATTATTAAAACAAAGAATACAATTACCAAAGATATTACTTGCTACTGCTGCCGACGAAGAGGATGAAAGCTTGGCATCGTATCGGCGTTATGACAGTGTTGGAGATTTGGCATTGTAGGAGCACTTAAGAATAATTTTGATTGATGTTTGGGTTGGAGTCCTCCCCTCCTTTTATATATTTTGGCATCCGAATAAGTCTCTTCATCTTTTGGAACAGATCACGAGGTGGTACCAAATTTTATCGCGAAGTGGTCGCGTCAAATATTATCTATTTTGACCTAGCGTAAAAGGTTGATTCGTCGCCATCAGTCGATTAATGCCTTCCATCAGTCGATTGATGAGCATCAGTCGACTGCCCAATGGTCAACAGTCGATTGCCAGCCTGACCACTTCCTTGCAGTAAGAGGTTAGCACAAAAAATGGCAAATGCGATGGTTTCTTACCATCCGATCTCGACCTAGACCTTCCACAGGAAGTCTTAGTCGGATCGCCACCTACGGTCATCCCCGTATAGAGGACACAACCTTAGCATCTCTCTTCACACTCGTGCTTACCTCTGGTCCTTTATGACCTGTCGCTTTGCTTTCGGTCTTCCACCTAGGTTCTTCGACTCCCACGAAGTTCCCCCGGTGTCGCCCGACCACCACGGTTTCCCTCCGTGTGTCGCTGACCTTCGGCTTAGCTTAATCATTTCCTGCTCACTTAATTCAGCTCATGAGATAACAATATGACCTTAACTTTGGATCTTTGCCATAATCAAAACCTAGGTTCGATTATCAAGTGCTCCTGCACCAACACTTGGCGCCGGCCAAAGGAGGTGACCAGCTAATCCTTGGTCACTGGAGCCAAGGTGGATCGCCGGAGGGGTGGCCGGCAGCAACTGGATGCCGATGGCACAAAGGGGCAACGGCTCAAGAGTTGGGCGTGGATCCTCTTCGATGGTAGCAAGGAGAAGAGAGGGAGAGGAGAGGAAGAGAAGTTTCGAAAAATAAACTTAGGGCTCTCCAAACCTCTACCCGCGCTTTTATAGAGCGTTGTTTCTTAACCATTAAGAAACCTTCTCCTTAGAGTTATTGGTTCCTAATCAAAACCCATTAACCCACTCCAATAACTTAAGTTAAAATAAACCAAACTGAGTTGGTCTATTTTAAGTTAAAATGAACCAAACCAACTATGGTTCATTCGTTTAAAACAAACCAAACCACTTTGGTTTATTTTCGACCATTGGATTAGAACCAAACCAATTTGGTTCATCCATCATGTCTTCATAAGACTCGGCCCATTCATGCTTCCATTGCGACTAAAACAATTTCATGCTCGCTCCTTGTTTGGTCCAACCAAACCTAGTTTCTCTCGATCTGAGAATCTCATTCTCAAGCTCATTTTAAATCCTTCGGATTACGCTCATTGTGCGTGTGACCAAATAGGTTCCCGATTTATGTTGGTCGTCTATAATTAACCATTAATTATAGAATGATCATGAGTGCATCTAGTAGTACATCATGATCCCCAATTAATAAGAAAATCAACGGTTGATCCCAGAACCATTTCTGAAACCCTTTAGCAGCTATAATGAATCGTGCCCCGTTCCCTTCACTCATCTTATACCCACTTGGTTCAGGACATGGTCTATAGTGTCAGTTCCCACTAGACTGACTATGTCACACCTAGCCCAAGTATCCTTTTCTCGTCCTACAGATTCTAGTTACTGTACATGTATCCTAGAGTATCTTACTCTAAACATGTAATGCTTTGGCTAAACACTTTAGTAACAATCCGACGAGAGGCCAAGGGTATACATCTTCTCGCAAGGAGTGGTGAATCTTTTATAGGCTATTCAAACACCTTCGGCCACTTCTACTTATACCCAATCATCCTAGGTCCACATCTCCTCAGAGATGCTTGCTTAAGATGTCAAAGCATAAGTTTTCATGACCAATATGACTTGAATACCGCAAGTCAAAGGAACATCGCACTTAAGCCATCAGAATTAACTCCGAACATCACAATGTCTCCAGCCAATGAGAATCAGCTGCTTGGATACACCAAAGAGTATACCTCATGCTAATCTTGACAGAATTGATAGTGTCCAAATCCACCAATTCATCGACTAGGGATAATTCCAATACATTACAATTACACATGTAGAGATACTCACTAGTTGTGATCCAATCATTAATTCTCTCATATTGTGAATCGTATTATGGGCATTCAGTAAATGAGTTTAAGATCTAATCAAATACATGAAAACATGTATACTCAAATAGTGAATTTTCATTTATCATATAAATGGTTTAAACATAAGGCGATTGCCTTAGGACACCTCTCATATATTACTAACAAACTCTTGGTTAATATTTATTCTTGAAGGAAACCTATCTAAGGATGTATTCGGGTTCTACTTTCACAGTATTAGTTCTTTGGAGAACTTGTTGCAACGACGGAAAACTGTCAAGAGAACCTAGGCAGATCTCTACTTAAGCACTAGTACTGATTACTTATAGAATCCTTAAATTATTAGGTTGTAGGATAGGGTATGAAATATCTTTTGGAGTATTCATAGGTCGATGAACTTATTTGCAACATGGGCAAATGTCACAAACCAAGGCAGATCACTACAGTTAATGAAAGCCTTACAAATAGATCATGAAATCCTCGAGAGATTCTAATTGGTTTTGGAGATTCATAGGTCAATGTACGTATTTGCAATGACGAGCACCTGTCACGAACCCAGGTAGATCACTACTGTTAATGAAATATCTTTTGAAGCATTCATAGGTCAATGAACTTATTTGCAATGGCGGGCACCTATCTCGAACCCAGACAAATCACTATAATTAATGAAAGCCCTAGAAATAGATCATAAATTTCTCGAGAGATTCTAATTGCTTTTGAAGCATTCATAGGTCGATTAACTTATTTGCAACGATGAACAACTGCCACGAACCCAGGCAAATCACTACTATTGATGAAAGCCCTTAATTGCTATAGTTTCTCATGATTCTTTATACAAATCTGGGATAGAAAAACCCAAAAGCATGCGAATAAGTGATCAGTAAACTCATAAGACAATCCATATGCACCATAAAATCAATTCAAGAAATTCACAATGAATAAATAAAAAGAGTCATACAATCCAAGACAAACTGAAAAAGAGCTACTTCCTAATCCTAAGATACAAGACTACTTCATAAAGAAGTTACAAAATATAGACAATCGAAAAAAATTTAACTCGGCGTCCTATGCTTTGAGCGTCATCCTCGACTTCAGGACTTGCCCTGAGGATCTTATCCCCAATCCTCAAATTCTCAAATCTCCTAATAATCCCCCAATTTCAGAATATATTTCTCCTTGGTCCTAGGGTTTTTTATAGCTTTTTTTGGGGAGAAAATTGAAGGTTTTGCGGAACCGAAGCTCTGATACCACTTGAAGGTGGAAACTTTGCTTTCCACTTCAACTCGGTCGATTGTTCATGGCGATCCCGTCTTCATCCTCGGATTAAAAAAATTAATCCTTGACAAATAGGGATTACCCAAGCTATCGTTCCATCGTCGTGCTATTCGATATGAGTGGTCACTTGAACAAACATATTGTTCAAGCAACCTACCTCTATTCTTCGAATAGCCGCGGAATAGACGATGTACGGATCGCCGGTTTTTGTGTTTGTATTCGGGGTCTAAGTAAATTAGCCACATAACAAAGTATACAACATGCATAGAATAAGAAAAGATTCATAAACAAGCATTATACCTCTTGTTATACCTCTTGATCTTCTATTGTATGTCCTTCCTCCTTTTGGACGTCGTGTGGGCGATGATCTTCAAAAAGTCGAAGCCTCCAAGAACACGCTCTTCCCTTCCTTGCTCGCTCCGAACAAAGAGAAGAATGAAACGAAACTCTTTTTCCTATCTAGAACCGGCCACCAAGTCAAAGGACTTGATGTTGCCGCCGGCCAAGGAATAGATGATGGAGCGCCGGCCAACCTTGAAGAAGGGTTGCCGCCGGCCAAAGGAGAGGAGAGGGCGCCGGCCAAGGATGAATAAAGGAAGGGGATGAGCGCCGGCCAAGGATGAAAGGATGATGATGGGCGCCGGCTACACCTTAGGAAGAGAAAGGAAGCAAACCTTAACCTTCCACCTTGTTGCCGCCCAAGCCAAAACCTAATCTCCCTTGTTGTTCTTGATGCCCAAACATTGGCCATCCTTTTATAGAGCTAGGCTTAAGCCTCCTTTTAATCTCTACCGTCAGATCTACAGATTTAATCTCAACCGTCGGATCTAGGGATTTAATCTCAACCGTCGGATCTAGAGATTTAATCTCCACCGTCGGATCTAAAGATTTAATCTCCACCGTTGGATCTAGAGATTTAATCTCCATCGTCGGATCTAGAGTTTTATTTTCCATCATCGGATCTAGGCTCCATGAGGATTTTAATAGGCTACAATAGGGACCATGAGGAGGAGTTGGATCTTGACCACCCAATGGATCAAGCCCACATAAAGTCCGATCCATTAATGATAATCCATTTCACTATAGGATTATCATTAATCTACCTCACCAACACCCATAAGTTAATATGGGCTCCATACCCTCGCAAAAGCGAGTTCTATCCCTCCATGCGCTGGTTACTATTCTCAAGGGCCAAAGGCCCACCGTGATTTACCTCCCTTACGATGGCCCGGGGGCGGGCTGGTAGGGGTCGTTAGGTTGGCAGTTCCAACCTTTGCACAAATATGGGCTCCATATATTAATTGTACAAATATCTCCCCGTGTTTAAGATCTCGAATGTCAATCAATTAATTAATTTACTGACAATTAATTAATCAACATCTAACTCCATGAGTAGTACCACTCAACCTTATCATCATGCCGGACAAAGTTCACCTGTAGGGCTTACATGATGAACCTTATGAGCTCCTCAAGGGGACATTATCATCCTAATATATAGGACACAGTTTCCTCCTATAATCAATGGCACACCATGTAAATAATATCATTTCTCAACTTACTGAGTTTATCGATTTACTCTATAAATCTTGTCCATTGGTAAATCAAAGAAATAAATACTAAGTACATGTGTCCGTTATTATATCGGGATTAAGAGCATGTACACCATAATATCCGAGGTCCGATTCAATTATGTAGTCAGCAATAAATCGAATCACCTCTAAATCAGTCCTGCTCAATACACACAAAGTGTACTAGTGTAATTCTATGGTCAAGACAAACCAATATCAAATCACACTACAACCATACCAATGGTTTGTCCATAACCATCTCGGTTGTGAGCCTTTACTTATACTTTATAAGGAACTGATAACATGATCTCCTGTGTGACACTACACACCATGTTATCTACAATGTAATGTATCAGACAATATGCATAACCATAAATATGCAAACAATGATCATGTGATTCTTATTCCAAAAATAAATATGTTCACACAAAAGATAGACTTTTCAGTATACATCCCAACAAAAATTGAGAAATTAGTTGCAAGAAATTGAGAACCTTGAGAAAAATCGAGATTTCGATTATCTCATGACACGATCGTGCCATTTGGCATGACCTAGGTGTGTTAGGCACTATGGAGGCCTTGTACACCCTAAAATAGGGCGTGCTAAAGAGGTTGAGCATGGGCGTCACCCCTGGAATGCCCTAGGAATATTGGACACTGGGATCTCTGAAAAATGTGTGTTGTGGCTCCATTTGCTCCTTGTTGTTAAGAATATTGGAATGGCTAGAGGGGGGGGTGAATAGCGAAGATGAAATTCGATCACGTTTGTGTCTACAATTTCGTTAGTGCGCAGCGGAAATAGAAATAATAAAAGAAATAACGAAATAGACAACAAGCTAACACAATGATATAACGTGGTTCGGAACCGCACGGTTCCTACTCCACGGATCGAGCTCTAAAGAGCCCTAGTGATGCACACGCACTCACTAATGATAAACACTCCTTCTCGACACAAGTCGGAGGCGGAGAAACCCCTTACAATAAATCTTACAATAGTAAGAACGAAATACAAGCAATATACAATGTAAATATGAAATACAAGTAAAGAAAAGACTTTACAATACTTGTTTTGATTGCTTGAATGCTTGGTTGCTTGCATGCACTTGGAGACCTGATTTGCACCAACAAATCGCCCCAATAGCTCTCAAGAACCGATTTCTTTTTCCTCCATCACGAGCTCCATATATAGCTTCAACCTGTGCTGAAAAAAGTCTATCAGTCGACTGATCGGGACCATCAGTCGACTGATGCCACTGTTGTCGTGAGACAACGGCTAGTTCCACGTTGGATAAGTCCAACGGAACTACCATCACGATCGACCATCGGTGTGACTCATCGACTAGTCGAGTCTCGACTCCATTCGGTGGCCGAATTCTCGAGCACGGTCGGTGATCACCGCATGATCGATCGCTGATCGATCATCGATCGGCCCCGCCAACCTATGGCGATCGCTAGGCCATAACCCGCAGTCAAACCCTAGTTGACTCGGTCCAGTCGACTGCCACATGGCACCAGTCGACTGGCACACCTCAAACATGAGGTTTTAACTCAAGTATGGTTCCCCCATACTTGCTAGACCACCCTTAGCCTAGACCTAAGCCTTCTAGCCACCTCCATCAGCCTCACGCCTCTCGGATCCCTCCAAGTCATTCATGACTTGTTCATCCATCGCGCTAGCCTTCAGGTGCTTCCGTTGGCTATGTCATGCTAACGGTGTCTACACCGCCAAGGCACATTGGACTTACACCGCCAAGACTCCGCTTGGAGTTTACGCCGCCAACCATTGGACTTATGCTGCCAAGACTACCACTTGGACTTTACGCCGCCAACATCAAACCTTTGGACTTCTCAAATGCCAAGACTCAAGCTTGGACTTTCCCTTGCCAACCCATGTTGGACTTTTCATGCCAAGACCATGCTTGGACTTTCCTTGCCAACCCATGTTGGACTTTACATTGCCAAGACCCATGCTTGGACTTTTCCCAATGCCATGTGTCCCACTTGGACTTTCCATGCCAAGTACTCAAGACTTGGACTATTCTTGACAATTATATTGTCATATGTTTTTGTCGAAACATCAAAACACATCAAAACATCACTCGAGCCAAACTCGAGTCCTGGTCAATCGTGACCTGGGCCGATTGCACCAACAATCTCCCCCTTTTTTATGTTTGACAAAAACCAAACAAATTATTGAGTTAGGACACTAACTCAAATCCCTTACCAATTTTCCAAAATTGGTAAATGCTCTCCAAATGTTCTCCCCCAAACATTCTCCCCCTTTTTGACTAACAGCAAAAAGGTTGTCTCCCCAAGAGGGTCAATGTCCCATGTCCCAATGAGATCTTACAATCTCCCCCTTGGTCCAAAAATACTTAGGATGCCTACCATCTTCCTAGTGATAAGTCTCATATCACTCAAGAGAGGCAATCCTATTTACTCTCCCAATTTCCAAATTGGGTATCAAGAATCCCATTTTCCTCCTCATGAGAAAAAAATATCATCCATCATCCCATGATGGATACCTCCCCCTAAGGGCTTGCTCCCCCTTGACCATTGCACCAACAATGTCCTTGGGAAGTCCCTAAGCCAATAGGAATTTAAAACCATCAAAATTAAGGTTAGAAATTCAATATTGAACTTTCCAGCACCTTAAAATTGATACAAACCCTAAACACCTCTCCTAATCCATATCCAATGGATTGTCACCCTTTATCATGCTTCCCAAAGCATATCATAGGGTTAAGAGTGGTTAGGGACCTTAACCGCAGCTAAAATCGGGTTAAACAACTTTGGTTACCCCGAAATCAGGCTATCAGTCGACTCACTACCGATCAAGCGATGTGTCCATCGATCGTCGCATGAAGCAACGATGAGTGATACAGTATTTGCGAGTCAAACGCTCATCGATCGTGCCTTTGTAAGCGATCGTGATAATCGAAAACTGATTTTAAATCCTCGACTTCTAGAAATACATAAGTAATTCTACGTAAATCAAAAAATCTTGAAACTTGATACGTATATTACTTAACACACATACAATCAGTGAAAAATTTTGGAAAAATATTTTTACCATTGAATTAGGAGATTGATACAAAATCCAAAAGTGACTAAAAACTTTAAAGTTGAAGCTCACTTTGTATCAATCTTATCAATGGTGATTGCTATCAAAAGATAGACTTCACCAAGGTTTTCTAAATTGATTTTAAAATGTTTTTTGATAACCTACTTTGGATCATTTTCCTTGGGCTCTATGCACATGACTTGTACCCAAGCTTTCCTAATGATCCAGATGAGTTTTAGTTCATCTAGATGCAAAAACTATGCACCTTGAACTTAACTCATATCCTAGCATCTCACATGTATCTATGGTGTATAAATACACATACATGTCAATTAGATGTGAGATGTGGGTTTTGTTCTCCCTAAACTAGGGTTTCATGCATTTTCTAAAGCAACTCTACTTGATTCCCTTATAACTGGGACTCCAAGTCATGCCATAGTCCTTAAATCAATTTTAATCAAGTTAATGCATGAATGTATGATCATGGCATAAATAATAGCATTATTAAAAACATGGCCAATGATCATGATGTCATGACATATGATGAAATTTAATAACACATGACATCTAAAGTAACCCTAAACAATGTCATGACATGGTATATGATAGCAATACAATTATACAAATATTCATTCATACACACAAGATTTTTCAGAAACAAAGATTTCATTTATCTTAAAATTTGTCTTTTACATTCAAAATGGAGATTGGCTATGCTCAATCTCACTACAAAAATTGACAACCACAAAAAAATCTAATATCCTCTAATCGTCCGCAGGAGGTGGCGAGGAGGTCAGCCGACTCGAGTCCAGCTCGATCATCTCTAGCATATCGTGATCTTTCGCTCTATGCGCTCGACTCCTCCATCCTATCGAGACGTGCGCTGAAGGATGCCTGGCCTGCCAGTATCTCTGACAGCCTAGAGTCCACCGACTGCTGATAGTCCTGAAATCTGGACTCCAGCCGGCCACGATGATCTGATGGACCTACCACTGATGTGTCTGTCGGCATCTGGTCATCCTCATCAGTGGTCTCTGCATCCTCGTGGTCCTCTGTCGCCTCTCTGGGTACCGGAGGAGGCTGTGTGTACACCCTGGGTGGTGGTCGTGGCGCGAACTCCATCTGTCCAGCGCCCATCCGTAGCTTTGCTAGCGAGAAGTTACGAACTGATATACAGTCGTACACCTCCGATAGCGCTCGCAGAGAGCCCCTGTGGATGTTGACGCCAATGATGTGATGATATGACCAAATGGCATATGCACTTTCCCTTGTACAGGGGAGGTGAAATGTACAATGCAATAAAACATGTTTAGTGCAAAGTTAATGTCTAACATATGATGCATGGCATATAGAAGAAAGAGATGGGGAGGCCGAATCTTGGCCAGACCCCGAGTGACGATGGGAAGAAAACACCCAACAATGACCTTGTAAAGGACATTGTCAGGTGCAGATAACTCGGTGATAGGAAATAGATTCTGGGCCGGTGGACGAGGATGACCAAAGATATGCTCATGCATGGACTCCATAGAGATGTGGTCAAAAGGCTCAGGTAGAGGAAAGTCCATGGTAGGGTAAAAAATAAAGGTGTCATCTGAAGGCCTACACTCGAGAAACTCCTGCAGTATCGTAGGAGTGAACTCTAACTCGCATTTTGCAACGCGAGTAGTGTAAGTAGGGTCGTCATCCACCTTTTTAAGGTTTTGATAGAATTCCTTAATAAGGTCATCATTAATTGGATGCGTGCACAAGACGATTTTCATCAGATTGTAGTATGCAATTAATTCCATGACATCACTACAATGCCTATTGAAAAAGTCCCTATCGATGTACCTAACCAACATAGGTTGGTACAATCGAGATTCACCCTCGGGTGGATCATTCCTACGGGCTCTCCTATTATGAATACAATGTGATGATATGACATGCAATGGCAACAATACACGATTAGATAAACCTAAATTGTAATGGAAATGAAAATTAGGGCTCGGAAAAAAAATCATTACTTAGGCGCCATTTGAATGTGTGTGCCGGAGGGAAGACTCAAATGTTGCTGAGGATCGCCGAAAAAGTCGCCGGAGAGCTTCAGACGCCGGAACCCTAATCGGAACAGGAGAAATAAACCCTAAATCGCGTGAACTAGGGCTCCAAAATAGGTGAAAAATGGAAGAGGAGAGGCTTGTTTATCAAACCTAGGACTTTGGAAGGTTGGCACAGCCGGAAGAGTCGGTCGGAGAGGGAGACGACGATCGGAGAAGGAGAGGCGAAGATAGGTTCGTCGCGTGAAGATGCCGAACCCTAGCGGTTCGCGTTTTAAAAACGTGATTCGGCCGATCGATGGAGCATCGGGCCGATCGATGTGGAGCATCCCGATCGATAGCGGTTTATTACCGGGTTTACCGAGCCGGTAGTCGACTGTCCGGCTCGACAATCGACTGCTGAACCTTCTGTAACGTGCTACAGTATCATTAGTCGACTGATGTTGCTCATCAGTCGACTGATGTGCACATCACTCGACTGCTCGTCGAGCACTCGACTGATGGCCTTCGGCCTCGGTGAACAAGAGCCATCACCGATCGATGTTCAATCGCCGAGTCATGAAGCTAGCACTGATCGATGGTCGATCGTATCGTTACTAAGAGTGTTATCGATCCGATAATCAGATTATCGGCCGATCGATATTCGATTTCCCAAAATCAGAATATCTCGATTTCATCATCTTAATTATTCCATTTTATCACGTTAGATCTTGTATATCGAATGTATTGATGTTATACTTTTATTCATGTATTTGTTAATGTATTTTAATGTTTTATTTCATTTTTGCAAACATTAACATTCAATGATTTCCAAAACCTAACATCTCACCCTTTCTAAATGTTAAAATACACAATCAAGGTAAAAGACTTATTTTGTGAGATGTAATCTATCTTAGACATTCCATCCATGCAAACATATGGTAAAACATATGAAGCATGGTGAGTACAAGACATCAAGTTGTGTGGTACTTGAGTATCACTCTAGATGTTACCTTTACATCTTAACCACACATCTCTTGATACATGACCTTCCAAAGTGTGCCAATAATCAAAGGTACACACTATGACCTCTAAATCTAGATCGTGTCAATTTTATTGATTTTCATGTTTTCAAGATATATATTGACACAACCTAAAATTCTTTGAAATTAAGGCTCAAGGATATTTCCAAGGTAACCATAACCTTGAAAGTAACCTAAGGTGCCGCCTTTATCATGGTTGAGTTAACTACCCATCCAATCAAGGTTGGCACACCCTAAACCCATCTTAGCGTGAATCAATCACGCTCTTAGGAACCCAAAATCGATTTGAGCTCCTAGGGTTAATTAGGTATTCCTTAGGGATAACCTCCCTAGATACCTTCCTAATGACCCTCCTAGACTTATTAGCCTTGGTCATTTTGGTCTTGCCTAGGTTAATCTTAGGGATTGCCTCCCTAACAACCTTCTTAGTGGTCATCCTAGGTTTCTTCGAAACCATGGCCAATAGGCACAAACCTTGGTCAACTCTAGGAATGACTTCCCCATTGACCTTGGTCTTCCTAGACCTAGTTAGTGTCCCATAGTCGAATGGAACACTATGGTAAGTCACCTTGGACTTAGATTTGTGACCCAAACCATTCTTGCCCTTGGTTTACTTTTGACTCTTAGATCCTAGATGTTGACTTTGACTTCTTGACCTAAGAGTTTGACAATTTGACCCTTGAAATTGATTTTGTATCTTGTTTAGGGTCTTTTCCAATTTCTCAAGCCTTGACCTCAAGGCTTGGTTCTCTACTTCTAATTGCCCAATTTTAGAATTTTTATTTAAATCTTGGGCATTGGACTTTCTTGGCAAATGCCTAGTCCATTTTGGATTAAAACCTAGATGTTCTTGGATTTTCTTAATAGATTTCCTAGGTATTGTTTTTCTAGGGACATTAGTCCCAAATTTCTCCTTATTCTTAAGGTGAACATTTTTAGCTCCTAAACACATATGTTTGTTATTTCTAGCATTCTCTTTATGATACATAACAAAATTGCTAAAATTAGTTCTAGCATGCTTTTTAATAATTAAATTAGACGGAGCATTATTTAAATATACCTTAGGGTTTGCCTTAGTGGCTCCCCCTACTTGTGATGCTCCCCTTTGCCCCTTCTTCTTCTTCTTTGGGCATTGACTCTAGTAATGACCCGGTAGTCGGCATTTGAACCAAATGACATGCTCCTTGCTCTTTTGTCTTGGAGAACCGGCATCCGTTGACTTTTGTTGACTTTTAGGCGTCGGAGGAGCTTTCTTGATCCTCTTTGGACATTTGCTCTTGTAATGCCCATACTCCCTACACTCAAAGCACATAATATGATTTTTGTTTGAAAATAAAGTGTTTGAGTTACCTAGGGTGGTGGTAGGTGCCAGAGTTGAATTTTGAGCTTCCTCATCTTGATCGGATGTTGAAAGCTCTTCTTGAGGTTGCTCCGGTGTAGAGGATGGTCTCTCCTCCTCAATCCTAGGAGTAGATGCTTCTTCCACCTCTTCTACTTCTTCTTTCTCCGATTCGGAAATTGACTCCATCTCAACTTCCGATTCCTCACTATCACTTGAGGATGAACTCTCCTCATGGAATCTTGCCAACTTTCTCCATAGCTCCTTGGCATACATGTAATCCCCTAGCTTGCACAAAATATCATTAGGGATTAAATCTTCCAAAAGTTTCGTTACCTTAACTTCGGTCTTGAGCTTTTGGCGTTGCTCTTGGGTCCACTTTTTCAATTTTAGGACATTTCCCTTCTTATCCCTAGGGGGTTCAAGACCTTCAATGAGGATGAACCAATCCTCTATGTTCATCATCAAGAATGTTTCCATTCTTGCTCTCCATGCCGGAAAATCTTCTGGATCATATGGAGGTGGAGTGTTGATTTCCCATCCAAGCTTGTCTTGGAATTCCATCTTCACCCTCTAGCCTTTTGCCTTAGCTCCCGGTTGTTAATCCGTAGAAGAGCCCCGGGCTCTGATACCACTTGTTAGGAATATTGGAATGGCTAGAGGGGGGGTGAATAGCGAAGATGAAATTCGATCTCGTTTGTGTCTACAATTTCGTTAGTGCGCAGCGGAAATAGAAATAATAAAAGCAATAACGAAATAGACAACAAGCTAACACAATGATATAACGTGGTTCGGAACCGCACGGTTCCTACTCCACGGATCGAGCTCTAAAGAGCCCTAGTGATGCACACGCACTCACTAATGATAAACACTCCTTCTCGACACAAGTCGGAGGCGGAGAAACCCCTTACAATAAATCTTACAACAGTAAGAACGAAATACAAGCAATATACAATGTAAATATGAAATACAAGTAAAGAAAAGACTTTACAACACTTGTTTTGATTGCTTGAATGCTTGGTTGCTTGCTTGCACTTGGAGACCTGATTTGCACCAATAAATCGCCCCAATAGCCCTCAAGAACCGATTTCTTTTTCCTCCATCACGAGCTCCATATATAGCTTCAACCTGTGCTGGAAAAAGTCTATCAGTCGACTGATCGGGACCATCAGTCGACTGATGCCACTGTTGTCGTGAGACAAAGGCTAGTTCCACGTTGGATAAGTCCAACGGAACTACCATCAGTCGACTGATTGTGACTATCAGTCGACTGATGGAGTCCTCACTCGACCAGTCGAGTCTCGACTCCATTCTGTGGCTGAATTCTCGAGCACCAGTCGACTGCTCACACGATCGATCATCGCCGATCCATCACCGATCGCCAACCTATGGCGATCGCGCTAGGCCATAACCCGCAAATAAACCCTAGTTGATTTCGATCCGATCGCCACATGGCACCAGTCGACTGGCACACCTCAAACATGAGGTTTTAACTCAAGTATGGTTCCCCCATACTTGCTAGACCACCCTTAGCCTAGACCTAAGCCTTCTAGCCACCTCCATCAGCCTCACGGCTCTCGGATCCCTCCAAGTCATTCATGACTTGTTCATCCATCGCGCTAGCCTTCAGGTGCTTCCGTTGGCTATGTCATGCTAACGGCGTCTACACCGCCAAGCCACATTGGACTTACGCCGCCAAGACTCCGCTTGGACTTTACGCCGCCAACCATTGGACTTATGCTGCCAAGACTACCGCTTGGACTTTACGCCGCCAACCATTGGACTTATGCTGCCAAGACTACCGCTTGGACTTTACGCCGCCAATATCAAACCCTTGGACTTCTCAAATGCCAAGACTCAAGCTTGTACTTTCCCTTGCCAACCCATGTTGGACTTTTCATGCCAAGACCATGCTTGGACTTTCCTTGCCAACCCATGTTGGACTTTACATTGCCAAGACCCATGCTTGGACTTTTCCCAATGCCAAGTGTCCCACTTGGACTTTCCATGCCAAGTACTCAAGACTTGGACTATTCTTGACAATTATATTGTCATATGTTTTTGTCGAAACATCAAAACACATCAAAACATCACTCGAGCCAAACTCGAGTCTTAGTCAATCGTGACCTGGGTCGATTGCACCAACACTTGTTTCATTGTGATTTTCCTCCATGACTCTATTATGCCTTCCTTTATCCGGATTTATGCCCTCCTAAGAATAAAAATATAGAAACTACAGTTATCTGAACTAAAAGTGCAATGTGAAAGTAAATGCTATGTTTTATGCATGCTATGCGAATAAAATACTAGAAAAATATGGTAAATAAACCCTAAAATATGCATGTGATTCACACTCATCTAGTGTGTTGGATACTATATCAGTTTGCTTGGTCAATTTGAGCGACTTGTGTTGGATCGAGAAGGGTCGCTAGAGGGGGGGGGGTGAATAGCGATCATAAATCTTTTCGTCATTTCATTTGAGTAGACAATTAAACGCACCGGAAAATAAAGAGACACGTTTATTTTACTTTGTTCCTAGACCGCGTACGGAGGGCAAAGCACTAAAACGTCTCCTCCTCGTTGGAGGTAGGAGACAATGATCACAAAACCGAATGTACGAGGATGAGGCAACAAGCCTACCTCACCTCGTTACGAATAAAAACAACGAATACAATATCAAAATATATTACTAGATGTTGCTGCCGATGAAGAAGATCTGAACTTGTTGTCGCATCAGCATTATGACGGTGTTGGAGCATTGGCATTGTAGGAGCACTTGATGAATAAACTTGATGATGATTGGAGTTGGAATCCACCCCTCCTTTTATAGATTTTGGCCTCTGAATATGTCTCCTCTTTTTTCGGAACAGATCACGAAGTTGTAATAAATTTTATCGCGAAGTGGCCGCGTCAAACCTTATCCGTTTTGACCTAGCGCAAAGGCTGATTCGTCGCCATCAGTCTACTGCCCAATGTCCAGTAGTCGACTGCCAGCCTGGCCACTTCCTTGCAGTGAGAGGTTAGCTCGGAAAATGATAAATACGATGGTTTCTAACCGTCCGATCTCAACATAAACCTTCCACAAGAAGTCTTAGTCGGATCGCCGCCTACGGTCGTCCCCGTACAGAGGACACGACCTTACCATCTCTCACTCACACGAGCTTACCTCGATACTTACTGTGTCGCTTTCGCTTCCGGCCTTCCACTCGATTCCTTCGGCTCCCTCCGAAGTCACTCGAGTGTCGTCCGACCACCGCGACTTCCTCCGGGTGTCGCTAGCCTTCAGCTCTAGCTTTAGTACTTTTCTGCATACTCGATTTAGCTCGTGAGATAATGATGTAAACTTATCTTTGTGTCTTTTCCATAATCAAAACACAGGTTCGATTATCTGGTGCCCCTGCACCAACAATCTCCCCCTTTTTGATCTATGGAAAACCAACACAAAGTTAAGGAAAATTAAACCATAAAACAAGTATAGTAAATGATGAATGTCATTTTCAAAAACTCCCCCTTAACCAAAACTCCCCCTTAACCCTAGGTGAGTTTTGAAAGAGATACTTTAGTTTTCAAAATTAAATAAATTTTGTGTTACTCCCCCTTAACTTTCGCTCTTCTCCCCCTTTTGCCATAAGTCAAAAAAGTATGTTGGGGTTTTTGTATAAAATAGGGGTTTAAAAACAATATCGTATATGCATGCATCTAGATAAATCAAATATGAGTCCAAGAATGGTCTAGCAGTAGTTAGATAGATTGGTTCGAAGTGTGTCCCTCTGCACCAATAATCTAAAGGTTTGTAATATAACCCTTAGGGTTAGTTTGCTCCCCCCCCCCCCTTAGTCAAATATATGAAGTATAAGAGATGTAGGGGGCGCTAAACTTTGGCCTAAGAGTTGTTAAGTACAATAGTTGAGAAAATAAGTAGTATTTTGAAGAGGTTATATTTCAATTATCCTTAACATCTCACCCATTCTATGTGTCTCATAATTTGTTCACCTTATATGTTTTGTGAGATGATTTTAAATTAATTAAAGATAGTCAACCTTGGGTTAGATTCGGATTTAACCTTTAGATCGTTAAGTAACTTTTCGAGAAATTGGCTTCCAGGTCGTGGCGAGGCACAGGGGCCTTCTTTGATTGGAACAACGACCACTTCCTTAGACAAAGCCAAATTCAAGAAAATATCACTTATGTCACTTAGGGTTACTTTCTGGTCTAACTAGTTTAGGATGCGGCAAGGTAGCTTCAGCTAGTTCCACTCGGTCAAGTGCACCAAGCTAGATACGCCTTATCTAGCTCGAATACATGAGACTTTGTTTCCCTAACGTACTATCATCTCACCGCATCCTGATACTATGTTGTCAAGAGTTGACTAACTATTTTCCCTATCTAGCCGTTCTACAAATTAAAGTAAAATATTCAATGGTTTTGCTAAGTAAGTGGGTATACTATTTTAGTGTTAGCTCCCCCTGGACCATTGAACCAATATGGTCTATTCAAATAATGAATTTGATCCTGGGAAATCCAAAACTTATTAGTCCTTATATGTGAATTCAATAAAATCTTTGGGACCCATGCTTGGACTCTTTGATGACTACGATTTACGATAGACATATATGACCTATTCGTAGTCGTTGACCTAAATCCGAGTCCGGCTTTGTTGTACATGACTCTTTGGGTTCCAAGTAGTCGGTTAAGATTCTTAGATCCCAACGTGAACCTTTCCAACGTAGCCTCAACCTCTTGAACTCGGTCTTTCAAGAGAGAATTCTCCTCCTCAAGTTTTTCAATTTGGGTTGAGTTTCCCTCTTGAACTTGACTGGTTGAAGAGGTTAGAGTAGCCTCTTGCTTGAGGGTTTCAACCTCCTCAAGTAACGACTCAACCCTAGACTCAGACTTAGTTAATTTCCTATTAAGCATTTTAATTGTATTGTAAAGCGTATGAATTAGTGAGTGGCTAACCTTAATTTTCTCTTTTGGTCCGACTTTGAGTTGCTTCTCGAAGTAGTCCTCGAGTTCGGAGTCAGTGTTGTAATTGGATTCGGATTCAGACTCTGACTCGGACTCTTCCGGTCTTGCCATGCATGCTATGTCGCCGCCTTCTTCGTTGTCCCATGTTGCATGAAAAGCCTTCTTTTGATTTGATTTGAATTGTGCCCTCTTTTGATTTTTTAGTAGCCTCCTTTCCCTCCGAACGATCTTCCGCACTACGTTCACTATTGCTTCCACCTTTTGGGATTCGGACTCTAATTCATCGTCGGGTTCGAGTCCATCTTCTTGCCTGGTAGGTGGCTTGCTTCTTTGTCCTGCAAGTAGAGCAATACCTCTCTCGGCCCGGACCACGTTAGTTTGCTCGTGAAGTTCAAACTTGGAAAATAATTCATCTAACCTAAGCTTTGAAAGGTCCTTAGAGAACTTGTAGGCATCGACCATGGATGCCCACAAGGTAGTCCTAGGAAATGAATTAAGAATGTACCTTAGTAGGTCACGGTTTTCGACCTTGTGTCCGATGGTGTGCAGGCCGTTGACAATGTCCTGGACGCGGGCGTGTAGTTGTGTCGCCGTCTCGTGTTCCTGCATCTTAAGGTTATACAACTTATTGAAAAGAAGGTCATGTTTACATACCTTAGCATCGGCCGTCCCTTCGTGTAAATCAATCAATTTGTTCCAGAGGTCTTTGGCGCTAATGAATGGACCGATGCGGTTGAGCTCCTCCTTGGACAAACCACATTGTAATATTTGAGTTGCTCTTGCATCGGCTTCGATTTGCCTCTTGGTTGCATTTGTCCACTTGTTGAAATCCAAGGGCTCTCCTTGATCATTGGTGGGTAGAGCAAAGCCGGTTTGGATTATTATCAAAGTCTCGACTTGTGTTTTCAAGAAACACTCCATCCGACCTTTCCAATAACGGAAATCATCTCCGTTAAAGAACGAAGGTCGGGTGGTGCTATACCCCTCAATGTGAGTCATTAAGTATCTTGCAAAACACGAATAAAACCAAAGAGAATTCCAAGACTTGGTCTTGGATTAGTAGTGCAGGAAATAATAGGAAATAAACAGAAATAAATAAGAAGAATACGAAATTAACAAAAACGAGAAACTTACGACCTTCAATGTCTTTGAAAGGGTACTAAACGTTGGATTTTGGGGCTAGAAACATCTTGTTATGAGGGTAAACCCTTGTAAGAAATGTAGATCTTTCAGAGAGCTTCGATTTGGTAGGTAGATCGTTTTGAGAGTCCTCTTGTACGAAAAGATATGGCCGTTTTACCGTCGACTACTCCAAAATAGAATACTTGCAAACACACAACCAACAGAAGCGTGCCAAGACTTCGTCTTGGATTAGTAGTGCGGAAAAAAAAACTAAGAAAGATACGGATCAAAAAATACGAAACGAAAACCAAAATGTGCTAGATTGGTGGTTTCACCAAATCTTAGCGCCCCCGCTCTGATACCAATTGTTGGATCGAGAAGCGTCGCTAGAGGGGGGGTGAATAGCGATCGTAAATCTTTTCATCATTTTGTTCGAGTAGACAATTAAACGCAACGGAAAATAAAGAGACACGTTTATTTTACTTGGCTCACAACCCAGCGGTTGCTACTCCAAGGCCCTATCAGTCCTAGACCGCGTACAGAGGGCAAAGCACTAAAACGTCTACTCCTCGTTGGAGGTAGGAGACAACGATCACAAAACCGAATGTACGATGATGAGGCAACAAGCCTACCTCACCTCGTTACGAATAAAAACAATGAATACAATATCAAAATATATTACTAGATGTTGCTGCCGACGAAGAAGATCTGAACTTGTTGTCGCGTCGGCATTATGACGATGTTGGAGCGTTGGCGTTGTAGGAGCACTTGATGAATAAACTTGATGATGATTGGAGTTGGAATTCACCCCTCCTTTTATAGATTTTGACCTCTGAATATGTCTCCTCTTTTTTCGGAATAGATCACAAAGTTGTAATAAATTTTATCGCAAAGTGGTCGCGTCAAACCTTATCCATTTTGACCTAGCGCAAAGGCTGATTCGTCGCCATCAGTCGACTGATGACTCCCATCAGTCGACTGATGAGCATCAGTCGACTGCCCAATGTCCAACAGTCGACTGCCAGCCTGGCCACTTCCCTGCAGTGAGAGGTTAGCTCGGAAAATGATAAATACGACGGTTTCTAACCGTCCGATCTCGACATAGACCTTCCACAAGAAGTCTTAGTCAGATCGCCGCCTACGATCGTCCCCGTACAGAGGACACGACCTTACCATCTCTCACTCACACGAGCTTACCTCGATACTTACTGTGTCGCTTTCGCTTCCGGCCTTCCACTCGATTCCTTCGGCTCCCTCCGAAGTCACTCGAGTGTCGCCCGACCACCGCGGCTTCCTCCGGGTGTCGCTAGCCTTCAGCTCTAGCTTTAGTACTTTTCTGCATACTCGATTTAGCTCGTGAGATAACGATGTAAACTTAACTTTGTGTCTTTGCCATAATCAAAACACATGTTCGATTATCTGGTGCCCCTGCACCAACAACTTGATCTTGGTGTTATTTCTCTAATGACTTCATTATCATTATTCCTGCATTCTAAATAAAAAATTAAACTGATAGGAATCAAAAATACTAGAAAAGAAATTGCAAATGCTTTAAAAGAAAACTTGGGTTGACTCCCAAGAAGTGCTTATTTTAGGTCATAAGCTCGACCCCTATAAACTTTAATCCTAGTTCAAAGTTGATGCTTCTTACTCGTCTCAAGGGAGTGCATATGTTGTAATCCATTGTGTAAGGATGTCCATCAGCTCTAGGTTGTAGCTTAAAAAGTTCTTCTATCGAATATTGATGCACTTTTTTTCTGGAATGCTTGCATCATCCTACAAGTAGATTCTCTGATAATTATTGCATTAGGATTGGAAAGGTTAAATTGGATCCTGTCATTTTCCATTCCTAATGATAATTTCTTATTTTTCACGTCAATGAGAGCTCTAGCGGAAGCTAGGAAGTGTCTCCCTAAAATAATAGGGGTTTTGGTAGTGTGACCCATATCTAAGATAAGAAAGTCAGTAGGTATTATAAATCTTCCTACTACCATTGGGATGTCTTCTAGCCTGCCTAAGGGTTGCCTCATTGTTTCATCGGCTAATGGTAAGGTCACATTTGTTTGTTTTAATCCGGTTAGCCTCATTATTTCATAAAAGGAAGTTGGTATGAGATTCACAACATACCCTAGGTCACATAGAGCTATATCAAAATCAAAATCATAAATTTCACATGGAATTATAAAGTCACTTGGATAATCAAGTTTAAGAGGAGATTTGTTTATAGGTACCATGTTTCTTTCTCCTTCCATAGTGATGGCTACATAGTCCTTGAATTCTCTTTTCTTCTCTTCTACTTCAAAGTAGACCGTAGGTGCTTCAGGGTTACTTTCATTACAATGCGCTGTTATAGCGTTGCATCTTTCTATGGGGTTGATTTTTGGCTTTCCTGGAAATTTTCCTGGTGCTCTTGCTGATGAATTTTCTATTTACGCCACCTGAGTTTCCAATATTTTAACATTGTGAGCTAAGTTGTTGACCTTGCTCACAAGTTGTTTAATTGCTTCATTAGTTTCTTTGTGTGTGTCGATATGAATTTATCATATGTTGTCGGGGACTCGTGGTTACTGGCAGTTTGGGATTAAATAAAATTTTCAATCATCTTTTTTAAGTTAGCTATTTTCCTTTGTTGATGTCCTTCTGGTTGTCCCAGATTGTTCTGATTAACTTGGTTCTGATTATTTCGGTATGAAAAGTTAGGATGATTCCTCCACCTTGGATTATAGGTGTTGGAATAGGAATTGTTCATGGGGTGTTGGTTGAAATTATTGATGGCATCAGTCAGCTCCATAGATGTTAAAAGTTCTATTTCACAATTTTATGCAGAATGTCCTGGAATGCCACATATCTCACAAGAAATATTAGTAGAATTAATAGCATTAATGCTGAAATGTGAAATTTTTTTAGATAAGTTATCTACTTTAGCTGCCTATAGATGTAAAGAACTTACCTCATACTTACCTTGCGTCTGAGTGGAGTTCCCTCATTCTGTAGCCTATTGGTGGTGGTTAAGTGCGACATTTTCAATAACATCGAAGGTTTTGTCTAGTGCTTGTTCATGAGGACTCCTCTTGTAGGTGAATCTAGAGAGATTTTTGTAGGATAGGAGATACTGTTATAAAAGGTGTGGATGATAAGCCATTTCTCCAATCCGTGATGTGGACATTGTTGCAATAGCCCTTTGAATCTATCCCAAGCTTAAAAAAGTGATTCTTCATCTTTTTGTATGAAGTTTGTGATTTGATGGCGGAGATTTTTTACTTTGCTTTGGGGAAAATATTTGTCCAGAAATGTTAGTTCTAGCTAATCCATGTTGTAATGCAATCCATAGGAAGAAAATGGAACCATGCCCTTGCTTTTTCCCGTAAGGAGAAGGGAAACAATCGCAGTTTGAATGCATTTACAGAGGTTCCATTAAATTTTAAAGTTTCACAGAATTCTAAGAATACCACTAAATGTAGATTAGGATCTTCTGAAGGTGTTCTTCCGAATTGATGCTATTGAATCATGGATAGATGTGCGGGTTTCAACTCAAAATTATTGGCTTCTATTGGGGGTTTTCGAGTGCTTGATCTTAGCCCCCTTGTACTTAGCACTTCATAATCATGCAAAGGTTTATTTTCTTCATTTTTTTCCATTTTAAATGTTGGAGTTTCTTCTAGTCTCTTTAAGAGTCTTTGTCTAGCGAAGAGAGTTCTTTCGATTTCAGGATCTAGCTTCGTCAACTCCCTAGTAGACCTGTGCATGCAACATGAAGAGCAACTCCAATGAAAGTAACTGTGGTAGATGAAATAAATGAAGTAAAATAAAATATAAAATATAAAATAAATAAAAATATAGATTAATCTAATTGCAATTAAATTGATATTGAAACAGTCCTCGACAACGAGGCCAAAAACTTGATAACGTGAATTCGCAAGCGCACGGTCGTCGTCAAGTAATAAAATATCGATCCCATAGAGACTGGTCAAGTACCGGATGAATGCAAGGGAATATTATCTAGAAGATTAAATAATTTAGTGAAGGTTGAAGGAGAGAGGGAAAATAGACGATCAACACACAAGTATAGGACTAGTTTATGAAGCAATCTTAGGACTTTGGTTTCTCTACAATGTCTAATGTCTTGGCAACTCTTGGTTAATATGTATTATTGAAGGAAATCTATCTAAGGATATATTCAGGTTCTACTTTCACGGTATTAGTTCTTTTGGAGAACTTGTTGCAACGATGGGAACTTGTCACGAGAACCTAGGCAGATTTCTGCTTAATCACTAGTACTAATTACTTATAGAATCCAAAAATTATTAGGTTCTAGGAGAGGGTATCTTTTGGAGCATTCATAGGTCGATGAACTTATTTGCAATGGTGGGCACCTATCACGAACCCAGGCAGATCACTACAGTTAATTATTGGGAGTATGGGGAATATAATCAAAGTCTCACATTGGTAAGACATGGAAAAGATCATGCACTTAGAAGATAAAAAGATATATCCATTGGCATGAGACCTTTTGGGTAAAGCCCAAAAATAAAACCATGAGTGCTTAGGCCCAAAGTGGACAATATCATGTCATTATGGTGACATATAAATCTTATAGGCACTAACAATTGGTATCAAAGCTATGGTCCATGTCAAGCCATGAACCTCGAATGAAAGAAGTGGAGCATCCATGTCCGAATCAAGAGAACCAGATACCAGACAGGAAGTCTAGTTGGGCCAGAAGGGCTGAAAAACTAGCAGGAAGTCCAGTTGGGTTAGGAGGACCAGATAGTTGGCAGGAAGTCTTGGTGGGTTGAGGATCGGACATCAAGCATACAAAGTCCTTCGAGGATGGATAGGCTTGAGGGGGGCTCAATGTGGTCCTTCGTTTGAGGGGGGAGGGGGTTGTTGGGAGTATGGGGAATATAATCAAAGTTTTACATTGGTAAGACATGGAAAAGATCATGTTCTTATAAGATAAAAAGATATCTCCATTGGCATGAGGTCTTTTGGGTAAAACCCAAAAATAAAACCATGAGGGCTTAGACCCAAAGTGGACAATATCATGTCATTGTGAAAACATATGAATCTTATAGGCACTAACATTAATGAAAACCCTACAAATAGATCATGAAATCCTTGAGAGTTTCTAATTGCTTTTGGAGTATTCATAGGTCAATGAACATATTCGCAACGGTGGGCACCTATCACGAACCCAGGTAGATCACTACTATTAATGAAAGCCCTTAATTACTATAGTTTATAACGATTAGTTATACAAATCTGGGATAGAAAGCCCCAAAAGCATGCAATAAGTGATCAGCAAACTCACAAGACAATCCATATGTACCATAAAAACAATTCAAGAAATTCACAATGAATAAATAAAAAGAGTTATACAATCCAATACAAACCGACAAAGAGCTACTCCTTAATCCTACGGTACAACTACTTCATAAAGGAGTTACAAAACATAGACGATATAAAAAGGAAGAATTAATCCAATGTCCTATGCTTTGAGCATCTCGTCCTCAGCCTCAGGACTTGTCCTGAGGATCTTATACTTGATGTTCTTTGATGATCTATTTGATCCTCCCTTCAATCCGGATTCCTGGTGGCTTAGGGTCCTTTTTATAGACTTTTATGGAGAGAAAATCAAGAATTAGTTGCAAGAAATTCGGAACATCCTTGAGAAAAATATGGATTCGATTATCCCATGACACAGTCATGCCATTTGGCACAACATGGGCGTGTCAGGCCCTATGGAGGCCTGGCACATTCCGAAATTGAATGTGCTGAAGAGGCTGAGTAAGGGTATGCCCCTGGCACGCCCTGGGTGTGTTGGACACTGGGGACTCCAGAAAATGTGCGTTGCGGCTCCATTTTCTCTCCGTTTTATTGTGGTTTTCCTCAATGGCTCTATTATATCTTCTTTTATCTGGATTTATGCCCTCCAGAGAATAAAAACATAGAAACTGTAGTTATCTGAACTAAAAGTGCAATATGAAAGTAAATGTTATGTTGTATTCATTCTATGTGAATAAAATACTAAACAAATATGGTAAATAAACCCTAAAATATGCATGTGATTCACACTCATCAAACTTCCCTAGTATTCATACTTGGACTTTCACTCAAATCTTACTCAAGCTTGGTCAACCTTGACCTGAGGTTGATTGCTCCAATAATCTCCTATTAACAATCTCCCTCATATGGCCTTGGATGTCCCAAACCATCCACTAGTCATACTTATAGGGGAAAATTCGAATCGTGACATTCACAATATCATGGGCGAATACTTCACACAATTGCAGCGGAAACTAAATATAAACCGAATCCCTCCAGAGATCCATGCAAAACATATAAATTATTTCGATTAACCTACTTTTGTAGGGTGTTCGCTTTCGGAGGCTCATTGGCTCCCATGTCCTCGGATTAAAATTTTCACTAATGAAAGAATTAATCCGGATGGGATGAGCTTCCTTAGCACAACCTATTCGTCGTCGTGCTAACAACTTGAGTGGTCGCTTGAACAAACTAGTTGTTCAAGCAACACAACTCTTCTAGTTGGTTAGCCGCGGAAGAGACGACGGATGGATCGCCGGTTTTTGTGTTTGTCTTCGGGGTCTATGATTATACAATATATATTCACACACACACATGCATAATCAAAACAAATAAGAACATGCTCAGATCTGTACATAAAGTTAAAATAACTTTATACCTTACGATCTTCTATCGTATGTCCTTTCCTTCTCGTGGACGACGTGTGGACGAAGATCCTCCACGAGTAGAAGCCTTCTAGATCGAGTTCTCCTCTTCCTTGTCCGCTGCGAACAAAGAGAAGAACCACAAATACCTTTCCTATCTAGAACCGGCCACCAAGCTAGGAAGTTTGATGCAACCGCCGCCAAGGAATGAATAGATGAGGCGCACCACCAATACAAAGGGAAGCGGCCACCTTGGAAATTGAGGAAGATGATCTTGCCGCCACCAATGGGAGGAGAACCACCGGCAAAGGAAGAAGAGAGTGGCTAATGTGAAGGGCGCTGCCAAGGAATGCTTGAAGGAGGTGGGCGCCAAGAACAATTTTGGATGAAGATGGTTGCCGCCAACCTTACTCCAAACCCTAGCCGCCTAACTCTTTCCAAACCCTAATCCCTATTTGAATTATCTTGATCATTATTGCCCAACCCTAAGCATCTATTTATAGAATAGGGCTTAAGCCTCCTTTAATCTCCACCGTCGGATCTAGGGATTCAATCTCTACCGTCGGATCTAGGGTTTTATCCCAACCGTCGGATCTAGAGTTTAATCCCAACCGTCGGATCTAGGATTTCATCCCAATCGTCGGATCTAAGGTTTCATCCCAACCGTCGGATCTAGGGTTTTATCCCAACCGTCGGATCTAGGGATTTAATCCCAACCGTCGATTCTAGGATTTCATCCTAACCATCGGATCTAGGGATTTAATCCCAACCGTTGGTTCTAGAGTTTCATCCAACCATCGGATCTAGGGATTTAATCCCAACCGTTGGTTCTAGGTTTTGTTTTACATTCTTGGATCTAGACTTCACAAGGATTGTATTAGGCTACGATAGGGACCATAAGGAGGAGTTGGGTCTTGGCCACCCGATGGATCGGAACCACACAAACTTGATCCATCAATGATGTTCCATTCCACTAGAGGATCATCATTGAACTACCTCACCAACCCCCATAAATCAATATGGGCTCCATATATTATTTCTACATTAATCTCCCCGTGTTTAAGATATCGAATGTCCGTCAATTAACTGATTTACTGACCATCAATTAATTAACATCTAATTCCTCGAGTAGTACCACTCAACCTTATAATCATGTTGACTAAGTCAACCAGCTGGGTTTACATGATGAACCTTATGAGCTCCTCAAGGGGACATCATCAACCTAATATATAGGACACGGTTTCCTCCTATAATCAATGACACACCATGTAAATAATATTATTTCCCAACTTACCGGGCATATTGATTTAATCCATCTAAATCTCACCCACTGGTAAATCAAAGAAATAAATACTAAGTACATGTGCCCGTTATTATATCGGGATTAAGAGCATGTACAACATAATATCCGAGGTCCGATTCAATTATGTAGTCAGTACTAAATTGAATCACCTCTATGTCGGTCCTACTCAATACACCTAAGTGTACTAGTGTAACTCTATGTTCAAGATAAAACAATACCAAGCTACACTACAACCATGCCAATGGTTTGTCCAAAACCATCTTGGTTGTGAGCCTCTACTTATATTTTACAAGGGACTAATAACATGATCTTCTGTGCCACACCAAGTACCATGTTATCTACAATGTAGAATATTAGACAATATGCACACATATATAATGAATATATAAAATGCAAACAATGATCATGTGATTCTTATTTCAAAATAAAATGTTCATACAGAAAAGAGCTAGGCTTTTAATATACATTCCAACAATCTCCCACTTATACTAAAAGACTATGCCGTCATCACTCTGCCATACATCTGATCCCCATGTCCTCCACATGCCTATCAAACGCTACCGGAAGGGCCTTAGTGAATGGATCCGCCAGTTATCCTCTCGATGCAATCTTGGTGACAAAGAACTTCTCCTCGCTTTACGATATTCTCGTATGAGGTGGTACTTGCGCCTATGTGTTTACTTGCCTTATGGGCTCGTGGTTCCTTCGAGGCAATCGCACACTGCTATTATCACAATAAATTGTGATAGTTCGGGCAAACCAGAATCACATCCAAGTCCATCAAGAAGTTCTGAGCCATACAGCCTTCCTTGGCGCCTGCAGGCCGCCACATACTCACCTTCCATGGTAGAGTCCGCCACGCATTTCGCTGACACTCCTCCATACTATGGCTCCACCTCCAAAAGTAAACACAAACCCCGAGGTAGACTTACTCTTGTCCCTATCTGATTGGAAATCCGAATCCGTGTAACCCACAGGGACTAATTGTTCTGCCCGGTAAACTAGCATATAATCCCTAGTCCTTCTCAGGTACTTCAATATATGCTTTACCGCAATCCAATGTCCCTGTCCTGATTACTCGATTCGCTAACCATGCCTACAAAGCAGATATCCGGTCCTCAGACATAGATAGCATACATAAGGCTTCCTACTGCCGAAGCATAAGGAACCGCCTTCATGTCCTCTATCTCCTTTGATGTTTTGGGACACATCTCTTTATATAAAGGAACTCCATGCCTAAAAGGTAGAAAACCTTTCTTGGAGTTTTGCATGCTAAAATGAGCAAGAATAGTGTCAATGTATGAAGCTTGAGACAAGCACAACATCCTTTTCTTGCGATCCCTTATAACTTTGATCCCAAGGATGTGTCCCACTTCTCCCAAGTCCTTCATATCAAACTGTTTGGACAACTATACCCTTACGTCTGATAACACTTTGATATTGTTGCCAACTAACAAAATGTCATCTACGTATAGTACAAGAAACACCACTACGTTTCCGTCACATCTCTTGTATACACAAGGCTCATCCGGACTTTGAATAAATCCATATGATTGGATTACCTCATCAAAGCGGATGTTCCAAGATCTAGAAGCTTGCTTCAATCCATAAATGGACCGATTAAGCTTACATACAAGATGCTCTTTGCCTTTAGCAATGAATCCCTCTGGTTGCCGCATGTAGATGTTCTCCTCAAGACTTCCGTTAAGGAAAGCTGTCTTGACATCCATCTGCGAAATCTCATAATCCATATGGGCAGCTATAGATAAGAGAATCCGGATAGACTTAAGCATAGCTACCGGCGAAAAGGTCTCCTCATAATCGATACCCTCTTTCTGAGTATACCCTTTCGCAACAAGCCTAGCTTTGAAGGTCTCAACCTTCCCGTCTACTCCTCTCTTTCTCTTGTAGATCCACTTGCATCCAATGGTTTTTACACCATCGGGTGGGTCTACTAGCTCCTAGACCTGATTAGAATCCATAGATTCTATCTCTGAATTCATCGCTTTTTGCCAAGATACTGCATCTCTATCTTGGATTACCTCGTCATATGTCCAGGGATCAGGTTCATGTTCACCAGGGACTAAGTCCGAAGACTCTCCCAAAAACATGAATCTGTCGGGTTGTCTAACAACCCTCCCACTACGACGAGGTGGCTCCTGTGTATGCTCTGTGACACGCGGTGCAGTGACTTGTGGTGTCTCCTCTTGTATCGGTGGTACTGAAGTCGGGACTTCCCCTGTCAACTCCTCAAGAACAATCCTACTCGTGGGCTTGTGGTTCATCACATAGTCCTCCTCTAGAAATCTGGCATTCGTACTCACGATCACCTTCTGATCTCTAGGACTATAGAATAAACCACCCTTCGTTCCCTTGGGGTAGCCAACAAACAAGCGCACTTCTGTACGAGATTCCAACTTACCAGCATCTCCCTTCAGCACATGTGCTGGACTACCCCAAATCCGAATATGTCTTAGACTAGGCTTTCGCCCAGTCCACAACTCTGTGGGAGTAGAGGGTACTGACTTAGATGGAACCAAGTTCAGAATGTGTGATGCTGTTTCCAGAGCAAACCCCCAGAACGAATCAGGTAACTCAGAATAACTCATCATCGATCTGACCATCTCCATAAGAGTCCTATTCCATCGCTCCGCCACACCATTCTGCTGGGGTGTGCCAGGTGCGGACAATTGGGATTGAATCCCAGCCTCTGATAAGTAACTCCTAAACTCTCCCAAGAGGTACTCGCCACCACGATCAGATCGTAATGTCTTGATACTTTTACCTTGACGGTTCTCCACATCAGCCTTGAATTCTTTGAACTTGTCAAAGCATTCAGACTTGCGGCGCATCAAGTAAATGTATCCATACCTTGAATAATCGTCTATAAAAGAGACGAAGTATTCAAAGCCACCTCTTGCCTGGATAGACATAGGACCGCACAAATCAGAATGAACCAATTCTAACACATCTTTGGCCCTATACCCCTTGGCCTTGAAAGGCCTCTTGATCATTTTACCTTCCAAGCAAGATTCGCAGGTTGGGAGATCCTCCACCACTAATGAACCCAAAGGTCCATCAGCTATCAACCTTTGAATTCTACTTAGGTTAATATGACCAAGCCTTAGATGCCAAAGATATGTTTGGTTCATTTGCGAAGGTTCTTTTCTCTTATTAGATTTAGAAGATGAGCTATTTACTTCTATTTGCATCGTGGGAGTTTTTGGTTCAAGAGTATATAAATTGCCAACCAATGTACCAGAACAGATAATCTCCATATTCCTTTTTATAACCACCTTGTCATTAAAAGAAACAGAATATCCATCCATAAATAATTTAGAAACTGAAATTAAATTCTTTCTAAAAGTAGGTACATAAAGACAATTTCTTAAAACCAAAAATTTATTCCTATCAAAAGATAAATAAACGTCTCCCACTGCAATAGCCGCCACCTTTGAAGCATTGCCCATGAAGATGGTAATCTCTCACTCAGCTAGTCGTCGGGTTTCTGGAACCCGCAAGGAATTCGGACATGGTCAATGGCTCTGTATCTACACACCAGCCGGTAGATAACACCGCTAAACATGTTTCAACAACTAAACAAGAAGATATACCTTTGTTCTTTCGGCGAGGACAGTCCGCCTTCCAATGTCCAGTCTGCTTGCAAGTGAAGCACTTGCCTTTCGGCTTCTTCACTCTTGCCTGAGGTCCCACTGCCACTTTCTTCGCTCCACCTTGCTTCTTCTTCTTCTTACCTTTCGGTTTAGAGGAAGAAACCTTCTGAGCGACCATGACTTGAGCACTCGACGAAAAGCCCTCTGCGCTGGAGTTCTATCAGAAGCTCCGCCAACGAATACAACCTCTTGTTCATGTTGTAGTTGAGGCGGAACTGCTCAAAACTCCTAGGCAAAGACTGGAGAATGATATCGACCTGGGTTTCCCCATCGATCTCAGCTCCGAGGACTTCCATCTCATTAAGATGAGCCATCATCTTGAGAACATGATCCCTAACGGGTGTTCCCTCGACCATGGTGGTCGTCATCAAGTTTCTCATTGCCTCCTGCCTAGCCGCCCTACTCTGATGTCCGAAAAGTTCCTTGAGATTGAACATCATGTCATAAGCTGTGGCTATGGCCTGATACTGATGTTGCAGCACATTTGACATAGATGCCAAAATGTAACACCACGCCATCTCATCTGCCTTAACCCATTTCTTATAACGTTCTATCTCCTTTTCATCAGAGTCATCTGAGGGCTTAGGAAGACAGACCTCGAAGAGTACAAATTTGTACTCTTCCGCAGTTAAGACAATATCCAGGTTTCTTTTCCAATCAATGTAGTTTGGACCAGTAAGTTTGCTTTCTTTTAAAATCACAGCAAGTGGGTTGAAAGCCATTTGAAAATCCTAAAAATCACAATGATCAAAAATATTAGATTTCAAAAAATTATTGATTCCTCAAAATAATAAAATTCAGAAATCAACCAACACCTCAAAACACCGAGAATATCGCATGCCACGATAGTGTGGACGTATACGAATTCTACATTTGTAAGAGGAGGTTTTACCCATTAATTTTATTATCTTGTCAACCTTACTTTTTGACAAATAAAATTAATAGTTGGTTCCTCTTTAGCCCTACAAATAAAAGCAGTGACTCCGATGGGGAGGATACTTTTATTTGCATCTAAGTGTGCACCATTACACGATACTAAGGGAATTATTTCGGATTATGTGCCTTACCGATGGGGAAGTACACACGCTCCTAAATAATTTCCTATAACCATTATTTGACCTAGTGATCCGCAAACAAACCCATCTGATGGGGAGAAAGGCACTCAAAGCCAACGCACAAGTTTGTTGCATCACACGTCAAATTGTAATGGAGGCCGCGGGAATTAATTAAAATATCCCTCTCCCACTTAGTAAATTGCAATTGAGGAATTTTAAAACACACACAACATGCATATAAAACAAATAAGCAATAAATATGGAAAAAACAGAATTTTTTTCCAACTATTATGGCATTGTCCTCCAATATGCATCCCGTCGTGTCGCCACCTCGTCCGCTCCATCTTTTCCCGTCGAAGTCACCAAAGAGTTCGAGAGATAAATCATTTTATTTACATCCATCGATCCTATACTCCACGAAGGAGTGTACAAATAATCTAGATCGAAAGTAAACTAAAATGATCGGCTAAACAATGCCGTATTTAATTACAAAAATTAAATACTAATCTAGCCTCGTCAACCCCGAGGATTCAAATAATAAATTTTTACACACATCCATTCACATACACACACATGGCCATAATAGTCGGATCTTATGCCTGCAACCAAAGAGTTAAACTACGCATATCCTACTATTATCCGGCACATATAATATATGAAAAATGCATAAAAAATTAACCGAATCCAAAACACACAAAACCGAAAACCATGGCTCTGATACCAGTTGTAGGGTGTTCGCTTTCGGAGGCTCATTGGCTCCCATGTCCCCGAATTAAAATTTTCACTAATGAAAGAATTAATCCGGATGGGATGAGCTTCCTTAGCACAACCTATTCGTCGTCGTGCTAACAACTTGAGTGGTCGCTTGAACAAACTAGTTGTTCAAGCAACACAACTCTTCTAGTTGGTTAGCCGCGGAAGAGACGACGGATGGATCGCCGGTTTTTGTGTTTGTCTTCGGGGTCTATGATTATACAATATATATTCACACACACACATGCATAATCAAAACAAATAAGAACATGCTCAGATCTGTACATAAAGTTAAAATAACTTTATACCTTACGATCTTCTATCGTATGTCCTTTCCTTCTCGTGGACGACGTGTGGACGAAGATCCTCCACGAGTAGAAGCCTTCTAGATCGAGTTCTCCTCTTCCTTGTCCGCTGCGAACAAAGAGAAGAACCACAAATACCTTTCCTATCTAGAACCGGCCACCAAGCTAGGAAGTTTGATGCAACCGCCGGCCAAGGAATGAATAGATGAGGCACCGACCACCAATACAAAGGGAACAGCCGGCCACCTTGGAAATTGGAGGAAGATGATCTTGCCGGCCACCAATGGGAGGAGAACCACCGACAAAGGAAGAAGAGAGTGGCTAATGTGAAGGGCGCCGGCCAAGGAATGCTTGAAGGAGGTGGGCACCGGCAACAATTTTGGATGAAGATGGTTGCCGCCCAACCTTACTCCAAACCCTAGCCGCCCAACTCTTTCCAAACCCTAATCCCTATTTGAATTATCTTGATCATTATTGCCGCCCAACCCTAAGCATCTATTTATAGAATAGGGCTTAAGCCTCCTTTAATCTCCACCGTCGGATCTAGGGATTCAATCTCTACCGTCGGATCTAGGGTTTTATCCCAACCGTCGGATCTAGAGTTTAATCCCAACCGTCGGATCTAGGATTTCATCCCAATCGTCGGATCTAAGGTTTCATCCCAACCGTCGGATCTAGGGTTTTATCCCAACCGTCGGATCTAGGGATTTAATCCCAACCGTCGATTCTAGGATTTCATCCTAACCATCGGATCTAGGGATTTAATCCCAACCGTTGGTTCTAGAGTTTCATCCAACCATCGGATCTAGGGATTTAATCCCAACCGTTGGTTCTAGGTTTTGTTTTACATTCTTGGATCTAGACTTCACAAGGATTGTATTAGGCTACGATAGGGACCATAAGGAGGAGTTGGGTCTTGGCCACCCGATGGATCGGAACCACACAAACTTGATCCATCAATGATGTTCCATTCCACTAGAGGATCATCATTGAACTACCTCACCAACCCCCATAAATCAATATGGGCTCCATATATTATTTGTACATTAATCTCCCCGTGTTTAAGATATAGAATGTCCGTCAATTAACTAATTTACTGACCATCAATTAATTAACATCTAATTCCTCGAGTAGTACCACTCAACCTTATCATCATGTTGACTAAGTCAACCAGCTGGGTTTACATGATGAACCTTATGAGCTCCTCAAGGGGACATCATCAACCTAATATATAGGACACGGTTTCCTCCTATAATCAATGACACACCATGTAAATAATATTATTTCCCAACTTACCGGGCATATTGATTTAATCCATCTAAATCTCACCCACTGGTAAATCAAAGAAATAAATACTAAGTACATGTGCCCGTTATTATATCGGGATTAAGAGCATGTACAACATAATATCCGAGGTCCGATTCAATTATGTAGTCAGTACTAAATTGAATCACCTCTATGTCGGTCCTACTCAATACACCTAAGTGTACTAGTGTAACTCTATGTTCAAGATAAAACAATACCAAGCTACACTACAACCATGCCAATGGTTTGTCCAAAACCATCTTGGTTGTGAGCCTCTACTTATATTTTACAAGGGACTGATAACATGATCTTCTGTGCCACACCAAGCACCATGTTATCTACAATGTAGAATATTAGACAATATGCACACATATATAATGAATATATAAAATGCAAACAATGATCATGTGATTCTTTTTTCAAAATAAAATGTTCATACAGAAAAGAGCTAGGCTTTCAGTATACATTCCAACAACTTTGTCTAGATCTTATCTAGAATGAGAAGTATTCCTTTGATGCAAGCCCTTCGCAATCCCGCTAATCCAAGCCCTCCCGAATCTCAATACGATAAGAACAACCGTATCTCCATGGTATCCACACTGACACTCAAATAGTTTTGGAGTCACATTGTGATAAGAACACTTGGAAGAAAGAAGGAGAAGAAGGCTTGGCTTGCACGTCCAACACCCAAAAGGCACAAAAGCTTTCACATTGAAAGCATTTCAATAGCCACCAAGCCATCAACTCCCATTACTCCTAATGAATACCATGACCCTTGGTATTCTCTTTCATCAATGCATAAAATCTCTCATCTCCTCATCATGAATACTAAGGCCCTTGGTATTACCTTGCATGATTAATCACATTAATCATGCAAAGTGATAGATGACCCTTAGATTTTCTGCATGATGAATTATCTTCCATGGTTTAACTTGAGTCTAACTCAAGTTCAACCAACTTGAGTCTAACTCAAGTCTTGGCCATTTGCTCAATTGTTCTTTTAGTCAACTAAAAGAAACCATCTCCAAAACAGAATTTCATTTGTGTGTGACCCAATAGGCTCTTATAGCATTGGTAATGTATCTAAAACTATTTTAGATACATAAGCAATGAGCGGCATCTAGCAATACATCATTGCTACCCAAGCTATAAGAAAGTTGAGATCCAACAACCTTTCCGTGACTATTATCATGTATGACGATGTCCTTTTATCCTTGATATCTTAGATCGATCAATGAGGCATAAACCATATCATCCACTTATCGATCTTTATGTTTTTTAATCCCCAAATAGACTCACTCAAATAAATGAGCTTAATATCTCATATTGACTCATTTGAACATGACCAGGCATTTCGTGGTCATACTCTATCAAGAGACCAAAGATATCACTCCCATCATATCGGAGGGATAGATCTCATCTACATCACTCATATCCCTCCGCATAATTCGTTACATACCCAGTAATCGGCATTATAGTGCACCCTATTATGGGTGACGTTAGACGATACCAAAGTACATAACTCCTTATGTAGGGAACTGTAGTGACTTCAGGTCTAAGGACTATTTATACCAATAGTCACATGAGAAAGTATATGACACTCATATAATGATCCATGACACTTTTTCATGGCGGGTCAATTCAGTACATATATTCTCCAATATATATACTCATGTGCCAATATGATATCACATATCCATGACTTGTGAGATCAAGTCATTCATTGACCTACAAGCTAGCCTCAATGTATCAATATATCCCTTTGTCTATTAATACAATACTTGACTAGGAATATTTAAGAATAGTGTTCTCTACAACTTCTCATAATCTATTCTACCAATTGATATACTGTAGATTAGAACCTACTATTCAAGGGCATTATTATATTTATTTGGCTGACACACGCATAAAGTAAATATAATAATCAATCTTTGTCTATTATTAATGAAATATGATATATATGATCCCTAATCAATCATCTCATGATTGGCACTAAGGGATGACACTAACAATCTCCCACTACCACTAGTGTCAATCACTGTAATCTCTAAGACCCAGTGACCTAGTAAGACCATCATGCCTTCTCTGTGCCAAAGCCTTGGTCAAGGGATCCACAATGTTAGCATCAGTATCTACTCTGCATATCCGTACATCTCATCTATCGATGATCTCTCAAATGAGGTGATACTGCCATAGTATATGTTTAGAATGCTGGTGAGAACGAGGTTCCTTAGCCTATGCTATAGCCCCATTGTTGTCACAATAAATCTCTATAGAGCTCACTATGCTAGGAACTACACCAAGCTCAGAAATAAACTTCCTGATCCAAACAAACTCCATTGCCGCATCAGAAGCAGCAATATACTCGGCCTTTGTAGTAGAATCCGCAACTATGTCTTGCTTTGAACTCTTCCAACTCACAACACCACCATTTAAACAAAATATATACCCTGACTATGATCTGTAATTGTCCTTGTTCATTTGGAAGCTAGCATCGTTGTAACCCTTTACAGCGAGCTCCTCATTGCCTCCAAATATCAAGAAATATTCTTTAGTTCTTCTCAAGTACTTAAGAATATTCTTGACGGCTATCTAGTGACCATCACCTGGATCTGACTGGTACCTACTCGTCATGCTTAAAGCATACGAGACATCAGGATGAGTGCATAGCATGGTGTACATAATAGATCCTATAGCAGATGTATAAGGGATCTGATCCATGCGCTCCCTTTCTTCCCTAGAAGAAGGGCATTGAGCCTTCGAAAGGCTCACACCATGTGACATTAGCAGAAATCCCTTCTTGGAATTCTACATGGCAAAATGTTTAAGTACCTTGTCAGTGTATACACTCTGACTTAGGCTGAGCAATCTCTTAGATCTATCTGTATAGATCTTAATGCCTAAAATGTAGGCTGCTTCACCTAAGTCCTTCATTGAGAAACAATTCCCAAGCCTAATCTTCATAGACTGTAGTGTAGGGATGTCGTTTTCCATGAGAAGTATGTCATCAACATACAAGATAATAAAGATAACTATGCTTCCACTAACCATCTTGTAGACACAGGGTTCATCTTCATTCTTGATGAAACCAAACTATTTGATTGCATTATCGAATCGAAGATTCCAGCTTCTAGATGCTTGCTTTAAACCATAAATGGACCTTTGCAACTTGTATACCTTGCCATCATGCTATGGATCTACAAAACCCTCAGGTTGTGTCATATACACATCCTCGAGGAGGTTTCCATTCAAAATCGTAGCTTTGACATCCATTTGCCAGATCTCATAATCGTGGTAAGTTGCAATAGCAAGCATGATCTGAATGGACTTAAGCATCACAACTGGTGAAAAAGGTTCATCATAGTCAATACCATGAATCTATTTGAAACCTTTAGCTACTAGTCGCCCTTTATAGGTATGCATAAGACCATCCATGTCAGTCTTTCTCTCAAAGACCCACTTACATCCAATGGGTTTGACCCCTTCAGGTGGATCAACCAAAGTCCATACTTGGTTAGTGTACATAGATTCCATTTCGGACCTCATGGCCTCTAGCCATTTCTCATAATATGAGCTCATCAACCCTTCCTGATAGGATGTAGGCTCGTTCAACTCAACAATCATAATTTCATCATTGTCAGACAAGAGAAATGAATATCTCTCAGGCTGACAACGTATCCTATTAGACCTACGAAGAGGTTGGTCTACTTGAACAGGTTGTTGATCCACAATTTCTTGTGCAACAATCTCATCATCCACAACACTTTGTGGTTCCTATTCAATTTCCATCTCAGTGCTATCTTTATCTTGAATTTTTTCAAGATGTACTTTACTCCCACTAGTTCTTCTAGAGATGAACTCTCTTTCTAGAAATACTCTATTTCTAGCGACAAACACTTTGCCTTGTGTGGGATTGTAGAAGTAATATCCTTTCATTTCCTTAGGATATCCTACAAAGTAGCACTTGTTCGATTTGGGGCCTAGTTTATCGGAGACTTCGTCGAACATAAGCCTCACATCCCCAAATCTTCATAAAAGACATCTTGGGACTCTTCCCAGTCCATATCATATATGGTGTCTTTATGACTGCCTTAGATTGGATGCAGTTAAGTGTGAAAGCAGTCGTCTCTAAAGCGTATCCCCAGAATAAAGAAGGAATATTTGTGTGACTCATCATGGATCGTACCATATCTAATAATGTACGATTTCTTCTTTCTGATACACCATTCCACTGTGGTGTTCCAGGTGGAATGAGTTGAGATCTAATCCCAAACTCAATGAGATGGTCACGAAAAGCTTGGCTAAGGAATTCCTCACCTCGAACTAATCGAAGCACTTTAATACTCTTACCAAGTTGGTTCTGTACTTCATTCATGAATTCTTTGAACTTTTCAATGGATTCAGATTTGTGTCTCATAAGATACACATATCCATATCTACTGAAATCATCTGTAAAAGTAATGAAGTACCGATAGCCTCCTCTAGTTATTACATTGAAAGGCCCACATACATCAGTATGTATGAGTTCTAACAAATAAGTAGTTCGTTCACCATATCCACTAAATGGAGTCTTGGTCATCTTGCCTAAAAGACAAGATTCGCATGTCTCATATGATTCAAAATCAAATGAGTCATGTAATCCATCCTTATGAAGCTGGGATATGCGACTCTCATTTACGTGACCCAGGCGACAATGCCAGAGATAAGTTTGGTTTATATCATTAGATTTGAACCATTTGATATTTATGTTATAGACTGGGGTTTCATGATCTAGAAGATAGAGACCATTCACAAGATGTGCACTACAAAAAAATATATGTAAATAAATGGAGTAACACTTGTCCTTTATTAGAAATGAGAAACCTTTCTTGTCTAAACAAAAAACAGAGATAATATTTTTCATCAAGGCAGACACATAACAACAGTCCTCTAGTTCTAAGATAAGCCTAGTGGGCAAAGATAATGAATATGTCCCTACAGCGATGGCGGCAACTTTTCCTCCATTGCCTACCCATAGGTCCACCTTGCCCTTCGTCAATGATCTTGTCTTTCGAAGGCCCTGTACATTGGTACAAATGTGAGAAGCACAACCAATATCTAATACCCAAGAAGACGAGATAGATAAATTGACTTCTATAACATATATACCTGAGGTAGAAGTCTCACTTCTCTTCCTTTTTATAGCTTGCAGTTTCTCTTCCAATGCTCGGTCTCACTGCAGTGGAAGCATTCCCCTTCCTTAGACACCTCTCCTTTGGGTTTCAATGCATTTTCCTTGCCTTTTCCTTTGGCTTGGGTCTTACCCTTACCTTTAGGCTTCTGCTTCCCTTTGCCTTTGCCTTTTTTTACCATCAAAATGGTACCAGGATTTGTCTTCTTAAGGTTGAGTTCAGCAGTTCATAATATGCTCAACAACTCAGGTAAAGGCTTGTAAATTTCATTCATATTATAGTTCATAACAAATTGACTGTATCCTTTTGGCAGTGACTACAGAACAAGGTCAGTGGCAGCTCTTAGCCCAATGGAAATCTCAATCTCTGTAGGTTCTCAACGTACCCAATCATCTTGAGTACATGAGTGCCTACGGGAGTTTCCTCTTGCATCTTGCATTCAAACAAGGCCTTTGATACTTCGTATCGCTCGTGCCTTACTTGTCCTTGATATTGTTGTTTTAAATACTCAACCATACCATAGGCATCCATGTTCTCATGTTACTTCTGAAGCTCAGAGTTCATGGTGGCAAGCATAAGGCATGACACATCCAATGTGTTATCTTGATGCTTCTTATAAGCATCCTTGTCAGCACGAGTGGACGTAGGGGCGGGTGGTTCAGGAATGGACTGCTCTAGGATGTACAGTTTGCGTTCTTGCTTGAGGACTATCCTCAAGTTCCTATACCAGTCCACGAAATTAGCTCCAGTGAGCTTGTCCTTATCAAGGATAGATCGCAGAGAGAGTGTGTTCGATGCATTTGACGACATGGTGATCTACAATACAGAAATGCAAAAATGTATCACATTTCAATCATTTAATTAGGCCTTTAACTAAATGATTCTCCCACTGGTCACAAAGTGGGACAAGATCCATATTATACCGCATCTTGAGTTAGCTTTGGCTAATCACCCAAGATGCGTATAAGTTAAGTAGGTATCTTGTACCAATTACACCTAATATAACTCTTGTATATTATGAACAACATTTGTTCATTGTGCCCATCGCATGAGATATCCTCCTAAATTACCACTCATCTTGAGTTAGCTTTGGCTAATCACCCAAGATTTGTATAATGTAGGTAGATGTCTCGTATGAGCTATGCCTCTAAGTTCATCAATCTAATTGAGAGAGCTTAGTTAAGGCAAACCCAAAGTTTAATACGTGGACATCACGATTGTCCTATCATACTTTATCGAGATAAATCGAGTCACTATGCTTTGGAAAATGCACTACGATTGAACAAGGTAATAGTAAGTATTAAACTTTGGTAGGCATATGATAAGTGACCTAATTGTTTGACAACTAACTACGCATGCATCACATACAAGCATCACATGCATCACATACACAAAATATATATCAACATATAAATGTGACATGGTTATGACCCGAATCTATGATCTTCTCAAGCCAATGAGAAGAGCGATGGTTAACCTAGGGATGACATCTTCTCCAAGTGCTACCTTTGGTCATCCTGTGTTGTCGGCATCCTCCTTGTAACTTCAACCTTCAATGGACTTTTTAATTTCTATGTACATTACAAAATAAGAACACTCGAGTTACATTCAAGTCTAAGTCTATTTTAAAACCATGAAAATAGAGATGAAGACATGACATGTAGGTCGTGTTGTGAATTACAACATGCACAAACAACTCACAACCACAATCACATTGGGTCTTAGGCCATAACCATGCACCATGCATCATATCATTCATAATGATGTAATTTTATAAACTTTATTATGAATACACAAATGAATTTTAAGCCGCTTCGCCAATAAGCTGCAATGCCATGGCGGTCAACTAGTCATACTTGTAGGGAAAAATCCGGATCGTGACATTCAAAATATCGCGGTCGAATACTTCGCACAACCGCAACGAAAACTAAATATAAACCAGATCCCTCCAGAGATACATGAAAAACATATAAATCGTTTCGATTAACCTACTTTTTCAAGATCTTATCTAGAAGGAGAAGTATAACTTTGATGCGAGCCCTTCGCAATCCCACTAATCCAAGCGCTCCCGAATCTCAATACGGTAAGAACAATCGTATCTCCACGGTATCGACACTGACACTCAAACTGTTTTGGAGTCATGTTGTGCTAGCAACCCTAGCAAAACACGCCAAGAACACTTGGAAGAAAGAAGGAGAAGAAGGAGAAGGTTTCTTGGCTTGCACGTCCATCTCCCAAAAGGCACAAAAGCTTTCACGTTGAAAGCATTTCAATAGCCACCAAGCCATCAACTCCTATTACTCCTAATGAATACTATGACCCTTGGTATTCTCTTTCATCAATTCATAAAATCTCTCATCTCCTCATCATGAATACCAAGGCCCTTGGTATTCCCTTGCATAATTAATCACATTATTCATGCAAAGTGATAGATGACCCTTGGATTTCTGCATGTTGAATTATCTTCCATGGTTTAACTTGAGTCTAACTCAAGTTCAACCAGCTTGAGTCTAACTCAAGTCTAGTCATTTGCTCAATTGTTTTTTTAGTCAACTAAAAGAAATCATCTCCAAAATAGAATGTCATTTGTGTGTGACCCAATAGGCTCTTATAGCGTTGGCAATGTATCTAAAACTATTTTAGATATATAAGCAATGAGCGGCATCTAGCAATACATCATTGCTACCCAAGCTATAAGAAAGTCGAGATCCGACAACCTTTTCGTGACTATTATCATGTATGACGGTGTCCTTCTATCCTTGATAACTTAGATCGATCAATGAGGCATAGACTATGTCATCCCCTTATCGATCTTTATGTTTCTTGATCCCCAAGTAGACTCACTCAAATAAATGAGCTCAATATCTCATATTGACTCATTTGAGCATGACCATGCATTTCGTGGTCATACTCTATCAAGAGGCCAAAGATATCACTCCCGTCATATGCGTGGGATAGATCTCATCTACATCACTCACATCCCTCTGCATAATTCGTTACATACCCAGTAATCACCGTTATAGTGCACCCTGTTACAGGTGACCTTAGACAATACCAAAGTACATAACTCCTTATGTAGGGAACCATAGTGACTTCAGGTCTAAGGACTATTCATACCAATAGTCACATGAGAAAGTATATGACATTCATATAACGATCCATGACACTTTCTCATGGCGCGTCAATTCAGTACATATATTCTTCAATATATATACCCATGTCTCAATGTGATATAACATATCCATGACTTGTGAGATCAAGTCATCCATTGACCTACATACTAGTCTCAATGTATCAATATATCCCTTTTTCTATTAATACAATACTTGACTAGGAATGTTTAAGAATAGTGTTCTCTATAGCTTCTCATAATCAATTCTATCAATTGATATACTATAGATTAGAACCTACTATTCAAGGGTATTATTATATTTATTTGGCTGGCACACGCATAAAGTAAATATAATAATCAATCTTTGCCTGTTATTAATGAAATATAATACATATGATCCCTAATCAATCATCTCATGATTATCACTAAGGGCTAACACTAACAATACTATCATACATAATGTCAAACATATTGTCAAATGTCAATACACTACTCGAGTCCCACTCGAGCTTGGTCAACAGTGACCTGTGGCCGATTGCACCAACAATCTCCCCCTTTTTGATGTTTGATAATACCTTTAAGTTAGGTTGTCTTATAATCCCAACATATCTCTTCTTATGCCAAAGCATAATGGAAGTTTCCTAACTTAAATCCTTCATTTCTTCCCCTTTAGCATACATCAAAAAGTCTCTCATCTTCCAGTGAGATCCTTCATTCTCTCCCTTTGTCCAAATTCATCTTCAATCCCTTCATTCTCTTTAGTGATAAAACCCTTATCACTAAATGAAAGACAATTCTTCACTCTCCCCTTTATTAACCTTCATTCATCATGCCTTGATGGGCAAACTCCCCCTAAAGGCTTGCTCCCCCTTGACCATTGCACCAACAATGTCCTTGGAGAGTTCCTAAGGCTATAGGAAATCTAAACAATCAAAAGTAAGGATAAAAGTTCAAACTTGAACTTTAACATCCCTTAAAATTTAATTCTCACCCTAATTAACTCTCCTAATCATTTTCATTGAAAATATCACCCTTCCAATGCATCTCTAAGCATATTATAGGGTTAGGAGTTATTAGGGTACTTGGGGTTGCTGAAAAATAGTTAAACAATCCTTGTTCAGCCAAAATCAAATACATCAGTCGACTCTGTCAGTGACCAGTCGATTGAAACCACCACCAGTCAACTGCTCCATGATGCAGTCGACTGATTTTTGTAGTTGTAGAAATCAAGTTTTCAGATTGAGTTTGGAAATGCATAAGTAATTCCGTAATTTTTGAAAAATCATGAAATTTTACACATACATTACTTATGCTAAATACAATGGGTAAAAAAATAGTTTTCTATGAAAATAGCCATTATTTTGAGAAAATGATACAAAGTTCAAAACCATTGAAAATATCAATGTTTTTGTCTAACTTTGTGTCAATAATCGCAATGGTGATTGCTATCAAAAGATGAACTTTATCAAGGTTTTCTAAAATTATTTTAAAATTGTTTTCAAACTTTATTTTCAATCATAGTCAATGAAACAAGTGTACATGACTTGTACATTAGCTCTCCTCATGATTTAATCATATGATTTAAAGAGTTTAAGTTCATTTTGATGTACCATATAAGCACATTGAACCTAACTCATTTTCCTAACATCTCACATTTGTATAAGGTATTTCAATACACACACATGCCTTCTTAAAGTCTTTGTGAGATTTGGATTTTGTTCTTCCTTACACTAATGGTTCTTGCATTGTATCTAGGCACATCCAATTTGATCACCTTACTTAGGTGTCAATTAATGTCATTCGTCCTTAAATTCAATTTAATAGATCCAATGCATGAATTATGATCATGACATATATTGATTGCATAATTTAAAAGCATTTGCCAAATATACATGATGTCATGACATAATGAAAATAACCTTAGTATTAATCATGACATATTTTAAATATTCACGTGATACATGATGTCATGACCTAAATTATGGCATTAAAGCATGAAAATATATAAAATACAAAGGTAAAAAAATACCTAAGTTTTGAACCTAGTTGTCATTTTCTAGAATTATATCAAATACCAACTTTTCCATAATGACAACCCAACTCCCATGAGTGTGCCAAAGTCCCAACTTATCACACTATTGACTCTAATCTATTTGTGCCAATTATGATCAACTTTTTAAACTTCCATTATTTCTCTTGGCACATCCTAAAACCTTTTAGGATAAAATTCTAAATTCATTTTCAAAGTATTAATATACCTAAAAAATGACCTAAAGTGTCAACTCCACTATGGTTAGGTTAACTACCTTTCCATTTTAAGTTGATACACCATAAACTCATTTAGCGTGAAGAAGTCACACTCCTAGGAACCCAATACCTATTGGAGCTCCTTGGATTTTCTAGGTATTCACTAGGTATGACTTCCCTAGATACCTTCCTAATGACTCTCCTAGGCTTCTTAGAAGCCTTAGCCATTCTGGTCTCTTTAAGATTAACCCAAAGAATATCTTCCCTTGTAACCTTATTGGTGACTTTTCTAGGCTTCTTAGAAGTCTTAGCTGCTTGACTCTTATCAAGGTTAATTCTAGGGATGCCTTCCCTTGTAACCTTGATATTCCTAGACCTAGAGTTGGTTCCATAACTATATGGAACATTATGGTAGGATTGCATGATTTCCTTGAACTTAGGTTTGTAATCCAAACCCTTTTTGTCCTTATCTAGATTTTACCTACCAAAACCTAGGCTTTGTTCATTTGACCCATTAAGGATATTTTCCATCTTTTTTAGGGTCTTTTCTAATTTATTAAACTTTGACCTCAAAACTTGATTTTCTACCCTCTAATTTCTCAATTTTTGATCTTCCATTATATTTTTGGATGTGATTTTTCTTTCTAGGCATATGTCTACTCTTTTTGAGATTATTGCCTAGATTCTTATCTACCTTCTTATCCTTAGTTATAATTTCATGATGTTTACCATCTAAACAATAACACTTATTATTGGCATGCATTTTATCACGATGAATTGAAACTGAATTAAGACAAAATTCATACTTAGCATGCTTTTTGTTATGAACAATTGAAGGTGCATTATTAAATGGTACCTTAGCCTTAGGAGCTCTCCCTATACTTGAGCTCTCAATCTTATCCTTGGTTGGGTGCCTCCCCCTCGAACATTGGCTCTAGTAATGCCCATTTTGATTGCATTAGAAGCACACTATGTGTTCCTTGACTTTGCAAATTGGGGGTCCAGTCTCCTTGGTCTTCACCTTAGTCTTGGGTACCACTTGAGCCTTGTTCTTGATTAATTTGGGACACTTACTCTTGAAGTGTCCTTTCTCTCTACACTCAAAGCATACGATAATATTTTTATTTTTAACAATCATGCTTGAGTAACCTTCTTGGATGGAAGGAGAATCATGAGCTTGTTCTTTATTTCTCTCAGATGTTGAAGTCTCCCCTAGTTCAGGTGTCATTTATCTTACCTCCCCCTCAATCCTAGAGGTGGAGACTTCTTCCATCTCATTCGACTTGGATGTTGAGCACCTCTCAACTTCCGAATCTTCAAGCTCTTGAGATGATGATCTTGCTTCCTTGGACTCCTTCTTATCTTCTTGGGCCGATGAGGGCTTCTCATGGAGCTCTACTAATTTTCTCCATAACTCCCTTACGTCCTTAAATTCTCCTATCTTGTACAAAATATCATTAGGTATAAAACTGATCAAAATTTTTGTTACCTTATCTTTTTTTTTTAAGATTTTTGAAGTTGTTCCTTCGTCCATTTCTTATTCTTGAGTATTCTATTAGTGCAACAAGTCCCGAGTCAATGTTGACCAAACTCGAGTGGGATTCGAGTAGTATTTTGATGTTTGACAATCGGTTGATAATCGGTTTGACCATTGTTCAATCCAAAGTCATATGGGGGAGATTATTTGAGGGAGATTATTGGAACAATCAACCTCGGAAGTCCAAGTTTGGATACATGGCAAGGAAAGTCTAAGTTATGAATACTTGGCAATGGTAAAGTCCAAAGGTATAGACTTGGTAGCATAAGTCTAAGTGTGTAGTCTTGGCGGCGTAAAGTCCAAGTGAATTTTGGCAATTGGAAAGTCCAACATAGAGTTGGCAAGGAAAGTCCAAGCATGGCCTTGGCAATTGAAAAGTTCAAGTCATGGGCACTTGGAAAAGGGAAAGTTCAAGGGTAGGTTTGGCGGGCTAAAGTCCAAGCATGGGTCTTGGTGGTGTAAGTCCAAATGGATTTTGGCAATGTGAAAGTCCAAATGGATCTTGGCAATGTGAAAGTCCAAGGGTGTAAGTTGGGCGGTGTAAAGTCCAAGCATGGGTCTTGGCGGCATAAGTCCAAATGAACCTTGGCAAAGGACCCGGTTAGCATGACATAGTCGATGGAAGCACCTGAAGGCTAATGCGAACGATGAAGAGTCATAAACTCGAGGGATCTGAGAGGTGTGAGGATAATGGAGGTGGATAGAAGACTTAGGTCTAGGCTATGAGTGTTGATCAAGTATGAGGGAATCATACTTGAGGTTTACCAAAAACTAGGGTTATGGACCAGTCGACTGGATGAGTGTTTGACACTCGAAAGCCTAGTTGACTCATTGCAACCGACTGGGGTTATGACTAGTCGAATGGTCATTAGTCGACTAGAGGCTTGGTTGCTACTATGTGCCACTGGTAATCGACTGCAATGTATGGGCAGTCGACTGGCCTTGAGCAGTCGACTACCATGGATGGCAGTCGACTGAAATTTATAGACACGAGTAAGTAATGTCCTGTAGTCAACTAGCCAGTCGATTACTAGGTTGGCAGTCGACTACTGGTAGGGGTAGTCGATTGCTAGGGTATTTGTTGGAGTAATTAATCCAATGTGGATTAATTCCATTGTGAGACAACGACACTATTGGCAGTCGATTGGGTCCTTTTAGCAGTCAATTGGTAAGCAAAAATCCAGCATGAGGTGTTCTTTATAAGGAGCTCAAGGGGAGGAAGATGGCTATTGATTTTTGGTGATCTTGAAGGGAAATTTTGTCGCATTCCATACCTTCTAAGCTCATCCAAGCAACCACATCAATAAGCATTCAAAAGCCCTAGTTTGTAAAGTGTTTCTTTGCATTTAATTTGTACTCTTGTTGTATTTTATTGTATCCTTATTCTTATTTTTGTAAGAGCCTTGTAAGAGGTCTCTCCACCTCCAGTGTTTTACTGAGAAGGAGAAGTTTGATAGTGGTGGTGTGCATCACTAGAGCTCAACCGAGGAGTAGGAACCCTAGGTTCCGAACCATATAAAATCGTTTGTATTGCTTGTGCGTGTTTATCTTTCATTCTTGTTGTGCATTTCTATTGTTATATATTCCACTTCGTATTAACAAGTTTTATAGACGAGCACACAAGCAATTGATCAAATGATGAAATCGATGAATCACTATTCACTCCCCTCTAGCATGACATCCGATCCCCAACAAGTGGTATCAAAGCAAGTCGCTCTTCATCGGATTCACAAGTGCAAGAGCACAAGAACTATAGGAGAAGAGGAAGGAATGGAGTTGCCAAAGCTTGGACTAGGCCACGACATCAACACTCCACCTCCCTATGGATTCTACTGACAAGGGGGATTTAATCATTGGAAGGTGAGTATAGAGACCTTCTTCATGATGAACATCGAGATTGGTTCATCATAATGGAAGGGTCCAAACCCCCCATGGACAAAAAGGGTAGAGTTCTAAAAATCAAGAAGTGAACCAAGGAGCAATGCCATGAATTTAAGACCGAGGTTAAGGTAACAAATTTTTTAATAAATTTAATACCTAATGATATCCTTGTTGGGAATTCCGGATCGTGATATTCATAACATTGCGGGCGAATACTTCACACAACCGCAGTGGAAACAATATATAAACTGGATCCCACTAGAGATCCATGCAAAAACATACAAATCATTTTTCTTAATCTTATCTAGATCTTATCTAGAAGAAAAGATATACATTCGATGCGTGCCCTTCGCAATCCTGCTAATCCAAACGCTGTTGGATCTCAATACAGTAAGGATAACCGTATCTCTAAGGTATCCACACTGTCACTCAGTAGTTTTGGAGTCACGTTGTGCTAGCAACCCTAGCAAATGCCAAGAACCCTTGCGGAAGAAGAAGGAGAGGAAGGAGGAGAGAACCGTTTCTCTTTTTGGTTTTGCACGTTAGAACTTGCTAATCATCATTTTCTTTCACGTTGAAAGCATTTTAAGCCACTAGCAACCCTTGCCATTAATTCCTCTTTCTCCTATTGAATACCATGACTCTTGGTATTTTCCTTCATCAATGCATGAACCTCTCATCAAGAATACCTAAACCCTTGGTTTTCATAAGCATGATTAATCACATTAATCATGCATGATGATAGATGACACTTGCATGATGATTTATCTTCCATGATTTAACTTGAGTCTAACTCAAGTTTAACCAATTTGAGTCCAACTCAATTCTTGGCCATATGCTTCATTGTACTTTTAGTAAAACTAAAAGAAACCATCTCCAAAATAGAATGTCATTTGTGTGTGACCCAATAGGCTCTTGTAACATTGGCAATGTGTCTAAAACCCTTTTAGACGAATAAGAAATGAGCGGCATCTAGCAATACATCATTGTTACCCAAGTTACAAGAAAGTCGAGATCCGACAACCTTTCTGTGGCTATTATCTTGTATGACGGTGTCTTTTTATCCTTGATATCTTAGATTGATCAATGAGGCATAGATCGTGTCATTCCCTTATCGATCTTTATGTTTCTTGATCCCCAAGTAGACTCACTCAAACAAATGAGCTCAATATCTCATATTGACTCATTTGAGCATGGTCATACATTATGTGGTCATACTCTATCAAGAGGCCAAAGATATCACTCCCGTCATATGGGAGGGATAAATTCGATCTACATCACTCACATCCCTCCGCATAATTCGTTACATACCCAGTAATCGCTGTTATAGTTGTTGGGATGTATACTGAAAAGTCTATCTTTTGTATGAACATCTTTATTTTGAAATAAGAATCACATGATCATTATTTGCATATTTATGGTTATGTATATTGTCTAATACATTACATTGTAGATAATATGGTGTGTAGTGTCACACGGGAGATCATGTTATTAGTTTCTTGTAAAGTATAAGTAAAGGCTCACAACCAAGATGGTTATGGACAAACCATTGGAATGGTTGTAGTGTGATTTGGTATTGGTTTGTCTTGACCATAGAATTACACTATTACACTTTGTGTGTATTGAGTAGGACCGACATAGAGGTGATTCGATTTATTGTTGACTACATAATCGAATCGGACCTCAGATATTATCTTGTACATGCTCTTAATCCCAATATAATAACGGGCACATATACTTAGTATTCATTTCTTTGATTTACCAATGGGTGAGATTTATAGAGTAAATCGATAGGCTTGGTAAGTTGGAAAATGGTATTATTTATATGGTGTGCCGTTGATTATAGGAGGAAATCGTGTCCTATATATTAGGATGATGATGTCCCCTTGAGGAGCTCATAAGGTTCATCATGTAAAACCTACAGGTGGACTTGGTCCGGCATGATGATAAGGTTGAGTGGTACTACTCATGGAGTTAGATGTTAATTAATTATTTGTCAGTAAATTAATTAATTGACGGACATTCAAGATCTTAAACACGGGGAGATTAATACACAAATAATATATGGAGCCCATATTAACTTATGGGGGTTGGTGAGGTAGATCAATGATAATCCTCTAGTGGAATGGATTATCATTAATGGATCGGACTTTATGTGGGCTTGATCCATTGGGTGGCCAAGATCCAACTCCTCCTCATGGTACCTATTATAGTCTATTAAAACCTCATGAAGCCTAGATCCGATGGTGGATAATAAAACTCTAGATCCGACGGTGGAGATTAAATCTCTAGATCCGATGGTTGAGATTAAATCTCTAGATCCGACGGTTGAGATTAAATTCCTAGAACTGACGGCGGAGATTAAAAGAAGGCTTAGGCCTAGCTCTATAAAAGGAGTCATAAGGGTGGGCGGCAAGAGCATTGAAGAGAGATTAGGGTTTTTGTTTCTTTTGGCTTGGGCGGCAAGAAACAAAAGGGAGGCTAGGGTTTTGGAGGAGGCTTGGGCGGCCACACTTTTGGAAGTTTTTTTTCTCCTTCCTAGGGTTTTGGCTGGCGCCCCTTTCCTTCTCTCAACCTTGGCCGACGTCCAACCTCTTCTTCCTCTTCTCCTTGGTTGGTGGAAACAAGGGTGAGGGTGATTCCTTGGAGCTCTTGGCCGGTGCTCACTTCCTCCTCTATTCCTTGGCCGACGGCATCATCAAGTCTCTTGACTTGGTGGCCGGTCTTAGATAGGGAAGAGATTTGTTTTATTCTTCCTTTTGTTCAGAGCGAGCAAAGAAAGGAAGAAGGTGATCTAGGAAGCTTCGACTTTTGGAAGATCATCCCCCATACAACGTCCAAATGGAGGAAGGACATATAATAGAAGATCGAGAGGTATAATGATTGTTTATATTCTTTTGTATTATGTCTATAATTGTTTTTCAATTATATGCATGTTGTATGTTTTGTTATGTGGCTAATTTACTTGGACCCCGAATAGAAATGCAAAAATCGACGATCCGTACATCATCTATTCCACGGCTATTCGAATAATAGAAGTTGGTCGCTTGAACAACAAGTTTATTCAAGTGACTACTCTAATCAAATAGCACGACGATGGAACAGTTGCTTGGGTAATCCCTCTATGTCAAGGATTACTTTTTTTTTTAATCCGGGGACGTAGACGGGATCGCCATGAACAAGCGACCGAGTTGAAGTGGGAGGCAAAGTTTTCCCACCTTCAATAGTGCACCCTATTACGGTATGATGTTAGACGATACCAAAGTAAATAACTCCTTATGTAGGGAACCGTAGTAACTTCAGGTCTAAGGACTATTCATACCAATAGTCACATGAGAAAGTATATGACACTCATATAACGATCCATGACACTTTCTCATGGTGGGTCAATTCAGTACATATATTCTCTAATATATATACCCATGTGTCAATGTGATATCACATATCCATGACTTGTGAGATCAAGTCATCCATTGACCTACATGCTAGTCTCAATGTATCAATATATCTCTTTGTCTATTAATATAATACTTGCCTAGGAATGTTTAAGAATAGTGTTCTCTACAGCTTCTCATAATAAATTCTTCCAATTGAAATACTGTAGATTAGAATCTACTATTCAAGGGCATTATTATATATATTTACTAGCACACACATAAAGTATATATAATAATCAATCTTTGCCTGTTATTAATGAAATATGATACATATGATCCCTAATCAATCATCTCATGATTGACACTAAGGGCTGACACTAACAATCTTGTGCAAGCTAGGGGATTATATGGATGCCAAGGAGCTATAGTGAAAATTGGCAAAATTCAATAAGAAGCCTTAACTAGTCCAAGACGATAAGGAAAAAATAGAGGAGGAATCCAAGGAAGAGTGCTCCTTATCTCAAGCTCATGAAGACTCGGAAGTTAAGAGATGCTCAACATCTGATAAGAAAGAATCATCGTCATCATCTCAAGATCTTATAGGATTGAAGGTTGAGAGGTGCTCAACGTCCGAAGGAGAAGAAGTCAAAGAGGTTGAAGAAGCTTCCACTTCTAGGATTGAGGGGGAGGAGAGATCATCACCGTAGCCAGATAAAGAACAAGAAGAGCCATCTACATCTAGGAGGAGTGAAGAATCCGACCAAGCTTCCCTCACAATTCTAGGTAACTCAAGCATGCTAAATAAAAATAAAAATTATATAATATGTTTTGAGTGTAGGGAGCAAGGGCACTACAAGAGCAAGTGTCCTAGATTGAAGAAGAAGACTCAACCGATACCTAAAGTCAAGGACAAGTCAAAGGAGGTCGGAGCCCCAATAAGGAAGAGCAAGGAGCACGTAATGTGCTTCAAGTGCCAACAAAAAGGGTAGTATATAAGTCAATGTCCTAGGAGGAGTGTTGGAGGATTTCAGGATCATGCACAGTGGAATAATGCGAATATAACAATTTTTATTACATCCCAGACATCCCCTTGTGGCCAAGAAAACTTACTTTGGCATAATTACATTTAAACATGCAAAAGAGGAGGTGAAGTTATACCTTCGAGATTCTTTCGAATTCGTCGAAACCACAAGCAAGACCAATGAGTCTTGCCTCTATCAGTATCCATGCCAAGATCACCTGAGACAACTCCTAGAGTAGTAAGCCTTTGTCTCCGATTGGTACTAGCCAACCGACAGAGACAAGAGAAGAAGAAGAGAGAGAAATGACTACCAAGAAAAACCTAAGAGAAACTCATGTCTCCAAAGATTATCAAGGGATCTATTCATAGATCTCTTGATTAGGGCATCTTAGGAGGCTTAAACAGAACCTATCTTACCATAGTTATCCCATAATTAAGGTAAGAATAACCCAGGAAATTTCCATAAGAGAAATCTCCAAAAACGACTGAGATACAACATAGTCGTGTGTGTTACACACGATCGAGCGTGCCAAAAGGTCATGGTCGTACCAGGACACACGGTCAGTTGTGTGTCCGTCTAGGCAAAGCCCAATCTTTGGCCATTTTTTATCCAGATCTAGGCATGGCCCAAGCTTGGTTAGGCATGGCCCGTGCCTAGTTAGGCACGACCATGTGAGGCTTTGTATAGTTTATTTAACTTCGTTTAGGTGCAATATGGTCATGCAAAGTTTGACAAGGCAATAGAAGGTTTCATAGTCTCCATTTTGCACCCTCTTGGTCTGGTCCAACCAGATATATCCTCTTTCATCGAGAATCTCATTCTCAGACTTTTTTTACATCTCAAGATCACCCATAGTGCATGTGACCCAATAGGTCCCGGTTATGTTGGTCATTCATAATTAACCCCTTAATTATGAATATATCATGAGTGACACCTAGCAGTATATCATGACCCCCAATTGACCGAAAATTCTAAATCAACTTCAAAACATTTCTGAACCCTTCAGCAACTATAGTTGTTCGTGTCTTGTTCCTTTCACTCATCCTATATCCACTTGGTTCAGGATATGGTCTATGTGTTCATCCCCACTAGGCTGACTACATCACACCTAGCCCAAGTTAGTTTCCTTATCCTGTAGATTCAAGTTACTTCTTCATGTTCCAAAGAAGACCATCTTCTTAACATGTTTGCTCTGGCCAGAGACTTCTGAGTAACAATTCTGACAAGAGGCCTAGGATATACATCTCCTCTATCAGGAGTAGTGAATCCTCTGTGGGTTATTCAAACAGCTTCGATCACTTTAGCTCATACCCAATCATCCCAATGTTTTACCTACCATGTAGATAGCTGCGAAGAAGTCAAAGTATAAGGTGTCATAATCAAGGTTACTCGAATACCTCAAGTCTAAAGAATCTTGCACTCGAGCTGCAATGAGATCTTCAACGATATATAGACCCATATGAAGTCTCATAAAAGGTCACTCCAATAAACTAGTTACCATAACTAACATCCACATGTTCACTCTCAGCATCCCTATGTTTTCATTCAGTGCTAGGCTCACATAATTGATGATGTCCAATCTCATCAATTTATTGACTAGGGATAGTTTCAATACTTACATAATTACACATGGTAAGATACCCATTAATTTTGATCCAATCACAATTTCTTTCATGTCATGTATCGTATTGTGGACTTCAGTACATGCATTTTAGATCCAATCAAATATATAGATAATGTATACTCAAATAGTGATTTTTATTAATAACTTCTAAGGCGATTGCCTTAGGACACCTCTCAATTACATCAGGAAGTAACTCTAAGAAGAACAAAATAGGGAGCTCAAATGTAGGGGGAGCTAAGGCAAACTCTAAGGTATCATTTAATTATGCACCTACTAGTATTCATAATAAGAACAAGCATGCCAATAACTTTCTTGCAATTGTTAATGATAAAAAGCATGATAGAAATAAATATTTTTATTTAGTGGCTAAATTATGTGAAATTAAATCTAAGGACAAATCTAGACCCATTAACTCTAGGACTACCACACCTAAGGATAGGAAGGTAGAAAACCTAGACATTAACACTAAGAAGGGTAGGCATATGCCTAGGAAGAAGAACCATGTCCAAGGAATTAATGAAAAATCAAAGATTGGGAAATTAGAAATGGAAAATCAATTCTTGAGGTCAAGGCTTGAGAAATTTGAGAAGACCCTTAATAAGATGATAAATTCAAGTAAAGAGTCTAATGGGCAAGGTTTAGGTGTCACAAGGAAAGTCATCTCAAGAGTTGACCATGGTAAGTGTCAAGTTACTAAGGCTTCGAAGAAGTCAAGAAAAGTCACTAGCAAGGTTACAAGGGGAGTTACCCCTAGAGTTGACCTTGACAACACCCAAATGAACAAGGCTTCAAAGCTTAGGGGGGGTCATAAAGAAGGTATCTAGGGAGGTCATCCTTAGTGAATAACTAGTTAACTCAAGGAGCTCAAATATATTTTGGATTCCTAGGAGCATGATTCCCTCACGCTAGATGTGTTAGAGTGTGTCAACTTGAGTTGGTAAGGTAGTTAACCTAACGATAGAAAAGTTGGCACCTTAGGTCATTTTCAAGGTTATGTGATACCATGGAAAAGAGATTGATAATTATTCCTAAAGGATTTTAGGATGTACTAATAGAAATTTAAGAAGTTTAAAAAATCAATCAAAATTGACACAAACTAGGTTAGAGTGAATGGTGTGCCATTTTAGATTTTGGCACACTTGAGGGAAAATTGGTATTATGGAAAAAATGGTTTAATCCTAGTAAATGGAAATTTGATTTAACACTTAGGTATTCTATGCCTTGGTATTTTATATATTTGTCGTGTTTTATTTGCCTTACCATGTCATAACATCATGCTTCATTTAATCATATAAAATATCATAATAATGTTAAGTTAATATATGTCATGTTTGTATTTAAGTTATTTTTATGCTATGATATCATGATTCATTGGCTATGCTTTAATTTATGCTATCATCTATACCATGATCATATCTCATGCATTTAAGGTTATTTTTATGCTATGACATCATGATTCATTGACTATGCTTTAATTTATGTTATCATCTATGTCATGATCATATCTCATGCATTTAAGGTTAATAAAATTGAATTAAGGACAATGACATAATTTGAAGTCCCATGATAAGGGAATCAAATAGAGTTGCCTAGACAAATGCATGAGACCCTAGATTAGGAAAGAACAAAAACCCACATCTCACAAAAATATTAAATTGGCATGTGTGTGTTGGAGAATGATGGCCCGGCTAGAGGGGGGGGGTTGAAATGCCTAATTGATGCTCAATGGACTTCACTCTTTCTTGATTATCTACACTCTTGTTAGCGCAACAGAATAATGATAATACAACTAACAAGAATACAATTAAAGCTAAAACAAAATAAAGAGAGCAATACAAACACAATCGATGTAACGTGGCTCACGACCCTTACCGCTAATCCACAATAATATGTTAGGCGGATCACTCCCTCAAGCAATCCACTAAACTTCTCCTTTAGCTCAAACAAGGTGGAGAAAACCCTTCTTACACCAACTCCTCTTCTCACAAGATAATAAGAGTAGAAATAGAAAGAAAGGAGTAGAAGCACTTAGAAAATGTGGGAGCCCTTGGAGTATGATTAGGAGTGTAAGCATTAACCTCTCCAAGGCTCCCAAGCCTTCTTTTTATAGAGAAGAGGGCTTTCTTCCCGTTGGACTGCCGATGTAACAGACCGCCTCCAACGACTTATGACTAAGCCCGATTCATGGTCATCACCATCCAACGACACACTGGGCAGTCGATTTCCGCAATCGACAGTTGACTGGTGCCTGCATAGCCGACTGATCAGTCGACTACGGGAGGTTCTGCGCCTGTGTCCACTTATAGCAGTCGACTGTCATTCCTTGGCAATCTATTGATGGTGGACTAGTCGACTAGTCGACTGTCAACCCTTGGCAGTCGACTGATAGGCCACGAACCCTAGCCGAACACCAATCAACTAACAGTCGACTTGGACCAGTCGACTGATATCTATATCAAGCGATTGTTGTCAAGTAAAACCTCTAACAACAAGATATCTTAGAATCCGACCGTCGGGTAAAACCTCAAACACATATGTTTGAGCATCCGACACTAAACCTTAGTCATTTGGCAAAGTTCACCTAAATGAGCTACCCCATCATGGGTTACAATCGCTCAACTCTTATCTCCCATGGAGTCTCCCATTGAAGCTATCTTCCTTCGGCCTATGTACCTCGGATGCACTAAGCTCATGACTTCTTCCATGTCATCCTTCGTGTCTCACCCTGAAGTCTGCTTCCTTTGGCTCAACTCCATTGCTCCTCGTCCGGCGGTCCCTCGGATGCACGAAGCTCATGGCTTCTCCCTGTGCAATTCTTCACCGACTCAAGGACTCGAGCCACGAGATGGATGAACTTGCTAATGCTTCAGCAAGAAACTCATGTGTGATTCACCAAGTCTTGTACAACTTGAACACACACATCAAACACATAACATCCTAACTTAAACTCTTTGACACATACATCAAAACCAAGATCATACTTGGTTTGATTACCCTAATATTGTTGGTGCAATTGGCCCAGGTCACGATTGACCAGGACTCGAGCTTGACTCGAGAGATATTTTGATGTTCGACAAAAACATATGACAATGTGATTGTCAAGGAAAGTCCAAGCATGGGTCTTGGCATGGAAAGTCCAACATGGGTTGGCAAGGAAAAGTCCAAGCATGGGTCTTGGCAATGAAAAGTCCAACATGGGTTGGCAAGGAAAAGTCCAAGCATGGGTCTTGGCAATGAAAAGTCCAACATGGGTCGGCAAGGAAAGTTCAAGCTTGAGTCTTGGCATTTGAGAAGTCCAAGGGGTTTGATATTGGCGGCGTAAAGTCCAAGCGGGAGTCTTGGCAGCATAAGTCCAATGGTTGGCAGCGTAAAGTCCAAGCGGAGTCTTGGCGGCGTAAGTCCAATGTGCCTTGGCGGTGTAGACACCGTTAGCATGACATAACTGATGGAAGCACCTAAAGGCTAGCGCAATGAATGAACAAGTCATGGATGACTTGGAGGGATCCGAGAGGCATGAGACTGACGGAGGTGGCTAGAAGGCTTAGGTCTAGGCTAAGGGTGGTCTAGCAAGTATGGGGGAACCATACTTGGGTTAAAACCTCATGTTTGAGGTGTTCCAGTCGATTGGTGCCATATGACAGTCGACTGACATGAGTCAACTAGGGTTTGACTATGGGAATTGGCCCAGCAGTCGACTGCTGAAGTAAGTAGTCGACTGATCTTATGATCAGTCGACTGGTGCTCTAATTTTCGGGCACATAATGGAGTCTGACTCAACTGTTGGGGTTAGCAGTCGAGTGGAGGCTTGAACAGTCGACTGATGGTCAGATCAGTCGACTAATGATGGATTCGTTGAATTTTTCCAGTGTGGATCTAGCCGTTGTCTCACAACAACAGTGACATCAATCGACTAATAGTCCCGTGCAATCGACTGATCGGCAATTTCCAACCTAGATCGAAGCTTTAAATTGAGCTCGTGGAAGAGGATTTCACAAGCGTTTCTTGAGAGCTTTTGGGGCGATTTGCTGCTGCAAATCAGGGTCTCCAAGTGCAAGTCAAGCAACCAAGCATTCAAGCAATCAAAAGCAAAGTGCTGTAAAGTTTTTTTACTTGTCTTTTGTATTTCATATTGTATTTGCTTGTTTGTTTAGTTTATTGTTGTAAACTATTGTACGAGGTTTCTCCACCTTCGACTTGTGTCGAGAAGGAGTTATTACATAGTGGTGTGTGATTGGCATCGCTAGAGCTCTTTAGATCTCGATCCGTGGATTATGAACCATTCGGTTCCGAACCACGTTATATGCTTGTATTGTGAATTGTGTTTGTCGTATTTCATTATTGTTATTTGTTTTATTTCTGCTGCGCTAATGAAAATTATAGACAAATGCGAACGATTTCCATCGAGCAAAAATAACAAGTTATTCACCCCCCTCTAGCATTCCAACGATCCCCTACAAGTGGTATCAGAGTGAGGCTGCTCTTTAAGTTTAACAACTAAGGGAGCACGCTAGAGGGTGAAGATGGAAGTTCAAGAGCAACTAGGTTGGGACATCAACACACCGGTCCCTTACACCTTATATGGACGAGAAGGCTTCAATTCTTGGAAGAGTAGAATTGAAGATTTTATCATGATGAGGGACTTTGAAGAATGGTCCATTTTGATGGAGGGATATAGCTATACAATATGACCAAAGGGAGGTTTCCTCAAGAAAAAGAGATGGACCGAAGAGTAAGTCCAAGCCTTCGAGAAAAATGATAAGGTAATGAAGTTTTTATTTGATTTGATACCTAACAATATCTTGTGTATGTTAGGTAATTATGTAGATGCCAAGGAGCTATGGAGCCAAGTGGCCAAGCTCCATGAAAGTCCATCACCGGTCTAAGAGGAAGGGACCAAAGAGGCAAACACATCATCCTCACAAGGAAGTGAGGACTTAGAGGTTGAGAGACCATCAACATCTAAGGAGAAAGAGGAAGTAGAATCGGAGGAGACCTTCACCTCTAGGGTTGAGGGGGAAGAGATTAGATCACCGGAGCAACATCAAGAAGAAGCTTCAACATCCAGTCAAGATGAAGAAGCTCAAAATCCGATTCTGGCCTCCATTGACTTAGGTAACTCAAACACCTCAATTCAAAATAAAAATAATATTATGTGTTTTGAATGTAGAAAATTTGGGCACTATAAGAGTAAGTTCCCAAAGAAAGTCAAGAAGACTCCTCCGGCATAAAAACCTCAAGAAAAATCAAAGGATGTCGATCCCCCAACAACCAAAAGCAAGGAGAAAGTGATTTGCTTCAAATGTTGGCAACCAGAACACTACCGGAATCAATGCCCAAAGGGGGGGGGGGGGGAAGAAGACTCAAAGGGGAGCTTCATAAGTAGGGGGAGCCTCTAAGGCAAACCCTAAGGTATATTGTAATGCTCCTTCTTTAGTTAATAGACAAAAGCATGCTAGGAATTTCAATTCACTTGCCATCTATCATGAAAAGCATGCTAGAAATAACAAATACTTTTGTTTAGGAGCTAAGAATGTTCATTTTAAAAATAAGGAGAAATTTTGGACTAATGTCCCTAAAAACAATTTATCTAAGGACAAACCTAGGTCAAATAACTCTAGACTAATTCTACCTAGGGAGAAAATTAGAAGGGTACAAGAGCACCTATGTTTTAATCCTAAATGGACTAAGCATATGCCTAAGAAGAACTATGCCCAAGGATTAAATCAAAATTCTAAAATTGGACAATTAGAGATTGAAAATCAAGCCTTGAGGTCAAGGCTTGAAAAACTTGAGAAGACCCTCAAGATTATGCAAAATCAACTAAAAGGGTCAAATGGTCAAAGTCAAGAGTCTAGGACCAAGAGTCAACACCTAGGGCCAAAGAGAGAAAAGTCAACCAAGGGCAAGAAGGGTTTGGGTCACAAACCTAAGCCTAATGTGGCTTATCATAGTGTTCCATTTGATTATGGAACACAAACTAGGTCTAGGAAGACCAAGGTCAATAGGAAAGTCATGCCTAGAGTTGACCAAGGTATGTGCCTAGTGGCTAGGGTTTCAAGGAAACCTAGGGAAGCCACTAAGAAGTTTGCAAGGGGAGTTACCCCTAGAGTCAACATAGGTAAGACCACAATGACCAAGGCTAACAAGCCTAGAAGGGTCATTAGGAGAGTATCTAGGGAGGTCATCCCTAAGGAATACCTAGTTAACCCTAGGAGCTCAAATAGGTTTTGGGTTCCTAAGAGCGTGATTGATTGATGCTAGATTGGTTTAGGGTGTGCCAACCTTGATTGGATGGGTAGTTAACTCAACCATGGTAAATGTGGCATTTTATGATATTTTCAAGGTTATGGATACCTTGGAAATAGAATTGATCTTATGATCCTCAAAGATTTTAGGATGTATCAATACATTCTTGGAATTATGAAAAATTGATAAATTGGCACAAGTTAGGATTAGAGGTCATAGTGTGCCATTTTTCAGTTTTTGACACACTAGGGAGGAAAGTGATAATATGGCAAAATATATTTAATTATATCAAATGACAATTAATATTAAAATTTAGGTATTATTATACATATACATTTTATATGTCATGCTTTGATTGCCATATAACTTGTCATGACATCATATATATTTTTAATCATTTAAAATGTCATGATCATGTTTAGGGTTAGGTTAAATATCATGTATGCTTAGACGATATCATATGCCATGACATCATGATCATTGGTCATGCTCTATTATGCTATGACTTATGCCATGATCATACTTCATGCATTTAAATTAATGAAAATTGATTTAAGGACTTTGACATGACTTGGAGCCCCATTTATAAGAGAATCAAGTAGAATTGCCTTAGAAAATATATGAAATCCTAGATTAGGGGAACAAAACCCACATCTCACATTACATTGACATGTATGTGTATTTATACACTCTAGATACATATGAGATATTAGAATATGAGTTAAGTTCAAGGTGCATAGTTTTTGCATCTAGATGAATTAAAACTCATCTAATTTCATTGGGAAAGCTTGTGTACAAGTCATGTACATTGAGCCCAAGGAACATGATCCAATATAGGTTTTCAAAAATATTTTAAAATCCTTTTAGAAAACCTTGGTGAAGTCTATCTTTTGATAGCAATCACCATTGATGAAGTTGATACAAAGTAGGGTCAAAACATTGAAATTTCAATAGTTTTGAACTTTGTGTCAATTTCACTATTTTATGAGTAAAATATTTTTCTATCATTTTTCACCCATTGTATTTGTCATAAGTATTATACGTATAGATTTTCATGATTTTTCGATATACGTATAATTATTTATGAAATTTCGAATTTCATTTCTGATAACTGAAATTCTGAAATTTCAGTTATTAGTCGACTGCCCTTGGTGGTAGTCGACTGATGGGAGTGGCAGTCAACTGATCTTTGATAAAGTCGACTGCCAAGCTGATTTCGGGAAAACAAGTTTTGTTTACCCCACTTTCAGCTATATTAGAGTTCTCTAACCACTCCTAATCCTAGGATATGCTTTGGGAAGCATTATAAATGGTGAAAATCTATTGGATATGGATTAGGAGAGTTATTTAGGGTTTGTATCAAATTTAAGGATGGGAGAGTTCATGTTTGAACTTTGAACCTTATTTTTGATGGTTTAGAGTTTCTATTGGCTTAGTGACTTTCCAAGGACATTGTTGGTGCAATGTTCAAGGGGGAGTAAGTCTTTAGGGGGAGATATCCATAATGGGATGATGAATGATATTTTTTTTCCTCATGAGGAGGAAAATGGGATTTTGAGATACCCAATTTGGAAATTGGAAGAGTGTGTAGGATTGTCTCTCTTGAGTGATATGAGACTTATCACTAGGAAGATGATAGGCATCCTAGGTATTTTTGGACAAAGGGGGAGATTGTAAGATCTCATTGGGATATGAGACATTGACCTCCTTGGAGAAAACCTTTTGATGTTAGTCAAAAAAAGGGAGAATGTTTTGGAGAGAATTTATTGGGAGAATGACATCAATTGGAAAAATTAATGGGGATGATTGGTTTGAGTTAGATGGTCTAACTCAATCATTTTTTTGGTTTTTGTCAAACATCAAAAAGGGGGAGATTTTTGGTACAATCAGCCCAGGTCACGATTGACCAAGACTCGAGCTTGACTCGAGAGATGTTTTGATATTCGACAAAAACATATGACAATGTGATTGTCAAGGAAAGTCCAAGCATGGGTCTTGGTATGGAAAGTCCAACATGGGTTGGCAAGGAAAAGTCTAAGGATGTGTCTTGGCAATAGAAAGTCCAACATGGGTTGGCAAGGAAAAGTCTAAGGATGTGTCTTGGCAATAGAAAGTCCAACATGGGTTGGCAAGGAAAGTCCAAGCTTGAGTCTTAGCATTTGAGAAGTCCAAGGGGTTTGATATTGGCGGCGTAAAGTCTAAGCGTGAGTCTTGGCAGCATAAGTTCAACGGTTGGCGGCGTAAAGTCTAAGCGGAGTCTTGGTGGCATAAGTCCAATGTGTCTTCGCGATGTAGACACCGTTAGCATGATATAGCCGATGGAAGCACCTGAAGTCTAGCGCAATGGATGAACAAGTCATGGATGACTTGGAGGGATCCGAGAGGCGTGAGGCAGACGGAGGTGGCTAGAAGGCTTAGGTCTAGGCTAAGGGTGGTCTAGCAAGTATGGGGGAACTATACTTGGGTTAAAACCTTATGTTTAAGGTGTTCCAGTTGACTGGTGCCATTTGGTAGTCGACTGACGTGAGTCAACTAGGGTTTGATCGCAGTGTTGGCAGAGTGACCGCCAGAGGTGGGCTCACTTGGAGTAGCGATCGACTGATCTTGTGATCAGTCGACTGGTGCGCGGTTTTTCAAGCACTAAATGGAGTCTGACTCAACTACTAAGGTTAGTAGTCGAGTGGAGGCTCGAACAGTCGACTGATGGTCATGATCAGTCGACTGATGATGGATCCATTGGATTTTTCCAGCGTGGATCTAGCCGTTGTCTCATGACAACAGTGGCATCAGTCGACTGATGGTCCCGAGCAGTCGACTGATTGACGATTTCCAGCCCAGGTTGAAGCTTTAAATGGAGCTCGTGGAGGAGGATTTCACAAGCATTTCTTGAGATCTTTTGGGGCGATTTGCTGCTGCAAATCAGGGTCTACAAGTACAAGTCAAGCAACCAAACATTCAAGCGATCAAAAGCAAAGTGTTGTAAAGTTTTTTTTACTTATCTTTTGTATTTCATATTGTATTTGCTTGTTGTGTTTATTTTATTGTTGTAAACTATTGTACGAGGTTTCTCCACCTCCGACTTGTGTCGTGAAGGAGTTATTATATAGTGGTGTGTGATTGACATCGCTAGAGCTCTTTAGAGCTCGATCCGTGGAGTAGGAACCGTTTGGTTCCGAACCACGTTATATGCTTGTGTTGTGAATTGTGTTTGTCGTATTTCGTTATTGTTATTTATTTTATTTCTGCTGCGCTAATGAAAATTATTGACAAACGCGAACGATTTTCATCGAGCAACGATAATAAGCTATTCACCCCCCTCTAACGTTCCAACAATCCCCTACAAACAGTGTATATAATTATACACCCTAGACACATGTGAGATGTTAGAAAAATGAGTTAAGTTGAAGGTGCATAGTTCTTGTATCTAGATGAATTCAAACTCATAATAAAACATTGAAAAATCATGAGAAAAGTCAATGTACAAGTCATGTACACTAGCCCATAGATCATTGTTCAAAATGAGTTTTTAAAATTATTTCAAAATCATTTTGAAAAACCTTAGTGAAACCTATTTTTTGATAGCAATTACTATTAAGAATGTTGATACAAAGTTAGGCAAAACATTGAAAGGTTTCAATGCTTTTGAACTTTGTATCAATTTTGCAATTTAATAAGGATTTTATTTTAAAATTATTTTTCACCCATTGTATTTCTTGTAAGTAATGTACATATGAAGTTTCATGATTTTTCAAAAAATATATATTTACTTATGAATTATCGAAATTTGATTTCTGAAAGCTATCACTAAAAAAATACATTAATATAGTGACGAAATTTGGAAACGAAAATAATTTATTGTAAATTTGTAACAAATTTTGTGATGAATTGTAAATTCCATCGCAAATGAGTAACAAAATTTCTAATAAAAAATTTTTTGTTGCAAACTTATTTACATTTGTAACAAAATAAATTTTGTCATAAATATCGTCGCAGTTTTGCAACAAATCATGAATTTGTTACAAAATTTTGCAACGAATTATGAATTCATTGCGAAATTTCTGACAAATTTGACGACGAAAGATTTTCATCGGACATTTTCAATTATTTGGCAAAAAAACAACGACGAGAGAACTTTACGACGAATTTAATATTGGTCACTAATTTGACAACAAATTTAATTTTTATCGTCAATTTTATGATGAAAAATAAAATTTATTATAGAATATTGCAACGAAATATAAATTCTGCGCTGAATTTACAACGATTTAATAATTCATTATAAATTTTTACGACGAATATTAAATTCGTCGCAAAATTGACGACAAATCAAATATTCGTCTCCAAATTTCTAATTATCAATCATCTCCACTTTTCCCTTTCTCACGCTCCGATCGATCCTCCCTCCCGGTACGCAACTCTCCCTTTCTCTTCCCCGCTCTTCCACTGTCGACCGGAGCAGATCCAATGTCCGTGCGCGATCGACAACTGTCGCACGAGCTCGTGGCAGGCCTGCTGCCACATGAGCTCGTGGCAGGCCTGCCGCCGCGAGAGCTGGCGGATGCCTACCGTGCGAACTCGCGGCTGCCTGCCGCGCGAGGTTGCAACAGGTGCATGCTCATGGTGGCCCGCCGCGAGCACACGTTGTGCTCGTGGTGGCCCGCCGCAAGTAGACCCGGCCATGGTCCGGGTCAAACCCGGACCCGACCCGGAACCGGACCGTGGTCAACGGTCCGATTAACCGGGTGAACGGGTTTGACCCGGACCCGTGACCGGACCGCCTATTAGGCGGTCCGGTCCCGGTTTTTTAAAAAACCGAACCGGAAAAAAAAACGAACTGGCGGTTTAAAAAAAAAAAAATTAACGGCCACGATTTCGTGGGCGTTGGGGTGCAACGGGCGACCCGCTAGGTCGGCCCGACCCAGACCCGGCGGGTCGACCGTTTTTTTTTAAAGCAAAAAAACCGACGGCCACAATTTCGTGGCCGTTGATCAACAACGACCACGATTTCGTGGCCGTTGTGCAACGGCCGACCCGCCGGGTCGGCCGTTGGATTTTTTTTTTGTTTTTTTTCCTATAAATATACCTTCATTCCCTTTCATTTTTTCACAAATCACAACTTCTCTTCTCTAATTCGCATTCCCTCATTTTCTTTCAAGTCTCAACTCTCAAGTCATATTTTTACAAATGTCTGGAGTCGGATCAAGTCGTAAGGGTGCGGCCGGTGCCAGAAAGGGAAAGAGCATAATGTCACCACCGCCCGAGTTCGAGTTCGAGCAAGGCGGCGATTCACCTCAATTCGATATCGGCGCCGACTATGATCTTGATATTTCCGGTGATGAATTTCAAATACGTCATCATCATCAAAATCAAGAAAGTAGGAGCAATACATCCAGTACGATGGCGGGTTCTACAGCTACAAGACCAACTCGAGTGCCTCGCCCCGCATCCGATATCTTCACCAAATATTTCGAAAAAGTAACGCTCCCTTCCGGTGATATGCAAGCAAAATGCAAATATTGTTCGAAATGTTACAAATTTCAACAAGGAGGAGGTTACGGAATCCTTACTCGACATGTGGAGAGAAATCATCCGCTGGAAATTGGTATTGATCGTTCTCAAACTCAAATTCTGACATTCTCTTCTCAATCGGGTTGGGGTAACGAATCTAAACTCTTTAAATTTGACGAAACTAGATTTAGAGAAGAAACTGCTAAATTTTGTGCAATTGAACAACTTTCTTTTAGTTTTAGTGATAAATTATCTTTTGAAAATTGACTTTCTACAAGTGCAAATCCTTCTATTAAACGTATCCCAAGAAATACTCTAAAACGTACACTTTTAAAATTAGTCTTATAACAAAAACAAGAATTGATTAAAGAATTTTTTAGTTTAAACAGTAAAGTTTCTTTGTGTTCCAATATTTGGAGTGATCATTGGCAAAGTTGTTCATATATGGGTATTACTTGTCATTGGATTGATAATAATTGGGACATTCAAAAAAGATTGCTAGCATATAGATGTTTTAACGAAACACACATGGCACAAAATATTTTACAAATTATTTTTATTATTTTAGAAGAATATGGTATAACTTCTAAAGTTTTTTCAATTTCTTTTGATAATGCTAGTGCAAATACCTCTAGTATTAGTGAACTTATTGATATATGTAAATCATCAATAGGTGGAAGATTTTTTCATATTAGGTGTACATGTCACATTTTAAATTTGTATGTTCAAGATGGGCTTAAAAATTTAGGATCACATATTCAACCAATTAGGAGTGCAATTCATTATTTATGGACACATCCTCAAGTTATGAAAGAATGGAGAAAATTTTATAAAATAAATGGTATGAAGCCTAAACGGTTTGCACGTGACGTTCCAACTCGTTGGAATTCTACTTATAAATTGTTGTTATCTACTTTTGAATACAAAGATTTATTATGTATGTTTTTTCATCAACATGTTCAATCACGTGATATTTATTTGTTTTCAAATCAATGGAATATATGCACTAGTATTTGTGAAATTTTAAAAGTTTTTAGTGATGCTAGTGACCAATTATCAGGTGTTTATTATCCAACTTCATATTTAGTTTTAACACATTGTTATAATATTGCATGTATTTTTAATGAACATATTCAATCAAATGATACTTATTTATCTCAATGTATTTATGTAATGAAAGAAAAATGGGAAAAATATTTCTTAAACATTCCTGAAATATTTTTATGTGCTTTTGTTTTAGATCCTAGACTTAAATTAGATGGTTTGCAAGATATATTAGCATTATATTATGAATCTTTAAATCCTATTACCGAAACTGCTCCTAATATTCCTTTGATTTTGTTTAATATTAAAACTCATTTACATGATATTTATAATGAATATAACATTAAATATGGTGAATAAACTATTGGACATGAATTACATCAATCCACTACAACTAGTATTATTACTTCTAAACTCACTAAAGCACAATTGTTATTAAGGCAACAGACTAAACGTCCACGAGGATCCTCAAGTTCCAGTTAGGAACTTGAGAATTATTTGACCACTTCTTTTCATTTTAGTGATGCAGATGAAGAAAGCTTCGACATTCTAAAATGGTGGTCGCAAAGAACTCAAATATTTCCAATCTTATCTATAATGGCAAAAGAAATTCTAGCTTGTCCAGTTTCAACGGTTGCAGTGGAATAAGTTTTTAGTATCGGAGGAAATACATTGGACGAGAGACGTTCTAACTTAAGGCCGGAAAATTTGGAAGCGCAATGTTTACTCAATGATTGGTCAAAAGCTGCAAGTCGAACCCAACATATTAAAAGTGACGAAGAAGACCAAGACAAAACAGAAGGAATATCCGGAACTACGACGATGGGAGGAAATACCGAATACGATTGAAATGTATTTGATTTTTTTATTGTAATAGATTTTTTTATTTAAGTCCAACATGTAATATATTTTGTATTGAGATAATGAAATATTTGATAGAGTTTTTATAAGTTTAATTGTGCAATTTTTTTTTATTTTAATTATTTAGATCATTTTTTATTTTTTTATTTATTTAACTAAGACGACGATTAACCGGATCGGACCCGAACCCGGACCCGGACCGGATCGGACCCGGACCCGACCCGGACTCTACCCGGATCCGGACCCGAACCGGAACCGGCGGTTCCACAATCCGTACCGTAACTGGCCACGAGCGGGTCGGTTAAGGGTCAGTATTTTGTCAACTCGAATTCGACGGTTTCGATCCGGACCCGGACTGTGGCCAGGTCTAGCCGCAAGCATGCATCGTGCTCGCGGCAGGCGGATTCCTTCCAGGGAGCGCTTCCTCCCAGCATCAAGAAGCACGATTATTGAACGAGCAGTCCACATCCTTCTTCTCCTTCCCAAAGTACGGCTATAGTCGCAAAGGCGTCGCTTTGGGGTCGGCGATCTGTCTTTGACAAAATCTTGATTAGGAGCAGGTGTTAAGATCTCCACTTGGTGCGTTTTCTGCAAGCGAGAGTGCCACAGGGATCAAAAGATTGAATTCTTTTTTTTTCGTTTGCGTATTCTGTTTTGATGAATTTAGTTGGTTTCGGACCGACGATTACCCTGGTTGGGGGGAAAAGGGATCGTTTTGTTTCCTTCTTCGAGGATTACAGTCGATTTGATGCTCGTTGGTTTGCTCTCTTCTTGATCATTTTCTTCCTCGGATGCATGCATAGTTTGAAAGCTTGAAGTTGATTGGGAAAGAGAGGACTCCTTTGTGGTCTTATGACTGCATAAGGCGTCAAAACGATTATGCAATTTCGTGGTTTAAGTATATATACTGTACATAGCGAAGCTTGGTTTTTGGATTTGGATTCTTTGCTTTTGAGTTGCATTTGACAGAGTGACGCAGACTGGAACTAGTTGTGATTTGGGTTCAGATTTGATGTCAGACTGCGTTGGCTCTGAAGCTTTGTTCATTGTTACTCTATGATTTGAAGAATTCGTTGAGTTGGCGATCAAAGATCTGATAAAATATGAGGTAAGGTTTGAAGTTTGGTTGACTGGAAGAAAATTTGTCTAATTGACTCGAAGTTCTGTAATTTAGCAGAGGAGAAACAAAAATAAAGCTGTTGTTTACGAACCTCCATCGCTTCGAATCAGATTCTGTTTTCAGGTATTAATTTATACTAATCATACTATTTGTTCTAATAGATGCATGCCTTATGTAACAAGTTATAGCATGGAAAAACCATGATTTCCTTCAAGTTGAAACAGTGAGGAAAAAGTGATCCTAGGTTCTATGTTTGCGGAATGCAAAGTATTAAGATAAAGAATATTGGTTATACTCTTGGCACCCGTATTCTTTTACCTAAAGGATAAGAAGTGAACTTTTGCACAACCCCAAACGAGATCTGTAAAGTTTTTGATATAAAATTTGTCAAGATTCCAGATATGTAATAGATATTTCTCAAGTTTGGTTGACTGAAACATGTTTCTTTCATGTGATGAAGAAATTTCAGCTTGGTCCTCTCCATTTTGTTCTGTGGCCAATGACTCTGTCACAACATTTTGTTGCCCCTGCCACGTCATTCGCACGACCAAATGCTCTGTCACACCGACATCCCTTCTCCGTCGTTCGCGCGGTTAGCAGGGTCGACGGCTTTATCGTGTCGATGACCTATCTAGGTCGTTCACCCAGCTGGGACATTGTTCCAAGTGCATGGGTAGTTCATCGTCGCCCCTGGATCGCGCACAACTATTGTGTCGATCTTTAATCGTGCACAAAATATCAACATGTTATTAAAATTAAATCATTTAAATTATGCAATGTGTAATATAAATACAAAATTAATGGTTTATTTTTCATAGGCTTATCGTACTTCGTCCTTCAGGTGATCCGCATGTTTGCAAAATCTTCTGCTGGAGCTCATCCGTTGCTTCCACAAGGGCAGGTATATTGTATATTCAAAAATTTATAGTATTATCATTTTATAATATATATAATTAATATTTGATTTTATGTATTTCTTCGCTGGAGAATTTATTGTTGTTTTGTTTTCCTTTACATTACTTTTTTTAGGCTTCAAATTTTATGATACAATAAGCACCTATGTTGATCTACATATTTATATGATGTCACCAGTTTTTGAAAAGATGGCCAATAGTTTCTCATAACTTACATTATTTTCTTCGCTCGATTTGCATCGCTATCTATATGTGATATCTTAACTTCTCTGGTCGAACTCTCGCCTTTGATTTTCCTCTGGCTTAGACTCAGAATCATGTTTGACATGCAGAGGATCTGTCAAAATTATTCTAACATCTTTGTTAGTGTCTATAAGATTTATATATCTCCACAATAACATGATATTGTCCAGTTTGGGCTTAAGCCCTCATGGTTTTATTTTTGAACTTTACCCAAAAGGCATCATACCAATGGAGATATCTTTTTATCTTATAAGTACATGATCTTTTCCATGTCTTACTAATGTGGGACTTTGATTGTATTCCCAATACTCCAACAATTCCTCCCTTAAACGAAGAACCACATTGACCCCCCTCAAGTCTATCCGTCCTCAAAGGACTTCCTCTGCTTGATGTCCGATCCTCAATCCACCAAGACTTCCTGCCAATTGTCTGGTCCTCCTTGTTGGATCCGAGAATCTCTAGAGTGGGGGGGGGGTGAATAGCGATCGTAAAAACCTTTTCTTTTTGACATTAAAACACGAGTAAGCACAGTGGAAGTAAAGACAATAAAATAAAGCAACACTTTTGTTTTTTACTTGGTTCACAATCGAAAGGTTGCTACTCCAAGACCCTGCGATCGTAGACCACGTATGATGTGACAATCCACAAAAAGTCTCCTCGTTGGAGGTAGGAGACGATGATTACAAAAACCACAAGATAGAGGAAGAGGCAACAAGCCTACCTCTCCTCTTTACAATTGAAAGCTCAAATGCAAGAAGTAAAAACACTTAAATGGAATGACACTACTAATGAAAAGAAGGAAGCTCGGCACAACGTCGGTGTTACGGCGATGTAGTGTTGTTGTCAGAAGCTTGGCATTGTTGGAGCACTTTGGGAGTAAGAATAGATGATACAAAGAGGTGAAATGACCCTTCTTTTATATCTCTCCAAACCCTAGCTCGTTGAGATCCATATCTGGGTCAAAGCTCCTTAACCCTCCATTTTTGGTGGAGTTAATCTTGACTTTCTTCAAGATGACCAGTTTGAATAGCAGTCGACTGATGACCCTCAGCAGTCGACAGATGGTAGGATCAGTTGACTGTTTGCCTGGTTGCTCACCTACAGCAAAGAGTTAGCACAGAAAATGTCGAGTAACAGATATTACAATGGTTTCTTACCGTCCAATCTCGACCTAGACCTTCCCTCGGAAGTCTTTGTCGGATCGTCGCCTAAGTTCATCCCCGTACGGAGGACATGACCCCACCATTACTTTGCACTCATTGCTTACCTCTGGTCCTCCTGACTTGTCGCTTAGCTTTCGGTCATCACCAAGGTTCCTTGACTCCAACAAGGTTCTCCTAGTGTTGCCCAACCACCACGATTTCTCGTCCCAAGATTCTCCGGGTGTCGCTGACCTTCAGCTTATCTTAATCATTTCTTATACACTTAACACTGTTAGTGTCAATCATGAGATGATTGATTAGGGATCATATGTATCATATTTGATTAATAACAGGCAAGGTTTGCTTATTATATTATTTCTTTTATGTGCTATATGAATAATATAATAGTGTCCTTGAATAGTAGGTTCAGGTTTACAACATATCAATTGGTTGAATTGATAGTGAGAGTTTGTATATATATATATATATAATACTACCCTTAACTATTCCTAGTCAAGTATTAATATACTAGGACAATATTAATGTATAGAGACTAGCATATAGGTCAATTGATGACTTAATCTCACAAGTCATGGATATGTGATATCAAATTGATACATGGGTACATATTAGAGACTATATACTAAATTGGCCCGTTATAAAAATGTTTCATGGATCGTTATATGAGTGTTATAAACATTCTCATGTGACTATTGTTATGAATAATCCCTGGACCTGAAGTCACTATGGTTCCATACATAATGAGTAGTATACTTTAGCTTCGTCAAATGTCACCCGTAACAGGGTGACTATAAAGCGATCACTGGGTATGCAATAAGTTATGCAGAGGGATGTGAGTGATGTAGATGAGATCTATCCCTTCCATATAATGGAAGTGATATCTATGGGCCCCTTGATAGAGTAGTACTGCTAAAATGTATGACCATGCTCAAATAAGTCAATATGAGATATTGAGCTTATTTGGTTGAGTAGTCTACTTGGAGATCAAGAAACTCATGATTGATAAGAGGATGGCACAGTCTATGCCTCATTGATCAATCTAGATATCAAGGATAGAAGGACTGAGTCATACAAGATAGTAGTCACGGAAAGGTTATGTCGGATCTCGACATTCTCGTCACTTGGATAGCAATGATGTATTGCTAGATGTCACTCATCTCATTGCTTATGTCTCTAAAAGAGTTTTAATTGGGTCACACACTTAGGACATGTGAGTTAGAGATAGCTCATGTGATGAGCCATTGGGCCATCGAGTGGGACTCAAGGTATACCCAATGAATTTGACTCGAGTTAGACTCAAGTCAAATTGGGATTGAGTAGGATTCAAGGTATACCCAATGAATCTGACTCGAGTTAGACTCAGGTCAAATTCGGATTGAGTGAGACTCACCATTAAGAAGGGTTGGATGATCATTAAGATGGAATTAATGAATTGTTAATTTTATGGAAACCAAGAGTCACAAACTCTTCATATTCAATGGTTGAATATAAAAGAGGATTTGATGAGACTTTTGTTTTCGTGGGAGGTTGGTTTTTTCGTGTGATCTTCTTCTTCTCCTTCTTCTTCAACCGTCTTGGCCAAATCAACCTTATGGCTAGCACCACAGTTTGGTTTCTCTTCATCTCGCAGTTCATGTGGATACCGTGGAGGCGCAGATATCTTGATCGCATTGAATCCAGACACCTTGAACACAAGTGTTGCTGACAGGATTGCGAAGGGCTCGCATCGAAGGTAACTACGATTCTAATAGGATAGAATCGATCAAATGAGTATGGTTTTCGCATGGATCTCGTGAGAGATCTTATTTTTCCACTGCTTATGTGCTTGCGAAATGTTTCCGAGTGCGCGTAGTTCCCTACAAACACATCACTTGAGATAACAATAACAACTTAACTTTGAACCTTTGACATAATCAAAACCTAGATTCGATTATCTGGTGCCCCTGCACCAACAATCTTCCCTTTTTGATCTATGGCAAACCGATTCAAAGTTAAGGAAAAATTAAACATAAATAAGCATGAGTAAGCAATGTAATACTAAGAATAAGTAAGCGTGAAATAGTAAGTGTAAGAAAGTGTAAGTAGACATGAATAAGTTATTTTTCAAATCCTCCCCCTCAAGGTTACCTCTCCCTTGCCCTTAGGTGAGTTTTTGAAAAAGGAACTTATCTCTCCTCCTTAGCACTTAAAGAAGGTTGAGTTTTAAAAACTTTTGAGTCTTTAACTTGACCTCTCTTCTCCCCCTTTTGCCATATATCGAAAATACTTGGGGATAAAATAAACTTTAGAAACCCATAGTAACATATGTTTGTAAGTCCAAGCATGTCCCTTTTAATTTTGAAAATAATAGTTTCAATATAAATTCAACTAATAACATGTTCAACTCTTTTTGACTTAATTGATATAAAATGATGAATAAATCTTGATTAGAGTTGGTTATTTTAAATAATTATACTCCATGATTCATATCGATGCACTTGATCTACATATGAAATCAAGAGTAAGGTCCTAACATCTCACTCCTATCTACGTGACTCAGTACACAAACACATTGAACCTATGTGTTGTGAGATGTGTTGGCTCCTAAAATCTATAGGTGCATGCTTTCTAAGGTAAACCCTAAGCTAGTTCCATATAACATGAATAGTAAATATAGAGTATAAGTAAGAGTTAAGTCCTACTCTACTATGCACATTCCTAATATTTGTCTAAGCAGACTAAATTCTGCTTCGGGTAAGGGTTTCGTGAAAATGTCTGCTAGGTTCGATTTCAACTAAACATACTCGAGTTTTATAGTTCCATTAGCTACGTGTTCTCATATAAAGTGATATTTAACTTCTATGTGTTTGGTTCTAGAGTGACAAATTGGATTCTTAGTTAGGTTAATAGAACAAATGTTATCCATTAAGATTTTAGTGTTACTAAAGCTTAAATGAACATCTTGGAGAGTGTGCTTCATTCAAAGAAGTTGAGCTACACACTCACCCATTGCAACATATTCGACTTCGATAGTAGACAAGGCAACACAATGTTGCTTTCTACTACACTAGCTGACCAGACTCAAACCTAGAAGTTAGCAACATCCACTCATGCTCTTCCTATCAAGTTTACTACCAGCATAATCCAAGTCGGAGTAGCCAATTAGTTCGAACTCACTCGATCTAGGGTACCAAATTCTTACATTTAGTGTTCCTTTTAGGTATCTAAAAATTCATTTGACTAGCGTTAGGTGTGATTCCTTAGCACAAGATTGAAATCTTGCACACATACTTACTGCGAAGAGTATATCTGATTGACTCGTAGTTAAGTATAGAAGACTATCTATTGCGCTCATATAGTATTTTAAATCTATCGATTTTCCTTCTAAGTCATATCCTATATTTACATTGGTAGCCATTGGTGTATTAATTTCATTAGCATTTTGCATTCCAAATTTTCTAATTAGTTCCTTAGGATATTTTCGTTGATGTAAATAAATTCCTTCTCTAGTTTGTTTGATTTGTAACCCTATTCATTTCAAATTCACTTTCCATTAGTGAAATGAACTCATTTAATAATTGTGTGTTGGTTGTTCCAAAATTTATGTCATCCATGTAAATTTGTGCAATGAAGATTTCTTTTCCTATGGATTTTACAAAAAGGGTTGAGTCAACTAAACCTTGATTAAATCCCTTAGACTTAAGGTAGATTGAAAGTCTTTCATACCAAGCTCTAGGAGCTTGCTTTAATCCATATAAGGCTTTTCTAAGTTTGAAGACATGGTTAGGTTTTTCTAGACGTTCAAATCTAGGTGGTTGACTAACGTAAACTTCTTCCTTAATAAATCCATTCAAAAATGGTGACTTAATATCCATTTGAAATAATTTGAAACCTTGATGCGCAGTGTAGGCTAGTAATATTCTAATTGATTCGAGTCTAGCTACGGGTGCATATGTTTCATCATAGTCTAACCCTTCTACTTGACTAAATCCTTTAGCAACTAACCTAGCTTTATTCCATATTACTTCTCCTTTATCATCAAGTTTATTTCTTAACACCCACCTTGTTCCAATAATCATTTTTTTCCTTTAGGTGGGGGTAGTAATTCCCAAACTTGACTTCTAGTAAATGAGCTAACTCTTCTTGCATAGCTATAATCCAATCGGGATCAACAAGAGCTTGCTCAATTATTTTGAGTTCGATTTTAGAGATGAGTGAGATTTGACTTAGATTCCTATACGATGCTCTAGTTCGGGCTCCTAAATTAGGATCACCTATTACTTGATCAATAGGATGGTTTGCTTGTAACTTAGATTGATTTGGGTTAGGGTCCATACTAGATTCGTTTTGTAAGTTTGGTTCAGGTCCATTTTCAATTTGTTCATTAATCAATTCTACTTCGGGTTTTGTAGTTTTGTTTTCTTCATCAAATACTATGTTGATTGTTTCTTATATTTTTAGGGTTTTATTGTTGTACACCCTATATGCTTTACTAGTGGTTGAGTATCCTAGAAAAGTTCTGGTACTAGTTTTAGAGGTAAATTTCCCTAAATAGTCTTTAGTGTTTAATATGTGTACCTTACATCCAAAGTCTTTAAGTGTCGTTTAACTAATAGAATCCTATTTTGAACACAACAGGTCGTATTGACTGCTTCTGCCCAAAACCTATTAAGTAGCTTGTATTCATTTAACATTGTTCTTTTTTGTAAGGTTCTATTTTTACATTCAACTAGATCATTTTGTTGAGGGGTCCTCGGGTAGGAGAACTCATGGTGGTATCCATTTTGGTTACAAAAGTCGGTGAACCTATGATTTTCAAATTCACCACCATGATCACTTCTAATTCTCTTAATCTTAAGGTTCTTTTCATTTTCTATTAGTTTACATAAATTGGTGATTTGATCTAAGGTTTCATTCTTATGTTTTAAAAACCTAACACATGTTAGTAATATATGAGAGATGTCCTAAGGCAATCGCCTTAAGTATGAACCATTTATATGATAAATGAAGATTCACTATTTGAGTATACATGTTTTATGTATTTGATTGGATCTTAAACTCATTTACTGAATGTCCACGATACGATTCACAGCATGAGAGAATTTGTGATTGGATCACAACTAGTGAGTATCTCTACATGTGTAATTGTGATGTATCGGAATTATCCCTAGTCGATTAATTGATGGATTTGGACACCATCAATTCTGTCGAGACTAGCACGAGGTATACTCCTTGGTATATCCAAGCAGCTGATTCTCACTGGCTGGAGACATAGTGATGTCCGAAGTTAATCGTGGATGCTAGTTATGGTAACTAGTTCATTGGAGTGACCAGCCGTAAGACTTCATATGGTTCTCTGCATATATAGATATGTCAATGAAGTTCTTACTGTGGCTTAAGTGCGATGTTCCTTTGACTTGCGGTATTCAAGTCATCTTGATCATGGAGACTTATGCTTTGACATCTTAAGCAAACATCTCCGAGGAGATGTGGACCCGGGATGATTGGGTATAAGTCGAAGTGATCGAAGGTGTTTGAATAGCCTATAAAGGATTCACCACTCTTTGCGAGGAGATGTATACCCATGGCCTCTCGTCGGATTGTTACTAAAGTCTTTGGCCAAAGCATTACATGTTTAGAGTAAGGTACTCTTCGATACATGTGGAGTAACTAGAATGAGGACGAGGAAATGATACTTGGGCTAGGTGTGACGTAGTCACTTAGTGGGGATCGGCACACAGACCATGTCCCGAACCAAGTGGGTATAAGATGAGTGAAGGGAATGGGGCACGATTCATTCGAAGCATCAAGGGTTTCAAAAATAGTTCTGGATCAACCGTTGATCTTTTCGGTTAATTGGGGATCATGATGTACTACTAGGTGCCACTCATGATCGTTCTATAATTAATGGTTAATTATAGACGGCCAACATAAACCGAGAACCTATTTGGTCACACGCACAACGAGTATAATCCAAAGGATTTAAAACGAGCTTGAGAATGAGATTCTCAGACCGAGAGAAACTATGTTTGGTTGGACCAAACATAAAGCGAGCATGAAATTGTTTCAGTCGCAATGGAAGCGTGGATGGGCCGTGTCTTATGAAGACATAATGGATGGACCAAAATGGTTTGGTTCTAATCCAATGGATGAGAATAAACCAAAGGGTTTGGTTTATATTAAACGAATGAACCAAAGGTTGGTTCGGTTCGTTTTAACTTAAAATAAACCATCATGGTTTGGTTTATTTTAACTTATCTTAATGGAGCGGGTTAACGGGCTTTATGGATATGATCCATTAACCATTAAGAGAATTAGTTCTCTATAAAAGAGGGCTTAATGGATAATTAAGCCCTAACTAATCCAAACCCTAGCCCCCTTGAGTTGCCGCCCACCTCCACCTTGGAGTTAATTGGCGCCAACCCTAAAGCCGCCCAGCTTGTGTGCAGCCGTCCAAGTCTTTGCCGGCGTCCAAGCTTCAGTCGGAGAACCTCCGGCGACCCTCCGGCGATCTCCTTTGGGTTCGGTGATAAGGTGAGCTTCCATCTTTCCTTAGCCGGCCTCTATTCCTCCACCAAAAGCTGTCCAGTTTTTCTGGACAGCTTGTTTCTTTGTTGTCGGAGCGTCGTTTGGACGACGGTTAGTGCTCCGACAGCGGCTAACTTACCGGGGATTTGATCTCTGGTAATCCTCTGAGGTGGGGGACGAAGGATTCGTCAAACGGTTGACGAATACCTCTCCGGAGAAGCGAGTTTTGAAAACTCATTTTAGGATCCGAATTTGGATTCGGATCGTGATCATCTCTCGATCACGTCGTCTTCAACACGAGGCTAGTAACCCGTACGAAGACGAAGCTCGTGACTTAGCGAAGTCATCCCGAGGAGCTCGGCGTGGATACGGATAGAGACGATTCTTACGAGGATCGTTCCGGTTGATGTCGTTCCCGCTACACGTCATACGAAAGGTATAACGTAGATAATTTCTTTTATTGCAAATTTTAATTTACGGTTATGTCTACACTTGTTGTAATAGCATGCGTGTGTTGTGTGTGTTGTAATAAATATAGATTTATTATTTTTAATTGCTTTCGCTGTGCTCATGTTTACGAAACATGATCGAACACACACACGCCGCGGTGCCGGAAACCCAACAGTGGTATCAGAGCCCAGGTTGTGTTTCGACATAATCGTAAAAATGTTTTTGCGATAGTCATAATGTATTTCTGGAAATTTTCTAAATTTTGGAAATTTAGAAGTATTTATGGAAATTTTTCAATTTTGGAAAGTCTAGAAGTATTTATGGAAATCCTCCACTTTTGGAAAGTTGGAAGTATTTATGGAAATTGATATTTTCCATAAATAAAATATTTGATTAGATTCTGGAAATTTATTTCCTAATTTAATCATGATTTGATTTGGGAAATCAAATCTTAAAATATTTTATTTCCATAAGTAGTTTTAATGATTTAGGAAATTGGTTTCCTAAATAGATTTTCTTTAATCAAATAATTCCATGAATAAAATATGTGATTAGATTTGGAAATTTGTTTTCTAATTTAATTATGATTTGATTTGGAGAATCAAATCTTAAACATATTTTATTTCCATAAATAGTTATGACATATAAGGAAATTATATACATGACATAATTGTATGCCATGTAATTGCATTAGATGCATAACATTATGCCATGCGTGTCGTGACATGTAGATGTATGCCATGTATGCCATGCCATGTAGATAATAGTTATTTGCATGCAAAGAGGATGAGACATAAAAACCCTAACTCAATATTAAAGCCTACACCTTCCATTAATATGGTTAGAACCAGAGTTCTGTTTCTTGTTTGGGTTGTTGGACTCACTCCAAGCCCGGCTCGAACCTGAACATGTTCAAATCATTGGAATAGTTTAACTCTAATATGGTAAGAGTCAGAGGTCAATCGTTAGTTTGGGTTGTTGGACTCACCCAAGCTCAAGGCTAATTGGTTGAATGCGCTCTAACCATATTAAAACTATTTCGCGATTAATGGGTCGGCTTTAACTTGGAGCATCGATTTGTTGGACTCACTCCAAGGTCGATGTGAAGAGAGGTGAAGTTGGGTGCTATGCATATGATGCATACTTGTTAATGTGTTAACAACCCAATGTATGTGTAAACATTCAATTAGTTGATAGCACATTGTGATAGTTACATATACATGATATGTAATCGGTATACTTGATACCCACCATCATAGCTAAGAATGGCTTGTTGGACTCACTCCAAGGTTGTTCTTATCTATGATGGATATCAGCCCATTCGGAGATGGACCTACGATCTCCCGAAGTGATTTTGGGGTTTTTGAAATTCGAAAAATGAATGGGATTTATAAATGTATATTGATGCATTTTAAAATCATTTTCTCATATATGCTCGTTTTGTATTTCTAGGTCAATAAATTGATCATGACGTCTTTGAATTTGCGCACTATGTTGGATTCGAACAAACTGACTGGGCCTAACTTCCTGGACTGGCATAGAAACCTGAGAATTGTTCTCAAGGCTGAAAAGCTTGCATATGTCCTTGAAGAGCCTCTTCCTGACCGTCCTAAGGACGATGCGACCTGCACAAATGTTGGTCTATCGTAAACATGTGGCGATTCTCGAAATGGGCGAGCTGCATCATGCTAGCGGCGATGGTACCGAGCAAAAGCAGCATGAGCATATGGATGCTAATACTATGGTCTTCCATCTTCATGAGTTGTTCGATGAGCAAGCGAGATCCGAAAGGTTCGAGGTCTCTAGGCTCCTCTTCACTACGAAGATGCAAGAAGGTTCGCCTCAGAGTGCCAGGTGCTAAAGATGAACGGGTACATCGAGCGGCTAGCTACCCTCGGTTTTGTGATGGATCATGAGTTAAGTATTGACTTAATTCTGCATTGTTTGCCCAAGAGCTTCTCGCAATTTGTGATGAACTATCGGATGAACAAATTGGAATCCACCATTCCCGAGCTCCTTAATATGCTGAAGACTGTGGAGCCTTCTGTAAAGCATGAGGAGAAGGCGGTTCTGTTAGTTGATTCCTCAAAGAAAGGTTCTAAGAGGAAGGCAAAAGAACAGAAGAAAGGAAAGAAAAAGGAAAAGAAGGCGGAACCAGTGAAAAAGGGCACTTGCCATCACTGTGGCAAGGAAGGCCACTGGCGAAGAAACTGCAAGATTTATCTTGAGTCCATGAAGAAGAAGAAGGCATCCGATGCCCCATCCTCTTCAGGTATCTTCGTTATTGATTGTCATTCTATTTCCTTAGACACTTGGGTATTGGATACTAGGTGTAGCTCACATATATGTAATGACATACAGGGGCTAAGGAATAGAAGAAGACTTGTCAGAGGGGAGTCAAATTTGCGAGTTGGCAATGGAGCAAAGGTTGCTGCGGTCGCCATCGGAACTTATTTGCTGAAGCTCCTAGTGGACTAGTCTTGAATCGACAATTGCTATTATGTTCCTTCTCTAATAAAGAACATTGTTTCTATTTCCGCTTAAATAGAAATGGTTTCCATTTAACGCTTAGTAACAATTGTTGTTATATAACTTTGAATGGCGATTTTATGGAACCGAACTTTGAGTAATGGCATTTATACGCTGGACGATCCAAAGGACATTTTCAATATCGGCGAGCAACACGCTTGCTCGAAAGGATAATCACATAGACTCCTATATGTGGCATTGTCGTCTTGGCCATATAAGCAAGAAACGCATGTCCTAATTACACCAATGTGGAATTCGGAATCGCTTGAATTGGATTCATACGATACATGCAATCATGCTTAAAAGGCAAGATGACTAAGTTACCTTTACTAGAAAAGGTGAACGAGTGGAGAGTTACTAGGTCTAGTACATACCGATGTATGTGGACCTATGTCAACTCAAGCTTTAGGAGGCTATAGCTACTTCATTACCTTCACCAATGATCACTCACGGTTTGGGTATGTGTTCTTGATGAAACACAAGTCTGAAGCCTTTGAAAGGTTCAAAGAATTCAGAAATGAAGTAGAGAAACAACATGACAAGAGTATTAAAATACTGATCGGATCGAGGTGGTGAATACTTAAGTCAAGAGTTTCTTGATTATCTAAGAGACAATGGCATATTGTCTCAATGGACTCGCCTATACACCACAAAGATAATGGTGTATCCGAGAGGCGAATCGACCTTGTTGGACATGGTCGTCAATGATGAATCATGCAACTCTTCCCAAGTCCTTTGGGGTTATGCACTTGCATACCGCTTACTTGTTAAATGTAATGCCTACTAAGGTAGTCTCAACTACTCCATATGAGATATGGAATAGTAAGAAACCTCATGTATCTTACTTGAAGATATGGGGTTGTCCCGCTTATGTGAAGCGGATCAGACGTATAAATTGGATGCTAAGTCCGATAAATGTCTATTTATCGATACCCTAAGGAAACAAGGGGTTACTAATTCTATCATCCTGTGGAACAAAAGGTGTTTGTTTCAAGGCATGCTGTGTTTCTAGAGAAAGAGTTTCTCTTGCAAGAAAACAGTGGGAGTGTCGTCGAGCTTGAGGAGGCTCGAGAGACTCAAATAGACATTGATGAGATACCTGGTGAAGCACAACAGCCGACAACTCATAGTGATGAGCAATCGACTGGACCTATTGTAACACCACATCTTCGTAGATCTGGTAGAACACGCAATATTCCTGAGAGATATGGATTTCTCGTAAGTAAATCGAACGACGTGTTACTCATTGATGATGAGGAGCCTACCAGTTATGAAGAAGTGTTGATAAGTTCAGAAAGGGATAAGTGGCTTGGTGCCATGAAGTCGGAAATGGATTCCATGTACGAAAACCAAGTTTGGAACTTGGTTGACCCACCTGAAGGCATAAAGCCTATAGGGTGCAAGTGGGTTTTCAAGAAGAAAACCGACATGGATGGTAATGTGATTACCTATAAGGCTAGATTGGTGGCGAAAGGATATCGTCAAAAACAAGGTGTTGATTATGACGAAACCTATTACTTTGTAGCTATGCTTAAATCCATTCGGATGCTCCCGCCATAGCGACTCATTATGATTATGAGATATGGCGGATGGATGTGAAAAAGCTTTCCTTAATGGAAACACCGCCGAGGACGTGTATATGATACAACCCGAGGGTTTCACATCGGTTGATAAAACCAAGGTATGCAAATTGCGGCGATCCATTTATGGATTGAAGCAAGCATCCAGAGTCGGAATATCCGTTTTGATGAGCGATCAAAAAGTTTGATTTCTCACAAAATCCGCATTTAACCTTGTGTGTACAAGAAGGTCGGGTGGAATCTAGTATTGTATGTCGATGACATATTACTTATAGGAAGCGATGTGTCAATCTTACTGATCGATTAAGGTTTGGTTATCCAAGACATTCTCCATGAAAGACTTGGGAGAAGTAACCTACATCCTTGGGATTAAGATCTATAGAGATAGATCGAAACGGTTGCTTGGTCTTTCGCAGTCTACATATATAGACCGAGTGCTAAAGAGGTTTAGCATGTCGGAATCCAAGAAAGGTTATCTGCCCATCAGGCATGGGGAACACCTTTCGAAGTCTATGTGTCCGCGCACAGAAGACGAGAGGATTTGCATGAGTAAGATTCCCTATGCATCCGCAATAGGATCTATCATGTATGCTATGTTATGTACGAGGCCCGATGTATCGTACGCTCTGAGTGTCACGAGCAGATACCAATCCGATCCAGGAATGGATCATTGGGCGGCTGTTAAGACGATCCTTAAGTACTTGAGAAGAACTAAGGATGTGTTCCTAATATATGGAGAAGGGGACATGGTGATACGCGGGTATACGGATGCGGCTTCGAATGACAAGGATGATTCGTGTCTCGGTCGGATACGTGTTCACCTTGAATGGGCGCAGTGAGTTGGAAAAGTTCCAAACAAGAGACTGTAGCGGATTCTACCACTGAGGCAGAATATATTGCAGCTTCGGAAGCAGCAAAGGAAGCGGTTTGGATCAAGAAGTTCGTTCATGAACTTGGTGTGATTATGGCCATTGTTGAAGCAATACCGGTCTACTGCGACAACAATGGAGCAATTGCACAGGCGAAAGAGCCAAGGTCTCATCAACGATCCAAACATGTGCTTCGCCGCTATCATCTTATCAGAGAGATCATAAGTAGGAACGAAATACAAATCGAGAAAATTCCCACTGAAAGGAACTTAGCGGATCCTTTGACTAAAGCATTACCTCAAAGTAAGTTTGAGGGTCATGTTAGAGATTATGGTATTGGATACCGTAGCGATTGGCATTAGGCCAAGTGGGAGTCTGTTAGTAATATATGAGAGATGTCCTAAGGCAATCGCCTTAAGTATGAACCATTTATATGATAAATGAAGATTCACTATTTGAGTATACATGTTTTATGTATTTGATTGGATCTTAAACTCATTTACTGAATGTCCACGATACGATTCACAGCATGAGAGAATTTGTGATTGGATCACAACTAGTGAGTATCTCTACATGTGTAATTGTGATGTATCGGAATTATCCCTAGTCGATTAATTGATGGATTTGGACACCATCAATTCTGTCGAGACTAGCACGAGGTATACTCCTTGGTATATCCAAGCAGCTGATTCTCACTAGCTGGAGACATAGTGATGTCCGAAGTTAATCGTGGATGCTAGTTATAGTAACTAGTTCATTGGAGTGACCAGCCGTAAGACTTCATATGGTTCTCTGCATATATAGATATGTCAATGAAGTTCTTACTGTGGCTTAAGTGCGATGTTCCTTTGACTTGCGGTATTCAAGTCATCTTGATCATGGAGACTTATGCTTTGACATCTTAAGCAAACATCTCCGAGGAGATGTGGACCCGGGATGATTGGGTATAAGTCGAAGTGATCGAAGGTGTTTGAATAGCCTATAAAGGATTCACCACTCCTTGCGAGGAGATGTATACCCATGGCCTCTCGTCGGATTGTTACTAAAGTCTTTGGCCAAAGCATTACATGTTTAGAGTAAGGTACTCTTCGATACATGTGGAGTAACTAGAATCCGTAGGACGAGGAAATGATACTTGGGCTAGGTGTGACGTAGTCAGCCTAGTGGGGACTGACACAATAGACCATGTCACAGAACCAAGTGGGTATAAGATGAGTGAAGGGAATGGGGCACGATTCATTCGAGCTCAAGGGTTTCATAAATAGTTCTGGATCAACCGTTGATCTTTTCGGTTAATTGGGGATCATGATGTACTACTAGGTGCCACTCATGATCGTTCTATAATTAATGGTTAATTATAGACGGCCAACATAAACCGAGAACCTATTTCGTCACACGCACAACGAGTATAATCCAAAGGATTTAAAACGAGCTTGAGAATGGGATTCTCAGACCGAGAGAAACTATGTTTGGTTGGACCAAACATAAAGCGAGCATGAAATTGTTTCAGTCGCAATGGAAGCGTGGATGGGCCGTGTCTTATGAAGACATAGTGGATGGACCAAAATGGTTTGGTTCTAATCCAATGGATCAGAATAAACCAAAGGGTTTGGTTTATATTAAACGAATGAACCAAAGGTTGGTTCGGTTCGTTTTAACTTAAAATAAACCATCATGGTTTGGTTTATTTTAACTTATCTTAATGGAGCGGGTTAACGGGATTTATGGATATGATCCATTAACCATTAAGAGAATTAGTTCTCTATAAAAGAGGGCTTAATGGATAATTAAGCCCTAACTAATCCAAACCCTAGCCCCCTTGAGTTGCCGCCCACCTCCACCTTGGAGTTAATTGGCGCCAACCCTAAAGCTGCCGCCGCCCAGCTTGTGTGCAGCCGTCCAAGTCTTTGCCGGCGTCCAAGCTTCAGTCGGAGAACCTCCGGCGACCCTCCGGCGATCTCCTTTGGGTTCGGTGATAAGGTGAGCTTCCATCTTTCCTTAGCCGGCCTCTATTCCTCCACCAAAAGCTGTCCAGTTTTTCTGGACAGCTTGTTTCTTTGTTGTCGGAGCGTCGTTTGGACGACGGTTAGTGCTCCGACAGCGGCTAACTTACCGGGGATTTGATCTCTGGTAATCCTCTGAGGTGGGGGACGAAGGATTCGTCAAACGGTTGACGAATACCTCTCCGGAGAAGCGAGTTTTGAGAACTCGTTTTAGGATCCGAATTTGGATTCGGATCGTGATCATCTCTCGATCACGTCGTCTTCAACACGAGGCTAATAACCCGTACGAAGACGAAGCTCGTGACTTAGCGAAGTCATCCCGAGGAGCTCGGCGTGGATACGGATAGAGACGATTCTTACGAGGATCGTTCCGGTTGATGTCGTTCCCGCTACACGTCATACGAAAGGTATAACGTAGATAATTTCTTTTATTGCAAATTTTAATTTACGGTTATGTCTACACTTGTTGTAATAGCATGCGTGTGTTGTGTGTGTTGTAATAAATATAGATTTATTATTTTTAATTGCTTCCGCTGTGCTCATGTTTACGAAACATGATCGAACACACACACGCCGCGGTGCCGAAAACCCAACAACACATGTGAACCTAGAGTAATCATTGATTATGACTAGGAGTATTGACTTCCATTTGGTGACCATGAGAGTCAAAGAGGTCTAAGTGTAGGAGCTCAAGTACACTTTTAGTTCTTTCTTGATTAGTTAGTTAATGTGAGGTTCTAGTTTGTTTACCTTGTTGACAAGCATTATATATTTTATTTTCTAGGTTATTTAGGTTGGGTAGACCTCTAACTAAACCACTCTGACTCATTTTGTGTATAAGTCTTGGATGATAGTGGCCGAGTCGTCGGTGCCACAACTAGGATTCCTCTTGTTGTGTCATTAGACACTTGGTTGAGGAGTTAGGTAAATTGATTGTATAAATGTTACTATTTCTAGTCCTCTTAAGTATAGTTTTTGAAGTATCATTATTTTTAATTAAGCATTAATTTTGTAGGAAAATGACCTTATAGTTATTGTCACACAACTGACTAACACTAAGGAGATTAAATTCAAAATGTTCAACTAAAAGTACTTGACGAATTATAAAGTTTGAGTTTAGCTCAATATCACCTGATTCAAAGATTTTGAGCTTATCGTTGTTTCCGAAGGCTACCGATCATTGGTTTTTGAATCTGAGCTTTGTAAACTTTAGTCGGTCTCTGGTCATATGTCGGGAGCACCCACTGTCCAATATCCATTGATCCTACACATATAGTAATTGAATCGGATATTAGAAAAGTTATTTGAGAATTTTAACCTAGGAATCATCTCACCCTTTTTACATGATCAAACATGTTAACCTTATATGTGTTTGTGAGATGACTTCAATTTTACTTGGTTAAATTTAGTGATGTTGAAGATAATCAACCTTGGGTTAGATTTGAATTTAACCTTTAGATCGCTAAGTAAACTTTTTGAGAAAATGACTTCCGGGTCATGGCGAGGCACAGAGGCCTTCTTTGATCGGAACAACGACCCCTTCCTTAGACAAAGCAACTTTCAAGAAAATGTTCACATAAGTCACTTAGGATTACTTCCTGGTCTAGCTAGTTTAGGATACGGCGAGGTAGCTTCAACTAGTTCAACTTAGCTGAGTGCACAAAGCTAGATACGCCTTATCTAGCTCGGATACACACGACCTCGTTTCCCTAACGTACTATCATCTCATCGCGTCCTGATAATATGTTATCAAGGTTGATTAACTATTGATCCTATCTAGTCATTCTAAAAATTAAAACAAAAAGTAACTAAGCATGCAAAGCTAATTCAAGAAGTAGAGCATATAATTTTAGTACTAGCTCCCCCTGGACCATTGAACCGATGTGATCTTTCCACGTAGTGGATTTGGTCCTTGGGAACCCAATACTTGGTTGATCCTAATTATGAATTCAAAAAGGTCTTAGGGACCCATTCTTGGACTTTTTGTCTATTTCGACTAACAATCGACATATACGATTTGTTTGTTGTGGTTGATCTAAATCCGAGTCCAGCCTTATTGTACACGGCCCTTTGCGATCCAAGTAGTAGGTCAAGACCCCTGGACCCCAAAGTAAACATTTTCAATGTTTTCTTAAGCTCTTGAATTTGTCCTTTCAAGAGAGTAATCTCTTCCTCAAGTTTTTCAACTTGAGTTGAGTTTCCCTCTTGAACTTGACTAGTTGAAGAGGTTAGGGAGACCTCATGCTTAAGGAGTTTAACCTCCTTTGTAAAATATCGGGAAAATAATAATAATAATAATTATAATAATAATACTACTTAATTATGAAGAATACCCATAATATCCTATGGGATTTTTTTTTCGGAAATTTTGGAAATTTTTCTGGATTTAAACGGAGCTTGTAAGAGATATTTACGAGGATAAAATAAATAGGATTTGGTAAAACCTATTTAAGGGAGTTAATAGGTGCCATTAACCTAAAGTTTAGTTCCCGATCGCGACTCTTATTTTTCTCCTTCCTCACGGTTTCGCACGCGAGTCGCTCCATCAGTTTCTCTCTCGCGACCAGCCCTTCCTCTCGCTGTTGCCCCCAATCCTTGGCCAATTCCATCTTCTCGGCAAGCGATGACAAACATCTTCGTCGGTGGCCGCGGACGAGCCGACGGTGAGCGCATGACTGGGAGATTGCGGCGACCACCTGATTTGCAAGCTACACTTCTACCGGCAAAGTGAGAGGTCAGGAAGGTTCTCTGCTGCCATTGTGGACATGGATCTCTCCCCAATCCAAAATGATCTTACTTCTAGATCCTATGCCACCATTGCCGACACCTGCGACGAGCTCGTGCTTCAGGCAAGAACTCCTCCTTTTACGGTTTCTTTTGGGTCTTCGAGATTGACTATTTCTTTTTTTTAATACTGATCTTTTGTTCTTATCCACTGTTTGTGCCGACAGATTTTAGCTTGCCTCTCGGGGAGTCTGCTATCAAGACGACTGGCCCTATGCGGTCCATCTTCTTGGCTATATCTTTGTCAATGACCTATGAGCCACCATCTTTATTCTCCTGGAAACATGTTTCCTCGTGGGTCGATTGGTTTGGGTTTAAAAATTTGAAGTTGTTGTTTATTTTTCCACTAATAACGCGAGGTTTTTGTGGAAGTCTATGCCCATGGAGAATAAGGAGAGCTCGCCGAAGGTCGTTGTTGTATGGAAGATTGGAAAATGCCTCTGGAATCAAGATTATTCTAGAGTTTATTAAGCTATTCGTGAGTTTGAATGGAGCGCTGAAATTGTTGGTATGGTCACTACTTTCTCAGGTGACAGTCTCTCATTTGATTGTTTTTCCCCCTTATGTTGCTATATTTCTAGGAGTCTTTGAAAGTTCCTTGAAAGGGGTCATATATCGCTGAAGCCATATTACATAATTGTTTATAATTATCTTTACAATGTCTGCCGAGAAGGTAATCAGTTGTATGAGCATGCTTTCAGGATTATTAATTGATAAGACAACACAGATGTTTATATATACAAGAAGTTGCATATATCCTTGATAAACAATAAAAAAAAATGTATTAATATTGCTATGGGCCTGTCTAAAGACTATAGATAGCTTTCATAGTCAAACAAGTGGAATCAATTAGAGTGAGAATTGAAGATATGACAACCTAAGGGGAAGTCTGTTACTGTTACTGGTATATATATCCTGATTCCCTTTGTTTTTCTTGCAATCCATTTCGATTCTGTGATAGAGTAAAGGGAGGGTTATGTTGATGGAATTGTCGGTTGTGCCAACTGTGCGACTGTGAATAGGGGAGTTGTTGGCTGTGAGGTTTAAGATGGAAATGGGTAAGTTAGATTTGGTTGTTTGTAGGTGTAGAATAGATGTATAGCTAGTTCAGGGTAAGTTGATATTTAAGTGATCGGTTGGCTGAATTACATACATGATGGTTTACAGGTGATTGACATTGGTTGTTTTTACTTCGGTTGTGATTTGAATGGGATATCTCCATTGGAGATCAAGAAGTTGTGCAAGTGCGGGTAAGGTTGGTAGGTTTAGATATGGGTGTTTATAAATGCATAATATGTTGTTAATTGGTTTAATTATTGATAGGGATTGATGTGAAGACTTGTTTAGGTTACGTGGATAACTAGATCAATCTAGTTGATCGGGCTACGAAGTCGATGTAGGATTCGATTCGAGCAGTCGTTGCATGGTTTACTTAATCATAATGGTTGTTTTATGCAGGTTTCGATCACGAGACAGGTCCACGGGCGTGACGATTGCATTGTTTCCGAGCATTATATCAGGCGGGTATTTTGACTTATCTTTTTGATATAGTCATGTTGATATGCTAGTTAGTTATAGCTTGCAATAATTTTCATGTTTATCTGCCTTGTATGTTATTGTTCCTACTAGATACATGCATTTGATCAGATTATAGTTATACCTTTCCTTTTTTACTTGGATCATTGATATGTACCTATTGGTTGTGCATATTATTCGGATATGTATTTTAGTTGGTATTACATCCTTTAGTATCATGCACCATCTTGCATGATTGCATGCTGGTTGGACAGGGTTCCTTTGTAGTTGAGCCCGTAGCCAGTTACATGGTCTGCACACACTGCTACTCATGGGTTAGTGGTACATCAGGAGGGTGTGTGCAGTAGCTCTGTCAGGCTCCGCTCATCCGCTCATGGGTAGCGTTGAGGCAGCTTGGTAGCGGGTAGGGATCCCTCCTCTGGTCTACGACACCAGGAGATGAGAGCTTTGCTCCCCCACTCTGTTTGGGGCAGGAGGATAGGTGTACTCCGACAGCATCCTGTCCACTCGGTCACTCAGGAGCAGTGATGGCAGAGTGCACAGTCGTCATAGCCCTACCCACTCAGCTTCACCATCGCGTGTGAGGCGGCTGACTGGCGTCAGGAGTGACCATGTCATTTGCATCGCATGCATTTTGCATGGATGACATTTGTATTGTGTTTGCTGCATTTTGATTGTTACCTTGGATGTTGCATATGATTGCCATGCATATAGGTTACATATTTGTATTTGGTCTGACGACTTTATTTCTGCTAATATGGCACATGCTCCTATATTAGGATAGGAGATTTAGGTAAGTACAGTCCTTTCGTATTTCTTTCTTGCATATCCTATATATGAGATTGTACTGGCATGATTATTATTGTTAGTTATATCTGACTATGCATATCGACTATTATCTGCTGAGTTCTTTGAACTTACCCTGTTGTTCTATATCTATTTCAGGATGAAGCTGTCAGGAGAGTCAAGCCGCCAAACTCCCCTCGTCGTGATAGTTTTCTTGTTATTAGATTTATGATTTTGGGATTGACTAGACGATATGTTTAGGACTGGTGTTTGATTTATGTACTCATGGATGTTTTGGTGATATTTGGTATGTCCTTATGGACCTTTATTCGGATTTTTATTCGATTGGATTTGGTTGTGTATTCCTGTCCAGATGGCAGAAGGGGTAAGTCTAGATGTGATAGACTTTTGTTATTTCCTTTGATTGTTGGTTTGGGGCCTATTTATGACCTGCGTGTGTAGTTTGATTCCGGTCGTGTTGACCGATGTATAGTGGTCGTGTAGGCCTTGTATGCAAGATTGGTATTGTCACCAGTACAGGGGAGATGCTGTCGGATTTTTATCTGGCGGGGACTCCCTCGGGGTGTTGTTGGGTTTCCGGCACCGCGGCGAGTGTGTGTTCGAACATGTTTCGCAAACATGTGCACAGCGGAAGAAATAAAAAGAATAAATCTACATTTATTACAACACACACATCACACACATATATAGTACAACATGTGTAGACATAACCGTAAATTTAAATTTGCAATAAAAGGAAATTTAACTACGTATACCTTTCGTATCACGTGTAGTGGGAATGACATCAACCGGAACGATCTTCGCTAGAATCGTATCTATCCGTATCCACGCCGAGTATCTTCGGGATGACTTCACAAAGTCATGAGCTTCGTCTTCCTATGGGTTACTAGCCTCGTGTTGAAGACGACATGATCGAGAGAGGATCACGATCCGAATCCAAATTCGGATCCAAAGACGAGTCCTCAAAACTCGCTTCTCCGGAGAGGTATTCGTCAACCATTTGACAAATCCTTCAGCCTCCACCTATGAGGATTACCGGAGATCGAATCCCCAGTAAGTTAGGCGCTGTCGGAGCTCCAACCGTCGTCCAAACGACGCTCCGACGAGAGGGAAACAAGCTGTCCAAAAAACTGGACAGTTTTGGTGGAGGAATTAGGGCCGGCCAAAAAGGTAGGATGAAGCTCACCTTGATGCCAAACCCAATGGAGATCACCGAAGCTCCTCCGGCAACAGCTCGACGCCGGCAAGAGTGAAGGTCAGCACCTTCTGGACGGCGGCCAAGGAGCTTCAAGGTGGGCGGCGGCAAGGAGGAGGGTTGGCGCCGAAATCTCCAAGGGGAGGTGGGCGGCAACTCTAGGTCAAGAGAATTGGATTAGGGCTTAACAAACCCTTAAGCCCTCTTTTATAGAGAACTAATTCTCTTAATGGTTATTGGATCATAACCATAAGACCCGTTAACCCACTCCATTAATATAAGTTAAAATAAATCAAACCATGATGGTTTATTTTAAGTTAAAACGAACCGAACCAACTTTGGTTCATTAGTTTAAAATAAACCAAACTCTTTGGTTTATTCTCCTCCATTGGATTAGAACAAAACCATTTTGGTTCATCCATTATGTCTTCATAAGACACGGCCCATCCACGCTTCAATTGCGACTGAAACGATTTCATGCTCGCTCCATGTTTAGTCCAGCCAAACCTAGTTTCTCTCAATCTGAGAATCTCATTCTCAAGCTCGTTTTAAATCCTTCGGATTACGCTCATTGTGCGTGTGACCAAATAGGTTCTCAGTTTATGTTGGCCGTCTATAATTAACCATTAATTATAGAACGATCATGAGTGGCACCTAGTAGTACATCATGATCCCCAATTAACTGAAAAGATCAACGGTTGATCCAGAACTATTTCTGAAACCCTTCAGTAGCTCGAATGAATCGTGCCCCATTCCCTTCACTCATCTTATACCCACTTGGTTCAGGACATGGTCTATAGTGTCAGTCCCCACTAGGCTGACTACGTCACACCTAGCCCAAGTATCATTTCCTCGTCCTACGGATTTTAGTTACTGAACATGTATCGAAGAGTACCTTACTCTAAACATGTAATGCTTTGGCCAAAGACTTTAGTAACAATCCGACGAGAGACCATGGGTATACATCTACTCGCAAGGAGTGGTGAATCCTTTATAGGCTATTCAAACACCTTCGATCACTTCGACTTATACCCAATCATCCCGGGTCCACATCTCCTCAGAGATGCTTGCTTAAGATGTCAAAGCATAAGTCTTTATGATCAAGATGACTTGAATACCGCAAGTCAAAGGAATATCGCATTTAAGCCACAGTAAGAACTTCATTGACATATCTATATATGCAGAGAACCATATGAAGTCTTACGGCTGGTCACTCCAATAAACTAGTTACCATAACTAGCATCCACGATCAACTCCTGACATCACAATGTCTCCAGCCAGTGAGAATCAGCTGCTTGGATACACCAAGGAGTATGCCTTGTGCTAGTCTCGACAGAATTGATGGTGTCCAAATCCATCAATTCATCGACTAGGGATTATTCCGATACATCACAATTACACATGTAGAGATACTCACTAGTTGTGATCCAATCACAAATTCTCTCATGCTATGAATCGCATCGCGGACATTCAGTAAATGAGTTTAAGATCCAATCAAATACATGAAAACATGTATACTCAAATAGTGAATCTTCATTTATCATATAAATGGTTCAAACATAAGGCGATTGCCTTAGGACATATCTCATATATTACTAACAGACTCCCACTTGGCCTAATGCCAATCGCTACGGTATCCAATACCATAAGCTCTAACATGACCCTCAAACTTACTTTGAGGTAATGCCTTAGTCAAAGGATCCGCTAAGTTCCTTTCAGTGGGGATTTTCTCGATTTGTATTTCTTTCCTACTGATGATCTCTCTGATAAGATGATAGCGGCGAAGCACATGTTTGGATCGCTGATGAGACCTTGGCTCTTTCGCCTGTGCAATTGCTCCATTGTTGTCGCAGTAGACCGGTATTGCTTCAACAATGGTCGAATCACACCAAGTTCATAAATGAACTTGATCCAAACCGCCTTCGCCGCCTCGCCGCAATGTATTCTCGCCTCAGAGTAGAATCCGCCATGGTCTTGTTTGAACTTTTCCAACTCATCGCGCCTCTATTCAAGGTGAACACGATCCGCATCGAGACCTGAATCATCCTTGTCCGTCTCGAAGCCGCATCCGTGATACCCGTATCACCATGTCCCTTCTCCATATATTAGAACACATCCTTAGTTCTTCTTAAGTACTTATGGATCATCTAATAACACCCAATGATCCATCGATCGCCGCCAATTTTGGTGACACTCGATCTTCATACCATACATCCTTGGTCCTCTAGACATAACATAGCATATATGATAGATCCTATTGCGGATGCATAGGGAATCTTACTCATGCAAATCCTCTCGTCTTCTGTGCACGGACACATAGACTTCGAAAGGTGTACCCCATGCCTGATGGGTAGGAAACCTTTCTTGGATTCTGACATGCTAAACCTCTTTAGCACTCGGTCTATATATGTAGACTGCGGAACATGACTGCACTCCCACTAACCTTCTTGTACACACAAGGTTCGTCTGGTTTTTGTGAGAAATCAAACTTTTTGATTGTCTCATCAAAACGGATATTCCAACTCCTGGATGCTTGCTTCAATCCATAAATGGACCGTCGCAATTTGCATACCTTGGTTTTATCAACCGATGTGAAACCCTCAGGATATATCATATACACGTTCTCGAGCAGGTTTCCATTAAGGAAAGTTATTTTCACATTCATATGCCATATCTCATAATCATAATGAGCCGCTATGGCCAGGAGCATCCAAATGGATTTAAGCATAGCTACAGGCGAATAGGTTTCGTCATAATCAACACCTTATTTTTGATGATATCCTTTCACCACTAATCTAGCTTTATAAGTAATCACATTACCATCCATGTCGGTTTTCTTCTTGAAAACCCACTTGCACCCTATAGGCTTGATGCCTTCAGGTGGGTCAACCAAGTTCCAAACTTGGTTTTCATACATGGAATCCATTTCCGACTTCATGGCATCAAGCCACTTATCCCTTTCTGAACTTTTCAGCACTTCTTCATAACTGGTAGGCTCCTCATCATCAATGAGTAACACGTCGTTCGATTCACTTACAAGAAATCTATATCTCTAAGGAATGTTGCGTATTCTACCAGATCTACGAAGATGTGGTGTTACAGTAGGTCCAGCCGATTGCTCATCACTATGAGTTATCGGCTGTTGTGCTTCACCAGGTATCTCATCAATGTCTATTTGAGTCTCTCGAGCCTCCTCAAGCTCGACGACACTCCCACTGTTTTCTTGCAAGAGAAACTCTTTCTCTAGAAACACAGCATGCCTTGAAACAAACACCTTTTGTTCCACAGGATGATAGAATTGGTAACCCCTTGTTTCCTTAGGGTATCCAATAAATAGACATTTATCAGACTTAGCATCCAATTTGTCTGATACAATCCGCTTCACATAAGCTGGACAACCCCATATCTTCAAGTAAGATACATGAGGTTTCTTACCATTCCATATCTCATATGGAGTAGTAGAGACTACCTTGGTTGACATTCTGTTTAACAAGTAAACAGCTGTCTGAAGTGCATAGCCCCAAAAGGACTTGGGAAGATTCGCATGATTCATCATTGACCTGACCATGTCCAACAAGGTCCGGTTACGCCTCTCAGATACACCATTATGCTGTGGTGTATATGGCGGAGTCCATTGAGAAAATATGTCATTGTCTCTTAGATAATCAAGAAACTCTTGACTTAAGTATTCACCACCCTTTAACAAGAGTACCTTATGGATTCTAGTTACTGCACATGTATCGAAGAGTACCTTACTCTAAACATATAATACTTTGGCCAAAGACTTTAGTAACAATCCGACGAGAGGCCATGGGTATACATCTCCTCGCAAGGAGTGGTGAATCCTTTATAGGCTATTCAAACACCTTCGATCACTTCGACTTATACCCAATCATCCCGGGTCCACATCTCCTCAGAGATACTTGCTTAAGATGTCAAAGCATTAGTCTTTATGATCAAGATGACTTGAATACCACAAATCAAAGGAACATCGCACTTAAGCCACAGTAAGAACTTCATTGACATATCTATATATGCAGAGAACCATATGAAGTCTTACGGCTGGTCACTCCAATGAACTAGTTACCATAACTAGCATCCACGATCAACTCCGGACATCACAATGTCTCCAGCCAGTGAGAATCAACTGCTTGGATACACCAAGGAGTATGCCTCGTTCTAGTCTCGACAGAATTGATGGTGTCCAAATCTATCAATTCATCGACTAGGGATTATTCTGATACATCACAATTACACATGTAGAGATACTCACTAGTTGTGATCCAATCACAAATTCTCTCATGCTGTGAATCGCATCGTGGATATTCAGTAAATGAGTTTAAAATCCAATCAAATACATGAAAGCATGTATACTCAAATAGTGAATCTTCATTTATCATATAAATGGTTCAAACATAAGGCGATTGCCTTAGGACATCTCTCATATATTACTAACAGGCGTGACATCCTTAGCCAAGGTCTAGACCTTGGACTCGGACTTAGCTAACTTCTTAGTCAAATATTTATTGCACTGGAGTGGGACTCAGTCTCAGACTCGTAGGTTGTCTCGAGTTCATATTTGGTGTTGGACTCAGTTGGTTTGGCCATGAATGCTAGGTTGTTGAGTTCACCTTCTTCCTCCGATGACTCTTCCCAAGTTGCATCGAAGGCTTTCTTTGTTTGTGGTTGCTTGTTCTTTAGCCTTGGACAATCGGATTTGATGTTACCCCTTTTGTTGCATTCATAACATTTGTAATTTAAACCTTGCTCAGGTCTCTTCTCCTTGGATTGCTTGATAGGTCATCTTTTGGACTTGATCATCTTCCGAACTAGATTTACTACATCGATCTCCATTTCATCGTTCATCTTCGATTCGTATTCCTCTTCTTCTTTGGAAGGTGATTTTCTCTTTACCTTCTTCCTTTGACCTGCAACCAAGGTAATACTTTTCTCGATCGGGGCCGAGTTAGATTGTTCGTGTAATTCAAATTCGGAAAATAGCTCATCTAGTCTAATTTTTGATAAGTCTCTAGATACTTTATAGGCATTAACCATAGATGCCAACAAAGTGATTCTAGGAAATGCATTCAAAGCATACCTTATTACATCCCTATTCTTCACCTTTTTTCCGATTGAGTGGAGTCCATTCATGATGTCCTGGATCCTTGCGTGGAGTTGTGATGTCATTTCGTGATCTAGCATTTTTAGATTAAATAATTTATTTAACAAGAGATCACGTTTACAAACTTTCGTGTCGGTCGTCCCTTCATGTTGTTCGATGAGCTTGTTCCATAGATCTTTTGCGTTGATGAAAGGCCCGACTCGGTTGAGTTCTTCCTTGGAGATGATGCATTGAAGAATTTGTGTAGCTTTTGCATCAGCCTCCACTTGTCACTTCATGTCATTCATCCACTTTTCACAATCCAAGTACTCACAATCTTCATTGGTTGGTAGAGTGAAGCCGGTCTGGATGACTATCCACATCTCTACTTGGGTTTTGAGATAACACTCCATCCGACCCTTCCAATAACGGAAGTCATCTCCTTTGAAAAACTGAGATCGGGTGGTGGTAAACCCCTCGAGATGGGTCATTCAATAAAACCTTGCACAACAAAAAAATGACAAATACACGAATTTCCAAGACTTTGTCTTGGATTAGTAGTGTGGGAAAAAAAATAACGAAACACTTAAACTAAATTAATCGAAAAAACACAAAAAGAAAAAGATACCTTGCAAGATCGGTGGTTCCACTGAATCTGAGTGCCCCCGCTCTGATACTAATTGTTCGATCGGAGAATCGCTAGAGGGGGAGTGTATAGCGATCATAAAAACCTTTTCTTTTTTACATTAAAACACGAGTAAGCACAGCGGAAGTAAAGACAATAAAATAAACCAACACTTTTGTTTTTACTTGGTTCACAACCGAAAGGTTGCTACTCTAAGGCCCTGCGATCCTAGACCATGTACGATGGGGCAATCCACTAAAAGTCTCCTCCTCGTTGGAGGTAGGAGATGATGATTACAAAAAACACAAGATAGAGGACGAGGCAACAAGCCTACCTCTCCTCTTTACAATTGAAAGCTCGAATGCAAGATGTAAAAACACTTAAATGGAATGACACTACCGACGAAAAGAAGGAAGCTCGACGCGACGTCGGCATGATGGTAGCTTAGTGTTCTTGTCGAAAGCTTGGCATTGTTGGAGCACTTTGGGAACAAGAATAGATGATACAAAGAGGTGAAATGACCCTTCTTTTATATCCCTCCAAACCCTATCTCGTTGAGATCCAAATCTGGGTCAAAGCTCTTTATCCCTCCATTATTGGTAGAGCTTATCTTGACTTTCTTCGAGATGACCAGTTTGAAGGTTGAAGCTTCGCTTTGGTTGCTTGTACACGGCGATCCTATCAAACATCCCCGGATAAAAAATTAATCCAGATGAAGATGGATTACCCAAGCAACCGATTCATCATCGTGCTATTCGATTTGAGTGGTCGCATGAACAAACTTATTGTTAAAGCAACCTAACTCTTTTCCTCGATTAGCCACGGAATAGATGATGTACGGATCGTCGGTTTTAGTATTTATCATCGGGGTCTATGATCATACAATTGTAAACAATTACATAGAACAAAAGGAAACCAAAACAAGAATTATACCTCTTGTTTACCTCTTGAGGTTCTATCGTATGACCTATCCTCCTCTTGGACATCGTGTGGGTGACAATCTTCCAAGAGTCGAAGCCTCCTAGATCTTATATCATCCCTTCCTTGCTCGCTCTGAACAAAGGGAAGACAATCCTCCTTTCTTCTCCTATCTAGTGCCGACCACCAAGCCTCCAAGCTAGGTTGTTACCGCCGGCCAATGAGAGGGAGAAGTAGAGGTGCGTCGGCTCTAGGGAAAGCCAAAGCAAAACCCTAACCAGCCCTTGGAGAGGAGTGGGAGCTGCCGGCCAAGAGCAAGGAAGAGAAGTCCTAGCCCTTTTTTCCGCTGACCAAAGTGAGGAAGGAGATGAAGTAGCGCCGCCCAAGACAAGAGCCAAACCCTTGGTTGTGTTGCCGCTGCCCAATGGAGAAGCCAAACCCTAGGTTGCCGCCCAAGCCTCCAATCGAACTCCAAACCCTTAGCACAACACCTTCTCTTACTGCCCAAGCCTTGGAATCTATTTATAGATTTCACCCAAGCCTCCTTTTAATGTTGGATCTAGGCTTCGTGAGAGTTTTAATAGGCTACAATAGGGACCATGAGGAGTTTGATCTTGGCCACCCAATGAATCCAAACCCGATCCATTAATGATGATCCATTCCACTAAAGCGATCATCATTGATCTACCTCACCAACCCCATAATTATATTGGGCTCCACATATTAATTGTACAAATATCTCCCCGTGTTTAAGATATCGAATGTCCATTAATTAATTAATTTACTGACAATTAATTAATTAACATCTAACTCCATGAGTAGTACCACTCAACCTTATTATCATGCTGGACCAAGTCCACCTGCAGGATTTACATGATGATCCTTATGAGCTCCTCAAGGGGACATCATCATCCTAATACATAGGACACGGTTTCCTCCTATAATCAACGACACACCATGTAAATAATATTATTTTCAAACTTACCAGGCCTATCAATTTAACACATAAATCTCGCACATTAGCAAATCAAAGAAATAAATATTAAGTACATGTGTCCGTTATTATATCAGGATTAAGATCATGTACACCATAATATCTAAGGTCTGATTCAATTATGTAGTTAGCAATAAATTGAATCACCTGTAAGTCGGTCCTGCTCAATACACACAAAGTGTACTAGTGTAATTCTATGGTCAAGATAAATCAATACCAAATTACACTACAACCATGCCAATGGTTTATCCAAAACTATCTTGGTTGTGAGCCTCTACTTATACTCTACAAGGAACTGATAACATGATCTTCTATGCGACACCACATACCATGTTATCTACAATATAAAGTATTAAACAATATACATAACTATAAATATGCAAACAATGATCATGTGATTCTTATTCCAAAATGAATATGTTCATACAAAGGCTAGGCTTTTAATATACATCTTAACAATCTCCCACTTATACTAAAATACTATGCTACCATTAACTGCCATACATCTGATTCCCAATCCCTCCACATGCTTATCAAAAGCACTCGGTGGAAGGGCCTTAGTGAAAGGATCTGCCAGGTTATCCTCTGATATAATTTTGGCGACAACAACTTCTCCTCGCTTTACGATCTCTCGTATCAGGTGGTACTTGCGCTCTATGTGTTTACTTGCCTTATGGGCTCGTGGTTCCTTCGAGTTTGCAACTGCACCACTGTTATCACAATAAATTGTGATAGTTCTGAGCAAACTAGGAATCACATCCAAGTCCAACAAGAAGTTCTTGAGCCATACAATTTCTTTGGCTACCTCAGAGGCTACCACATATTCAGCTTCCATGGTGGAGTCCGCCACGCATTTATGCTTGACACTCCTCCATACAATGGCTCCACCTCCCAAAGTAAACATAAAACCCAAGGTAGACTTACTTTTATCCCTATCTGATTGGAAGTCAAAATCTATGTAACCCACAGGGAGTAATTGATCTGTTTGGTATACCAACATATAATTCCTTTTCCTTCTCAGGTACTTCAATATATGCTTTACCGCAGTCCAATGTCCCTGTCCTGGATTACTCTGATATCTACTAACCATGCCCACGACAAAGTAGATATCCGACCTCATACATAACATAACATACATGAGGCTTCCTACCGCTGAAGCATAAGGAACCGCCTTCATCCTCTCTATCTCCTTTGATGTTCTAGGACACATCTCTTTAGATAAAGTTACTCCATGATTAAAAGGTAGAAAACCTTTCTTGGAGTTCTGCATGCTAAAACGAGCCAAAATCGTGTCTACGTATGAAGCTTGAGATAAGCATAACATCCTTTTCTTGCGATCCCTTATAACCTTGATCCTAAGGATATGTCCCACTTCTCCCAAGTCCTTCATATCAAATTGTTTGGACAACCATACTCTTACGTCTGACAACACTTTGACATTGTTGCCAATGAGTAAAATGTCATCTACGTATAGTACAAGAAATATCACTATGTTTCTGTCACATCTCTTGTATACACAAGACTCATCCAGACTTTGAATAAATCCATATGACTAGATTACCTCATCAAAGCGGATGTTCCAAGATCTTGAAGCTTGCTTCAATCCATAAATGGACCGATTAAGCTTGCACACAAAATGTTTTTTGCCCTTTGCAATGAATCCCTCTGGTTGCTCCATATAGATGTTTTCTTCAAGACTTCCATTAAAGAAAGTTGTCTTGACATCCATCTGCCAAACCTCATAATTCATACGAGCAGCAATAGACAAAAGAATCCGGATAGACTTAAGCATTGCTACCGGCGAAAAGGTCTCCTCATAATCGATACCCTCTTTCTGAGTATATCCTTTCGCAACAAGCCTTGCTTTGAAGTTCTCAACCTTCTCATTTTTTCCTCTCTTTCTTTTATAGATCCACTTGCATCCAATGGCTTTTACACCATTGGGTGGTTCTACTAGCTCCTAGACCTGATTTGAATCCATAGATTCTATCTTAAAATTCATCGCCCTTTGCCAAGATACCGCATCTTTATCTTGGATTGCCTCGTCATATGTCCAGGGATCAAATCAAAAGATTCTTCTAAGAACATAAATCTCTCAAGTTGTCTAACAACCCTCCCACTACGATGAGGTATCACCTATGTATCCTCTGTGACACACGGTGCAGTCACGTGTGGTATATCCTCTTGTACCGTTGGTACTGAAGTAGGGGCTTCCCCTCTTAACTCCTCTAGAACAATCTTGCTCATAGGCTTGTGGTTCATCACATAGTCTTTCTCTAAAAATCGGCCATTCGGGCTAACAATCACCCTCTGATCTTTAGGACTATAGAACAAACCACCTTTCATTCCTCTAGGATAGCCTACGAACAAGCGCACTTCTGTACGAGGTTCCAACTTACCAGAATCTCCCTTCAGTACATGTGCTGGACTCCCTCAAATCTGAATATGTCTCAGACTAGGCTTTTGCCTAGTCCACAATTCTGTGGGAGTAGAAGGTACTGATTTAGATGGTACCAAGTTCATAATATACACTGTCGTATCCAAGCATACCCCCAGAACGAATCTGTTAACTCAGAATAGCTCATCATCGATCTAACCATCTCCATAAGAGCCCTATTCCTTCGCTCCGCTACACCATTCTACTGGGGTGTACCAGGTACACATAGTTGGGATTGAATCCCGCCTCTGATAAGTAACTCCTAAACTCTCTTAAGAGGTACTCACCACCATGATCAGATCGTAGTGTCTTGATACTTTTACCTTGACATTTCTCCACATCAACCTTGAATTCTTTGAACCTGTCAAAGCATTTAGACTTGTAGCGCATCAAGTAAATATATCCATATCTTGAATAATCGTCTATAAAAGAGATGAAATATTCAAAACCACCTCTAGCCTAGATAGACATAAGACCACACAAATAAGAATGAACTAATTCAACACATCTTTGGATACCCCTTGGCATTAAAAGGCCTTTTGGTCATTTTACCTTCCAAGCAAGATTCGCAGGTTGGAAAATCTTCCACCACTAATGAACCCAAAGGTCCATCAGCTATCAACCTTTGAATTCTACTCAGGTTAATATGACCTAGCCTTAGATAACAAAGATACGTTTGGTTCATTTTCAAAGATTATTTTCTATTATTAGATTTAAAAGATAAGTTATTTACTTCTATTTGTATCGTGGGAGCTTTTGGTTCAAGAGTATATAAATTTCCTACCAACGTACCAGAATAGATAATTGTTAGTGAAAAGCCCTAGAGTCAATCATGTGATGATTGTTGTATGGACTTTTGTATCGTATTCCAATTTATAAAGGCATGGTTATTATATTTACTTGTATTGGTGTCAAATAACTAAGTATAATAATGTCCTTGAGTAAAAGGTTCTTATCTATATCAATCGATTGGTTGAATCGATAATGAGATGATATAGAGAACACTACTCTTAATCATTCCTAGTCAATTATTAACATTCAGGGACAATGTTAATGCAAAGAGACTAGCATGTAGGTCAACTCGATGACTTGATCTCACAAGTCATGGTTATGAGATATCAAGTTGACACATGGGTATGCATTGGAGAATGTATACTGAAGACCCGCCATGAGAAAGTATCGTCAATCATTATATGAGTGTCATATACTTTCTCATGTGGCTATTAGTATGACTATTAGTCCTTAGACTTGAAGTCACCATGGTTCCTTACATAAGGAGTTGCATACTTTGGCTTTGTCAAACATCACCCGTAAATGGGTGGACTATAAAGGCAATTATTGGGTATTTAACAAATTATGCGAAGGGATATGAGTGATGTAGATGAGATCTATCCCTCCTATATGACGGGAGTGACATCGTTATTCTTGATTGAGGGACACCACGAAGTGCATGGCCATGCCCAAATGAGTCAATATGAGATATTGAGCTCATTTGATTAGAGTGAGTCTACTTGGATTTCAAGATATAGATTGTACCAAGGATGACACGATCTATGCCTCAGTTGGTCAATCTAGATGTCAAGGATAGAGGGACATTGTCACATATTATGAGAGTCACAATTAGTAGTCACAAAGGTGATGTTGGAGCTCAACTTTCTTGTAACTTGGGTAGCAATGATGTGTTGCTAGATACCGCTCATTTCTTATGTTCTTAAATTGGTTTAGGGACATTACCAACGTTACAAGAACCTATAGGCTCACACACAAAAGGCAATTAGATGGAGATTAGGTTCATATGATGAACCATGAGGATTTGGTTCATGGGATGAACCAAATTGGATTAAGAGTAATCCAAATTAGACTAATTGAGTTAGACTCAATTTGATTCAAGTGTTGAATGACTCTAATTTAGATTTGATTCATTGAGTCAATTTAAATTAATGAATAGAGATTCATTAAATCAAATTGACTTGAATCAAGTGGTTAGATTTGATCAACCATGGGAGATAAGAGGTCAAGTTTGACTTGACTTGAGAGGGAAGATGAATGGTCAATTTTGACTTGACCAATTGTCATGTCATGGTGACTTGGCATGGGGGCCGGCCAATGATGATGTTCCACATCATCATAGACTTATCATGGGGTGCCACCTCATGAGGGAGACCAAGAGCCATTGGCTCTTGGAGTTACATGCATGCATGTAACCCCCCTTCCATGAAGTGGCCTGCCACTTTGATGGTGAGCATTAGTGTGATGTTATTTGTGTGTAACTTAATCATCTTCTTCCTTGGGTTCTTTCTCTCTTGCTCTCCCAATCTTCCATTGCTGAGACTATCAAGGAGTGCTAGCACACTCAAGATTATCTTTTCTCCACCTATTGCTTGTGTGGATACCAATAGAGTAGTGTACACTTGACACTCTCAAGTTTCGGTGATCCGTTTGGACGAGCGGGATAAGCGAAGGGCATCGCTTCAAGGGTAATTTCTTATCATGTAGATCTAGAGTAGATCTAAAGATATTAAACACATACATATAGTTTTTATTTGTTATACTTTGCACGGATCCGTGGCCAGGCTTCCAAGGTTTCCGCAACGCAAAAAGTGGTTTTTGCGGCTCGGAAAGTCCAACAATAATCTCCCTATTCCTTTTTATAACAACTCTGTCATTAAAAGAAATAGAATATCCATCCAAAAATAATTTAGAAACTGAAATTAAATTCTTTCTAAATGAAGGTACATAAAGGCAATTTCTCAGAACCAAAATTTTGTTTCTATCAAGAGGTAAACCATATTACTTTCTAATCCTTAACACTCCTTGTAAATATATTCCTGAGATATGTGTCCAACATGCATCCTAATCAATGTAATATTTAGAATAATATCGTCTTCAATTAAGATTAATCTCCATCTAAAATGGACCATAGCTTATGTGATTGGACAAAAAGCTTACCACATGATCTTATCTAGCCTAGGAAATTTCAATATAGCAATACGTAACTGAACGAAGTACAATGTCCGGTTGCTTGAAAGTGAAGCACTTGCCTTTCGGCTTCTTCACTCCTACCTGAGATCCTCCCACCACCTTTGCTGCACCTTGTTTCTTCTTCTTCTTGCCTTTCGACTTAGAAGTAGAAACCTTCTGAGCAACCAAAACATGAGAACTCCGACGAAAAAGTCCCTCTTCCGCCTAGAGTTCTGTCAGAAGCTCCTTCAATGAATATAACCTCTTATTCATGTTGTAGTTTAGGTGAAACAGCTCAAAACTCCTAGATAGAGATTGGAGAATGATATCGACCTCGGTTTCCCCATCGATCTTAGCTCCAAGGACTTGCAGCTCATTTAAATTAGCCATCATCTTGAGAACATGATCCCTCACGGGTGTTCCCTCAACCATGGTGGTCGTCATCAAGATTCTCATGGCTTCCTACCTAGCAGCCCGATTCTGGTGTTCGATAAGTTCCTTGAGATTGAGCATCATGTCATAGGCAGTGGTCATGGCCTGATGCTGATGTTGCAATACATTTGACATAGAAGCCAAAATGTAACACCACGCCATCTCATCATCCTTGATCCACTTCTTATAACTCTCTTTCTCCTTTTTCCCAGAATCATCCGTAGGCTTAGGAGGACACTCTTTGAAGAGTACAAATTTATACTCCTTGGCAGTTAAGACAATGTCCAGATTTCTTTTCTAATCAACATAGTTAGGTCCAGTAAGTTTGTTTTCTTTTAGAATCACAGCAAGTGGGTTGAAAGTCATTTTGAAAAACCTAAGAATCACATAGATAAAAAAACATTAGATTTCAAAATTTATTGATTTCTCAAACAATAAAATTTTAAAATCAACCAACACATCAAAACATTGAGAATATCGTATGCCACGATAGTGTGGACATATATGAATTCTTCATTTGTAAGAGGAGGTTTTACCCATTAATTTTATTATCCTGTCAACCTTACTTTTTGACAAATAAAATTAATAGTTGGTTCCTCTTCGGCCTTACAAATAAAAGCAGTGACTCCGATGGGGAGGATACTTTTATTTGCATCTAAGTGATCACCATTACCCGATACTAAGGCAATTATCTCGGATTATGTGCCTTTCGATGGTGAAGTACACACGCTCCTAAATAATTTCCTATAACCATATTTGGCCTTGTGATCCACAAAACAAACTCATCCGATGTGGAGGAAGGCACCCAGAGCCAACGTGCAAGTTTGTTCGCATCACTTGTCAAATTATAATGGAGGTCATATGAATTAAAAAAATATCCCTCTCCCACTTAGTAATTTAAAATTGGGGAATTTTAACTATGCAAGCACAACAAGCATATAAATCAAAAGCAATAAATATGAAAATAACAAATTTTCGAACTATTATGGCTTTTGCTCTCCAATATGCCTCCAGTCGTATTGGCACCTCGTCTGCTCCTCCCTACGCTAAGTACAAGCCATTCGGAGATCCGAGCGAAGAAAAATTATTTTAATTTACATTCATCGATCCTATACTCCACAAAGGAGTGTACATGAAATCTAGATCGAAAGTAAACTAAAAAAAAGAGTGACTAAACAATGTCGTACTTAATTACAAAAATTAAATACTAGCCTCGTCAACCCTGAGGATTCAAATAATATTACGATTACACACATACAATCACATACACACACATATGAGCATAATAGTTGGATCTTATGCTTGCAAACAAAAAGTTAGCCTACGCACATCCTACTATTCTCCGACACACATAATATATGACAAGTGCATAAAAGTAACCGAATCCTAAACACACAAAATTAGAAACTGTGGCTCTGATACCACTTGAAGGTTGAAGCTTTGTTTCTTGCTTCTCTTCGGCTGCTTGTACATGGAGATCCTATCAAATGTCCCCGGATAAAAAAAATTAATCCGGACGAAGATGGATTACCTAAGTAACCGATTCATCATCATGCTATTTGATTTGAGTGGTTGCTTGAACAAACTTGTTGTTCAAGCAACCTAACTCTTTTCCTCAATTAGCCACGAAATAGATGATGTACGGATCGCTGATTTTTGTGTTTATCATCGGGTTCCATGATCATAAAATTGTAACAATTACATAGAACAAAAGGAAACCAAAACAAGAATTATACCTCTTGTTTACCTCTTGATCTTCTATCGTATGACCTATCCTCCTCTTGGACGTCGTGTGGGCGACGATCTTCCAAGAGTCGAAGCCTCTTAGAGCTTATATCTTTCCTTCCTTGCTCGCTCCGAACAAAGAGAAGACAATCCTTCTTTCTTTTCTTATCTAGTGTCGACCACCAAGCCTCCAAGCTTGGTTATTGCCGCCAGCCAAGGAGAGGGAGAAGTAGAGGTGCACCGGCTCTAGGGAAAGCCAAAGCAAAACCCTAACCAGCCCTTGGAGAGGAGTGGGAGGCGCCGACCAAGAGCAAGGAAGAGAAGTCCTAGCTCTTGTTGTCGCTGGCCAAAGTGAGGAAGGAGATGAAGTGGCTCCGCCCAAGACAAGAGCCAAACACTAGGTTGTGTTGCTGCCGCCCAATGGAGAAGGCAAACCCTAGGTTGCCGCCCAAGCCTCCAACCCAACTCTAAACCCTTAGCACAACACCTTCTCTTGCCACCCAAGCCGTGGAATCTATTTATAGATTTCTCCCAAGCCTCCTTTTAATCGTATCCGTTGGATCTAGGCTTCATGAGGGTCTTAATAGGATACAATAGGGACCATGAGGAGGAGTTGAATCTTGGCCACCCAATGGATCCAAACCCGATCCATTAATGATGATCCATTCTACTAAAGTGATCATCATTGATCTACCTCACCAACCCCATAATTATATTGGGCTCCACATATTAATTGTACAAATATCTCCTCGTGTTTAAGATATCGAATGTCCGTTAATTAATTAATTTACTAACAATTAATTAATTAACATCTAACTCCATGAGTAGTACCACTCAACCTTATCATCATGTTGGACCAAGTCCACCTGCAGGATTTACATGATGATCCTTATGAGCTCCTCAAGGGGACATCATCATCCTAATACATAGGACACGGTTTCCTCCTATAATCAACGACACACCATGTAAATAATATTATTTTCCAACTTTCCGGGCCTATCGATTTAACATATAAATCTCACCCATTGGTAAATCAAAGAAATAAATATTAAGTACATGTGCCCGTTATTATATCGGGATTAAGAGCATGTGCACCATAATATCTGAGGTCTGATTCAATTATGTAGTTAGCAATAAATTGAATCACCTCTAAGTCGGTCTTGCTCAATACACAGAAAGTGTACTAGTGTAATTCTATGGTCAAGATAAACCAATACAAAATTACACTACAACCATGCCAATGGTTTGTCCAAAACCATCTTGGCTGTGAGCCTCTACTTATACTCTATAAGGAACTGATAACATGATCTTCTGTGCGACATCACACACCATGTTATCTACAATGTAATGTATTAGACAATATGCATAACTATAAATATGTAAATAATGATCATGTGATTCTTATTCCAAAATGAAGATATTCATACAAAGGCTAGGCTTTTAGTATACATCCCAACACAGTTTGAATAGCAGTCGACTGATGGTAGGATCAGTTGACTGCCAATATCTTTCAGTCAACTACTTGCCTGATCGCTCACCTTTAGTAAAAATTTAGCACAGATATGTCGAGTAACGGATATTATGACGGTTCCTTATTGTCTGATCTTGACCTTGACCTTCCCTCAGAAGTCTTAGTCAGATCGCCGCCTAAGTTCATCCCCGTACAGAGGACACGACCTCACCTTTACTCTGCACTCAGTGCTTAGCTCTGGTCCTCCTGACCTATCGCTTAGCTTCCGGTCACCACCGAGGTTCCTCGACTCCAACGAGGTTCTCCTGGTGTCGCCTAACCACCATGGTTTCTCGTCCTGAGATTCTTCGGGTGTCACTGACCTTCAGATTAGCTTAATGATTTCCTGCACACTTAACACAACACATGAGATAACAATAACAACTTAACTTTGATCCTTTGTCATGATCAAAACCTAGGTTTGATTATCTAGTGCCCTTGCACCAACACTTCTGACCCAGCTGAACTTCTTGCCAGTTGCCAGGCCCTTCCTGCCCATCTGAACTTCCTACCAGTTGTTCGGTCCTCCCGACTCAATTAGAATTCCTGCCTGGTGTCTGATTCTATTAATCCAGACATGGGAGCTCCACATCCTTCATTCGAGGTTCATGGCTTAACATAGACCATGGCTATGATAACACTTGTAGGGTATCATATGCCTGCCATAGGGGGGAGGGGGTGAATGGCGCGTTCGTGCGTTCAACAAAATTCGATCATGCTTGTCTCTACAACTTGTTAATTTTCACAGCGTAATATAGAAATACAAAAGACAAATACACAATCACACGTAAAAACACAAGATATAACATGGTTCAGAACCTTAGGATTCCTACATCATAGGTTGAGCTTGAATGAGCCCTAGCGATGCAAACACCTCTACTAATACAACCACTCCTTCTCAGAAAAATTCGGAGGTGGAGAAACCACGTACAAGTGATTACAAAAGTAATAAAACGAAATACAAGTAAACTAATCAATACAAAATACAAGTAAAGAAAACTTTACACTAAGAACTTTGGATTGCTTGCTTTGGTTTGCTCTTGAAGGACTGGAATGCAGTAGCAATTCCCCTTCAAATCACCCCAAGAACCATAGCCAAAAACCTCCCCTTCAATCTCCTTATAAAGCTGTAACTCGAGCTAATTTCCACCTAGCAGTCGACTGCTAAAAGCCCCCAGTTGACTGCCCCTGTAGCTGTTGTCTCACAACAGCTTAATCCACGTTGGAGAAACTCTAACGCGTAGCTTAGTAGTCGACTTCCCTTACCAGCAATCGACTGTCGCTTTGATAGTCGACTGACCAGTCGTCTACCAAAGGTTCTGTTCCCGTAACCACAACCAGTAGTCGACTGCCCTACATGGCAGTCAATTGTTCAAGGCCAGTCGAGCCGACGCCTCAACTGGGACTTTAGTCGACATGCCAGTCGAGCCACCTTGCGTTTGTGGCCGCAATTCGACTGCAGTCGATCGCCAATCGACTCACGGTAGTTGACTGGTCATAATCGCATTCGACTGCTCTGTGTCGACTCGACTACCAAGTGTCAAAACTCTTGACCAGTCGACTGGTACAAACCCCAGTCAACTGATAACCTCAAGCATGAGGTTTAATCTCAAGTATGATGCCCTCATACTTGCTAAACCACCCTTAGCCTAGACCTATGCCTTCTAGCTATCTCCATCAGCCTCACGCCTATTGGATCCCTCCAAGTCATCCATGACTTGTTCATCAATATGCTAGCCTTTAGGTGCTTCCATCGGTTATTATCATGCTAAGCTGGTCTACACTACCAAGGTACATTTGAGCTTACACTGCCAAGACACACGCTTGGACTTTATGCCACTAAACATTGGACTTATACTGCCAAGACTCTACCCTTGGACTTTATGCCGCCAATATCAACCCTTGAACTTCCTAATTGCTAAGTACCCATGTCTTGGACTTTCACCGCTAAGACAACACACTTGGACTTACGTGGCCAAGACTACACCCTTGGACTTTCCAATTGTCAAGTACCCATGACATGGACTTTCACAGCCAAGACTATACACTTGGACTTACGTGGCCAAGACTACACCCTTAGACTTTTTTTGCCAACCTATGTTGGACTTTCCAATTGCCAAGACTCATTCTTGGACTTTCCATGCCAAGTGTCCCACTTGGACTACTCCATCATATGGTCAACCCCATATCAACCATATAGTTGACCCATTGTCAAACAATGGTCAACTCTGTCGGTGCAATTGACTCAGGTGACGATTGACCAGACTCGAGTAGTGTTTTGATGTTTGACATTGATGTTCGACAAAATGTATGACAATGTGGTTGTCATGGAAAGTCCAAGCATGGGTCTTGGCAAGGGAAAATCCAAGCTTGAGTCTTAGCAAATGGAAATTCCAAACATGGGTCTTGGCAAGGGAAAGTCCAAGCTTGAGTCTTGGCAAATGGAAAGTCCAACATGGGTTAGCAAGAAAAGTCCAAGGGTTGTTATTGGCGGCGTAAAGTCTAAGCAGGAGTCTTGGTAGCATAAGTCTAATGGTTGGCAGTGTAAAGTCCAAGCGGTAGTCTTGGCAGTGTAAGACCAATGTGCCTTGGTGGTATAGACCAACTTAGCATGACAATAGGCGATGGAAGCACCTAAAGGCTAGCGTATGGATGAACAAGTCACGGATGACTTGGAGGGATCCGATAGGCGTGAGGCTGATGGAGGTGGGTAGAAGGCTTAGGTCTAGGCTAAGGGTGGTCTAGCAAGTATGAGGGCATCATACTTGGGGTTAAACCTCATGGTTGAGGTTATCAGTCGACTTGGACTTTGGACCAGTCAATTGGTCAAGTGTTTTGAAACTTGGCAACCGAGTTGACTCTTGGTAGTCGACTTGGATGATGGTCAGTCGAACTGCTTGGACTCGACTGGTGTTTGACTGTAGGAAATGACCTAGCAGTTGACTACTAGAATTGGGCAGTTGACTACCATGGATGGCAGTCGACTGATATTCAATTTGCGGGAGCAGAATGCTCGGTAGCCGACTGGTCAGTCGGCTACGACCCTGGTAGTCGACTGCTTGAGTGCCGATGTAACCGTTGGCTTGAGTGCCGATGTGGATTAAGTTCATTGTGAGCAACTGTATTGTTGGCAGTCGACTAGGGCCTTATGGCAGTCGACTGCCAGGCGAAAATCTAGGCTGCGATGAGGCTTGAAAGGAGCTCAACGGGAGGGATTTCCACAGTGATTTATTTAGCGATTTGCTGGTGCAAATCAGGGTCTTCAAGCTCGGTTCAAGCGATCAACAAGCAAGCATCCAAAAGTGCATTTGTAAAGTTTTCTTTACGTGTTTTTGCGTATTTTAGTTGTATTTGCTTGTTTACTTCTTGTATTACTTTTGTAGTCATTGTAAGAGGTTTCTCCGCCTCTAACTTGTTATCGAGAAGGAGTGTTTTAATTATTAGTGGTGTTTGACATCGCTAGGGCTAGTTCGAGCCCAACCCATGGAGTAGGAATCTTGAGGCTCCGAACTACATTATATCTTGGTGTTGTGTGCTTGTATATTTTGTTATTGCTTTATTATCTTTATTTCCACTGCGTATAACGAGTTTTGTAGCAAGCACATGATCAAAATCCACAAAGTAACATACACGCTATTCACCGCCCTCTAGTAGTCAACAACGATCCCTACAATTGGTATCAGAGCGAGGTCACTCTTCATTTGGACTAACATCCGAGGGAGCACGCTAGAGGGAAGAAGATGGATTTTGAAGAAAGACTAGGATGGGACATCAACACTCCGGTCCCGTATGCACTCTATGGACGAGAAGGCTTCAATCAATGGAAGGCGAGGATTGAAGACTTCATCATGATGAGGGACTTTGAAGAATAGGTCACCTTGATGGAAGGATTCAAATTTCCAAGAGGGCCTAAGAAATGATTCCTCAAAATGAAGAAGTAGACCGAGGAACAAATCCAAGAATTCCAGAAAAATAAGAAGGTAATTAAATTCTTGGTTGATTTAGTTCCTAACGACATTTTGTGTAGTTTAGGTGATTACATGGATGCCAAGGAGCTATGGATTCAAGTGGCAAGATTCCATGAGAACCCACAACCGGTCCAAGAAGAAAAGGAAGAAGAGGAATACTCATTAACTCTATCGGAGGAGGCTGAAGAAACAAGTTCCTCTTCACAAGAAAGTGAGGATTCAAAGGTCGATGAGTATTCGACATCCGAGGAGGAAGAGGAGGTGGAAGAAGTAGAAGAAGCCTCCACCTCTAGGATTGAGGGGGAGGAGAGACCATCCACTCCAAAACAAGAGCAAAATAAAGAAGAACCATCAACAACCGAAAGAGATGAAGAAGCCCAAACTTCCACCATTGGCTTAGGTAACTCAAGCAATTTAGTTAAAAATAAAAATCATATAATTTTCTTTGAGTGTAAGGAATATGGGCACTATAAGAGCAAGTGCCCTAAGAAGGTCAAGAAGGCTCCACCGGTGCTAAAGGTCAAGGATGTCGGTGCCCCAACAATTAAAAGCAAGGAGCACGTGGTGTGATTCAAATGGCAACAATCGGGGCATTATAGGAGTCAATGCCCTAAGGGGAGGAATAAGGGACAAGATAGAGCATCACATGTTGGGGGAGCTAAGGCAAACCCTAAGGTAAAATTTCGTAATCCATCTTCTAATTTTAATGTCAATAAGCATGCTAGAAATAATTTAAACACTCTTTCTATTGTTCATGAAAAGCATGCTAGGAATAATAAATATTTTTGTTTAGGTGCTAAGAGTTGTAACCTTAGAACAAGGAGAAATTTGGGACTAATGTCCCTAAAACAATTCTACCTAAGACAAGTATTAGGAAAATAGAAGAACATATAGGCATTAATCCCAAGAACCATAGACATATGCCTAGGAAAGGGAAAAATACTCAAAGAAATAATTGTTGGATCGAGCGGATCGCTAGAGGGGGGGGTGGCAGGGTGAATAGCGATAAAAGCTTTTCATCAAATTCGTTTCAAAACACAAGTAAATGCAGCGGAACGATAAAATGAACACAATACAATTTTACTTGGTTCATAGCCTACGACTACCACTTCAAGGCCCTAGTGGTCCTTGACCACGCACGGAGGGCAAATCACTAACAAACTCTTCCTCGTTAGAGGTAGAAGTTAATCGAATTCACAAAAAACCAAAACTTGAGGTAGAGGGACACTCCCCCTCTCCTCGTTGCAATAAAAGCTCGTAGAATAGAAAGTAAATACAAGAGTTAATGGGCGACTTAAAAGACTTTTATCGATGACCAAATGGATGGAGGCTTGAGCTTGTGTCGTCAGCGTTTATGTAGCACTTCGTCGTCGTGGAGTCGTTGGAGTGTCGTCACATTACGAGGGCTTTAAAGCACTTTTAAATTGATTAAAAACATTTAGAGAAGCCCTCCTTTTATAGTTTTTGAGCCCCTCATCGAGTGGATCTTCAGCCAATCAAAACTAGGCATAAAGCCCCTTGGAATGAGGTGATAAAGCTTGACTCCTCGAAGTTGATCCTTGACCATCAGTCGACTGATGGTAGCGTCAGTCGAGTCGTAGCCCTCAGCAGTCGATTGATGAAGGCAGTCGAGTGGCTCTTGTGCGCAGTCGACTGATGCTTGCTTAAATCACAAGTTAGCTTAATAAAAACATAATTTCGATGATCGTCGACCATCCTATCTCGACCTAGACCATCCATGGGATGTCTTTGGTCAGATCTATGCTTAAGACCATCCCCGTAAGGAGGATACGACCTCACTTACGCTCACACATACGAGCTTACCTCGATACTTACTTTGTAGCTCTCGCTTCCGGCCTCCCACTCGATTGCTTTGGCTCCCTCCGAAGTCACTCGAGTGTCGCCCGACCACCGTGGCTTCCTCCGGGTGTCGCTAGCCTTCAGCTCCAGCTTTAGCACTTTTCTGTACACTCGATTCAGCTCGTGAGATAACAATATGAGCTTAACTTTGTATCGTTTACTATAATCAAAACTCAGGTTCGACTTAGGTGCCCACTACACCAACAATCTCCCCCTTTTTGATCTATGGCAAACCCACATTCAAAGTTAAGGAAATGATATGCATTAGAGAAAAAGTGTGAAAGTGTATATTTAGGAGTAAGATTAACTCTTCTTTCAGGTACTCCCCCTTGAGGAAACCTCCCCCTTGACTGAGGGTGAGTTCTTGAAAGAAGATCTTAATCTCCCCCTTGACACTTGCTTCTCTAGAAGAGTTTTCATTTTCCTTTTGTTAACTAAAAAGAGTTAAGTTGCAAAAATTAAAGTTAAGTAAACTATTACTTAACTTTTGGCCATGAGAATAAGTAGTATGAAAAAAAATTAAAGTTAAGTAAACATTTACTTAACTTTTGCCCATGAGAATAAGTAGTTTGAAGTACTAAGTTAAGTTATAAAAAAAAATGACCCCTTATTGATCCCTTAACTTTGACCTTTTTCTCCCCCTTTTGCCATATATCGGAAAGAGTGGGGGGTTTTGAAAAAAAACATTTTTGATCTGAGTCCAAGCATGTTGTTCATAATTTTGAAAATAATAGAATTGAAACTATGCTTATCTAATTGTATATTCAACTCTTTTTGACTTGATTGATACAAAATGATCAATAAGTCCTGATCAGAGTCGGTTAATATAGATGATTATACTCCGTGGTTCATGGCGATGCACTAATTCTACATCTAGAACTAGGAGTAGGTCTTAACATCTCACGCTGGTCTACGTGGCTCAGTACACAAATACATTAATCCTATGTGTTGTGAGATGTGTTGACTTCTTAAATCTATAGGTACATGACATCTAAGGTATGCCCTAAGCTAGTTCCATGAACATGAAAAGTAAAAAAGTAGTAATAAGAAAATATAATTTGTAAATTCCTACTCTACTATGCACATGCCCAATTTTTGTCTTAATAGACTGAATTCGGCTTCGGGTAGGGGTTTAATAAATAGATCTGCCAAGTTGGACTTCGATTCGACATATTCGAGTTGTATGGCTCCGTTGGCCACACGTTCTCGAATGAAATGGTGTTTGACCTCTATATGTTTGGTCCTAGAGTGATATATTGGATTTTTAGTTAGGTTAATTGAGCTAATGTTATCTACGTGAATTTTAGTATTTGTAAAGTCTAACTTAAAATCTCAGAGAGTGTGCTTCATCCAAAGAAGCTGAGTGACACACTCACCCATCCCGATGTATTCGACTTCGGTGGTAGATAAGGCAACACAATGTTGCTTTATATTGCACCAACTCACTAGACTCGAGCCGAGAAGTTGACAACAACCACTCGTACTCTTTCTATCGAGCTTACTACCGGCATAGTCCGAGTCGGAGTAGCCGATTAGTTTGAACTCAGTAGATCTGGGGTACCAAATACCGACATTAAGTGTACCCTTTTGATATCTAAGGATACGCTTAACTAGAGTTAGGTGAGATTCCTTGGCACAGGTTTGGAACCTTGCGCACATACTTACTGCAAATAAGATATCAGGTCGGCTCGCAATTAAGTAAAGGAGACTCCCTATCACGCTCCTATAGTATTTTAAGTCAATTGAATTTCCGATTACATCTTCTCCTATATTTACATTTGTTTCCATTGGAGTATTAATCATTTTGGCATCTTGCATTCCAAAATGTTTAATTAATTCCCTAGTATATTTGCATTGGTGTAAGTATATTTCATCTTTAGTTTGTTTAATTTGTAGACCTAAGAAGAAACTCAATTCACCTACAAAATTCATTTCAAATTCACTTTTCATAAGTGAGATGAACTTATTTAGTAGGATTGAGTTGGTGGTTCCGAAGATGATATCATCTACGTAGATTTGGGCTATGAATATATCTTTCCCTATGGTTTTTACTCAAAGGGTTGGGTCAACTAAACCTTGGTTAAATCCTTTAGACTTAAGATAAATCGAAAGCCTCTCGTACCAAGCTCGAGAAGCTTGTTTGAGTCCATAGAGAGCTTTCTTTAATCTAAGGACATGGTTAGGTTTATCTAGACTTTCGAAACTGAGGGGTTGGCTAACATTAACCTCTTCCTTAATATATCCATTTAAGAATGCTGACTTTACCTCCATTTGAAACAAATTAAATACTCGATGTGCAACATATGATAATAACATTTGGATGGACTCTAATCTAGCTACTGGGGCATAAGTTTCTAAACCTTCGACTCTAATCTAAACCTTCGACTTGACTAAACCCTTTAGCAACTAATCTAGCTTTTTTTCTAACTACTTTACTTTTATCATCAAGTTTCTTTCGAAACACCCACCTTGTTCCAATGATTGTTTTATCTTTAGATGGTGGTACTGATTCCCATACTTTGTTCCTAGTGAATTGAGCTAGCTCTTCTTGCATTGCAATAATCCAATCGGGATTAAGAAGATCTTGGTCAATAGTTTTGGGTTCAATTTTGGAAATCAAGGAGATTTGACTAAGGTTTCGGTATAAAGCTCTAGTTCGAACTCCTAGGCTTGGATCACCTATCACTTGGTCGATAGGATGATTTGTTTGAGTCCTAGTTTGACTTGGGTTAGAGTCACCTATCACTTGGTCGATAGGATGACTTGGTTGACTGAGGTTAGGATTAATACTAGACTCGATCTCAAGATTGGAGTCGAGTCTGGTATGAATCGGCTCGCTAATTTGGGTTGCTAGGGGTTTTGTAGGTTTGTGTCTTTCATCAAACACTACATTAATAGTCTCTTCGACTCTAAGGGTGTCATGGTTATATACCCTATAGGCTCTACTTGTAGTCGAGTATCCTAGAAAGATTCCGGTAGAGGTTTTGGATGTGAATTTCCCTAGGTAATCCTTAGTGTTTGGGATATGTACCTTACATCCAAATACCCTAAAGTACTTGATGTTAGATATTTTATCATGATAAATCTCGTACGAGGTCTTAAGGTGCCTCTTTACCATAAGGATCCTATTTTGAACATAGCAAGCCGTACTAACGGCTTCTGTCCAAAACATATCGGGTAGGTTATACTCGTTTAACATTGTCCTAGCGGCTTCTTATAGGGTTCTATTTTTACGTTCTACTAGGCCATTCTGTTGTGGGGTTCTAGGGCATGAGAACTCATGGTGATATCCATTTAGGTTACAGAATTTTGTAAACCCGTGGTCTCGAATTCACCACCATGATCACTCCTGAGTCTTTTGATTTTAAGGTTTTGTTGATTTTCTATTAGTTTAAATATGTTGATTAATTGATCTAGGGTATCACTTTTGTGTTTGATGAACCTAACCCAAGTAAATCTAGAATAGTCTGTAGGGAGTTGCTTCGGAGGCTCATTGGCTCCCATATCCACGGATTAAAATTTTCACTAATGAAAGAACTAATCCGGATGGGATGAGTTTCCTTAGCACAACCAATTCGTCATCGTGCTAACAACTTGAGTGATCGCTTGAACAAACTAGTTGTTCAAGCAACACAACTCTTCTAGTTGGTTAGCCGCGGAAAAGACGCCGGACGGATCGCCGATTTTTGTGTTTGTCATCGGGGTCCATGATTATACAAAATATATACAAATGCACACTTGTATAATCAACACATAAAAGAACATGCTAAGATCAGAAAATAAAGTTGTAAAACTTTTATACCTCACGATCTTCTACCGTATGTCCTATCCTCCTCGTGGACGACATGTGGGCGAAGATCCTCCACGAGTAGAAGCCTTCTAGATCGTGTTCTTCCCTTCCTTGTTCACTGCGAACAAAGAGAAGAACAAAACAAAACTCTTCCTTTCTAGAACCAGCCACCAATCAAAAGAGCTCGATGTAACCGCCGGCCAAGGAATGATTGGATGAAGCGTCGGACACCAATGAATGGAGAACCGCCGGCCACCTTAGAGAGAATGGAGGAATGAACGTCGGCCAACCTTGAAGAGAGGTTGCCGCCGGCCAAGGAATAAGAGAGGGAAAAATGAGGATGGGCGCCGGCCACAACTTGTTTGAAGAAGATGGACGCCGGCCACAACTTGTTGGAAGAAGATGGGCGCCGACCACTTTCCAAGAATTGCCGCCCAAGCCTTAGCTTCCAAACCCTAGCCGCCCAACCTAAAACCCTAACTCCAAGAGCACTGAACCATCCTTGCCACCCAACCTAAGCCCTCTATTTATAGAATTGGGCTTAAGCCTCCTTTAATCTCCACCGTCGGATCTAGAGATTTAATCTCCACCGTCGGATCTAGGGTTTCATCCCAACCGTCGGATCTAGGATTTCATCCAAACCGTTGAATCTAGGGTTTCATCCCAACTGTCGGATCTAGGGTTTCATCCCAACTATCGGATCTAGGGATTCATCCCAACCGTCGGATCTAGGGTTTCATCCCAACCATCGGATCTAGGGATTTAATCCCAACCGTTGGTTCTAGGGTTTCATCCCAACCATCAGATCTAGGGATTTAATCCCAACCGTTGGTTCTAGAGTTTTGTTTTACATCCTTGGATCTAGATTTCATGAGGATTATATTAGGCTACGATAGGGACCATAAAGAGGAGTTGGATCTTGGCCACCCGATGGATCGGAACCACACAAACTTGATCCATCAATGATGTTCCATTCCACTAGAGGATCATCATTGAACTACCTCACCAACCCCCATAAATTTATATGGGCTCCATATATTATTTGTACATTCATCTCCCCGTGTTTAAGATATCGAATGTCCGTCAATTAATTGATTTACTGACCATCAATTAATTAACATCTAACTCCTCGAGTAGTACCACTCAACCTTATCATCATGTTGACTAAGTCAACCAGCTGGGTTTACATGATGAACCTTATGAGCTCCTCAAGGGGACATCATCAACCTAGTATATAGGACACGATTTCCTCCTATAATCAACGGCACACCATGTAAATAATATCATTTCCCAACTTACCGGGCATATTGATTTAATCCATCTAAATCTCACCCTCTGGTAAATCAAAGAAATAAATACTAAGTACATGTGCCCGTTATTATATCGGGATTAAGAGCATGTACAACATAATATCCGAGGTCCGATTCAATTATGTAGTCAGCAATAAATTGAATCACCTCTATGTCGGTCCTGCTCAATACACCTAAGTGTACTAGTGTAACTCTATGTTCAAGACAAAACAATACCAAACTACACTACAACCATGCCAATGGTTTGTCCAAAACCATCTTGGTTGTGAGCCTCTACTTATATTCTACAAGATACTGATAACATGATTTTCTGTGCCACACCAAGCACCATGTTATCTACAATGTAAAATATTAGACAATATGCACACATATAATAAATATATAAAGTGCAAACAATGATCATGTGATTCTTATTTCAAAATAAAAATGTTCATACAAAAAGAGCTAGGCTTTCAGTATACATTCCAACAATCTCCCACTTATACTAAAAGACTATGTTGTCATCACACTGCCATACATCTGATCCCCATGTCCTCCACATGCCTATCAAATGCTTTCGCTGGAAGGGCCTTAGTGAATGGATCCGCCAGGTTATCCTCTGATGCAATCTTGGCGACAGCTACTTCTCCTCGCTTTACGATCTCTCGTATCAGGTGGTACTTGCGCTCTATGTGTTTACTCGCCTTATGGGCTCGTGGTTCCTTCGAGTTTGCAACTGCACCACTGTTATCACAATAAATTGTGATAGTTCTGGGCAAACCAAGAATCACATCCAAGTCCATCAAGAAGTTCCTGAGCCATATAGCTTCCTTAGCTGCCTCAGAGGCTGCCACATACTCAGCTTCCATGGTAGAGTCCGCCACGCATTTCTGCTTGACACTCCTCCATACTATGGCTCCACCTCCAAAAGTAAACACAAACCCCGAGGTAGACTTACTCTTGTCCCTATCTGATTGGAAATCCGAATCCGTGTAACCCACAGGGACTAATTAATCTGCCCGGTAAACCAGCATATAATCCCTAGTCCTTCTCAGGTACTTCAATATATGCTTTACCGCAGTCCAATGTCCCTGTCCAGGATTACTCTGATATCTGCTAACCATGCCCATGGCAAAGCAGATATCTGGTCTCGTACATAGCATAGCATACATGAGGCTTCCTACTGCCGAAGCATAAGGAACCGCCTTCATGTCCTCTATCTCCTTTGATGTTTTGGGACACATCTCTTTAGATAAAGGTACTCCATGCCTAAAAGGTAGAAAACCTTTCTTGGAGTTCTGCATGCTAAAACGATCAAGGATAGTGTCAATGTATGAAGCTTGAGATAAGCACAACATCCTTTTCTTACGATCCCTTATAACTTTGATCCCAAGGATGTGTCCCACTTCTCCCAAGTCCTTCATGTCAAACTGTTTGGACAACCATACCCTTACGTCTGATAACACTTTGATATTGTTGCCAACCATACCGCGGCCAAGGAATGAATGGATGAAGCGCCGGCCACCAATGAATGGAGAACCGCCGACCACCTTGGAGAGAATGGAGGAATGAACGCCGGCCAACCTTGAAGAGAGGTTGCCGCCGGCCAAGGAATAAGAGAGGGAACAATGAGGATGGGTGCCGGCCATAACTTGTTTGAAGAAGATGGACGCCGGCCACAACTTGTTGGAAGAAGATGGGCGCCGGCCACTTTCCAAGAATTGTCGCCCAAGCCTTAGCTTCCAAACCCTAGCCGCCCAACCTAAAACCCTAACTCCAAGAGCACTGAACCATCCTTGCCACCCAACCTAAGCCCTCTATTTATAGAATTGGGCTTAAGCCTCCTTTAATCTCCACCGTTGGATCTAGGGATTTAATCTCCACCGTCGGATCTAGGGTTTTATCCCAACCGTCGGATCTAGGGTTTCATCCCAACCGTCGGATCTAGGGTTTCATCCCAACCGTCGGATCTAGGATTTCATCCCAACCATCGGATCTAGGGATTCATCCCAACCGTCGGATCTAGGGTTTCATCCCAACCATCGGATCTAGGGATTTAATCCCAGCCATTGGTTCTAGGGTTTCATCCTAACCATCGGATCTAGGGATTTAATCCCAACCGTTGGTTCTAGAGTTTTGTTTTACATCCTTGGATCTAGATTTCATGAGGATTATATTAGGCTACGATAGGGACCATAAGGAGGAGTTGGATCTTGGCCACCCGATGGATCGGAACCACACAAACTTGATCCATCAATGATGTTCCATTCCACTAGAGGATCATCATTGAACTACCTCACCAACCCCCATAAATTAATATGGGCTCCATATATTATTTGTACATTCATCTCCCCGTGTTTAAGATATCGAATGTCCGTCAATTAATTGATTCTTGACCATCGATTAATTAACATCCTAACTCCTCGAGTAGTACCACTCAACCTTATCATCATGTTGACTAAAGTCAGCAATTTGGGTTTACAGACATCATCAACCTAGTATATAGGACACGATTTCCTCCTATAATCAACGGCACACCATGTAAATAATATCATTTCCCAACTTACCGGGCATATTGATTTAATCCATCTAAATCTCACCCTCTGGTAAATCAAAGAAATAAATACTAATCGGGATTAAGAGCATGTACAACATAATATCCGAGGTCCGATTCAATTATGTAGTCAGCAATAAATTGAATCACCTCTATGTCGGTCCTGCTCAATACACCTAAGTGTACTAGTGTAACTCTATGTTCAAGACAAAACAATACCAAACTACACTACAACCATGCCAATGGTTTGTCCAAAACCATCTTGGTTGTGAGCCTCTACTTATATTCTACAAGATACTGATAACATGATTTTCTGTGCCACACCAAGCACCATGTTATCTACAATGTAAAATATTAGACAATATGCACACATATAATAAATATATAAAGTGCAAACAATGATCATGTGATTCTTATTTCAAAATAAAAATGTTCATACAAAAGAGCTAGGCTTTCAAAGATACATTCCAACAATCTCCCACTTATACTAAAAGACTATGTTGTCATCACCGCCATACATCTGATCCCCATGTCCTCCACATGCCTCTCAAATGCTACTGGAAGGGCCTTAGTGAATGGATCCGCCAGTTATCCTCTCGATGCAATCTTGGCGATAGCTACTTCTCCTCGCTTACGATCTCTCGATGGTTCTTTCTATGTGTTTACTCGCCTTATGGGCTCGTGGTTCCTTGAGTTTACGCTTTGCTATTATCACAATAAATTGTGATAGTTCGGGCAAACCAAGAATCACATCCAAGTCCATCAAGAAGTTCTGAGCCATATAGCTTCCTTTGCCTCGAGCCACACATACGGCTTCCATGGTAGAGTCCGCCACGCATTTCGCTTGACACTCCTCCATACTATGGCTCCACCTCCAAAAGTAAACACAAACCCCGAGGTAGACTTACTCTTGTCCCTATCGATTGGAAATCGAATCGTGTAACCCACGAGGACTAATTAATGCGTAAACCAGCATATAATCCCTAGTCCTTCTCAGGTACTTCAATATATGCTTTACCCAGTCCAATGTCCCTGTCCTGGATTACTCTGATATCTGCTGACCATGCCCACGGCAAAGCAGATATCTGGTCTCGTACATAGCATAGCATACATGAGGCTTCCTCTGATAAGCATAAGGACACCTTCATCTCTTTAGATAAAGGTACTCCATGCCTAAAAGGTAGAAAACCTTTCTTGGAGTTACGCATGCTAAAGCGATCAAGGATAGTGTCAATGTATGAAGCTTGAGATCAACATCCTTTTCTTACGATCCCTTATAACTTTGATCCCAAGGATGTGTCCCACTTCTCCCAAGTCCTTCATGTCAAACTGTTTGGACAACCATACCCTTACTGCGATAACACCGATATTGATATTTGCCAACCATACCGCGGCCAAGGAATGAATGGATGAAGAGCCAGCCACCAATGAATGGAGAACCGCCGACCACCTTGGAGAGAATGGAGGAATGAACGCCGGCCAACCTTGAAGAGAGGTTGCCGCCGGCCAAGGAATAAGAGAGGGAACAATGAGGATGGGTGCCGGCCATAACTTGTTTGAAGAAGATGGACGCCGGCCACAACTTGTTGGAAGAAGATGGGCGCCGGCCACTTTCCAAGAATTGTCGCCTTAGCTTCCAAACCCTAGCCGCCCAACCTAAAACCCTAACTCCAAGAGCACTGAACCATCCTTGCCACCCAACCTAAGCCCTCTATTTATAGAATTGGGCTTAAGCCTCCTTTAATCTCCACCGTTGGATCTAGGGATTTAATCTCCACCGTCGGATCTAGGGTTTTATCCCAACCGTCGGATCTAGGGTTTCATCCCAACCGTCGGATCTAGGATTTCATCCCAACCGTCGAATCTAGGGTTTCATCCCAACCGTCGGATCTAGGATTTCATCCCAACCATCGGATCTAGGGATTCATCCCAACCGTCGGATCTAGGGTTTCATCCCAACCATCGGATCTAGGGATTTAATCCCAGCCATTGGTTCTAGGGTTTCATCCTAACCATCGGATCTAGGGATTTAATCCCAACCGTTGGTTCTAGAGTTTTGTTTTACATCCTTGGATCTAGATTTCATGAGGATTATATTAGGCTACGATAGGGACCATAAGGAGGAGTTGGATCTAGGCCACTCGATGGATCGGAACCACAGAAACTTGATCCATCAATGATGTTCCATTCCACTAGAGGATCATCATTGAACTACCTCACCAACCCCCATAAATTAATATGGGCTCCATATATTATTTGTACATTCATCTCCCCGTGTTTAAGATATCGAATGTCCGTCAATTAATTGATTTACTGACCATCAATTAATTAACATCTAACTCCTCGAGTAGTACCACTCAACCTTATCATCATGTTGACTAAGTCAACCAGCTGGGTTTACATGATGAACCTTATGAGCTCCTCAAGGGGATATCATCAACCTAGTATATAGGACACGGTTTCCTCCTATAATCAACGACACACCATGTAAATAATATCATTTCCCAACTTACCGGGCATATTGATTTAATCCATCTAAATCTCACCCTCTGGTAAATCAAAGAAATAAATACTAAGTACATGTGTCCGTTATTATATCGGGATTAAGAGCATGTACAACATAATATCCGAGGTCCGATTCAATTATGTAGTCAGCAATAAATTGAATCACCTCTATGTCGGTCCTGCTCAATACACCTTAGTGTACTAGTGTAACTCTATGTTCAAGACAAAACAATACCAAGCTACACTACAACCATGCCAATGGTTTGTCTAAAACCATCTTGGTTGTAAGCCTCTACTTATATTCTACAAGATACTGATAACATGATCTTCTGTGCCATACCAAGCACCATGTTATCTACAATGTAAAATATTAGACAATATGCACACATATAATAAATATATAAAGTGCAAACAATGATCATGTGATTCTTATTTCAAAATAAAAATGTTCATACAAAAAGAGCTAGACTTTCAGTATACATTCCAACATAGTCATCAATTATGACTAAGCAGAATTGACTCCCATTAAGTGACTTAGCTTCGTGTGAATCAAATAGATCGATGTGTAGAAGCTCAAGAACACTTTTGGTTCGTTCTTGATTAGTTAGTTGATGTTGTGTCCTAGATTGTTTACCTTATTGACAAGAATTACATATTTTATTATCCAAGTTGTTGAGGTTAGGCAAACCTCTGACTAAGTCACTTTGACTCATCTAGTGGATGAGTCTTGGGTGCGAGTGACCGAGTCGTCGGTGCCACAACCAAGATTTCTCTTGCCATGTCATAAGACACTTGGTTGAGGAGTTAGTTAAATTAATAGTATAAATGTTGTTATTTCTAGTTCCTTTAAGAATTGTTTTAGAGGTTTCATTTGTTATAATTACGCATTCATTTTCTAAAAATATGACCTTATAGTTATTATCACACAATTGACTTACACTAAGTAAATTATATTGGAAATTTTCAACCAATAAGACATTTTGAATAATAAAGTTTGAGTTGAGCTCAATATCACCTGATCCGATGATTTTGAGCTTGTCGTTGTTTCCGAAGGCTACCGATCCTTGTCGTTTGAATCGAAGCTTCGAAAACTTGAGTTGATCCCCGGTCATGTGTCGAGAGAAACCACTGTCCAATATCCATTGATCCTACACACAAGGTAGTTGGATCGAATATTGGAATTGCTAAAAGTGGGTTGTAAATTATTAAACCTAAATCATCTCACCCATGTCTACCTGATCAAGCATGTTATCCTTATATGTTCTTATGAGATGACTTCCAATTTTACTTGATTTGAACACTTGTCAACCTTGCTTTAGATTCGGATTTGACCTTAAGCTCATCAAGTCAACTTTTCAACATCATGTCTTCCAAGTCCTGGCGAGGCACAGGGGCCTTCTTTGATCGGAAAAATGACCACTTCCTTAGACAAAGTCATTTTCAAGAAAATTGAGACTTGACTCACCTAAGACCACTTCCTAGTCTAACTAGTCTAGGATACGGTGAGGTAGCTTCAGATAGTTTCACTCCGTCAAGTGCACCGAACTAGATACGCCTTATCTAGCCCGAATACATGAGACTCCGTTTTCCTAGCGTGCTATCATCTCGCCGCGTCCTGGTACTATGTTACCAAGTATTGACGAGTCATAGTCCTATCTAACCATTCTAAAAATAAAAAATAAAATAAATAAAGGACCTAAGCATGCAATTTCTAAGTTAGAGCACAAACAAATTTTGTACTGGCTCCCCCTGGATAGTTGAATCAGTTTGGTCTCTCCACATAGTGGATTTGGTCCTTGGGAACCCAGTACTGGTTGGATCCTAAGTTTGAAATCAAAGCGGTCTTAGGGATCCATGCTTGGACACATTTTTTATGTCGACTTACAATCGACATATACGATTTGTTGATCGTATTTGAGTTAAACCCTAGTCCGACCTTGTTGTACACGACCCTTTGCGATCCAAGTAGGAGGTTAGGTCCCTTGGATCCCAAAGTAAACCTTTCCAACGTGTTCCTAAGATCTTCAACTTGACTTTTCAAGAGTGAATTCTCAACTTCGAGCTTTTCAACCCGAGTTGAATCCTCCTCTAAAACTTGACTAGTCGAAGAGGTTAGGGAGACCTCGTGATTGAGGAGTTTAACCTCCTCAACCAGGGTCTTAATCTTGGACTCGGACTTAGCTAACTTCCTAGTTAAGAATTTAATCACACTGTAAAGAGTACTAATAAGAGATCGACTTACCTTAAGTGTATCTCTTGAATCGGATGCGGATCTGTGGCTTGTCTTGAATAGAGCTTTGTAGTCCGATTCATCTTCAAGTTCAAACTTGTGCTACGGTTCAGAATCCATCTCCGATTCAGCTGGTTTAGCCATGAAGACGTGATCGTCGTCTTCTTCCTTTGACGCTTCTTCCCACGTAGCGTTGAGTGCCTTCTTGAGTTTTGGTGCTTTGCTCTTGAGCTTCGGACATTCGGTCTTGATATGTCCAAACCTATTGCATTCGTAATACCTAACATTAGAAATTTTAGGCATACCTTCATTGGGTCGAGTGACGGTTCGCTTTCGGCCATTGACCATCCTCCGAACTAGGTTGACTAGTTCAGTCTCCCTTTCCGGGTCGACCTCCGACTCATACTCATCTTCTTCCTCCTTCGGGGGTGGCTTGCTTGCAGTCTTCTTCTTTGAACTGCAAAAAGTGCTATACCTTTCTCGGGATTCGAGTTGGATTGTTCATGGAGTTCGAAATCCGAAAATAATTCATCCAATCTAAGTTTTGAAAGATCCTTAGAGACCTTGTAGGCATCATGGATGCCCACAGGGTGGTCCTAGGAAACGAGTTTAGTACGTACCTGATAAGGTTGCAGTTTTTGACCTTTTGTCTGATTGCTTATAGGTTGTTGATGATATTTTGAACCCGAGCGTGCAATTGCATCGCCGTCTCGTGTTCCTGCATTTTTAGATTATACAACCTATTGAAACGAAGATCACGCTTACATACCTTGGCTTCGTCGGTCCCTTCATGTAGCTCCACTAGCTTTGTCCAGAGATCCTTTGCACTGATGAAGGGGCCGACGTGGTTGAGCTCCTCCTTTGACAGACCACATTGGAGGATTTACGTTGCTTTTGCATCGACTTCTACTTGCCTTTTCGTGGCATTGGTTCATTGGTCATAATCCAAAGATTCACCACCTTCATTAGCCGAAAGTGTGAATCCCGTTTGGATTATGATCCACATCTCAATTTGGGTTTTGAGAAAGCATTCCATCTGACTTTTCCAGTAATGAAAATCATCTCCGTTGTAAAATGGTGGTCAGACGGTGCTAAAACCCTCGAGGTGGGCCATTTGACACAAAAGGTAAGAAGAAGAAAGGAAAACGAAATCTAGTAAAGACAAAAACAAGAAAAATGTTCCAAGACTTGCATCTTGGATTAGTAGTGTGGGAGGAACGAATAAAAGCTTGTAAAATCAAAAATTAAATGAAAATGTAATCAAAAGACAATGCTAGATCGGTGATTTCACTAGATCTTAGCGCCCCCAGCTCTGATACTAATTGTTGGATCGAGCGGATCGCTAGAGGGGGGGGGGTGAATAGCGATAAAAGCTTTTCGTCGAATTCGTTTCAAAACACAAGTAAATGAAAGTGGAACGATAAAATGAACACAATAGGATTTTACTTGGTTCGTATCCTACGCCTACTACTCCAAGGCCCTAGTGGTCCTTGACCACGCATGGAGGGCAAATCACTAACGAACTCCTCCTCATTAGAGGTAGAAGTTAATCAAATACATAAAAAAACAAAGCTTGAGGTAGAGGGACACTCCCCCTCTCCTCGTTTCAATAAAATCTCGTAGAATAGAAAGTAAATACAAGAGTTAATGGACGACTTAAAAGACTTTTACCGACAACCAAATGGACGGAGGCTTGAGCTTGTGTTGTCGGCGTTTCTGTAGCACTTCGTCGTCGTGGAGTCGTTGGAGTGTCTTCATGTTAGGAGGCTTTAGGGCACTTTTGAATTGATGAAAAACCTTTAGAGAAGCCCTCTTTTTATAGTTTTTGAGCCCCTCATCGAGTGGATCTTTAGCCAATCAAAACTAGGCACAAAGCCCCTTGGAATGAGGTGATAAAGCTTGACTCCTCGAAGCTAATCCTTGACCATCAGTCGACTGATGTCCATCATCAGTCGACTGATGGCAGTGTCAGTCGAGTCATAACCCTCAGCAGTCGATTGATGAAGGCAGTCGAGTGGCTCTTGTGTGCAGTCGACTGATGTTTGCTGAAATCACAAGTTAGCTTAATAAAAAACATAATTTCGACGGTCGCTGATCGTCCGATCTCGACCTAGACCATCCATGGGATGTCTTTGGTCGGATATACTCTTAAGACCATCCCCATAAGGAGGATACGACTTCACTTATGCTCACACACACAAGCTTACCTCGATACTTACTTTGTAGCTCTTGCTTCCAGCCTTCCACTCGATTCCTTTGGCTGCCTCCGAAGTCACTCGAGTGTCGCCTGACCACCGCGGCTTCCTCCGGGTGTCGCTAGCCTTTAGCTCCAGCTTTAGCACTTTTCAGGACACTCGATTCAGCTCATGAGACAACGATATGAGCTTAACTTTATATTGTTTGTTATAATCAAAACTCATGTTCGACTTAGGTGCCCACTGCACCAACAATAATGGGCCCAAAAATTTGAGAAATTGGAGTTAGTGAACCAAGCCTTGAGGTCAAGGCTTGAGAAACTTTAAAAGACCCTTAGAAATATGCAAAATCAAAGTCAAGAGTCTAGGAGTCAAAACCTAGGGTGTAAGAGGCAAGAACCATCTAGGAGGCAAGGTTTTGGTCACAAGCCTATGCCCAAGAAGGTAATGCCTACTTATCATAATGTTTTATTTGACTATGGATCTAAACCAAGGTCACAAGGGAAGTCATCCCAATAGTTGACCATGGTAGGTGCCTAGTGGCTAAGGTTTCGAAGAGACCTAGGGAGGCCACTAAGAAGGTTACAAGGGGAGTTACTCCTAGAGTTAACCATGACAAGACCACAATGACCAAGGCTACCAAGCCTAGAAGGGTCATTAGGAGGGTATCTAGGGAGGTCATCCCTAAGGAATACCTAGTAAACCCAAGGAGCTCCAATAGGTATTGGGTTCCTAGGGGCGTGATCGATTCACGCTAAATGGGTTAGGTTGTGCAAACTTTAAATGGATGGGTAGTTACCTAACCATGGTAAAGGTGGCACTTTAGGTCATTTTCAAGGTTATGGATACCTTGGAAATAGGTTTGAATTTTAATCCTAAAGGTTTTTAGGATGTGTCAATATTATTTAAGAAGTTCGATAAAATTGATCAAATTGGAACAAATTAGGTTTAGAGGTCATAGAGTGTCATTTTGGATTTTGGCACACTTGGGAGATAAGTATTATTATGGCAAAATGGACTTAATAATTACAAATGACAATTAACACTAAAATTTAGGTATTGTCATACCTTCATATTTTATTTTCTTTGATTGATTTGCCATATGTCATGTCATGACATCATATTTATTTTCATCATTTTATATGTCATGATAATGCTTAGGTTTAAGGTTTTATGTCATGTATGCTTAGGTTCATTTTTATTCCATGGCATCATGATTATTATCACATGTGTTTAAATTATTCTATCATTATATTCCATAATCATCATTCATGGATTTAAGGTAATTAAAATTGATTTAAGGACTATGACATGACTTGAAGTCCCATGTATAAGGGAATCAAGTAGTGTTGCCTTAGAAAAATGCATGAGATCTTAGTATATGTATAACCAAAACCCACATCTCACATTACATTGACATGTGTGTGTATTGAAACACGCTAGACACATGTGAGATGGTAGGTAATGAGTTAAGTTCAAGGTGCAAAATTTTTGCATCTAGATGAACTCAAACTCATCTTATATCATGGGTGGATCATGGGGAAAGCTAATGTGTAAGTCATGTGCATTGAGCCCATTGATCATGATCCAATATAGTTTTTCAAAAATATTTTAAAATCATTTTAGAAAACCTTGGTGAAGTCTATCTTTTGATAAAATTCACCATTGAGAGAGTTGATACAAAGTAGGGCCAAAACATTGAACTTTTCAATGGTTTTGAACTTTATGTCAAACTCATTATTTTATGGGTATTTTATTTTTTCAATATTTTTCACTCATAATGTTTGACATAAGTATTATACATATGAATTTTCATGATTTTTCGTATTATGTATAATTACTTATGAATTTTTAAAAACCAGTTATGAAATTGAAATTCTGCATTTATAGAAATCAGTCGACTGCCGCTTATGGCAGTCGACTGCTGACTATCATAGTTGACTTCCAGGCCTGATTTTGGGTAAACAAGATTTTTTTAGCCTGATTTCAGCTATGTTAGGCTACCCTAACTGCTCTTAACCCTAGGAAATGCTTTGGAAAGCATTGGAAAAGGTGAAAATCCATTGGATATGGATTAGGAGAGTTGTTTAGGGTGTGTATAAATTTTAAGGTGTCTGAAAGTTCAAGGTTGAACTTTTGACCTTAATTTTGATGGTTTAGTGTTCCTATAGCCTTAGGGATTCTCCAAGGACATTGTTGGTGCAATGGTCATGGGGGAGCAAGCCTTTAGGGGGAGGTTATCCATCATGGGATGATGGATGTATTCATCCTCATGAGGGGGAGAATTGGAAGAGTTTATAGGAAGCCTCTCTTGAGTGATATGGTACTTATCACTAGGAAGAGTGAAGGCATCCTAGATATTTTTGGACCAAGGGGGAGATTGTAAGATCTCATTGGGATATGAGGCATTGACACCCTTGGAGAGAACCTTTTTTATGTATGTCAAAAAGGGGGAGAAGTTATGGGAGAATTGGTGAGAGAATTTAGAAATTACCAATTTGGGAGAATTGGTAAGGAGATTTGAGTTAGGTGGCCTAACTCAAAGATGTTTGTGGTTTTTGTTAAACATCAAAAAGGGGGAGATTGTTGGTGCAATCGGCCCAGGTCACGATTGAGTACCGGACTCGAGTTTGAATCGAGTAGTATTTTGATGTTTGACATTGATGTTCGACAAAACGTATGACAATGTGATTGTCATGGAATGTCCAAGCATGGGTCTTGGCAAGGGAAAGTCCAAGCTTGAGTCTTGGCAAATGAAAAGTTCAAGCATGGGTCATGGCGAGGAAAAGTCCAAGCTTGAGTCTTGGCAAATGGAAAGTCCAACATGGTTTGGCAAGGAAAGTCCAAGGGTTAATATTGGCGGCATAAAGTCCAAGTGGGAGTCTTGACAGCATAATTCCAATGGTTGGCGGCGTAAAGTCCAAGTGATAGTCTTGGCAGCGTAAGCCAAATGTGCCTTGGCGGTATAGACCAAGTTAGTATGACAATAGCCGATGGAAGCACCTGAAGGCTAGCATATGGATGAACAAGTCATGGATAACTTGGAGGGATCCGATAGGTGTGAGGCTGATGGAGGTGACTAGATGGCTTAAGTCTAGGTTAAGGGTGGTTTAGCAAGTATGAGGGTATCATATATAGGGTTAAACCTCATTGTTGAGGTTATCAGTCAACTGGGGATTTGGACTAGTTGATTGGTCAAGTGTTTTGACACTTGACAGCCAAGTTGACTCTTGGCAGTCGACTGGGATTATGGTTAGTCGAACTGCTCGGAGTCAACTGGGGTTCGACTCCAGGAAATGGACTAGCAGTCGACTGCCAAAATTTATCAGTCAACTGATGGCAATCGATTGCCATGGATGGCAGTCGACTGTTGGTCGGGTTGTGGGAGCAGAATTTTTGATAGTCGACTAGTCAGTCGGCTATGGCCCTGGCAATCGACTGCTGAATAATGGCAATCGACTGCCAGTGTAACCGTTGGCTTTAATGTAGATGTGGATTAAGTCCGTTATGAGACGATGGTATTGTTGGCAATAGTCCATTGGGGCCTTATAGTAGTCGACTGCTAGGCAAAAATCCAGGTCACGAGAAGGCTTAAAAGGAGCTCGACGAGTGGAATTTCCTCAACAATTTCTTGGGCGATTTTGAGGCAATTTGCTAGTGTAAATCAGGGTCTTCAAGCTCGGGTCAAGCAATCAACAAGCAAGCATCCAAAAGTGTATTTGTAAAGTTTTCTTTACGTGTTTTTATGTATTTCAGTTGTATTTGCTTGTTTACTTCTTGTATTACTTTTGTAATCATTGTAAGAGGTTTCTCTACCTCTGACTTGTTGTCGAAAAGGAGTGTTTTGATTATTAGTGGTGTTTGGTATCGCCAGGGCTCATTCGAGCCCAACCCATGGAGTAGGAACCTAGAGGTTCTGAACCACATTATATCTTGGTGTTGTGTTCTTGTATATTTTGTTATTGTTTTATTATCTTTATTTTCGCTGCACATAATGAGTTTTGTAGTAAGCACGCGATCGAAATCCATCATGCAACGTACGTTCTATTCACCCCCCCCTCTAGTGGTCAACAACGGTCCTTACAAACTCCTCATCAAACATCAAAACACTACTCGAGTCAATCTCGAGTCTGGTGAATGATGACCTGGGTCTATTGCACCAACATTCTTGTGTCGTCCAGAACACAGAAGTCACTTCAGAATGACACAAGAAGTTAGAATAATTTTGGCAGATTCTCTTCATGCGATGTTACTAGACATGATTCCGAGTCTAAGCTAAAGGAAAGTCGAAGGCGAGAGTTCGACTGGAGAAGTTAAGATAGCACATATAGATAGCGATGCAAATCGAGCGAAGAAAAAAATTATAAGTTATAAGGCATCAGAGAATTTTTTTGATATATTAGTAGATTATTTTGGCATCTAGTACTTTAGATAAAATATGGTAAGTTTTTTAATATTATTCATTATACATCCAATGAAGATGCGATTCTTTTATACTTTATTAGTCTAATAATTATGATTGATAGTTTGGACGTGGCGGTTATAGATGGAATAGTCATGGAAGAATACTCTCTTCCTTTGCTTCAACCCCTATATCGTCTGATTCACTTGTAGGACATGTGTCCTCGGCCGCTTCTCCAGCTGCAGGATCTCCTTCTCCAGTTGTAGGATCTTCTAGTTCTCCAACTGCAAGATCTCCTTCTCCAGTTGCATGTCTTCGGTTCTCCAACTGCAGAATCTCCTTCTCCAGTTGCAGGATCAATTGTTGAGAGGGAAGATATGAGAGATGAAAGATACACGAGAGTTTATGACGTAGTTATGTTTCAATTTTATACCTAAATGTTTCTTGACTTGTTACATTCAATATTTTTGTATTATAAGTTTCATACGATGAATGGTTTATTATTTGTATTAATGAATCATTTTAAATAATTAGATGTGTTTATGAAGTTTTATGTGTGAATTTTTATATATTGTTAGATGTGTTTGGAGTAAAATTTGTAAAAATAGGTAAAATCAATAAATTATATAATAGTGTTTTTTTCACAATATTTTAAATTTGTAATGAAAAAAATTTTCATTGCTAATTTGGAAACGAAAATATAATTTTGTTGCAAAATTTGTGACATCAGTCGACTGATAGTTCACGACCATTATCAGTCGACTGTAGCACCTTATAGAACCTTTGGTAGTCGACTGCGTAGTCGACTCAAAACGATCAGTCGACTCCTATTATTGTAGCACCATACAGAGCCTTTGGTAGTCGACTGACCAATCGAACTAGTCAGATGTCAGTTGACTGATGGTATTCTTCAGTCGACTGCCCTTGAATATTTTGCAACGAAATTTTTTTCATTGCAGATTTGTTGACGAAAAAATATTCATCACCAAATTTATTTTTATTCATGAAAATATGTTTATTATACTTTTATGACGAACTACGTTATCATCGAAGATTTGGCAACGAATATAACTATTCGTTGCCAAATTTTTGCGATGAACTATTTTTTCTTCGTAGAGTTGGCGATGAACTATGTTTCATCGCCAAATTTGGTGATGAATAATGATTTTCATCGCATAATTTGACGACGAATAATTATTTTTGTCTCCAAATTTGGCGACGAATTTTGCAACGTAAATTTTATTCGTTGTAATTTTGCGATAATTTTTGTCCCGTTGCAAAATTTATTGGCAAATTATTTACATCGAAAAAAATTCGTTACAAAATTCGTTGCAAAAAAATTTTGCAACGAATTTTTATTCAAAATTCATTACAAAATTCATCGCCAAATCCTATATTTTTTGTAGTATTTTTGCATTTGCGAAACCCGATCGTATGCGCGCCTTTGGCGATCGGCTAGAGGCAAGATCGTGATTTCTATTTTTGTTGATTTTGGTTGAACAAGATTTGTTTAGCCATGTATTAGCTATTTTATAGTACCCTAACATCTCCTAACCCTTGGATATACTTTGGAAAGGATGGGAAGGACAAAATATCATTAAAAATGATGAGGAGAGGTGTTTAGGGTGAAGTATCGAATTTTAAGGGAGGTTAAAGTTCAAGTTTGAAACTTTACCTTTATTTTCGATGGTTTAAGTTTTCTATTGGCTTCGGAACTCTCCAAGGGCATTGTTGGTGCAATGGCCAAGAGGGAGTAAGCCTTTAAAGGGAGATTATCCATCAAGGGATGATGGATGAGTATTCCTCAAAGGGGGAGAAATGAAGGGTTTGAAACCCTCATTGTGCTCACCAAAGGAGGGAGAATTGGAGAAGTGAGGATTGCTTCCAAGATGTTTTTGGACCAAGTGGAGAATGTAGGACCTCTTTGAGAGATGAGATATTGAGAACCTTAGTAGTCTTTTTGATGTATGCCAAAGGGGGAGAACTGAGGTTTATGTTAGGTAAACCATCACTATGCTTTGGCATTGGAAGAGTTAAGTTGGGTTATTGTTAGCCTAACTTAAAGGTATTGTCAAACATAAAAAAGGGGGAGATTGTTGGTACAACAAGCCCTGGGTCAATGTCGACCAAACTCGAGTGGGACTTGAGTATTGTTTTGATGTTTGACAATGGGTTTGACCATTGTTCAACTATATAGTTTGACTATATATTGACCATATGACTAGTGGATGATTGTGATATCCAAAGTCATATGGGGGAGAATATTTGAGGGAGATTGTATGAGCAATCAACCTTGGAAGTCCAAGTTTTGATACTTGGTAAGGAAAGTCCAAGTCATGGGTACTTGACAATGATAAAGTCCAAAGGTATAGCCTTGGCAGTATAAGTCCAAGTGTGTAGTCTTGGCGGCGTAAAGTCCAAGTGAATTTTGGCAATTGGAAAGTCCAACATGGAGTTGGCAAGGAAAGTCCAAGCATGGTCTTGGCAATTGAAAAGTCTAAGTCATGGGTACTTGGTAAAGGGAAAGTCCAAGGGTAGGTTTAACAGCGTAAAGTTCAAGCATGGGTCTTTGCGACGCAAGTCCAAATGGATCTTGGAAATGTGAAAGACCAATGGTGTAGGTTTGGCGGCATAAAGTCCAAGTATGGGTCTTGGCAGCATAAGTCCAAATGGATCTTAGAAATGTGAAAGTCCAAGGGTGTAGGTTTGGCGGCGTAAAGTCCAAGCATGGGTCTTGGCGGCATAAGTCTAAATGAACCTTGAAAAAGGACCTGGTTAGCATGACATAGTTGACGGAAGCACCTGAAGGCTAATGTGAAGGATGAAGAGTCATGAACTCGAGGGATCCGAGAGGCGTGAGACTGATGGAGGTGGCTAGAATGCTTAGGTCTAGGCTATCGGTGTTGATTAAGTATGAGGGAATTATATTTGAGGTTTACCAATCGACTAGGGTTATGGACCCATCGACTGGATGAGTGTTTGATACTCAGAAGTCTAGTTGACTCGTAGCAGTCGACTGGGGTTATGACTAGTCGACAAGTCAGTAGTCGATTGGAGGCTCAACTACTGTTGTGTGCGACTGGCAATCGACTGGCCTTGAGCAGTTGGCTGTCATGGATGGCAGTCGACTGGAATTTATGGACACGAGCACAGAATGTCTCGTAGTTGACTAATAGGTTGGCAGTCAACTACTAGTTGGGGTAGTCAACTGCTAGGGTATACATTGGAGTAATCCAATGTGGATTAAGTCCGTTGTGAGACAACATCATTTTGGTCGGTTGATTGGTGACTTTTAACAGTCAACTGCTAAGTGGAAATCTAGCTTGAGGGATTCTTTTTAAGGAGCTCAAAAGGTAGGAAGATGGTTGCCAATTTTTGATGACCTTGAAGGGGAATTATTGTTGCATTCTAGACCTTCCATGCTCATCCAAGCAACTAGATCAACAAGCATTCAAAAGCCCTAGTTTGTAAAGTGTTTCTTTGCATTTCATTTGTACACTTATTGTATTTAGTTGTTGTTAGTGAAAGCCCTAGAGCCAATCATGTGATGATTGTTGTATGGACTTTATTGTATCATATTCCTATTTATAAAGGCATGGTTATTATATTTACTTGTATTGGTGACAAATAACTAAATGTAATAACGTCCTTGAGTAGAAGGTTCTTATCTATATCAATTGATTAGTTGAATCGATAATGAGATGATATAGAGAACACTACTCTTAATCATTCCTAGTCAAGTATTAACATTCAGGGACAATATTAATGCGTAGAGACTAGCATGTAGGTCAACTCGATTACTTGATCTCACAAGTCATGGATATGAGATATCAAGTTGACACATGGGTATGCATTTGAGAATGTATATTGAATGACCTGCCATGAGAAAGTATCATGGATCATTATATGAGTGTCATATATTTTCTCGTGTGACTATTAGTACGACTATTAGTCTTTAGACCTGAAGTCACCATGGTTCCCTACATAAGGAGTTGCATACTTTGGCTTCTTCAAACATCACCCGTAAATGGGTGGACTATAAAGGCGATTACTGGGTATGTAAAAAATTATGCAGAGGGATGTGAGTGATGTAGATGGGATCTATCGCTCCTATATGACGGGAGTGACATAGTTATTCTTGATAGAGTGAGACCACGAAGTACATGGCCATGCCAAAATGAGTCAATATGAGATATTGAGCTCATTTGATTAGAGTGAGTCTACTTGGATTTCAAGATATAGATTGTACCGAGGATGACACGGTCTATGCCTCAATTGGTCAATCTAGATGTCAAGGATAGAGGGACATTGTCACATTTTGTGAGAGTCACAATTAGTAGTCACAAAGGTGATGTTGGATCTCAACATTCTTGTAACTTGGGTAGCAATGATGTGTTGCTAGATACCGCTCATTGCTTATGTTTCTAAATCGGTTTATGAGCATTGCCAACGTTACAAGAACCTATAGGGTCACACAAAAAGGGTAATTAGATGGAGATTAGGTTCATATGATGAACCATGAAGATTAGGTTCATGGGATGAACCAAATTGGATTAAGAGTAATCCAAATTAGACTAATTGAGTTAGACTCAATTTGATTCAAGTGTTGAATGAGTCTAATTTAGATTTGATTCATTGAGTCAATTTAAAATAATGAATAAAGATTCATTAAATCAAATTGACTTGAATCAAGTGGTTAGATTTGATCAACCATGGGAGATAATAGGTCAAGTTTGACTTGACTTGAGAGGGAAGATGAATGGTCAATTTTGACTTGACCAATTGCCATGTCATGGTGACTTGCCATGGGAGCCCGCCAATGACGATGTTCCACATCATCATGGACACATCAAGGGGTGCCACCTCATGAGGGAGACCAAGAGCCATTGACTCTTGGAATTACATGCATGCATGTAACCCCCCCCCCCTCCCCTCCATGAAGTGGCCGACAACTTTAGGAGGAGTGATTTTGTGAAGTTATTTTGTGTGGTAACTTCATCTTCTTCCTTGGATCTTCTCTCTTCTCAAGCTCTCATCCTCTCTTCTTGCCGTGGACTTCAAGGAGTGCTAGCACACTCTTAGTTGCCTTTTCTCACCCCATTGCTCGTGTGGATACCAATAGAGGAGTGTACACTTGACACTCTTGAGTTCTGGCAATCTGTTTGGACGAGCGGGATAAGAGAAGGGCGTCGCTTCAAGGGTAAACTCTTAACATGTAGATCTAGTGTAGATCTAAAGGTTTTTAACACATATATGTATTTTTTTTCCTTCGCATGGATCCATGGCCGACTTTCGGTGTTTCCGCAACGCAAAAAGCGATTTTTGCGGCTCGGATAGTCCAATAGTGGTATCAGAGCCACGTGCGAAGCATGTATGTGTTTTAATTTTATAGTCTTTTTATTTGATATAAAAATTACATATCTATAAATTTCTGTAAATTTCCTATTTTTATACATTTTTTTGGGTATTTTTCTCGAAGACTCGAAGCGACGAGTGTTGGGACACTTGTAGGCTTCAACCACTGAGAAAAACTCTCCGGAACGGCGAATTCTCGCTTTAGGATTTTGGGACAGCAACTTAAGTCACTATAAGATCAAGATGGGACACTTGCAAAGTTCATTTTGCGAGTAGGGGCGCTGCCCCTAACCTCGAAAGGGGCATTGTCCCGCAATCGCGGCCGGAAACTGCTTAGCGGGACCGTTACAGAGAGGTGACTAATAAAAATTGAAAAAAATAAGAATAATTATAGAAATTTTCTGTAAAATATATAATTTAGAATTATGTATAATTTTGTGATGGTCATGGCCCAAGAAGGCCAATGTTATTGGATAAATGTGTTGTAATTCATAATACGGCCTGCACGTCGTTTTTGTGGTTGTGCATGTTGTATAGGGTATGCGACATGCACATCGTGCCTCTTCTTTTAAAATTCTAGTTGTAAATAGTTTTAGACTTGAATGTAACTCGAGTTTCATGTTTGTAATGTACAAAAATGGAGCGGTGGAAGGTCCACTATTAGACGGAGTTACGAGGAGGGTGCTGACGACACATGGTAGTCAAAGGAGGCGCTTAGAGAAGCCGCTAACCCTAGGTTGACCGTCTGATCTTCTCATTGGCTTGAGAAGATCGTAGTAGGGCCATGACTATATCACAATTAATTTATATATATATATATATGTTGATATATATATATGTAGGGAAATCTCGTATGGCAAATGGCATATGCGCAACGGAAAATAGGATCCCTTCCAAGTGATCCATGCGAAAGCAAACTCGTATAAAATAAATTTCTCTAAACCAAACCTATCTTATAGGAGAGGATTACCTTTGTTGCGTGCCCTTGTTAATCCCGCTTTTCCTTTCGGTTTGTTGGATCTTTAGCACGTTCAAGTGTCCGTGCCTCTATACGTATCCACACGAGCACGCTCTTGTCTCACAAAAGGAAAACTAGAAGAGCTCTCCTTTACTTCTTGCTAGAGAAGTCCCTAAAGGAGAGGAAGAGAGGGAAAAGGAGAAAGGAAGAAGAAGACTCCTCTTCTTGCTAGCCTACACTCACAAACCCACACAACTAAAGCTTCCACCAAGCTTTCTCACCACTAACACAACCAAAGCTTCCACCAACAACAAAAGCCAATATGCTCTCTTTGGCCGGCCACTTAGGGTGTCTTTTATAGGGTTGGAAAAACCCTTTCACCTCCACACATTCAATGCAATCCATTGCATTGAGACATATCCTTGTTTGGCCGGCCACTTAAGGAGACAAAAACCAATTTGTCTTCTTCCACCTCATCTAGCTTAGGTGGATGCTTAGGTGGCATGCTTACGTGGCATTCTTATGTGGCTTTCATGCATGTTGAATTAATCTTATTAATTCAATTAAGCTTATGTTATCATATTGAATTAATCTTATTAAATCAATAAGGTAACATATTGAATTAATCTCATTAAATCAATTAGCTAAAATTCTCATTAAGCTTAAAGTCCAAAAACCATTTTGTACTTAAGCTTATTCCCAAATTATTCTAGTCAAACTAGAATACTCTAATTCCTCTAATTATCATGCTCTTTGTGTGTGACCCTATAGGCTCTCATAACGTTGGCAGTTGACCTAAACTCTTTTAGATACACAAGCAATGAGCGGCATCTAGCAATACATCATTGCTACCCAAGTTACGAGATAAGTCAAGATCCGACTAACCTTTCCATGACTACTATAATATATGACCGTGTCCTTCTATCCTTGATATCAGATTGATCAATGAGGCATAGACCGTGTCATCCTCGATCAATCTATGTGTTTCTTGATCCCTGAGTAAACTAACTCAAACAAATGAGCTCAATATCTCATATTGACTCATTCGAGCATGGCCATGCGTTTTAGTAGTTCTACTCAATCAAGGGCCCACCGATATCACTCCGTCATATGGAAGGGATAGATCCCATCTACATCACTCACATCCCTCCGCATAATTTGTTACATACCCGAATCGCCTTTATGGTCCACCATTACGGGTGACGTTTGACGATACCAAAGTACATAACTCCTTATGTAGGGAACCGTAGTGACTTGTGTCTAAGGACTATTCATACCAATAGTCACATGAGAAAGTTTATGACACTCATATAACGATCCATGAAACTTTCTCATGGCGGTGGGTTAAATTATATATTCTCCAATATATACCCATGTGTCAACTTGATATCATATATCCATGACTTGTGAGATCAAGTCATCAATTGACCTACATGCTAGTCTTTATGTATTAATATTGCCCTTGCATATTAATACTCGACTAGGACCATTTAGGAAAGTGTTCTCTACAGCCTCTCATAATCAATTCTGCCAATTGATGTGCTGTAGATAAGAACCTACTTTTCTAGGGCATTATTATATTTAAATTAGCTGGCACAAGCAAGATGTAAATATAATAACCAATCCTTTGCCTTTATAGAATATGATACAAAATGTTCCCTATTCAACCATCACATGATTGGTTCTAGGGCTTTAACTAACAATCTCCCACTAGCACTAGTACCAATCACTATGATATCTAATACCTAGTGACCTAGTGTGACCATCATGCTTCCTCTGTACAAAGCCTTGGTCAATGGATCTGCGATGTTAGCTCTCGGTACTCTGCATATCCTCACATCTCCTCTATCGATGATCTCTCGAATGAGATGGAAGCTGGTATGTATTTGGTCCGCTGATGTGATCGAGGTTCCTTAGCTGTGCAATAGCCCCATTGTTGTCACAATAGAGGTCTATTGGATCTGCAATGCTAGGAACTACCCCAAGTTCACTGATGAACTTGCGGAGCCAAACAGCCTCCTTTCTTTGCATCGGATCCGCAATATACTTGTAGAATCGAATCGTGGTCTGCTCGAACTCTTCCACTCACACTCCACCATTCAGGCAAAACACGTACTCGATTTGCGATCTATAGTCATCCTTGTCTGTTTGGAAGCTTGCATCACTGTAACCCTTTACAGTTAGCTCCTCATTGCCTCCAAATATCAGGAAATATTCTTTCGTTCTTCGTAAGTACTTAAGAATATTTTGACTGCTATCCAGTGACTTTCACCTGGATCTGACTGGTATCTACTCGTCATGCTCAAAGCATACGAGATGTCAGGACGAGTATAAAGCATGGCGTACATGATAGACCCTATAGGCTGATGCATAAGGGATCTTATCCATGCGATCTCTCCTCCTTAGAAGAGGGACATTGAGTCTTGAAAGACTCACACCATGTGATAAAGCGAAACCCTTTCTTAGAATTTTGCATAGCAAAACGATCTAGCACTTTATCAATGTATGTACTCGACTTAGGCCAAGTAATCTTCTAGATCTATCTCTATAGATCTTGATGCCTAGAATATAGCGGCTTCACCTAAGTCCTTCATCGAGAAACAATTCCCTAACCACATCTTCACAGACTGGAGTGAGGGAATATCATTTCGATGAGAAGTATGTCATCTACATACAAGACAAGAAATACAACTGTGTTCTACTATTTCTCTTGTAGACACAAGGCTCATCTTCATTCTTGATGAAACCAAACTCTTTGATTGCATCATCGAATCAAGATTCCACTTCGAGAGGCTTGCTTTAGTCCATAAATGGACCTTTGCGGTTGCATACCTTTCCAGATGCTTTGGATCTTCAAAACCCTCGGGTTGTGTCATGTACACATCCTCGAGTAGCTTTCCATTCGTAAAAGCGGTTTTGACATCCATCTGCCAGATCTCATAATCATGGTAGGTCGCAATAGCAAGTATGATCCGAATGGATTTAAGCATCGCAATCGTGAAAAGGTTTCTTCATAGTCAATACCATGAATTTGTTTGAATCCTTTAGCCACCAATCTACCTTTATAGGTATGCTTATTACCATCCATGTCTTTACTTTAAAGACCCACTTACACCCAATGGGTTTTACCCTTGTGGATCAACCAAAGTCCATACTTGGTTAGTGTACATGGATTCCATTTGGATCTCATGGCCTCTAGCCATTTCTCGGAATCTGGGCTCATCATAGCTTCTTGATAGGATGTAGGCTCCAAGATCGATCAATACCTCACCGCTGTCACCAAGAGAAAAGAATATCTCTCGTTGACGGATCCTATCGATCTACGAAGAGGTTGGTCTACTTGAACAGTGTTTGCTCCACAACTCTTTGGGAACAATTTCCTCATCCACAACACTTTGTGGTTCTGTTCATTTTCCATGAAGCCTTAGTGTTATCATCATCTTGAACTTCTTCAAGATGAATTTTACTCCACTAGTATTTCTAGAAATAAATTCTCTTTCTAGAAAGACAAGATTTCTGCAACAAACACCTTGCCAAGTGTGGGATTGTAAAAGTAATATCCCTTAGTTTCCTTGGGATATCCTACAAAATAACACTTATCCGATTTGGGTCCTAGTTTATCCGAGACTTGACGCCTAACGTAAGCTTCACAACCCCAAATCTTTATAAAAGACATTTTGGGACTCTTCGGTCCATATCGTATATGGTGTCTTTTCTACGGCTTTTGATGGAACGCGATTAAGCGGCTACATCTCTAGAGCTAAACCCCAAAAGGAAGTAAGTAGATCACACTCGCTAATCATTGATCGTACCATATCTAATAGAGTACGATTTCTCCTCTCGGATACACCATTCCATTGTGGTGTTCGTGGAGGAGTGAGTTGGGATATTATCCCACACTCACCAGTGATCACGAAACTCTTGACTAAGGTATTCACCACCTCGATCCGATCAAGTAGCTTAATACGCTTAATAAGTTTGTTTTGTACTTTATTTTTGAAGTATTTGAACTTTTCAAAGGATTCTGACTTTTGTCTCATCAAATATAAGTAGCCAAATCTTCTCATTTCATAAGTGAAAGTAATAAAGTACTTATAGCCTCCTCAAGCCCGACATTGAAAGGGCCACATACATCGATGTATGAGTCCTAACAAAATCCGTCGCTCTCTCGCCATGTCCACTAAATGGAGTTTTAGTCATCTTTCCTAAAAGACAAGACTTCGCATACCTCATATGATTCAAAATCAAATGAGTCCAATAATCCATCTTTATGGAGTTGGGATATCGTTTTTCATTTATGTGACCTAGACCTAGCTGCGAGAGATATGTCAGTTCAAATCATTCGATTTGAACCGTTTGGTATTTACGTTATAAATTGGGTTATCTAAATCTAGAACATAGAGACCATTCATAAGTGGTGCATTACAATAGAACATTTCATTTAAATAAATGGAACAACATTTGTCCTTTATTATAAAGAAAAGTTTTTCTTGTCTAAACAAGATACGTAAATTATGTTCTTTGTTAATGCGTACATAGAAGCACTCCTCTAGTTCTAAGATAAGCCCAAAGGCAAAGACAAAGAATATGTTCCTACAAGAAGAACTTTTGCGCCATTGCCTACTCAAGGTCCACTTCACCCTTTGCCATTATTCTACTATTTCTCACCTGCACATTAGTACAAATGTGAGATGCACATCCGATCTAATACCCATGTAGAAGAAATAGATAGATTAACTTCTATAACGTGTATACCGAGGCGTAAGTCCCACTTCTCTTGTTCTTTACTTCTCAAGGTAGACTTTGCGATTCCGCTTCCGTGTCGCCTCACCGCAATGGAAGCAGTCCCTTTCCTTAGGTACTTTACCTTTACCCTTTGAAGTGGATGAATTGGCCTTGCCTTTGGCTTGGGTCTTACCCTTGCCTTTGCGCTTACCTTTGTCCTTCTTGACCATTAGTACATTACTAACTTTCTTCTTGAGATTTGGTTCAGCAGTTCTCAACATGCTGAGAATCTCAGGCAAAGGTTTATCAATTTCATTCATGTTATAATTCATGACAAATTGATTGTATGCTTCCGGCAACGATTGCAGGATAACATCAGTTGCCAATTCTTGGCTCAGTGGAAAACCTAGTCTTTCAAGGTTCTCAACGTACCCAATCATTTTGAGTACGTGAGTTCCTACAGGTGTTCCTTCTTGCATCTTGCATGCAAAAAGAGCCTTAGACACTTCAAAACGCTCGTGCCTAGCTTGTCCTTGATATAGTTGTTTCAAATTCTCAACCATATCATAGGCATCCATGTTCTCATGTTGCTTCTGAAGCTCAGAGTTCATGGTGGCAAGCATAAGGCATGACACATCTAATGCGTCATCTTGATGCTTCTTATAAGCATCCTTTTCAGCACGAGTGGCCGTAGGGGCGGGTATTTCAGGGGTAGCCTGCTCTAGGACATATAGTTTGCGTTCTTGCTTGAGGATAATCCTCAAGTTCCTATACCAGTCAAGAAAGTTTGCTCCATTGAGCTTGTCCTTCTCAAGGACAGATCGCAAGTTGAGGGGGTGTGTCGTGTTAGATGACATGGTGATCTACAACATTAAAATGCAAAGTTAAGTATCATACCTAAATCATTTAATTAGGCCTTTAATTAAATGAGGCTCCCACTAAATTCTCATAGCTACTATTTAGCTATAAATTTATATGGGATAAAGATCTACATCATAATTCGTCTTGAGTTAGCTTTGGCTAATCGCCCAAGACGTAGTATAATTAGGTAGGCAATCTTTTGCCAATTACATCTGATGTAACTCTTTAATAGCTTTGGTTAAGTTTTAGATTAGTTTAGTATTTATTCCTAAACCAGCTTCCAGGCTGTGGCGAGGCACAGGGGCCTTCTTGGATATCGGAGCAACGACCACTTCTAAGACAAAGATGATGTTCGGAAATCACACAAAACTAATGTTAACACTTATGTTCAAAGCTAATATATGCCTCTACTTTCTTAACCAATTAAGAAAACACTTAATTAAGTCTTAACCAAGACTGATAGCGGGACATCACGATTGTCCACTCGCACCCCTCCAAGATAAAATGCATTGCTTTACTTTGGCAAACCCAATAACAAATGATCGAGGAAGTAGTGAGTACCAACTTTGGTAGGCATATCGTTTAGACTTATTAAGAAATAAACATGTATCATATACATATTAGCATACATCACATATAAGCTAAACTAATCATGCATCACATACAAGCTAAACTAACATGCATCACATACATATTAAACTAACGTGTCATGGTTATGGCCCTTATTCTACAATCTTCTCAAGCCAATGAAAAGATTGATTGGTCAACCTAGGGATAGCATCTTCTCCTAAGTGCTTCCTTTTGGTTGTCTTGTGTGTTGACTTCCTCCTTGTAACCTCATCTTCCAATGGACCCTCCATCCTTGTTTTGTACATTACAAAAGGAGAAATACTCGAGTTACATTCGAGTCTAAAACTAATTTTACAACAAGAATATTAGGAGAAAGGCACGACATGCAGGCCGTATTAAGAATTACAACACACAATCACAAACTTTTTGGGACTAGGCCATAACCATGCACCATGTCATTTTAACTTTTAAAAGACATTGGATATTTTATTATGTTTGAAAATTTGCTAATGCAATTATCAACTCATAATAAAATTTATCCTACTTCTATATCACATATAAAATAGAGAAAACCTATTTTTATACGATCTTTCGCAAGTGGCTCTGATACCACTGTAGGGAAATCTCGTATGCCAAATGGCATATGCGCAACGGAAAATAGGATCCCTTCCAAGTGATCCATGCGAAAGCAAACTCGTATAAAATAAATTTCTCTAAACCAAACCTATCTTATAGGAGAGGATTACCTTTGTTGCGTGCCCTTGTTAATCCCGCTTTTCCTTTCGGTTTGTTGGATCTTTAGCATGTTCAAGTGTCCGTGCCTCTATACGTATCCACACGAGCACGCTCTTGTCTCACAAAAGGAAAACTAGAAGAGCTCTCCTTTACTTCTTGCTAGAGAAGTCCCTAAAGGAGAGGAAGAGAGGGAAAAGGAGAAAGGAAGAAGAAGACTCCTCTTCTTGCTAGCCTACACTCACAAACCCACACAACTAAAGCTTCCACCAAGCTTTCTCACCACTAACACAACCAAAGCTTCCACCAACAACAAAAGCCAATATGCTCTCTTTGGCCGGCCACTTAGGGTGTCTTTTATAGGGTTGGAAAAACCCTTTCACCTCCACACATTCAATGCAATCCATTGCATTGAGACATATCCTTGTTTGGCCGGCCACTTAAGGAGACAAAAACCAATTTGTCTTCTTCCACCTCATCTAGCTTAGGTGGATGCTTAGGTGGATGCTTAGGTGGCATGCTTATGTGGCATTCTTATGTGGCTTTCATGCATGTTGAATTAATCTTATTAATTCAATTAAGCTTATGTTATCATATTGAATTAATCTTATTAAATCAATAAGGTAACATATTGAATTAATCTCATTAAATCAATTAGCTAAAATTCTCATTAAGCTTAAAGTCCAAAAACCATTTTGTACTTAAGCTTATTCCCAAATTATTCTAGTCAAACTAGAATACTCTAATTCCTCTAATTATCATGCTCTTGTGTGTGACTATAGGCTCTCATAACGCTTGGCAGTGGACCTAAACTCTTTTAGATACACAAGCAATGAGCGGCATCTAGCAATACATCATTGCTACCCAAGTTACGAGATAAGTCAAGATCCGACTAACCTTTCCGTGACTACTATAATATATGACCGTGTCCTTCTATCCTTGATATCGATTGATCAATGAGGCATAGACCGTGTCATCCTCGATCAATCTATGTGTTTCTTGATCCGAGTAAACTAACTCAAACAAATGAGCTCAATATCTCATATTGACTCATTCGAGCATGGCCATGCGTTTTAGTAGTTCTACTCAATCAAGGGCCCACCGATATCACTCCGGCCATATGGAAGGGATAGATCCCATCTACATCACTCACATCCCTCCGCATAATTTGTTACATACCCAAGAATCGCTTTATGGTCCACCTCACATGGGTGACGTTTGACGATACCAAAGTACATAACTCCTTATGTAGGGAACCGTAGTGACTTCAGGTCTAAGGACTATTCATACCAATAGTCACATGAGAAAGTTTATGACACTCATATAACGATCCATGAAACTTTCTCATGGCGGGTCAGTTCAGTATATATTCTCCAATATATACCCATGTGTCAACTTGATATCATATATCCATGACTTGTGAGATCAAGTCATCAATTGACCTACATGCTAGTCTTTATGTATTAATATTGCCCTTGCATATTAATACTCGACTAGGAACATTTAGGAAAGTGTTCTCTACAGCCTCTCATAATCAATTCTGCCAATTGATGTGCTGTAGATAAGAACCTACTTTTCTAGGGCATTATTATATTTAAATTAGCTGGCACAAGCAAGATGTAAATATAATAACCAATCCTTTGCCTTTATAGAATATGATACAAAATGTTCCCTATTCAACCATCACATGATTGGTTCTAGGGCTTTAACTAACAATATATATATATATATATATATATATATATATATATATATATTTGTTTTGCTTGTATGTATGTGATGCATGCTAGTAAATTTTGCTTGTATGTATATGATGCATGCTAGAATATTTTACTTGTATGTATATGATGCATGCTAGTATATTGCTTGTATGTATGTGATGCATGCTAGTGTAGGGTAATAAAGGCTTTGATGCATATATGATACACATTCACGATTAGATTAGATCTTAATCGAATCAACTCAAAAATCACATCATTTGTCGTTGTTGAATCTGCCAAAGCAGAGCAACGCATATTATCTTGGTAGGGTGCAGAGGGACAATCTTGGTCCTGCCTATCATAGCTTGGGTGAGAGTAAGCTCAATTAGATTGAGTAAAACTAGTTAACTCAATTGGATCGAATAAAACTATAGACATATTCCAACCGTTGGAAAGATAGGATAAGATCACATTTACACTAAATCTTGGGAGATTTAGCCAAAGCTAACTCAAGGTCTTTTGTAAATATGGATCTTGATCCTATAAACAAGAGTTGCATAGAGATGTAATCGATAATGTGTTACCTACCGATCATACTAAGTCTTGGGCGATTTAGCCAAAGCTAACTCAAGGCCTAGTATGATGTGGATCTTGTCCCACAAGAATTATAGCATGTTTGTATGAATCTAGTAATGTAGTTTGACCACATCTACGACTCGATTCTACAAACGTCTTATAATTCAGTGGGAGCATCATTTGATTAAAGGCCTAATTAAATGATAAATGGAATATGATATTAATTTTCTGCATTGTGTATGTTGTAGATTACCATGTCGACAAACACGAACACTCTCTTCCTACGTTCTGTCCTTGAGAAGGACAAGCTCAATGGAGCTAATTTCCTAGACTGGTACAGGAACCTGAGAATCGTTCTCACCCAAGAAAAATCAGACGTCCCGAGCAGCCCATTCCGAGGCACCTCGCCATCGCTTGATGCTTACAAGAAGCATCAAGATAATGCATTAGATGTGTCATGTCTCATGCTTGCAACCATAAACTTTGAGCTTCAGAAGCAACACGAGTTCATAAATGCTTATGATATAGTTGAACATCTTCGTCAACTATATCAGGGATAAGCAAGGCATGAGAGATATGAGATCTCTAAATCATTGTTTCAGTCCAAGATGCAAGATGGGACTCCCGTAGGTCCATATGTACTCAAGATGATTGGGTACATAGAAAACCTACAGAGGTTGGGATTCCCACTTGGCCAAGAGCTCGCCACTGACTTGATCTTGCAATCTTTGCCACAAAGCTACAATCAATTTGTCATGAATTACAACATGAATGAAATTGATAAGTCATTGCCTGAGATGCTCAGCATGTTGAGAACTGCTAAGCTCAACCTTAAGAAGGGAAAATCTGACTCCATTTTGATGGTGCAAAAGAAGAAAGGCAAGGGCAAGCCTAAAGGTAAGGGAAAGTCCCAAGCCAAGGGCAAAGGCAAGGAACTGAAACCGAAAGGAGGGGTGGCAAAAGAAGGGACTTGCTTCCACTGTAAGGAAGCTGGACACTAGAAGCGTAACTGCAAAGCATACCTAGAAGATCTTAATAAGAAGAGAAGTGAGACTTCTACTTCAGGTATAAATATTATAGAAGTCAATCTATCTATTTCTTCATCATGGGTATTAGATACCGGATGTGCATCTCACATTTGTACCAATGTGCAGGCATTGAGAAATAGCAGGGCATTGACGAAGGGCGAGGTGGACCTACAAGTAGGCAATGGAGCAAGGGTTGCTACTATTGCTGTAGGAACTTATGATCTATCTCTACCCTCTAGGCTTGTACTAGAACTAGATGAATGTTGTTATGTGCCTGCTTTAACTAAGAACATAATTTTGATTTCTTGTTTGGACAAGAAAGGATTTTTATTTATAATAAAGAACAAATATTGTTTAGTTTATTTAAATGATATGTTCTATTGTAGTGCACCTCTGATGAACGAACTCTACATTCTAGACTTAGAGAGCTCCATCTATAACATAAGTACCAAAAGGTTCAAGTCAAATGAGTCGAACCAAACCTATCTCTCGCATTGTCACTTAGGTCACATAAATGAGAGTCACTTATCCCAGCTCCATAAGGATGGGTTGCTAGACTTATTTGATTTTGAATCTTATGAGATATGCGAGTCTTGTCTTCTAGGCAAGATGACCAAGACTCCCTTTAGTGGACACAGTGAGAGAGCAATAGACTTGTTAGGGCTTATACATAGTGATGTATGTGGCCCTTTCAATGTTGCTGCTAGAGGTGGTTACAGGTACTTCATTACATTTACTGATGACTTCACTAGATATGGTTATGTGTATCTGATGACACATAAATACAAATCCTTTAAAAAATTCAAATAATTCAAGAATGAAGTACAAAACCAACTTGACAAGAGTATTAAGATACTTCAATTAGATCGTGGTGCTGAATACCTTAGCCATGAGTTTCGTGACTATCTAGCTGAGTGTGGGATTCTATCCCAACTCACTCCTCCTGGAACACCACAGTGGAATGGTGTATTCGAAAGGAGGAATCGTACCCTATTAGATATGGTACGATCTATGATGAGTCACACAGATCTTCCTATATCCTTTTGGGGATATGCTCTAGACACAGTAGCCTTCACACTTAACCGTGTATCATCTAAGGCTGTGATAAAGACACCATATATGATATGGATAGGGAGAAATCCCAAGATGTCTTTCATGAGAATTTGGGGTTGAGGCTTACGTTTGACGTCAAGTCTCAGATAAACTGGGACCCAAATCCGAGAAGTGCTATTTTGTTGGATATCCCAAGTAAACGAAGGGATATTACTTCTACATTCTCAGTCAACACAAAGTGTTTATGGCATAGACTGAGGTATTTCTAGAAAGGGACTTTGTTTCTAGAAAAATTAGTGGGAGTACGTTCGATCTTGAAGAAATTCAAGATAAGGACCATAGCACTGAGGCCTTGATAGAGGTTGAACAGGAACCACAAAGTATTATGGGTGATGAGATTGTTGCACAAAGAGTTGTGGAACAACAACCTGTTCAGGTAGACCTACCTCTTCGCAAGTCTAATAGGGTACGTCGTCAGCCTGAGAAATACTCATTTCTCTTGTCTGACCATGATGACATTATGCTCATTGAGAATGAGCCTACCTCCTATCAGGAAGCTGCGATGAGCCCAAATTCTGAGAAATTGCTAGAGTCCATGAGATCCGAGATGGAATCCATGTACACCAATCAAGTATGGACTTTGGTTGATCCACCTGAAGGCGTTAAACCCATTAGGTGTAAGTGGGTCTTTAAGAGAAAGACTGACATGGATGGACTTATGCATACCTATAAGGGCTGATTAGTGGCTAAAGGTTTCAAGCAAATTCATGGTATTGACTATGATGAAACCTTTTCTCCAGTGTCGATGTTTAAGTCCATTCGGATCATGCTTACTATTGCAGCATACCATGATTATGAGATCTGGCAGATAGATGTCAAAACCATATTTCTGAATGAAAACTTGCTCGAGGATGTGTACATGACACAACCTGAGGGTTTTGTAGATCCACAGCATACTGGGAAGGTATGCAAGCTGCAAAGGTTTATTTATGGGCTGAAGCAAGCTTATTGGAGCTGGAATCTTCGATTCGATGATGCGATCAAACAGTTTAGTTTCATCAAGAATGAAGATGAACCCTGTGTCTATAAGAGGGTTAATGGAAACACAGTTGCCTTCCTTGTATTGTATGTGGATGACATACTACTCATTGAGAATGACATCCCTTCGCTACAATCTGTGAATACTTGGCTGGGGACATGCTTCTCAATGAAAGACTTAGGTGAAGCAGCCTGCATTCTAGGCATCAAGATCTATATAGATAGATCTAAGAGATTTCTTGGCCTAAGTCAAAGTACATATATTGATACGGTATTACTACGGTTTGCCATGCAGAATTCCAAGAAGGGACTTCTACCGATGTCACATGGTGTGAGTCTTTCAAAGACTCAAAGTCCCTCTTCTAGAGATGAGAGAGACCACATGGATAAGATCCCATATGCATCGGCTATAGGATCTATCATGTACGCTATAATATGTACTCATCCTGATGTCTCGTATGCTTTGAGCATGACGAGTAGATACCAATCAGATCCAGTTGAGCATCACTGGATAGCAGTCAAGAATATTCTTAAGTACTTGAGAAGGACTAAAGAATATTTCTTGATATTTGGAGGCGATGAGGAGCTAGCTGTAAAGGGTTACAGCGATGCCAGCTTCCAAACTGACCAAGATGATTATAGATCACAGTCAGGGTTCGTGTTTTACTTGAATGGTGGCGCTGTGAGCTAGAAGAGTTCAAAGCAGGACACAGTTGTTGATTCTACAATAGAGGTCGAGTATATTGCTGCATTAGAGGCAACAAAGGAGGCAGTTTGGATATTCAAGATCATTACTGAGCTTGGGGTGGTTCCTAGCATAGATGATCCCATAGAGCTCTATTGTGACAACAATGGAGCGATTGCAGAGGCAAAGGAACCTCGCTCAAACCATCGGACCAAACACATACTGCGACGCTTCCATCTCATTCGAGAGATTATCGATAGAGAAGATGTGAAGATTTGTAGAGTACCCACAGAGGCTAACATCGCAGATCCCTTAACCAAGGCTTTGACATAGAAAAAGCAAGATGGTCACACTAGGTCATTGGGTATTAGATACTATGGTTATTGGCACTAGTGCTAGTGGGAGATTGTTAGTGAAAGCCCTAGAGTGAATCATGTGATGATTGTTGTATGGACTTTATTGTATCATATTCGTATTTATAAAGACATGGTTATTATATTTACTTGTATTGGTGCCAAATAACTAAATGTAATAACATCCTTGAGTAGAAGGTTCTTATTTATATCAATCGATTGGTTGAATCGATAATGAGATAATATAGAGAATACTACTCTTAATCATTCCTAGTCAAGTATTAACATTCAGGGACAATGTTAATGTGTAGAGACTAGCATGTAGGTCAACTCAATGACTTGATCTCACAAGTCATGGATATGAGATATCAAGTTGACACATGGATATGCATTAGAGAATGTATACTGAATGACCCGCCATGAGAAAGTATCATGGATCATTATATGAGTGTCATATACTTTCTCATGTGACTATTAGTACGACTATTAGTCCTTAGGCCTGAAGTCACCATGGTTCCCTACATAAGGAGTTGCATACTTTGACTTTGTCAAACGTCACTCGTAAATGGGTGGACTATAAAGGTGATTACTGGGTATGTAACAAATTATGCGAAGGGATGTGAGTGATGTAGATGGGATCTATCCCTCCTATATGACGGGAGTGACATTGTTATTCTTGATAGAGTGAGACCACGAAGTGCATGGCTATGCCCAAATGAGTCAATATGAGATATTGAGCTCATTTGATTAGAGTGAGTCTACTTGGATTTCAAGATATAGATTGTACCGAGGATGACACGGTATATGCCTCAATTAGTCAATCTAGATGTCAAGGATAGAGGGACATTGTCACATATTGTGAGAGTCACAATTAGTAGTCACAAAGGTGATGTTGGATCTCAACATTCTTGTAACTTGGGTAGCAATGATGTGTTGCTAGATACCGCTCATTGCTTATGTTCCTAAATCGGTTTAGGAGCATTGCCAACATTACAAGAACCTATAGGGTCACACACAAAGGGCAATTAGATGGTGATTAGGTTCATATGATGAACCATGAGGATTAGGTTCATGGGGTGAACCAAATTGGATTAAGAGTAATCCAAATTAGACTAATTGAGTTAAACTCAATTTGATTAAAGTGTTGAATGAGTCTAATTTAGATTTGATTCATTGAGTCATTTTAAAATAATGAATAGAGATTCATTAAATCAATTTGACTTAAATCAAGTGGTTAGATTTGACCAACCATGGGAGATAATAGGTCAAGTTTGACTTGTAACGCCCGCAAAATTCTAAACTAGGCAAAGTAATTATATAGGTTTTAAGGCCATAAAAGGGTTTAAAATAAAATAGAATAAAATAAAAGATGGTTATAGGTAGGATTTGAACCATGAAGCTCCTAATAGGAAGGTAGCCTTGACACCACTAGACCCTAGGATAATTTATGAATAAGATATATAAAGAATATACAAAGAATATAGATCGGAAGATGAGGAGATGGTTCATCCCCCCCCCCCCCCCCCCCCCCATTAAAGGATGATGGGTGTTCATTCCCTAGGTATTAAAGTGGAGAATTAAGAGAAGAGTGGAAGTAAAACCCCACTTTCCTTCTTCATTCTCCTTCTTCTTCATCCTTGGCCGAATTCCCCATTTCCCTTTCCTCCCTTTTTCATCCCAAGCTCTAGAAATTTTGTATGATTATAGGGACTTTATGTGGGCTTTTTCAAAAATAAAAGAAAATAAGCCAAAAAGGGATGCAAGGCCTAGGAATTGAACCCCAAACCTCTAGAGATAGCCAAGCCCTATAGATGCACCCACTAAACAGAAGCCCAATAGAATTATATCATTGGAGGAATAGGGGAAATTATGGTTAAGTGTAAGGGAGATCAAGGGACTCTTCAAATGAATAAATAGGGAATGAAGGGACAAGAGAAGAACCACTTCTCCACTTCTCCCTCTTCTCTTCTTCTTCCTCACCGAATCCTAGAGCTCTCCCTCTCTATTTTCATCCCTTGGCCGAAACTCATCCAAGCAAGAAGCAAGGGCTAGGTTTGGTTCCTTAGGTCATCTTTCCACTACAAGCAAAGCGAAGGATGTAAGTATCCCTCACCTGCATACGAGTAGCTTCGATTGAAGTTTTGTAAAAGAAATCCATATGTTATATTCGGCCAAGCTATGTTTTTGGTGTATCAATGAAGTTCTATTCTATGTTTTGTAAGTATATGATGATATTAAGAGGAAAAAAATGGATTAGGTTAAAAGTTAACCCTAAAAGCCTCCAAGATCCATTTGGCCAAGCCATGTTTTTAAGGTTTCGATGAAGTTCTATGCTATGTTTTGTAACTATATGATGATGTTAGGACTTAAAATGGATTAGGTCAAAAGTTAACCCTAAAAGCCTCCAAGATCCATTCGGCCAAGCCATGTTTTTAAGGTTTCGATGAAGTTCTATGCTATGTTTTGTAACTATATGATGATGTTAGGACGTAAAATGGATTAGGTCAAAAGTAAATCCTAAAAGCCTCCAAGATTCATTCGGCCAAGCCATGTTTTTAAGGTTTCAATGAAGTTCTATGCTAAGTTTTGTAACTATATGATGATGTTAGGATTTAAAATGGATTAGGACAAAGGTTAACCCTAATAGCCACCAAGATCCATTCGGCCAAGCCATGTTTTTAAGGTTTCTATGCAATGTTTTGTAACTATATGATGATGTTAGGATTTAAAATGGATTAGGACAAAAGTTAACCCTAATAGCCACCAAGATCCATTCGGCCAAGCCATGTTTTTAAGGTTTCTATGCTATGTTTTGTAACTATATGATGATGTTAGGATTTAAAATGGATTAGGTCAAAAGTTAACCCTAAAAGCCAACAAGGACCATTCGGCCACCCCTATATTTTGATGATTCAATGAAGCTTTATTCCATGTTTTGTATGCTTATGATGTGGTTAGTATGTTAAATGAAATAGGTTAAAAAGATATCCCTAGAAACCCCTATGGACCATTCGGCCATCATGTATTTTTGGGTGATTAAATGAAGTTTAATTCATGTTTTATATGCATATGAAGTTTTTGTTATTTTAAATGAATTAGGTTAACATATGTTTTATGTTGGGTGAATTCATGTTGACTTGTGATATTAAATGATGCTAGATGAAGACAATATGCCTTAGGTTAATGTTTACTTACTCTTGATGCCTTGCCTTATGCCATGCTTATGTGTATGTGATATTTAAGATATGTTATGAAATGGAATACGATAAGATTATGAAATGAAACAAAATGATACGTTCACGAAATGAATATGATATGATGATGAAATGAAGTATGATATGTTACGAAATGAAGTATGGTATGTTTATGAAATGAAAGATGATATGTTCATGAAGTGAAGCATGATATGTTATGAAATGAAGTATGCTATGTTGCAAAATGAAATAAGCTATGTTATAAAATAAGCATATAAGTATTTTACCTTCTGCATGGCTTATACCAAGACCATAACAAGGTCCAAGAAGGGATGGGCTCCTAAGATGCCCTAGGTCGATGGAATAAGACTCGGGCCTAGGATGAGCCTCTATGTATGATTGCCCCTAGGTCGATGGAATAAGACTCGGGCCTAGTACGGGATGGGCTCCAAGATGCCCTAGGTCGATGGAGTAAGACTCGGGCCTAGGATGGGCTTCTACGCTATGACGATTGCCCTAGGTCGACAGACTAAGATCGGGCCTAGTAACCTAGTAGGTTCGAGACTTGCTACCTCGGGCCTATTTAGGGATGCGCGCTATGATAATGAAGAAGTGGTACAATGCCGAGCCCAAATATGTTGAGATTTATATTTACGTACCTATAATATATGTTTTCAAAAGCATCCTGCATATGTTACATGATTAGATTGTTATGTTCACATGCTATGTTGATATGTTACATATGATGTAGGTTATGTTTGATATGCCATGTTTATGCCACTATGTTACATATGATGTAGGTTATGTTTGATATGCCATGTTTATGCCACTATGTTACATATGATGTAGGTTATGTTTGATATGCCATGTTTATGCCACTATGTTACATATGATGTATGTTATGTTTGATATGTCATACATATATGTTGTATGTTATGTTGATTTGCTATGTTACGTATGTTATATGTTATGTTTGATTAAGTCATATATTTACATGATATGCTGCTACGTTATAGATGATACATGTTATGCTGCCATGTTATGGATGATACATGTTATGTTTACTCACGTTACTTATGCTACATGTTAAGTTGATTACGCCATGTATGTTACATGTTATATTGCTTATATGTTATGAATGTTACATGCCATGATTAATGTCGATGTATGGTTTTTGTGAGTAGGACAGGATCTTACTAAGCTTATGTGCTTATAGTTTATCTTTCCCTCGTACTGCAGATTAGGGTAAGGGATGGATAAACTAAAGGGAGCAGCAGGAGGGGCCAAATGTGTGTGGTAGTGGCATGGTGGAGAAGATCCGTTAGGTCTATATATATATGTTTACCTATGATGATGATGTCTATGGATGTCCTTACTTATGTCTCCTTATGAGGATGATGTTTAAGAACTTGAACTAAGCACTAAGTATCTATATATGTTATGACGCATGCTCTATGTTAATAAGAAGAAGTAAAGAAGAAGTAAGAAGAAGTATCTATATATGTTATGATGCTCGCTCTATGTTAAGAAGAAGAAGTATATATATATGTCAATGCATGTTTATGTTTTAAAAGAAAAAAAAATATGTCTAAAGTCTTCCGCTGTAAGAAGTACGAAATATGTATAAAGTCTTCCGCTGTAAGTAATGTATGTATGTACGGTCGCATCACGCACCGCCCCTTCCGGATTCTGGGTCTGAAAAGGGCGGGCATGACAGGTTGGTATCAGAGCGGATCTGCCTTTCCACTACACACACATCAAGCTCCAAATCCTGCCGCTCCAAGTAAGAATTCTATGTCTACTCTAATTTTGTTAATTTTGTTCATGAATGATAAGAAATGTTTTTTTAGCTTAAACATGCATGAATTCATGTAGGATAATCTTATGCTAGCCTGGCCTTTAGTTTAAGTAATGCATGAATATACAAATGATAGCTTTATGCTAGCTTTAGTTTAATTATGCATAGATCAACGAACGAAAAACTTATGCTAGCCTTATTATAATATATGAAGATAAGTGTATGATAAAGAATGTTTTTAGTTAAATATGCATGAATATAGGTATGATAGTCTTATGCTTATGTATGATAAGGAAAGCTTTTAGTCAAAATATGCATGAAAGTATGTATGATACCCTTATGCTTGTTCATGTATGATATAAAATGCCTCTAGCTTATTTTGTTCATGTATGACATAAAATGCCTTTAGCTTATTTTGTTCATGTATGACATAAAATGCCTTTAGCTTATTTTGTTCATGTATGATATAAAAATGCCTTTAGCTTATTTTGTTCATGTATGATATAAAATGTCTTTAGCTTATTTTGTTCACATACGATATAAAATGCCTTTAGCTTAAATACGCATGAAAATATGTGTGATACCCCTTATGCTAGCTTTTAGTTTAACTATGCATAGATAAATGAACGATAATCTTATACTAGCCTTATTCTAATATGTGAAGATAAACATGACTAGGAGATGTAGTAATAGAGTAGATGAGATAGTACCCCCACCTGATCTTATGCATGTGGTTACTTTAACTCCGGGTGGACACTACAGAGTTACTCAGAGCCTATTCAAAACCCAGAATGGAAGTAGGAAGATATAGCTGTGGACTTCATAGTAGGACTACCCAAAACAACTAATGGATATGAAGCTATTTAGGTGATTGTTGAAAGATTAACAAAAATCTGCCTATTTTCTGGCAATCGAGTATCATACTCAATGGAACAACTAGCTCAGTTGTATGTTGAGAAGGTGATCAGATTGCATAGAGTTCATAAGACCATGTGATCGAGCCACAAATGGTACAAGTTCAAGAAGATTTAAGTTATGAAAGTCGACCTATTCAGATAATAGATCGAGAAATCAAGAAATAGAGAACCAAAGAAGTACCCTTAGTGAAAGTCACATGACAAAATCAAAAGTTTGAAGAAGAAACTTAGGAACGCGAGGATGACATGAAATAAAAGTATCCGGAGTTGTTCTAAGTTTCGAGGACGAAACTTTTATAGGTATGAAGGATTGTAATGCCTGCAAAATTCTAAACTAGGCAAAGTAATTATATAGGTTTTAAGGCCATAAAAGGGTTTAAAATAAAATAAAATAAAAGATGGTTATAGGTAGGATTTGAACCATGAACCTCTTAATAGGGAGGTAGCCTTGACACCACTAGACCCTAGGATAATTTATGAATAAGATATATAAAGAATATACAAAGAATATAGATGGGAAGATGAGGAGTTGGTTCTCCCCCCCATGAAAGGATGATGGGTGTTCATTCCCTAGGTATTAAAGTGGAGAATTAAGAGAAGAGTGGAAGTAAAACCCCACTTTCCTTCTTCATTCTCCTTCTTCCTCATCCTTGGCCGAATTCCCCATTTCCCTTTCCTCCCTTTTTCATCCCTAGCTCTAGAAATTTTATAAGAAATTTTGTATGATTATATGGACTTTATGTTGGCTTTTTCAAAAATAAAAGAAAATAAGCCAATAAAGAATGCAAGGCCTAGGAATTGAACCCCAAACCTCTAGAGATAGCCAAGCCCTATAGATGCACCCACTAACCAGAAGCCCAATAGAATTATATCATTGGAGGAATAGGGGAAATTATGGTTAAGTGTAAGGGAGATCAAGGGACTCTTCAAATGAATAAATAGGGAATGAAGGGACAAGAGAAGAATCACTTCTCCACTTCTCCCTCTTCTCTTCTTCTTCCTCACCGAATCCTAGAGCTCTCCCTCTCCATTTTCATCCCTTGGCCGAAACTCATCCAAGCAAGAAGCAAGGGCTAGGTTTGGTTCCTTAGGTCATCTTCCCACTACAAGCAAAGCGAAGGATGTAAGTATCCCTCACCTGCATACGAGTAGCTTTGATTGAAGTTTTGTAAAAGAAATCCATATGTTATATTCGGCCAAGCTATGTTTTTGGTGTATCAATGAAGTTCTATGCTATGTTTTGTAAGTATATGATGATGTTAAGAGGAAAAAAATGGATTAGGTTAAAAGTTAACACTAAAAGCCTCCAAGATCCATTCGACCAAGCCATGTTTTTAAGGTTTCGATGAAGTTCTATGCTATGTTTCGTAACTATATGATGATGTTAGGACTTAAAATGGATTAGGTCAAAAGTTAACCCTAAAAGCCTCCAAGATCCATTCTGCCAAGCCATGTTTTTATGGTTTCGATGAAGTTCTATGCTATGTTTTGTAACTATATGATGATGTTAGGACTTAAAATGGATTAGGTCAAAAGTTAACCCTAAAAGCCTCCAAGATCCATTCGGCCAAGCCATGTTTTTAAGGTTTCAATGAAGTTCTATGCTAAGTTTTGTAACTATATGATGATGTTAGGATTTAAAATGGATTAGGATAAAGGTTAACCCTAATAGCCACCAAGATCCATTCGGCCAAGCCATGTTTTTAAGGTTTCTATGCAATGTTTTGTAACTATATGATGATGTTAGGATTTAAAATGGATTAGGACAAAAGTTAACCCGAATAGCCACCAAGATCCATTCGGCCAAGCCATGTTTTTAAGGTTTCTATGCTATGTTTTGTAACTATATGATGATGTTAGGATTTAAAATGGATAAGGTCAAAAGTTAACCCTAAAAGCCAACAAGGACCATTCGGCCACCCCTATATTTTGATGATTCAATGAAGCTTTATTCCATGTTTTGTATGCTTATGATGTGGTTAGTATGTTAAATGAAATAGGTTAAAAAGATAACCCTAGAAACCCCTATGGACCATTCGGCCATCATGTATTTTTGGGTGATTAAATGAAGTTTAATTCATGTTTTATATGCATATGAAGTTGTTGTTATGTTAAATGAATTAGGTTAACATATGTTTTATGTTGGGTGAATTCATGTTGACTTGTGATATTAAATGATGCTAGATGAAGACAATATGCCTTAGGTTAATGTTTACATACTCTTGATGCCTTGCCTTATGCCATGCTTATGTGTATGTGATATTTAAGATATGTTATGAAATGGAATACGATAAGATTATGAAATGAAACAAAACGATACGTTCACGAAATGAATATGATATGATGATGAAATGAAGTATGATATGTTACGAAATGAAGTATGGTATGTTTATGAAATGAAAGATGATATGTTCATGAAGTGAAGCATGATATGTTATGAAATGAAGTATGCTATGTTGCAAAATGAAATAAGCTATGTAATAAAATAAGCATATAAGTATTTTACCTTCTGCATGGCTTGTACCAAGACCTTAACAAGGTCCAAGAAGGGATGGGCTCCTAAGATGCCCTAGGTCGATGGAATAAGACTCGGGCCTAGGATGGGCCTCTATGTATGATTGCCCCTAGGTCGATGGAATAAGACTCGAGCCTAGTACGGGATGGGCTCCAAGATGCCCTAGGACGATGGAGTAAGACTCGGGCTTAGGATGGGCTTCTACGCTATGACGATTTCCCTAGGTCGACAGACTAAGATCGGGCCTAGTAACCTAGTAGGTTCGAGACTTGCTACCTCGGGTCTATTTAGGGATGCGCGCTATGATAATGAAGAAGTGGTACAATGCCGGGCCTAAATATGTTGAGATTTATGTTTACGTACCTATAATATATGTTTTTAAAAGCATCCTGCATATGTTACATGATTAGATTGTTATGTTCACATGCTATGTTGATATGTTACATATGATGTAGGTTATGTTTGATATGCCATGTTTATGCCACTATGTTACATATGATGTAGGTTATGTTTGATATGTCATGTTTATGCCACTATGTTACATATGATGTAGGTTATGTTTGATATGCCATGTTTATGCCACTATGTTACATATGATGTATGTTATGTTTGATATGTCATACATATATGTTGTATGTTATGTTGATTTGCTATGTTACGTATGTTATATGTTATGTTTGATTAAGTCATATATTTACATGATATGCTGCTACGTTATAGATGATACATGTTACGCTGCCATGTTATGGATGATACATGTTATGTTTACTCACGTTATTTATGCTACATGTTAAGTTGATTACACCATGTATGTTACATGTTATATTGCTTATATGTTATGAATGTTACATGCCATGATTAATGTCGATGTATGGTTTTTGTGAGTAGGACAGGATCTTACTAAGCCTATGTGCTTATAGTTTATCTTTCCCTCGTACTGCAGATAAGGGTAAGGGATGGATAAACTAAAGGGAGCAGCAGGAGGGGCCAAATGTTTGTGGTAGTGGCATGGTGGAGAAGATCCGTTAGGTCTATATATATATGTTTACCTATGATGATGATGTCTATGGATGTCCTTACTTATGTCTCCTTATGAGGATGATGTTTAAGAACTTGAACTAAGCACTAAGTATCTATATATGTTATGACGCATGCTCTATGTTAATAAGAAGAAGTAAAGAAGAAGTAAGAAGAAGTATCTATATATGTTATGATGCACGCTCTATGTTAAGAAGAAGAAGTATATATATATGTCAATGCATGTTTATGTTTTAAAAGAAAAAAAAATATGTCTAAAGTCTTCTGCTGTAAGAAGTACGAAATATGTATAAAGTCTTCCGCTGTAAGTAATGTATGTATGTACGGTCGCGTCACGCGCCGCCCCTTCCGGATTCTCAGTAGCATAAAAAACACATTTAACATAATGTAACAACAATTATTATTAAACATTAAATGATAACCTTTCTTATTCAAACATGAAAAAGAAAGAATGTTCTTTATTAATGCAGGAATATAAAAACAATCATCCAACTCTAAGACTAGTCCTGTAGGAAGTCGCAACATACATGTAACCTTAGCTACTGCAGCAAATTTTGCTCCATTGCCAACCCTTAGATCTGTTTCTTCCTTAACCAGTCTTCTTCTGTTCCTAATCCCCTGTATGTCATTACATATATGTGAGCCACACTTGGTATCCAATACCTAACTGCTAGAAGGAACAGTATGACATTCAATAACAAATATACCTAAAGTAGATTGGGCATCAAATGCCTTTTTCTGCTTCAGTGACTCCAGATACTGCTTACAATTTCTCTTCCAATGATCATCCTTCCCACAATGATGGCAGGTGCCCTTGGGAGTTATTTCTTCCTTCTTTGCCTTCTTCTTCCCTTTAGCTCTAGTCTTCCTCTTAGAACCTTTCTTTGAGGAGTCTACCAGTATCACCGCCTTCTTTTCTTTGGCAATAGATGACTCCACTATTTTGAGCATATTAATGAATTCAGGAATCGTGGACTCAATCTTATTCATCTGATAGTTCATCACAAATTGTGAATAGCTACCAGCCAGATTGTGAAGAATTAAGTCAATACTTAATTCATGGTCCATGAAAAACCTTAATGATCTCAATCGCTCAATATAGCTATTCATCTTTAGCGCAAACTGCACTGCAGATGAACCCTCCTATATCTTCGAGCGAAAGAGGAGCTGGGTGACCATGAACCTTTCAGATCATGCCTGCTCATCGAACAACTCTCGAAGATGAAAGAGAATTGGTTTAGCATCCATATGCTCATGTTTCTTCTGTAACTCAGGAGACATTGACACTAGCATAATGCAACTCGCCATCTCAGAGTCAGCAACATGTTTCTGGTAAGCCAACTTTTGTTCACCAGATGCATTGTCTGCAGGAGGTTTGGGAAGAACCTCTTCAAAGACATAAGCTAGCTTTTCAGCCTTGAGAACAATTCTCAGGTTACGAAGCCATTCCAAGAAGTTTGGCCCAATCAATTTGTTGTTGTCCAAAATCGAACGTAAATTAATGGAGGTTGTGTTGGGGATCGATTGATCGGCTAGAGGGTGGTGAATAGCCCTCGTTCGTTGGATGCCGTATTTTGCTCGTCTACGAAAACGTTAGCGCAAGCGGAAGCAATAAACTAAGACAAGCAAATAGAAATAAAACAAAGACAATACAAACACGGAGATGTAATGTGGTTCACGGCTTTGCCGCTAATCCACGGTCCGATTCGTCCACGGTGAATCACTCCGCAATCTATCCACTAGATCTCTCCTTTGCACAAAGCTAGGTGGAGGTAACCTCTTTACAACCACACTCCTCTTACAAATATAATGAAAATAAGCTTGGGTAAGAGGATGGAAAGCTTTAGGGAACTTTGGGAGAGTGTTAGAGTGTAAGCATTTTTTCTCCCAAAGGCTTATCCCCTTCCTTTTTATAGAGGAAGAGGGTTTCTTCCCGTTGACACAGGATCAGTCGACTGATGGCACCCATCAGTTGACTGGTGCTGTAGCTGTTGCCCAATAACGGCCGCTTTCCATGTTGGATACTATCCAACAAGATCGCATCCGCCGATCGATGGCACCCATCACCGATCGATGTCAACCCGAGTCCTCAACGGTCGTCCCTTAGCGAGCCGATCAAGCCATCGATCGCCCATCTTGTGATCGGCCTGATCAATCAACTTGATTCAGCCACATTAGACCAGTCGATCGAACCATCGACTCAGAGCAGTCGACTGCCATGACATCAGTCGACTGATGTCGGGAAAAACCATCCGACTCTTGGCCAAATGGCCAAGTTTCACCTAAGAGCTACCCCTTCCCAGGTTACAATCGCTCACTCTCATCCCTCGGAGTCCCTCACCTTCGAAGTTCTCTTCGTTCACGGCCACGTCCCTCGGGAGCATCAGGCGCACGACTCTGCAATACTCCTTCGTGTCTCTTGCCTCGAAGTCTACTTCCTCCGGCTTCGCTCCAAGCTCCTCGTCCGGCGGTCCCTCGGATGCTCCAAGCGCACGGCTTCCGCAAAACTATCCTTCACCGACTCAAGGCACGAGTCATGAGATGTGAAACTCGCCATGGCTCCATGTGCGAATTACTAAGTCCTGCACGACTTCAATGCACATATCAAATCACATATTAAACTAACTTAAACCCTTTGCCACACCATCAAAACCATATTACGGCAAGAGATTGCCCTAACAATCTCCCCCTTTTTGATGTGTGGCAATCCGTTTAAGTTAGGTAAAAACATTTGATATAAATTTTAAGGAAAGAAAGCATGTAAACATAATCATGATATAGCAACATGCAACTCCCCCTTAATCCATGAAACTCTCTATGTAAATTTCTCCCTATCATAAATTTCTCCCCCTTTTATAATTAACTTAAACATAATATTTTCTCCCCCTTTGACACCATCAAAAAGATTATCACTAAGTTAAAAACACATGGCATCAAGTCTAAAAGAAAGAAAATACCACAAGTTGATTTAAAATTCGGAATTCAGCCGTTTTCGATATTCAGCCATCGATCGTTCGATATACCGATCGCACGTGAATTTCGGGATTTTCTGATTTTCAGACCGAATTTCAAAAATGCATTAAAAATTCCAAAAAATTCAAAAAATCATGAAATTTGGGGAACACATTTCTTTTAAGTATATCTATCAGTGAAAATATGTTTTCATGAAAAATCATTATATTTCCACGTATTTGCCAAAAATCCAAAAGCTTTAAAAACTACTAGGTTTTTGATCATAAGAGTATCCATTTTAACACCTAGTCTTGCATCCAATTGTTTCAAAACATGAATACATATATTTTAAAGTAAGAAATTGTTTTGAAAACATATGAAATATCCAACCATGATCTTTGGGCAATATGTCTATGAATTAAACATAAGTCTTCCCCATGATTGGTCTATTATTGCTATTTTGATACTTTAAATGACCATCTAAATGCCATAGGCATTAGTGAACATTTGTATCATCCTAACATCTCACTCATGCTAAGTTTTCAATCAAGGTAGCCTATGGTGAGTGTGAGATGCATCCTAGGGGGTATTTGTATATACTTAACCAATATGTTCATGCAATTCTATAATGGTTAAGTGTCAACCTAATAATCCTCATGATCATAAAGACATATATGAATGAATTCTACATTATGATCATGAAACTCATGTATTCATCAAATAATAGTCATGCATTAGGTATTATATGATGATAATAAACAAAGTATTACCTAAAGCATGATTCAAACCTATTTCTTATGATAACGTGCCAAATTTCAAAAACATAAATCATGATTGTAAATATACATAGGAATTACATCAATCATCATGATTTAAGCATTATTATCTATTTATGGGTACGTTATCATCACCCAACTCTATCTAAAAAATGTTGCCCTGTCATCCTAAGTCAACCAAAATATGATATAGGTTAGGTCCATGTGGTTGACTACCCTAGGGTTATTCTAACCCTTAAGGATGGATTTTGGAACCCAAAATAAGTTCTTTCCTATTGGGTTCACTAGATATTCCTTGGGGATCCATTTTCTAGCAATTACTTTCTTTTTATCTTGTCCCCTAGCTATTAGGCATTTGTAGGCCTTTTCATTTTTCTTTTCCTTATATCCTAGGCCTTTTTTGTTAAAACTTGCTCTTTGGCTCCCTATGATCATATTTAATGTGTTGGAGCCAATTGTGAATTTCTCTAGGGCTTTGGTTAAATAATCTACCTTTTCCCTTAAAGCCCTATTTTCCTCTATGCATGCATCACTAACATCTAATGGAACATAATTATCATGTGAGCATGCATCATCATTTAAGCTAGAAGAAATATTATCATTTAAGCATGCATTTTCTAGCTTTTGTTCTAATTCCTTAATTTGACTAAGAATGCTTTTATTTTTCTTTTTCATGCCAAATAACTCCTTAGTTAAACCAGAGATTATGGAAACTATTTTCTTATGAGAAGCTTTCGTTACCATAGTTTCCATATCCTCTTCTTCTTCTTCGGATGAGGAGGATGTAAAAGCTCCCCCTTTATTTGAGCTCTCCCCACTTGTGCTTGATTCTTCATTTGAGGAGGAGGAACAATCCGAGTCATGAAGAGCCATTAGTGCTAGGTTGGAGTAGACATGCTCTTCTTCTTCGGATGAGGATGAAGAGGCAAGGTCATCCCATGTCTTGGCTTTGAGTGCCATGGCCTTCCCTCTTCCTTTTGCCTTCTTTTCTTCTTCCTTTTTCTTGCTCCCCTTCTTCTTCCTCTTTTCTTCTTTCTTTTTCTTATCTTCCTTGCTCTTGTTTAGGAGGGGACAATTATCCCTTATATGTCCCTCTCCTTGGCAATTATAGCATATGACCTTCCCCCTTGGTCTTCTATTCCTATCATGAGATTTATCAAATCTAAGATTCTTAAATGCATGTCTTACCTTCCTTACCATGTAGGCTTCTTCCGTGCTATCCATGGAGGAGGTAGAGGCTTCATCGGATGAGGAGGAAGGGACTTCCATCTTCTTCTTCCCCTTGTTTGCTATCAAAGCTACTCCTCTTGAGGGTTGGATTCTAGGCTCTTCTTGTATTCCTTCTAGCCTAGTTTCATGAAGCTCCATTGTTGAGAAGAATTCCTCCAAGGTGCTTACTTCTAAGTTCTTGGAGATATAAAATGAGTCCACCATGGAGCTCCATTTTGAGGACCGGGGAAAGACATCTATGGCCTTCATTACCATATCCCGGTTGGAAAGCTTTTCACCTACACTTGTTAAACCGGTTAGAATTTCCTTAAATATAGAGTGTAGGGATTTTACCTTCTCTCCCTTTTCAAGTTTGATATTGGACAATTGGGAGCGAAGAACGTCTCTCCTTGCTAGCTTTGCCTCGGATGTGCCTTCATGGATTTCTATTAGTTTCTCCCACATTTCCTTGGTGCTAGCACACTCTCCTATCCTATTGACTTCTTGTTGAGGGAGGACATTGTATAGGTGGTGCTTGGCCTTTGAATTTGCCAAGTATTCTTCTCTTTGCCTTTTTCTCCACTTCGATTTCTCCAATGGCTCCCCATCCTCGTTCCTAGGCAACTCGAAACCGTTTTCCATTATTAAAAGGATTTCAAAGTCGGTTTCGAAGAATACCTCCATTCTCTTTTTCCACCAAGAGAATTCGCCGTCGAACTTCGGTGGATGGATATTTGAGCCGGCCATTTTGAAAATTTGCTTGTTGTGGCGGTTAGTCCTCGACAAGCTTTCCTTGGCTCTGATACCACTTGTTGGGGATCGATTGATCGGCTAGAGGGGGGTGAATATCCCTCGTTCGTTGGATGCCGTATTTTGCTCGTCTACGAAAACGTTAGCGCAAGCGGAAGCAATAAACTAAGACAAGCAAATAGAAATAAAACAAAGACAATACAAACACGGAGATGTAACGTGGTTCACGGCTACGCCGCTAATCCACGGTCCGATTCGTCCATGGTGAATCACTCCGCAATCTATCCACTAGATCTCTCCTTTGCACAAAGCTAGGTGGAGGTAACCTCTTTACAACCACACTCCTCTTACAAATATAATGAAAATAAGCTTGGGTAAGAGGATGGAAAGCTTTAGGGAACTTTGGGAGAGTGTTAGAGTGTAAGCATTAGCCTCCCAAGCCTTACCCCTTCCTTTTTATAGAGGAAGAGGTTTCTTCCGTTGACCACGAGGATCGCGATCAGATGGCACCCATCGATCGGTCTGTTCTTCTAGCCGTACGATAATGGCCGCTTTCCGCGTTGGATACTATCCAGCGGTATGCGCGATCGATCGGTGATGGCACCCATCGATCGGCCCGATGTCGACGGATCGAGTCCTCAGCGACTCCATTTGTGCCGTGCCGGTGACATCGATCATTGCCATCCCTTAGCGATCGGTGATCAACCATCGATCATTGCCCATCTGCGATCGTGTTGATCAACAGTCCAGCCACATTAGAATTCGATGAACCATCGACTCGTTGGCCAAATGGCCAAGTTTCACCTAAGAGCTACCCCTTCCGGGTTACAATCGCCACTCATCCCTGAGTCCTCGCCCGTTCTCTTCGCTCGCGCCACATCCTCGGCAAAGATCGCGCACGACTCTGCAATGCTTCTTCACGTCTCTTGCCTCGAAGTCTACTTCCTCCGGCTTCACTCCAAGCTCCTCGTCCGGCGGTCCCTCGGATTCTCCAAGCGCACGGCTTCCGCAATACTATCCTTCACCGACTCAAGGCACGAGTCATGAGATGTGAAACTCGCCATGGCTCCATGTGCGAATTACTAAGTCCTGCATGACTTCAACGCACATATCAAATCACATATTAAACTAACTTAAACCCTTTGCCACACCATCAAAACCATATTACGGCAAGAGATTGCCCTAACAGGTTGACGTGCTATTCTAATTAGTACCTAGACATACAATTAGAGGTGTATAAGAGAGATGAATTTATAGTAATATAAACAATTTACATTAATAAGAAACTCCTTCTATTTTTTTCAAATTCAATAGCCCTCACTTTGAATTCGAGAGATGGTAGGTGATATCTTAGTGGGTTGATATCCATTATGACTAAGAACAACCTTGGAGAGAGTCCAAAAAGTCATTCATAGTCAAAATGTTAGGTATCAACAGTACCCATTATATATCAAATATATAACTATCACTTTATACTATCAACTAATTGAATGTTCATATATACATTAGGTTGTTAACTTATTAACATATATACATCCAATGCATATCACCTAATTGCACCTTTATCCACATTGACCTTGGAGAGAGTCCAACAAATCAATGCTTTCAGTTAGGGTCGACCCATTAATTATGAGATCAAATTTAAATGATTTGAGCACATCCAATTTACAAGCCAGGCTTGGAGAGAGTCCAACAACCACAACTTGAAATTGACCTCTTGTACTTACTATTTAAAATAAACATCGAATCTCGTATGAATTGAACATGCTCGATGTCATGCCAGGCTTGGAGAGAGTCCAACAGCCCAAACACGAAAAAGAACTCTAGTTCAACAATATTAATGGATGGTTTTAGCCCTAATTTTTGCACAAGGGATTTCAAGTTATTATTGTTAGGGATCTTTCGAAGGCTAGAGGGGGGGGGTGAATAGCCTCTCTTGAATTCTACAAACAAAGTTAGCGGAAGCAAAGACAAATATTAAAGAAAACAAGAGATACAAACAAAAGCGCTAACAAGAATGATTTTACGTGGTTCGGAGATTAAGCTCCTACTCCATGGCGATTCTTAAGGTGGATCAACCCAAGTGAATCTCCCCTAAGAAAGCTTTCTTTACACAACACTCCACTTCTTACAAAAGATGAAGATGAAGATTAGAGAAGAGGAGGACTAAAAACACTTAGAAAGCTTAAGAAAATGAGGGGAGCTTGAGAGTAAGTTTGGAATATAAGCACTAGCCTCCTCAAGCACCTCATGGCCTCTTTTTATAGAGGAGGTTGATTTTCCCATTGAGCCTCGATCAGTCGACTGATCCTGTAGCTGACGCCATCCAATGGCTTCTGATGAGTCAGATCCGCTATCGTCACTGCCCAATGGGACTCTAATAAGTCGACTGATCATACCATCAGTTGATTGATTGAGTAACCAGTCGAGTGCTCCAAGCGATCACTTGACTGGAGAACCTTCTATGTCGACGTCCACTTATAGCAATCGATCGGGGTATAGTATGATCGATGGTGACAAGTCAACCGCCAAACCCTAGCAAATGATCGCTGGCCACGTAACTCATCCAACTTCAATGACGATTAGTCGATCGACGAAATACCGCCGATCGATACACTTCAAGTATGATTAAATCATACTTGAATTAACCCCCTAGTCCTAGACTTAACTTTCTAGCTCTTCCTTTAGCCTTGCACCTCCAGGATCCCTCCGAGTCCGCGACTCCTTCATCCTTGTGCTTGCTTCCAAGTGCTTCCCTCAGTTTTGTCATGTCTTGGGTTTCTCTTTTGCCAAAGGACCGCTTGGACTTTATGCCGCCAAGACTACATGCTTGGACTTATGCTGCTATGACCTTGCCTTTGGTCTTCCTTTCCCAAGGTCCGCTTGGACTTTACGCCGCCAAGACTACATGCTTGGACTTATGCGCCAAGACCTTTCCATGGACTTCTCTTGTCAAGATCACACTTGGACTTTCTGTTAGTAATATATGAGAGGTGTCCTAAGGCAATCGCCTTATGGTTGTACCATTTATTTGATAAATGAAGATTCACTATTTGAGTATACATGTTTTCATGTATTTGATTGGATCTTAAACTCATTTACTGAATGTCTGCAATACGATTCACAGCATGAGAGAATTTGTGATTGGATCACAACTAGTGAGTATCTCTACATGTGTAATTATGATGTATTGGAATTATCCGAATTGATGGATTCGAACGCCATCGATTCTGTTGAGACTAGCACAAGGTATACTCTTTGGTTTATCCAAGCAGTTGTTCCTCACTTGCTGGTGACATTGGGATGTCCAGAGTTGATCGTTGATGTTAGTTATGGTAACTAGTTCATTGGAGTGACCAGCTGTAAGACTTCATATGGTTCTCTGCATATAAAGATATGTCAATGAAGTTTTTATAGCAGCTTAAGTGCGATGTTCTTTCGACTTGCGGTATTCAAGTCATCTTGGTCATGGAGACTTAATCTTTGACATCTTAAGTAAGCATCTCCGAGGAGATGTGGACTCGGGATGATTGGGTATAAGTCGATGTGGCCGAAGGTATTTGAATAGCCTACAGAGGATACACCATGCCTTGCGAGGAGATGTATACCCTATGGCCTCTCGTCGAATTGTTACTAAAGTCTTTGGCTAAAGCATTACATGTTTAGAGTATGATACTCTTTTTTTTATGAAAGGTAAATATGTATCATCAAAGAAAAGCACAATTATACAATAGCCTAGGAGTCATGCTCATGTCATGTCTGACGAAATGTCAAATCTGAGATGCATCCAAGGTGTGACGTACATGTGCTCTCATGAGTACCAACCCTCTCACTTGATACATACACGCATTCCTCTACATCATCCTTCTCGTGTCCATCTCATGCCAGTGGGGTGACGTAGTCAACCTAGTGGGGACTGACAAAATAGACCATGTCCTGAACTAAGTGGGTATAAGATGAGTGAAAGGAATGGGGCACGATTCATTGTAGCTGCTAAAGGGTTTCAGAAATGGTTCTGGGATCAATCGTTGATTTTTCGATTAATTGGGGATCATGATGTACTACTAGGTGTCACTCATGATCGTTCTATAATTAATGATTAATTATAGACGACCAACATAAATCAGGAATCTATTTGGTCACATGCACAACAAGTGTAATCCGAAGGATTTAAATTGAGTTTGAGAATAAGATTCTCAGATCGAGAGAGCCTTGGTTTGGTTTGACCAAACAAGGAGCGAGCATGAAATCATTTCAGTCGCAACGGAACCATGGATGACCCGAGTATTATGAAGACATGATGGATGAATCAAATTGGTTTGGTTCTAATCCAATGGTGGAAAATAAACAAAAGTAGTTTGGTTTTTTTTAAACGAATGAACCAAAGTTGGTTCGGTTCATTTTAACTTAAAATAGACCAACTCGGTTCGGTTTATTTTAACTTAAGTTATTGGAGCGGGTTAATGGATTTTGGTTATGAACCAATAACTCTAAGGAGAAGGTTTCTTGATGGTTAAGAAACACGCGCTCTATAAAAGATTGGCTAGAGGTTTGGAGAGCCCTAAGTTTTATTTTTTGGAAACTTCTCTTCCTCTCCTCTCCCTCTCTTCTCCTTGCCCCCACCCAAGGAAGCCACGCCCAAGCTTGTGCCGCCATCCAACCTTGTGCCACTGGCGTCCAGCTGCTGCCGGTGATCCTTCGGCGACCCTCCTTGGCTCCGGTGACCAAGGACCAGCCGACCCTCTTCCTTTGGCCGGCGCCAAGTCCTCCACCAAGTTGTCCAGTTTTTGGACAGCTTGTTTCCTTCTTGTCGGAGCGATGTTTGGACGGTGTTTAGAGCTCTGACAGTGACTTCCTTTCCAGGGATTCGATCTCCGATAATCCTCATAGGTGGAGGACCAAGGATTCATCAATAGGTTGAAGAATACCTCTTCGGAGAAGCGAGTTTTGGGGACTCATTTTTGAATCTGAATTTTGATTCGGATTATGATCTTTTCTCGATCACATCGTCTTCGACATGAGACTAGTGACTCCTACGAAGACGAGGCTCGTATCTTGGCAAAGCTATCCCGACGGTACTCAGTGTGGATACGGATAGAGGCAATTCTAGCATGAGTTGCTCTGGTTGATGTCATTCCCGCTGCACGTGATACGTCAGGTATAACTAGAGTAATTTCCTTTTATTGCAAAATTTGAAACTGCGATTATGTCTACACATATTATATCCTGCATGCGTGTGGTGTGTGTATTGTAATAAATTAGATTTATTGCATTTATTTCTTTCGTTGTGCACATGTTTATGAAACATGTTCGAACACACACCCGCCGCGGTGCTAGGGAAATCCAACACTTTCCTTCACCAAGTCTTCATACTTGGATTTCCCTGTCACTTAACACGTTCTCAATTAAATCACAATTAATGCCAAACTACAAATGATTATCCAAACATCAAAAGACATAAATGCTTGGGGCATTGTTGCACCAACAATTATGGGTCTCATCTATAAAAGGAAATAAGCCTAAATATGGAAAAACCAAGGTCACATTAGGAAATAAATTTCTTGATATGAATGTGAGTCTATTCTTAGGCTCTAACGATGTGGCCAACACCTTCGGTGTTTTTAGGCGCATCGTCGGTATTTTCCTTTTAGGTTACAAACATATCCTATCTGTAAAATCAAGCATACTCTAATCTATGATATAGATAAACATGGCACAGGAATATTAAAACATCAAACATGCTTAAATATTCTCCTACAACATGCAATCTATGCCAAACGAACAAGGTGGCTCTGATGCCACTTGTTGGAGATTCCAGGATCATGTGCAGTGGAATAAAGCGAATACAACAATTTTATTCCATCCCAGATATCCCCTAGGGGCCAGGAAAACTTGCTTTATCATAATCGCATGAAAACACACAAGGAGGAGAAGTTATACCTTCGAGATTCTTTTGAATCCGTCGAAACCACAAGCAAGACCAATGGGCCTTGCCTCTATCAGTATCCACGTCAGGATCACCTGAGACAACTCCTAGAGCAACAAGCCTTTGTCTCCGATTGGTGCTAGCCAATTGCCAGAGACAAGAGAAGAGGAGAGAGGAAAAATGGCTATCAAGGGAAAACCTAAACCAATTCTTAGCCAAAGATTATCAAGGGATCTATTTATAGATCTCTTGATTAGATCTTCTTATGAGGCTTAAACGGAACATATCTTACCATAATTATCCCATAATTAAGATAATAACAACTCAGGAAATTTCTATAAAGAAAAATCTCCAAAATCAGTGGAACTGCGACACGGTCATGTGGATTCACATGGCTCGGTCATGCCAGGACACACGACTTGGCCATGTGTCTTTCTGGGCACAGCCCATTTCATCCATTTTTCTTACCAGAGCTAGGTACGACCCTTGCCAAATTAGGCACGGTCGTGTGAGGCTCTGTATGGTCCGTTTGACTTTGTTTAAGTGTGATATGGTCGTGCCATGTCCAAAAAAGCCATAGGAGGTTTCATAGCCTTCGTTTCGCACCCCCTTTGGTCTGGTCCAACTAGACATATCCTCTCTTAATGAGAATCTCATTCTCAGACTTGTTTTATATTTCGAGATCACCCGTAGTGCGTGTGACCCATTAGGTTCCCGATTATGTTGGTCATTCATAATTAACCCCTTAATTATGAATAGATCATGAGTGACACCTAGAAGTACATCATGACCCTCAATTGATCGGAAAGTCTAAATCAACTTCAGAACATTTTTTGAACCCTTCAACAGCTTCAGTTGTTCGTGTCTTCTACCTTTCACTCATCCTATACTCACTTGGTTCAGGACATGATCTCTGTGTTTGTCCCCACTAGGCTGACTACGTCACACCTAGCCAAAGTTATTTTCCTTGTCCCGTGGATTCAAGTTACTCCTCCATGTTCCCAAGAAGACCATCTTCTTAACATGCTTGCTCTGGCCAGAGACTTCTGAGTAATAATCCTAACAAGAGGCCTAGGGTATACATCTTATTTATCAGGAGTGGTGAATCCTCTGTGGGCTATGATCAAGGTGACTTTGAATACCTCAAGTCTAAGGAAGCTCACACTCAAGCTGTAATGAGATCTTCAACGACATATAGAACTATATGAAGTCTCATAGCAGGCCACTCCAATGAACTAGTTACCATAACTAGAATCCACATGTTCACTTTCAACATTCCTATGCTTCCATTCAGTAAGTACCGAATGCTTGGATAAACCAAGGACCATAACATATGCTAGTCTCATAGAATTGATGATGTCCAATCTCATCAATTCATCAACTAGGGATAGTTTCAATACTTGCATATTTACACATGATGAGATACCCACTAATTGTGATCCAATCACAATTTTTCTCATGCTATGCATCGTATTGTGGATTTCAGTATATGAGTTTAAGATCCAATCAAATACATCGATAATGTATACTCAAATTGTGAATTTTATTAATAACTTCTAAGGCGATTGCCTTAGGACACCTCTCAATTACATCAGGGACGATGATGTCGTGCTAGAGGGGGTGAATAACGATTTCGATGTTTCACTCGTTCGTATGCTCGTGTCATGCTTGTCTACAAAAATATTATATGCAGCGGAATACAATACAAATAGAAATAAAGATAAAACACATGCACAACACAATATTTTATGTGATTCAGAAATAGGGTTCTTACTCCATGGCAGCGTTCTAGTGTTCTACCCACACTATGAACTCTCTCCTTCTCGGTATAGCACCAGAGGTGGACAAACGTCATACAATAACTTTACGACATAAAGCTTACACCAAAATACAAGTATAGAATGCAAATGAAAGAAGTGAAAACACTTTTACAAGATTGCAATGTTGCTTGCTTGCTTCTTAGTTGCTTTGGATGTCTTTTGAAGACCTGTAATGCAGTAGCACTTCACCTCAAAATCATCCAAGAACCGCTACGGAAATCTTCCTCCTCGAACTCCATTTAAAGCTTTCATTGGGCTAGATTTCTGCCTTCCAATAGACTTCTCTTACCTAGCAGTCGACTAGCCTCAATGCCATTGTCTCAAAACAATTCCATCCACTTTGAAATATGGCCAACTGATACATCAGCAGTCGACTGTCCTTAATAGAAGTCGACTGCTGCTCAATAGTCAACTTGTCATTTGAATACATAAGAATCTGTGGAATGCTACTATTCCATCAATAGACTGCCCATACATGGCAGTCGATTGCCATAACCTTGTAGAGTAGTCAACCTCAGTCGACTCCTCGACAAGTCGATTGATCATAATCCCAGACGACTGCTCCGAGTTGATTAGGCTTTTGAGTGTTGAATATTCGACCAATCAACTGACCCAATGTCCTAGTTGACTAGTAAACCTTAGCCATGAAGTTTAACCCAAGTATGATCCCCTTATACTTGATTGACCACCCTTAGCCTAGACCTAAGCCTTTAAGCCACCTCAATTAGCCTCATGCCTCTCAGATCCCTCGAGTCCATGACTCTTCATCCTTCACGTTAGCCTTTAGGTGCTTCCATCGGCTATGTCATGCCAATCGGGTCCTTTGCAAAGGTTCATTTGGACATATGTTGCCATAACCACATGCGTGGACTTTACGCTGCCAAACCTTCACCCTTGGACTTTCACTTTTCTAAGATCCATTTGGACTTACGCCATCAAGACTCATTCTTGGACTTTACACCAACAAACCTACCCATGGATTTCACAATTTTCAAAGTTCACTTGGACTTTATGCTGCCAAAACTATACCTTTGGCCTTTACCATTGCCAAGTATCCATGACTTGGACTTTTCTTGCCAAGACCATTCTTGGGCTTTCCAATTGCCAAGACCATGCTTGGACTTTTCCATGCCAAGGTCATTCTTGGACTTTCCATGCCAAGACCATGCTTGGACTTTCCATGCCAAGTATCCAAACTTGGACTTCCGAGGTTGATTGCTCCAACAATATTTCCCAAATCATCTTCCCCATATGACTTTGGATATTCCAATCATCCAATAGTCATATAGTTAACATATTGTCTAACCATATTGTCAAATAATGGTCAAACTCATTGTCAAACATCAAAACACTACTCGAGTCCCACCCGAGTTTGGTCAAAATTGACCTGGGGCTTGTTGCACCAACAATCTCTCACTTTTTGATGTTTGACAATACCTTTAAGTTAGACTAATAATAACCCAACTTAACTCTTCCCATGCCAAAAAAATAGTGACGGTTTACCTAACTTAAACCTCACTTCTCCTTTAACATACATCAAAAAGACTACCAAGATTTTCAATGTCTCATCTCCCAAAGAGATTCTACATTCTTCCCCTTGGTCCAAAAACATCTTGGATGCCTTCACTCTTCCTAGTGATGAGTCTCATATCACTAAATGAGAGGCAATCAATAATGAAAGTTTACCAAACCCGCGCTTCTCCCCCTTTTGGTCAAAATTGCATCCATCATGTTGCGACCTGTGCGCCCGCTAGAGGGGGGGCTGAATAGCGCGTTGTCATACGATGATGGAATTTGATCATGATCGCATCTACAAATCATGTTAGCGCAGCAGAATAATGATAATAAAAACAATAACACGAAACAAACACGAACACACGCACAACACGAAAATATAACGTGGTTCGGAACCGAAACGTTTCCTAGTCCATGGATTGGGTTTGTACGAACCCTAGCGATGCCACAAACACCACTAAGCACAATAAACTCCTTCTTGACACAAGTCGGAGGTGGAGAAACCTCTTACAACAGATTACAAAAGTAATACGCAAAAATACAAGCAAAATACAAAGAAATGCAAAGAACACTTTACAAAACTAGGGTTTAAGCGCTTTGCTTATTGGTTGCTTGGATGAAGTTGAAGGGCCCTAAAATGCACCTACAAATCGCCTCAAGAAGCTCCCCAAGAATTGATTTTTGAGCCTTCCACGAATAGCTACTTTTATCCTCCATCGGGTTGGATTTTCGCCTGGTAGTCGACTGCCATAAGTCCTCAGTCGACTGCCAACACTGTAGCTGTGAGACAACGACTCAATCCACATTGGACAAGTTCCAACGGGACTCTTGGAAGTCGACTGCCAACATTGGCAGTCGATCGCTAACCTACCCATAATCGCCGCCCGTTGATTCACCGGGCGATCGTCATGCCGACATTCGGTGGCGATTGGTGCGTCCCTTAGCGATCGTGCCCGTCGACATCAATCGACTGCCGTCGACATCAGTCGACTGCCGTCGACATCAGTCGACTACTTCAATGAGCAGTCGACTGCCAGAGCAATTCCAACTCTTAAATGGCAGTCGAACTCATGTCGACTCACGACAGTCGAACCAGCCATAATGCCAGTCAACTACCAACCTCAAAAATGAGGTTTTAACCCAAGTATGGTGCCCCCATACTTGCTAGACCACCCTTAGCTTAGACCTAAGCCTTCTAGGCACCTCCATCAACCTCACGCCTCTCGGATCCCTCCAAGTCATCCATGACTTGTTCATCTATCGCGTTAGCCTCCAGGTGCTTCCCTCGGCTATGTCATGCTAATGGTGTCTACACCGCCAAGGCACATTGGACTTACGCCGCCAAGACTTCGCTTGGACTTTACGCCGCCAATATCTATCCCCTTGGACTTCTCAAATGCCAAGACTCAAGCTTGGACTTTCCCTTGCCAACCCATGTTGGACTTTTCCTTGTGCCAAGTACTCAAGACTTAGACTTTCCCAAATGCCAAGTACCCATGACTTGGACTTTCCATGCCAAGTATCCATGACTTGGACTTTCCATGCCAAGTATCCATGACTTGGACTTTACCTTGCCAAGACCCATGCTTGGACTTTCCCTTAATCACATGGTCAACCCTAGTCAACCATCAAAGTCTCCCTCGAGTCAAACTCGAGTCCAGTCAAACATAACCCGGGTCGATTGCTCCAACAATCTCTCCATCAAATTAACCGACATCAATGTCCAACATCAATGTCAAACATCCTATGTCAAACATCAAAACATCACTCGAGTCAAACTCGAGTAAGGTCAATCGTGACCTGGGTCGATTGCACCAACAATCTCCCCCTTTTTGATGTTTGACAAAACGAACCTTGAGTTAGGCCCCTAACTCAACTTCCCTTACCAATTTTCCGAATTGGTAATTTAATCTTCTCCCCCTTTTTGACATACATCAAAAAGGTTATCTCTCCAAGGAGGTCAATGTCTCATGTCCTAATGAGATCTTACAATCTCCCCCTTGATCCAAAAATAAATACCTAGGATGCCTACCATCTTCCTAGTGATAAGTCCCATATCACTCAAAAGAGGCAATCCTATACTCTCTTCCAATTTTCAAATTGGATTTCTCAAACATCCCATCAATTTTCCCAATTGATGATACTCTCCCAATAACTTCTCCCCCTTCAAGAAGAGAAACACATCCATCATCCCAAGATGGATAACTCCCCCTAAAGGCTTGTCCCCCTTGACCATTGCACCAACAATGTCCTTGAGAAGTCCCTAAGCCAATAGAAACTCTAAACCATCAAAATTAAGGTTCTAAGTTCAAACTTGAACTTTCCATACCCTAAATTTGATACTTTGACCTAACACTTCTCCTAATCCATATCCAATGGATTTTCACCCTTTATAATGCTTCCCAAAGCATATCCTAGGGTTAGAAGTGGTTAGGGACCTTTACCATGGCTGAAAATGGGCTAAACATACCTTGTTAACCCAAAATCAGACCTGGCAATGACTCTATCAAGAACTACGATCGCCACACTCATCACCGACCGCCAAAGGGTATCCATCGATAAGAAATTTCCAATTTCAAATCGTAATCGAGTTTTAAAAAGTCATAAGTAATTCTACATATTTTGAAAAATCATGAAACTTGATACGTATATTACTTATAGTCAATACAATGGGTGAAAAATATTTGAAAATTATTTTACCCAAAAAATAGTGAGTTTGATACAAAGTTCAAAACCATTGAAATTTTCAATGTTTTGGCCCTATTTTGTATCAACTCTATCAATGGTGATTGCTATCAAAAGATAGACTTCACCAAGGTTTTTCAAAATGATTTCAAAATATTTTTGAAAACCTATTTTGGATCACATTCCTTGGGCTCTATGTACATGACTTGTACACAAGCTTTCCCAATGATCCACATGTTGAGTTAAGATGAGTTTGGGTTCAACTAGATGCAAACACTATGCACCTTGAACTTAACTCATATCCTAGCATCTCACATGTATCTAGGGTGTATAAATACACATACATGTCAATTGGATGTGAGATGTGTGTTTTGGTTCATTTAATCTAGGGTTTCATGCATTTCCTAGGCAACCCTACTTGATTCCCTTATAAATGGGACTTCAAATCATGTCATTGTCCTTAGTTCAATTATAATCAATTTAATGCATGAAATGATCATGACATAAAGATAGCAATATTTAAGCATGACTAATGATCATGATGTCATGACATATGATAAAATCTAAAAACACATGACATTTAAAAACCTTAATCCTTAAACATGAACATGACATATACAATGAATAAAAGTAAGCATGATGTCATGACATGTTATATGGCAAACAAAGCATGACATATAAAATATATAGGTATAATAATACCTAAATCTTAATATTAATTGTCATTTGATATAATTCATCATATTTTGCCATATTTCTACTTTTCTCCCAAGTGTGCCAAAAACCCAAAATGGCACACCAACCTCTAAACCTAAATTGTGCCAATTTGATCATTTTATCAAACTTCTCAAATAATATTGGCACATCCTAAAACCTTTTAGGATATTAATTCAAGTCTATTTCCAAGGTAACCATAACCTTGAAAATATCCTAAAGTGCCACCTTTACCATGGTTGAGTTAACTACCCATCCAATCAAGGTTGGCACACCCTAAACCCATCTAGCGTGAATCAATCACGCTCTTAGGAACCCAAAACCGATTTGAGCTCCTAGGGTTAATTAGGTATTCCTTAGAGATAATCTCCCTATATACCATCCTAATGACCCTCCTAGGCTTGTTAGCCTTGGTCATTTGGGTCTTACCTAAGTTGACTCTAGGGGTGACTCCCCTTGCAACCTTCTTAGTGGCCACCCTAGGTTTCCTAGAAACCTTAGCCACTAGGCACATCCTTTGGTCAACCTTAGGGATGACTTCCCTATTGACCTTGGTCTTCCTAGACCTAGTTTGTGTTCCATAGTTAAATGGAACACTATGATAAGCCACCTTAGGCTTAGGTTTGTGACCCAAACCTTGCTTGCCCTTGGTTGACTTTTGACTCTTAGGTCCTAAGTGTTGACTTTGAGATTTGGACCTAGACTTTTGATCATTTGACCCTTTAAATTGGTTTTGTATATTCCTAAGGGTCTTTTCTAGTTTTTCAAGTTTTGACCTCAAGACTTGATTTTCCTTTTCTAATTGCCCAATTTTTGAGTTTTGATTTAAAACATGGGCATTGTCCTTTCTAGGCATATGCCTAGTCCATTTAGGGTTAAAACCTAAGTGTTCTTGTATTTTCCTAATAGATTCCTTAGGTAAGGTTTTTCTAGGGACATTAGTCCCAAATTTTTTATTTATTTCCTACTTGGACTCTCTTAGCTCCTAAACAAAATTCCTTACTTCTAGCATGCTCTTTATGATAAATAACAAGACTATTGAAATTATTCCTAGCATGATTTTGACTATAAGAATTAGAAAGAGCATTACTAAAATATACCTTAGGGTTAGACTTAGCTCCCCCTACATGTGTAGCTCCTTCTTGGGTCTTTTTGCTCCCCCTAGGACATTGACTCCGGTAATGCCCCTTTGAGTTGCACTTGAAGCATATGATATGCTCCTTACTCTTTTGACTTGGGGCATCGGCATCCTTGACTTTTGGTGCCGGTGGAGCTTTCCTAACCTTCTTTGGGCACTTGCTCTTGTAGTGCCCGGCTTCTCTACACTCAAAACATATGATATGATTTTTATTACAAATTGATATGTTTGAGTTACCTATGGTGGATGTGGTGATTGGAGTGGATTCTTCATTCCTCCCGGAGGTTGAGACTTCTTCTTGAATTTGTTCCGGCTCCAGTGTGGATGATCTCTCCCCCTCAAAACTAGAGGTGGATGCCTCCTCCACTTCTTCCACTGCTTCTACCTCTTCAAATCCAGATGTTGATTCCTTATCAACCTCCGAATCCTCTAGCTCTTTGGATGTTTCTTCATGAGCTTGAGAGGGTGATGGTCCTTCTTCTTGGACCGATGATAGACTTTCATGGAGCTTGGCCAAATCGCTCCATAGCTCCTTGGCATCCACATAGTCACCTAGGCTACACAAGAGGTCATTAGGAATTAAATCAAAAATGAATTTGATTACCTTCTTGTTTTTATCGAATTGTTGGAGTTGCTCCTCGCTCCACTTCTTCTTCTTGAGAAACCCTCCCTTTGGTTCCTTAGGATATTCAAATCCTTCCATCAACGCGGACCACTCCTCAAGGTCTCTCATCATCAAAAAATCTTCAATTCTCGCCTTCCAAGAATTGAAACCTTCTCGTCCATAGAAGGCATACGGAATTGGGGTGTTGATATCCCATCCCAATTGTCCTTGGACTTCCATCTTTTCCTCTAGCGTCTTGACTCCGGGTTGTTAATCCGTAGAAGAGCCCCGGGCTCTGATACCACTTGTTGGAACCTGTGCGCCTGCTAGAGGGGGGGGGTGAATAGCACGTTGTCGTACGATGATGGAATTTGATCGTGATCGCATCTACAAATCGTGTTAGCGCAGCGGAATAATGATAATAAAAACAATAACACAAAACAAACACGAACACACGCACAACACGAACATATAACGTGGTTCGGAACCGAAACGGTTCCTACTCCACGCATTGGGTTCGTACAAACCCTAGCGATGCCACAAACACCACTAAGCACAATAAACTCCTTCTCGACTCAAGTCGGAGGTGGAGAAACCTCTTATAATAGATTACAAAAGTAATACGCAAAAATACAAGCAAAATAAAAAGAAATGCAAAGAACACTTTACGAAACTAGAGTTTGAGCTCTTTGCTTGTTGGTTGCTTGGATGAGGTTGAAGGGCCCTGAAATGCACCTGCAAATCGCCTCAAGAAAGCTCCCCAAGAACTAATTTTTGAGCCTTCCACGAACAGCTGCTTTTATCCTCCATCGGGCTGGATTTCTGCCTGGTAGTCGACTTCCATAAGTCCCCAGTCGACTGCCAACACTGTAGCTGTGAGACAACGGCTCAATCCACGTTGGACAAGTTCCAACGGGACTCTTGGCAGTCGACTGCCAGCGCCCGTAGTCGACTGCCCAGTCGGCTACGGAGCGTTCTGTGCTCGACACTCAGTTGGCAGTCGACTATCGTCCCTTAGCAATCGACTGCCGTCGACATCAGTCGACTGCTCCAATGAGCAGTCGACTGCCAGAGCAATTCCAACTCTTAAACGGCAGTCGAACTCAAGTCAACTCATGGCAGTCGAACCGGCCATAATGCCAGTCGACTGCCAACCTCAAAAATGAGGTTTTAACCCAAGTATGGTGCCCCATATTTGCTAGACCACCCTCAGCTAAGACCTAAGCCTTCTAGCCACCTCCATCAGCCTCACGCCTCTCGGATCCCTCCAAGTCATCCATGACTTGTTCATCCATCGCGCTAGCCTCCAGGTGCTTCCCTCAGCTATGTCATGCTAACGATGTCTACACCGCCAAGGCACATTGGACTTACGCCACCAAGACTCCGCTTGGACTTTACGCTGCTAATATCCATCCCCTTGGACTTCTCAAATGCCAAGACTCAAGCTTGGACATTCCCTTGCCAACCCATGTTGGACTTTTCCTTGTGCCAAGTACTCAAGACTTGGACTTTCCCAAATGCCAAGTACCCATGACTTAGACTTTCCATGCCAAGTATCCATGACTTGGACTTTACCTTGCCAAGACCCATGCTTGGACTTTCCCTTAATCACATGGTTGTTGGTGCAGTAGGCACCTAAGTCAAACCTGAGTTTTGATTATAGTAAACAATACAAAGTTAAGCTCATGTCGTTATCTCACGAGATGAATCGAGTGTGCAGAAGATTGCTATAGCTGGAGCTGAAGGCTAGCGACACCCAGAGGAAGCCGCGGTGGTCGGGCGACACTCGAGTGACTTCGGAGGGAGCCCAAGGAATCGAGTGGAAGGCCGGAAGCAAAAGCAACACGTAAGTATCGAGGTAAGCTCATGTGTGCGAGCGTAAGTGAGGTCGTATCCTCGTTACAGGGATGATCTTAAGTGTAGATTCGACCAAAGACATCCTATAGATGGTCTAGGTCGAGATCGGACGGTCGACGACCGTCGAAATTATGTTTTTGTTGAGCTAACTTTGACTTGCAGCAAGCATCAGTCGACTGCCAGCTTGGAGGACTTGACTGCCGTCAATCAGTCGACTGCCGGAGGTCAACACTCGACTGATGCTACCATCAGTCAACTGATGATGTCCATCAGTCGACTGATGGTCAATGATTAGATTCGAGGAGTCAAGGCTTATCACCCCATTTCAAGGAGATTGGTGCTCAATTGTGATTGGCTAGGGTTCCTGTCGAAAAGGGGCTCAAAGGCTATAAAAGGAGGGTCAATCCTAGGGTTTCATCATCAATTCTAAGCTTCCAAGAGCCTCCGCAAAGCTACAACTCTCTGACAACGAAGTTCTTCTTCTCCGACGCTAGGTTTAATTTTCTTTTAGTTTTTGTACGTCGGTTTTAGATTTATTCGTTGTTCATTTACTTTTTCGAAGCTCTTTTTCTATCATAACGAGGAGAGGGGGAGTGTCCCTCTACCTCAAGTTTTTGTTCTTGTATCGATTAACTCCTACCTCCAACGAGGAGGAGTTCGTTTAGTGTTTTGCCCTCCGTGCGTGGTCAAGGACCACTAGGGCCTTGGAGTAGTAGCCGAAGGCTACGAACCAAGTAAAAAGAATTGTCTCTTTTATTTATTGTTTATATTTCCGCTGCAATTTATCTACTCGACTTTCAAAGAATGATTTCGCAAAAAGCTTTTGTTTCGCTATTCACCCCCCCTCTAGCGAACCGCCTCAATCCAACAATTGGTATCATAGCCGGGGGCGCTTAGATTTGGTGAAACCACCAATCTAACATTTTTTTTACAGATTTGTTTTTCGTTCGTTTAAATTTTTATCCCGCACTAATAATCCAAGACGAAGTCTTGGTACTCTTCGTTTGGTTTTGTTTTTGCAAGTATTCGCTTTTGGAGTAGCCGACGGTCAAACGGGCATAACTTTTCGTACAAGTTGACCCACGACACGGTCTACCTACCAAAACGAAGCTCTCGGAGAGATCTACACTTATTAAGAGGGTAAACCCTCGTAACAAGCTGTCTTCATCCCCAAAAACCATCGTTTAGTACCATTTTCGGGACATCGAAGGTTGTAAGTGCTCATCTTTTATTTTAGTTTGTTATTTCTCGTTTATTCCTTTTGTTTCTTTTCATTTCCTACATTACTAATCCAAGGCGAAGTCTTGGAACCTTTTTCGTGTTTTTTTGGTATTTTTTTGTGCAAGGTTTCCCTTCCAAATGGCCCATCTCGAGGGTTTTAGCATCGTCCGACCTCCATTTTACAACGGAGATGTTTTCCGTTACTGGAAAGGTCGGATGGAGTGCTTTCTCAAAACCCAAATTGAGATGTGGATCATAATCCAAACGGGTTTTACACTTCCGACTAACGAAGTGGGTGAATCCTTGGGTTATGATCAATGGACCGTTGCAACAAAACGACAAGTCGAAGCCGATGCCAAGGCAAAACAAATCCTCCAATGCGGCTTGTCCAAGGAGGAGTTAAATTGCGTCGGCCCCTTCATCAGCGCAAAGGACCTATGGACAAAGCTAGTGGAGCTACACGAAGGGACCGATGAAGCCAAGGTATGTAAGCGCGACCTTTTATTCAATAAATTATATAATATAAAAATGCAGGAACACGAGTCCGCGATGCAACTTCACGCCCGAGTCCAGGACATCGTCAACAATCTACACGCAATCGGGTAAAAGGTCGAAAACCGCGACCTTATAAGGTATGTACTAAACTCCTTTCCGAGGACTACCTTGTGGGCATCCATGGTCGATGCCTACAAGGTCTCCAAGGATCTTTCTAAACTTAAATTAGATGAACTTTTTTTTTATTTTGAACTTCATGAGCAGTCTAACTCGGAACACAAGAAAGGTATAACATTATTTGCAGGTTCAAAGAAGAAAACCGCTAGCAAGCCACCTCCGAAGGAAGAAGAGGATGAGTCCGATTCGGAGGTCGACTCGGAAATGGAGGCCGAACTAGTCAACCTAGTTCGGAGGATAGTCAAGGGTCGAAAACGAGCCGTCATTCGACCCAACGAAGGTAAGCCTAAAAGTTCAAACATAAGATGTTATGAATGCAACAGGTTTGGACACATTAAGTCCGAATGCCCAAAACTCAAGAGCAAGGCACCAAAACACAAAAAGGCACTTAACGCCACTTGGGAAGAAGCTTCCGAGGAAGAAGATAACGATTGAGTCCTCATGGCTAAACCGGTGGAATCGGAGACGAAGTCAGAATCGGAACTTGAATCGGAAACCGAAGACGAGTCGGACTGCGAAGCACTATTCAAGACGAGCCACGGATACGCATCCGGTTCAAAAGATACACTCAAGGTAAGTCGGTCTCTTATTACTACACTTTATAGTGCAATTAAGTTTTTTAATAGAAAGTTAGCTAAGTCCGAGTCCAAGGTCGAGACCCTGGTTGAGGAAGTTAAACTCCTCAAACACGAGGTCTCCCTAACCTCTTCGACTAGTCGAGTTCAAGAGAAGGACTCAACTCGGGTTGAAAAACTCGAAGTTGAGAACTCACTCTTGAAGAGTCAAGTCGAAGATCTTAGGAATATGTTGGAAAGGTTTACTTTGGGATCCAAAGGACTTGACCTCCTACTTGGATCGCAAAGGGCCGTGTACAACAAGGTCGGGCTAGGGTTTAGCTCAAACACGACCAATAAGTCGTATATGTCAATCGTAAGTTGACATAAAAAATGTGTCCAAGCATGGGTCCCTAAGACCACCTTGATTTCAAACTTAGGATCAAACCAGTACTGGGTTCCCAAGGACCAAATCCACTATGTGGAGAGACCGAATCGATTCAACGGTCCAGGGGGAGCTAGTACGAAATTTGTTTGTGTTTTAACTTAGAAATTGCATGCTTAGGTTTTTATTTAGTTTGATTTTACTTCTTAGAATGGTTAGATAGGACTATAACTCGTCAATACTTGATAACATAGTACCAGGACGCGGCGAGATGATAGTACGCTAGGAAAGCGGAGTCTTGTGTATTCAGGCTAGATAAGGCGTATCTAGTTCGGTGCACTTGACCGAGCGGAACTAGCTGAAGCTACCTCGCCGTATCCTAGACTAGTTAGACCAGAAGTGGTCTTAGGTGAGTCAAGTCTCTATTTTCTTGAAAATGGCTTTGTCTAAGGAAGTGGTCGTTGTTCCGATCAAAGAAGGCCTCTGTGCCTCGCCACGACCTGGAAGCCATGATCTTGAAAAGGTGACTTGATGAGCCTAAGGACAAATCCGAATCTAACGCAAGGTTGACAAGTGTTTAAGTCATTAAATTTAATTCAACTAAAATTGGAAGTCATCTCACAAGAACATATAGGATTAACATGTTTGATCATGTAGACATGGGTGAGATGATTTAGGTTAATAATTTTCAACCAATTTTTAATAAATCCAATATCCGATCCAACTACCTTGCGTGTAGGATCAATGGATGTTGGACAGTGGTTGCTCCCGACACATGACCGGGGATCAACTCAAGTTTTCGAAGCTTCGATTCAAACGACAAGGATCGATAGCCTTCGGAAATAACGGCAAGCTCAAAATCATCGGATCAGGTGATATTGAGCTTAACTCAAATTTTGTCATTCAAAATGTTTTATTAGTAGAAAATTTTCAATATAATCTTCTCAGTGTAAGCCAATTGTGTGATAATAACTATAAGGTCATATTTCTAGAAAACGAATGCGTAATTAATACAAACGAAACCTCAAAAACAATTCTTAAGGGAACTAGAAATAACAACATTTACACTATTAACTTAACTAACTCCTCAACTAAGTGTCTTATGACACGACAAGAGGAATCATGGTTGTGGCACCGACGACTCGGTCACTCACACCCAAGACTCATCCACAAGATGAGTCAGAGTGACTTAGTTAGAGGTTTGCCTAACCTCAATAACATGGATAATAAAATATGTAATGCTTGTCAATAAGGTAAACAATCTAGGACACAACATCAACTAACTAGTCAAGAACGAACCAAAAGTGTGCTTGAGCTCCTACACATGGATCTATTTGATTCACACGGAGCTAAGTCACTTAACGGAAGTAAATTCTGCTTAGTCATAATTGATGACTATTCTAGATTTACTTGGGTTAGGTTCATCAAACACAAAAGTGATACCCTAGATCAATTAATCAATCTATTTAAGTTAATAGAAAATCAACAAAGCATTAAAATCAAAAGACTTAGGACTGATCATGGTGGTGAATTCGAAAACCATAGGTTTACAGAATTCTGTATCCTAAATGGATACCACCATGAGTTCTCTTGCCCTAGAACTCCACAACAAAATGGCCAAGTAGAACGCAAAAATAGAACCCTACAAGAAGCCGCTAGGACAATGTTAAATGAGTATAACCTACCTGATAGGTTTTGGGCGGAAGCCGTGAGTATGACATGCTATGTCCAAAATAGAATCCTTATGGTAAAGAGGCACCTTAAGACCTCATACGAGATTTATCACTATAAAATACCTAACATCAAGTACTTTAGGGTATTTGGGTGTAAGGTACATATCCTAAACACTAAGGATTACCTAGGGAAATTTACATCCAAAACCATAACCAGAATTTTTCTAGGATACTCGACTACAAGCAGAGCTTATAGAGTATATAACCACGACACCCTTAGAGTCGAGGAGACTATCAATGTAGTATTTGATGAAGGACACGAACCTACAAAACCCCCGGCAACCCCAATTAGCGAGCCGACTCATACTAGACCTAACTCTGATCCGGAGATCAGGTCTAGTGTTAATCCTAACCTAAGTCAACCAAGTCACTCTATCGACCAAGTGATAGATGACTCCAACCAAACTAGAACTCAAACGAGTCATCCTATGGATCAAGTTGTAGACTCAAACCCAAATCCAACTAGGACTCAAACGAATCATCCTATCGACCAAGTGATAGGTGATCCAAGTCTAGGAGTTCGAACTAGATCCTCATACAGAAACCTTAGTCAAATATCTTTGATTTCTAAAATTGAACCCAAAACTATTGACCAAGCTCTTCTTGATCCCGATTGGATTATTGCATACTAGGAATGAAGAATGGGAATTAGTACCACCACCTAAAGATAAAACAATCATTGGAACAAGGTGGGTGTTTAGAAATAAAATTGATGATAGAGGTGAAGTAGTTAGAAATAAAGCTAGACTAGTTGCTAAAGGGTTTAGTCAAGTCGAAGGTTTAGATTACGACGAGACCTATGCCCCAGTAGCTAGATTAGAGTCCATTCGAATGCTATTAGCATATGTAGCACATCGAGGATTTAAGTTGTTTCAAATGGATGTGAAATCTGCATTCTTAAATGGATACATTAAAGAAGAAGTTTATGTTAGTCAACCACCCGGTTTCGAAAGTTTAGACAAACCCGATCATGTCCTTAGGTTAAAGAAAGCTCTTTATGGACTTAAACAAGCTCCTCGAGCTTGGTACGAGAGACTTTCGATTTATATTAAGTCCAAAGGCTTTAACCAAGGTGTAGTTGACCCAACCCTTTTCGTAAAAATCTTAGGTAAAGACATATTCATAGCCCAAATCTACGTAGATGATATTATTTTCGGAACCACCAACTCAATCCTACTAAATGAGTTCATTTCACTTATGGAAAGTGAATTTGAAATGAATTTAGTAGGCGAGTTAAGTTTCTTTTTAGGTCTACAAATTAAACAAACTAAAGATGGAATATACCTACATCAACGCAAATATACTAGGGAATTAATTAAATGCTTTGGAATGCAAGACACTAAAATTATTAATACCCCAATGGCAACTAATGTGAATATAGAAGAAGATGTAATCAGAAATTCAATTGATTTAAAATACTATAGGAGCATAATAGGCAGTCTCCTTTACTTAACTGCAAGCCGACCTGATATCTTATTTGCAGTAAGTATGTGCGCAAGTTTTCAAACCTATGCCAAGGAGTCTCACCTAACTCTAGTCAAGCGTATCCTTAGATATCTAAAGGGTACACTTAATGTCGGTATTTGGTATCCTAGATCTACCGAGTTCGAACTAACCGGCTACTCCGATTCGGACTATGCCGGTAGTAAGCTCGATAGAAAGAGTACGAGTGATTGTTGTCAACTTCTCGGCTTGAGTCTAGTGAGTAGGTGCAGTAGGAAGCAACACTGTGTTGCTTTATCTACCACCGAAGCCGAATACATCGCGATGGGTGAGTGTGTCACGCAGCTTCTTTGGATGAAGCACACTCTCCGCGACTTTAAGTTAGACTTTACAAATACTAAACTTCACGTAGATAACATTAGTTCAATTAATCTTACAAAGAATCCGATATGTCACTCTAGGACCAAACATATAGAGGTCAAACACCATTTCATTCGAGAACATGTGGCCAACGGAGCCATACAACTCGAATACGTCGAATCAAAGTCTAACTTAGCAGACCTATTTACTAAACCCCTACCCGAAGCCGAATTTAGTCTATTAAGACGAAAATTGGGCATGTGCGTAGTAGAATAGGAACTTGCAAATTATATTTTCTTACTACTATTTCTTAATTTTCATTTTTTATGGAACTAGTATAGGGCATACCTTAGATATCATGCACCTATAGATTTAAGGAGTCAATACATCTCACAACACATAGGACTAATGTGTTTGTGTACTTAGCCACGTAGATGGGCGTGAGATGTTAGGACCTTACTCCTGGTTCTAGATGTAGAGCTAGTGCATCGCTATGAACCACGGAGTATAATCATACACACTAACCGACTCTGACCAGGACAGGTTGATCTTTCATATCAATCAAGCCAAATATGAGTCGAACATTTTATAGATGAACTTATTTTTAGTATATTATTTTCAAAATAATGTGGAACATGCTTGGACTTTAAATTTAACACTTATTTTTGTTTTCCACACACACCCTCACTCTTTTCGATATATGACAAAAGGGGGAGAAAAAGGCCAAAGTTAAGGGGTCAAATATTTTTTTGATAACTTAACTCTTACTTTATATTTAAACCAAAAGTTAACTTTAAGTTTTGAAAACTTATTAAAGGCCAAGTTAAGAGAATTCTTAACTTAAACTTATTTGTGTCGTCAACGTTTTACTTATTTTTAAATATTATGCCCTTAATGTTTTACTTAAGGGGGAGAAAGGGCCAAGTTAAGAAGAACTCTTAACTTAAATGTTTTACTAAGGCCAACTTTAAGTAATGTTAATTACTTAAAGAAACCCTCAAAGGGGAGGATTAAGGTCTTTCTTCAAGACTCACCCTCGGTCAAGGGGGAGGTTTCCTCAAGGGGGAGTACTTGAAGAAAATCCTTACTACTTCAACTTAATCTTCTTTGTTTCTTGTTTGTTTCTAATGCACATTATTCTTCATGCTTGCTATTTACTTAACTTTGTATGTGGGTTTGCCATAAATCAAAAAGGGGGAGATTGTTGGTGCAGTAGGCACCTAAGTCGAACCTGAGTTTTGATTATAGCAAACGATACAAAGTTAAGCTCATGTCGTTATCTCACGAGCTGAATCGAGTGTGCAGAAGATTGCTATAGCTGGAGCTGAAGGCTAGCGACACCCGGAGGAAGCCGCGGTGGTCGGGCGACACTCGAGTGACTTCGGAGGGAGCCGAAGGAATCGAGTGGAAGGCCGGAAGCAAAAGCAACACGTAAGTATCGAGGTAAGCTCGTGTGTGCGAGCGTAAGTGAGGTCGTATCCTCGTTACGGGGATGATCTTAAGCGTAGATCCGACCAAAGACATCCTATAGATGGTCTAGGTCGAGATCGGACGGTCGACGACCGTCGAAATTATGTTTTTGTTGAGCTAACTTTGACTTGCAGCAAGCATCAGTCGACTGCCAGCTTGGAGGACTCGACTGCCGTCAATCAATCGATCGTCGAGAGTCGACTCGATGATCGCCATCACCGATCGATGATGGCCATCAGTCGACTGATGGTCAATGATCAGATTCGAGGAGTCAAGGCTTATCACCCCATTTCAAGGAGATTGGTGCTCAATTGTGATTGGCTAGGGTTCCTCTCGAAAAGGGGCTCAAAGGCTATAAAAGGAGGGTCAATCCTTGGGTTTCATCATCAATTCTAAGCTTCCATGAGCTTCCGCAAAGCTATAACTCTCCGACAGCGAAGTTCTTCTTCTCCGATGCTAGGTTTAATTTTCTTTTAGTTTTTGTACGTCGGTTTTAGATTTATTTGTTGTTCATTTACTTTTTCGAAGCTCTTTTTCTATCATAACGAGGAGAGGGGGAGTGTCCCTCTACCTCAAGTTTTTGTTCTTGTATCGATTAACTCCTACCTCCAACGAGGAGGAGTTCGTTTAGTGTTTTGCCCTCCGTGCGTGGTCAAGGACCACTAGGGCCTTGGAGTAGTAGCCGAAGGCTACGAACCAAGTAAAAAGAATTGTCTCTTTTATTTATTGTTTATATTTCCGCTGTAATTTATCTACTCGACTTTCAAAGAACGATTTCGCAAAAAGCTTTTGTTTCGCTATTCACCCCCCCCTCTAGCGAACCGCCTCGATCCTACAATGGTCAACCCTAGTCAACCATCAAAGTCTCCCTCGAGTCAAACTCGAGTCCGGTCAAACATAACCCGGGTCGATTGCTCTAACAATCTCCCCATCAAATTAACCGACATCAATGTCCAACATCAATGTCAAACCACTTTGTCAAACATCCTATGTCAAACATCAAAACCTCACTCGAGTCAAACTCGAGTAAGGTCAATCGTGACCTGGGTCGATTGCACCAATACACCATACCTAGATGGACACACTCCCCTTAAAGGCTTGCTCTTCCTTGACCATTTGCACCAACAATATCCTTAGAGAGTTTCTAAGCCTATAGGAAACTTAAACCATCAAAAATAAGGGTAAAATTTCAAACTTGAACTTTAACCTCCCTTGAAATTCAATACTCCACCCTAAAACCTAATCATTTACAATGATTATTTTACCCTTCCAATGCTTTCCAAAGCATATTCTAGGGGTATGAGACATTAGGGTACCCTAGGGTAGCTAATGCATGGCTTAAAAAATCTTGTTCAGCTGAAATCAACACCATCAGTCGATTGAAATCATAAATTAGATGACTGCCTTACCATTAGTCGACTGCTCTAAGCAGCAGTCGATTAGTTTCTGCAAATTGCAGAAATATATTCAAAAATTTGATTTTGATAAATCATAAGTAAATATACGTATTTTGAAAAATTCTAAAAATTTATACGTATATTACTTGCATCAAATACAATGGATGAAAAATATTTTTATAATAAAATACAAATTAAATTGAAATATTGATACAAAGTTCAAAAGCGTTGATAACTTCAATATGTTTGGGCTAACTTGTATCAACTTGTTCAATGGTGATTGCTATCAAAAGATAGGCTTCACCAAGATTTTCTAAAATAATTTTAAAATATCTTCAAAACCTTATTTTGAACCATGGTCTATGGGATAGATGTACATGACTTGTACATTAGCTTTCCTCAAGATTCATCAATGTCATATTATGAGTTTGAGTTCATTTAGATGCAAGAACTGTTAGTACCTATAAGATTCATATATCTCCACAATGAAGTGATATTATCCACTTTGGGCCTAAACCCTCATGGTTTTGTTTTTGGGTTTTACCCAAAAGGCCTCATGCCAATGAAAATTTCTTTTTATCTTATAAGCACATGATATTTTCCATGTCTTACCAATGTGAGACTTTGATTGTATTCCCTATACTCTCAACAATCCCCCCTCAAACAAAGGACCAAATTGAGCCCCCCTTAAGCCTATCCATCCTCGAAGGACTTCTTCTACTTGATGTTTGATCCTTAACCCACCAGGACTTTCTGCCAATTGTTTGGTCCTCTTGATCCAACTTGAATCCCTACCTGGTGTCTGGTTCTCTTGATCCGAACATGAGAGCTCCACCTCCTTTATTCGAGGTTCATGGTTTGTCATGGACCATGACTCTGATACCATTGTTAGTGCCTATAATATTCATATATCTCCACAATGACATGATATTGTCCACATTGGGCCTAAATTCTCATGGTTTTGTTTTTGAGTTTTACCCAAAAGGCCTCATGCCAATGGAAATATCTTTTTATCTTATAAGTGTCACGCCCGCCCTTTCCAAGGGTTCGGAGGGGCGGCGCAACGCGATCGTACATACATGCATTGCAGCGGAAGACTACATATACTTCTTACAGTGGAAGACTTTAGATTTATATTTTTTTTTCTCCTTTAAAACATAAACATGCGTCATCATTTCATAAATACTTCTTTTTAAACATAGAACATGCATCATCATTTCATAAGTACTTAGTTCAAGTTCATAAAAATCATCTTAAAGGAAAACATGCATAAGGAAACATAACAGATCTCCTCCACCATGCCACTACCACACACACTTTGCCCCTCCTGTTGCTCCCTTTAGTTTAGCCACCCTTTACCCTTATCTGCAGTACAAGGGAACATAAACTATAAACACATAGGCTTAGTAAGATCATGTCCTACTCACAAAAACCATACGTCAAACATTAAGCATAGAGTAGTGACATGATCATATAAAACATATAAGCATATCATTCATATAAACATACAACGACATATAAACGAACATAACATGCATATAAACATACAAGAACATAAGCAAGCATAACATGCATATAACATACCATAACACAAGCATAGCATTCATATAAACTGTTGGATCGAAGCGGATCGCTAGAGGGGGGGTGAATAGCGATAAAACTTTTTCGTACGAATTCGTTTCAAAACACTTATATGCAGCGGAAAGATAAATAAAAAATAAAAGAGACAAGTAGATTTTTTACTTGGTTCGTAGCCTTCGGCTACTACTCCAAGGCCCTAGTGATCCTTGATCACGCACGGAGGGCAAATCACTAATGAACTCCTCCTCGTTGGAGGTAGGAGTTAATCGGATACAAAAACCACAAAAGAGACTCGAGATAGAGGGACACTCCCCCTCTTCTCGTTACGATAAAACCAAAATAAAAAGAAGTACAGAATTGAATTAAACTTAGATTATACCGACGACTCATAGATGGAAAGATGAAACCCTAGTCGTCATGTCTGCAGAGCTTCGTCGTAGGAATGTCGGAGACTCGTAGTGTACCGGAAGCACTTGGAAGTTTTTTAATTGATGAAAAACCCTAGGACAAGCCCTCCTTTTATAGCCTTTGAGCCCCTCATCGAATGGGTCTTCAACCAATCACAAATGGGCACAAAACCTCCTTGAAAAGAGGTGATAAGCCTTGACTTCTCGAGGCTGATCATTGACCATCAGTCGACTGATGGCCATCATCAGTCGATGGCGGCATCGATCAGTCTTGAACTTTCAGCGATCGGATCGATTGGCGGCGATCGAGTCCTCCAAGTGTTAGCTCAACAAAAACATAATTTCGACGGTCGTCGACCATCTTATCTCGACCTAGACCATCTATAGGATGTCTTTGGTTGGATCTACGCTTAAGACCATCCCCATAAGGAGGATACGACCTCATTTACGCTCACACACACGAGCTTACCTCGATACTTACTGCGTCGCTTTCTCTTTTGGCCTTCCACTCGATTCCTTCGGCTCCCTCCGAAGTCACTCGAGTGTCGCCCGACCACCGCGGCTTCCTCTGGGTGTCGCTAGCCATCAGCTTCAGCTTTAGCACTTTTCTGCACACTCGATTCAGCTCGTGAGATAATGATATATCCTTGACTTTGCGTCTTTTGCCATAATCAAAATACAGGTTCGACTTAGGTGCCCCTGCACCAACAATCTCCCCCTTTTTGATCCTATGGAAAATTTACACAAAGTGAAGGGAAAATATAAAGCAGAAAATGAGTAAGATAAACATTACGCTCATTTGTAGTGAACTCCCTCTTAACCTTCGGTGAGTTTTAAAACAAAAGTTTTAATTTTCAAAAATTTAAATTTTGTTCTCCCCCTTAACTTATGCTCTTCTCCCCCTTTTGCCATGAATAAAAAAAAATGTGGGGTTTTTTATAAAAAGTAGGGGTTTTTTAATAGAAAAGGTAGCATGCATAAAGATTATCTAACATGAGTCCAAGCATGTGTCTTGATTTAATTTTGTTCGAGGTATAGCCCTCTGCACCAACAATGAAAGTTTTTGGAAACTAAGTTTGATTTTCAAAAAATTAGCTTTGAGTTCCACAATACTTATACGCTAATAACTTTTGAAAATATATATAACCCTTAGAGTTAGTTTCCTCTCCCCCTTAATCAAATATATAAGGTACAGAAGAGTTAGGGGGCGCTAAACATTGACCTAGAAGGTTGTATATTTAGAATTTTTTCCAAGTATAAGTACACGTTTAAGCTCGATAGTTTGAAAAATAGATAACATTTTTGAAAAGATTATGTAAATTGAAATTGTTCCTTATTGATCTCACCCATTCTAAGTGTCTTAGAATTGGTCACCTTATATGTTGTGTGAGATGATTCCAATTTTATCTTGATTACGTTTTAATGATTTGAAACTTGTCAACCTTGCGTTAGATTCGGATTTGATACTAAGCTCATCAAGTCACCTTTTCAAGATCTTGGCTTCCAGGTCGTGGCGAGGCACAGTGGTCTTCTTTGATCGGAAAAACGACCACTTCCTTAGACAAAGCCAATTTCGAGAAAGTAGTAACTTGACTCACCTAAGACCACTTCCTGGTCTAACTAGTCTAGGATACGGCGAGGTAGCTTCAGCTAGTTCCACTCGGTCAAGTGCACCGAACTAGATACGCCTTATCTAGCCCGAATACACAAGACTTCGCTTTCCTAGCATACTATCATCTCTCCGCGTCTTGGTACTATGTTATCAAGCATTGACGAGTTATAGTCCTATCTAACCATTCTAAAAGAAATAAGAGGTTTAGGTTATCGGATATACTATTTTTGTATTAGCTCCCCCTGGATCATTGAACCGATATGGTCTGGTTAAGTAATGAACTTGATCCTTGGGAATCCAAAACCTATTGTTCCTTATATGTGAATTTAATAAAGTTTTTGGGACCCACGCTTGGACTCGATGATGACTACGATTTACGATAGACATGTAAGATATATTCGTAGTCTTTGAGCTATATCCGAGTCCGACTCTGTTGTACATGGCTCTCTGAGTTCCAAGAAGTCGGTTAAGATTCTTGGACCCCGTCGAGAACTTGTTCAACCGAGCTTCGAGCTCTTGGACTTGCCCTTTCAAGAGAGAGTTCTCTTCTTCGAGTTTTTCAACTCGAGTTGAGTCCTCCTCTTGAATTCGACTAGTCGAAGAGTTTAGGGGTGTCTCTTGTTTGAGGGTTTCAACCTCCTCAACCAAGGACTCGACCCTAGACTCGGATTTAGCTAATTTTCTAGTTAGCAATTTAATCGTATTGTAAAGCGTATGAATTAGTGAGAGGCTAACCTTAATTTTATCTTTCGATCCGGCTTTGAGTTGCTTCTCGAAATAGTCCTCGAGTTCAGAGTCGGTGTTGTAATTGGATTCGGATTCGAACTCTGACTCGGACTCTTCGGGTCTTGCCATGCATGCTATGCCGCCGCCTTCTTCGTTGTCCCATGTTGCATGAAAAGCCTTCTTTTTATTTGATTTGAATTGTGCCCTCTTTTGATTCTTTAGTAGCCTCCTTTCCCTCCGAACGATCTTCCGCACTACGTTCACTATTGCTTCCACCTTTTCTGATTCGGACTCCGATTCATCTTCGGGTTCGAGTTCATCTACTTGCCTAGTAGGTGGCTTGCTTCTTTGTCCTGCAAGTAGAGCAATACCTCTCTCAGCCCGGACCATGTTAGTTTGCTCGTGAAGTTCAAACTCGGAAAATAATTCGTCTAACCTAAGCTTTGAAAGGTCCTTAGAGACCTTGTAGGCATCAACCATGGATGCCCACAAGGTAGTCCTAGGAAATGAATTAAGAACGTACCTTAGGAGGTCGCGGTTTTCGACCTTATGTCCGATGGTGTGCAATCCGTTGACAATGTCCTGGACGCGGGCGTGTAGTTGCGTTGCCGTCTCACATTCCTGCATTTTTAGGTTATACAATTTATTAAGTAGTAAGTCACGCTTACTTACCTTCGCGTCATTAGTCCCTTCGTGTAGTTCTATGAGTTTTGTCCACAAATCTTTTGCGCAGATGAAGGGTCCGATGCGGTTGAGCTCTTCCTTAGACAAACCGCATTGCAATATTTGGGTTGCTCTTGCATCGGCTTCGATTTGCCTCTTGGTTGCATTGGTCCACTTGTTGAAATCCAAGGGCTCATCTTGATCATTGGTGGGTAGAGCAAAGCCGGTTTGGATGATTATCCAAGACTCGACTTGTCTTTTTAGAAAACACACCATCCGACCTTTTCAGTAACGGAAATCATCTCCGCTAAAGAACGGAGGTCGGGTGGTGCTGTACCCCTCAATGTGGGTCATAAAGAAAAACTTGCACACACAAAAAAAAACAAAAAAAACTTGCCAAGACTCGAGTCTTGGATTAGTAGTGCGAAAAATAAAAGGAAACACACGAGAAATAGAAAGTTAAACAAAGAGATAAGAAACTAAACAAAAAGTAAGTACTCACAACCTTCGATGTCCCCGAAAGGGTACTAAACGTTGTTTTATGGGGATAAAAATAGTTTGTTACGGGGTAAACCCCATAAGAAGTGTATATCTCTCAGAGAGCTTCAATTTGGTGGGTAGATCGTTTCGTGAGTCCACTTGTAGCAAAAGTTATGCTCGTTTGATCGTAAGGTACTCCGAAGGCGATTAATACTTGCAAAAACACAGCCAAAAACTATGTACCAAGACTTGGTCTTGGATTAGTAGTGTGGGAGAAATCTTAAAACAATAAATACGAAAAGAAAAATGCTCGACCAGTGGTTGCACCGAATCTGAGTGCCCCCAGCTCTGATACCAATTGTTGGATCGAAGTGGATCGCTAGAGGGGGGGGTGAATAGCGATAAAACTTTTTCGTACGAATTCGTTTCAAAACACTTATATGCAGCGGAAAGATAAATAAAAAATAAAAGAGACAAGTAGATTTTTTACTTGGTTCGTAGCCTTCGGCTACTACTCCAAGGCCCTAGTGATCCTTGATCACGCACGGAGGGCAAATCACTAATGAACTCCTCCTCGTTGGAGGTAGGAGTTTATCGGATACAAAAACCACGAAAGAGACTCGAGATAGAGGGACACTCCCCCTCTTCTCGTTACGATAAAACCAAAATAAAAAGAAGTACAGAATTGAATTAAACTTAGATTATACCGACGACTCGTAGATGGAAAGATGAAACCCTAGTCGTCATGTCTGCAGAGCTTCGTCGTAGGAATGTCGGAGACTCGTAGTGTACCGGAAGCACTTGGAAGTTTTTTAATTGATGAAAAACCCTAGGATAAGCCCTCCTTTTATAGCCTTTGAGCCCCTCATCGAATGGGTTTTCAACCAATCACAAATGGGCACAAAACCTTCTTGCAAAGAGGTGATAAGCCTTGACTTCTCGAGGTTGATCATTGACCATCAGTCGACTGATGGCCATCATCAGTCGACTGATGGCAGCATCAGTCGAGTGCTGAACTCCGATAGTCGACTGATTGACGGCAGTAGAGTCCTCCAAGCTGGCTGTCGACTGATACTTGTTGCAAGTCAAAGTTAGCTCAACAAAAATATAATTTCGACGGTCGTCGACCGTCCGATCTCGACCTAGACCATCTATAGGATGTCTTTGGTCGGATCTACGCATAAGACCATCCCCGTAAGGAGGATACGCCCTCACTTACGCTCACACACACGAGCTTACCTCGATACTTATTGCGTCGCTTTCGCTTTTGGCCTTCCACTCGATTCCTTCGGCTCCTTCCGAGTCACTCGAGTGTCGCCCGACCACCGCGGCTTCCTCCGGGTGTCGCTAGCCTTCAGCTTCAGTTTTAGCACTTTTCTGCACACTCGATTCAGCTCGTGAGATAATGATATATCCTTGACTTTGCGTCTTTTACCATAATCAAAATACAGGTTCGACTTAGGTTCCCCTACACCAACATAAACATCTAAGAATATAAGCAAACATATCATGCATATAACATACCAGAACATAAGCAAGCATAACATGCATATAGACATACAAGAACATAAGCAAGCATAACATGCATATAGACATACAAGAACATAAGCAAGCATAACATGCATATAAACATAAGCATAACATGAATATAACATCATAATGATCCAGACATGAACTAAGGACATATGCATGATGCTCTGTGAAAACATATATTAACTAAGTAATGCAGCTCAGCAATACGTAAACTGAAACGAAGTGTACCACATCATCATCATCATAATAGGCCCATACTATGTCTGTCGACCTAGGGGCAACAAAACATAGAAGCCCCTCCTAAGCCTGTACTTATGACCGTCGACCTAGGGCATCTGGGAGCCCATCCCCTGGACCTTGTTAGGGTCCTGGTACAAGCCATGCAGAAAGTAAAATACTTATCATGCTTCATTTCATAACATATCATATTTCTTTTCATAAACATATCATGTTCCTTATCATGGCATATCATATTCCTTCTTCATAGCATATCATGTTCCTTCTTCATAACATATCTTTTTTTTTCTTTTCATAACATATCAAATTCCTTCATCATAACATATCATATTACTTTTCATACATATCAAGTTCCTTCTTTATAACATATCATACATTCACACAATTCACATGGCAATGAGCATATTATACATTTAACATGGTAACGAGCAGAAATTTATCATGCATCCCTACTATTAACATAGACATATGGTAGTGACATAAACCAATCATGCTAAACCACTTGAGCAAGGACTACTTAACATCATGTTAACATCACACACATATAGGGCATGGCATAAACATCATGAACAAGCATACATGGAGTGATCTAAACTTCAAGGAGTTATACCAAAGTTTTAAACCCTAAACAACTTATATATGATCTAACTAACCACATATTAATTCTTTCACATATAAAGCATGGCATGGAAGGCACTTAGGAGTTTAGATAAGTCTTGGCCGAGAGTTTCAAGAAAACCTAAGATCCATTTCTTAAATCTAGCTTAGCTTTCACATGTTACCTATATCTACATTCAAAACATAGCATGGCAATTTATAGATCATAGCATGATAGACCTAAATGGGTCTTGGCCGAATGGTTCAAGGAACTTAAAGGATCAACCACTTAAATTTAGGTTAGCTAACAACATGTTATCTTCATCTAACATCAAAACATAGCATGAACTCATCTATAGCATGGCATAGAACATGTTATCTTCATCTAACATCAAAACATGGCATGAACTCATTTAAAGCCTAGCATAGAACATGTTATCTTCATCTAACATCAAAACATATCATGAACTCATCTAGAGCATGCATAGAAAAACATATTAGGGGTCCAAAGGGGCTCGTCCGAGAGTCCTAGGAGGGTTTGAAGATCAACCACTTAACCAAACCCATCTAGAAACCTATCATCATCATATTCATACAAGGTATAGCATAGATCATCATGGAGAGCACAAGTAATGGTCTTGGACAAAAGTTTCTTGGAGTTTTTAAGATCAAACACTTAGCCAAACCTATCTAGCAACCTATCATCATCATATTCATACAAGCTATAGCATGGATCATCATGGAGGGCACAAGGAAGGGTCTTGGCAGAAAGTTCATGAAGGGATTTACATAATAACTTCAATTGAAAACAACTTGTATGCAGGTGAGGGGATACTTACATCCTTCGCTTTGTTAATAATTGGAAAATACCCTAAGGGATGCCAAACCTAAAGCCTTCTTCTTGCTTGGATAGATCTCGAAAAATGGAAGAGGGAGCTTAGGGTTTTTGGTGAGGAAGAAGAAGAGAAGGAGAAGATGCCAACTTTGATTTCTCATGTCTCCTCATTCCCCTATTTATTCAATTGAAGGTGTCCCTTAGCCTCCCTTACCCTTTTCTATCATTTTCCATATTCCTCTAATAGTACAACCCTTCTGGGCTTCTAGTTATTGGATGCATTTTAGGGCTTAGCTATCTACTAGAGGTTTGGGGTTCAATTCCTAGGCCATGCATACTTTTTGGCTCTATTTCTTTTATTTTTTGTAAGAGCCCACATAAATCCCATTATAATAATGCAAAAATTCTTGTAAAATTTCTAGGAATTTTACGGGCGTTACAATCCTTCATACCCTTTAAAAGTTTCATCCTCGAAACTTAGAACAACTCTGGGTACTTTTGTTTCATGTCCTCCTCGCATTCCCAGGTAGCTTCTTCGTACCGTTGATTTTGCCATAGGACCTTCACTAAGGGCACCTATTTATTCCTTAGCCTTTTGACTTCTCGGTCTAGTATCTGGATAGGCCGACTTTCATAACTCAGGTCCTCTTGAATTTGCACTATTTGTGGCTCGATCACTTGGTCCGTACTGGAAATGCACTTCTTGAGCATCGAAATGTGGAACATGTTGTGAATAGCCGACATCTCTTGAGGCAACTCTAGCTCGTAAGCTACCTTGCCAACTCTCTTCAATATCGGATACGGTCCCACATAGCACGGACTCAACTTACCCTTCCTTCCGAATCTCATCACTCCCTTCATAGGGGCCACTTTGAGGAATATCAGATCCCCGACTTCGAATTCTAACGGTCTACGCCGCATATCTGCATAGCTCTTTTGCCGGCTCTGAGAAGTTTCAATTCTTTGGTGGATGTTCTGTATAGCTCGGGTGGTGTCGTCAATGAAATCTATCTGGAGTCCCATTCCTTTCTTTTCACCACCCTCGTACCAGCATATAGGAGATCTACATTTCCTCCCGTATAGAGCCTCGTAGGGCGCCATTCCAATAGTAGCTTGGTAGCTATTGTTGTAGGCGAATTCTACCAAGCATAAGTATCGGCACAAGCTCCCTTTGAAATCCAGGGCGCAAGCTCGTAACATATCATCCAGTACTTGATTTACCCTTTTGGTCTGTCCGTCCATCTGAGGATGGACGGCAGTACTGAATAATAGCTTCGTGCCAAGGGCCTTCTTAACACATTCCCAGAAATGGGAAATAAAGCGACCATCTCTGTCAGAAATGATGGTCCTAGGAATCCCATGTAATCTGATAATTTCCCTAGCATATAATTGAGCAAATTGCTCCGTCGAATAGGTCATCTTGATTGCTAAGAAGTGGGCAGACTTCGTCAATCTGTCCATAATTACCCATATAGCATCATATCCGTTTGTCGTCTTGGGCAATCCTGAGATGAAATCCATAGAAATATCTTCCCATTCCATTCTAGAATTTGGATCGGCTGCAGTGTTCCTCCAGGTCTTTGGTGTTCTGCATTAACCCTCTGGCAGGTCAGGTAGGTACTGACATACTGAGCCACATCTCTTTTTATTTCGAACCACCAGATTTTTCTTTTCAGGTCCGTGAGCTTCCTCAAATATTTTCTTCCGTAATTCTGGATCATCGGGAATACACAAGCGATCCCTAAGGTAGAGTATTCCACTATCAGAGTTACGAAACCCGTCATCCTTTCCTTTTAGGACCTCTTGCTTGATCCTCTGAATGGTCGGGTCATGGGTTTGCTTTTCCAATATATCGTCGAACAGCGTTGGTGCTATCGTCATGGTCGAGAGCTGTCTAGAAATGATTTCAACCCTGTAACGCTAATTTCCTTTTCTAATGGCCGAGATAATACTGATAGAGACATCAAGGTGGCGTAGGACTTCCTGCTGAGTGCATCGGCCACCTTGTTCGCCTTTCCTGGATGGTAGAAGATCTCGTAGTCATAATCCTTGACAAGCTCGAGCCATCTGCGTTGTCTCATGTTTAGGTCCTTCTATGTGAAGAAATATTTCAGACTCTGGTGGTCTGTATAAATCCTACACTGAGCTCCATATAGATAATGCCTCCATGTTTTTAGAGCAAAGACCACGACTGCTAGCTCTAGATCGTGAGTGGGATAATTCCTTTCATGTTCTTTGAGTTACCTAGAGGCATAAGCAATGACCTTGCCATTCTGTATGAGTATAGCTCTGAGTCCCAACTTGGAAGCGTCGATGTACATGTCGAAGCCTTCGTTACTGTCTGGAAGAGCAAGGATTGGAGCGCTGGTCAGTCTCTTTTTCAATTCTGTGAAACTCTTCTTGCAGGCATCTGTCCATTCATACTTTTTGTTCTTTCTGGTGAGGACTGTCATAGGGGTTGCAATTCTAGAGAAATTCTCTACAAACTTCCTATAGTAGCTTGCTAGCCCAAGAAAACTTCTGATCTCGCTGACATTCTTTGGTCGGTTCCAGTTACTCACATCTTCAATCTTTATTGGGTCTACCATCACTCCGTGCTTGGATATAACATGACCTAAAAATGATACTTGATCGAGCCAGAATTCGCATTTGGAGAACTTTGCATACAGCTGCTTTTCTCGAAGAATCTGTAATACCATATTCAGGTGTTATGCGTGCTCTTCTGGGATTCTCGAATATATCAGTATATCGTCGATGAAAACAATTACAAATTTGTCGAGAAATGCCGAGAATACCCGATTCATCAGATCCATGAACATAGCAGGTGCATTCGTCACTCCGAAGGGCATAACTACGAACTCATAATGTCTGTATCTTGTTCGGAAAGCCGTCTTTGGTATATCATCTGGTTTCACTTTCACTTGATGATAGCCAAACATCAGGTCAATCTTAGAGAAGATGGTGGCACCCCTTAGCTGGTCGAATAGGTCATCAATCCATGGTAAAGGGTACCTGTTCTTGATCGTCACATTATTTAGCACTCGATATTCTATGCACATTCGCATAGACCCATCTTTCTTCTTCACCAACAGTACTGGAGCACCCCATGGAGAGTGACTTGGGCATATGAGTCCCTTGTCGAGTAACTCCTGTAGCTATTTTTGAAGTTCCTTCAATTCAGCCGGTGCCATACAGTAAGGTGCTTTACAGATCAGGTTAGTACCAGGAATCAATTCGATCTCAAATTCAATTTCTCTATCTGGGGCTAACCCTGGTAGTTCATCTGGGAATACTTCTGGGTAGTTGCATACAACTCTGACATCTTCTAGCTTCTGGTCCTCGGCTTGACTTGTATCAACCACATGTGCTAGAAACCCAGTGCATCCACTGTCTAACATCTTGCGCGCCTGCAGAGCTGATAGAAATTTATCAATTCTTCTCCTCGGCTCTCCAATAAATTCAAACATAGGTTCTGTCTCCGGCTGGAAGACCACTTTTCTTTTACGGCACTCGATCAAAGCACCGTACTTGCTTAAGAAATCCATGTGCAATATGACATCATAATCCTGCATGTCAAGCACTATCAGATCACAGTAGAGTTCTTTGTCTACGATTCTGATGGGTGCGACTCGCAGCATATGAGTGGAGGGCATTACTTCTCCTGAGGGAAGAGTGGTTAAGAACTTGCGATCCAAAGCTTGTAGTGGCATGTCTATCTTTTCCGTGAAGGGTGTAGAAACAAACGAATGTGTTGCCCCAGTATCAAATAATGCAAAGAGTATGCATCTTGTAAAATAAATATCTGACCTGTGACAACTGTAGAAGTGTTCGCCACATCTTCTTGGGTGAGAGAGAATACCCTGGCATCTGTCATAACTGGCAGGGCTTCCAATCTCCCTTGACTGATCAGGGTTCCTTCGATTATAGCCTACATCTGGTGTAGCTGTGGAGGAGCACCCTTGTACTGGGCAATCGGCTGAGGAGGTGCCTGAACCTGAATAGGGAAGTCCTTGACTCTATGCCCTTCCTGTCCACAGTTGTAACATCTATTTGTGCCTCGGTAGCATACTCCAGGATGTATCTTCCCGCATGTAGCACACAGAGGGATCTTGGGCTGCTTGTTCGCTGGACCACCTTTAGAGTCATCCCATTGCTTTCTCTTGCGGTGGTTCCCTTCCAAATACTGCTCTTTCTCGAATTTCCCGACTGGGCTTGACCCCTGCCTTCACTCAGTGCCTTCTTTTGTTGGTTAATATTGTTCAGATAATGCTCCGTAATCAAGGCACTACTGAATAGCTCCTCTGCGATCTGCAGTCTATTAACTCCGCCGACCACATTCAGAGCTATCTCGGGTTGGAGCATCTTCAGCATGAGTCTAACCCTTTCTCTTTCTGTGCTGACCAACTCTGGGCATAGGCGTGCGAGTCGGTTGAATCTCTTCACAGCTTCACTGACTGATAGGTCACCTTGCCGAAACCCAGTGAACTCGTCATAATGCTTGTTCGTCACTCGCATATGGAAAAATTCTTCGAAAAATTCATACTCGAAGTCCGTCCATCTCATCTGATTTACTTGCCTCTTTGCTTTAACCCATTCCCACCACATCCGAGCATCTCCCGAAAGGCAAAATGATGCGTACTTAATCTTCTCATATTTGGGCCAGTCCAGTAGCTCTACGATGCTTTCCACCGTCTTGAACCAGGCCTGGGCATCCCATGGTTCACAAGTACCAGAGAAATTTTCCGGCTTCGGCCTCTACCACTGGATCAGGTAAGCTTCCTGTCGAACCATCGGGCCAGGGCCCGCTAGTGGGGCGGTAGGGTTTCCTCATTGATTCATTAAGGCATTTATCACTTGTTGTTGCTCTGTGACTTGACGCTGGAGTTCAGTAACCACATGAATAAGGTCATGTGGGGGCGCTATCTCATCGACTCTACTACTGCGTCTCCCAGCCATGTTTATCTTCATATATTAGAGTAAGGCTAGTATAAGATTATCGTTCATATATCTATGCATAGTTAAACTAAAGGCTAGCATAAGGTTATCATACATAGCTTCATGCATATTTAAGTCAGAAGCATTTTTTATCATACATAAACAAAATAGAGTAGGCATAGAAATTCTTACTTGGAGCAGCAGGATTTGGAGCTTGATGTGTGTGTAGTGGAAAGGCAGATTTGCTCCGATACCAACCTTTCACGCCCGCCCTTTCCAGGGGTTTGGAGGGGCGGCACGACACGATCGTACATACATGCATTGCAGCGGAAGACTACATATACTTCTTACAGCGGAAGACTTTAGAATTATATTTTTTTTTCTTCTTTAAAACATAAACATGCATCATCATTTCATAAATACTTCTTTTTAAACATAGAGCATGCATCATCATTTCATACGTACTTAGTTCAAGTTCATAAAAATCATCTTAAAGGAAAACATGCATAAGGAAACATAACATATCTCCTCCACTATGCCACTACCACACACACTTTGCCCCTCCTGCTGCTCCCTTTAGTTTAGCCACCCTTTACCCTTATCTACAGTACAAGGGAACATAAACTATAAGCACATAGGCTTAGTAAGATCCTGTCCTACTCACAAAAACCATACGTCAAATATTAAGCATAGAGTAGTGACATGATCATATAACACATATAAGCATATCATTCATATAAACATACAACGACATATAAACGAACATAACATGCATATAAACATACAAGAACATAAGCAAGCATAACATGCATATAACATACCAGAACATAAGCATAACATTCATATAAACATCTAAGAACATAAGCAAACATATCATGCATATAACATACCAGAACATAAGCAAGCATAACATGCATATAGACATACAAGAACATAAGCAAGCATAACATGCATATAGACATACAAGAACATAAGCAAGCATAACATGCATATAGACATACAAGAACATAAGCAAGCATAACATGCATATAAACATAAGCATAACATGAATATAACATCATAATGATCCAGACATGAACTAAGGATATATGCAGGATGCTCTTTGAAAACATATATTATAGGTATTTAAACATAATCTCAACATATTTGGCCTGACATTGTACCATATCATCATCATGATACTAGGCCCGTACTATGTCCGTCGACCTAGGGGCAACATAACATAGAAGGCCATCCTAAGCCGGTACTTATGACCGTCGGCCTAGGGCATCTGGGAGCCCATCCCCTGGACCTTGTTAGGGTCCTGGTACAAGCCATGCAAAAAGTAAAATACTTATCATGCTTCATATCATAACATATCATATTTCTTTTCATAAACATATCATGTTCCTTATCATGACATATCATATTCCTTCTTCATAGCATATCATGTTCCTTCTTCATAACATATCTTTTTTTTTCTTTTCATAACATATCATATTCCTTCATCATAACATATCATATTTCTTTTTATACATATCAAGTTCCTTCTTTATAACATATCATACATTCACACAATTCACATGGCAATGAGCATATCATACATTTAACATGGTAATGAGCAGAAATTTATCATGCATCCCTACTATTAACATAGACATATGGTAGTGACATAAACCAATCATGCTAAACCACTTGAGCAAGGACTACTTAACATCATGTTAACATCACACACATATAGGGCATGGCATAAACATCATGAACAAGCATACATGGAGTGATCTAAATTTCATGGAGTTATACCAAAGTTTTAAACCCTAAACAACTTATATATGATCTAACTAACCACATATTAATTCTTTCACATATAAAGCATGGCAATTTATAGATCATAGCATGAAAGACCTAAATGGGTCTTGGCCGAATGGTTCAAGGAACTTAAAGGATCAACCACTTAAATTTAGGTTAGCTAACAACATGTTATCTTCATCTAACATCAAAACATAGCATGAACTCATCTATAGCATGGCATAGAACATGTTATCTTCATCTAACATCAAAACATGGCATGAACTCATTTAAAGCCTAGCATAGAACATGTTATCTTCATCTAACATCAAAACATATCATGAACTCATCTAGAGCATGCATAGAAAAACACATTAGGGGTCCAAAGGGGCTTGGCCGAGAGTCCTAGGAGGGTTTGAAGATCAACCACTTAACCAAACCCATCTAGAAACCTATCATCATAATATTCATACAAAGTATAGCATAGATCATCATGGAGAGCACAAGTAATGGTCTTGGCTGAAAGTTTCATTGAATTTTTAAGATCAAATACTTAACCAAACCTATCTAGCAACCTATCATCATCATATTCATACAAGGTATAGCATGGATCATCATAGAGGGCACAAGGAAGGGTCTTGGCCGAAAGTTGATGAAGGGATTCACATAATAATATCAATCGAAAACAACTTGTATGCAGGTGAGGGGATATTTATATCCTTCGCTTTCTTAATAGTTGGAAAATACCCTAAGGGATGCCAAACCTAAAGCCTTCTTCTTGCTTGGATAGATCTCGAAAAATGGAAGAGGGAGCTTAGGGTTTTCGGTGAGGAAGAAGATGAGAAGGAGAAGATGCCAACTTTGATTTCTCATGTCTCCTCATTCCCCTATTTATTCACTTGAAGGTGTCCCTTACCCTCCCTTACCCTTATCTATCATTTCCCATATTTCTCTAATAGTACAACCCTGCTGGGCTTCTGGTTATTGGATGCATCTTAGGGCTTTGCTATCTACTAGAGGTTTGGTGTTCAATTCCTAGGCCATGCATCCTTTTTGGCTCTATTCCTTTTATTTTTTGTAAGAGCCCACATAAAGTCAACTATAATCATGCAAAAATTCTTGTAAAATTCCTAGGAATTTTACGGGCATTCCAATAAGCACATGATTTTTTTCCATGTCTTACCAATGTGGGACTTTGATTGTATTCCCCATACTCCAACAAGAACTATTCACCTTGAACTTAACTTATTTTCCTAACATCTCACATGTGTCTAGGGTGTATCAATACACACACATGTCGATTTATAGTACATGTGAGATGTGGGTTTAGGTTCATCCCTAATATAAGGGTTCATATATTTTATCTAGGCAACTCTATTTAATACCCTTATCATGGGACTTCAAATCATGTCATTGTCCTTAATTCAATTTTATTAACCATAATGCATGAAATGTGATCATGGCATATAATGATTGCATAATTTAAAATATTTGTCAATAATCATGATGTCATGACAAAAATAAAAATCTAAATACAAATATGACATATATTACCCAATGATGGAATTCATTCATGATTGAGTCTACAAATTTCGTTAGCACAGCAGAATAATGATAATAAAAGAAATAACGAAATAGACACAATCAAACACACCAATACACAAATATTTAACGTGGTTCGGAACAGAATGGTTCCTACTCCACGGATCGAGCTCTAAAGAGTTCTAGCGATGCCACTGTCACGCCCGCCCTTCCGGGACCCTAAATGTCCAGAGAGGCGGCGCGTGACGCGACCGTACATACATTACATACAGCGGAAGACTTTATACATACTTCTTAATTCTCACAGCGGAAGACTTTAGACATACTTCTTAATACTTTTTTTTTGTTTTTCTTTTAAACATAAACATGCATTAACACATATATACATATATATATACATACTTCTTCTTCTTAGCATAGAGTATGCTTCATAGCGTGGATAGATACTTCTTCTTACTTCTTCTTTACTTCTTCTTCTTAACATAGAGCATGCATCATATATGCAGATACTTAGTGCTTAGTAAATTCATAACATCATCATCATAAGGAGACATAAGTGAGGACATGAATAGACATCTTCATCATAGGTAAACATGTTTAGATCTAACGGATCTTCTCCACCATGCCACTACCACACACATTGGCCCCTCCTGCTGCTCCCTTTAGTTTATCCATCCCTTACCCTTATCTGCAGTACGAGGGAAAGATAAACTATAAGCACATAGGCTTAGTAAGATCCTGTCCTACTCACTAAAACCATACATTATCATTAATCATGGCATGCAGCATTCACAACATAGAAGCAATATAACATGTAACATACTTGGTGTCATCAACTTAACATGTAGCATAAACGTAAGTGAAATATAGCATGGATCACCGTATCATCAAACATAACTTGTAATGTATCTAACGTAAACATGTAAACATTCATAGCATATCATAAAGCATAACTTTCATAACGTATCTAACGTAAGCATGTAAACATTCATAACATATCATAAAGCATAACTTTCATAACGTATCTAACGTAAGCATGTAAACATTCATAACATATCATAAAACATAACTTTCATGACATATCTAACGTAAGCATGTAAACATTCATAACATATCATAAAACATAACTTTCATAACATATAACTTAACATTCTTGGCATATCGTTTAACATAACATGTAACTTAACAATCATGGCATATTATTTAACATACATGTAACTTAACAATCATGGCATATTATTTAACATAACATGTAACTTAACAATCATGGCATATTATTTAACATAACATGTAACTTAACAATCATGGCATATTATTTAACATAACATGTAACTTAACAATCATGGCATATTATTTAACATTACATGTAACTTAACAATCATGACATACATATGCAAGATGCTTTTGAAAACATATATGCTAGGTACGTAAATATAAATCTCAACATATTTGGGCCCGGCATTGTACCACTTCTTCATTATCATAGCGCGCATCCCTAAATAGGCCCGAGGTAGCAAGTCTCGAACCTAATAGGTTTCTAGGCCCGAGTCTTATTCCATCGACCTAGGGGCAATCGTCATAGCGTAGAAGCCCATCCTAGGCCCGAGTCTTACTCCATCGACCTAAGGCATCTTGGAGCCCATCCCGTACTAGGCCCGAATCTTATTCCATCGACCTAGGGGCAATCATACATAGAAGCCCGTCCTAGGCCCGAGTCTTATTCCATCGACCTAGGGCATCTTAGGAGCCCATCCCTTCTTGGACCTTCTTAAGGTCTTGGTACAAGCCATGCAGAAGGTAAAATACTTATATGCTTACTCTACTACATGTCTTATTAACATAGCATAGCATACTTCGTTTCATAACACATCATGCTTCATTTCATTTACATAGCGTAGCATACTTCATTTCATACACCTCATGCTTCACTTCATTAACATAGCATAGCATACTTCATTTCATACACATCATGCTTCATTTCATTTTCATAACATGGCATAATTCATTTCATACACATCAGGCTTCATTTCATTTACATAGCATGGCATACTTCATTTCATAACAACATATCCTATTTCATTAACATAGCATGGCATACTTTATTTCATAACAACATAACTTATTTCATTAACATAGCATGGCATACTTCATTTCATAACAACATAACTTATTTCATTAACATAGCATGGCATGCTTCATTTCATAACAACATAACTTATTTCATCAACATAGCATGACATACTTTATTTCATAACAACATAACTGATTTCATTAACATAACATAGCATACAATTCATGGTATGAACTTCATTGTACCCTAAAGAGGTCAAAGGTGGCCGAATGGCCCTTATAGGCTTTTTAGGGTTTAGACCTTTAACCTAATTCAAGTAACATACATATGCATACAAATTCCATAAAATTCATGGTATGAACTTCATTGTAACCTAAGAACCAAAGGTGGCCGAATGGTCCATGTAGGGCCTTTAGGTTTAACTTTTGACCTAATCCCCTTTTAAAACTTAACCTCATCATATAGTTACAAAACATAGTATGAAACTTCATTGAAACCCTATAGTGGGGTTTGGCCGAATAGAACTATAGTGTTCATTAGGGTTAGCTTTTGTTCTAACCCACTTTAAACCCTAACATCATAATCTAGTTATAAAACATAGCATAAACATAGCATAGAGCTTCTTTGAGACCCTAGTTCATGACTTGGCCGAATGGGTCATGGAGGCCTCTAGAGTTAGATCTTTATCCTAATCCCTATAACATGCTAACATCATCACTTGCAAGCAAAAACAAGATATAACTTCAATAAAACACCAACAAAACCCATGTTGGCCGAATGGTTCATAGGGTTTCCTAGGGTTAACTTTTGACCTAATCCGTTTTAAGCCCTAACATCATCATCTAATTACAAAAGCATGGCATACAACTTCATGGAAACCCTAGATCATATCTTGGCCGAATATAACAATATAGATTTCTTTTATAAAACGTCAACCGAAGCTACTCGTACGCAGGTGAGGGATACTTACATCCTTCGCTTTGCTTGGGGTGGGGAAGATAACCTAAAGAAGATCAACACTTAGCCTTCTCTAGCTTGGATAGGATTCGGCCAAAAGAGGGAATGTAGAGGAAAAGCTTTAGGATTTCGTGAGAAGAGAGGAAGAAGAAGAGAGGAAGTAAACAATTTCAATCTTCCTCTTCTTTATAAAGGGGAGGAAGAGAAGTTCCTCTTTTCTTTCTATGCCTCTTCATTTACCCTTAGTCCCATTTATCTATAGTTCCCCCTTCCTTAATCATACAATCCTATTGGGCTTATGGTTAGTGGGTACATCTAGAGGGCTTGGCTATCTCTAGAGGTCCGAGTTCAATTCCTAGGTCTTGTATCCATTTTTGGCTTATTTTCTTTTGTTTTGGAAAAAGGCCTACATAAAGCCCATTATCATCAAGCCAAAAATTCTTGTAAAATTGCTAGGAATTTTACTAGGCGTTATAATCCTTCATACCTTTAAAAGTTTCGTCTCGAAACTTAGAACAATTGTGGGTACTTCTTTTTCATGTCCTCCTCGCGTTCCCAGGTAGCCTCCTCGTACCGTTGATTCTGCCACAGGACCTTTACTAAGGGCACCTCTTTGTTCCTTAGCCTCTTGATTTCTCGGTCTAGTATTTGGATAGGCCGACTTTCAATACTTAGGTCCTCTTGAACTTGTACTGTTTGTGGCTCGATCACTTGGATCTGAAATGCATTTCTTGAGCAGAGACATGGAACACGTTGTGAATAGCCGACATCTCTTGAGGCAAACTCTAGCTTGTAAGCTACATTGCCAATCCTCTGCGATATCGGATACGGTCCCCATCGCGTGGACTCGGTTTACCCTTCTTTCCGAACCTCATTACTCCCTTCATGGGAGCCACTTTGAGGAATACTAGGTCCCCAACCTCGAATTCTAATGGTCTCGCGCTCTTATCCGCATAGCTCTTTTGTCGGCTTTGGGCGGTTTCAATTCTCTCAAGTGATGTTCCAGATAGCTCGTGGTGTCATCGATGAAATCCGTGAGTCCCATCCTCTTCTTTTCACCACCCTCGCATCAAAGATATGGGAGATCTACATTTCCTCCCGTATAGAGCCTCAGAGGGTGCCATTCCAATAGTAGCTTGGTAGCTATTGTGTAGCGAATTCGCCAAACATAAGTATCGACACCACTACCTTTGAAATCCAGTATGGGCTCTTAACATATCTTCCAAGATTTGATTTACCCTTTCTGGCCTGCATCTCTGCGGGGATGGAAGCGATCTTGAACAATAACTTTGTACCTAAGGCCTTTCAACGCACTTTAAATGGGAAATAGCGACCATCTCTATCGAAATGATGGTCTTAGGGATTCCATGGAGTCGGATGATTTCTAGCATATAATCGAGCAGCTTGCTCAGTCGAATAGGTCATCTTGATTGCTAAGAAATGAGCGGACTTCGTCAACTGCCTACAATCACCCATATAGCATCATAACCGCTTTGTCGCCTTGGGCAATCCCGAGATGAAATCCATAGAAATGTCCTCCCATTTCCATTCTCGGAATCTGGATCTACCGCAGTGTTCCTCCGTCTTTGGTGCTCGCCTTAACCCTTTGCGTCGTGCAAGTATCTTGACATCTTGAGCCACATCTCTTTTCATTCCAAACCACCAAAACTTTCGCTTTGGTCTTGGTACATCTTGGTGGTTCCAGATGCATCGCATAAGGAGTCCCGTGAGCTTCCTCAAGTATCTCCTTCCGTAATTCGATCGTCGAATACACAAGCGATCCTCGAGGTAGAGTACTACTATCGAGGTCCAAACCCGTCGCCCTTTCCCTCTAGGACCTCTTGCTTGATCCTCTGAAGGCTTGGGTCACGGGCTTGCTTTTCCAAAGATATCATCGAACAGCGTCGGTGCTATCGTCGTGGTTGAGAGTCTGTCCGAAATGATTTCCACCCCGTGAACGCTGTAATCTCTTTTTCTAAGGGTCGAGATAGCACTGAGAGGGACATCAAGGTGGCGCAGGACTTCCTGCTGAGTGCATCAGCCACCTTGTTAGCTTTCCCCGGATGGTAAAGAATCTCGCAGTCCTAATCCTTGACGAGCTCGAGCCATCCTGACCGCCTCATGTTCAGTCCTTCGCGTGAAGAAATATTTCGACTCTGGTGGCAGATAGATCCTACAGCTCCATAGAGATAATGCCTCCATGTTTTGAGAGCAAAGACCACGCTAGCTCTAAATCGTGGGTGGGGTAATTCCTTCGTGTTCCTTGAGTTGCCTAGAGGCGTAGGCAATGACCTTGCCGTTCTATAAGCATAAGTACTCGAGTCCCATCTTGGAAGCGCCAGCACATGTCGAAGCCTTCGTTACTGTCCTGAAGAGCAAGAATTGGAGCGCTGGTCAGTCTCCTTTTCAACTCTGTGAAACTCCTCTCGCAGGTGTCCGTCCACTCATATTTCTTGTCCTTTCTGGTGAGGACTGTCATAGGGGCGGCAATCCTGGAGAAGTTCTCTACAAACTTCCTAGAGTAACTTGCTAGCCCAAGGAAGCTTCGATTTATTGGCATTCTTTGGTTGGTTCCGATTACTCACGGCTTCAATCTTTATTGGGTCTACCATCACTCCGTGTTTGGATATTACGTGACCCAAAACGATACTTGTTCGCCGTAACTCGCATTTGGAGAACTTTGCGAATAGCTTTTCCAAGAATCTGCAATACCACGCTCAGTGTGTTCATGCTCTCGGGGTTCTCGAATATATTAGTATGTCGTCTATGAAGACGATCACAAACTTATCGAGGAATGCCGAGAATACCCGATTCATCAAATCCATGAACAGGCGGTGTGCATTCATTCAAGGGCATAACTACGAACTCGTAATGTCCATACCTTGTCCCAAGGCCGTTTGGTATATCATCCGGTTTTACTTTTACTTGATGATAGCCGACCTCGTGTCAATCTTTGAGAAGACGGCGGCACCTTTTAGTTGGTCGAACAGTCATCAATCCGCTAAAGGATACCGGTTCTTGATCGTCACATTGTTCAAGGCCGCTCATTAATTAAGGCACTCTTGCGGCTAACTCCGCCGCCACATTCAGAGTTATTTCGGTCGAGCATCTTCAAAGATGAGTCCGACCCTTTCTCTTTCCGTCTTGACTCAACTCTCGGGCACAAAGCGTGCGTAGTTGAATCTCTTCACGGCCGACCGATAGGTCACCTTGCTAAACCGAACTCGTGTAATGCTTGTTGGTCACCCTCATGTGGAAGAATTCTTCAAGAATTCGTGACTCAATCGCCCATCTCATCCGACGCATTTGTCTCTTGGTTATAACCCGTTCCCACCACATCCGAGCATCTCCCGACAGGCAGAATGATAAACACTTAATCATCTCGCATTCGGGCCAGACCAGCAGCTCCACGATGCTTTCCACCGTCTTGAACCAGGCAAGGGCATCACATGGTTCACCAAGATCAGAAATTTTCCGCTTTAGTCTCTCGCCGATCGTAAGCTTCTGTCGAACCATCGGTGGGCCCGTTGGTGAAGCGAGGGTTTCTCGATTCATTAGGTAGTTATTACTTGTTGTTGTTCTCAGTAACTTGTCGTTGGAGTTACGCGACTATGTGTGTAAGGTCATGCGGGGGTGCTAGCTCATCAGTTCTACTACTGCGTCTTCCAGACATGTTTATCTTCATACATTAAGGTAAAACTAGTATAAGTTCCCGTTCGTTGTCCTACGCATACTTAGACTAAAGCTAACATAAAGTCATTTTAATCTTAAGGCATTTCATATCATCCAATCATACTTGAACAAAATAAACTAAAGGCATTTCATATCATACATGAATAAAATAAGCTAAATTAGAGTAGACATAGAATTCTTACTTGGAGCGGCTGTTTTTGGAGCTTGTTGTGTGTGTTGTGTAAAGGCAGATCCGCTCTGATACCAACCTGTCACGCCCGCCCTTCCGGGACCCTAAATGTCCGGAGAGGCGGCGCGTGACGCGACCGTACATACATTACATACAGCGGAAGACTTTATACATACTTCTTAATTCTCACAGCGGAAGACTTTAGACATACTTCTTAATACTTTTTTTTTTCTTTTAAACATAAACATGCATTAACACATATATACATATATATATACATACTTCTTCTTCTTAGCATAGAGTATGCTTCATAGCGTGGATAGATACTTCTTCTTTACTTCTTCTTCTTAACATAGAGCATGCATCATATATGCAGATACTTAGTGCTTAGTAAATTCATAACATCATCATCATAAGGAGACATAAGTGAGGACATGAATAGACATCTTCATCATAGGTAAACATGTTTAGACCTAACGGATCTTCTCCACCATGCCACTACCACACACATTGGCCCCTCCTGCTGCTCCCTTTAGTTTATCCATCCCTTACCCTTATCTGCAGTACGAGGGAAAGATAAACTATAAGCACATAGGCTTAGTAAGATCCTGTCCTACTCACTAAAACCATACATTATCATTAATCATGGCATGCAGCATTCACAACATAGAAGCAATATAACATGTAACATACTTGGTGTCATCAACTTAACATGTAGCATAAGTAACGTAAGTGAAATATAGCATGGATCACCGTATCATCAAACATAACTTGTAATGTATCTAACGTAAACATGTAAACATTCATAGCATATCATAAAGCATAACTTTCATAACGTATCTAACGTAAGCATGTAAACATTCATAACATATCATAAAGCATAACTTTCATAACGATCTAACGTAAGCATGTAAACATTCATAACATATCATAAAACATAACTTTCATGACATATCTAACGTAAGCATGTAAACATTCATAACATATCATAAAACATAACTTTCATAACATATAACTTAACATTCTTGGCATATCGTTTAACATAACATGTAACTTAACAATCATGGCATATTATTTAACATACATGTAACTTAACAATCATGGCATATTATTTAACATAACATGTAACTTAACAATCATGGCATATTATTTAACATAACATGTAACTTAACAATCATGGCATATTATTTAACATAACATGTAACTTAACAATCATGGCATATTATTTAACATTACATGTAACTTAACAATCATGACATACATATGCAAGATGCTTTTGAAAACATATATGCTAGGTAATGTAAATATAAATCTCAACATATTTGGGCCCGGCATTGTACCACTTCTTCATTATCATAGCGCATCCCTAAATAGGCCGAGGTAGCAAGTCTCGAACCTAATAGGTTTCTAGGCCCGAGTCTTATTCCATCGACCTAGGGCAATCGTCATAGCGTAGAAGCCCATCCTAGGCCCGAGTCTTACTCCATCGACCTAAGGCATCTTGGAGCCCATCCGCATTAGGCCCGAATCTTATTCCATCGACCTAGGGGCAATCATCCATAGAAGCCGGTCCTATGCCCGAGTCTGAGTCCATCGACCTAGGGCATCTTAGGAGCCCATCCCTTCTTGGACCTTCTTAAGGTCTTGGTACAAGCCATGCAGTAAGGTAAAATACTTATATGCTTACTCTACTACATGTCTTATTAACATAGCATAGCATACTGCTTCATAACACATCATGCTTCATTTCATTTACATAGCGAGCGTAGCATACTTCATTTCATACACCTCATGCTTCACTTCATTAACATAGCATAGCATACTTCATTTCATACACATCATGCTTCATTTCATTTTCATAACATGGCATAATTCATTTCATACACATCAGCTTCATTTCATTTACATAGCATGGCATACTTCATTTCATAACAACATATCCTATTTCATTAACATAGCATGACATACTTTATTTCATAACATAACTTATTTCATTAACATAGCATGGCATGCTTCATTTCATAACAACATAACTTATTTCATTAATAACATAGCATGGCATGCTTCATTTCATAACAACATAACTTATTTCATCAACATAGCATGACATACTTTATTTCATAACAACATAACTGATTTCATTAACATAACATAGCATACAATTCATGGTATGAACTTCATTGTACCCTAAAGAGGTCAAAGGTGGCCGAATGGCCCTTATAGGCTTTTTAGGGTTTAGACCTTTAACCTAATTCAAGTAACATACATATGCATACAAATTCCATAAAATTCATGGTATGAACTTCATTGTAACCTAAGAACCAAAGGTGGCCGAATGGTCCATGTAGGGCCTTTAGGTTTAACTTTTGACCTAATCCCCTTTTAAAACTTAACCTCATCATATAGTTACAAAACATAGTATGAAACTTCATTGAAACCCTATAGTGGGGTTTGGCCGAATAGAACTATAGTGTTCATTAGGGTTAGCTTTTGTTCTAACCCACTTTAAACCCTAAAATCATCATCTAGTTCCCATAATATGGCATGGAACTTCATTGAAACCCTAAAAGTAGGGTTTGGCCGAATAGAACTATAGTGTTCATTAGGGTTAGCTTTTGTTCTAACCCACTTTAAACCCTAACATCATAATCTAGTTATAAAACATAGCATAAACATAGCATAGAGCTTCTTTGAGACCCTAGTTCATGACTTGGCCGAATGGGTCATGGAGGCCTCTAGAGTTAGATCTTTATCCTAATCCCTATAACATGCTAACATCATCACTTGCAAGCAAAAACAAGATATAACTTCAATAAAACACCAACAAAACCCATGTTGGCCGAATGGTTCATAGGGTTTCCTAGGGTTAACTTTGACCTAATCCGTTTTAAGCCCTAACATCATCATCTAATTACAAAAGCATGGCATACAACTTCATGGAAACCCTAGATCATATCTTGGCCGAATATAACAATATAGATTTCTTTTATAAAACGTCAACCGAAGCTACTCGTACGCAGGTGAGGGATACTTACATCCTTCGCTTTGCTTGGGGTGGGGAAGATAACCTAAAGAAGATCAACACTTAGCCTTCTCTAGCTTGGATAGGATTCGGCCAAAAGAGGGAATGTAGAGGAAAAGCTTTAGGATTTCGGTGAGAAGAGAGGAAGAAGAAGAGAGGAAGTAAACAATTTCAATCTTCCCTCTTCTTTATAAAGGGGGGAGGAAGAGAAGTTCCTCTTTTCTTTTCTATGCCTCTTCATTTACCCTTAGTCCCATTTATCTATAGATCCCCCCCCCTTCCTTAATCATACAATCCTATTGGGCTTATGGTTAGTGGGTACATCTATAGGGCTTGGCTATCTCTAGAGGTCTGGAGTTCAATTCCTAGGTCTTGTATCCATTTTTGGCTTATTTTCTTTTTATTTGGAAAAAGGCCTACATAAAGCCCATTATCATCAAGCCAAAAATTCTTGTAAAATTGCTAGGAATTTTACGGGCGTTACAGCCACAAACACCACTAAGCAATAAACTCCTTCTCGACAACAAGTCGGAGGTGGAGAAACCTCGTACAATGAATTACAACAAGTAATAAAAAGTAAACAAGCAAATACAAGTGAAAATGTAAAGAACACTTTACAAACTAGGGTTTTGAGCGCTTGCTTGTCGGTTGCTTGGATGAGCTTGAAGGGCCCTGAAATGCACCTGCAAATCACCTTCAAATCGCCTCCCCAAAGATCCCAAAGAACCAATGCCGAAATCCTCCTCGAGCTCATCTTTTTAACCTGCATCGGGTTGGATTTCCGCCGATCAGTCGACTGCCATAAGTCACAAGTCGACTGATACCACTGTTGCTATGAGATAACGGCTCATTCCATGCTAGAAAACTTCCAACGGGACTCTCACCAGTCGACTGCCAACATTGGCAGTCGACTTCTAGCCCCGTAGTCGACTACCCAGTCGGCTACGTAGCATTCTATGCTCGCGACTAGACTAGCAGTCGACTACCATACATGGCAGTCGATTGCCATCAGTTGACTACTCCAATGAGCAGTCGACTGCCAGAGCCTTTTCAGCCCCTAACCGGTAGTCGACTCACGGCAGTCGAATCGACCATAATGTCAGTCGACTGCCAACCTCAAACATGAGGTTTTAACCCAAGTATGGTCCCCCCATACTTGCTAGACCACCCTTAGCCTAGACCTAAGCCTTCTAGCTACCTCCATCAGCCTCGCGCCTCTCGGATCCCTCCAAGTCATCCATGACTTGTTCATCCATTGCACTAGCCTTCAAACGCCTCCATCGGCTATGTCATGCTAACGATGTCTACACCGCCAAGGCACATTGGACTTATGCCGTCAAGACTCCGCTTGGACTTTATGCCGCCAACCATTGGACTTATGTGTTGGTGCAGGGGCACTAGATAATCGAACCTGTGTTTTGATTATGGAAAAGACACAAAGTTAAGTTTACATCGTTATCTCACGAGCTATCGAGTGTGTAGAAAAGTATTAAAGCTGGAGCTGAAGGCTAGCGACACCCGGAGGAAGCCGCGGTGGTCGGGCGACACTCGAGTGACTTCGGAGGGAGCCGAAGGAATCAAGTGGAAGGCCGGAAGCGAGAGCTACTATCGAGGTAAGCTAGTGTGAGTGAGAGATTGTAAGGTCGTGTCCTCTTTACGGGGACGACCATAGGCGGCGATCTGACTAAAACTTCCTGTGGAAGGTCTAGGTCGAGATCGGACGGTTAGAAACTGTCGCATTTACCATTTTCCGAGCTAACCTCTTACTACAGGGAAGTGGCCAGGCTGGCAATGATCGTTGGACATTAGGCGATCAATTATCGATCGATGAGAGGCATCGATTGATCGCTATCATCGATCGGCTATCATCGATCGATCACCGATCGGCGATGAGAGGCATCATCGGATCGATGGCGACGACTCAGCCTTTGCGCTAGGTCAAAACGGATAACGTTTGACGCGGCCACTTCGCGATAAAATTTGGAAACTTCGTGATCCGTTCCAAATATAAGGGAGACATATTCAGAGCCTAAAGTCTATAAAAGGAGGAGGAATCCAACTCCAAAGAACATCAAGTTTATTCATCAAGTGCTCCTACAACGCCAATGCTCCAACACCGTCATAACGCCGACGCGACAACAAGTTCCGATCTTCTTCGTCGGCAGCAGTAGCAAGTAATATTTTGATATTGTATTCTTTATTTTTATTCGTAACGAGGTGAGGTAGGCTTGTTGCCTCATCCTCGTAATTTCGGTTTTGTGATCGTTGTCTCCTACCTCCAACGAGGAGGAGACGTTATAGTGCTTTGCCCTCCGTACGCGGTCTAGGACCGATAGGGCCTTGGAGTAGCAACCGCTGGGTTGTGAACGAAGTAAAATAAATGTGTCGCTTTATTTTCCGCTGTGTTTACTCATTTAATTGTCTACTCGAACGAAACGCTGAAAAGTTTTACGATTGCTATTCACCCTCCCCTCTAGCGACGCTTCTCGATCCAACAATATGCTGCCAAGACTCCACCCTTGGACTTTACGCCGCCAATATCAAACCCCTTGGACTTCTCAAATGCCAAGACTCAAGCTTGGACTTTCCCTTTCCAACCTATGTTGGACTTTCCATGCCAAGACCCATGCTTGGACTTCCCTTGTGCCAAGTACTCAAGACTTGGACTTTCCCAAATGCCAAGTGTCCCACTTGGACTTTCTATGCCAAGTACCCATGACTTGGACTTTACCTTGCCAAGACCCATGCATGGACTTTCCCATAATAACATGGTCAACCCTAATACACCATCAAAGTCTCCCTCGAGTCAAACACGAGTCTAGTCAATTATAACCTGGGTGGATTGTATAAACAATCTCCCCAAAACATTAACCGATATCAATGTCAAACATACTATGTCAAACATCAAAACATCACTCGAGTCAAACTCGAGTCTGGTCAATCGTGACCTGGGCCGATTGCACTAACAATCTCCCCCTTTTTGATATTTGACAAAACAAACCATGAGTTAGGCCTCTAACTCAAACTCCCTTACCAATTTCCCAAATTGGTAATTTTACTCTCCCCCTTTTTGACATACATCAAAAAGGTTCTCTCTAAGGAGGTCAATGTCTCATGTCCCTATGAGATCTTACAATCTCCCCCTTGGTCCAAAAATACCTAGGATGCCTACCATCTTCCTAGTGATAAGTCTCATTTCACTCAAGAAAGGCAATCCTATTCACTCTCCCAATTTCCAAATTGGGTATAAAAAACCCATCAATTGATCACACTCTCCCAATAAATTCTCCTCCTTCAAGAAGAAAAAACACATCCATCATCCCATGATGGATACCTCCCCCTAAAGGTTTGCTCTCCCTTGACCATTGCACCAACAATGTCCTCGGGATAGGAACTCTAAACCATCAAACATAAGGTTCAAAGTTCAAACTTGAACTTTCCACACCTTAAATTTGATACATCGACCTAACACCTCTCCTAATCCATATCCAATGAATTTTCACCCTTTATAATGCTTCCCAAAGCATATCCTAGGGTTAGGAGTGGTTAGGAAACCTTACCATAGCTGAAATCAGGCTAAACAAACCTTTTTAACCCGAAATCAAACCTGACAGTCGACTCCTAACAATAATCAGTCGAACTGCCCTTCATCAGTCGACTGCCATAAGTCGGCAGTCGACTGATAACTGCAAAATGCAATTTTCATATTCAGAAAATGAACTTTGATAATACATAAATAATTATACATATTTTGAAAAATCGTGAAAATTCATACGTACATTACTTATAAGCAATACAATGGGTGAAAAATATTTTACCCATAAAATACTGAGATTGATACAAAATTCAAAAGTGAAGAAAAACTTCTACGTTTTGGTTCACTTTGTATCAACTTCATCAATGATGATTGCTATCAAAAGATAGACTTCACCAAGGTTTTCTAAATTGATTTTGAAATGTTTTTAACACCTTATTTTGAATCATATTCCTTGGGCTCTATGTACATGACTTGTACACAAGCTTTTCAAATGATCCATCTTTGAATTAAGATGAGTTTTAGTTCATTTAGATGCAAAAACTATGCACCTTGAACTCAACTCATATCCTAGCATCTCACATGTATCTAGGGTGTATAAATACACATACATGTCACATTAGATGTGAGATGTGGGTTTTGTTCTCCCTAATCTAGGGTTTCATGCATTTCTCTAAGGCAACTCTATAAATGGGACTCCAAGTCATGTCATTGTCCTTAAATCAATTTTAGTCAACTTAAATGCATGAAATGATCATGGCATAATGATAGCATAAGTAAAGCATGGCCAATGATCATGATGTCATGGCATATGATACAATTTAAGTATACATGACATTTAACCTAAACCTAAGCATGATCATGACATATAAATGATAGAAATAAGCATGATGTCATGACATGACATATGGCAAGTCAAAGCATGACAAATAAGATATAAAGGTATATAATACTTAAATTTCAATATTAGTTGCTATTTGATATAATTAGGTTTATTTTGCCATATTAATATTAATCTCCCATGTGTGCCAAAAACCCAAAATGACACGCAAACCTCTAAACCTAAATTGTGCCAATTTAATTGATTCTTCAATCTTCTTAAATGATATTGGAACATCCTAAAATCTTTTAGGATTTATCATCAAATCTATTTCCAAGATATCCATAACCTTGAAAATGACCTAAAGTGCCACCTTTGCCATGGTTGAATTAACTACCCATCTAGCATGAATCAATCACACTCTTAGGAACCCAAAACTTATTTGAGCTCCTAGGGTTAATTAGCTATTCCTTAGGGATAACCTCCCTAGATACCTTTCTAATGACCCTTCTAGGCTTATTAGCCTTGGTCATTTGGGTCTTGCCATGATTAACCTTAGGGATTGCCTCCCTAGTAACCTTCTTAGTGGCCACCCTAGGTTTCTTCAAAACCCTAGCCACTAGGCATCTACCTTGGTCAACCTTAGGGATGACTTCCGTATTGACCTTGGTCTTCCTAGACCTAGATTGTGTTCCATAATCAAATGGAACACTTTTATAAGCCACCTTAGGCTTAGGTTTGTGACCCAAACCATTCTTGCCCTTGGTTGACTTTTGTTTCTTGGGTCCTAGATGTTGACTTTGACCATTAGACCCTTGAAATTGATTTTACATCTTATTGAGGGTCTTTTATAATTTCTCAAGCCTTGACCTCAAGGCTTGGTTTTCCATTTCTAATTGTCCAATTTTAGAATTTTGATTTGGTTTTGTGGCATGGAGCTTCTTAGGCATATGCCTAGTCCATTTAGCGTTGAGACCTAGATGCTCTTGTACCTTTCTAATGGTCTCCCTAGGTAGGATTTGTCTAGAATTGTTTGACCTAGGAAGGACGTTTCTAGAGACATTAGTCCCAAATTTCTCCTTCTTTGAAAGGTAGACATTTTTGGCTCATAAACAAAATTTCCTATGTCTAGCATGCTCTTTGTGATAAATAGCAAGATTACTAAAATTATTTCTAGCATGACTTTTACTGTAATTTAAGGAACGAGCATTATTTAAATATACCTTAGGGTTTGCCCTAGAGGCTCCCCCTACTTGTGATGCTCCATCTTGTCCCTTCTTCTTCCCCCTTGGGCATTGACTCCGGTAATGCCCTTTTGAATTGCACTTGAACCATATGACATGCTCCTTGCTCTTTTGACTTTGGGCACCGACATCTTTGACCTTTGTGTTGACTTTTGGTGCCGTAGGAGTTTTCCTAATCTGTTTCGGACACTTGCTTTTCTAGTGCCCGGTTTCCCTATACTCAAAACATATTATATGCATTTTATTATTAACACATATGTTTGAGTTACCTAGGGTGGTGGTGAGGTTTTCTTGAGCTTGTCCTTCCTCTCTACCGGATGTAGATGGTTCTTCTTGTTGCTCCGGTGTTGAGGATGCTCTAATTTCCTCCCCCTCAATCATAGGAGTGGAGGTCTCCTCCAATTATTCCACCTCATCTTCCACCGATCCGGAAGTTGATTCCCTATCAACCTCTGAATCCTCACTTTCTTGTGAGGATGAGCTTTCTCCTTCTTGGGCCATGGATGGTTCTTCATGGAGCTTGGCTAATTTTTCCCATAGCTCCTTGGCATCTAGAACTTCACCTATCTTGGACGATAACTCGTTAGGTATTAAATTAACTATCATATCGATTACCTTGTCATTGATTTCAGATTTTTGAAGTTGGTCTTGAGTCCATCTTCTCTTCTTGAGATATCCTCCTTTAGGCCCTCTTGGCAATTCAAAGCCTTCCATTAAAATGACCCATTCCTCAAGGTCCCTCATCATCAAAAAATCTTCAATTATTCTCTTCGAAGAATCGAAGCCTTCTTGAAATATAATGAGTACGGGACCGGTGTGTTGATGTCCCAACCTAGTCATTCTTCCAACTCCATATTCACCCTCTAGCGTGCTCCCTTAGTTGTTAAACCTTGAAGAGCGGCCTCGCTCTGATACCACTTGTTGGGGATTGATTGGATGCTAGAGGGGGGTGAATAGCGTGTGCTAGTACCGATGATGGAATTCGTTCGTGATTGAGTCTACAAATTTCGTTAGCACAGCGGAATAATGATAATAAAAGCAATAACGAAATAGAAACAATCAAACACACCAATAAACAAATATTTAATGTGGTTTGGAACCGAATGGTTCCTACTCCACGGATCGAGCTCTAAAGAGCTCTAGCGATGCCACAAACACCACTAAGCAATAAACTCCTCGATAACAAGTCGGAGGTGGAGAAACCTCGTACAATGAATTACAACAAGTAATACAAAGTAAACAAGCAAATACAAGGGAAAATGTAAAGAACAATTTACAAACTAGGGTTTTGAGCGCTTGCTTGTCGGTTGCTTGGATGATCTTGAAGGGCCCAGAAATGCACCTACAAATCACCTTCAAATCGCCTCACCAAAACTCCCAAAGAACCAATGCCAAAATCCTCCACGAGCTCCTCTTTTTAACCTACATCGGGCTAGATTTCCGCCGATCAGTCGACTCCCATAAGTCACCAGTCAACTGATGCCACTGTTGCTGTGAGACAACGACTCAATCCACGCTGGAAAAGTTCCAATGGGACTCTCACCAGTCGACTGCCAACATTGGCAGTCGACTGCCAGCCCCGTAGTCGACTTCCCAGTCAGCTACGAAGCATTCTGTGCTCGTGACTAAACTAGCAGTCGACTGCCATACATGGCAATCGATTGCCATCAGTTGACTGCTCCAATGAGCAGTCGACTGCCAGAGCCTTTTCAGCCCCTAACTGGCAGTCGAACTCAAGTCGACTCATGGTAGTTGAATCGGCCATAATGCCAGTCGACTGCCAACCTCAAACATGAGGTTTTAACCCAAGTATGGTGCCCCTATACTTGTTAGACCACCCTTAGCCTAGACCTAAGCCTTCTTGCCACCTCCATCAGCCTTGCGCCTCTCGGATCCCTCAAAGTCATCCATGACTTGTTCATCCATTGCGCTAGCCTTTAGGTGCTTCCATCAGCTATGTCATGCTAACAGTGTCTACACCGCCAAGGCACATTGGACTTACGCCGCCAAGACTCCGCTTGGACTTTACACCGGCAACCATTAGACTTATGCTGCCAAGACTCCACCCTTGGACTTTATGCCACCAATATCAAACCCCTTGGACTTCTCAAATGCCAAGACTCAAGCTTGGACTTTCCCTTGCCAACCTATGTTGGACTTTCCATGCCAAGACCCATGCTTGGACTTCCCTTGTGCCAAGTACTCAAGACTTGGACTTTCCCAAATGCCAAGTGTCCCACTTGTACTTTTCATTGCAAGTACCCATGACTTAGACTTTACCTTGCCAAGACCCATGCTTGGACTTTCCCATAATCACATGGTTAACCATAGTCAACCATCAAAGTCTCTCTCGAGTCAAACTCGAGTCTGGTCAATTATAACCTGGGTCGATTGTATAAACAATCTCCCCAAAATATTAACCGACATCAATGTCAACCATCAATGTCAAACATACTATGTCAAACATCAAAACATCACTCGAGTTTGGTCAATCGTGACCTGGACCGATTGCGCAAACAAACATTTTCATGACATGACATATGACAAACAAAACATGACAAATAAAATATAAAGATATAAGAATACCTAAATTTCAAGCCTAATTTTCATTTACTTGGATTAAATCAATTTTGCCATAATGCCTAAATTCCCTCAAGTGTGCCAAAAACTCAAAATGATACACTATTGACTCTAAATATAATTGTGTCAATTATGATTGATTTTTCATACTTCTTTAATTCTATTGGCACATCCTAAAATATTTTAGGATTAAAATCTAAATCCATTTTCAAAGTATTACAATACTTTGAAAATGTTCTAAAGTGTCACCTTTTCCATGGTTAGGTTAACTATCTATTCATTCAAGGTTGACACACCTTAAACCCATCTAGTGTGATGAAATCATGCTCCTAGGAACCCAATACATAATGGAGCTCCTTGGGTTAACTAGGTACTCGCTAGGGATAACTTCTCTAAGTACATTCCTAATGACCCTTCTAGGCTTTGAAGCCTTAATCATTTGGGTCTTATCTAGGTTAACCTTAGGGGTAACTCCTCTTGTAACCTTGCTAGTGACTTTCTTAGGCCTTTTATATATCTGCCACTTTGGTCTACCTAAGGTCAACTCTAGGGATTGCCTCCCTTTTGACATTGACCTTCCTAGACTTAGATTTAGTTCCATAATCAAATGGAACATTGTGGTAGGTTGGCATATCTACCTTGGACTTGGGCTTGTGACCCAAGCCTTTCTTGTCCATGGATGGTTCTTACCTCCTAATACTTAAGGTTTGCCCACGACAACTCTAGGGATTGCCTCCCTTGTGACATTGACCTTCCTAGACCTAGACTTAGTTTCATAATCAAATGGAACATTGTGGTAGGTCAGCATATCTACCTTGGACTTGGGCTTGTGACACAAACCTTTCTTGTCCATGGATGGTTTTTGCCTCCTAACACCTAAGGTTTTCCCACTGGACCCTTAAATTGAATTTTTCATCTTATTAAGGTTCTTTTCTAATTTTTCAATTCTTGACCTCAAAACTTTATTTTTAATTTCTAATTTTCCAAGATTTGAATTTTCATTCTTCTTTTGAGAATTTCCTTTCTTTTAAGTATATGTCTACCCTTCTTAGGGTTAATGCCTAGGTTCTTGTTATCCTTAGGTGAGATTGACCTAGAATTATCCTTAGGCATAATATTGTAAGATTTTGTGCTTAAAAAAATATTTTTTTTCTAAAATGATACTTGGGCTTACTACTAGCATGATTTTTATCATGAACAATAGCAAGTGCATTAAAATTATTCCTAGCATGCTTCTTAACCTTAATAATTGGAAGATCATTATTAAATGTTACCTTAGGGTTTGCCTTAGCTCCTCCTAGACATGAAGCTCCTCAATTTCCCTTCCGAGGGTGACTCCTCCTAGGACATTGAATTTTATAGTGATCCCTTTGTTGGCATTTGAAACACACTATGTGCTCCTTGCTCTTCATTATCGGGGCTCTAGCTTTCTTTGACTTTTCCTTCATTTTAGGTGCCAATTGATCTTTCCTGATTCTTGTTAGGAATTTTCTCTTATAATGCCCATGTTTCCTACACTCAAAGAACATTATATGATTTTTGTATTTAACCAATGCACTTGAGTTTCCTTGCTTGGTAAGGGAATTTTGTTCTAGTCCTTCATGGCTCTCGGAGGTAGATGGCTCCTCTTGCTCTTGCTCCGGAGTTGGTAGCCTCTCATCCCTCTCAATCCTAGAGGTGGAGGCATGTGAAATACCACAAATAAATTTCTAAAGAATAATATTATTATTGGATAAATTAAATTAATGTTGGATGATTAGGGATTTATTTAAATCTAACCTAGATCAAAGCTTATGGAGTTAAATAAACTTAACCTAGGTTTAGTTCTCTTAAAGTGAACCATTTCTTTCTGATATGTTTAATTGACGTTCTTTTTCATTTCCTCTTCACCGTTTCTCTTCCTGTGCCCGAGCTTTCCCTGAAGCGGTTTTTACTCTTCTACGACTTCTATCATCCCAGATCTCGTTGGCGTCTCTGTGCGGGTGGTGCGGTGACGTTGCCACCACAACCAAGTGCTCTACCATAGGTCAGTCTGATTTCCTTCCTCCTTAGCTCTCCTCGACCCTTTGTGTGTGCAGATTGGCGACATTATCACTGCGGCAGGGATCTACTACCACAGATCTTGTGAGTGTTTCTGTCCGTTGGATTTCAATTGCTAGTGTTTTCATCGGATCAAGCGGTGGGATAATTTCATGTTTAGATCTTTATTCATCTTCTTTCCCATCGTTGCAGCAATGTTCTATTTGACTTGGGTCAGTGGCTGCAATTGATTTAGAAGGTATGTTTCAGTGTTAGATTCAATTTTGGGTATTACTTGACTTCATATCCTTGCTGATTTCTAGTTATCATGATGGGGTAGTGCTGGTTGTGTTCGTTTTGTGCGATCTTTAAATCTTGGAGATACAATGGTTACCTGTGGATATGTTGAACTCTATTTGTTGTTGGGGTATCATGTGAGGGGCTTATAACTGGATTTACAGTGATCTTGAAGGCTAGTGTCTCTAGTATTGCAAGATGAAATATCCAATGCTTTTGGTGGAGCAAGCTGGACGGGGGTAGTTTTTAGTGGTTGCGCGGCTGAGTGAATGAAGAAATATTGGGTTTTGATCTATTCTATTGATGGTGAATTTGGTGTATTGATTGGTATATGGTAGATTAGTGTATTTTTTAATTGGAATCAGTGGGTATACTCTTGGTGTTAAAGGTGGGATTATGTAAGATATGTGAACGAGATTCTATTAAGGAATTGGTTATTTAATTTATGTACAAAATCGACTTAGGATTCGATTTGATGGTGGATCATATCATATAACTTAACAATAGTTATGTTGTATGCAGGAGCTGGATACGAGGCAGGTCCACGACCGTGAGAATTATTATTACAAGTTTTATATCGGGTGGGTAATTTTCTACCTTGGTCGGGTAGTTATAAATCTTGATGCATGAGGATTTAAATTTATGATCATATTACCTTGACTCCACTCCTATTATACTATTGCTTGATACTTGTCTTTGCCCTTTAAATACTCTATTGTTGTTATCACATTTTCCTTCATCATGATTATGAGTTACAAATGTGATGTATGTAAACCTATAGTTGTTCAATTATGTGTACATAGTGGGGTATGGATGAAGACTTGATTTGTAAATTGGATAAAAGGCCATCCGGGGGTGGGTAATGTCCTGAACGTAGAATTTATTATTATGTTATATCTTTGTGTTGTGTATCTATTACGGATCATGTGTTTATGTATGGTAATGTGGATTGTGGATAGTGTGTCTCTATGGACTGGTGGTCCTAGTTTGGTTGTGATCAGTTGAGTATGACTCTCTGTAGGATAGAGAGTGTGTTTATCAATTGAGTATGACACTCTGTAGGATAGAGAGTTTATGGTGGATTTATGTATGTGTGACTGTGCATTCATGCAATTTACATGCATGCTGACAACTTGGTCTCCCTTGTGGTCGAGAGAGTCGTCAGTCATCCTGCCTCCATAGTTACTCATGGTAGTAGTAGCTGGTGTGAGGGCAGAGCATTTATTGTGCCACACTCGACCACTATAGACGGTGGTAGTTGGAGTTGCATGCAGTTGTCATGCATGTGTGTCACTCGACCACTCATGGGTAGTGACTATCGGAGTGGCCAACAGCAGGGACCCCCATCATATAGCTAGCTTTTTACGCTTATATGCTACTTATTCATACTACCCACTTGGTCACTCGAGAGTAGTGGTTGGTGTTGAGTTGGGACAGTTGTCATGTCGTGCCACCTAAGCCACACTGGAATCATGGTAGCGAGTGGAGTGATGTATTTGTTTGTACATCATCATACATGCTACTTGTATTTTCTATATGGTTGTGTGTGGGATACCTATGTATGAGTTGGTCGAACTATTATATTCCTTTAACCAGTATCATGATGTAGTATGAGTTAGACCAGATTTATTATTTGTATTTGTTATAGAATCTTAGCAAGGCAGGTGTTGATTACAGAGTTAGTATAACTCTTCATGTTGTATATTGTGGATATATGCTCAGGTTAGATGAGTGTAGCCTAACAGACTTTCAGGTATATTAGCACCTTATGTTGTTCAGTTGTTTAGTTGGTATATGCATGTATATATATATATATATATATTATACTGGTGTATACCTGTTGTATCTTTAGATGGTACATTGTTGAATCTCATGAGATTTATGCTATATATGCATTATATTTCAAATTACCGCTGAGTTTTATACTCACCACCACAGACTCTGGATTTTCTTGTCGCCCAGGTAACAGGTAGAAGACTTGGTGACGGCTTGGAGCTTCGCTAGCTGATCCATCTCATCTCACTTCCGAGGTTCCTGTGGTTATTTTGGTTTTCCATATGCTTTAGTTATGTACTTGGAGTTTATGTGGTGTTATGTGTTGTTAGACTTGTTTTGTTGGTGTACACATGTGTTGTTTCAGATTTTATGTCGGTACTTTCTTATTTTGTGGCCAGTCATATCGGTATGCATTGTTGTTGAGTTTATTACTTAGTTATGATGGTTTCCGCTGTGTTTTGATATATATATATATATATATATATATATATGTATATGTATATTGTGTGGTTGTGGCCAAAAAGCTTTGTATCAATAGGGTATTACTTGTCATACAGGGGAGATGTTGTTAGTTTAACGGGCTAAGTATACTCTCGGGGTGTGACAACTTTATTGGTATCAGAGCCATGATCCATGTCAAGACATAAACCTTGAACGAAGGAAGTAGAGCTCCCATGTCTGGAAGTCCAGTTGGGTCAAGAGGACCGAACAACTGGTAGGAAGTCCAGTTGAGCCAGAAGGGCTGGAAAACTAGTAGGAAGTCCAGCTGGATCAAGAGGACCATACAGTTGGCAGGAAGTCCTGGTGGGTTAAGGATCGGACATCAAGTAGAGGAAGTCCTTCGAGGACGGATAGGCTTGAGGGGGCTCAATGTGGTCCTTCGTTTGAGGGGAGGATTGTTAGGAGTATGGGGAATACAATCAAAGTCCCACATTGGAAAGACATGGAAAAGATCATGTTCTTATAAGATAAAAAAATATTTCCATTGGCATGAGGTCTTTTGGGTAAAGCCCAAAAATAAAATCATGAGGGTTTAGGCTCAAAGTGGACAATATCATGTCATTGTGGAGATATATGAATCTTATTTGCACTGACAATTGATATTAAAGCCCTAAGTTTTGTGATGTCATACAATGATGTTTTTTCGTTGAGTTTTGGATTCTCGGGAGTCGATGTTTTTTGGTTTTGTGAGATGGGATCGACAGCGGGATGAGCTCCGAAGAGCACAAAGTAAGATTTCTTGATAAATTATATTCGGGTTAGATACTTATCTAAGGTTGTTCAGCATGTGTATACAGTCAGAGTTATGGCACCTGTGCAGACTCATAGTATGAGTCGTCCACCAAGACAACCCGCTAGAGTTGTGGGACAAGAGACTTCTACAACTGAGCCCGTTATTCGGGAACAACCCCAGCATCCCCTTATCGGAGGTTTGGAATCTCAAAATACAGATGTACCACCGATTTAGCCAGGACCTGCAAACTCTAGTTGGATGAATAATAAATCACGGATACTTGTATTGGCACGTTCCGCCAAGGATCGACTTACTTTGTTCTGAGAGGAGTCTGATCCATGGATCGCTCGTGTGTGTCTAGATAATTTGGAGGACATTTTTTAGTACATGGATTGTACGGATGAGGAGAAAGTGGGCCTAGCTGCTTACCACCTTAGAGTGTTGGTGCAATTAGCCCAGGTCACGATTGATTGGACTTGAGTTTGACTCGAGTAGTATTTTGATGTTAGACAAAACATATGATATGTGATTGTTAAGTGAAGACCAAGTGTGTAGGCTTGGCCACGTAAGTCCAAGTGTTTAGCCTTGGCGGTCAAAGTCCAAGTTATGGGTACTTGGCATTTGGGAAGTCCAAGGGGTGGTTTTGCGGCGTAAGGCCAAGCGAAAGTCTTAGGAGCCTAAGTCCATATGTACCTTGGCGGTGTATACACTGAGAGCATGACAATAGCCGAAGGAAGCACCTGGAGGCTAGCGTATGGATGAACAAGTCATGGATGACTTGGAGGGATCTGCACATGGATGAACAAGTCATGGACGACTTGGAGGGATCCGATAGGCGCGAAGATAGTAGAGGTGGCTAGAAGGCTTAGGTCTAGGTTAAGGATGTCTTGGGTTAAACCTCATGGATGAGGTGAACTTGGCCAAGTGACTGAGGTCAAGTGTCGAATGCTCAAACATGTTGTTTGAGGTTTTACCGGACAACAGTCGACTGGTGGTATGTCCCAGTCAACTGGTGAGAGTCGAATGTTGTTCGACTGTGTCGTATGCCATGGCAGTCGACTGTCAATATTGGATAGTCAACTGATGGCTTGAGCAATTGACTGCCATGGAGGGCAATTGACTACTGGTCAAGGACGTGGGAACAAAAGATCCTGTAGCTTACTGAGAAGTTGACTGTCGAGGGAGCAGTCGACTGCTAGGGTTTGGCAGTCGACTGATGAGTGATATGTTGGAATTTTTCTAGCTTGGATCAAGCCATTGTGAAACAACGACTACAGGAGAAGTCAACTGATTGTCATGAGCAGTCGACTGCTAGGCACAGAATCAGCTCGAGACAAGAATAAAAAGAGGAGCTTGGGAAGGATTTCCACAGCGATATTTGGGGCAATTTTGGATGGGAATTACTGCTTCATTCCTGACCTTCAAGACCAATCCAAAGCAAGCAATAAGCAAACAATCCAAAGTTCTTGTGTAAAGTGTTCTTTACTTGTTTTTGTGTATTTCTTGGTGTATTTGTTGTATTCCATTGTATTACTTTGTAATCGCTTGTATGAGGTTTCTCCACCTCCGACTTGTTGTCTTAGTAGTGGTGTGTTCATCACTAGAGCTCATTGATCTCTCCCCATGGAGTACGAACCCTAAGGTTCCGAACCACGTATATCGATTGTCTCTTGCGTGTGGTGTATCGTTATTCTTGTTTTATCATTATTCCACTGTTCATATTAATGATCATTGTAGACGAGCATGCAAGAATCATCGATTTCCATCAAGCAAGTCAATTGGGCTATTCAACCCCCTTCTAATTGGGCCACGATCCTCCAACAAATAGTATCAGAGCGAGGAGGTTGTCATCGGACTCACCTCCGTGACGACAACAAAATGGTCGGCATCACCATCCATCCACCGAAGTTTGAGGGAGAATTCTCATGATGGAGAAGAAGGATGGAGGCATACTTTGAAACTGATTTCGATACTATGCTAATCATTGAAAATGGTTTTGAAGTGCCTAGGGGTGAAGACAACAAGCCATTAGTAAAATCAAGGTGGAACGAGGAGCAATGACAACAATTCAAAACAAACGTTAAGGTAACAAAATCGTTAATAAAATTGATACCTTACGTTATTTTGTGCAAGCTTGGTGAATATGGGGATGCTAAGGAGTTGTGGGACAAGTTGGTTAAATTCCACGAACATCCCGAACCAGCTCAATCGGAGAAGGAGGCCGAGGAAGAAAGTTTATCCTCACAAGTCTATGAGGATTCGAAAGTTGAGAAGGAATCAACATCCGAGGATGTGGAAGAATTGGAGGAAACCTCCACCTCTAGCATTGAGGGGGAGAAGAGATGTTCTATCCTGGAGCAAGAACAAGAAGAAGCCTCTACATCCGTAAGAAGTGAATAACAAGACCAAAACACCCTAGGTAACTCAAGCATTATAATTAAGAATAAAAATCACATGATATGCTTTGAGTATAGGGAAGTCGGGCATTACAAGAGTAAGTGCCCAAAATTGGCTAAGGAGAAAGTGTCGGCGCCAAAAGTTCAAGTAAGATCAAAGGATTCCAGAGTCCTCACCAGGAAAAGCAAAGAGGACATTGTGTGCTACAAGTGTAATCAACGGGGACACTACCGAAGCCAATACCCTAGGGGGACGAAGAAAATGCAAGAAGAAGCTACACAAGTAACGGGAGCTTCCAAAGCAAACCCTAAGGTATACTTTAATGCACCTTCTAGTTCTAGGGTTAAAAAGCATGCTAAAAATTATTTTAGTACTCTTGCAATTGTTAATGAAAAGCATGCTAGTAGAAATAATAGATTTTATTGTTTAGGTGTTAAGCATGTTAATTTACCTAAGGACAAATATAGAACTAATAACTCTAGACCCATTTTACGTAGGGAGAGTATTAGGAGGATAGAAAAAAATTTAGGCATTAACCCTAAGAAGGGTAGGCACATGCTTAAGAAGAAGAGTCTTTCACAAAAGATCAATGAAAAATTAAATTTGGAAAAATTAGAATTAGAAAATCGAGCCTTGAGGTCAAGGCTTGAAAAATTGGAGAAGACCCTAGCAAAAATGACAAACTCATTTAAAGGGTCTAATGATTAAAATCTAAGACCTAGGAGACAAGAAGCGTCCAAGGGCAAGAAAGGTTTGGGTCATAAACCTAAGTCCTACCACGATGTTCCATTCGATTATGGAACAATATCTAGGTCTAGGAAAACCAAGGTTAATAGGGAAGTCATCCCTAAGGTTAACCAAGGTAAATGTCTAGTGGCTAAGGTTCCAAGGAAACCTAAGGAAGCCACTAAGAAGGTTACAAGAGGAGTCACCCCTAGAGTTAACCTAGGAAATACCCAAATGACTAAGGCTTCAAAGCCAAAAAGGGTCATTAGGAAAGTATCTAGGGAAGTTATCCCTAGTGAATACCTTGTTAACCCAAGGAGCTCCAATAGGTATTGGGTTCCTAAGAGCATGATTGATTCATGCTAGATGGATTAGGGTGTGTCAACCCTAAGTGGATAGATAGTTAACCTAACCATGGTAGAGTTGACACTTTAGGATGTGCCAATGTGTTTTAAGAAGTTGAAAATTGATTAAATTGGCACAACTAGGTGTTAGGAGTCATGGTGTGCCATTTTGGGTTTTTGGCACACTTGGGGGATAAATGAGTATTAAGGCAAAATGGATTTAATTCTAATAAAGGCAATTTGAGATTAACACTTAGGTATTTTATACCTTAACATTTTATACTTGCCATACTTTATTTGTCTTGCCATGTAATGACATCATATTTATTTTTATCATATAAAATGTCATGATTTATGCTTAGGAATGTCATGTTATGCCTACGTTAGAATCATATGCCATGACATCATGATTATTGGCACATGCTTATTTATGTATCATTTATGCTATGATCATCATTCATGCATTAATTAAAATGGATTTAAGGACTATGACATGATTTGATGTCCCATGTATAAGGGAATCAAATAGAGTTGCCTAGCATATGCATGAGACCCTAAATGAACAAAACCCACATCTCACTAGAACACTTGACTGTAGGGTCGATCGATGTGTATGTGTTGGCCGGCTAGAGGGGAGTGAATAGCCTTCTTCATACGATGATGGAATTTGCTCGTCTACAAAGAATATTAGTGCAAGCGGAATATGCAAATAAAAACAAAGAAAGACAAAGCAAAGGAAACAAACAATGCTAACAAGAGAATATAACGTGGTTCACGGCGACGCCGCTAGTCTACGATCCGATTCGTCCACGGTGAATCACTCCGCAAGCTTTCACTATTCTCTCCTTTGCACAAAGCTAGGTGGAGGTAACCTTTTCTTACAAAATAACTCCTCTTGCAATAAGATGAATATAAACACAAGGAAGAGGAGGAAATTCGTTTGGGCACTTTGGGAGATGTTTAGAATAGAAGCATTAGCCTCCCAAAGCCCAACACACTCTCTTTTTATAGAGAGGGTTGATTTCTTCTCGTTGGCCACCACTAGTCGACTGCTGCCGTTGGCAGTCGACTGCCGCCACTACAACGACCTCTGAACGCGTCAGATCTCGACCGTTGTAGTCCAATGGAACCCTTGGCAGTCGACTTATGTATCCATCAGTCGACTGATGCCTCGTAGTCGACTGCTTAGTCGACTACGAGAGGTTCTGTGCCCAAAACCCTTCGACTATTGATCACCGGACCAAAACCCATCGCTTGATACCAATAACCTCGTCGACTTCAGAAAGCAGTCGATTGCCATTTCATGGCAGTCGACTGGTTTCGGGAAACCTCATCCGACACTTAGCCAAATGGCCAAGTTTCACCTAAGAGCACTACCCCTTCCCGGGTTACATTCGCTCACTCTCATCCCTTGGAGTCCCTCGCCTTCGAAGTTGTCTTCGTCCGACCACGTCCCTCAGATGCGCCAAGTGCACGACTCTGCAGCGCCATCCTTCGCGTCTCGCCCTGAAGTCTACTTCCTCCGGCTTCACTCCAAGCTCCTTGTCTGACGATCCCTCGGATGCTCCAAGCGCACAGCTTCCACAAAGTCATCCTTCACTGACTCAAAGACTGAGTCATGAGATGTGAAACTCGCCAAGGCTCCATGTGCGAATTACTAAATTCTGCAAGACTCCAATGCACATATCAAATCACAATAATAACCTAACTTAAACCCTTTTCCACACACATCAAAACCATATCATGGGTTGATTGCACTAACAATCTCTCCCTTTTTGATGTGTGGCAATCCATTTAAGTTAGGTAAAAATATTTGATAAAATATTAAGGAAAGAAAGCATATAAATAACATGATTAGCAACTCTCCCCCTTAATACATGAAACTCCCCCTAAATACATTCCCCCTTACTTAAACATATATCTTTCTCCCCCTTTGACACCATCAAAAAGATTAAACAGGATTTATATGGCATGGCATCAAGTCTAGAGAGAAGCAAAAATCAAAAACACTTAAAATCATCGTTTATCGCGATTACATCGATCATCGCTATCAGTATGGTAGTCGACTGGCACAAGGAAATCAAGTTTTTTGATTTTCTAGACGAAATTCAGAAATGCACTACAAATTCCAAAAAATTCGAAAAATAGTGAAAATTTGGGGAACACATTTCTTTTAGCGTTCTTTATCAATGAAAAATAGTTTTTCATGAAAAATCATTATATTTTCAATGATTTGCCAAAAATCCAAAAGCATTAAAAACAACTAGTGTTTTGATCAAATTTGTATCCATTTTAACACCTAGTTTTGCTTTGGATTGTTTCAAAACATGAACATGCAGATTTTAAAGTAAGAAATTGTTTTAAAAACATATAAAATATCCAACCATTATCTTTGGGCAATGTGTCTATGAATTAAACATAAGCCTTCCCCATGATTGGTCTATTATTGCTATTTTGATACTTTACATGGCCATCTAAATGCCATAGGTCATTAGTGGACATTTGTATCATCCTAACATCTCACTCATGCTAAGTTTTTAATCAAGATAGCCTATGGTGAGTGTGAGATGTATCCTAGAGGTATTTGTATATACTTAACCATTATTTTCATGCAATTCTATCAAGGTTAAGTATCATTCTATCATTCCATATGATCATAAAGACATATATGTATAAATTCCATATTATGATCATGAAACAAATGTATTCATCAAATTGTAATCATACATTAGGTATTACATCATGATAATAAAGCAAATATCACCTAAAACATGATTTATCTATTTATAGGTGCATTATCATCACCTAACACTATTTCAAAAATATTGTCCCGCCATCCCAAGTCAACCAACATATGATATAGATAAATTCTATATGGTTGACTATCCTAGGGTTTTCCTAACCCTTAAGGATGGATTTAGGAACCCAAAATAAATTCTTTCCTATGGGGTTCACTAAAAATTCCTTAGGGATCCATTTTCTAGCTATTGTCTTCTTTTTATCTTGACCCCTAGCAATTAAGCATTTATAGGCCTTTTCATTTTTCTTTTCCTTATATCCTAGACCTTTCTTATTGAAACTTGCTCTTTGGCTCCCTATGATCATGTTAAGAGTGTTGGAGCCAATTGTAAACTTTTCTAGGGCCTTGGTCAAATGATCTACCTTTTCTCTTAGAGCTCTATTTTCATCAATGCATGCATCATTAACATCAAATGGCATATAGTCATGTGAGCATGCATTATCAAGGCTAGAAACATTATTATTAACATTTGATCATGCTTTTTCTAATTTTTCTTCTAAGTCCTTAATTTGATCTAGCATGCATTTGTTTTTTTTCTTTGCCCTAAAAAAGTTCTTAGTGAGGCTAGAAATAATTGACATAACTTTCTTAGGGGAGAGATTTGTTACCTCACTTACCAAATCTTCTTCCGATGATGAGGATGTAGAAGAAGCTCCCCCTTCACTCGAGCTCTCCTCACTTGAGCTTGCTTCTTCATTTTCGGAGGAGTCTAAGTCATCAAAAGCCATTAATGCCAAATTTGTGACAAAGGCATTTTCTTCCTCGGATGATGATGATGATGAGGAAGAAGGGTCATCCCAAATCCTTGCTTTTAGTGTCTTTGCCTTTCCCTTTTCTTTGGCTTTCTTCTCTTCTTCCTTCTTCTTGCTCCCCTTTTTCTTCTTCTTTTCTTCATTCTTTCTCTTCTCTTCTTTGCTCTTGTTCAAGAGGGGACAATTATCCCTTATATGTCCCTCTCCTTGGCAATTATAGCAAATCACCTTCCCCCTTGGTCTTCTACTCCTATCATTTGATTTATTAAATTTAAAACCTTTTAATGCACGCCTTACCCTCCTTACCATATAAGCTTCTTCCGTGCTATCCATGGAGTAGGAGAAAGCTTCATCGGAGGAGGAGGGAATCTCCATCTTTTTCTTCCCTTTGTTAGCCATCAAGGCTACTCCTCTTGAAGGTTGAAACTTTGGCTCTTCTACTATTCCTTCGAGCCTTGTTTTGTGGAGCTCCATAGTTGAGAAGAACTCCTACAAGGTGCTCACTTCCAAGTTCTTGGAGATGTAGAAGGAGTTCACCATAGAGCTCCATCTTGAGGACCGGGGAAAGACATCTATGGCCTTCATTACCATATCCCGGTTGGAGAGTTTTTCATCTACACTTGTCAAACCGGTTAGAATTTCCTTAAATCTAGAGTGTAGGGATTTTACCTTCTCTCCCTTTTCGAGTTTGATATTGGATAGTTGGGAGAGAAGGATATCTCTCTTTGCTAGCTTGGCCTCGGATGTGCCTTCATGAATTTCTATGAGCTTCTCCCACATATCCTTGGCGCTAGAACACTCTCCTATCCGGTTGACTTCTTGTTGGGGGAGTACATTGTAGAGGTGATGTTTGGCTTTTGAGTTTGCCAAGTACTCTTCCCTTTGCCTCTTGCTCCACCTTAATTTTTCCAATGGCTCCCCTTCTTCATCCCTAGGCATTTCGAAACTGTTTTCCATGATTAAAATAATTTCAACATCGGTTTCGAAAAATACCTCCATTCACTTCTTCTACCAAGCAAATTCGCCCTCAAACTTTGGCAGATGAATATTGGAGTCGGCCATCTCTTGATGAAGTGTTTGTTGTGGCGGTTAGTCCTCGACAAATGACTTGGCTCTGATACCACTTGTAGGGTCGATCGATGTGTATGTGTTGGCCGTCTAGATAGGGGTGAATAGCCCTCTTCGTACGATGATGGAATTTGCTCGTCTACAAAGAATATTAGCGCAAGCAGAATATGAAAAGACAAAGCAAAGGAAACAAACAATGCTAACAAGAGAATATAACGTGGTTCACGGCTGCACCGCTAGTCCACGGTCTGATTCGTCCACGGTGAATCACTCCGCAAGCTTTCACTATTCTCTCCTTTGCACAAAGCTAGGTGGAGGTAACCTTTTCTTACAAAATCACTCCTTTTGCAATAAGATGAATATAAGCACAAGGAAGAGGAGGAAATTCATTTGGGATCTTTGGGAGATGTTTAGAATAGAAGCATTAGCCTCCCAAAGCCCAACACCCTATCTTTTTATAGAGAGGGCTTATTTCTTTCTATTGGCCGCCACCAGTCGAATGTTGCCCTTGGCAGTCGACTACCGCCACTACAACGACCTCTGAACACGTCAGATCCCGACTGTTATAGTCCAACGGAACCCTTGGCAGTCGACTGATGTATCCATCAGTCGACTGATGCCTCGTAGTCGGCTACGAGAGGTTATGTGCCCAAAACGCTCGACTACCGATCGCGCCATCAACAATGATCGATGTATTGAAGTCGACCGCCAACATAGGCGCCGATCACGGGCCAAAAACCCATCAGTTAGATACCAGTCGAACCCCATTCAACTCAGAGCAGTCGACTGCCATTTCATCGCAGTCGACTGGTGTCGGGAAACCTCATTCGACACTTAGCCAAATGACCAAGTTTCACCTAAGAGTACTACCCCTTCTCGGGTTACATTCACTCACTCTCATCCCTTGGAGTCCCTGGCCTTCGAAGTTGTCTTCGTCCGGCCACGTCCCTCGGATGCGCTAAGCGCACGACTCTGCAGCGCCATCCTTCGCATCTCGCCCTGAAGTCTACTTCCTCCGGCTTCACTCCAAGCTCCTCGTCCGACGGTCCCTCGGATGCTCCAAGCACATGGCTTCCGCAAAGCCATCCTTCACCGACTGAAAGACCGAGTCATGAGATGTGAAACTCGCCAAGGCTCCATGTGCGAATTACTAAGTCCTGCAAGACTCCAATGCACATATCAAATCACAATAACAACCTAACTTAAACCCTTTGCCACACACATCAAAATCATATCACGGGTTGATTGCACTAACATTGACTGGTATGTGTTTCATACACTTAGATACAAGTGAGATGTTAGAAAAAGGAATTAAGGTTTTTAAAATTATTTCAAAACCATTTTGAAAAACCTTGGTAAAGTCTATCTTTTAATAGCAATCACCATTGAATGAGGTGATACAAAGTAGGGTCAAACATTTAAAATTTCAAGACTTTTGAACTTTGTATCAATCTCACTAGTTTATGAGTATTTTATTTTTTAAATATTTTTTACCCATAATGTTTGTTATAAGTAATGTATGTATGAATTTTTAAGATTTTTGAAAGTACGTATTTTTATTTATGAATTTTTGAATTTGGATTCTGAGGTCTGATTTCTGCAAAGTGCATAAATCAGTTGACTGGCTTCAAGGGCAGTTAATTGGTGATTGTAAGAGTCGACTACCAATGTTGATTTCGGATAAACAAGGTTTTTTAGGCCCATGTTCAGCTATGTCTAGGTTCCCTAACTGCTCCTAACTCTATGATATGCTTTGGAGGGCATTGGAAGGGTGGAAATCCATTGAAAATGGATTAGGAGAATTATTTAGGGTATGTATCGAATTTTAAGGGAGGTGAAAGTTTAATTTTGAATCTTTGCCCTTAATCTAGATTGTTTAGCGTTCCTATTGGCTTAGGGACTCTCCAAGGACATTGTTGGTGCAATGGTCAAGGGGGAGCAAGCCTTTAGGGGGAGGTTATCCATCTTGGGGTGATGGATGTATTTCTCCTCATGATGGATGTATTTCTCCTCATGAGAGGAGAATTTGGTGATTGCCTCTCTTAAGTGATATGAGACTTATTACTAGGAAGAGTGAAGGCATCCTATATGTGTTTTTGGACCAAGGGGGAGATTGTAAGATCTCATTGGGATATGAGACATTGACACCCTTGGGGAGGACCTTTTTGATGTATATCAAAAAGGAGGAGAATGTACCAATTGGAGTTAGTTGGAATTCTCAAAGGTGAGAATTGCCAATTGGGGATAATTGGTAGACTTGAGTTAGGGCACCTGACTCAAAGGTGTTTGTGGTTTTGTCAAACATCAAAAAGGGAGAGATTTTGGTGCAATTGGCCCAGGTCACGATTGACCGGACTTGATTTTGACTCGAGCAATATTTTGATGTTAGACAAAACATATAACATGTGATTGTCGAGGGAATACCAAGTGTGTAGCCTTGGCCACGTAAGTCCAAGTGTGTAGCCTTGGCAGTGAAAGTCCAAGTTATGGGTACTTGGCATTTGGGAAGTCCAAGGGGTGGTTTGGTGGCGTAAGGCCAAGCGGTAGTCTTGGGAGTGTAAGTCCATATGTACCTTGGCAGTGTAGACACCGAGAGCATGACAATAGCCGAAGGAAGAACCTGGAGGCAAACATATGGATGAACAAGTCATGGATGACTTGGAGGGATTCACACATGGATGAACAAGTCATGGATGACTTGGAGGGATCCGATAGGAACGAAGCTAGTAGAGGTGGCTAGAAGGCTTAGGTCTAGGCTAAGGGTGTCTTGGGTTAAACGTCATGGATGAGGTGAACTTGGCCAAGTGACTGAGGTCAAGTGTCGGATGCTCAAACATGTTGTTTGAGGTTTTACCCGATGGTCGGATGCTCAAACAACTTATGTTTGGTGAGAGTCAACTGTTGTTCGACTGCATCGTATGACATGGCAATCGACTGCCAAAATTGGGCAGTCAACTGATGGCTTGAGTAATCGACTACCATGGAGGGAAGTCGACTGTTGGTTGAGGATGCGGGCACAGAATCTCTCGTAGCCAACTGGGAAGTTGATTGTCGAGGGAGCAATCGACTGCTAGGGTTTAGCAGTCGACTGATGAGTGATTCGTTGGAATTTTTCCAGCGTGGATCAAGACATTGTGAGACAATGACTACAGGAGTAGTCGACTGCAAGGCACGGAATCAACCCGAGACAAGAATAAAAGGAGGAGCTTGGAGAGTATTTCCACAGCGATATTTGGGGCAATTTTTTAGCGGAATTGTTGTTGCATTCCAGACCTTTGATGCGCACGGACGCGACCTCAAATCTTGCAACGGATATCATCGAGGACTTAAAGCACGCGCTCGCACTCAACGCCCGCAAGTGCATGGATGTCGTCAAGTAATAAAGATTATCGATCCCACAGGTACTGGGATTCGAATACCAATATATTCAGTGGTGGTAATTGTTCGGACGTGATCTCTAAGAGGTTGTGGTTGGTGAGGGCTGTCAGTGGACTCTACTCTGTACGGTGTCACACGGAGGAGGAAAGGAGTGTGCCGAGGTCTTCAAAAGTGATTCTAGGACTTCGGTTTTACTTGTGTATCACAGAACAATGTTGTCAATTGGCATTGTCCAGACGTTTACCTATGGTTTTATGGAAGGGACATCATACACTCTCCCACAGAGCCACCGCATCTACCGGGAGCTATCTCCGCCTAAAAGGACGGGATAGACGGTACAAGGATGCCAAATCAATCCCTATGGTGGACCATTTCCGATTCCACCGCACCCTTCTCCCCGCAGTTGCAAGACATCAGGTTTACCCCTATGTTCCTTAATCCAATCTCCTAAATTTTAGATTGCGAGGGCTTTCACCCCTTGTATCTCCTAAGCACAGCGGAAAGAAAGCAAAACATGCATAGATATAGTAAAGAGCAACTACCAATTGTCAAATCAAACTCATGGGCAGAATTTAACATGAACCAACATTGTTTCTGTACATAGGCTACTCCCTAATCCTAGAATCGAAATTACTACTCCATGTATACGAAGGATGAATCACAAAGCATGTCTAAGTTTGAATTCATAAGGAATGAAACGTAGTAATAGAGATATACAATGTTTTCGTGATCTTCTCTCCGGTGTTGTGTTGCAAGGTGTGGACCTCCGGCAGCATTCCTCCTCCCTGTTGTGAGTTATCGAAGATTTTTAGGCCTTCGGCATGCCGTACTAGCCGTCGTGCCTCCCCCCTAGGGTTTGGGCGGAGCCATCCTTATATAGACATCGCCTTGGACTGCTGCAAAATTTGGAAAAAACCTTAGTCGTGCAGATCCGTCGGGCCGCCACACAACCATGTGTTTCCACACGGCCAGGGCATGTGCTGCCCTAGGGTGCTGATCTAGGCCATTGGATACGGCCGTGTGAATCCACATGCCCTGGTCGTGTCCCACTCTGCGTCTAGCTGCGAAATGTCCTTCTTTTGCTCCGAAAATGTTTTTTTTTCACTCGAAAAGCTAACCTGCACACAAAAGTACAACGAGCAGACCTTCGAACCAGAAAATAGGAAATGCGTGCAAAAATAGAGTAACATATGCATGAAACTAACACAAAATGCAATGAGATGTGAGCAAAAACTACTCCTAAAACTTTATATGTTTTGCTCACATAACTTCCCCCAGACTTAAATCTTTGCTTGTCCTCAAGGAAACCTCAGTGCCATGAAATTTTTAATAAGATATTTTTCCCATAATTAGCATGTTAACTAAATTTATCAGGTGGTATTTGCAATCAAAGCAAAACAAATATGTTCTAGAAGTTCACTAAGTTAGCTCCTCATGCTCGTGCTAAGCGAACCATTCTTAGGGGATGCCCGTTCCATGGTGAGTTAAGTCGTCACCCCATAGCTTTCCTAAGGTTTCCGGCTCTTAGGCACTTACGTACCCAAAGCAAGGGCCGTTCCCTAGATCTAGCATAAAGTCTCAAAGGCGTGCTCGGTATTGAGAGAAATTGGTAGGTGTTTCCCCAGTAACCTAACTCGGTCTCAAAGGGGCACCTAGCCATTTCCACCCACGCCAACTATTTTTTATCCCTCATAATCTTTTTTTTTTCATTTCTTTTTTCTCTTTTTCTTTTATTTATCTTTTTCTTTTTTCTTTTTTATTTTTCGACTCACTGGGATTTTAATTTTTTCGAATGGGCTTACACAATCCGAGCATCTCCAGTAACTAAAATACTATACCTAGAGTCACCTATGGATTCAAAAGTACTAGACTACTGAAGTGAATCATAACTAGGTATGTACTAGATTCTTCCTTTCAGAATATTCGACATGTGTAAGTGCAAAAATAAAGCTAACCAGTGTAAGTCTAGAACATTCAATAGAGCGAATAAAATAAAATACCACAAGATAAATGAAGTTAGACTACCTATGGGAACAACTCATGCAAGCTGTTAGGGCAATCTCTTGTCGTAATATGGTTTTGATGGTGTGGCAAAGGGTTTAAGTTAGTGTGTTATGATGATTTGATATGTGCGTTGAAGTCATGCAGGACTTAGTAATTCGCACATGGAGCCGTGGCAAGTTTCACATCTCATGACTCGTGCCTTGAGTAGGTGAAGGATAGCTTTGCGGAAGCCGTGCGCTTGGAGCATCCGAGGGACCGCCGGACGAGAAGCTTGGAGTGAAGCCGGAGGAAGTAGACTTCGAGGCAAGAGACGCGAAGGAGCATTGCAGAGCCGTGCGCCTGATGCTGCCGAGGGACGTGGCCGAGAACGAAGAGAACTTCGAAGGCGAGGGACTCCGAGAGATGAGAGTGAGCGATTGTAACCCGGGGAAGGATAGCTCTTAGGTGAAACTTGGCCATTTGGCCAAGTGTCGGATGGGTTTTCCCGACACCAGTCGACTGCCATGTCATGGCAATGACTCTCCGAGTCGAGTGAGTTCGACCGTATACGATCGATCGATTAGGCCGCAGCCGATCGCCATACATGGGCAATGATCGCTAAGATTAGATCACCGATCGCCAAGGCAGCAATGATCGGGTCAATAGGGTTTCGACCATATCCGCTCGTAGCCGATCGCGGCCGATTACGAGGGCGAATGATCGATGAGGTCCATCACGATCGCTAAGAGTTCCGCTGACTACAACGCCGATCCGACAAGCGGTTCGAGGCCGCAGAGGACGCAATGATCGCCAAGGGCGGCAATGATCGATGGCGGCCAACGGGAAGAAAAACAACCCTCTCTATAAAAAGAGAGGGTGTAAGCCTTTGAGAGGCTAATGCTTATGCTCCAAGTGATCTTCCTAGTGCCCCACAAGCTCTAAACTCTTCTTACTCGCTTTTACTCCATTCTATTTGTAAGAAGAGTGATCTTGATTTTAAAGGTTACCTCCACCTAGCTTGGTGCAAAGGAGAGACCATTTAGTGGATTGGTTTAGCGGAGTGATTCACCGAGGACGAATCGGGGACCATGGATTAGCGGCGTAGCCGTGAACCACGTTACACCATCGTGTTAGCGTTTGTTTTATTGTTTATCTTTTGCTTTGTCTATTTGTATTTGTATATTCCGCTTGCGCTAAGTTTTTGTAGACGAGCAAACGAACACGAGAATTCCAACATCCATTGGAAGAGGGCTATTCACCCCCCTCTAGCCGGTCGTACCGATCCCCAACACAAGCAACTTTCAAAAATACTACTGAGGTAGCTTTACAAACAACAAAAATTAAGTACTAAAAGAAACTCAACAACTCAGGCATGAATAAATGAAAATACCAGAAAAGAAACTACTGCTAGGAAATAAAACAAAATAAACCTTGGGGTCTCCCCCCAGACTTAAACAAAAATATACCTCTAATATGGTGGACGAGGTGGAAAGTCTGGGAGCCTAGGCATCTCTGGATCCTGGGAGAACCTGCTACTGAGTCGCTGATGCCACATATACATGTGGTCGATCTGAAAGTTGGTAGATGCAGCGGCTACTCAGTGATCCTCCTCCCTAGCCCAATGTGCCTGCTGGGCATGCATGTGTTGTCGTATCTCCCTACAATAGGCGGGCTCATCCTGACGACGAACAACCTCCTCCTGAAAGTATATGCGGGCCTCATTGTAAAACTCCTCAGCCCACTGGAAATTCTCCCAGAATCCCTGGAACTCCGCCTGCTGGTAGGCGCTCTGCTCCTCCCATTGCTGCCTCTGTGTTTGTTGCTCAGTGTAAATGTTGTCGAGGCGCGATCAGAACTCCGAGAAATCATAGGCCGACGTACCTGCATCCTTCTCAAAAGTAGAAAAAGGTGGTGGTGCAGGTGTAGGCTCATGTCAGCGTGGACTAGGTGGGCTCCTATGCATGTGTGGACTGGAGTGAGAGTGATATAAAGGTGGAGAGATGGGAACCGATGTGGATGGTCCCTCATGTGGAGGGGACTCTACTATCAAGGCGCGTATAGCGATGGTGGTACGGTCCGGGTCAGGGAGCCTAAGGGCTGTAAGATTTTTCCTTACAAAGCATAAGGAGTCTCCTTCTCTCACAATCATTTTCATGGTCATGTATACTCCTAGGTCGATCCTAGGGCTCCCCTCTATACTCTCTAATGTTGTGTAATCGTACCCCATCCTATGGCAAATATGGGTAAGTAGGCCTCCCACATTGATCTCTCCTCGTGCTGCTTTGCCCATCTTCACTAAGTGTCTAATGATGTGGGACCCTACATCGATGCTACTCCTTTCTTGTAGCATATCCCATAGGCAAAGCAGCTCGCTAACTCTAACTACACCGTCACTCTCCCCACGACCAAATATAGTATTGGTCATGATATGGTGGAGGTATCGAAAGATGGGGTTTTGGAGGCGCGACGCTTTGGCTCTAGATGGGTCATAAGCGTGCTCCCCTGTCAACTCAGTCCAAACTATCTGAGAGTTGTACCCATTAGGGGCCCTTCTCTCCCCCCCACTTGGTAAGCCAAAGCATGAGTTCCATTGGTGAAGGGTCCACTCATGCTCAATGTTAAAAAGCCTAAAAGTTATCCTACCCTCCTCGCTCTCTCTACCCATTAAAACTTCCGCCTCTAAGGAACTCAAAAATTCCAACACTATCCTAGGGTAGGTTAGGTGCTTTATTCCCATAATCTCTTCCCACCCCATTTTTGAAAATAGAGTTTGCATATCACCCAACAACCCTAAAGATTCTAGCAAATCCTCATCTAAGTACCTAGTAGCAGTAAGTTTACGAATAGAGAGCATATTGTATCTATCTCTATGTTCATTATTGTGAAAAAGTCGAGTAGGAAGGGCGTTACCCTCCTCCGGAGCTTGAGGGGCATCGGCTCTCCTTGTTCGTCGCTCTGAGGCACCGGATCGGGGTGCTACAGGCTTGGTCCTGCTCATCTTTGCTTCCTTTGGCTCCTTTAGTGGTTAAAAATGCTTCTAAATGGTGGGGAAGACGAAATCACACGGCTAGGGTAAGAACTTTCGAAGCACACGACGTAAATGGGATGAAAACACACGGCTCACCCCTTTTAACCTCGTGCGCCACGGCCGTGTGAAAACACACAACCAGGCCGTGTGCGCCTCGGGTTGGTCGGGCACGACCATGGGAAAACACAAGGTCAGGCCGTGTGTCCCTATTTTTTCGCCCATTTATGCACCACGGTCCGAATTTTCTCATACATTTTGCTGTGTAGGCTAATATGGATTTTATTTTTTCCTAGCAAAGTTCTTTTCTAGTCCTAACCCTAAATGTGATGGAGATCAAAACTAAAAATCAAACAAATGCATGCAATGCAATCAAAAAGGGAAATCTAAAACTAAACTTGGGTTGCCTCCCAAGAAGTGCTTTGTTTAAGGTCGTTTAACTCGACAACACTCTACTATCAACTCGGCTCTGGTGGTTCAGTGAACCTCCATTCATCATTCTCGGGATCTTCGTACATAGCTTTCTTCCTAGCTCTTGCTGGAATCACATACTTCTCTGACATAGGTTTCTGACTTCCTGTCCCAGCATGCTCAAATTCCATCTTATCCTCTCCCACTTTTAGGGTCAGCTTGTGATTCTTCACATCAATGACCATTCATGCAGTCGCTAAAAATGGTCGCCCTAGGATAACAGGTATCTTGGAATCCTCTTCCATCTACATCACCACAAAGTCAGTTGGCAATATAAAATTCCCCACCTTAAGAGGAACGTCTTCTAAAATCCCCAATGGGTAGCGGTATGTGTGGTGAGCTAGTTGTACTTTCATAGTACTGAATTTTAAATTCCCTAACCCTAGCTTTTTGCATAAGGTGTAGAGCATAAGACTCACACTTGCTCCCAAGTCATAGAAGGCTTTGCTAATCAGGGTTGTTCCTATATAACATGGGATATAGAAGCTCCCCGGATCTTTTAGTTTCTGAGTAGCTTTGTTTCGGAGATAAGCGCTTGATTCCTCTGTGAGGGCCACTGTTTCCAACTTTGCGACCTTCCTACGATGGACAAGAATATATTTCATGAACCTAGTGAACTGGGGCATTTGGTGCAATGCTTCGAGTATCGGTACCTCTATTGAGATCGACTTCAGCATGTCTAGGAATTTACCAAACTCGGCGTCTTTCTTTGCATTCGTCAATAGCTGTGGAAATGGTATAGTAAGGGGGGTTGAGCCCTCGCGGCAGGTTCCCAGTTCATTTCTCTCACTTTTTCATTCTCGGCCTCCCCTAGAGGTTCTAGCATTTTAGGTCCCAGGTCCTTTTCAGCATCCGTCCATCCTAGCATCTCTTTCAGAATCCTCCCACTTCACAGCGTCACTGCCTTGCACTGTTCTATTGGATTGGCCTCTACTCTTCCTGGTAGCTTCCCTGGTATCCTGGAGATTTGGTTCGCGATCTGAGCTACTTGAATCTCTAGCGACTTCTTCCTGGTGGCAATATCCCTTACAGATGACCCCAACCCTTCAATCATCATATCTGTCTGCGAATGTCATCGCTGAAATTCAGTATTTGCCTCCCGTTGCATTCGAATGAAGTTCTCCAGCATATTCTCCAGACAGGTGTTAGAGGGACGTGGCTGCCCATTCTCTCCTGGCGGTTGGAACCTCCCCAAGGTATTCTTATAAGGAAAATTTTGGTGATTCCTCCATCCCGGATGAGAAGTGTTGGAGTATTGGTTGTTGGGCCTGGGGTTGTAGTCCCCAACCGTATCGCAGTGCTCAATCTGCTTGTCTGAAGTCCAGACCCTCCATAATGGTCCTCTTGATATGTTGCCATTCCCTCTCCAAAATCAATGGCCGCGCATGCAGATGGAGGATTCAAAGATTCAAACCTTCTACTGAGCGCGTCTATCCTTGTTGAAAGGTGGTCCATATGGTTGACAATGTATCGTCATGCTGCAGGCGTGGGTTGACCATGTTCAGAGGCCCATTGATGGTGGTTCTGGGCAAACTCTTCGATAAGCTCTTTCGCTTCCTCTATGGTCTTATTCATCAGTACTCCTCCTGCAGCAGAATCTAGGGACATCTTCGTGGCGTAAGCAATCCCATTATAGAAAATGTGGATCACCAGCCACCTCTCTAGTCTGTGGTGGGGGCATTGGTAGAGTAACCCCTTGTAGCGATCCCAAGCCTCGAATAGGGACTCCCCCTTCTTCTAGCGAAAGCTCGCGATGAGATGGTGCATGTGAGCAGTCTTACTTGGTGGGAAGTATTTATTCAGAAATTGCTACTCACATTGCTCCCATGTAGTGATGCTGCCAGAAGGTAAGGAGTGAAGTCATGCCTTAGCCTTATCCCGCAGTGAAAACGGGAATAGGCTCAGGCTGATCGCATTAGAAGGGACTCCGTTCATTTTCATCGTCGAGTAGATTTCAAGAAATGCCCCATATGTATAAGTGCCCATTCAAAGTTATTTGCCGAAATAGACGGTCCAACTATACTCGGCCTGATTTCTCTAGCGCTAGGAGCTGTGTAGTCCCGCAGAGGCCGCCTACCTATGTTCACCTCGGATGCAGCTTGATCCTCCATCTTTCACTGTTTTGCTCTCCGACGGTGAAAGGTTCGCTCAATTTCTAAGTCGATCGGAATTAGACCTTCCGACCCTAATTGTCTATGCATATGACGAACCAAACCACAAAGTTAAGAGTGCTAATCTAATTCTAAAAGAAGAAAATAAATCTATCTAGAAAATAAAAATCTAAGATGCAATAAGTAAATAGGAAACTACTACTAAAAATAAAAACTAAATCTAAATATGGAAAATATAGAACTAAAGCAAATAAGATAAACTAGAAAGAAAATAAAGCAAGCAAATAATCTAATCCTAAGTTCGATCCAATTTACCACTGTTTGATTTGATATCGAATCGATCAGTCCCTGGCAATGACACCAAAAGCTTGATGCGCACGGACACAACCTCAAATCTCGCGATGGATACCGTCGAGAACTCAAAGTGCGCGCTTGTGCTCAACGCCCGCAAGTGCACAGATGTTGTCAAGTAATAAAGATTATCGATCCCACAGGGACTGGGATTCGAATACTAATATACTCAGTGGTGGTAATTGTTCGGACGTGATCTCTAAGATGTTGCGATTGGTGAGGGCTATCGGTGGACTCTACTATGTACGATGTCACACGGAGAAGGAAAGGAGTGTGCCGAGGTCTTCAAAGGTGATTCTAGGACTTCGGTTTTGCTTGTGTATCACAGAATAATGTTGTCAATTAGCGTTGTCAAGACGTTTACCTATGGTTTTGTGGAAGGGACATCATACACTCTCCCGCAGAGTCACCACATCTACCGGGAGCTATCTCCACCTAAAAGGACGGGATAGACGATACGAGGATGTCAAATCAATCCCTACGGTGGACCGTTTCCGATTCCACCGTACCCTTCTCCCCGGAGTTGTAGGAGATCAGGTTTACCCCTAGGTTCCTTAATCAAATATCCTAAATTTTAGATTGCGAGGGTTGTCACCCCTAGTATTGCCTAAGCACAGCGAAAAGAAAGCCAAACACGCATAGATATAGTAAAGAGTAACTACCAATTGTCAAATCAAAATCATGGGCAGAATTTAACATGAACCAACATTGTTTATGTACATAGGCTACTCCCTAATCCTAGAATCGAAATCACTACTCTATGTATACGAAGGAACAATCACAAAGAATGTCTAAGTTTGAATACATAAGGAATGAAACACAGTAATAGAGATATACAATTCTTCCGTGATCTTCTCTCCGGCGTTGTGTTGCAAGGTGTGGACCTCCGATGATGTTCCTCCTCCCCGTTGCAAATTAAAGAAGCTTTTTAGGACTTCGGCATGCTATCCTAGCCATTGTACCTCCCCCCTAGGGTTTGGACGGAGCCATCCTTATATAGACATCCCCTCGGACCACTGCAAAATTCGGAAAAAACCCTAGTCGCGCAAATCAGGCTGCCACACCAGTAGTGTGTTTCCACGGTCGAGCGTGTCTTGACCCTAAGTCTTGATCTCTCCCATTGGACACGGGCGTGTGAATCCACACGCCTTGGTCGTGTCCCACTCTACGTCTAGCAGCGAAATTTCCTTCTTTTGCTCCGAAAATACGTCTTTTTCACCCGAAAAGCTAACCTGCACACAAAAGTACAATGAGCAAACCTCCGAACTAGAAAATAGGAAATGTGTGCAAAAATAGAGTAACATATGCATGAAACTAACACAAAATACAATAAGATGTGAGCGAAAACTACTCCTAAAACCCTATATGTTTTGCTAACATCAACCTTCAAGACCAATCTAAAGCAAGCAACAAGCAAGCAATCCAATGTTCTTGTGTAAAGTGTTCTTTACTTGTTTTTGTGTATTGCTTAGTGTATTTGTTGTATTCAATTGTATTACTTTTTAATTGCTTGTACGAGATTTCTCTACCTCCGACTTATTGTCGAGAATGAGTTTTAGTAGTGGTGTGTTCCTCACTAGTGCTTGTTAAGATCGCCCCATGGAGTAGGAACCCTGAGGTTCCGAACCACGTATATCGATTGTCTCTTGTGTGTGTTGTATCGTTATTCTTGTTTTATCATTATTCTGTTGCGCATATTAATGATCATTGTAGACGAGCACCCAAGAACGATCAATTTTCGTCAAGCACGTCAATTGGGCTATTCAGCCCCCCTTCTAGCCGAGCCACGATCCACCAACATAGAGATCAGGCTGTTACTTGGTGGAAGATGCAGAAAACCCTACTCGGGGAGCGTGAGATTTCTTGGTCAGTATTTTGAGATGCTTTTTGGAGATAATATTTTACTTTCGCATTTTCTATGGTTCGTCGTCAGGAGTTCCTGAGCCTGAAACAAGGTGACAAATTTGTTATGGAATAGAATGCGGAGTTTACCAGACATGCGGAGTTCTGCCCTCATCTGGTCACCCAGGATGGAGATCAGATGTTTCAGTTTACTCAGGGTCTAGTTGCATATATTCAGGCTAGAATGTCGGGATATTCTATTACCTCTTACAGAGAGGCATCAGATCGAGCCATTTTCATTGAGATGACTTCCCAGGAAATTTTGAGGGAGAAAGATATGGAGAAGAAAATGTCCCAAAGTGAGCAATCGAAACATAATTCAACAAACGAGATTCAGAAGAAGCAGGCTCAGAAGGGAACTACTCGAGGTGCTACAGAAGGGTATTCCCGATCACAAAAAGGGAAGCGCCCAACTTTTGAATATTCTAGAGGTTCTCAGAAGAGTCATAACGGTCAAAACAAGACCGGATGTTATAGATGTGGATCTGGAAGCCATAGAGCTCCAGAGTGTCCCTTGGAGCAACCTGTTTGCTATTATTGCAAATAACCTGGGAATAACAGTCGGGAGTGTACTTTGAGAGCATAGTTGGAGTTCTTAGATAATTCCAGCAAGGGAAGGAAGTCTTGCCAGCAGAGGCAGTAGAGGATAGCACAAGGGACACAGGCGTATGGTCAGAAGCAGCCATTACCCCCTTAGGCACAGTTGTATCAGATATAGGGGGGCACCACTTCAGTGATGCCGACAGCTATTTAGTATCCTATCTCTCCAGTGATTTACTATCTAGGGGTACCTACACAGTAGTTTTTACCAGCCAACTCTCAGGGGTATATTATGCCTACACCGGCGACTCAGTCTTCAGTACCACAAAGTCAGACTCAGCCTGAGTAGAGGCACACTACTATTACATCAAGAACACAACCGTCAAATGTGGAGGCTGGACGTGTATATGCAATAACCAGAGAGGAGGCACAGCTGTCCGAAGGATCAGTCATTCGAGGTATGGTTTCAGTTTATTGTATATATGTTGATACTTTGATTGATACTGGTAGTTCCCATTCATTCGTATCTAGAATATTTCTGGGTAGAATTGGAAGGATTCCAATGGTTCGTACTTGTGGGCTAGCAGTATTGTTGCCATCGGGAGAGGTGCTGATTAGCCTTCAAGAAATCAAAGGTTGCCCATTAGACTTTGATGGACATATTCTTACAGTAAACCTTCAGGTGTTGGAAATGGTGGAATTTGTCATCATTCTCGGTATGAATTGGTTGGCTACTTATTATGCTACAGTGGATTGTAGAGCAAGAGTAGTGACCTTTCGACCACCGGATCAACCTCCATGGAAATTTGTTGGTACTAGAGATGATGGAGTGCCCATTATATCTGCATTACAAGCTCAAAAACTATTGTCTCAGGGTTGTCAAGGTTACTTATTGTCTCTAGTCAAAGTAGAGAATGAAGGACTACCACCCTTCTCTGATATGTGGATAGTCCCAAAGTATCCAGATGTGTTTCCAGATGAACTTCCAAGCTTGCCACCTCCTAGGCAAGTGGAATTTGCGATAGAGGTGACTTCAGAAACCATGCTAATATCGAAACCTCCTTATCGGATGGCACCAAAAGAGATGAATGAACTTAAAGTACAACTATAGGAGTTGTTGGATAAGGGATTCATTTGGCCTAGTGTTTCTCTATAGGGAGCCCCAGTGCTTTTTGTCAATAAGAAAGATGGATCATTGGAGTTATGCATTGACTACGGACAATTGAATGTGGTAACTGTGAAGAACAAATATCCACTATCGAGGATAGAGGATTTGTTTGATCAACTTAAGGATACCTATGTGTACTCCAAGATTGATTTGCGCTCAGGATATCATCAGCTTTGGATAAGAGATGAGGATGTTAAAAAAAAACGTTCTGCACTCGATATGGGCATTACGAGTTTCGAGTGATGCCATTTGGTCTCACTAATGCCTGTTAGTAATATATGAGAGATGTCCTAAGGCAATCGCCTTATGTATGAACCATTTATATGATAAATGAAGATTCACTATTTGAGTATACATGTTTAATGTATTTGATTGGATCTTAAACTCATTTACTGAATGTCCACGATACGATTCACAGCATGAGAGAATTTGTGATTGGATCACAACTAGTGAGTATCTCTACATGTGTAATTGTGAGGTATCGGAATTATCCCTAGTCGATGAATTGATGGATTTGGACACCATCAATTCTGTCGAGACTAGCATGAGGTATACTCCTTGGTGTATCCAAGCAGCTGATTCTCACTGGCTGGAGACATTGTGATGTCCGGAGTTAATCGTGGATGCTAGTTATGGTAACTAGTTCATTGGAGTGACCAGCCGTAAGACTTCATATGGTTCTCTGCATATATAGATATGTCGATGAAGTTCTTACTGTGGCTTAAGTGCGATGTTCCTTTGACTTGCGGTATTCAAGTAATCTTGATCATGGAGACTTATGCTTTGACATCTTAAGCAAACATCTCTAAGGAGATGTGGACCCGGGATGATTGGGTATTAGTCGAAGTGATCGAAGGTGTTTGAATAGCCTATAAAGGATTCACCACTCCTTGCGAGGAGACATATACCCATGGCCTCTCGTCGGATTGTTACTAAAGTCTTTGGCCAAAGCATTACATGTTTAGAGTAAGGTACTCTTCGATACATGTAAAGTAACTAGAATCCGTAGGACGAGGAAATGATACTTGGGCTAGGTGTGACGTAGTCAGCCTAGTGGGGACTGACACAATAGACCATGTCCTGAACCAAGTGGGTATAAGATGAGTGAAGGGAATGGGGCACGATTCATTCGAGCTCTTGAAGGGTTTGAAATAGTTCGGATCAACCGTTGATCTTTTCGGTTAATTGGGGATCATGATGTACTACTAGGTGCCACTCATGATCGTTCTATAATTAATGGTTAATTATAGACGGCCAACATAAACCGAGAACCTATTTGGTCACACGCACAATGAGTGTAATCCAAAGGATTTAAAACGAGCTTGAGAATGGGATTCTCAGACCGAGAGAAACTATGTTTGGTTGGACCAAACATAAAGCGAGCATGAAATTGTTTCAGTCGCAATGGAAGCGTGGATGGGCCGTGTCTTATGAAGACATAATGGATGGACCAAAATGGTTTGGTTCTAATCCAATGGATGAGAATAAACCAAAGGGTTTGGTTTATATTAAACGAATGAACCAAAGGTTGGTTCGGTTCGGTTTAACTTAAAATAAACCATCATGGTTTGGTTTATTTTAACTTATCCTAATGGAGCGGGTTAACGGGCTTTATGGATATGATCCATTAACCATTAAGAGAATTAGTTCTCTATAAAAGAGGGCTTAAGGGATTGTTAAACCCTAACTAATCCAAACCCTAGCCCCCTTGAGTTGCCGCCCACCTCCACCTTGGAGTTAATCGGCGCCAACCCTAAAGCTGCCGCCGCCCAGCTTGTGTGCAGCCGTCCAAGTCTTTGCCGGCGTCCAAGCTTCAGCCGGAGAACCTCCGGTGACCCTCCGGCGATCTCCTTTGGGTTCGGTGATAAGGTGAGCTTCCATCTTTCCTTAGCCGGCCTCTATTCCTCCACCAAAAGCTGTCCAGTTTTTCTGGACAGCTTGTTTATTTGTTGTCGGAGCATCGTTTGGACGACGGTTAGTGCTCCGACAGTGGCTAACTTACCAGGGATTTGATCTCCGGTAATCCTCTGAGGTGGGGGACGAAGGATTCGTCAAACGGTTGACGAATACCTCTCCGGAGAAGCGAGTTTTGAGAACTCGTTTTAGGATCCAAATTTGGATTCGGATCGTGATCATCTCTCGATCACGTCGTCTTCAACACGAGGCTAGTAACCCGTACGAAGACGAAGCTTGTGACTTAGCGAAGTCATCCCGAGGAGCTCGGCGTGGATACGGATAGAGACGATTCTTACGAGGATCGTTCCGGTTGATGCCGTTCCCGCTACACGTCATACGAAAGGTATAACGTAGATAAATTTCTTTTATTGAAAATTTTAATTTACGGTTATGTCTACACTTGTTGTAATATGCATGCGTGTGTTGTGTGTGTTGTAATAAATATAGATTTATTATTTTTAATTGCTTCCGCTGTGCTCATGTTTATGAAACATGATCGAACACACACACGCCGCGGTGCAGGAAACCCCAACAGTGGTATCACAGCCCAGGTTGTGTTTCGACATAATCGTAAAATGGTTTTGCGATAGTCATAATGTATTTCTGGAAATTTTCTAAATTTTGGAAATTTAGAAGTATTTATGGAAATTTTTCAATTTTGGAAAGTCTAGAAGTATTTATGGAAATCTTCCACTTTTGGAAAGTTGGAAGTATTTATGGAAATTGATATTTTCCATAAATAAAATATTTGATTAGATTCTGGAAATTTGTTTCCTAATTTAATCATGATTTGATTTGGGAAATCAAATCTTAAAATATTTTATTTCCATAAGTAGTTTTAATGATTTAGGAAATTGGTTTCCTAAATAGATTTTCCTTAATCAAATAATTCCATGAATAAAATATGTGATTAGATTTGGAAATTTGTTTCCTAATTTAATTATGATTTGATTTGGAGAATCAAATCTTAAACATATTTTATTTCCATAAATAGTTATGACATATAAGGAAATATATACATGACATAAGTGTATGCCATGTAATTGCATTAGATGCATAACATTATGCCATGCGTGTCGTGACATGTAGATGTATGCCATGCCATGTAGATAATAGTTATTTCATGCAAAGAGGATGAGACATAAAACCCTTACTCAATATTAAAGCTTACACCTTCCATTAATATGGTTAGAACCAGAGTTCTGCTCTTGTTTGGGTTGTTGGACTCCTGCTCGAACACAGAATATGTTCAAACCATGGAATAGTTTAATACTAATATGGTAAGAGTCAGAGGTCAATCGTTAGCTTTGGTTGTTGGACTCTCTCCAAGCTGGGCTAATTAGTTGAATGCGCTCTAACCATATTAAAACTATGTCCTGATTAATGGGTTGGCTTTAACCTGGAGCATCGGCTTGTTGGACTCTCTCCAAGGTCGATGTAAAGGGAGGTGAAGTTGGGTGCTATGCATATGATGCATACTTGTTAATGTGTTAACAACCTGATGTATGTGTGAACATTCAATTAGTTGATAGCACATTGTGATAGTTGCATATACGGGATATGCAATCGGTATAGATGATACCTACCGTCGTAGTTATGAATGGCTTGTTGGACTCTCTCCAAGGTTGTTCATAACTATGATGGATATCAGCCCATTCGGAGATGGACCTACAATCTCCCGAAGTGATTTTGGGGTTTTTGAAATTCGAAAAAAAGAATGGGATTTATAAATGTTGATGCATTTTAAAAATCATTTTCTCATATATGCTCGTTTTGTATTTCTAAGATTGATCATGATGTCTTTGAATTTGCGTTCCATTTTGGATTCAAATAAATTGACTGGGCCGAACTTCTTGGACTAGCTTAGAAGCTTGAGAATTGTTCTCAAGGTTGAAAAGCTTGCAAATGTCCTCGAAGCGCCTCTTCCCGCCCGTCCTAGTGACGATGCAACTCTGGACCAATTGTTGGCCTATCAGAAACATGTGAGTGATTCTGAACAAATGAGTTGCATCATGCTAGCCGCGATGGAACCCAAGCTACGAAAGCAGTATGAGCATATGGATGATCATATCGTAGTCCTTCATCTTTGTGAGTTGGTTGATGAGCAAGTGAGATTCGAAAGGTTCGAAGTCTCAAAGCTCCTCTTCACCTCTGAGATGCTAGAAGGTTCATCTGTGGTACTGCTCAATATGCTGAAGACTGTGGAGTCTTCTGAGAAGCATGAGCAGGGGACGGTGTTGTTAGTTGATTCCTCGAAGAAAGGTTCTAAGAGGAAGTCAAAGGAACAGCAAAAGGGAAAGAAGAGAAAGGCTAAGAAGGTAGAACTAGCACAAAAGGAAACTTGCCATCATTATGGCAAGGAGAGCCATTTGCGAAGAAAGTGCAAGATTTATCTTGAGTCCGTAAAGAAGAATAAGGCATCGGATGCCCCATCTTCTTTAGATATCTTCGTTATTGATTGTCATTCTATTTCCTCAAACACTTGGGTATTGGATACTGGGTGTGGCTCACATATATGTAATGACATACATGGGCTAAGGAATAGAAGAAGACTCGTCAAGGGAGAGTCAAATTTACGTGTTGGGAATGAAGCAAAGGTTGCTGCACTCGCCATCGGAACGTATTTGTTGAAACTCCCTGCAGGACTTGTCTTAGAACTGGACAATTGCTTTTATATTCCTTTGTTGATAAAGAACATCATTTCTATTTCTTGTTTAAATAGAAATGGTTTCCATTTGACGTTTAGTAACAATTGTTGTTACATAACTTTGAATGGGGTTCTTTATGGGACTGGAACTTTAAGCAATGGTGTTTATACATTGGACGTATCCAGTGACATTTGCAATATCGAAGCGAGCAACAAGAGTGCTCGAAAGGATAATCAAATAGACTCCTACATGTGGCATTGTCGTCTTGGCCATGTAAGCAAGAAACGCATGTCCGAATTACACCGATGTGGAATTTTGGAATCGTTTGAATTGGATTCATACGATACATGCGAATCATGCTTAAAAGGCAAGATGACTAAGTTACCTTTTACGGGAAAAGGTGAACGAGTGGGAGAGTTACTAGGTCTAATACATACTGATGTATGTGGACCTATGTCAACTCAAGCTTTAGGAGGCTATAGCTACTTCATTACCTTCACCGATGATCACTCACGGTTTGGGTATGTGTTCTTGATGAAACACAAGTCTGAAGCCTTTGAAAGGTTCAAAGAATTCAGAAATGAAGTAGAGAAACAACATGACAAAAGTATTAAAATACTTCGATCGGATCGAGGTGGTGAATACTTAAGTCAAGAGTTTCTTGATTATCTAAGAGACAATGGCATATTGTCTCAATGGACTCCGCCCTATACACCACAGCATAATGGTGTATCTGAGAGGCGTAACCGGACCTTGTTGGACATGGTCAGGTCAATGATGAATCATGCAACTCTTCCCAAGTCCTTTTGGGGTTATGCACTTCAGACAGCTGTTTACTTGTTAAACAGAATGCCTACCAAGGTAGTCTCAACTACTCCATATGAGATATGGAATAGTAAGAAACCTCATGTATCTTACTTGAAGATATGGGGTTGTCCTACTTATGTGAAGCGGACAGTATCAGACAAATTGGATGCTAAGTCTGATAAATGTCTATTTATTGGATACCCTAAGGAAATAAGGGGTTACCAATTCTATCATCCTGTGGAACAAAAGGTGTTTGTTTCAAGGCATGTTGTGTTTCTAGAGAAAGAGTTTCTCTTGCAAGAAAATAGTGGGAGTGTCGTCGAGCTTGAGGAGGCTCGAGAGACTCAAATAGACATTGATGAGATACTTGGTGAAGCACAACAGCCGACAACTCATAGTGATGAGCAATCGGCTGGACCTATTGTAACACCACATCTTCGTAGATCTGGTAGAACACGCAATATTCCTGAGAGATATGGATTTCTCGTAAGCGAATCGAACGACGTGTTACTCATTGATGATGAGGAGCCTACAGCTTATGAAGAAGTGCCGACAAGTTCGAGAAGGGATAAGTGGCTTGGTGCCATGAAGTCGGAAATGGATTCCATGTACGAAAACCAAGTTTGGAACTTGGTTGACCCACCTGAAGGCATAAAGCCTATAGGGTGCAAGTGGGTTTTCAAGAAGAAAACCGACATGGATGGTAATGTGATTACCTATAAGGCTAGATTGGTGGCGAAAGGATATCGTCAAAAGCAAGGTGTTGATTATGATGAAACCTATTCGCCTGTAGCTATGCTTAAATCCATTCGGATGCTCCTGGCCATAGCGGCTCATTATGATTATGAGATATGGCAGATGGATGTGAAAACAGCTTTCCTTAATGGAAACCTGCTCGAGGACGTGTATATGATACAGCCTGAGGGTTTCACATCGGTTGATAAAAACAAGGTATGCAAATTGCGACGATCCATTTATGGATTGAAGCAAGCATTCAGGAGCTGGAATATCCGTTTTGATGAGACGATCAAAAAGTTTGATTTCTCACAAAATCCAGACGAACCTTGTGTGTACAAGAAGGTTAGTGGGAGTGCAGTCGTGTTCCTAGTATTGTATGTCGATGACATATTACTTATAGGAAACGATGTGTCAATCTTCTGATCGATTAAGGTTTGGTTATCCAAGACATTCTCCATGAAAGACACAGGAGAACCAACCTACATCCTGGGATTAAGATCTATAGAGATAGATCGAAATGGTTTTGGTCTTTCTGGCTCTACATATATAGACCGAGTGCTAAAGAGGTTTAGCATGTCGAGAATCCAAGAAAGGTTATCGCCCATCGGGCATGGGGTACACCTTCAAGTCTATGTGTCCGTACGTAAAAGCGAGAGGATTTGCATGAGTAAGATTCCCTATGCATCCGTAATAGGATCTATCATGTATGCTATGTTATGTACGAGGCCCGATGTATCGTATGCTCTGAGTGTCACGAGCAGATACCAGTCTGATCCAGGAATGGATCATTGGGCGGCTGTTAAGACGATCCTTAAGTACTTGAGAAGAACTAAGGATGTGTTCCTAATATATGGAGAAGGGGACATGGTGATACGCGGGTATACGGATGCCAGCTTCCAGACAGACAAGGATGATTCCAGGTCTCAGTCTGGATACGTGTTCACCTTGAATGGGGGCGCAGTGAGTTGGAAAAGTTCCAAACAAGAGACTGTAGCGGATTCTACCACTGAGGCAGAATATATTGCAGCTTCGGAAGCAACAAAGGAAGCGGTTTGGATCAAGAAGTTCGTTCATGAACTTGGTGTGATTCCGGCCATTGTTGAAGCAATACCGGTCTACTGCGACAACAATGGAGCAATTGCACAGGCGAAAGAGCCAAGGTCTCATCAACGATCCAAACATGTGCTTCGCCGCTATCATCTTATCAGAGAGATCATTAGTAGGAACGAAATACAAATCGAGAAAATTCCCACTGAAAGGAACTTAGCGGATCCTTTGACTAAAGCATTACCTCAAAGTAAGTTTGAGGGTCATGTTAGTGCTTATGGTATTGGATACCGTAGCGATTGATATTAGGCCAAGTGGGAGTCTGTTAGTAATATATGAGAGATGTCCTAAGGCAATCGCCTTATGTATGAACCATTTATATGATAAATGAAGATTCACTATTTGAGTATACATGTTTAATGTATTTGATTGGATCTTAAACTCATTTACTGAATGTCCACGATACGATTCACAGCATGAGAGAATTTGTGATTGGATCACAACTAGTGAGTATCTCTACATGTGTAATTGTGAGGTATCGGAATTATCCCTAGTCGATGAATTGATGGATTTGGACACTATCAATTCTGTCGAGACTAGCACGAGGTATACTCCTTGGTGTATCCAAGCAGCTGATTCTCACTGGCTGGAGACATTGTGATGTCCGGAGTTAATCGTGGATGCTAGTTATGGTAACTAGTTCATTGGAGTGACCAGCCGTAAGACTTCATATGGTTCTCTGCATATATAGATATGTCAATGAAGTTCTTACTGTGGATTAAGTGCGATGTTCCTTTGACTTGCGGTATTCAAGTCATCTTGATCATGGAGACTTATGCTTTGACATCTTAAGCAAACATCTCTAAGGAGATGTGGACCCGGGATGATTGGGTATTAGTCGAAGGTGTTTGAATAGCCTATAAAGGATTCACCACTCCTTGCGAGGAGACGTATACCCATGGCCTCTCGTCGGATTGTTACTAAAGTCTTTGGCCAAAGCATTACATGTTTAGAGTAAGGTACTCTTCGATACATGTGAAGTAACTAGAATCCGTAGGACGAGGAAATGATACTTGGGCTAGGTGTGACGTAGTCAGCCTAGTGGGGACTGACACAATAGACCATGTCCTGAACCAAGTGGGTATAAGATGAGTGAAGGGAATGGGGCACGATTCATTCGAGCATCAAGGGTTTGAAATAGTTCGGATCAACGTTGATCTTTTGGTTAATTGGGGATCATGATGTACTACTAGGTGCCACTCATGATCGTTCTATAATTAATGGTTAATTATAGACGGCCAACATAAACCGAGAACCTATTTGGTCACACGACAACGAGTGTAATCCAAAGGATTTAAACGAGCTTGAGAATGGGATTCTCGCATCGAGAGAAACTATGTTTGGTTGGACCAAACATAAAGCGAGCATGAAATTGTTTCATGCAATGGAAGCGTGGATGGGCCGTGTCTTATGAAGACATAATGGATGGACCAAAATGGTTTGGTTCTAATCCAATGGATGAGAATAAACCAAAGGGTTTGGTTTATATTAAACGAATGAACCAAAGGTTGGTTCGGTTCGTTTTAACTTAAAATAAACCATCATGGTTTGGTTTATTTTAACTTATCCTAATGGAGCGGGTTAACGGGCTTTATGGATATGATCCATTAACCATTAAGAGAATTAGTTCTCTATAAAAGAGGGCTTAAGGGATTGTTAAACCCTAACTAATCCAAACCCTAGCCCCCATGAGTTGCCGCCCACCTCCACCTTGGAGTTAATCAGCGCCAACCCTAAAGCTGTCGCCGCCTAGCTTGTGTGCAGCCGTCCAAGTCTTTGCCGGCGTCCAAGCTTCAGCCGGAGAACCTCCGGCGACCCTCCGGCGATCTCCTTTGGGTTCGGTGATAAGGTGAGCTTCCATCTTTCCTTAGCCGGCCTCTATTCCTCCACCAAAAGCTGTCCAGTTTTTCTGGACAGCTTGTTTATTTGTTGTCGGAGCGTCGTTTGGACGACGGTTAGTGCTCCGACAGCGGCTAACTTACCGGGGATTTGATCTCCGGTAATCCTCTGAGGTGGGGGACGAAGGATTCGTCAAACGGTTGACGAATACCTCTCCGGAGAAGCGAGTTTTGAGAACTCGTTTTAGGATCCGAATTTGGATTCGGATCGTGATCATCTCTCGATCACGTCGTCTTCAACACGAGGCTAGTAACCCATACGAAGACGAAGCTCGTGACTTAGCGAAGTCATCCCGAGGAGCTCGGCGTGGATACGGATAGAGACGATTCTTACGAGGATCGTTCCGGTTGATGCCGTTCCCGCTACACGTCATACGAAAGGTATAACGTAGATAAATTTCTTTTATTGCAAATTTTAATTTACGGTTATGTCTACACTTGTTGTAATATGCATGCGTGTGTTGTGTGTGTTGTAATAAATATAGATTTATTATTTTTAATTGCTTCCGCTATGCTCATGTTTACGAAACATGATCGAACACACACACGCCGCGGTGCAGGAAACCCCAACAATGCCCCAGTCGCATTTATGGATTTGATGAACCGGGTAATCTTAAAGTATATAGATCAGATTGTGATAGTATTCATAGATGATATATTGATATATTCTTGATCTGAGGAGGAGCATGATCATCATCTTCGGATTGTGTTGGAGACATTGCGGCAAGAGCATCTATATGTCAAGTTCAGTAAATGTGCATTCTGGTTATCCTCAGTTGGTTTTCTTGGACACGTGGTGTCTAACAGAGGTATTTCTATAGATCCCCAGAAAATTGAGGTGATTACCAGTTGGGAACAGCCAAAATCAGTTCAGGAAATCCAGAATATCTTTGGTCTGGCCAAGTATTATCATAGATTTGTGGAGGGATTTTACAAGATTGCCACACCACTTACTCGCTTGACCCAGAAGGGGATCAAGTTCACCTGGTCAGAGGCGTGTGAAACTAGCTTTCAGGAGCTTAAGCAACGACTAATTTTTGCACCAGTGTTAGTGATTCCTTCTGGTGTTGATGGGATTGTACTATATACTGATGCTTCTATTCAAGGGTTGGGAGCAGTCTTGATGCAGTGCAACCGTGTGGTATCCTATGCCTCTCGTCAACTAAAGGATCACGAAAGGAATTATCTAGTGCACGACCTGGAGTTGCCAGCTATCATTTTCGCGTTGAAGATATGGAGACACTATCTATATGGAATTACTTTTGATATCTATACAGATCATAAAAGTTTGAAATATCTTTTCACACAGAAGGAACTGAATCAGAGACAGAGGCAGTGGATGGAATATCTAAAGGATTATGATTGAACCATTCATTACCATCCGAGAAAGGCTAATGTGGTAGCAGATGCACTGAGCAGGAAGTCTCGTGGGGTTCTGGCTAGTCATTGGATAGCAGTTACTGATCTTGTTCGACAGTTCTAAGAGTTGGGATTTTTTGAACAAGTTCAAATATCCCGGGGAGTATTGGTTTCTATGGTTGCCCAGTCCACTATTGCTAAGAAGATCAAAGAAGCACAAGTTAGTCACTAGCATTTGTAGTTCTTGAGCAACACAATAGACGCAGAACAACAGATTGATTTGTTACGACCTTGGTGGCCGCTAGAGAGGGGGTGAATAGCGTGTCGACGTTGCTTGATTGAATTTGATCGCGCTTGCTACATGATGTGTTATACACAGTGGAATATATATATATATATATATATATATATAACTAAAATAAATACACACAATCACATCACAACACCGAATATAATATGGTTCGTAACCGAATGGTTCCTACACCACTACTCAAATAACTCCTTCTCGGAACAATCCGGAGGTAGAGAAACCTCGTACAATGTATTACAACAGTAATAAAGACAAATACAAGCTAATACAAGTAAACTACAAAAATATAAGTAAAGAAACAATTTACAATTGTGAACTTGGATGCTTGCATTGTGATTGCTTGAGTTGTACTTGGAGACCCCGAATTGCAGTAGTAAATCACCCCAAAGATGTCAAGAAACCTTGCCAAAAATCCTCCCCACGAACTGCTTTTATAACTCGTGATTCACCTGGTGATTTTGGCCTATCACGACCGATCGGGACCATCACGATCGCTCGTAGCCACAACGTGTTTGATAAGTTCCAACGGATAGACCATCAGTCGACTGATCATGCCCATCAGTCGACTGATGGCTCAATCAGTCGAGTGCTCGGGTTGATCACTCAACTGGAGAGCTTACTATGCTCAAATTCCCGACCAACAATCGACTGATCTCCAGATCAGTCGACTGCTCAGGCCATCAATCGACTGCCCAATGTTGGCAGTCGACTACTAGGACAATTCCGACAGTCGAACTCTAGTCAACTCCCATCAGTCGACTGACCATAGTCCTAGTTGATTGATACACCTCAAACATAAGGTTTTAACCCAAGTATAGTGCCCCTATACTTGCTAGACCACACATAGCCTAGACCTAAGACTTCTAGGCACCTCCGTCAGCCTCACTCCTATCGGATCCCTCCAAGTCATCCATGACTTGTTCATCCATACGCAAGCCTTTTGGTGCTTCCATTAGCCATTGTCATGCTAATGTGGTCTATATGGCCAAGGCACATTGGGCTTACGCTGCCAAGATGTTGGACTTTCCGAGTCACAAAAACCGCTTTTTGCGTTGCCGAAACCTCGGAAGCACGGCCAAGGATCCGTGTGAAGATATAAAAATTAAAAAAAAACTACATGTATGTGTTATGTAAAGACCTAGATCTACCATAGATCTATATGATGAGAGTGTTACCCTTATAGCGACGCCCTTCGCTTATCCCGCTCGTCCAAATGCTTTGTCGGAACTCAAGAGTGTCAAGTGTACACTCCTCTACAAGTATCCACACAGACAAATGGTGGAGGAAAAACAACCTAGAGTGTGCTAGCACTCCTTGGAAGTTTCGGCCAAAAGAGGATGAGGGAGAGAGCTTGAGGAAGAGCAAGGAAGAAGAAGATGGAGTTACTCACAAAATCAATTCACACAATCAAGAAAAGTGGTCGGCCACTTATTTGGGTGGGGGTTACATGCATGCATGTAACTCCAAGAGCCAATGGCTCTTGGTCTCCCTCATGAGGTGGCATCCCATGATAAGTCCATGATGATGTGGAACATTATCATTGGCCGGCCCCCAAGCCAAGTCACCATGACATGTCAATTGGTCAAGTCAAAATTGACCATTCATCTTCCCTCTCAAGTCAAGTCAAACTTGACCTATTATCTCCCATGGTTGATCAAATCTAACCACTTGATTCAAGTCAATTTGATTTAATGAATCTCTATTCATTAATTTAAATTGACTCAATGAATCAAATCAAAATTAGACTCATTCAACACTTGAATTAAATTGAGTCTAACTCAGTTAGTCTAATTTGGATTACTCTTAATCCAATTTGGTTCATCCCATGAATCTAATCCTCATGGTTCATCATATGAATCTAATCTCCATCTAATTTCCCTTTGTGTGTGACCCTATAGGTTCTTGTAACATTGGCAATGCTCCTAAACCGATTTAGGAACATAAGCAATGAGCGGTATCTAGCAACACATCATTGCTACCCAAGTTACAAGAATGTTGAGCTCCAACATCACCTTTGTGACTACTAATTGTGACTCTCACAATATGTGACAATGTCCCTCTATCCTTGACATCTAGATTGACCAATTGAGGCATAGACAATGTCGTCCTCTGTACAATCTATATCTTGAACTCCAAGTAGACTCACTCTAATCAAATGAGCTCAATATCTCATATTGACTCATTTGGATATGGCCATGCACTTCGTGGTCTCACTCTATCAAGAATAACGATGTCACTCTCGTCATATAGGAGGGATAGATCCCATCTACATCACTCACATCCCTCTGCATAATTTGTTACATACCCAGTAATCGCCTTTATAGTCCACCCATTTATGGGTGATGTTTGACGAAGCCAAAGTATGCAACTCCTTATGTAGGGAACAATGGTGACTTCAGGTCCAAGAACTAATAGTCATACTAATAGTCACATGAGAAAGTATATGACACTCATATAACGATCCATGATACTTTCTCATGGCGGGTCATTCAGTATACATTCTCCAATGCATACCCATGTGTCAACTTGATATCTCATATCCATGACTCGTGAGATCAAGTCATCGAGTTGACCTACATGCTAGTCTCTACGCATTAACATTGTCCCTGAATGTTAATACTTGACTAGGAATGATTAAGAGTAGTGTTCTCAATATCATCTCATTATCGATTCAACCAATCGATTGATATAGATAAGAACCTTCTACTCAAGGATGTAATTATACTTAGTTTATTTGGCACCAATATAAGTAAATATAATAACCATGCCTTTATAAATAGGAATATGATACAATAAAGTCCATACTACAATCATCACATGATTGACTCTAGGGCTTTCACTAACAATCTCCCACTAGCACTAGTGTCAATTACCATAGTATCTAATACCCAATGACCTAGTGTGACCATCATGATTTTTCTGTGCCAAAGCCTTGGTCAAGGGATCTGCGATGTTAGCCTCTGTGGGTACTCTACAAATCTTCGCATCTCCTCTATCGATAATCTCTCAAATGAAATGGAAGCGTCGTAGTATGTGTTTGGTCCGCTGGTTTGAGCGAGGTTCCTTAGCATGTGCAATCGCTCCATCGTTGTCACAATAGAGCTCTATGGGATCTGCTATACTAGGAACTACCCCAAGCTCAGTAATGAACTTGCGGATCCAAACTACCTCTTTTGCTACCTTTGGTGCAGTGATATACTCGACTTTTATTATATAATCAGCAACTTTATCCTGCTTCGAACTCTTCCATCTCACATCGCCACCATTCAAGCAAAACACGAACCCTGACTGTGATCTATAATCATCCTGGTCAGTTTGGAAGCTGGCATCGCTGTAACCCTTTACAGCTAGCTCCTCATCGCCTCCAAATATCAAGAAATATTCTTTAGTCCTTCTCAAATACTTAAGAATATTCTTGACTGCTATCCAGTGACGCTCACCTGGATCTGACTGGTATCTTCTCGTCATGCTCAAAGCATATGAGACATCAGGATGAGTACACAACATGGCGTACATGATAGATCCTATAGGAGATGCGTAAGGGATCTTATCTATGCGGTCTCTCTCCTCTCTAGAAGAGGGACTTTGAGTCTTCGAAAGACTCACACCATGTGACATCGGCAGAAGTCTCTTCTTGTAATTCTGCATGGCAAACCATAGTAATACCGTGTCAATGTATGTACTTTGACTTAGGCCAAGCAATCTCTTAGATCTATCTCTATAGATCTTGATGCCTAGAATACAGGCTGCTTCACCTAAGTCCTTTATTGAGAAGCATGTCCCCAGCCAAGTCTTCACAGACTGTAACGAAGGGATGTGATTCCCAATGAGTAGTATGTCATCCACATACAATACAAGGAAGACAACTGTGTTTCCATTAACCCTCTTGTAGACACAGGGTTCATCTTCATTCTTGATGATACCAAACTGTTTGATTGCATCATCGAATCGAAGATTCCAGCTCCGAGAAGCTTGCTTTATCCCATAAATGGACCTTTGCAACTTGCATACTTTCCCAGTATGTTGTGGATCTACAAAACCCTCAGGTTGTGTCATGTACATATCCTCGAGCAAGTTTTCATTCTAAAACGTGATTTTGATATCCATCTGTCAGATCTCATAATTGTGGTATGCTGCAATAGCAAGGATGATCCGAATGGACTTAAACATCGCCACTGGAGAAAAGGTTTCATCATACTCAATACAATGAATTTGATTGAAACCTTTAGCCAACCATCGACACTTATAGGTATGCGTAAGTCCATCTATGTCAGTCTTTCTCTTAAAGACCCAATTACACCCAATGGGTTTGACCCCTTCAAGTGGATCAACCAAAGTCCATACTTGGTTGGTGTACACGGATTCCATCTCGGATCTCATGGCCTCTAGCCATTTCTCAGAATCCGGGCTCATCACAGCTTCCTGATAGGAGGTAAGCTCATTCTCAATGAGCATAACGTCATTATGGTCAGACAAGAGAAATGAGTATCTCTCAGGCTGACGACGTACCCTATCAGACCTGCGAAGAGGTAGGTCTACCTGAACAGGTGGTTGTTCCACAACTCTTTGTGCAACAATCTCATCACCCACAACACTTTGTGGTTCCAGTTCAACC